>CM057779.1:23096576-24405670 GCA_030064435.1 Trapa incisa
CCTTATCTTGAATGAGAAACCCTACTTCAATGAGCCTGGGTTTGAAAGTTCCCAAGGCTCTGCAAATGGGGAGAAGATGTCTCTCAAATATAATGAAGATACATTTATATTATCACTGAGGACGATGACATACATGATCAGAAAACCACCAAAGGTAATGTCTAAGTTTTATCTTATCTTGATTGAATATTCTATCTTCCTTATCCCCAAATTAATGCCGACTCTTCCTGGTATCAAAATCACTTGAATTATAGATCTAATGTCGTATGTTGGAAAATCAATGTTCCTACTTAGTCAACCTGATACTGTGTAGTTTCTATAAGTCGATCTAATAGATTTGGTCAGGATACAGTTTTGGTGATTTAGCTTAACTCTAGGCTCCTGCTGGAACACTTCTCTATCTTATGCTTCTTCAGAAATATCTATGCTTTGTTGGCACTCATGCAGATACTCTGGTTGAAGTCAAATAATGATTTATCCTTTGACATGTGGTAGCATTTTGAGGACTTTGTCACGGGACACTTCTTCAGGCGAGCTAATGACATCTTGACAGCATGCAAAGCATACATGGAAGGGTCTCTGGTAGGATCTCCCGTCAGAGGAGTGCCAAGTATCCATGTTGGGGAAAAAGACTGCTCAAGTGAGTTCCAGCAAACTCTGGGAGCCTATGTCAGAATCCTTGCCAAGGCTTTCATGGAGATTGGGGTCAAGGACTGTGAGAAATTCCTGGATCTACCACCACCCATAAAAGAGATCAAGAGGCAAGTTGGCGGGTTCACTCTAATCGATCCTCAGTTTCCAGTCATTTAGTTTTTACCATTAGGATTGTGTAGTATAGTTATGGACATAAAGGGGATCTGATCTGTCTGGCTTAATTAATTTAATCATGCACAGAAAAAAAAACGATGTTATTGCTGATCCAGTTGTTACTAATTTCATCTATGCACCTAATTATAGGGAATTTTACCTCAACGAAATCTGCATTCTGATGATTCTAAGTGACTTGCTTTCTTTGTTCTTATCTTCACGAGAGTGATTGACAGGCTTCTAATGGATATTCTATAGATTTCGACCGAAGAGAGGGAAATTATCTTGACTAATCATAGTGGATGGATCTTTAGTTTTTTCTCCATATTATATTTTTCCTTTCTTCTGAAGACAAGACTTTTCAAAACCTATCCAAATCCAAAATAGGGAAAATGCAGTTTTCTTATAAAAAGGGAAAAAAACAAATGGGGCAACTTTGTCAAAGGTTAGGGAAAAGGCCGAATAATGACTAGGCAAATTTAAAAAGAAAAACTACGCAATAAATCTGCCTTCGAATTATCGAAAAGTTAAAAATAGTATTTACTTGCTGGTTAACAGTAGTCTCATCTGAATATTTTTTTTCTCATAACTCGTTTGAATATGAGAGCTGCAGCAAGGAAGGATCGCTTCCTCTTAATTATTAATTATTGTGATATATTTTCCCATGTAATAATTGAAGCTAAAATCATAAATAGTTATGTTTTATGTAATAATTTAATTTAAATTAAAATATATTATTTATAACCCGATTAAAAAGAAATTTTATTTATAAATTCATTAAAAAATTGTCTGTAAATTAAGTTGTAAACAAAAAAGTTAGATATAAATTAAGTTAAATAAAAAGTTTGAAATAATTTGAGATTATAGTCGGGAAATTATGAATGTATTTTAGATAAAGTATCACATTAAAGTTTTATGAATCATAGTTTATTTTGGAAGAATTTTCACCTTCTGTTAAGTCTGAATTAATTAGTCTAATAACATTATCGATAATGGGAAATGCATTTGTGCATGCGAGTTTAATAATAAATACGAGAGAGAGTGTGTGTAATTGATTGTATAATAAATCAAATATATGGCTGAAAAAAAAAGTACACTATCACTCAATCTCTCTCTTTTATTAATTTTGTCCTAGATCTTTTTTTAGGACACAGTCTAACGTTTTGTTAATTGTACACTTTTCCTAGCTCCATCATGTGATATTGCTTTTTACTGTAGGAGAATCTTTTTTGGGTTTGTCCATCCCAACATGAGTGGATTAAATCAGAGATTGCTTCGTTACAATGGATTTGCTTTTCCCGTGGCCAAGCCAGGAATGACTTCTGTTAGATAAGTAAATATCTATGTAAGCCCACAATTGACTCGAAGAGCCATGGCAAAGAACAATATCGGGTATGGTTACTCACATACGAATGCATCTTAAGACATTTCAACCATTGAAGATTATGTAAATAGGTATGGCACCACATTATCAATTAGACACCATTGACACAATTGCTTATTTCACATTGAATTTGAAAGTTATTGTAACATTTATTCTCTTTTAATTATTAATATCATATTTATAGTATGAGATAAAATTAAATAAAACATAAATCTACACTATATCTTATAATTTATAAATAGTACTTATTAGTTTATTTTCCTCCCATCATAACTAATAACTAATATTTCGTAGATAAATACTATCACAAACAAATTGCTCAAGTGAACTATCTATAAAAAATATGTTTATAGATTTATAAATAAGTTTGGTGAATTTATTAATTTAAATAGTATTACCATAAATTTGTAATAGTTATAATATGTCCCAAAAACAAATTAGTAATACTCGAATAGTAAGTCGATATTGAATAAGTATTATACTCCTATCAGTTGTTCGAATATGTTGTCGACTATGGAAAGTGAATATATATTCTTGATCATTGCATAGTTCAAACGAAAATAGTCTATGTACAACCTAATATTCTCGTCCTTCTTATTCATGAAAAGGATTGGGACACCCCAAAAATAATGATCGGGTCTGATGAATTTTCTCTCGGATAGTTTTTTGAATTGTTCCTTTAATTTATTGAGCTCGACTAGGGTCATCTAATACATTACTTGTGATATTGGGTTGGTCTCTAGGATGATATCAATGACAAAATTGAACTGTCGATCCGGTGATAGTCCTAATAAGTCTTCTAGGAACATATCCAAGCATTCTCGTACTACACATGTATCGTTTGGTGTTATTTCTTCTGTCTTGGTACTTGTGATCTAAGTGAGTAACATCTCACACCTTTTATGCATCATCCTATGTGCCTTTAAGTTGGATATCATATGAGATTGAGTCGGGTTTTTCTCTACTCAAAATACCACTTATTTGGCATATTCGACATGGAGGGTCACAAGCTTATTCTTGCAATCCAACTTGGTTTAATGGGTGAATAATTAATTCATCCCAAGGACGAGGTCCACATCACTCAAATGTAACATATACTAAATCAGCCTTAAGGACCTCCACTTTTATGGTCACTTCTCATCCCTATAGGATGATATCCTTTATTACCTTTTCGCCCAACTACATGTTTATCAATAGTTCGGGATTTAACGGGGATGAAATTTGTGGTATCTGTTGCACTAACTCCTCCCTCATACATGATGAATCTACTTCAAAATTAATAAGAGCAAATGTAAGTCATGCTTTCACTAAATAAAAGAACCGGGAATAAAAACAGAAAATTTCAAAGGAAAATTGAGGTCTTAATTTAACCGTAATTACACAATGTTATCAATGTGGAATGAAAATCAACTCAAAGATCCTAAGTAGCAAATGAATCAACCAATGAAGATAAGAACCAGAATAAATCGAGGTGAAACAGACCCATATCGAATATAACCATAATGGACAAAGATGAACCAATTCAAAGATTTATTTTTCAGTGTGACCCAAAAATGATAATTTGGTAAATTGATATCACCACTATATACGGAATAAATTTAGATTAATTTAGAAAACTAGTCAAATTGTCCATGAACTAGTTTAAGTCTTGGATCATAAAAAACTGGTTCAATTAGAATGGTCAACAGTCAAACCGAGTCAACGAACCATATGCCATGTCGATGCTAGGTATGTCGCAAGCACGCCCTGTCAACCGTGCGATCAACGCTGACCAATAAGGGAGTGATATGTGGCGAAAGTTAACAGTGAGTTTGACCAAAACCCATGTTGCAAAATGGACCAATTAGAGGGCGACACGTGCAAGGTGTGTTGAGTCAGCATATGACTAGGATGTCAAAGAGTACTAACCAATCAAAGAGTGACACATGACAATTTGAGATAAAAACCTTCAACTAATCCAAAGAGGCAACATGACATTATCAAATATTTAAGAGGGAATATTGACATATTTAAATAAGTCAATTAGAGGATGCCATGTGGTAAATTATCAACCGTCGAGATCGAGTCAGCAACCATGCTAGCCTTAATGGCCAATAAGAGGTCATCATATGGCAAGTCAATACGTCAAATGTTGACCAAGACCCTGAGTGAGACACCATGTGAGCCAGCCCAATTAATCATTATGTGCTACGTGACAGCTCGCATGTGCAAATCTCACGCACGTGCACTCAGTGTCGCCTCAACCTCCGGTTGATAGCACTGTTCACAAAATGTAAATTGTGATATTTTCTTTCCATTTCTAGCAAGTGAATATTCATTATGACAACGGTAATTCCGGAGGAGACAAACTCAACCAATTTGAAAACCAGTAGAGCTGAGAGTCCCCAAGCTCCCTATATAAAGAGCTCTTCTCCTCTCATCCTCCATACACTCGAGCCTTTGAATTCCCTAATCACTCACTTTCCCAATAACCTCCATACTAGAGCTCCAACATGGGCATTTTTCTCAATAAGAAAGGTTGGCACTAAATCCAACAAAATTCTCCATCCAACAGCAGTCTCTCTTCAGTCTGAGGATGACTAGAGAAGCCCCAAGATGATCACAAAGTGAACTAACTCCAACCTCGACTCTGCCGAGACTTGATCAAGTTGAGTTCGAGCCCCGCCGCAACAACCTATGGTCGAAGCAAGGTCTCCTACCAAGCCTAGTCATGCCCAAGTCATCCCCACACTTCCTTACTAAGTCCCTACTATCGTTGTAAACCCCATCTTCTAGGACCAAGGAACCAAAAATTTTTTAGAGAAAATCAGGGATCTAAGTGAACTGAAATTAGTAAAGAAGCGTCAAAATGGGAATTTGGAAAATCTCAAGTAACCAAAAAATACAAAAACATCATGGAAAAGAACCATAAAGTTGATTGGATGTGGAAACCAGACTGGTGCAAGGTGAACCGGACCTGAACCATGAATAACCAGTTCAAATATTTATTTTTCTAGGTGGCTTAAAAATAGAAAATTAGAAAATTGAAGCCACCATCATATAGAAAATAGATTTAGATAAATTTAAAATTTTTTTAAATTTTAGAAAATTAGTCGAACCGGGCCTAAATCAGCCGATTTATATTTTCGGGTCCTCGAACCCTGTAAGAACAGATCGGCCATCAGGGATGATCTTACCGAGTACTTCCAAAACTCTTCCTTAAGGATGTCCCTTAGACTAGACCTAGGAGTCTGAAATAAAGTTGTACTTTACAACTTATTAATAAAAATATTTTCCATTTTAATACATGACATCTTATTACCTCACTTTAACATGATATGCCCAACTATATGGAAGATAAATATCTGCCCTTATTAACTCAAGAGCATATCAATCCTTCATCAAGGAGAAGATAGTTTTCAACATCCCCACTAAGTAACCCCTCTCCAACTCCCATCACATTTTACACCCTATTGGGAAAAGAAACTATTAGGGACAAAGTCTTGAAGGATTGCAACTTGACGATTGGAAAAACCCAACAGATGAAAGATCTTATTCCATTCTTACTAACAGAAGTTGAGATAATCTTAGGGATGAATTGGTTGTCGTGATACCACGTGAAAGTAGACTACCAAAATAAGCTTGTAACATTCCACACTCGTGAGACTAAAGGAGTTGTATTTTATGGAAGCAAGGGTAACCGAGCATTACACATAATTTCTTACTTTAAAGCCCAAACTATGCCGTAGAAAGGGTATAAATCCTTCTTAGCCGCCATTAAGAGTAATGTTACAACAAGAGAAAGTCTAGAAGAAGTTCTGGTTGTTAACCAGTTCCCTGAAGTATTTATAGAAGACATACACGTACTACATTGGAATGCCAGCTAAACTTCACTATCAAAGTCATACCTAAAACTCGTCCCATATCCCAAGCCCTCTACAAGGGAGCTAAAGGAGCAATTGGATGAACTACTAGAGAAGAGATTTATAAGACCTACCCAATCACCGTGGGGTGCTCTAGTGATATTTGTAAGGAAAAAAGGATGGAAGCATAAAGTTATGCATATACTGCAGCAAACTTAATCAAGTTACGATCAAGAACAAGTACCTACTCCCTCAAGTGGATGATTTATTTGACCAGCATAAGGGAACTACTTATTTCTCTAAGATTTACTTACTATTAAGTTATCACCAACTAAGGATAAAATAAGAAAATATACAAAAGACAACATTCATGACTAGCTACGGACATTATGAATTTCGGGTCATGCCTTTTGGACTAACCAATGCCCCATCGATTTTTTTGGATTTGATGAACCATGTCTTTTAACCCCACCTAAATCAATTCGTGATAGTATTCATAGATAACATACTTATCTATTCTCGAACAAAGGAGTAGTACTACAAGTCTCATCTTAGGATTGTTTTGTAGACCCTAAGGCTATGTTTGGATTGAGGGGTTTGGAGGGGTGAACGAATCCCTCATTTGGTAAATTTTTTTGGAAGGGGTTTGGAAGGGTTTCAAAACTTTACATTAAAAAGTAACCCCTCCAATTTTGGGCGGTTTTGGAGGGATTGTAATTTTTTCAATTAAAATTACAATAATATACTTATCTCTCTTCTATATAACACAAAAAGGTATTTTGTTTTCATATTACTATTTGCTCTATACTTTCTTCTTCTTCCTCTTCTCGCTATTGTTGTTATA
This sequence comes from Trapa incisa, assembly GCA_030064435.1. Taxonomy (NCBI): domain Eukaryota; kingdom Viridiplantae; phylum Streptophyta; class Magnoliopsida; order Myrtales; family Lythraceae; genus Trapa; species Trapa incisa. The sequence goes on from CM057779.1 coordinate 23,103,454, forward strand.
TCTCAAGGTCAGTTTTTATTTTTACTTCAATAAATTTATAAATTAACTATTTTTTCTATATATTTGTAGTTTTTTTCTTTCATCTACAAATATTTATGATTAATAGTTTTTATATAATATATTCTACATTTATATTCACTCTTTTTATGCATTTTAGATTAATTATTCTCTATATTCATAGTCATTTTTTTTTGTTTATGTTTATATGCGTTAAGTTTTACATTTTATATTTAGTTATTATATTTAAATATGTTAAGATTTTGATGTTTTATATTTATTTACTGATATATGTATATTATGTGTATTCTGTTTTTTTATAGATGAATTCTAAGCTGTTACATAAGGCTATCATTGCATATAAAGAAAAGTAGATTGTAGTGGCTAATCTTATATGTTCTGTTACTATTTGGATATTATTTTCAAAAATATTCTCGTTAAAATCGTGTTTCCCTTATTTTAAACACAGAAAGGGAGAAAATTAGAATTGCTATCTTGAATATAATTATTAATATTGAACATGGATTTAATTTAATTAGAATTGGGCTAAAAACCTTTTTAAATTTGTGTGATTTGTTGGAAAAGTATGAAAATCATGACATCAATTGAGGAAAAAGTTATAAAATCACTATATATATATATATTATTAACACATGGTGCTCCAAACTAAGTAATTCAATTTTGGTTTCAAAGATCTGAAGAAACTACAAGTCGACATTTTCACAATGTATTGAAATCTATAATTCAAATAGAAGAAAATCTTATTTGTCAATTAGATGATAAATAGATTTTTCACGAGATACTTAACAACCGTAGATTCTTCCTATATTTTAAGGTAATTTAAATTTATCTACTTAGATAAATTTTAAATAAAAATAATATTATTGTTATTTATCTTATATTTTTTTATAATTGCAGGATTGTAATAGATGACACTCATGCTCATATTAAAGTATCAAAAGCTAAATATGGTGGTAGAAAAGATTGGTCAACATTAAATGTTCTAGCAGCTTGTAATTTTGAAATGAAATTTACATATATTCTACTCGGATGGGAAGGAAATGTATCAAATTCAAGAATTATGAAGAATGTATTCACAAGACAAGATAATCTTAAAATACCTAAAGGTAAACTCTATATATAAATAAAATATTATTGTTAATTAATAGCAAATAATAATATAATTTTTTATGTAAATACGATCTTGTGGATGCCCGTATAAAAGAGTACGATATCATTTGAAGGAATACACAAGAAATGCCCCATACTCGAGAACTAACCTTCGTCATGCTTCACTATGTAATTCAGTTGAATGAGCATTTGTTATTTTGAATAAACGATTTCCTATAATTTCAAGTTTAAGAGAGCCTAACTATGAAGTTCAAACTCAGAAATATATAATTGTATCTTATTGTATTTTGCACAATTATTTAATAGGTGTGGAGCCTCTGAAGAGTTTATTGCTGTAGTTGATTTTAAGGTTGATAACATGAATAGTAATAATGTTGATTGCAACAATCACTGATTTGAAGTTGAAGATGAGATTGAAAGATAAATTATTAGAGGTGTATTAGCTTATAGTATGTGTAATAATTATATTATTTGATTAATTTTAATTTTATAATGGTATATTTATTTAAATATACATTATTTTGTTATTATATTTAGATATTAGTATATCCATTTTATATTATTTACAAATATTATTGTTACAAATTAATAAAATAAAGTAATTTAACTCAAATGCAATGAAATACTTGCTAGTGTGATTATTATAGTAAATTTTAATTAACTATAAGTATAAATGAATTAATCTATATATTTTATTTTATATATAATTATTTTAAAATATTTAATTTAAGAGTATAATAGTATATTTACACATTTAATTAACTTCAGTTCTACTCCGTTGATTTAAAGGTGTTTAATAATACCTCTAAACCCATCCCTTCACCTCCCTTCTAAATTACTCTAAATCCCTCAATCTAAACATACCCAAAATAATATATCATTTGGTAAAAAAAAAAAAAAAGTCTGCAGAAGGTTTGGATGGTTTGAAAATCATTTTCAAACCCCTAAATTTACCCTACAACTTAATACCCTTACTTTCTAATATATTAAAAGTGATTGTATCATTTAATACTTAAATTACTTTAATAATATTATTTATTATTTATAATATTATTTATTTATTTTTATTTTTATTGTTATATACATTAAATAAATTTATATATTAATAATATTTTATAAAATAAATATATAATAAAAATATTATATATTAAAAATTAACTATACAAAATGTATTTAATTATATATAATAACTGATAAATTATATAATTTAATTAAAATAATAAATTTATCTTTTTAATTTATTAATTAATAATATTTAATTTCACTTCACCTCCATCCAAATTATTAATTATTAAAAAAATTTAATATTTTCAAATTTATCATGTAACTTACTCTCCAAATAACTAATCTCCAAATTACTACAAATCACTCCAACTAAATATAGCAGTATACACAATATATTGTTAAAATTATTGTAAAACCATACAAACTAAACACTCATTCTACCTATACAAGTGGAGTTTGGACCTCTCCCATGAGACACATGTACAGATCAGGTGGATTTAGGTATTCTCAACATAAGAATGGTCGTGTGTAAGTCTACCAAACCTCGTTCCACCCTCACCTGTGCCTTCAACCTTCAAGAAACAATAAATCTTTTGTATCAAATTAATATATGAACTATTTCTCACTTCTAAAGCATGTTCCTTGTGATCTTCTAATTGTACAATTCACTGGCCAATTGATCAAGTAGTTCTTTTTCACAAAGGGCTTAACCTACTTAGTGTCATCATGTTGTCACACATTTTGGCCATAGTCAAAATTTGATGATTTCTATTAAAGCATTACATATTTGTAAAAATTATGTACCATATTGCTACAATTTTAAAGTTTTCTTTAAAAACCACATTTGCAAAAGGATTTGAATCTCATAGGTAATCTAGTCGTTTCTTAACAGTTGCCAATTGTACTATTACCTTTTAAATGGCAACAAAATATCCTCTTACCTATTCAATAGGAATATATAGAAAATAAAATTGAAGCACTATTTAGAAAAGTAAAAAGAAAAACACCAAACTCGTTTTAAGCATATACTATTGTAGATATTGTTTTTTTATGGCCGTATATATATACAATGAATGCGGATAGGATATCGTATACTTTCTTGAGGAACATTGAATGGAAGTTGTAACCATGATCGGCAAACGACTAACCCATATGGGCCCTAAAAAGGGCCTCATTGAGCAGTCCAAGAATGGGCCATTACCGACCCATAACATGGGCTGGATCAATTATATTTTTTACGAGTGAGCAAATTCATGGGCTTTCCTCTAAGTAGGCCGAATAGTAAGGCCCAAATTTCCCGAGGATTAAAGTGTTAGTCTTTTTTTTTGCACATGAACTGAAGTGTTAGTCCACAATTTTCTTTTTCAGTGATTCTGGATCCTATAAATAATCTCTCATTGGTTGGAACACAGACTGATGCATGCCGTCTGCCCTTCAGCCTGCCATGGAGGGCTCAACAGCCACAGCTGATAACTGCCTCTACGAAACCCTAGGCTCACTCTCTTCTCCTTTATCTGGATACAGTAACCAATCCTCGGAGCATCCTCAAAGCGTCGAGCACTACTCTGTATTCCGGAATGAGATATCGCTCTCCTCACCGGACCTCGATTCTGTCGCCGCCGCTGCTCCGGATTTCTTCTCCCTCGATGTGGACGACGAGGCGGAGTTTTTGGAACAAAACCCCGCCTCGTCGCCTTTTCGGGAACCTGCACCGGAGCCACCGCAAAGGGAAGATGAGTTGCCGAGATTTGAGGGTGGATGGTTCGGGGGAAATAGTAGATTTAAGAGTCCCTTGCTTCAGTTGCATAAAGGTGTTTCTTATATATCAGTTTATATGCTAATTTATATTTCAATTTCATTCGAATTCAACTGTTTGTAGCAATTACATGGAGCTTTTTATTGCCATTTTTTTCTTTTTTTTCTTTTTGCTAGTACATTTATATTGAACTATTATTACATTAATTAGCCAGTGTTTTATCTCTTGAACCATATCACGTGCTTCTTAGAAATTGCACAGAAAGAAAGATTTCATATGGGTAAATTATCATAAATTTTGAAACGATGTAACTATATTTGATAGTCGATCATGACAGAATATTATGAAGCATTTTTTAGTTAGTTGCTGTCTGGTTTGAATTGTGGGGGTTGGACGAAAGTTTACGTTTTTAGGTTCTTTTCCTTGATAGATAGTGCCTAGGATGTGTCTCCGTATGTATAAGTTGGTACATGTGTTTGGACTTTTATTATACATTGGTGTTGGCTTCACAGAGATATTGGACTTCAGCAACTTCTTATCGCCAACTCCAGAAGAGCAAGCTACTCGAAATTCAGCTGTGGAATCTGTTTTTGGAGTTATTAAATATATATGGCCCAATTGCACTGTATGTTAATTCCTCCTCACTGCTCTTAAGTTTCTTCTTATACATCACTTGTGAAAATAGCTGCTCAGATACTTTTTGTTGCTTTTCCATCTCTAGGTAGAAGTGTTTGGATCCTTCCGGACAGAATTATATCTTCCAACTAGTGATATTGATGTAAGTTTATGGGAGGTTTATGCTCATTAAGCATTTAATGTTAGGAGCTTTCTTATGTTTAATTCTTTAATTGTTTATATTGTATCCTATTGCAGGTTGTCATTTTCAGTTCAGGTATCCAATCCCCACAACTAGGATTATATGCCCTTTCAAGGGCACTATCACAAAAGTGCATTGCAAAGAAGATACAGGTGAGCAACTCCTAGATGGAGATTGCAATCAATTTGAGGTTTTCTTTTCTGATCAAGGGCTTGCCTTGTTTTCTTCTCCTGATGCATCCTAAAATTATCAGGTTATTGCAAAAGCACGCGTACCTATCATCAAATTTATAGAAAAGAAGAGCGGTGTTTCATTTGATATAAGGTATGGTAATGTTTCAAGAAATATAATTTTCCTTGAATAGATTGTTTGACTTTTTGATAAATTTAATAATCCGTATGGCACATAAGAGTCCACAATCACCAATGGACATGAGTAAGTTATCATATAATTCTTGCAATCACATGCATGTGATATATAGTCAAATGCTTGATGCCCTTTTATTTTACATGATTGATCATTCATCTTGAGTCTTTATTCTTCTTGGTGATGTTGATGAGGCTTAATAAACTTTACTCTAGTTACCCTTAATGATATTTTCATAAGTATCATCTTCAAGTTCTTTTTCATGTGTATGAACATTAACCCGAGATTGTGCCTAGGAAATTAAGTGGATTAAGTAAGCAACTTTTTGTTTATTTTCTTGGTGTTCATTCTAAATTGTCACTGTCATTTTTCATTATTCTATTCCTGAGTTGTTTGGGGCTTGTAAACCCATGATTATGCCAGAAATCAAGTCGTGCTGATTTTGAGCTAACATCAGGTCCATGTGTTACATTAGCATGGGAAAGTATCATTTCCTTATTTATTTGCATCCTTATCAACTTATTTGGTGTTAAAACTATGTTATTGTATTTGATACTCTACAACTGTTGCTGCATCATGTGCTTTGATAGTTTTTAATAGGGGATAAATAAATGTTCTGATATAGTTGATTGGCATAAGATATTGCTCTAATTGTACAGTATCTATCCCTTTCATTATGTTGCCTATTGACAGCTTTGATGTGCAAAATGGACCAGCAGCTGCTGAATACATCAAGGTTTCCCTGTTCCCATATTATTTTAATTTTAATATGAATTGACCAACTTTGATATTCTTGATAGTCATTATTTCTGATTCCATTATGCTCAATCACTAGACATTTGCTCATTGCAGGGTGTCTTATCTAAGTGCCCTTCCATACGACCACTGTGTTTGATCTTGAAAGTATTCTTGCAACAAAGAGAATTGAATGAGGTGCCTTCATCCGCCTTTTTTCAATAATTTAAAATATGCATACAAAAATCTTCTTGTTTCAGTTTCTGATTTTATTTTTTGTTTTTCACTTCTAGGTTTATTCCGGTGGAATAGGTTCTTATGCTCTTCTTACCATGATAATGGTATTGTTGCGGGTACGTAAAATTGTATTAACCTTTTTTCAATAGAAAATATATTTAATTTTTTTCCAATGACTGCATAACTTTTACAATTTGCTCCTTTCTGACTTACATGTAGATGGCTCAACTGGCTAGTATATTTTCTAGGATCTTAACAAAGTCTTTAGAGTTAGCATATGTATTTTTCTTCATGTGAAGTATCGTATAGAAAAAGCTATAATATTGAAGCATGATTAGATGTATTTTCCTCCATTACAAATTCTTGCTTTGTTATACAATTGTGAAATTGGCATGAATGTATAGATGAAGCTATAATAGTGATGCATGTTTAGACATCTTTTTCCTCAGTTACAAGTTCTGGCTTTGTTTTACAATTGTGAAACTTGGAATGCACAAGGATCATAACAAGTTCTGGTTTAGTAATTTTCTTAAGCAACAAGAAGCAGTACCCTTTTTGTTCCCGGTGAGCATCGGAACTCTTTGAACAAACACAATTGGACAATACTAGCTCTTACAGGCAAAAATTAGATAAAACACTGAACTCAAGATAAATGCATTCTGATTGATATAAACCTATTTGATCTTATCATGCAGATTGAATTGAATTACTATCTCTCAGTGTATAACATGTATTACCTTTTTTGTATTCCTGCTATATCTTATCTTTGGGTCCTTATTTCCTCTTGTGCACTGATTTCAGACAGTTCGTGAAAGACAGGTTTCTCCAGAACATAATTTAGGAGTCCTGCTGGTATGTGCTTTCCCAGAATTTTAATTGTTTTTCTCCTAATGTGTATTAGTTAATATTGATGAGAATTTTTTATTTGGTTAATTTGACTCAATTCATTCAGTATGCAACTTTAGTTTTTTATTTGTTCCCTTTTAATGTGGTTGTGAAATTTTACCTGCTCCTTTTGTGTGTTGGTGAACTAGATACACTTCTTTGATTTTTATGGGCTCAAGTTAAACACATCAGATGTTGGTATATCCTGCAGAGAGGGTGGCACATTTTTCTTGAAGAGTAGCAGAGGGTAATGAGATGATTCTGCCCATAATTTTGTTTCTAACTATTTTATAATACTTATTTAAAAATTGTACCTTGATTTTAATGTCCTTGTTTCATTTCTTCAATTAGGTTTGTATCAAACAACAAGGGGAGGCCCGTGATCGCCATTGAGGACCCACAGGTTGCTTCATAGAGGTTGAATGTGCTTTATTTTGATTAGAATATAACCTGTTTGGGGCTTATACTTATTAAGTCATGAGATTTTACCCTTTTAGAATCTAGTGATTTACCCTTGACTTTTATTGACTTTCACCTTGACATATTTCCTAGGCTTGCCCCTGAGCAGGAAATATATCTCTGTTAGTTCTTCCATTGATAGCTTATGATTAGGGAAATCTTTTAGGTTTTTGTTTTTGGTTATTGTACTTCTCTTATTTATTCCTGCTTCTTCTGTGATGAATCAGGCTCCTGAAAATGATATTGGAAAGAACTCCTTTAATTATTCCCAGGTAGGTTCTTTGATTTTTATATACTTTTTTGCATCTTAAATTTGATGATTAGAATCTGTAGTAAGTGTAGTAGTTTGGAGGGTACCCCTCTTTTCTTTCTCTTGGATAAACTAGTGATTATCCCTAGCATATATAACTTCAATAAAAGGAATGAGATGTACGGCTGTTAGTGGAGAAAGCTGTAGCAATAGCAATTTATTATGATTCTCTCTTGGATTGCATACGAGAGAATAAGTGGGAATATTTATACATGACTTTATGTTTCAGATAAGGTCCGCATTTCAGATAGCCTTCAATACACTTACAAGTTCCAAAATCCTTACTAGCCTCGGGCCCAACAGGAGCATCCTTGGAACCATAATTAGACCCGATCCAGTATTGTTGAAAAGGAAGGGAGGCTGCAATGGTGATGTAACTTTTGAAAGCTTGCTTCCTGGTGCTGGAGAGCCACTGGAGCGTATCCACGGCAACGGTCAAGATATTTTCTGCAATTGGCAGTGGGATGATGAAGAACTCCTCCCACGAGGAGGCAGCATAGTCGAGCCGACTTCCTCAAGTAAGAGGAAGAGGAAATCCTCCACCTCAAGGAAGTCCATTAAGAAGGCAAAAGCAGATTCCAAGGATAACGTGCGAAAGCACGGCGAGGACGGGACGAAGCAGAAGACCCCAAAGAAGAAGAAGCTGAAGACTCAAGCCAATGGTAGTGGTGCCAGGCATCACCGGCATGGTTCCTCATACAGGAATTCTTCATAGTCTCTGTCAGGACTGATCAGCGTAGGATCGTGGTTTTCTGTACCCAGTGGATTTTCTTTTGTCCATCATGCCCAGTGGATAATGTACCCATTAGGTTCTAATCCTGGAAGATTTACTTCCATGTTTGCCATGAAAAGGTATTTTCTCATCTGACCAAAATTTTATTGGCCTAAAACTGAAGTTTACACTTAAAATAGTTTGTATTTTATGTACTTTTTGGTCAAACAATTACAATAAGTTTAAATTGTATTTTTACTGATGACGGGGGGCTAAAATTATATTCAGGCAAAAACTCTTGCCAAATATTACAAAAGAAAAAAACAAAAAACTCCTTCCCAATATTTACTAGTGAGCAACAAAATATAAAACTTACAATTGTAGTTTAGTTTGTGGCGGCTAGTCCAAGTCCGTTTAATATTTCTAGTTGCATATCCTGAAATAATACACATTTATCATTAAATTAATAATAATTTAACATATTTTATTTCAATACAAATAACAAAAAAAATCAATTGATACAAATAGTACATGTTTGATATTTTATGTTTATTTTTTATAATTCATTTTTTGCTGAAAAATGGGTGGACGTGACCAAATAAATCGCTTTTGTTTTTCACCAACAAATAAATCACATATTCCCCCATAAAATTATCAATTGTAGGAAGGCCCGTTTCTAAGCCCCTAGTTTCTGCCCACAAAATTTCTTAAAAATTTTATTATATTATTATTTTTAAATAATTATTACTAAAGTGTGATGTTATCGTAAAGATGTGTCATGCCACTCTATTCTATACTACAGTAATCTTAGACAGCTCCTCGTCAGTCACAGCTCACTTCACAGTTGATTGAGACGCTCTGGCAGTTACACACCAGCCTCCAACTGCAAACTCCGAGCCTGTGGGTTGTGAATTGATCAGGGACCCCCATGTCCATCTGTAACACGACACCTTCGTCTTCGTCGGGTTCCACAGCTAAGACGTGGATCGTGCACGGCCTCCTTGCCGGTGCGGCGATTGCTGTGGCAATCGGAGGCCGGGCCTATCACCTCAGCAGATCCGGGAGGTTCCGGAGCCGTGTCATCGGCGTCATTCCTGCCAGATTCGCATCTTCCCGATTTCAAGGCAAGCCTTTGGTTCATATCCTCGGCAAGCCCATGATTCAGGTCCCCGCTTTTGCTTCCCTTACCCATTTCTTTTCCATCGCTCGCCTCTTCATTAATCGATTTAGTTATGCTTGCGAGGATAATTTTTTTCTACTTTAGATTGAGACAATATATTATGCATCCATCACTTTTCAAAGTCTCTCGGTCAGGTCTGGTTGAGTCCCCCTTTTACATCCATAGTTGTTGGGCCGACCTTTTTTGTTAGATCCGACTGGCTTTTGGGTGAATGGTCGGTAATTATTTCGTCCTACAGTAAGGACATAGTTTTCCCCAGTGTTCGGTTGATTCAACCCTCTGTTTATACCGATGTGAGTTTTGTTCTTACAGAGAACTTGGGAGAGGGCTAATCTAGCTACATCCTTGGATTACCTAGGTAAGTTCTTGTGCAACTCAACATCATACGACCCTACTTAGGTTGACATTGGCCTTTTGATTTGACTTGAATTATGATATTACTGAAGTGAAGAAATTTTAAACTGTGATTGGACCTGCGTCATGCCCCTTCCCTCCAGTGAAGGTCTTGCAAAGAAATATACATGAAATTCCATTTTATTCTACTCATGCTAGATTGGTATTGCTTCATATGGTAATTGATCTGGTTTGCTTCTCTTTTCTCGTGAATGACTTTTACTACTAATTCTGCTTGATTCGGAGTTCAGATTTTTATTGGTCCATTTTCTTGTGGTTATTATGTTGTTGGGGAGATTAAGCAATTTTACTTCCTTCCCAGTGTTCTGAAAGATTTCCTTGCTGTATAACCTTTGGTTGTGGCAATTAGGAAATTTAGAGCATCCAATGAAAGGCTGATGTAATTAGTTCTTTATACTTTCAAGGCATCATTACTTTTACTTCAAAGTAATTAAGGTACAAAGTTTATAGATAGGTATCCTCGTTCATTGCTCTCGCATCAGAAAGTCTAGATTGGTAATGGATATATGCACGTGGCGTGTCTGATCTTTACGCAGTTGTGGCAACGGATGACGAAAATATTGCAGAATGTTGTCGGGGATTTGGGGCAAACGTGATTATGACTTCCAAATCTTGCCGGAATGGTAGGAGTTCTTTTATTTCTCTGGAATGTGTAACTACTTTTGGCTGCTACCTTCTGACCTTTTATTCTTCTAGGGACTGAGCGTTGCAATGAAGCCCTTGAAAAGCTCGACAAGAAGTATGATATAGTGGTTAACATCCAAGGTGATGAGCCACTTATTGAGCCTGAGATAATTGATGGGATTGTTAAGGCTTTGCAGGTGAATTTTTTATCCATTAAGATGTGTGCTTGTCTTGTTGTTCTTCTAAAATTTCAGATTCTGTTCTCAAAATGTTTCATTGTTTGTTCTTCTGACAGGCATATTCTTGTGACCTAAGTTTTATTCTGTTTTGCTTGTATAAAAGAAGTATAAGTTCCATTCCATGTTGCTTGATAAGAGCTTTTGAAATCATACTTCTATGCAGGAAGCCCCAGATGCTGTATTTAGCACTGCAGTTACATCTCTGAAACCGGAAGATGCTTTTGATCCGAATCGAGTTAAATGTATTGTTAATAATCGTGGCTATGCCATCTATTTTTCGAGGGGGTTGATTCCATTTAACAAGTGGGTCTCCATCTCCTTTGCTGTGGATGTATTTATTGCTATTTCCATTCAGCACCTATATTTCATTTTAAATTTCTCTGATGGGGAATTGTCACATGGATTTTATTGAATGCCTCTTACTAATAATTCAGGTCTGGAAAAGTGAATCCACAGTTTCCATATATGCTTCATCTCGGAATACAGGTATCACGTTTATAATCTCAAATACGTGAAGAGGGCCTGACTCGTATATCTTAAAATGTTTATTATATCATTTTCTGTGTTGATTATCTTCTGTTTCTTCTTCTACCAGAGCTTTGATGCAAAGTTTCTGAAGATATACTCACAGCTCCAGCCTACCCCACTGCAGCTTGAGGAGGATCTTGAACAGCTTAAAGTTCTCGAGAACGGTTACAAGATGAAGGTATTGTTGTTTGGTTTTCCCTCTCAAATAACCAATCCTATTTTACAACAAGACCTCTTGAGGTTGCAATCAAGCTACAGGAGTGCTCTAGAACAAGTTGTAGTCCATCCTATGTTGTGTTGTATGATGGATTGTGACAGGATATAGTTGTTGTCTATTTTCCTGCAGGTGATTAAGGTGGACCACGAGGCTCATGGTGTTGATACACCAGACGATGTTGAGAAGATTGAATCTTTCATGCGTGAGAGGAACCTGTCTTAATAGTATTTTGCTTGCATCAACCTGCTGTGCCCCCCAAAAGGTTGTTGAAATGTTTAAAGGTCTCAATAAGTGCTTGCTTGGTAGTAGTACTGAGTTAAACTGTGATTACGGCCATTTGTTGGATTTTGAGCTGTCTGATACTGATCGAGCATCTAGAGTTATGTTTATCATATAAAGGCTGTAGATTGCCAAGATAATAGAATGGCTAATCATGTGTTTTGTCCAATCCGACCATGGCTGCTGTATGTATATTCATAGGAATTCTGTCCCCCTTCTGCACCATTTTGACAGCAACTGAGCTCATAACGATGATGGAAGTTCAGCTATAATGCGGTTGAATTTAGACCTGATGAGCATTCTTTTGATCATTAATTGTACATTACAATGCTTTCCCGTGGTATTTTGTCCCGACTACGAATCTTTGAATGCATAGGACAAACAAACTATCCAATGTTGATTAATTGACTAAAAAAAGTAACTATTCATTTGAAACCCATTAGCCTAATGGGCCCCTGGAAGAATTGGACACCAGCAGACAACTAGTGATGGATGATCAACTCATGGATGGTCTCTGCAAATTATTGTTCATTTCGAATATTATCCGAAACTTCTTTCTCGTATTTTCCAAACACATGAAAGCCCCTACGCAATATATCTGCGAATATTACATATAATATGTATGCAAAGTGTATAAGAGCAGGAAAGGGAAGCCCACAGAATGGTAGAATAGCCATCGATGGTTGCCAAGAAAGGAGATGGGCCCACCAATAAGGAGAGAGCTCCACCTATCCATCCAGGCGTGTCTCACCGACAGGATGTGCCTCAACTCATCCTAGTATAGATTGGAGCAATGATTCGATTTAGGGGCCTAATATTAGTGGCAATAATATTATCTGTTTTATTCGTCCAAATTTATTACATCTCCACTAATTTACCTTCAACAAATTAATTGTTTGGATTGTGTCTATATTGAGCAGCAGACGAATAATTTTGAATCTTCAGAGCTAATATGGTATGATGGGACCAGCCCCCAGTGTCGTCTTCCCACCCATACGTGAATCCGTGGATGGCTGCAATGTTGGGTGCGTGACTTTATCCACCCGGAAATAAAAATATTATAAAAGAAAAAAAAAAGATGACAGAGGAGAGAGAAAATTACAAAGAATTTGACCGTTGGGAAGCGACATCTCCTAGTTTTATTGTTGAAAAGATATTTCTTGAAGTAATAAGTTATTTTAAATATATATATATATAGAAATTAAATATTTATTCTAAATCCCAATAAGATTGCCTGGAGTACATGGATAGTAGGTAAGCCCACTATAATTGTTTGTTTCATTAAATGTCAGAGTGAGATGGGGCAAAACCAGGGAAATTTTGGGAGAGGGTGGGCGGATCTCTGGCTGAGTGGCCGTCTGGCTTGGATGGATATCAGCTTCTCCCACAGAAAAGTTCATTTGTGGAAAAAGGAAAACAGGGGGAGCCTCGCCAGCTGACTCGGCACCCTCTCATCAATAGCATCCCATCCCTCCTTCCGTTTTGGATAACATAAAATAAAGAAAATTGCCCCTTTTTCCCCTAGATTCCATTCCTCACCGAACCCCACCCCGAACTATACATTTTTTTGCCGGAAAAACCCCGAACTATACATATATATATATATATATATTTCCCTGTTTCCATTCTTCACCACCATTGCAGGCCTATGCATACACACATAATATATGTTATAATAAGAACTTCTATATTTAAGCAATTGATCATAAAAAGTTACATTCAAATTTTAATGTAAAATTTGTTCTTTTATATTTCTATAAATTATTTGTTTATAATGATATTTATAAAAATAAGAACTTCTATACCATAAGACTATATTTATGATTGATTTAATATTTTTTCTACATTCTAGAAAGTAGAAAGCCTTCTTCAAAATGTTAAAGTATAAAATGGTATTTATTTATAATTTCCATTTCATAGATTGACAAGGTAATGTTTTTATCCATTTGTGGTGTTAAATATTTTAATTTTAATTTAAAAAAATATTATTTTCTATAATTATATAATTGACAATTAACTTATATTTTCATCCTTTAATATCTTAATACCCACACATATTAATATTCCATTGGTACAGCCTCCTTACAACCAACTTCTTTCAATTTGCAATTATAATATATATATCACATGGCAACCCATTCTTCCGTGCATTCTTCATATTTTTACCGAACTAAAATATGAGTGAGTTTTAAAATAATTAATGTTTAACTCGATTTTCAATAAAAATTAAAAAAAATCGAAAAATATATACTAAAAAATTTACAGAAATTGATAAAAATAATTAAAAAAATTTATACTAATCTAATTTGTACTAAATTTGTGCAAAATATATAACTTCTCGTATTACATAATTTGGAACTCTTACCTTAAATTCTTCCTTAATTAGCTATTAATCTCAACCACTATATAACTTATTAATTCAAAATTTAAATAAAATTTTATCTTTAATTATTTACTTAATCTTACGTAAATTATAAGATACACAAAATAGCATATATATTCACTAACTTATAACCCAAATCATGATTACTGTATAATATAAAATCAAAATTTCACTCAACTCTTATCCACCATATTCCAATTCCAATTACCATGTCGGCACTATATCCATTTTCTGTCAGTTATATATACACGTTGAGGAAAAAAAATCGTTATATATATACACACATATGTATATCCTAGGGTAAATAACCCTAACATTATATCTCATATCACAAATGCATACTTAGAGTACCATGGTTATTTCTCATATAATATAATAAAGTATAGTTTTAAATCCGATCAATATTTAATATATATATATAATAAATAACAAGTAATCAATAATAATCACAATCCTAACACAAGTAATTTGGTCTATATCTTCATTAACTCCCATCGGCAAGTACAAATTCCAAACTTACACTAGCATGTAATTATGGTTTATTATAGTTTTTCAACTCTATTTTATTTAGTTATTTTTAAAAATAATTCTTATTAATAATTATATATATACTATATTTTTTACTTCTTTTCAAATGATTTTAAAAAATATGCATTCAATCGTTCACTACTCCCACTCACTAGTGGGTTACAACTTTTATCTTGAGCAATTTTGTATTCTCTATATAATATAATAGTAATACTAAGATATTTGGAACAGTTTAAATATATATATCAACACATAAATATTATATTTAACTTTTTTAAAAAATTACTATTTTACCACTTATTCGAACAACCTTATTAACTAATCATTTTCTAAGATTAATTACACTTATTTATGGTCATAATTTTTTGTAATTATACATATTCATATGCTTAGAAATTCTTAAACTACCATTTAGGTATTTTACTTTTCCAATATTGTATTTTGGTAACTAAGTTAGGCAAAATTATAATTTTACCATTTATAACTTAAAATTCACCATTTTTAAATCTTAAACTTTTACAAATCTTTTACTTGGGTGCTCAAGTTTGTTTGACTCTCATTATAGTCCCTAAAATACCTTAGCATATTTCATAAATCTCATTTCTCACTATTTATAAAATAGGCCTTAAATTAGATAAAATTACTATTTTACCATGATACTTAAACTAGCCTTTCACGATCTTAAATTATTCAAATCTTCCAATTCGGTCCCTAAATTTCCTTTAGGCTATACTTGTATTGAGGGGTTGGTAGGGATTTGGAAGTGAAGTGTTCGGAGGGGAAGTAAAATGATGGATTTGGAGGTGATAAATTTTTTTAATAATCCATCATTTGGATGGATGTGAACGAAGGGAAATGATTATTAATGAAAAAATTAGAAAGATAAATTTACCGTTTAAATTAAATTAAATAATTTATTAGCTATTATATATATTTATATTATATTTAAAATATTTTATAAAATAATTTTTTATTTATAAATTTGTATTATATATTTATATTATATAATTTTATATAAAATATTATTAATATATAAATCTATTTAAAATATATAAATAAATAAATAAATAAATAATATAAACAATAAATAAGAGTATTAAAGTAATTTAAGAAATAAGTGACACAATCTCTCCAAATACCTCCAATTTTGAAGGGATTGTTTAACGTAAATTAAGGGATTGTAGGGGTTTGGAGGTGATTCTCTACCCCTCCAAACCCCTCCATTTTTTTTTTACCAAAGTAAGTATTTCTCTACCCTTCCAAATCCCTCCAAACCCTTCACTTTTGGGTGCACAAATTTTTGTATTTAAATTTTAGTCTCTAAAATTTTTCTTTTATCCCATTTTGGTATTTAGGTATTTCAAACATACTATGCAAGTTTAAAAAATTTACCAATTTTTCCAAATGGTACTAAAACATTATTCAAACACTTAAAAATACCCAAAGAAAACTTATCCACAAATGGGTCTACTAACTTATTCATATTTACATTTTGGTCCCCGATATTTACTCCCAAAAAATAATTAAAAAATCTCAAACTCAAATATGATGTTGCTAAGGACTCACTCTAGGCTATTTTGGCTTTTGCCCGACCGAGATTGGCTAAAATGTGGCGATGGGGTTTAGATCTAAGCTTGAATTTATTGAATAAGAGTCGGATTATGATTGGGATCTAATCGGAGATAATAGTGCTATTTGAAAGGTGACTCCGAGAATAGTACGTGGCAACTTAAAGCAACTCAAACGAAGGTTTGAGCAAACTGCAAACTTCATTTTACTAAACTTTGTCACAACTAAAACTAGTTGACATTTGTCCGAATTTATTCGACATCAATATTTACCCAAATCATATTAGGCTGGTAGCGCATGATATCTGGGACCAAGAGTAGTATGTTGTATTTTTCGTGGCCATTGTTGGTCGTCGACCCATCAAAAATGATCAAGAAAGTAAATACTCTATTTCTATCTGAAAAATGTCGTGTATTGTTTAATTATGCCCATGATGGTAGATTTAATGCCGGTGGTCGAGAGTAGTGGCATTGGAAAGATTGCTCAAGTAGCTTTCCAGAGACACTTAGATACTAATTTTGGTGGTCGGAAGAGTAATTGGTTCTCTCTACAAGTTTAATGACCGGAAAACGGTGGTATGAGTATTTCAGATATAATTTCGATTTTTAACCGAAAGGGGGACATCCAAACTTTATATGATTGAATTATAGACTTAATTGGCTATCTTATCATAACTTCATTTCATCATTCCATAGTATGCAACTCTTTGAATAAATTTATTATTGTGCGGTGAGTTTTGGGGAAAATCCTGTCAGGTGAATTTTGGATTGCAATTGGGGAAAATCTATCTCAAAAGTCAGGTTTGGGTTGATCAGTCGGGAGAAAGGGACGATGGACATGTGACGCGTGTCGGAGCCGCGAGCCCATGTATGTTGGGCATGTCCTGCTCGTTGAGTTAGTTCAGCTGATTCAATAATGTTCTAAACCGGTTTCTTGCAAAATTCTCGGCTAGTTCGGTCGTTTCTTGGCCAATTCACCCTCAATTCAATCAATTCTTAATCCAATAAAATTTTCTAAAAATTTTATGTTCAATTTCACATTTAATAGGCTTAAAAATCACTAAATTCTAATTTTTTTAGCTCATTCTAAAAATTGGGGAGTTTTGTAATCTGTGTCGATTCAAACCCAGTTTGAACTATTATTACTCGTGTTTTTCTCAATTCTTGATTTCTAATCACAGTAAATTATTTAAGAATATTTCATAACTTTTGTCATTTATTTAGGTCATTGTTCAAACCAATTTTCAAATCTGGTTCATGTTTTTCCTTCTCGGTTTGACATCGATTCCTAGTTTAGTTCAACTCTTTTTTCAGTTTAAGGTTTCTAGTGTTATATTAATCTTTTAGTCCGTTAAAATGAGTTAATGCATTTCGGTATCAATTTTTTTTTATTATTACCTTCATACTCATCAAAATCAAACATATGGATTGATAAATCATAATTTTCAAAATAGAGATTTAAACTCAATTGGACCCGAAAACGAGGTTGAACTGACAATAAAAACATGAACCTGTATTGGAGACCAAAACAAATAATAAATTGATTTGGATCGAGATTTATGGATAATTGATAAGTGGAATAAAGCGTCATTAAAGAATTTTTTATTGGAAATTAAGTATCGGAAAATTTTCAATTGAAAATCGGTTTGAAACGGGATTAAACATAATCGAAGAATAAAACTCTCGATTTATAGAATGATTTATATAAATCGAAAAATAGAAATTATTAAATCCAATTAGTATGAAATTGGATAAAAAAAATTTGTTCAAGAACCATACGAATTGCATTCTCTATAAACGAATTTTGGGAAGTTTTGGTTACACTAGAGTTTTCAACATTCTCTATAAACGAATCACATTTTTCAATCGAATCAAAACCACCATTAGTAGCAATTTAAGAAGTCACAAATGGGTAAGGGAGTTAACTTTTCAACCTCGTCCACAGGTCGACCAACTCATCTTGTACGTTGAGTTCCTATCATTTTTAACAAACTGTATTTATTTTCCAATAAAAGCCAAACTAAACTGAAAGGAACGTGTGAATATATGAAATATGATAAAGTTATATTAAGAATTTTTGTAAATTTTATTGATGAGTTTTAGGAAAGATAAAGATTAATGATTAAAGTATAATTTTTGAAAAGTATGAGTGAAAATATAATTAAAAAAAAATGAGATCATTAATGAGTTTTGTTAGATGTTTATGGACCTGAAAAAAAAAATTTAGGAATGTTAGTTGATATCTTGGAAGTGGTTAGGTATTTAAATAAAATTTTGGAAAATTTTTTGGAGTAAAATTGTAAATAACGTAATTTTTGGTAAAAAATAAAATTTTTAAAAATTTGAGAAAACTAATGAGAGTAGAGGAAGTTGGGTACATGAAATTAAGATTTGGAATAGTTTAGGAATAAAAAATTAATAAGTTAAGAATAGGGGTAATATATTAATTTTAAGAAGTTTGAAATTATGTATGGTATAAATTATGTGTATGATTATGATATGTATGTGTTTGGTAGCTGTGTAAGAAATGAGAAGAAAGTTCACTATTGAAATTAATAAATTACAATTAATAATATGAAATTAATATAATGAAAAATTTTAAAGATATTAAATTGATAATCTTAACAAATTAAATATTTTAAGTAAATAGAGTGGTAAAAGTTATAAAATAACTTGAATTCAGTAAACTAATTAAATGAATTTTTAATTATGAGTTTGCTCACTGTCTATAACAAATGAAGATTTCGCGTAGAACTAAAAATACCGCAGTAAGAATTCACCTAAGTGACTTATTTCAGTTATGAATTCGAATATTTGTTATACTTATCAATTATATATTTACTATTATTTTTTACAATTTTGTATAAACTTTTGTATGAAATGAGGTTTCAAATTTTATTAAAATTAAGTTATAAATTTTATATTATAAAATTTTCATTTTATCAGATTTATAAAAGGGAATTTACCGATAATTATAGAATAGTATAAGCGGCGGGTTGTAATTGAATTTTGGTCGAAAATAGGAATAGTGAATGAAATGAATTGATAAAAAATTGATTTAATCCATGAAGATATTAGAACCTATAAATAAATTTATTTAAAAATATAATTCTATAAATTTTATATAATTGACGTGTTTGCTCTATTTTGATAATAAATAATATGAGATAAAAAATATATGTAATAAGTAATCGAAAAGGACTGATTTTATAATAAAGAAACTAGATGAAATAAATTTATAAATTAAATATTCATTATTTTAAAATAAATTATAGTAAAAATTTAAAAATATAAAATATAAGTATATTTTAAATATATATTAAACCACACATTATTATTTTTATGGTTAAATTCATAAATTAATATTAATATATTATTCTTCTATATTTTATTATTATTATTATTATTATTAATTACATTTATATAATATTTTAATAAATATACTTCATCCATAGAACCTAGTCCCACCCAACGGACACATGCCCCATTCAAGTTGTTTTCCACCTATCCAATCTCATTCTTATAACTAGAGCTATATTTCGTGCCTTCTACTCCTAAAGTTTAAACATATTTCAAACACAAGGATAGATACAATTATTTATATTTATTAGTTAAAATAAATAGAATATTTTTACACCAAATAAAATAATTATGATATTAATAATTAAATTACATAATAAATATGAATTTATTTATAATTATATAATACATCACTTCTTTTTTTACACAAAATATAATACATCAATTCATCAATCAACAAATAAGTTGGACCAACTAGATTTTATGTATTCATTATTTATGTATTAATTTGGTGTCATAGTTCTTGTATTGTAATAATATAAAAAGTTACATCATAGCTGATTTAATGAACAACCTGCTAGAAGTCACTCCCACTCATATTCTTGTGGAGATATGATGAGTGGCCTAATATCTTTTTTTACAATTTAAACTATTAAATTTATAGGATTGACCCTTTGGATATGAATGCTACGTAGAATGATGTCAATGCTGCCATTAATTAATTAATCTTTTAAGGAGTTAAAATAATCCAGAAGGGACAAATTTGGAAAAAAAAATTAAAAAAGGGCCCAAGGAAAAGAAGAAGATAAGAAAGGACACGTTGAAATCCTGATCTCTATTATCTCATGCCCGGAAAAAAAAGTACAACGGCATGTAAATAAATTTAATTTATTATTAAAAAAATAATTATACGAATAAAAAATTTATGATGTGAGAGTTTAATTTTTTAGTATGAATTTAAATTAATTAAGCATTAAAAGAATTTCACCGGAACTTTTTATTATCAAAAAGAAAAGGGCAAAAAGGAAAAGAAAAAGGCAAACAAGTTTGTTGCTTTGGTGATGTTCCAGGGGCCTCCATATAACGACCCCATAGGCCCCTTCTTTAACATCTCTTCTTCCCTCACATTTTCTTAGATCTCTTCTTCCCCACTCTTATCAGATACTTTGGCAAGCTTAGCTTCTTGCACTTTCAAAGCTGAGTAATCATGTTGGCCATCTTTCACAAGGCCTTTGCTCACCCGCCGGAGGAGCTTAACAGCCCGGCCTCCCAGAGCGGTCCCAGAAGGCCGAAGCTTCCTGATGAGACCCTCAAGGAGTTCCTCTCCCACCACCCCCACAAAACCTTCTCCATGAGCTTCGGCGACGCCGCCGTGCTCGCTTACGTTCAACCCGAGAGCCCGTTCTCCCACCATCAGAGGTACTATTGCTGACTAAATAAATGATATGTGACTTGAGAGTGAAAGTAACAGAGCCACTTCTTCATAGAAGCAGCTGTGTTCGAGGTGCAATGGATTTCTGCCCCACCTGCTGTTAGAAGAAACTGAACTTTAATTCACGCCTTGCTCATTCTGGGCGGAGATTTTAGTTCCACGATGCTCGAGCTTGACTTTGGTTGGGAATTGATTTTTGCAGGCTGTTTTGTGGGTTCGATGACATATACTGCCTGTTCATGGGAAGCTTGGACAACCTCTGCTCCCTCAACCGACAGTACGGCCTTTGCAAGGGCAGCAACGAGGCCATGTTCGTGATAGAGGCCTACCGGACCCTCCGGGACAGGGGCCCCTACCCAGCCGACCAGGTGGTTAAGGATCTAGAAGGCAGCTTTGCCTTTGTCGTCTACGACAGCAAGGCCGGCAGCGTCTTTGCTGCTCTGGTAATCTTCCAAATTTGGCTTCTCTAATTTAATAGATTATGTTTCCAATCTGCACACTTTTGCTTCACTTTCATATCAATTATGGCTTCAGGGCTCTGATGGTGGAGTGAAGCTCTACTGGGGGATCGCAGCAGATGGCTCGGTGGTCATATGTGATGATAAGGAAGTCATCAAGGCAGGCTGTGCTAAATCCTATGCACCCTTCCCCACAGGTATAGTATTAGTTTAGCGGTTCAGGTTGAATGTCAAACTTGATTAAAGATCCGAAACATCCTGACATATGTGGTGGACCGGCTGATGATGTTTGGATGGTCTGTCTGTGATGGTGTGTATGTGTAGGGTGTATGTTCCATAGTGATGCGGGGCTGATGAGCTTCGAGCACCCCATGAACAAGATGAAGGCGATGCCTCGGGTGGACAGTGAGGGTGTTATGTGCGGTGCTAATTTTAAGGTCGATGTCTATACCCGAGTCAATAGCATCCCACGCCGGGGGAGCGAGGCGAACTGGATGGACTGGGATGAGCATTAAAGGAGTTTCTCCGGGGATTGGATTCTGAAGTTCTCTTAGATCATGTTAATTTTCTCTCTTACAATAAGCTTTGTGAATTAGTGAGTAGTCTGTGGACCCTTGTTTCTTCTTGTGGGAGTTTCTCCTGAAATATAATGATGTGGGCGAGTTTCTCTGCAATTTGTCTTCTCTACTGTCTTACCAATTTCTCATAGCCACCTACCTTATCATGTAGGTCCGAATTATTGTCCAACTTGTTTGTATTGGAAGGAGCATCATGTAATGCTTGCACTAGAAAAGAGGCATGGACTATTCAGCTGATGGTAAGCAAGCAGGTAGCTCTATGAACATACAAAATGTACCCACAGACATGCAGTTCAGCTCTCCAATGGTCAACTTGAGTATGTGGGTTAGATTTCCTCTAATTTGGATATTTTGGGGGGAAAGAGCTTGTAAGAGGCTTGCAGCTTTATTCCATTGCTTTCTTCCTTAAGTGATGAAGTAGCCAGGCAAAACATGAAATAAGAACACCCTGGATGATTCTTCTGATCTCATTAGGAAACACAAAACACAAGGCTAAAGAAATTTTAAATTTCAAAATTTGAATTGAATTGAATATAATCTTGAGAAGCTCAGAACTCTACAATTCATCATTACACCAAGAACTTTCTCCTTTTTTTTTCTTTCTTGTGACAACTCTATCTGATGCTAGGCAAGGATGATTTTCAATCTTGCACCCCATACCCAACTGATCACGACCATGATGCCAAAACGACCGGGAAAAAAATCAAAAGAACATATTACATCCCCCCAAAGTATCTCCACTATACAGCATTTCATCAATTCAGGAAAAAATACACCGCTTCCTCCCTGTAACTTGTCACGGTTGTTTTCCCAGATGTCCAGACCTGCCCTTTCTGACTAAATTCGAACAGGCAGCCCGAAATTCTGAAAAGTCTTGATCTCGCCCCGTAGTCCAGCAGTTACAACTACCAAGCCCCAAGCGGACATGCTCTCACTGACCCCGTTGGAGATGTCTACACTGACACGAGGGCTTCGATTCCTCGCAGCTAATACAAGCTTCTCCTCAGGCCAAGTAGCAGAAATTCGGTCTAAGAAGTAACTGTTTGATGCACTAGATAATGTTCCATGGAGTGGGCTATTGCTGCATCCCGAGGCTGTTCTTGACCCATTGTCCACGTCATGGTTCTCCACAGGCGTCGGTGGATGATTGACGATAGGCGCCTCATCAAGATTAATAGAGTCAAGATGCAGTCCGTTATATTCTGAGCGTTTAGAATTGGGGAACCCCCAAGAGTCGGCCATCCCAGGCCAAGGGATAGCCACGGATACATCTTGACAGTGAAAGTGTTCATATGACTGCGTCACTGTGACCCCTTTGCTCCTGCTTGGTCGGGAATCAGCTTCATGCTTCCACACATAAACGTAGGAATCATCACTCGCTGAAACAACATACTTCCCATTGGCTGTGAGGGAGGCTGAGATTTGGCTGTTTGTGTTCCGAAACCCTGTAGAGACACAGAACTGAATACTAAACAAATGCCCAAATTTTACATCTTCAGGGATGGCATGATGCATAAGTTTCTACCTTTCAACTTGTGAACCAAATCGACACCATCAACAACCCGAACCCGTGAATCAGCAGAGGTTATGAGAACTTGAGATGAGCTCCCCGACGCAAACTGTACAACAACCATACATCAGACGGACAGGAATCACTGAATAATGCAATTGAATTTAATCTGAATTTATTATCAGACTTAAAGCTATCCAGTTAATTTCTTGTTGGATTTTGCAGAAGGAGAGATTGGGACAGTTCTGGTTTATTACCTGAAAGCCAGTGATTTTCTTGCAATGGGCTTTCTTCTTCTTATTCTGCAAATCAATTTGACAATTCTGTTGCAACTTGTTTTCTGCAAGTATCATGTAGAAATTGATATATAAGAATCTCTAGAAACCTAGGACTGAGACAGGAAGAGAGCAAAAACCACACAAGTCAGATTTATCAGCATGTACCAGATGTATTGTATAGATGGCAGGTCCCCTTGTATGAACCAACTAGTGCACCCTATAGTGCATAGAAAATCAAACTTAACCATGGTTCTGAGGGTTATCTAAAGAGAAATCTTATCATCATGATAGCATACTGTACAATTATATTAGACTGACCTGGCCATCGGGAGTATAGCAGGCTGCAGTGACCATCTCGTGGAGATCATTCCAATCAACAACTTGTCGATCAGGGATACTCCAAATGCGAACCTTGGCATCCAAGGACCCACTTATGAAGTATTGATCATCAACAGGATTAAACTGGATGCAAGTTACTGCAGGAAAGAATAAGTGAAGATAATAGAATCACCAAAAAAAGACTGGGTAAGATATGAACAGATAAAAGTCATGATTGAGATCCCAAAGAGCACATTAAGGAAAAAAGATCCTGCACCCAACATTAAGGGACAACATTCTTACTTGATTCACTAAAATTGTACAGGTCAGAGGTTGCAGAATTCATCCGATTTACAAATACTTTTACATGAAAGTGAGCAATCTCAAATTAAAATTGAGCAAATCTGCAGAAGTTCTAGATGTTTTCTCTATTTGAATTTCTGTTAGTTTAGAGTTTCCTTTGTTGACCTTATTCTTAATTACTACTCAAGAAAGATGATACAATCTATCAGAGTGGTAGCAGCTGTACAATTTATATAAGCTAGTGAAGATAGCTCACCATAGTCACTATGAGAAAATACTTTCAAACAGGTCTTGCTGGACAGGTGCCATAAGCGTACAGTCTTATCCATTGAAGAAGAGAGCAAATGCTGGAGTCAAAAGAGAAATCTTCATTAGAATCAAATTTAAGCCACAGTTCCAGCATCACACAAATAGACAGAGGTTTTATTTCACTGAGCAGGGACATAAAACAACCGCATATTTGGCAAAAAAGTTCATAAAAAATTTAGCTAGAACAGATGAAAGACAATCTTTACTTAGAAAAAGAAGATTTTACAAAAAGAAATTGCCGATTCTGCCAAGTGCGTGCATTTCAAATCCTTACTGGAGTTCTTTCAATGGATTAAATTTGCATAAATCAAAGCCTAATCAATATTCGCTCTGGAAATTATAGTACAATAATAGTCAGTCCACTAGCATTGATTGATGGCTTTATAATGATGCCTACATCTATTCTGATCTAACAGATGGAGAAGGGCTACGAGAAATAGCAGCAAGGACCAGTACCTTACATGACTTCTCAAGAAATGATAATTTGCTCCAACTAATCATAGTCATATAGTTGAATCAAGATTAGAGGTCATCACAAGAATAGATTGCAAATCTTTAAAAGTTGGTTTCGAATCTACCTAGGAAGGGACAATAAAATGCGGAAGAGAAAATTGACCAATTCCATTTTATTGAAAGCAAAATAAAAAATAAAAAACATAGAAGCTTTTATATGGCTACTGTCATGTGACCCAACTCTGAAGAAAACTGTCTGCCTCCAGTATCAGTTCCTCTGTTTTTTGGATACAGTGGCAAAATTGCAGAGTTTTTCATTGGCACCCATCATTCTAAATGAATGAACAAACGCAACAACAGTTGCACAGTCATTGTGGGAATCATAACATTGATTACATCCTGTCAGTTACCACCTAGAACTCTGCTTAGAATCTAAATTGACTGGATGGGTCTATACTTGGCTCAACTAAACTAGTCATCATGTTGCAATCTTAACCCAGTAGTAGAATAAGCAAAAATGCATAACTAGGGTGGTAAACCATGGCATTATGTCAAACATAATCAATCCACAGTATTCAATTGATCAAAGACTGCATCAGAGAAGGATAACTAGAACTGAACCAGATTCAAAACAGAAAAATTACATACCTGTGACTTGGACCATGAGAGGTCGAGTACATCATCTAGATGTCCCTGGAATGAACATACAGGCTTCTCTGAGAGGGCAAAAACTTTCTCTGGTACTAAAACATGGTCAAAGCTCATGGATTTCCTGCTTAAAGATGACCTTGTCCTTCTCTTTCTCTCTGAGAAGTTTTCCTGGGTAGGTACAAATGTACTCGGCTCAGGAGACCCATTTGACCATAACATCAAGAGGCTTCCATCTTCTGGTCTTTCCAATGATAGTTCTCCCTTTCTGTCTGATTCCAAGACCTGCCAAATGTGAATGACACAATCCTCCCCAGCACTAGCAAGATATCTTCCATCCAAACTGAACTTGATGCTCCAAATGGACCCCTTATGGGCCTGTATCTCCTGGCTCTTATAAAGGGCTGTGAGCTCCTTGCAGGATTTTCCATACTGCCTTACCTTCACCCTCTCAGGTCCATGAAACGATGAGTCTTGACTATCATCTGTGGCAGAGCTTGACCTCCGCCCACCTTTTTCTGATGAGGTATCCTTCTCATCACTGCTTCGCCTCTCCCTAAGACCAGAGACGCCAGCAGTCATGCTCGCCTTGCTCTTTAAGTTCTTAAACCAACTGCCCTTTTTCTTCAACTTTGCACCCATGCTGACTCCACCATTGATCCCTAAATCTATGTTATCCCTATAACTATCCTCCACATTTTGCCTCCTCATCAACTCCTGCACGATTGGAGACTGCCCAACAGTAATATCAAACTCTTCAAGAGTCAACTGCCTGTCAGTCCCAAGTTCCTTCACCTTAAGCTGGTTCCAAGGGCTGCCATCCTGTCTAATCTCATCCACAACAAATTTTTTCCCATTGTCAAGATCCTTGATTGTACAAAAAGCACTCTCATTCACCTTATCACCGTCCTCCTCACGCTTCAAATTGCCATCAAGAGCCTCTGCATTGCCCAAACTGCAAGGGGAATTGTCATTTGAATCCACAACACAGGCTGCAGTCTCAGCCTTGATCTCATCTACCCTACGAGCGTTTCTCGCAATGGGGGGCTTATTAGGACTGGGAATCATAGATCCATCACAAGCAAAACGAACACCATTGTTCTTGTTACTATCACTATCATTACTATCATTCATGTTGTGAATATTTACATGAGAAGCAGTACCATCGTCAACCAAAACAAAGGAAGAGGAACAAACAGTAGTAGCAGCAGCATTATCACCCGGGCCCAAATTCCGATCGACCGAACTCTCTGACTTCGACCGGAGGATGACGGAGGCATTGTCACCGCTCTCATGAGCCCATAATCGATCGGACGAGACCGACCGGGCGAAATCCCCGCCAAGTCCCATGTCCCGGAGAAGGCGAGATCGCCGCTCGGACACAGATGAGGGCTGCGAAAGCCAAACATCGTAGACCATCACGGGGAACCTCGAAGGGCCAGAATTGGGATCCGGGGCAGCGTCAGGCTCAGGGTCATCGTTATCAGAGTTGGAGCAGGAATCGGAAAAGACGATGCGATCGAGGGACTCGTAGAAGCGCTCTTCCTCCTCCTCGTCGGTAGCGGCGGCGGAGACAGCAGCAGCCTCAGTGGGGATGGTGCTGGTCATGATAACCGCCACGTGTCGGGCATTTTCATTTCACAGAGAAATGAAAATGCCCAGGGAGCCCATGAGACGGCTTCAACCGCCCTAACCAACAGGATTTCCGGTGGCGGGTCGCCGGATCAGAAGAGAACCGAGAGATGGACCCACGGAAAGATTGAAACTTTAAGGGGGCAGACTCAGATCCGACGACGATTTAAGAGGACGGAGGGCCTCCCGTCCCGTATGAAGAAATATAGTGGGAGAAATCCGGGTTTGGGTGAGATGACCCTGTGGGAATTTCTGATAGAAGGGAGAGTCCTACCAGTTTCTACACCCGATTCGGGCTGGAAATGCAATCGATGTATGAGAAGTGAGATGGAGATGGAGATGGAGATGGAGATGGAGAGGGGGAGTTATGACGTGATAGAAAAATGATTTTGTCGTTTGTCTGTTAGCTTTTTTGGACGCTGTCTGGTTTCGTTTATGAGGTGAACTGTGACGAAGAGACGGTAGGAGTTGAAAACCCAGAAAATAAATATTTCTGTAAAAAATATTCATGTTTATTTCTTAAGACACACAAGTAGACTAGAGAACATAGGAATTTTGACATTTTTGTAGGCCATGTGGATGGATGAGAGAATAATTTTTAATCTTTAAAAATAATTGTAATTGATCATAATATTCATCCTCATCTCTATGTAAATAGAAGGGAAAATGTGCACTTAGAATTGCAAGTGACTGACGAAGGAAGTTGGGAATCCAACGGGGACAATAGACTCTATAGGCCATAGAAGTCAAACCCATTACTAATTCCCATCTCTAACTATTTCTCCATCCCTCCCTTTCCTTCTCACTTAGGCCATGCCTATGCATGAAAGTTGACTATTATCATGCTTTATAATTTTATTATATATACATCTTACTAATTCGAAACATATATAATATATTATCACATTTTATTAATTAACAATTGGGTGTAGGGCTATTCCCATACACTATACATACACACACAATTTCTAGCTCATGTCTCGTTTAATCTTATAATTTAAGGTGACACAATAGCCTTTGTAATCAAAATGAATATTATATTTAAATATGAATTTCAGCAGTTTTATTAAATATAGTATAATTTCTCATCAAAATTGGAGATGTGGTATTTTAAAAATTATATGGTGATAAATATTAAGTGATATTATATACGTGGTAAAATGTATAATCAATTTTATCATGTATAATGCATACTTTTTTCCTGATCTTTATTTCAATTTTTTATTCCACCATTTTATTATTTTTAAGAGGAATATCACAACTCATTTACCTTATATTACGGTATGAAGTATTACTTATATTATATCTATAGATAAGTAATTTTATCTAGTATTTCTTTTTCTTTTATCTTCGTACAACCGTTATTCTTTTATTTTTTCACACATAAAACTCTATATTAGGGAGTATTCTCGTCTATATCGAGCACCCAACTTCTTGATATTAAATTAAGAAAGAGAAAGATGTATAATAATAATAATAATAATAATAATAATAATAATAATAATAATAATAATAATATTTAAACATTTGCCACCTTGAAATGTACACACATGAGTTAGTCTCTTTATCCACTAAATTATCTTTAAATTAAGCAAAATTTTATGAAAATGATTGAATCTCGCTGATGTGAAGGCTGATTTGCCAAGAATAGATGGGGTGCCTATTAAAGGCTCAAAGAGAAGTTTTGAGGGCATCTCTAGAATAATACACGGCCAATCTTAAGCTTTTATCATACGCATTCCTTAAAGTACACTAGCAGATTCAACTTCTATTGGGCAAGTGGAATGGAAAAGTGCTCCTCCTACTTAGCATCACGAACTTGTATTAAAACACCCATACCTAGTAATAAAACATCAATATGTCACATGTAGTTCTAATTCTATATGTCGGGAAGGAAACATTCCTTAGCTAGAATATCACCATGATTAGTATACTAATTACAAGTAAATTAGATAAATCAAGAATTTTGATAAATATCTCAGTTGTAGCGAAAAAATTTAAAATTTTTATTAAAATTCTGGTATTTGAACAAAAAAAAGATTTAAATAAATATAATAATAAATATAGAATCCTGATAAGATATATATAATCAATTATTCATATGCATGGAAGATTACTACCTAATTTAAGTCGTACTATTACGTGACTTATAATTAAAATATTTTCCATAAACCACCTAATTTAATTTCTTATATTTTTAATTCGATTTTTCAATTAAATCATGAATCACGTGGTTTATGTGGCTTCTCGAAACTATTTGGGACCACCCTAAACGTAACCTACTTACGGGTTGAGATAATCCCATTCTCCCCAAATTATTACCACATGAAATACGATAATATTAAAATGGTAAATCATGCATTGTGAACTCAGATCCCACACAATTAATTGGCCAACTTAAGGCCTGCACCTCGAGGCTATTCATGGACCGTGCAAAAACACAAGGTACTTAGGCGCGCATACATGGGCTACAGAAGCCTACACATGGGCTACACAAGCTCGCACACATGGGCTATAGAAGCCCATACACATGAAATTTCTTACGACTCTATACACATATCATGCCTCGGAGAGTACCGCAATATAACAATACCAAATCTGGGCAAATTGAAGTGTAGGAACCAAGTGCAACTCTAGCACAACCGACATTTCTCGACCGTTGTCTCTCAGTTGGGTGTCTTAGCACCTAGGGTCATGGCTGCAATAGCCATTACTCGACGGCACATGCCCATCATACACGTGACTCAATTTCGCCAATTCTCGTCGTAGCATTGTGATGGCACAATATCCGTACATCAATCGAGTGTCCCATGGAAACTAAGAGTTATTTTCCAACATCTCCCTTGCTCCTTCCCATTTCCCACTCGATTGGCAGTACAATCTCATAAGGTGCCCATCTGTCACCCCTCCTATACCAGTATTTCAACAGAATGTAAACATAACATTCATATAAATGGACCACTCTCGATTCCTAGTCAATATCATATATATGGGCCACTCCCGTCCCCAATTGACATCATATTTATGGGCTACTCTTAGCCCCAAATCATTTTCTTAAATATGGGTCACTCTCGACTCTCAATTCTTTTTCATAAATATGGGCCACTCCCGATCCTTAAATCATTTCCATAAACATGGGTCACTCTCGACCCTAAATCAATGTCGAGTATGGTTTCATTTTGACCATCTCTAGCACACAACACACAATATATCATTCTCGGGAGTCTGACCTATCATTTGACTCATCTCCCTAATTCAACAAAGTTGGGTACATGTCCCCAAATTCTTGGTCCTATCGGACCTCATTAAATGACATATATCGATCATATGACCATTCCCTTCTTTTAGCCAAGAATTATTTCTTAAGTGGACATTCATTTAGTCATTTCACACTTTTTATACGATTTATAAGGATATAATTTCTTTTCATTTTAATTACTTAATTAAACACTAAGTCAAGCAATCAATCAAACACATAATTTTTTACTCTGGTAGGTCTAATTGGACTCGCCGTTAGTATATCCACTCACCTCGATTCTCAAAACTTGTTCTGTAAACCACGTTTCCAATTATAAGGAAGCTGGAATTGGGAACTGGAAAATTTCGAGTGAGAACCAAGGTTAAAGAAAACAAAAAATTGTATTTAGAAGCCAAAACGGGGATTTGTAAATTTCCAAGTGGTCAATAAAGACAAAAAAAATCATGGAAAGGAACTATGAATGGAATTGAATGAGTAAACCAGACTGATCCAAGGTGAACCAATCCTAAACTGAATTAAAGCAAATTGAATCGTGAAGGACCGATTCAAAGATTTATTTTTCTAGGTGGTATAAAAACATAAATTTGGGAAATTGGAGCCACCATTTGATAGAAAATGAATTTAGATAAATTTAGAAAATTTTAAAATTTAGAAAATCGGTCGAATTGGGTTTAAACGGACTGATTTTCGATTTTAGGTCACCGAACCCGGTCTGACTGAACAAGTCAACGGATCGCTTGCCAGGTCAACACCCTGTCAATGCGCACGACCAATCAGCGTGTGACGCGTGGTGAAGCATGCCTAGTTAGCCACTCAGTCAATGCTTGGAAGCGCTGACCAATCAAAGCATGATGCGTGTCCTCGGTCAACAATTATAAAAAGAAAATCCACGTCACCAACGATTGACCAATTGGAGAGTGACACGTGTCCTAAGACAACGGTCAACTAAGGAGAAGCCTCATCAGCCGGGCTGGCCAATGAGGAACTGGCACGTGGCAAAGATGCTACGCTAGCGACTCACTAGGATATCAGAGAAATGGTTGTCAAATGGTCCCAACCAATCAAAGGCTATCACATGGTAGTGGTAAATTGCGTCATAGGGGAAACTTGACTTATTTAAATTAGCCAATCAGAGGATGCCACGTGTCACAATCAATGGCTGGTCGAATATGGTCAGCAAGCATGTTGGAATGAGCGACCAATGGGAGGTCACCACATGGCTGGTCAACGAATTAAAGGATGACTCGGACGTTGATTGGGAAGCCGCGTCAGTGAAGTTAGCCAATCATAATGCGCCACGTGGCAGCTCGCACGCGTGTGCACAATGTTATCTTCAACCTCTGAAATGGGTGGATAAGGATGATGAGATGACTGCATCTACTTTGTTGGCCAAAAAATCCTCCCAATATAACCGTAAATAGAAGAGATTGGAGCCAAGTGACAAACAAATGAATAACCCTATTAGTTACTGAGCTCCCTATATAAAGAGCTTCTCTCTATTCATCATCCTCACCCTTCAAACAACTAAAGAAGAAGTACAACTCCATTTCCTGATGAGGCATGAACCAAAGCTCCGACTTGGGCACTTTTCTCCACCTTCGAAGGCAAATTCGGGTTCCCTATAATACTGAGGAAGTCAACTACATGACTCATACTCCATTAAGCTCGAGGATCGTTGGAGAAGAGCCAATGAGCTTACATAGTACCTTTGCTCCCTCGACAGTCCACGAACAGAGTTGGTCGAGCTTAATTCAAGCCACCCTCGAGCTAACTCTAACCAAACCAAGCCCTCTAAACCTTCCCTAGAGTAGTCCAAACCTTCCCTAAACTGTAGTGGTCCCCTCTACTACCCTTTGCCAGAAATGATTGTTCTTAGTGTGTTTTGCCTAAAAACTAGTTGAAGAAATTTGCACTGGTCTGGACACTAGTTGAGTTATGTTTTGATCATGGAAGGATCCTTAGGAAGAGAGCAACTGTCACACCCTAGCTCGATTCGGTAGGATCTCCATGATCAATTCGCACTTGTGGGCCATGCTCGGCTGTAATAGACCTAGGTCTGTGGGTTGTCTAAGTACCCCCATCCGATCTTGTATGTCCATGTTGAGACCCTCAACAAACTTTTGGCAGATGTCTGGGGTCCCGCTAGATCGAGGGCAAAGGGTCTCAACTCATTAAATTTGATCTCATATTCTAAAATGGTGTTGGAGACTTGCCGGAGTCGGAATAATTCATATTTCTTCTCGTTAATAAGTGGTGGGCTAGGTACTTCTCCAAGTACCTTTCCTCGAACTCCTCTCATGTGGGTATGGTGAGTGAAAGGTTCCTCATGTTGTCCCACCACCTCTCGGTGCTCGCTTCCAAGAAGAATTTTGCTAGGGTTACCCTCTCTTCTAACGGGGCCCTTATGATTCCCAAGAATGTTTTTGATACTAGTGAGTCAGTCCATGGCCGCTCCCACATCCTTTTCTCCTTGGAAGGGCTTACATCCCAGTTGACGAAGTGTTTTCAGGTATCATGGGATGTCAAGTAAGGGTGAGGCCACCATAGGGTTGGGCTAGGACTGCACCTCTACGGTCCTGGTGCGAGAGTTGGTGTATGAGTGGGTTTCTAGAGTGAGGTTGGGTCTTCCGAACACCTGGGTGAATTCTTCATATAACTTTTGGTGCTCGAGGTTTAATCCTGGGGGAGTTGTTCGGGTCCTCTTGGTTCCTCTTTTGGGAACCATATATACATTTTTAGAATTTTTGTTAGCCTTTAGGTTATAAAGTCTTGATAATTCATTCGAGTGAAACCTAGGCTCTAATACCACTCAAGTTATCATGCCCCAACTCGGTTCGGTTGGATCTCTATGATCAATCCACCATCTCCTCGATGTAAAAGGATGCTCTTCCTTCTATTACCGATGAGAGCCAAACGTAATTTACTCTACTCGGTTGCCATGAAATAACATTATCAAAACTGACTCAAAATAAGGGCTTTATGCTGGTCGTACCTTGGGTCAGGTGAGTAATCGAAGTTTTCTCTCGCTAGAACGATTTTTTATCGAAGCTCTGTTTGAGATCATTTATAAGCCCTATCTAGTGTTTTAAAGCTTGAAATGAATCAATTAAGGTCAAATTGATGAAATTTAAGTTGAAGGACTAAATTGTAATTTTTGGAGACCTAATTACAATTTTAAAAAAATTGGGTATTTTTTGCAATTTATGAGATATTACTTGCCCAATTAGAAATTTGAGTAAATTAGAGACCCAAATGAAAGAATTGGAAATTTTAAGGGACCAATTGGAAATTATGGTATAACTCAAGGTCCAAAATGTAATTTTGGAAAAATTACGGGTCATAAGTATGATTACCTTATTTTGTGGGACCTAATTGCCCAAAATATTATAGGTATGAATCACCTACAAGTCTGTACAAGAGAAGGGCACTACTGGCTTGGAAATCCCTAGGACGACCAAGTCATGAATATTGGGTGAGTGGGATTTCCGACATCGAGACCGATTAGATCGATCATGCACATAAGTATGATCATGCTTTACTTTGAAAATTTCCTGAAATATAATCCCCTGACTATGTGAAACTGCATAAATATTTTGGGATTATATTTTTGATTAAAGCATGAAACATGTTATTAGGACACTCTAGGGACGGTGTATGGATACACCTCAAGGGTATGGTCTAGTCCAATCGTTGATTTAGGATATGGGTGAGGCCTATGATCGACTGGGTGGGTTAGATCTAGTCTTGTGCAAAGTGGGCCCAATGCCATGATTTTGAAAAACAAGTGGGCTAAAGTCCACGTTTTGAAAACTTGTACAAGTGGGCCTAAGGCCAATGTGAACGGGCTTAAACCCATAGACAAATTAATATTTATGAGCTTATAAAAAAACTTTCATAAATAATTAATTTGTGTGATTTAGCTGCCAAGCCAAGGCCGGGTCGTTGAACTCGTTGGGCCAGTAGCACCAAAGATAAAGGTCTTAATTAGAAAGACTTTTAATTGTGCATGCTGAGATACATAACCAAGAGACACCCGTATGGGGTAGTGTTAGTTCAAAGGGCTACTGGACAACAAGGGTGTTACAAGGATAAAAATACTGTTCTAGTATGTCCTAAAACTTTGGGAGTTTCATTCGAATTGAGACAATGGGATAGAAGAGTGAGGTCTCACCCCTACAATTGGGGCTTTGGAGTATTAATAAGTTTGGGAGGTTCGGCTTTTTTGCTCACTCAAAAAATTGGTCAAGGTTATAGCCTCGCACCAATGTGGTAGTGGTTGTAGCCTCTCACCAAGGTGGATGGTAAAGTGACTCTGAGTCACGAGTGTATCAAATCGAGGTTGTAGCCTCTAAGGGTTTGTTCTACGATTGTTTGATCATTTTATGGATAAAGGGTGTTTGTGTGAAACAAACAATAGTAGGTTTAATTAATTAAATCCCTTCAATTAGGAAGGAACCTATTATAAGCTTGATGAACTAAGATACAAATTTTATGATAAAACTTTTTATAAAAGATAAGACAAGTACAGGCTCTCTTATCACATTCTTTTCAAGAAAGAAAAATTTTGCTTAAGTGCATACTTAACAATGGACAAGAAGTTATGATGTCTTGTAAATCCTATTCACTGAATTGTCGAACTCACCCCTCACTTAACCCCCTTTTTAGGAAGTCTCTGCGACAACAATGGTGAAAACCGAGAAGCAAGGCAAGTTTACCAAGAAGAGGTAATTTTGATTGTCATTTTGTAATTTTTGTTATGGAAAACATATATACATGTAAGCCTTTACGTTTACTGGCCTATCTTGGTAGAAATACCATCTTATTATAGGAAGGGGTGGTGAGTTGATCACTGAGTTCCAACCAAACCGGGTTGGGTGTGACATGTTACTTCCGAAGTTTCGAAGATTCCGCTCTCGGTTTCGCTCGAGTGGTCTTTCCCTTTTTCTACAATATTTAGCAAGTAGAGGGTCAGTTTCCCTCCAATTTCTTCTTAATTAAACACACCATAATTCATTCAGGAATTTATGATTTAGCCCTCTCAGGTCCTTGGCTACCTGACTCACTAGTCGTTAAATCGACTCATATCCTAACCTTCTCTAAGGTTAGTCTCTCATGCTTAAGGTCATTATTTTCCCTTAGCACTTATTAAAGTGCCCACCTTTCTTTTATTTACCATCTAGTGGTCCTACTTTCCCTAAATTACCATTTGGTCTTCAACTTTGGCAAAATTACCATTTTGCCCTTTTACTTTATAAACACATCTTTTTGGACCTTAGACTTTCCCAAGTCCTTCAATTGGGTCACCCAAGTTTTCCTTGGGTCCCATTCTAGTCCCAAATAGTCTTTGAAACAATTCCAATCTCTATTTATTACTTATTACCGAATGGTTCCTAAGTTTGGGTAAAATTACCATTTTGCCACTTTTCTTTATAACTTAGGTCCCTAAACTTTCTTTAATTATGTTTAGGACCTTGAACAACCCTAAAGTTGCCTTTTGTGTGCACAAATATCCTTATTTACACTTTAGTCCTTAACTTTGCATTTATTGCAATTATGTCCCTAGACCTTCCAAAGTAGGCAAACCCGATCCTCCAACTTCACCAAACATTCCCATCCATCCCAAAACCTTAGTCTCTTATTAAGAACCCACATAAAGATTATTCACTTTTGGGTCCCCTAACTTTTATTTATTTGCATTTTAGTCCCTAACCTTTGATGCATAACAAAAGTATCTTAAAAAATTCCTAAACTAAGTGTTAAGGTCCCCTAGCCTCCCTATAGGCTGTTATAAACTTAGTTTGGTTGGATTAAGCTGAAATCATGCCAATTGGACTTGATCAGAAACTTGAGAGAAAATGAGTAATGGTCGGGTCAAAGCTTGGAACTCACCGGAGACGGCACATTGGTCATCAAGGCTTAATTTGAAAGTGGAATCCTCAAGGAGTTTGTGGCAAGTTGAATCACCTTAATTTGTGGTATGTAGCTCTTGCAATGTCCATTCTAGTCAGCTTGGCAACTTAACCTAAGATCTGAAAATTAAATGATTTAATTCTTTTTCAATACTTACTCAAATCAAGCAAGGTGAGTGGCTATGAAAAGCTGGTGGTGTGAGGATTCTACTGAATGTTTCTTTGCCTTCTAGTGTCACCGACCTGTTAGAATTTGCTTATGATCAGAAATAGAGCACCTGTTTCAGAAAATAGAGCACCTATTTCACAAATGGGCCCTCTAACTTTTCCTTATTTATAGTTTAGTCCCCAACCTTTGCTCACTCACAAAAAGACCTCAAAAAATTCTCAAACTTAGGTATAGTGTAAACCCCATTTCCAATAATAAGGAAGCCGAAAAATTTCGAGTGAAAACCAAGGTTAAAGTGAACTGAAATTTGTATTTTGCAGCCAAGACAAAGATTTGGAAAATCCCAAGTGGTCAATGAAGATCGCAAAGCCATGGAAAGGAACCATTAAGTGAATTGGAAGTGAAAATCAAACCAGTTCAGGGTAAATCGGACCCAATCTGGATTGAACTAGATTGAACCGAGAAGAACCAGTTCAAATATTTATTTTTTTAGTTGACTTAAAAATATCAATTTGGGAAATTAAAGTCACCAATAGGTAGAAAATAAATTTAGACATGGTTAGAAAATTTTAGATTTTAGAAAACTGGTCGGATCGGGCCTAAACCAACCAATTTTTTATTTTGGGTCACCGAACCCGGTTCGATTGAACCGGTCAATGGTCTAGCTTGTCAACAGATCACCTGCCAGGTCATCGCGCTGACACATGGCAAAGTGCGCCCCTACTCGATCAACACTTGGAAGCACTAACCAATCATAGTGTGACATGTGTCCTCAGCGAGAGAATATCCATGTCACCGGTGAGCGACCAATAGGAGAGTGACACATGTCCTAAGTCAAAGGTCAACTAAGGAGAAGCCTTGTCAGTTGGGCTGGCTAATAAGGAGCTAACATGTGGCAATGATACCACATCAATGACTAACTAGGATAATGGGAAAACGGTCGACCAATCAAATTTTGACATGTGGCAGAGCCACATCGGATGGTCCCAACTAATCAGAGGTTGACATGTGGCAGTGGCACGCTATGTCAACAGGGAAATCTGAATTATTTAAGTTAGCCAATTAGAGGATGCCATATGTCACAGTCAAATCGCTAGTCGAATACGATCAACAGCCACGTTGGACCAAGCAACTAATGGGAGGTTGGCATATGGCCAATTAGCGAGTCAAAGGATGACTCAGACAATGAGTGTGAAGCTGTGTCAGTGAAACCGGCCAATCATAGTGTGCCATGTGGTTGTTCACACGTGTGTGCAAAGTGTCATCTTCAACCTTAGAAAATGGTATGATAGGGTTGTTAGACTGACCGTGTTTCCTCTAGTGACAAAAAAACCCTCTGATCTAATTGTGAATGGGTGAGATAAGGGCCAAGTCTTGGACGAATCGATAGCACTATCGGTTGTCGAGCTCCCTATATAAAGATCCCATCCCCATTGATCCTCCTCATCCTTCAAACGACCAAAGAAGACGAAGTACTCCATTTTTCGATGAAGCACGAACTAGACCTCAGACGTGGGCCTTTTCTTCAAACTTCGATAGTGAATTCAGGCTCTCTGGAACTGGAAAGAAGTCCTTTACCCCGCTGCAATCTTCTTTTAGCTCGAGGATCACCAGAGAAGTGTCAGGGAGCTTAAACAGTACTGTCACTCCAGCGGTCGTAAGGTAATAAAATCCTTCGAGCTATGTTCTGGTCACCTCCGACCTCTTGCAACAAGGCTGACCCTCCGACGACCCTCCTAACTAACCTTCAACCTCTTGGAACCTTTAAGGTAAGCCAATTCCGCCTCATTTCACCGGATTGTAGAATTGTAGAACCTGAAGTACAAAAACTTCTCTAATCGAATTCTCATTGCTTAGGCTACCAAATGACACGTAATTTGATCCTAGGAGCAACCCTTGAATGAGCACTAGCTGCCCGTATCTAGAGCTCCGACCACCATCCTCTTGCCAATATGAAAAGGAGACATTTACCGGCAGATGCAAAATAATCCAAAGACTTTGGAAATCCATCTAGGACAAACAAGTCACAAAAAATGGGTGAGTGAGATTTCCTACATCATGCTAGTTTGCTTGCTGAGCGTGCTTTCGCTAGAAAACCATTTTCCAGAAATATTCTACTCTTACTATGTGAAACCACTCAAACTTTTGGGAGATATTTCTATTGAGAGCATGAAGCATGTGTACTTATATCTAAAATTTCTCTAGCGGGCACAAGGCCTCATATTTTGGAAACAAATATGGCCCAAGGCCAAGTTTTGGAAAACTCGTGAAGTGGGCCCAAGGCCAATGGGAATGGGCTTAAGCCTGTAGAAAAATTTATATTTATGAGCCTATGAAAAATCTTCACAAGTGGATTAATTGTGTGATTTAGTTGCTGAGCCGAAGTTGGGTTGTCAAACCTGTTGGGCTAGTAGCACCAAAGATAACAGTCTTAATTAAAAAGACTTTTGCTTGTGCATGTTAAGATACGAAACCATCGAGGTGCCCGGTATGGGGGTAATGTTAGTTCTATGGGCTACTAGATGACCCAAGGAGCTTAAGGGAAGCTTTGTCATCCAGTAAATCAAGAAGCTCTAGGAGTTTCATGCGCATTGAAACTGAGGAAGAAGGGGAGAGGTCTCGTCCCACTATAGAGGACACAAAGGCTTAATTTAAGTATGGGGGATGGGCTGTAGAGCTCACCCATACTTATGGTAGAAGGTGTAACCTCCTACCAGGGTGGTCAGTAAAGTTGCTTTGGACCACATGTGGAACAGTTGAGTATTGTTCTACGAATGTGTGATTCCTTTTACGATAAAGGACGTGTGCTTGATTGCTAAATACATGAAAAAGAATGGTTTAATAAATCAAACATTTAAAATAATTTGTAGAACTCACCCCCTCCCTTAAACCTTTCATTAAAATATGAAGAGGAATGCAAGTGAAGAATACATCCCCTGGTAAGACTTATGCCATAATTATATTCAAGTATGTCTTATTGAAAAACATACTTTTCCGCAAATTTTTTTTGAAAAATCTTTATTTTCAGGTTACGCCTAACTTCTGTCGATACCTTAATGAGTGTTATTCTATACAGGGAGAAGTGGTGGATTAATCACGGGGTTCCAACCAAATTGGGTTAGGGCATGACAACTCTAGTGGCATCAGAACCACATGTTTTGAACTAGAGTTGGGAAAGTAAACTAGTTTAAAAAATTGGGATGTCTAGGAAAAATATTTTGAAACAATACCAAAAATAATTACTCCATAAAACTTACCTTCTGAAAAATATTGAACTTATACAAAATATTCTGATTTAGGAAAACTCCAAAAAGAGAACCCCCAGATCTCGGTGGAAGACGAGACATCTCCACCAAAACCCTAGAAGCCAGGACTGGCCTAGGCCCAAGAAGAAGCAGAAAAGAACTTCTAGGAAGCCTACACCAACTATATAAATGTCTTCCATAAACTACCACCCATCCGTACTAACATAGAGTCGATGAATTGGATGCAACAAGCCTACGATTGTGAAGTGGTATTATAGGAAAAGTACGGGATCTCCATAACACAGAGGCAAATTGAGGGAATCATGGAGAGATGCGTCTTCATTGGAATATGAAAAACCTAGCATGAATAGGTGTGCTAAGTGTGGGAAGTATCATCTAGCCTCATGGCCACCTAAGAAGATGACATCGATCTCTACCTCTTCCGATGAGGAATCCCGTAACTCACCGGCAGTCAACTCTAACTCCGTTAACATGTGGGACTAGAGTGGTAGTTAAGATGAATTGGTGTAATTTCTTAAACTATGCAATAAGCCACCCTTATGGCAAATGAAATGGATGAATAAAATTTTATTTAAAAAGTCTATGATTTTGTACAAAAAAACCCTTCTAGTATTCTTGACAATGAAGTCGAGAGATAAAGATAAGGGAAAAGAACACCTAAAACCTTTAGTTTAACGAATCGACTTGTAAATGGAATACAAGTGGGGATAAGTATCGAGTACATGAGAAATGAAAGTGTACCTCCGAGGTTTCAAGAAAGAAAATTGAATCCAAGGAATGGGTAAACTGGAGGGAGACATTAAAAGATGTAATAAAACTTTAAATAGGATAAAAATCTATAATGAATGAGTAAAGGGAGAAATTTCCAAAGATGCAAAATGGGACATATCCCATAAAGGGAACATGGGGAAGTGAGTACTAAATAAAGGAATCGAACCAATCCAACGAAGGAGCAAAGAAAATAAAGAATCATGGACATAGGAGAGGTTTTGTTAAGTTCCATCTCCACCTCAAGGAAGCTCAATTTGAGTCACGAGGCATAAAATGACGTATCCGAAATAAGACTCCAATAATAGGGATTAATTGGTTAGGAGATACATTTCAAGTGGGTTGTCCCAAAATGGTTACGGTGGGATATGAAGGGATGCCTAATACACAAAGGGTTCGAGGTGAGGAAGGAAGGAAACTTTCAAGTAGTGATAAGAAGGTAGGATGATGCATAGTCTCACATATGGAAGTCTCTACCTTGAAGGACGAGAATAGAAAGTATGGGATCAACAAAGTGAACTCCTCAAGTTGAGTCCAAGAAGTCAATATGTATATTGTAAGAGATCAAATAGGAGTAAAGAGAAAATAACAGTGAAATTGTCATGCCCCAACCTTGTTTGGTCGGATTCCCGTGATCAACCTGCCACTCTCCCAGTTTATTAAAGGGTTTTCCCTTATTATAAACCGTAGAGAGTAATGCGTCCTTTAAACCTACACCATTTCCTGAAATAGCATAATCAAAACTACATGAAATTTCAAACTTTACATACCTGTCTTATAGGCGTCTTAGTTGATGGTCTTTAAGGGTAGGCTTTCTAAAATCTCCTGAAAGGGATATAAGGGAGGGGGTGAGTACGACTACTCAGTGAATGGGTTTTCAAAAGTTTGGACTTTTTAGGAAACATTTATAATTGGAGTGTTCCAGACTCATTTCTTTCAAAACCATTTCATTCAAAATCTCAGGTTTTATCACCATTTCCTTATTTAATAACGGTATGTCATCATCCAACACACATCCTTCATCATAAAGGTTAAACACACATTCACAGGTCAGTACGTCCACTGAACCCACTTGTTGCTTTGGAGTGACTTTATCGGCCACCCGGATAAAAGTACGTCCACTTCTACCCTGAGAATGAGTGGATGTTCGCGACATCTGACCCTCATTCTCAGAATAAATTCTTCATGTCCGTTATGAGGACAGAGACCTCATCTCGTCTGCACCCTGGTCTCATGCGTTTAGTGTTACTCCAAATTTTGCACGGTCACTTGGTACGACGAACTACCCTTATACTCACCGGGTCGTCCAGTGCCCTTAGGATACATCACTACCCCTCTTGGGTGTCTTGATGATCCCGTACTCACAATGCATGCACAAACAATGTTTTCTTATCAAGCCATGTAATTTGTGGTGCCACTGGTCCAACGGCCTCGACTCTCAACTCAACCTGCAGTTGTTTGTCTTGACTGGTCCGTTGACCTGTCATGTCGAACTGCCGCTAGTTGACTAAGTATGTCAGTCCTATCTTGGTACCATGGCCAAACAATTCCTTTATTTAAAGTTTTATGGCATAAATTTATGTTTGTTTACGAGCTTGTGCTCGTGCCAACTGGCCTTGGGCCCATTGTACGAGATTTTCAAAATTGAGCATATTAGCCCCCCAAGTTCCAAAACCGATGCCCTCGGCTTATCAGAGCTATTCGAGCTCCCGTTAAGAAGGTTTCCCAAATAGTTTGAGCATTGGCACATAGTTAGGGGAGAGCACTTCAGACAAAAAATATGTTTTCACTGTCCATTATACCAACCCGATATAAGGACATCTTCGTTCATAACCGATGAACGGGTTTTCAACTTCCTTCGAGGAAGTTTCATCATACCAACCGGGTATGATCTACTTACAACTGATAAGTAGTTTTTCTGCATGGTTTACACATCACTACTCTAAGTAGTGATGTTTGAAATACCACATAGTAGTGGGTTTTCATTTCGATGAGCTTATCATCCCCAATCGGGTATGACATAAAATCTCACACACAACCGGTAAGTGGTTTTTAACTTTAAGTTGTGCTCATCTTACCAATCGGGAATGTCATTAGTATACCCACTCACCCGTAAATGCCGTGAATTACACTAGATCGGTTCTTTGTATTCACACGAGCTTGTCCTTGC
Organism: Trapa incisa; assembly: GCA_030064435.1. NCBI lineage: Eukaryota > Viridiplantae > Streptophyta > Magnoliopsida > Myrtales > Lythraceae > Trapa > Trapa incisa. The sequence continues at coordinate 23,146,584 of CM057779.1, forward strand.
TGGCGTTCCCGGTACTTCGTGTTCCCACATGATATGAACATCTCCGTTCATTATCGTTCGGCCTAATAGCCTTAATTCATTTCAAATGAATGAGAAAGTCAAATTTCATTTATTTGCAATTAGGTCCCTAAAGTTATTTCTCTTTAACTTTAAGTCACTAATGCCGATTTTTCCTCAAATTGAGTCCCGAAACTTTTAAAATTTATCATAGGACCTCAATTTATTCTATTTCACAAAAAGGGGATTAATTTCCCAAATTTCCAATTTGGTCCCCCAACTTTTCCAAAATTACCATTTTGCCCCTCCTTTACAAAAATGGTAAGTTTCACCCCAAAAATTCTAAAATTCCTCAATTGGCCCTCTAACATTTTTATCAAGCCCAATTGACCCCCAATTTTAGGAAATTGCATTTCGGTCCCTCAAATTTTTGAAAATCCCCAATTTCCCCCAATCCCCCCCAATTCCAACTATTTAACATAGTCGAATTTGATTTAATCAAATTGACCGATCAAACACCTCTAATTGTTGAAATTGAGTTTTTGCATGTTCATACGATTCCATAGAACTTTGAATCATGAGTTTTAACGTCGGAATGAGCTCAAACAGAGCTTCGCTGGAAAATAGACTATAGAGAGAGAAAGCTTCGATTACTCACCGGTGAAGGCACGGCGGTCTGAGCTTTCGATCTGGATAGATAGCTCTCATCCTGAGGTTCATCCTAGAATCAAGAATTACATCAATTGATGTTGAATTGAGTTAGAATTTTATCATTGAAATTCTGTCGGTTCTCTCTCTAGCACCAGTTGGAAATTACAGAGTGGAGCCGAATTGGGTTACCTTTCAGTCCTAATTCGTCCGTGGGAGGGCTGAGGAAGTGTTGGGAAGGCTTGGTTTAGCTTGAGGAGGGCTTGAAATAGCCGATTTCAACTCGGCCGAAATAGGGCAGCTTCGGTCCGTCGGAGCTGCTTCACTGTTTCATCACGCCGGCGTTTCTCCGGTGACCCTCGGAGCAAACGGAGACTACGGACATATAGCTAACTTCTTCCTGGTTCTAAAGAACCATTTTTTTTGTTAGTGCTGCTTTGATTTTCTGACGAGTGAATAGTGCTATCATCTTGAAGAAGAAGATGACACTGTTTCAAACCGGACTGGACCGGTCCGAATCGGGTTCCAAGATTAAACCGGCCGGTTCACCCCCCATTCGACTAAGTTTTTCAAATCTAAAAATTTCAAAATTCATCTAAATTCATTCTCTATCCAATGGTGGCCTCAAATCTCCAATTTGAATTATTTAAGCCACCTAGAAAAATGAATTTAGGATTCAGTTCAATAGTGGTTCAAACCGGTTCGGATCTGGTTCACCTGAACCAGTTTGGTTTTCATCCCCAATTCCTTCACAAGTACATTTCCATGTCTTTTGTGACTCCTTGGGTCACTTAGAGTTCATAAAATTCCCTGTTTACCATCTCTTTATCAATTCTGGTTCATAAATCAACTCGGTCCTTAAACCGGCTCAATCCGGTTTGGGTCCGGTTCACCCGAACCGATCTTGTTTTTCTCTCCTACTTTGTTCTAAGGTTCATTCCCAAGGTATATAAATCTCTTCAAGTCATAAGGAATCCATAAATTTCCTTGTTTTCCCTTTCTCTATCGGTTCATAAACCGGTTCAATCTAATTGCATCCGGTTCATCCAAACCGGTCTGACTTTTCTCTTCCAATTTTTCCTAAGGTTCTTTTCCATGGTATTATAAACTGTAAACCCCACACATTTGAGTTAAGGAAAACTGGGAAAAGAACCGGTCAAACTGAATAAGAAAATAAAACCGGTTTATATTTGGGAATAAGCAATATGAAAATTTACAACTTTCGGTTGATACAAATGATTTATTAAACATTGGAAAAGAAACTTAAGACAAACTAGAAAACAAAAACCAAATTGGTTCAGGTGAATTAGATTCCATAAGAACTTCAAAGTTAAGCGTGCTTACCTTAGAGTAGTGTGAGGATGGGTGACGGCTTATCATAAATAGCTATCAATTAATATATATTAAATTATTAAAATTAATACCAATAATTTATGGCAATATTAATACTAGTAATAGATCTTGCCCATTTAATACACGGGTTTTACGACTATATAAAGAGGTCATCCCCATTTCATTCTCCTCACACCTCAACACTTTTCTCTCTCTCTCTCTCTCTCTCTCTACTGCTCCATTTCCCAGTAAAGCTCGAACCAGAGCTTTGACTTGAACAAAGGTCGGGCTCTTTAGAATCGGAGAGAAGACAGCTATCTGATAGCAAACTCCAGTCAATCCGAGAATCGTTGGAGAAGCACCGACATGATGGAATAGTGAAACAACTCCGGCGGACCAAAGCTGCCCTATTTCGGCCAAGCTGGAATCGGCCATTTCAAGCCCTCCTCAGGCCAAACCAAGCCCTCCCAACACTTCCTCAGCCTTTCCACGGCCGAATTAGGAATGAAAGGTAAGCCAATTCGGCTCCCCTTTATAATTTTCGATTGGTGCTAGAGAGAGAATCGACCGAATTTCAATGATGAAATTCTAATCCAATTCTGCATCAATTGATACAATACTTGATTCTAGGATGAACCTCAAGACGAGACCTATCTGCCCAGATCGAAAGCTCGGACTGTCGTGCCTTCACTGGTGAGTAATAGAATCTTTCTCTCTCTACAGTCTGTTTTCCAGCAAAGCTCCGTATGAGCTCGTTCCGACGTTAAAATCTGCGATTCAAAGTTTCTTAGAATCGTATGAACATACAGGAACTCAATTTCAACTACAATTTCAATAATTAGCAGTGTTTGATCAGTTAATTTGATGAAATCAAATTCGGTAGTGTTGAAGAGTTGAAATTGGGGGAAAATTTGGGGATTTTCGAAATTCAAAGGGGCCAAAATACAATTTTATGAAATTGAGGGTTAATCGGGCATGAAAATAATGTACAGTGGGCCCAAGGCTAGTTGGCACGAGCAGGAGCTTGTAAATGAACATGATATATGTGCCGTAAAACTTAATAAGTGAATTGTTTGGCCATGGTACCAAGATAGGACCGACATGCTTAGTCAACTAGCGGCAGTGCGACATGACAGGTCGACGGACTAGTCAAGATAAACAGCTGCGGGTTGAATTGAGAGTCGGGGCCGTTGGACTAGTGGCACCACAGATTACATGGCAATATAAGAAAACATTTTTTGTGCATGCACTGTGAGTATAGGATCATCAAGACGCCCATGAGGGGTAGTGATGCGTCCTAAGGGCACTGGACGACCTGGTGGCTATAAGGGTAGTTCGTTCCAGGTGTGTGTGCGAAATCTGGAGTAGCACGAAGCGCATGAGACCGGGGTGGGGACAGGATGAGGTCTCTATCCTTATACGGACATGAAGAAGTGATTTCGGGATTGTGGGTAGGATGTCACGTACATCCACTCATTCCCAGGGTAGAAGTGGTCATACTTCTATCCGGGTGGCAGGAAAAGTCGTTCCGAAGCCACTAGCAGGTTCAGTAGTGATACTGACTTGCGAATGTGTGTAACCTTCATGATGAAGGATGTGTGTTGGGTGATGACACACTGTGGTAACTAACAAATAATGAAAAAACCTGAATTTTTAAATGAAGGGATTTTTTTTTTAAAAACAAAGGAGTCTGGGACACTCCATATAAATGTTTTTCTTAAAAGTCAAAAGCTTTTAAAAATCCATTCACTAAGTAGTCGTACTCACCCCCTCCCTTATATCCCTTTTAGGAAATCCCAGAAAGCCTCCCCTTAAAGACCGTCAACTAAGATGCCTGTAAGACAGGTATGTAAAGTTTTAAATTTCATGCAGTTTTGATTATGCTATTCCAGGAAAAAGGTGCAGGTTAAAGGACGCCTTACTCTTTACGGTTTACAATAAGGGGAAACCCTTTAATAAACTGGGAGAGTGGCGGGTTGATCACGGGGATCCGACCAAACCGAGTCGGGGCGTGGCATAAACCCTTTGGATCACTCGGGAGTTGTAAATTCCCAAATTTCCCATTCACAAATGATCGAGTTTGTGAACTGGTTTGATTTTCTCACTCGGTTTGATTGGTTGTATTCTTAGTTTTCCTTAGCTCAAAAGGGCGGGGTTTAGAACTTTCCCCTTCTTTTAGGAGTTTTGTCCCCAAAACTTAATTAGCAACCTTGCACGAGCAATCATTTCCTTTGATGCCCCTTTGGTGTTTGCTTAACATGCAACTTTTCTCTCACCCTTTCCATTTGCCCCTTTTTCAACCTTCATCTAAGGAATTCCTTTTCCTTTATATTATTTACTCCCTCCATTGAGTTTGTCATAACTAGAAATACCTTACTTTAAGTTATGTTCTTAGATTTTATCTCTTTCTTTACTTAGAGCAACATTCGTCCCTTTGAGGTTTTGTACTCCAAATTGGGAGTTTCACGGTACCAAACCATTCCCCTGTCTAGTTAATCTCTTGTTCATTGAAACTGTAAAATCCGCCTTTTTGAGCTAAGGAAAACCTGGAAAAGAGCTGGTCAAACCAAGTGAGGATTCAAAATCGATTCACAAACCCGATCATTTCTGAACTGGCAATTTGGGAGTTTACAACTCTCAGGTGATCCAAAGAGTTCATTAAACCTTTGAAAAGAAACTTAAGACAAATTAGAAGAGAAAAACCAAATTGGTTCAGGTGAATGAGAATCCATAAGAACTATGAAGTTAAGCCCCGAAATTTTGGTCAAAAATTTTTTATGCAAACGTATGCCTTAGCAGGTTTAGTAGTGATACTGACTTGCGAATCTGAAATCGACCAGGAATGCCAGCAAGGACAAGCTCGCGTGAATACAAAGAACCGGTCTATTGGAATTCATGATATTATCGGGTGAGTGGGTTTACTAACATCATACCCGGTTGGGATGATGAGCACAACTTAAAATTAAAACCACTTACCGGTTGTGAGTGGGATTATATATATCATACTCGGATGGTATGATGTGACTTCCTCGGAGGAAGTTGAAAACCCGTTCATCGGTTATGAACGGAGATGTCCTTATATCGGTTTGTATGATGGATAGTAAAAACCTATTTTAGTCGGAAGTGCTCTCCCCTGACTGTGTGCCAATGCTTAAACAATTTGGAAAACCTTCTCGACGGGAGCTCGAATAGCTCTGATAGGTCGGGGGCCTCGGTTTTGAAACTTGGGGGCTCAATGTGCAATTTTGAAAATCTCATACAGTGGGCCCAAGTCTAGTTGGCACGAGCAGGAGCTTGTAAATGAACATTACATATGTGCCATAAAACTTAATAAGTGAATTGTTTGGCCATGGTACCAAGATAGGACCGACATGCCTAGTCAACTAGCGGCAGTGTGACATGACAGGTCGACGGACTAGTCAAGACAAACAATTGTGGGTTGAGTTGAGAGTCGAGGCTGTTGGACCAATGGCACCATAGATTACATGGTAATATGAGAAAACATTGTTTGTAGATGCACTGTGAGTACGGAATCATCAAGACGCCCATGACGGGTAGTGATGTGTCCTAAGGGCACTAGATGACCTGGTGGCTATAAGGGCAGTTTGTCGTTCTAGGTGTCTGTGCAAAATCTGGAGTAGCACCAAGCACATGAGACCGGGGTGGGGACAGGATGAGGTCTCTGTCCTCATACGGACAAGAAGAAGTGATTTCGTGATTGTGGGTCGGATGTCGCATACATCCACTCATTCCCAGGGTAGAAGCAGTCGTACTTCTATTCGGGTGGTTGGAAAAGTCGCTTCAAAGCCACTAGCGGGTTCAATAGTGATACTGACTTGTGAATATATGTAACCTTCATGATGAAGGATGTGTGTTGGGTGATTACACATTGTTAACTAAGAAATGGTGGAAAAACCCAAAATTTTAAACGTAGGAATTTTTGAAAAAGAAAGGAGTCAAGCACACTCCAATAATAATTATTTTCTTAAAAGTCAAAAGTTTTTAAAATCCCATTCACTAAGTAGTCGTACTCACCCCCTCCCTTATATCCCTTTCAGGAAATCCCAGAAAGCCTACCCTTAAAGACTGTCAATTAAGATGCTTGTAAGACAGGTATGTAAAGTTTTAAATTTCATGCAGTTTTGATTATGCTATTCCAGGAAAAAGATGCAGGTTAAAGGACGCCTTACTCTTTACGGTTTACAATAAATCGGGAGAATGGCTGGTTGATCATGGTGATCCGACCAAACCGGGTCGGGGCGTGACAACTAGAGTGGTATCAGAGCCTGTTTCCTCGAATACATAATAAAGACTAGAAAATATAGTGACTAATAGGATTTATCCTAAAATTTTCAGATGGCTCCTAGGAGAGGAACCAAGATAACTTGGAAGGGCTCTAGTCAAAACTCTACCTTTGTAGGTAGACAACCCTAGAAGCTTCCCAAATGTCTAGGACCTGGAAAAAATGTCGAAAGACTAAATGGGGAAGCATACTAGAGAATGGTGCTAGGACCTATTGATGGCACAACCCTAAGTATAAAGGAGGATGCTTATCAAGAATTCCATAGCTCCCTAGTTAATTTGTGACCATTTTCTGTGATAGGGCTGAGAGCCCAACCTTTTGTATCCCCATGTTAATAAAAGATTCAAATTCCCCAAAACTCTATCTTCTGAGGATGTGATCTTACAAGGAATATGACCTAAGGAAAATAAAACAAACCCACACTATCCTAGAAACTAAGGAAGAGTCGCTTTCCAGTGATGGAAGATGAATTAGGAAACCTAGGAAGACTGTTACCATGACACTTAGCAAAGGTGATTCAGCTAGAAAATTGTCAAAGTGATCAGACTCAAGAACTGTAAAGCACCAAACCAATAGTAACCCTAGAAAAAGCCCCATTCAAAGGAAAGTAAGAACCACAATAATTCATGTAAGGGAATGACGATGGGACATTACCTGAAGAGATGCCCAACCCTACTAAAGGACAAGTACCAAGTTGAACTATTATAGGTGTAAGGAAAGAAGGGGTGTTCCACACCTCATAGATTCAGGGCAATACCTCCTCAAAGGTCATGAAGGACATGAAGGATTGGAGACCGATACCATGAAGTGGGTTACATAAACAATTTAAAAATAGATCAAGAAAAGATGAGATGAATACAAAAACTTCTTAAGAAGGTTAAATCGAGAAGGATACCTCATGAATAGGGATAAGGTACATGAGAAGCATACTTAGAACCCTCTCATAAGGGGCAAATACAAAAAAATGTCCCCCAAAACTCTAGGGAATGACACAGTGAGAGTGAAGAAGAGAAGGAATACGCTGTGAAAAGGAATTATTGGTTAGCAAATGTGCAAGGAGCCAACTCATCATTAGAAACTAATTGAAGGAAGGAAGTATCAGAGGCCAAGACTAACCCGCTTTGGAAAAGTGATATAATTTTAAAGTACTACCTCTTTTTGGAAAAAGCAGAAAATTAAAAAAAATCGAAGTCTCTGACTAACATACCTAAGGAAGACTGGGAAGTAGAAAGGACTACACTCTAAAAAGGTCAGTGAGATGATGTTAAGGACAGGAGTACTCGAGACGACAATTGCCCTAAGAAGACCTAAACCAAGGGACTGGTGGAGGCGGGGCAGTTAACCAGCTAATACGCGGAAGAACCGTGATGTAAGTTTCGACAAGGAAGAGAGCTGGAAAGGTCAAATACTCTGTAAGGGAAGGATGAAAGAAATCCTTAAAGGGATCAAAATGCCAAATTAACAACCAAACTCAAGCCAAGGAAGAAATTAGCAAGCTTCTCACATAATGATCAAGAAATCTTGAAACAAGGAAGATTTGTATTCTCCCTAAGGAAATAGACAGGTATTGGGTATGAATGAGGATGCGAATAGAGTATAAAAGATGTATTGCAAGACCTAAGGAGTAAAGGTAAACAGGAGAAGACAACATCAAGAGTAGAAATCCCCCAAAGCAAATGTAAAAAGGAATGTCCGGAGAAAGAGAAAGAATTCTACAAAGGAAGGAAGTCCGAAAAGACGTATATCCCAATTGAGAGGAAATGGAACCAACTAAAATAGAAGGAACGATAAGCTTAAAAATGAAATTTTGGTTGAGATGGAACAGTCGAGTACCAAGGAAAAATGAGGTCCTAAGAAGGAAATTAAACTAAAGGAATTATTGATGGGCAGATGGACACATTGTGGAGTGAAAGTAACCAACCCTTAATTAGGAAATGTTTCCAAGGAAGTAAGTATCGTAATGGCCCAGGCTGACCTGTTTGGAGGGAACAGGAGAACCAAGTAGAAAGAGGAAAACTAATAACGACAGACAGGCAAATAGAATAAACAAAACCCTAAGAAGGAATGAGATGTAGTAAAGACTACACTCTATGATGGACAATAGGATGGGCATGAAGAATGAGTGATACAACTGCCTAGACGATTGGACCAGAAAAATAAAGAATTGTGAAATGGTTGCGAACAAATTAGAGAGGATTAAGGCCAAAGGAAAACCCTTGAGTAGAGGATATCATTGTGAATGATGATGGATTTAAGAAAGGATGAAACCCAACATGTCAGTAAAACATCTGGTAATTCAATTAATTGGAACCAAAAATATTCAATAAGCGCCTAAGTGAAGTTGTGTTCTTTAGATTCCGGGGAAAGTTAGCTATCTCACGGCAATCTTCGTTCGACTCGAGGATTGTCAGAAAAGCGCCTGCAAAATCAAACAGTGAAGCAGCTCTGATGGACCAAAGCTGCACTATTTCGGCCGACCTAAAATCGACAAAACGCAGCCCTCCTTTGGCCAAACCAAGCCCTCCCAACATCCTCATAGCCCTCATACGACCTCAATTGAGCTAAAAGGTAAGCCAATTCGACCTCCCTTTATCATTTTCGATCGGCGTTAGAGAGAGAAATTGTGAAAACTTCACTAACAAAATTCACATTGGATTCGAGGTCAATTGTAGGTATTCATGATCCTAGAAGGTACCTCAGGAAGAGAGCTACCTTCCCTGATAGAGAGCTCAGACCGCTGCACCTCCGACAGTAAACTTTCGAAGCTCTCTCTCTACACACAGTTTTTCAGCGAAGCTCCCTTTGAGCTCGTTTTGACCTCAATTCATGTGATTCAAAACTCAATTGAATTGTATGGAAGTGTAGAAACTGATTTACACCTCCAATTGAAGCAATAAACCTCGATTGAATGGTCAATTTGATAAAATCAAATTCAGCCAATTTGAAAGGGGAAATTTGAGGGAAATTTGGGGATTTTGTAAAATTGAGGGACCATTTTGCAATTTCCAAAAATTGAGGGCCAATTGGCCATGAAAAATATATTGGAGGACCAATTGGTCTATTTTTGAAATAATTGGTTTCACATTGTAGTTTTTGGAAAGTAGGGGCAAAATGGTAATTTTTAAAAAGTTGGGGACCAAATTGAAAATTTGGAAAACTTGAGCCCCTTAAACAATTTTGAGTAAATTAAGAACCCAAAGAGAATTTTGTGAAGTTTCGGGATTCAATTTGTGGAAAAGTTAGCATTAAGTACCTAAAGTCAAGGAAAATAAACTTTAGGGACCTAAGTGCAATTAACTAATAATTTTGAGCCTAGTCACTCATATGTGAGAAACGAAGGTTGTCATACCAAATTTTAATGAGTAAGGATGCCCAAATCATGTAGGAACATGAGAGACCAGAACACCAGCAAGGATAAGCTAGCGTGGAAGCGGAAACCGACTGGAGAAGGATACACTTCATTTGTCGGGTGAGTGAGTTTATTCACATCATACCCAGTTGGGATGATGATCACCTTAGAAATGAAAAACCACTTATATGTGGCATTTTAACATCACACTCGGTTGGAGTGATATACAAACGAAGTTAAAACCTACTTTTCGATTGTAAGTATAGGGAATTATACCCAGTTGATATGATGAACTTCCTTGAAGGAAGGAGAAACATGCTTATCGATTGTAAGCGGAGGTATCATCACACCTGGTTGGTGTGATGAAGTGAAAATTATATTTTTGTCAGAAGTGTTTTCCCCTGACTGTGTGCCAATGTTTAAACTCTTTGGGAGATCTCAGCGAGAGCTAGAACAACACAAATAGGTTGGAGACCTCGATTTTTAAACTTGTGGGGCTAAATGCCCGGTTTTGGAAAATCACGTGTAGTGGGCCCAAGGCCAGTTGGCACGAGTAAGAGCTCGTAACATGATATATGAAAGCCGTGAAAACTCTTAATAAAATGGACATGTGATTTCGCCATGGTACCAAGACAGGACCAACATACTCGATGGGATGGTAGCAGTGCGTTAGGGCTAGGTCGACGGACCGGCCTATCCAAACAACTATAGGTTGAGTTGAGGGTTGGGGCCATTGGACAAGTGGCACCAAAAATAAATGGCTATGTGGAAAAAACTATTGTTTGTGCATGCACTTGAGGTACAAAACCATTAAGACGCCCAAGAGGAGTAGTGATGCATCCTAAGGTCTACTAGACGACATAGTGGAGATAAGGGCAGTTTGTCGTGTCAGCAGTCATGAAGCTCAATGTAGCTTCTTGCGCATGAAGCTGGGGTGGGCTCAGGATGAGGTCTTTATCCTCATACAAACATGGAGTTGTTTTCGGGTGTAAGGGTCGGATGTCGCGAACATCCACTCAGACCTAGGGTAGGAGTGTATGGGCTTCTATCTTAGTGGCCGGTAAAAATGCTTCAAGCCATAAGTGGGTTGTAACACCATGTTTTTAGTAACCAGAAAAAAAAAACATACTAGCACTAATGCACCGGATCCAATTAAAACTCTAAAGTTAAGTTTGCTTGAGCGAGAGTAGTGTGAGGATGGGTGACCTACTAGGAAGTCTTCATGTTGCATCTCCTCAATAGTTGTCAAACCATATTTTATTAGTAATCTAAAATTAAATAACATACCAACACTAATGCACCAGATCTGATTAGAACTCCAAAGTTAAGTGTGCTTAGGCGAGAATAGTGCTAGGATGGGTGACCTACTCGGAAGTATTCATGTAGGGTTGCACCCTTTCAATTGTCAAATCATATTTTTTTAGTAATACAAAATTAAAAACATACCAACACTAATGCAGGATCCCTTTAGAACTTTGAAGTTAAGCATGCTTGGTGAGAGTAGTGCTAGGATGGGTGACTATTGAGAAGTATTCATGTTGCATCCCTTCAATAGTCGTCAAACCATAATGTTTTAGTAACCCAAACTGAAATAACATACTAGCACTAATGCATCGGATTCTATCAAAACTCTGAAGTTAAGCGTGTTTGGATGAGAGTAGTGCTATATGAGAAGTTGTTTTTTTAGTAACATGAAATTTCGGTCAAAAGTAGTTTATGGAATTATATTATAAGTTTAAAATTCAATTGATATAATTGGAATAAATAAAATGAAAAGTGTTATTTTAACCAAAATAAATAAATATCTAGTAAATTCCTTTAGGTGAAAATAATAAGATAATTATATATATATATATTTGGTTTAATTAGTATTAATCCTACATCCCACCGTAAATATCATAAATATCTATATTTATTTATTGAAATTAATACCAATAATTTAATGCCTATATTTAATTAATGTAATTAATACTAATAAATGTCCATCAATTTCCCAAGAATAATGACAACATTAATACGATAGTAATAAATCTTCCTCATTTAATACACAATTCTACTCCTATATAAAGTGCTCATCCCCATTCATTTTTCTCACACCTAAAAACTGCTTCTCTCTAATACTTTATTTCCCATTGAAGATCGAACCAGAGCTTCGACTTGGGCATTTTTCTTAACCTAAGAGGGAGAGTTTAGACTTTTTAGACTCTAGAAAAGTCAACTATCTCATAGCAACCTCCATTCGATCTGATGATCACTTAAGAAGCTACCCTATTTTAGCCTAACTAAAATTGTGCGAATCAGCTCTCCTCTAGCCAAACTAAGTACTCCCAACATCCTCACAACCCTCATATGACCTCAACGATGCTGAAAGGTCAATAGTAGGGATTTTATATCATACCCAGTTGGGGATGATAAGTACCTCCAAATGAAAACCCACTACTTAGTGTTATTTTAAACATCACAACTTAGAGAGGTGATGTGAAAATGACGCGGAAAAACTATTTATAGATTGTAAGTAGATCATACCCAATTGATATGATGAAACTTTCTCGAAGGAAGTGGAAAACTCGTTCATCGATTATGAGTGAAGATATCTTCTACTCGATTTGTATGATGGATAGTTGAAATTTTATTTTTTGTTGGAAGTGTTCTCACTTGACTGTGTGCCATTGCTTAAATGATTTGGGAGACCTTCTTGACGAGAGCTCGAATAGCTCTTATAGGCCGGAGGCCTCGGTTTTGGAACTTGATGGCTATTACGCCCAATTTTGAAAATCTTGAACAATGGGCCATAGGCCAGTGGGCACAAGCAGAAGCTCGTAAACAAACATGAGATATATGTCATAAAACTATATGTTTGAAAATTTGCTTCCAATCGCCACTAACTGAGTTGTATAACTCACCCCTCATTTATATCCCTTTTTAGGAGTAGAGAAAACATGACTAAGGAAAACACATGAATCTACCATTTCTCAAGTATGCTTAAAAGTTATTTTAAGCTTGCATTTTTATTGATTTATGTTATTACAAGGAACAAGGTTTTATATTACGCTTGGCTCCTCTTGATTAAAGAAAGGGGGAAACCCCTCTTAAACCAAGGGAGCGGTAGGTTGATCACGGGGATCTGACCAAACCAGATCAGGGCGTGACAATACCACTAGAAATAAAGAAGGAAAGGATTGGGATAGGATCACAAATAAGTTAGTAACTCCAAGATTGGATAGAGAACGTAAAGGATGGAATCAAGATATCCAAAAAAAGAGAACCAAACGCATCCAAAAGAGGGTATGATGTCAAGATGAAAGGACACTGGATAACACCAAGAATAGTCGAGAAACACTATCGGTGACAAGAAGGCACCTTTATAGTAGTAGTTCCTAGGAGATTAGATAGGTGTGAATTGCCATCAAAGAGGCCACCTAGGATTGTAAGGGAAGGAATGATCATGGGATAGTCAACTCAAAGACCTGGATCAAAACCTTCAAGAGGAAGGACCTTACCCTAAGTAGAGTAGAGAGTGGGCTGAAAGGAATACTTTTGGAATAGTGGGTAAGATCCACCAAATGAAGATACCCTCCGTAGAGTGGATGATTAACACAATAAATGAGAAGTCTCATTAATGCATGGATTAAGAAGGATTGAGTAAAGGAACAACCAAAAGATGGTGTGTCAAGTAAACACCAAGGGAGATTGCCTAAGGAGAAAGGAGGTGAAATTTGTTTTGGGGATAAAACTCCTAAAAGGAGGGGAGAGGTATAAACCCCGTTCCCTTAAAGAAAAGCAAACCAGGAAAAGAACCGGTCCATTGAAAAGAGAAAAACGAGATGGTTAACGAACCCAAACTAGTAAAGAAAGAGTAAAATGGGAAATTGGAAAATTCCAAGTGACTCAAAGAGTCATAAAAATTATGGAAAAGGATCATGGAACAAATTGGAAGAGAAAACCAAATTGGTTCAAGGTGAACTGGTTTGAAGCATATATGAACCAATTTCAAAATTTATTTTTCTTGGTGGCTTAAATGATCAAATTGGAAAATTAAAGCCACCATTGGATAGAAAATGAATTTAGAAATTTTTAGATTTGAGAAAACATGTCAAATCAGGCCTGAACCGGCTGATTTTTGCCATTAAACCCGGTCTGGTCCGGTTCAGAATAGTGTCGTGTTCTACCTCTAGATGATAGCACTATTCATCGGTACAAAATCTTTCCTTCTCCGGTGAAGGAATATCCCCTCCGAACAAGGCATTTTTGGGCGAGTATAAGCTCGACCAAAATGGAAAGTGGTCGGGTAGAGGGTTCCTAAGCTCCCTATATAAAGAGCTACTCTCCATTCATCCTTCACACACCTCAAATCTTCATTCTCTCTCAAGTGCATCATTTTCTGGTGAAGCTCGAACCACAGCTCTAACTTGGGAACTTTACTCATCCTTAGAAGGCAAGGTCAGGTCCTACAGACTACAGGGGAAGTCAACTACATGACAACAATCTCCCTTCGACCCGAGGATCATCGAAGAAGTGATGGCAGAATCAAACATTGAAGCAACTCCAATGGATCGAAGTTGCCTTTTTTTTCCAAGTTTAATTTGGCCAAATTCAGACCTCCTTCAGCCAAACCAAGCCTCCCCAATGCCCCCAAGGCCCTCACACAACCTCCACAAAGGTGAAAGTTCAGCCAATTCGGCCCTCCTCCGTCGTTATAGATCGGTGTTAAAGAGAGAAAGTTTCAAATTTCACTGATAAAATTCAACCTCATATGGACTTCAATTATAGCAATTCTTGATCCTAGAAAAAACCTAAGGACGAGAGCTACCTCCCCAGATCAAGAGCTCGGATCGTCGCACCTCCGATGGTAAGCTTTCAAAGCTTTCTCTCTTTATGAACAATTTTCTAGCGAAGCTCCGTTTGAGCTCATTTCGAACCCAAATGCTGCAATTCAAAGCTCAATTGAATCGTATGGAAGTGTAGGAATTGATCCATACCATCAATAGGAGCAATTAACCCTGAAAGAATGGCCAATTTGAAGAAATCAAATTTGGTGAGTATGAAGGGGAGAAATTTGGGGGAAATTGGGGGTTTTGAAAAATTAAGGGACCTCCATGCAATTTATCAAAAGTGAAGGCAAATTGGCGATGAGAAAGATGATGTTAGAAGACCAATGGATCAATTTTAAAAATATTTAGGGCCAAATTGCTATTTTGGAAAGTAGGGGAAAAACCATAATTTTTGGAAAATTTCAAACCAAATTGGAAATTTGGGAAACTTGAGCCCCTTACACAATTTAAAGTAAATTAAGGGCCTAAGGAGGATATTGGAAGTCCCTAAGACTTAATTTGAGGAAAATTTAACACTAGGGACCTAAAGTCAAAAGGTATGAACTTTATGGACCTAAGTGCAATAAATTAAAAATTTGGGTCTAGTCCCTCATACATGTGAAAATGAAGGTTGTTATGTTGAACACTCGACGATAATGATACTCAAATTGTGTAGGGACACATGAGACCTAAACACTAGCAAGATAAAGCTCGTGTGGACTTGTAGGTCGGCTAGGGGCGAACACGCTACGGTTATCGGGTGAGTGGGACATTTTTAACGTCATACCCAGCTGAGGTGATGAGCACCTATTTGAAATTGAAAAACCACCGTGAGTGGAAATTTTACACATCATACTAGTTAGGATGATAAGCACCTTTTAAAATGGAAAATCTACTTGTGAGTGAGATTACTTAACGTTATACCTAGTTGGGATGATGAGCAATGTTTTTAATGGATAAAACCTACTTACCAGTTGTAAGTAGGAATAAATGAACATCATATCTGATTGGTATGATGAGTTTCCTTGAGGAAAGGAGAAACCCGCCTACCGATTGTAGCATAGTTATCATCACACCCGATTGGTATGATGAGTTAAAAAGTGAATTTTGTCGGAAGTGTTATCCCCTAACTATGTGCAAATGCTTAAAATATTTGGGAAACCTTGATGGGAGCTAGAACAACTCAGATAGGCTAGGGGCCTTGGTTTTTGAACTCATAGGGCTTAATGACAGGTTTTAGAAAACACGTGCAGTGGGCCTAAGGCCAGTGGGCACGAGTAGAAGCTCGTAAACAAACATGATTAGGAAGAGCCATGAAAACTCCTAATTAATGGAATTGATTATGTGTTGTGCCATGGTTCCGAGTTAGGACCGCTAATGCTCGATAGACTGGCGGGAGTGCATCAAGGCTAGGTCGACAGACTGACCTCGACAAATAGCTGCAGGTCAGGTTAAGCATCAGGGCCGTTGGCACCAAAGATGATGGCTATTATGTGAAAACTCTTGTTTGTGCATGCACTTGTGGTATGGGACCATCAAGATGCCCTAGGAGATAGTGATGGATCCTAAGGGTTGCTAGATGACATGGTGGAGATAAGGGCAGTTCGTCATGCCAGTCAGTCTTGAAGCTCTGGGAGCTTCTTGTGCATGAGACTGGGGTTGGGTCAAGATGAGGTCTCCGTACTCATACGGACACGAAGTGGCATTTGGGTCTGAGCGTTGAACGTATGGGACATCCACTCAAACTCGGGGTAGAAGTGGACGTGCTTCTATCATGGTGGATGGTAAAGACACTCCAATTGACAAGTTGGTGCAATGGACGGGCTGCACCTGCGAATGTGTGTACCCTTCTAGATGAAGGGCCTATGTTTTTTTGCTAAATGCCTCTCGAGGCAAGGGGATGGGCTAAGAGAGCTAAACACACCTAATATGGAAATGGAAAAGGTTTAGTAAACTTGAATTGGAGGAAAATCTGTTTAAAAGGAAAATGATAACTTTGGCATGGTTTTTATAAACCAAAGTTATTTTGAAAACTCACTCCCAACACCCTCTCACTAAGTTGTAGAACTCACCCCCTCTATTTATCCATTTTTCAGGAGTAAGGAGATAAAATGAAATAGAGTGTGAAGATGTACCCTCTGTCAAGTATGCTTAAAGTTCATTTTAAGTTTGCTATAGATTGATTTATGTTATTCTAAGGAACAATGTTTGAATTTACGCTTGGCTCCTCTTGAATAAAAGAAGGGTAAACCCCTCTTAAACCAAGGGAGCAACGAGTTAATCATAGGGATCCGACCAAACCAGATCGGGGCATGATAGTATGGAGAGGAACAGGACTTCCTCCCGGTTCCAAAGACACCCAATGTGGCTTTGGAGGTTGAGAAAAGTCTCATCGTCGGAGCTCTAGTTCGCTGCTCATCGAAAACTCTTACACTTCTTCTTCTTCACTCGATTGTGATGTTGAGGATGAACGGAGGGGTGCTCTTCATATAGGGAGCTCGGAAATCGCTCAAGCTACCGACCGACGTGAGACTCGGCCCCTGCCTCGCTTGCCGACGACCTGACCAGAGGGATTTTCGAGTCGTCGGAGACTTCCTCTTTTCCAACCTCTCTCTCTTCTCTATCAATAGACTGAGGTTGAAGACGATGATGTGGGAGGGTGTGCCATGTGGTGCATTGTGATTGGTAGGTTTTTCTAATGTGGAGGTCCAACTTGGCCACCGCGTCATCCGTTGACCGGTTGATTGGACACGTGGCAACCTCTCATTGACTGCTCGTATCTACGTGGCATGCTGACGAGTCACCCACTAACCATTGACCGGACACGTGGCTGCCTCCCATTGGCTACCTATGTATGTGTGGCTACGGATTGGGCGTCCTTAACCATTGACCACACCGATCTATTGACTGGTTGGACCATTGACCGGTTCGGTTCATTTACCAGTTTAGTCTAACTAAGTTTGATGAATCGAATTCAAAAATCGGTCAGTTCAGATCCGATTCGACCAGTTTTCTGAAATTTAAAAATTTCTAAATTCATTTTCTATCTAATGGTGGCCTCAATTTCCCAAATTGATATTTTTAAGCCACCTATAAAAATGAATCATTGAACTGGTTCACTACGATTCCTCCTAGTTCAATCCAGTTCGGGTCTGGTTCACCTCAAACCGGTCTAGTTCTCTTATCCAATCTACTTCCTGGTTCTTCCTCACACTTTTTGTGAATTTTTGGTTACTCGGGATCTTCCAATTTCCTGCGTTAACCCTTATTTACTATTTTTCATTCATTAATTGGCTCGGTTTTCCACATGAAAAGTTTACCGGTTCTTTTTCCAGTTCTCCTTGGTCCTAAAGGACAGGTTTTATAGTTCCCATGTGGGTACGGTGGTGGATAAACTCCTTACATTATCCCACCACCTTTTGGTGCTCACCTCCAAGAAAAATTTTGTTGGAGTTACCATCTCCTTCGAAGTTATCCTTATTATCCCCATAAATTTCTTTATGTTGGCCAGCCAGTCCATAGTTACCCCAACGTATTTTTCTCCTTGAAAGGACTTACACCCTAATTGATGGAGTGTCTTTAGATACTTTTGAATGTCAATTAGGGGAAGTATATGAATGGAGGTGGGATGGGACTATACTTCTTCAGGCCCGGGTTGAGAATTGGTATCAACTTCAGGAACGAGGTTAGGCCTCCTGAACACTCGGGTAAACTCTTTGTATAACCTCTGGTGCTCCGAGCTTAGTCTGGGTGGGGTTGTTTGAGCCTCTCTGGGAGCTCTTACGGGGACAAGGTTTTGGGCAGTATCGATGACAGCAGTCCTAGTTCTCTTGGTTTCTTTTTTGGGAGCCATTTGAAAATTTGGTAGTTTTTCATTTAGTTTTTATATTATATAGTCTTATTAATGTATTCAAGTAACTTGGCTCTGATACCACTCAAGTTGCCATGCCCCAACCTAGTTTGGTCGGAACCCCGTGAACAGCATGCCACTCCCTTTAGTCTAAGAAGGGTTACCACTTTCCAAGATTGCGAGAAGTCAGACGCAAATTCTGTCTTTGTTCCCTAGAATAGCATTATACAAAACTCAATATCTTAAAAACTTTACATAATTGATTTAAGGCTTGTTCTCGAATTTTCGTATGGGTATTCACCTTTCCTGAAAAGGGGTTAAAGGAAGGGGTGAGCTTCTACAACTCAGTGAACGGGTGTTGGGGAGTGAGTTTTCAAAAAAATAGTGTTTATTAAAGCATTTTATCCATTTTTAATTCCTTCATTGTTATGTGAGTTCAATTCTTTTAACACTTCCCCTTGCTCATGAAGTGTTTCACGTACAACCGTACATGCCCCTTTTATCACAAAGGGTTCACACATTTTCCCCTTGCTCGAGAGGTGTTTAGCAAACAATCACACGCCCTTTCTCATAAAGGGTTCAAGCATTTGCGAGATACAGTTACGACGACTGCACTCACTTGTGGATCAGAGCATCTTTACCATCCACCTTGATAGAAGTCCATGATTTCTACCCAGAGTTTGAGTGAAAATCAAATTTTCGGCCCTTAGACCCAAAATACTTTGTGTCCAATATGAGGACGGAGACCTCATCCTATCCCCACCTCGGATTCATGCACAAGAAGCTTCGACCAGCTTCATGACTAACTGGTATGACAAACCTACCTTAATCACCACCAGGTCATTGAGCAACCCTTGGAACCCATCACTACCCCTCATGGGCGTCTCGATGGTCTTAAATTAGACTACATGCACAATCAATAGTCTTAGCATATTAGCCATTATCTTTGGTGCCGACGGTCCAATGGCCCTGACACTCAACTTGGCATGTAGTTGTTTGTCTGATCAATCCGTTGACCTAGTCTTAGTGCACTGCCACTAGCCCATCAAGCCTTGTTACGCTTGAATTGATATTGTGGCAAGTCACACAAATTTTCCAATTTTAATGAAAGTTTTCATGGCTCTTTTACTCATGTTTGTCTTCGGGCTCTAACCCATGCCCATTAGCCTTGGGCCCACTTCACGAGTTTTTCAAAACTGGGCATTGAGCCCTATAAGTTCAAAAACGAGGCCTCCGACCTGTTTGAGCTATCTCAGCTCTCGTCAGAAAAGTCTCCCAAATGTTTTAAGCATTGACACATAGTTAGGGGAGATCATTTCTGCAAAAAAAAAAGTTTTTATGCTCAAAATGCACTCATTATACCAACCGGGTATGATAAAAGAAATTCCCACTCTTAGTGATCTTTCCTTTTAGTAAAGGAGTTCATCATACCTACCAGGTATAACATTAAATAATCTCACTTATAACCAGTAAGTAGGTTTTTAATTTAATAAAAATGTGTTCATCACCCCAACTAGGTATGACATTTAAAATATCCCACTCACCCCATGACTATGACACGTTCGTTCCAATCAGTTTTCCAAATCCAAATCTTTCTCCCTTTTCTCACGTTTTGATCCCAAGTGTCCCTACACGATTTGGGTATCCTTATCAGAAAGGGTTTAGCATGAAAGCCTTCTTGTTCTCACATATTGACAACTGGGCCCTTGATTTCTTGGTTTTATTGTATTTAAGTCCCTAAAGTTAATACTCTTTGACTTTAGGTCCTTAGTGCTCATTTATCCCTAGTTAAGTCCCATGGATCTCCAATATCCACTTTAGGTCCTTAATTTTTCTCAAAATTGTAAATGGGACTTAATTTTTCCAAAATTTCCAATTAGTCCCTAACTTTTCCAAAATTATCGATTTTCCCCTAACTTTTCAAAAAATGGCCAAATTGGTCCCATTTCTTTCAAAAATGACCAATTGGTCCTCCAACATCTTTCTCCTTACCAATTGACCTTCAATTTTGAAAAATTGCACTAAGGTCCTTTAATTTTTTGAAATCCCCAATTTTCCCCAAAATTTTCCCTCAATTTCACCCCTTTCTACTAATCGAATTGGATTTCTTCAAATTGGCCTTTCAAATGGGGTTAATTGCTCCAATTTGTGATGTCAATTGGTTCCTTCATTTTCATACAATTTGATTGAGCTTTGAATTGTGGTTTTTGGATTTGGAACGAGCTCAAACAGAAACTTGCCGAAAAACTAAAGGTAGAGAGAGAAAGCTCCAAGAACTTACTATCGGAGGTGCGGCAGTCTGAGCTCTTGATTTGGAAAGGTAGCTCTCGTCCACAGAGTACTTCTAGGATCGAGAATTGTTACAATTCATGTAAGGATCAGTGTGAATTTGGTGAATGAAATTCAACATTTTCTCTCTCTAGAATCGAACTGCTCCGATGAAGAAGAGTCGAATTGGCTTACCTTTTGGATCCGAATTCATCTTCTAAGGTTGAGAGAAGTGCCCAAGTTGGAGCTCTGGTTTGAGCTTCATCAAAAAATGGAGCACTTCTTCTTTTTCGAAGGTTGGAGGTGTGTGGAGGATGAATGGAGGGGTACTCTTTATATAGGGAGCTCAGGGATGCTCTGCTCTACTAGTTTCCATATTGGTTGAGTTTATCCTCATCGAAAAATGTCATAATCGGAGGGAATATTTCCTCGCTGGAAAATAAAAGTATTTTTGCCTTAATGAACAATGTTGTCATTGTAATCCCCGTCCTTTGATAATGAGAAAACCGAGGAAAGAAGCAGTTAGTTTCAAATTTTAAAACTAAATTAGTCTACAAGCCCGATTATTAGGAAATGGGAAAATTGAGAAATTACAACTCCCATGTGACTCCAATTGGTTCATAAATCTTGGAAAAGAACCTTAGGATGAATTGGGGAAGAAAAACTGGACCGGTTCAAGTGAACCGAGTCCGAACCGAATAGAACTAGTTTATGAACAGAGTCGACTCATGAATCGGAATCGATAGAGAAAGGGTAAAATGGGAAATTTATGGATCCTAAGTGACCCAAAGAGTCCCAAAAGACATGGAAATGGACTTGAGAAGGAATTGGAGATGAAAACAAAATCGATTCAGGTGAACCGGATCCGAACCGGATTGAACCGGTTTGGACCGGTTTGAACTACTATTGAACCAGATTCTAAATTCATTTTTCTAGGTAGCTTAAAGAATTCATATTTGAGATTTGAGGCCACCATTGGATAGAAAATGAATTTAGATGGATTTAGAAATTTTTAGATTTGAAAAATTCGGTAAAATTGGGGGTGAGCCGGCTGGTTTAAGCTTTGAACCTGGTTCGGACCGATCCGGTCCAGTTCAAAACAGTGTCATCTTCTTCCTTCAGATGACAGCACTGTTCACTCGCTGAAAAATCGAAACAACACCGGCAAAGAAGAAATGTTTCCGTACAATACATTTCAAGCTATTAATGTCTATCATAAAGGTGCCAAATGGACGGCCGACGAGTCCCGAGCTCCCTATATAAAGAGCCCCTCTCCATTCATCCTCTTCACACCTGAAAAGCTCACTTTCTCTCAGCTGCTTAGTTTTTCGACGAAGCTCAATCCAGAGCTTCGATATAGGGTCATTTCTAAGCCAAAGAAGGTGAGGTTGGGTTCCTTAGAACAGAGGAGAAGTCACCTACACGTTGGTGACATCCATTCGTTCTGATAGTCGTCGAAGAAGTGCCAGCATGATCAAACAGTAAAGCAACTCTGGCGGACCGAAGCTACTTTGTTTCGACTGAGTTGAAATCAGCCAATTCGAGCCCTCCTCAAGCCAAACCAAGCCCTGCCAACACTTCCTCAGCCCTCCCATGATCGAATTAGGACGAAAAGGTAAGCCAATTCAGCTCCCCTCTACAATTTTTGATCGGTGTTAGAGAGAGAGTTGGTCGAATTTCAATGACAAAATTCTAATCTGATTCGTTATCAATTGATGTCATTCTTAATCCTATGAGGAACCTTAGAAGGAGAGCTACCTACCCAGATAGAAAGTTCTAACCGTCGCGCCCTTATTGGTGAGCAATCAAAGTTTTCTCTCTCTACCATCTATTTTCCAGCGAAGCTCCATTTGAGTTTGTCTCGACATTAAAACTTATGATTCAAAGTGTTATGGAATTGTATGAACATGTAGAAACTCAATTTCAACTTCAATTTCAACAATTAGAAGTGGTTGATTGGTCAATTTGATGAAATCAAATTCAGCTATGTTTAGGAAGTTGAAATTGGGGGAAATTGGGGATTTTAAAAAATTCGAGGGACCAAGATACAATTTTATAAAATTGAGGGTCAATTGGGCATGATAAGTATGTTAGAGGGTGAATTGAGGAATTTTAGAATTTTTGGGGTGAAACTTACAATTTTTGTAAAGGAAGGGCAAAATGGTAATTTTGGAAAAATTGGGGAACCAAATTGGAAATTGGGAAATTAAACCCGTTTTTGTGAATTTGAATAAATTGAGGTCCCAAAGGGAATGTTAAAAGTTTTGGGACTCAATTTGAGGAAAAACCGGTACTAGGGACTTAAAGTTAAAGAAAAAAATAAATTTAGGGACCTAATTGCAAATAAATAGATAGTTTAGTTTGTTCATTCATTTGGAATGAATGAAGACTATTAGGCCAAGGAATAATGAACAAGTATGTTCATATCATGTAGGAATACGAAGTACCAGGAACGCCAGCAAAGACAAGCTTATGTGAACACAAAGAATCAGTCGATGGAATTCACTACATTAACGGGTGAGTGATATTTTATATCATACCCGGTTGGGAATGATAAGTACCTCGAAATAAAAACTCACTATTTAGTGGTATTTTAAACATCAAAACTTAAAGAAGTGATGTGAAAATGATGCAGAAAAACTACTTACAAATTGTAAGTAGATCATAACCAGTTGGTATGATTAAACTTCCTCGAAGGAAGTGGAAAGCCCATTTATCGATTATGAGCGGAGATATCCTAATACTTGGTTGATATGATAGGTAGTTGAAAATTTATTTTGTTGGAAGTGTTCTCCCCTGACTATGTGCCAATGCTTAAATGATTTGGGAGACCTTCTTAACAGGAGCTCGAATAGCTCTTATAGGTCAGGGGCCTCGGTTTTGGAACTTGGGGGCTATTATGCCCAGTTTTGAAAATCTCGAACAGTGGGCCCTAGGCTAGTGGGCACGAGCAGGAGCTCATAAATAAACATGAGATATGTGCCAAAAAATTTTAATAAATGAATTGTTTGGCTATGGTACCAAGACATGACCGACATATTCAGTCAACTAGTGGCAGTGCGACATGACATGTCTCCGGACCAATCAAGACAAATAGTTGCAGGTCGAGTTGAAGGTCAGGGTCGTTGGACTAATGGCACCACAAATTACATGGCATGATAAGAAAATACTAATTGTGCATGCACTGTGATTACGGGACCATCAAGACGTCCAAGATGGGTAGTGATGCATTCTAAGGGCCTTGGACGACCTGGTGAGTATAAGGGCAGTTCGTCGTACCAGGTGACCGTGCAAAATTTAGAGTAGCACCAAGTGCATGAGACTGGGGTGGGGACGGGATGAGGTCTTTGTCCTCATACGGACACGGAGAATTGATTTCGAGATTGAGGGTTGGATGTCGCGTACATCCACTCATTCTCAGGGTAGAAGTGAACGTGTTTCTATATAGGTGGCCGATAAAGTCGCTCTGATGCTACAAGTGGGTTCAATGGACGTACTGGCCTGTGAATGTGTGTTTGACCTTCATGATGAAGGATGTGTGTTGGGTGATGACACACCATGATTAATAAGAAAATGGTGGTAAAAATCGAGATTTGAAATGAAAGGATTTTTGAAAGAAAGAAGTCTTGCACACTACAATACAAATCTTTTTCCTAAAAGTTAAAAGTTTTGTAAACCCATTCACTGAGTAGTCATACTCACCCCCTCCCTTATATCTCTTTCAAGAAATTTTGGAAAGCCTACCCTTAAAGACCATCCACTAAGACGCCTGTAAGATAGGTATGATAAATCTAAAATATTATGCAGTCTTGATTTATGTTATTCCAGTAAAAGGTGCAGGTTGAAAGGATGCCTTACTCTTTACGGTTTATAATAAGGGGAAACTCTTTAATAAATTGGGAGAGTGGCAGGTTGATCACAGGGATCCAACCAAACTGGGTCAGGGCGTGATAGTCATCCTAAGGGAGATGATGACACTGTTCATTGACCAGTCGGACCGTTGAACAGTCTGGTCCGACCAGGTTCGATGACGAAAATCGGTAAGTTCACACCCGATTCGACCAGTTTTCTAAAAATTAAAATTTTCTAAATTAATTTAAATTCATTTTCTATTCATTGGTGGCCTCAATTCTCCAAATTAACATTTTTAAGTCACCTAGAAAAATGAATTATCGAATCTAGTTTACCATGGTTCAACCTGGTTCATGTCTAGTTCACCCTAAATTGGACCGGTTTTCCCACCCAATTTACTTACGGTTCTTCCCCATGATTTTTATGACTTTTTGATCACTTGAGATTATCCAATTTTCCATTTTAATCCTTATTTACCATTTTTTTGGTTCATTTATGGGTTCAATTCTCTCATGAAAATACCGATTCTTTTCTCAGTTTCCTTGGTACGAGAGGACGGGTTTCACACGTGTCGTCCTCTAATTGGCCAATTTAAATTTTTCAGTTTTCCCACCTGATGCACTGTGTCAATGCCATGTGTCAGCCTCTAATTGGTCGATCGTTCTCTAACATTCTAGTCGGCTATTGACGTGACACTTTTACCACATGTCAACTCCTCATTGGCCAGCGCTACTGACAAGGTTTCTCCTCAGTTGAACATTGACTGAGGACACATGTCACTCCCTCATTTGTTAATCTTTGGTGACATAGATTTTCTTCGTTTGCTCATTGAACAGGGGTGTATCATGCTCTAATTGGTCAGCGCTTCCATACGTTGATCGAGCTGCTCAATGGGCACGCTTCACCACGTGTCACATGTTGATTGGTCGCACATGCTGATTGGATGGTGACCTGGCAGAAGGTATGTTGACTGGGTGGACTATTGACCAGTTCGATCGGACCGGGTTAGGTGACCCAAAATCGAAAATCGGTCAGCTCAGACCCGATTCGACTGGTATTCTAAAAATTAAAAATTTCTAAATTTATTTTATATAGATTGGTGATTTCAAATTCCTAAATTGATATTTTTAAGTTATTTATAAAAATAAAATTTTGAACTAACTTTTCTTGATTTGATATGGTTCAAGTTTGATTTATTCTTAACTAATCCGTTTCTCGCTTCCAATTTACAATATCATATTTTTTTTCTTGATTTATTCAACCTCAATTGTCATTTGGGATCACTTTATACCCCATTTTAATTTATTTTCGTTATTTCGATTCAATTTGAACCATGATTTCATTTCAAAAAATTTTGGTACTAAATTTCGAATTATTTGTTATTGGAGAACGAGGTTACAAGTTAAGTGTCAAATAATTCTTGCATAACATGATTTTTGGTATATAATTACACTTAAACAAACTACATTATTTTATAGGTTGATGTATATGGTTATACGTATAAATATTATATATATATATGACTCCCTTATCATAACTATTAATAACATGTAAAAAAAGAAAAATATCAAATTTGTCGAAGAGAAATTGATTTTAGATTGATTTCATCCCTCACTTAATTTTATATTAATTATGATTCTCTTCACAATTTTTTTTTGCACTCCCATTCTCCCGCACAATAATTAGATCTAATCTATATATGAATTAGGTTAGTTTCATATTATTTAATTTCTAAATTTATTACGTGTCAAAATAATCCAAAATTGCACATAAATTTCTTCACTCTATCGGACATTAGTTATTACTCTCCCAACAAAAGTAAAATTATCAAATAAGTACTTGTAAAATTGATTATCAAGATTTTACGCTTGAGGAAAGTTTAGCGGAGGTCACCTCCCTCTTCTTCACATGGCGTCAACTAATGATCCTTCACTAACCCCGTGTGGTGGTGGAGGGAGGTGGTCGTGGGAGAGGGTTCCAAGGGAGGATTGGAGCTCCCTAACTCCCTCCCATTGCCCCCATGGAGAGGGAGATCAGCCTTGGACAAGTGCAGATGGCCCCTCTAGTGGCCTTCATAGCCTCTCCCGATTACTTTTTTTTTAATATTAATTTAATTTATTATCATTCAGTAATTTTACATTTTTGTTAGGCCCAACTATAAATATATTTATGTTAAATATAGGGATGATATCGATAAAATTACAAAAAAAAATGTAAATAACCTAATTGATGTGCACAATCATTTCTACAAACTATTGATGGAAGTCAAGCATAAATATGAAGTTGATATGTATTCTGAACTAATTTGATAAATATATGGATCAATTAATTAACGTGAAAAGTAACAAAATAAATAATGAACCGAAATAATGTACAATCGATTTCTTGGGGTTGAAATTGATATTTTCCTCTAAAAGAAATTAAAATGGGGAATATCATATAAAAAGCCTTGAGATGTGATATTATCCTCACTCTATAAATAATAGTAGATGGAAGATTTGAGGTTCTCATGCCTATTTATCCCCTTCCTTCTACCCTATTTACAAGATTTATAGACCTAATACCTTACCAGAAAAGAAAAGGAGAGAGAAGTAGGATAAGCTGAATGGTTGGATTGGAAGTTGACATTGTAGGCTTAAAATTGAATGGCGGACACATGCGATCTAATGTATGCCTGCTCATCAGTTCCATGGCAATCCCGATTCTCACATGATTATTATTTCTCTGTCTCCCACGGCACACAAAAATCTACCTATATATTATACACACTAGATCCGACACATCATAGTTGGTATAAAAAAATAATGTAATAGTATATTTTAAAACAAATATATATTATAATAAAATAAATTCATGTTTGTCTAAAAATAACGGAGGGAAAAAAAATAAAAGTAATTAATTTATATAATTTATAATTCGTAAAATGCATTTTGAATGTTAAAAGAATACTGAAATTGCTAGGGTTTTGCATATAGTAATATATATTATTTTTTATTTTATTATTCTTAGAAGGAAACCGTACTGAAAATGATAATAATTCACTAAAATAAACTGATTAAAATGGCAATATATATATATATATATATATTATGAGAGTTTTATTACTAAAAAGTGTGAATCTACTCAAATATAGAATAAATATTGCTTAATGAACACCCATATTATATTTTTACTGAAAATAATTCTTCTAATTCAAGTTGTGGAAGACGGTAGAAGCCTCAGCATTTTCAAGTTTAATTGTTATATATGGACAAATAAATTCGTACAAGTACAGTTTTAACGTGCATGTAAGCGACTGTATACTCAAGACATCTTACAGCAGAGATGGCAATCAATAGGTGTATGCAAGGGTAGGTTTTGTACTCAGTTGACGTTCTTTGAGCACGCGATACATGTACAATATTATTCACATGCAAAAACGTATTTGCACATCTCCATTCTTATTATTTCTCTAAAATATATTTGTCCAACAAATAATAATATCGACCATTAAACTCTATAATATATTCATTGTTTAACTTTTTGGGGCCTAAAGGAAGGAATACTGTGAGTGTATTACTTATTTCGTGAGAATCATGTGTGTATTTTATTATTTATTTTCTTTTATTTAATATTTCGTGTGTGTGTGTTTAATTTTATTTTCACACCATAGTTAAATTATGTCTCGTTTTTTTGCTCTAAATTATGTCTCTTGTTTAGGATTCGATTTAACAGCACAATCTATTTATAGGGTTTCTTTCGTGCTGATTTGGTAGGGGACAACAAAATCCTTGTTTTCTTAGGCAGACAACAATTTAAACATTATTATTTTTAATATTATTATTGCTACAATAACAACTTCCAAATTATTATTAGTTTTCATCATCTATTCAAATTCTTTTTGTTAAAATCACTCTTAAATGTTATTAAAAGGGTGTAAGCAAGATTTCTTTTCTATTGTATGCTTATTTATCAAGGGGACACCGACAAGCTTCAATTGTTAATATTAAACATATATGCCCACGAAGCCTCATATTATTTATAAGTACTACTGATTAATTTAAATATGGTGAAATCTCGACAGACCACGTTGCTTTATTCTCCACAGCCTGTTCGAGCTTGTAAGATTATTGACATATCATTGTCCCCCTCATTTCCATAATTAATAAATTAAAAACCATAATTTCATGATCTGGGTTGAAGCAATAATGCTGACTTTTTGCCCGGATTCTGTTTGGCTAATTACTCTCCGAGTAGGTTATATATATCAATTGGCATTCAATCATTTCTTACTTCACGAATCATCTTATAATTGTTTTGCTAAAAAAAATGAAGGCTAAGATTATAAAAAAAAGTATAAAATTTTCTACAATAATTTAATACATATAAATCTTTCACCCATTGTTTAAATTATAAATGTAAATTTCTCTAATTATTCAAATCACATAAAAAATTTTCACTAATAACTTAATATTTCAAAAGTTTTATACTAACAAATAACTTTTCAAATCTTTTGTACTAAATTATAACTTTATTAAAAAAATTTAGTTGATAAAAGAGTAATTTACCTAAATAATTATTAATACCTGAATTTTTGTACAAAAATTATTTTTATAAAATAATATGATTAATCGGATGCTTTTGAGTGCATGTGGTATTTCTGTTACTCCAACTAATGGATCTAGGGTGAGTCGAGAGACAGTGGCAGCTGGTTAAGTAGGCCATTATTATTAATAATTAATAAATTATTTTAAAAAAAAGCAGTCAATAATTTTCCGGCAATTTTTTCACTAAGAAAATCTTTAGCACGTGCAGTTCATCTACTTAAGCCGAACTTAAATAAAAAAAGACATACCATGTTCATCGCATTTACTGAATTAAGAAAATTCCTACATGAGAATATCATAAAATACCAATCCCTTCGTTGCCTTGTAAACTTTTTTTCTATTAAAATAAGTTATCATTTAATATGAATAATATTAAATGAAATCATAATAAGAATTCAAAGTATTCTGGCAAGTATAATAAAATAAATATTTTCAAATTTTATTTTTAATTTATTACTACCGAATATAACATAGAATGCTCACATACTTTGAATGAATAATATAAACAAAAATAGTTGATTAAGGCCTTGTAAAATCTTGGCTCCCTCGTGTAGGCCTATACATTAAAGTCGCTTGTTTTTGCTCAATCATTAAAGTCGCTTTACTAGAACATATCAAGTTTATCAAGGTGTAAAAGATGACCAAAATTATTGTAGAATTATGTTTGAAAATTAGCAAATATATATTTTAAAACAAGGACAAAATTAAGCAATGACAAAATTTTGCATACAAGTCATATAGGATCGTTTAAAATCTCATATGAATACAAATAACCTAATTGATGTGCAAATAGAGTAGGGTAGAAGTGAAGTAGTTCTTTTATTGAGCAAAGAAAGTAGTTTTTTTATTAATGTGTCTAGTCCATTTTTACTGTCATGGAGTTTGAATGATTAGGAGGAGGTTAACTCAACTTGTCTTTGATTAATTGAAACATTTTTTGTGCAAAAAAAGGAGCATAGGGATTGAATTCGCAATTGACTAATTATTAGTTTGATTATTATCCTCTAAATGAGAACCAAATATGTCACGAAACAAGAGTGAGTCGAGACAGTTGTGTGGACTCAGCAATCAACTGCCTACTGCAAAAGGCCTTTAATGGGCTGATCAAGACAGTTGTGTGGACTCAGCTCTTCCTGCTAGCCTCTACCTTTACATTGATGACCGGGCTGATCAAAACAGTTGTGAGGACTCAACTCTTCCTACTAGCCTCCACCTATATACATTGATGACCGTGAACCGAATATTTCACGATCAGGATTAGTCCGAGATCCTCGATATAGTACGTTGGGGTGAGGATCGACGGCTATAAGGTTCTGACGGGTAATCAGAAGTCCATTCGAACTCTGACACGTGATATGACATTTTTCAGATGAAACCATTTATGCGCCTCCCTTTTTGCATATTGGGTGGGATATGAATGGATCTCTCTTGACCATGAGAGGGCTTATGGCAATGCTCAAAACGCACACATCTGCTTAGAAATGTTAATGTTAGCATCATATGATTTTGTCTATGTTATAATTACTCTGCAAGCTATTTGACAAGACACGTGAAGGAAGATTAAGCATTTCGCATCAACTAATAACTACCATAAACTATAATATTTCATTTGAAGTCTTATAAATAGTAGTGATAATATACCCATTTAGAACTAGCATTAATGGCTGGAAAGAACAATTCGCACTAAGCAAATAAAACTATGAATATCAATTAACATACCTATTCCATCAATAATCTGAATCACATGGCACTTATAACATACAGCTAGATAAAGAAGAATATCCCTACTGCTTGAGCAAGACAAAGAAATCCAAACACCAGATCATGATTCAATCAAGAAATCAATGTGAATACAGAAGATATCTTCCATGGATGTTCAACCAAGCTTTACACTACAATGTCGACAAAGATCGGAGCTCCAATGCACCGGACTCCCCATAAGGAATACAGTGTAATGTGATCTGATGTCTCTAGAAGTTTCCGTTGCGCGCCCTCGAGTAGGAGATGTAATAGAACTCGGAAACGATGGCGGTGAATAAGGTGAATGCGGCGCCGGCGGCGAAGACTCCCTTCCGGATGGTCTCGCAAGAGGGAGGTCTCTCGTTGAAGTTCCTCATGTACTTGGTGTGGTATGCGTTCCTCACCGACGCCGCCAGAAGGCATATCTCGGCGATTATGAAGAACACCCTGAGGAAGGAGAAGAGCTGTTCGATTATGCATTATTCATCAATCCAAAGACAAATCCACGAGATTCGAAAGGAAGAAAAAGGAAAATGGATGGTACGAACCAGCAGGTCAAGAAGAGAATAACGGCGCAAGCTCGGGAGCCGCTAGGGCTCATCGGCTTCCCGCAGCAGAAACAGCGGCTGGCCGCCATTATGATGACCTGGCTCAGCATCAGGAACAGGAAAGCGCCGACACCGTATCCGGTTGCTATGTCGGAGTCGTACACGCAGTAATTGTAATTATTTTCGTTGTCCAGGTGAACTCTGCCCTGAAAGATGAAGAAAATTTTCGCCACATTAGCAGAATGAGTAAAACTGGAAGTGTTTCAGATCAAGAGCCACAGAAGAGAGGGGGAGATCTTTCGTTGGCTAAAAAACCAGAGCATATCTCTCAGATTTAACTATTCCGGATGATTAGTCCGACGCAATTGTTCATCAGATCTGAGGATCTGACTTGAGAAACGGAGGGATTTCAACTACTACTTACAGTGCTTCTCCTCTGCTCTGCGGCGACAGCCAATCCGAAGGCGATGAGGTCAAAGATGAAGATCGTGATCAACAGGAGCTTGTTGGCCATGGTTATGGAATCTCAAGCTCCACCGACAGGGGGAAGGCCTGTGGTCTAATCCTCTCTGTAAATTGTGGAGCAGAAAGGGCCAGTAATGAATAAGACGCAAACTCTGCCTTAAGCGAGATGCAGATCGACAGAATTGATGAATAAAGAAGCCGAAGAAAATGTAGGAAAATGACAGATCACCATCTAGCTGAAAATGACATCTTACCTTCTAACTTAATCCTTTTCAAACAACAATTAATAACCTCTAACAAAAAAAAACAACAATTAATAACCAATGCACATCTATCTATATAATAACTGTGCTAGCGATAATACTTGAAAATGAATGGTAAATAGGATGGATGATATCAGTAATAAACTTGAATTTAATAATAAATAAAGTGAAATTCAAATCATTCAACTAAAATATGAAATATATGGAATAAAACTAAAAAAAATATATACTTGAGTTGAAGAATTTTTTCGAGAAATATAAAATATGGGGAGTGAATCATCAAAAGAAAAATTGAGATAAAATTGGAATAATGTATACATATAATAGAAAAATGAGAAAATTAAAAAATGGAAAAAACATATTTTTTCTCAAAAATGAAGAAAAAAGTTAAAAAATTTTAAAAAAATTGAGATAAAAATACACCGAATTTAGGATAAATCAAGCTAAAAATGACTGAAATTAGTTGAAATAATAAAAAAATTCTTTGAAAATCAATTTAAATAGTGTTGATAAGTGACTATGGATAGTACAGTTTCGGATGTCGAGACTGATCACAGCTTACCACTTGGTCAATCGTTGTATATCGTGGTGAAACAAATCGGTTAACAGATGTTGAATTATATTATTAGACACAATCAATCATGGTGCGTCATGTATTAAGTGTAAATTATGAATAACAGTCGAAATATATCGTAAAATTGTAACCAATCAAAGTGCGCCAAGTATTTACGAACACTTTGGAGAAAAATTAAACATGTTGAAAATAGATAATCAATCATAGAGTGCCATGATAATTACACTATTAATAATGATCGAATCCAATCAGTCAAGCGCGACCAATCAATAAATGTCACATGTCAATTAAATAAAATTAGATTATTTTAATCCAAGTAGTACGTCAACATACGATAGTTAATTACTGTACGTTATGTGGTGACGCGTGTACACACACAATATATCATTTTCTTCGATGAACACATCCAAAATAGAGTAATTGAAGAGGGAATCTCCCATAAAATATCTAATCGCACTTGATAGCTTCGATAACATGGTAGATCATCACTAAATGACCCCATCCTACACCAATGATTTCACATATATCTCAATGAGCTTCATCTATAAATCTGATCGACCTCTTTTCGTATGTTCATCATAATTATCTTTTAAAAGTTAATTGCGAGCAAACTTTTAAGCTTGAGTATGAGTAAAACAAGGTATAAGAGAAGAACAAACCTATTCCAAAAAATTCCTAAGAGCTTTCACTACATGAAGAAATCGACACAAGAGTCCACAAGTGACCAAGGTGCTGCTAGCTGACCAAACAATAGCCACGCTTCCTGCACAAAAAATAAAGCATATGCTTTGTTGATGAATTCTGGTCTCCTCCGTCGACGAAATTGATCAGAAAAAATTTCCCGAGCTCCCTAACATCTTCTTTTTCATCGTTTATGGTTAAAAAGGATCTCAGATGAGCACTAACCTTAGCTTTTCATTCTTTTTCTTAAAAGTTTTATGCTTAGTTTTAAAGGGGTAGTTCGATCAGAGTTCTAAAGGATTTTGGTGGCTCATTAGAGTGGGGCCAAGGTGTAATACCTGGATTTTTAGAACAAAAATTTTCAATGAGAAAATTTAAAATAAACTAGAGTTAAATCAAAATTTAATTTATTTGATTAATAAATTAAATATAAATTAAATTAAAACTAATTGAGTTATTTGTTGATAACCAATTAATTCGGAATAACTAACTTGGAGTGTCTATGTTAGATATATAATATTTATTTTATTTAATTATTTTATAAATATATATATGCATCTATGTATAGAATTTATAAATGGTTATATTAAATAAGATTTATCATCAGAGGGCTGAAAAGTTATAAATATATAATGATACATTAAAGTAAGCACAAGAGAATGAACTAAGTGAATAAGCCTTAGCTTATTATTAATATCAAAAGGAAGAAGGAAACTGCAAAGAAATAAGAAGGTAATTAAAAGTTTTACAATAATAAAAACAAAAACCCAAATTAAGCTATGATCCTAAAAACAATATCAAAATAAAGTATGAGCCCATGAAACCAAAAATTCTTATAACTTAAGGGTATAGGCTATGAAAACCATGGGGTGAGCCCAGCCTCTGTAAATTTTTCTAAAGTGCCTAGAGCTGAATAACATGAGCTTTTGTGTCTCACGGATTGAGAAATGACAATGTCCTGTAAATTTAATTATTGGTAGATGTTAACATATTATTAAGTCCCCTAAGATACTTGATGATTGAGAGAAACATATGATTAACTCACATATCTCATTGAAGGGGAGAAGTAGGGAGGAGACATCAATGTTCCCCATCACCTCCTAGTTAAGATCATCTGAATATGACCACACTTAGGGATTAAAGCATATGTAATGGGAAACAACAAGTAACTATGAAAACTGTAAGTATATATGTCACGTCCCAACCCATTTTGGTCGGATCCCTATAATCAACCCGTCGGTCTATTGGTTCAAGAAGGGTTTCCCCCATTCTTTAAATCAAGAGTAGCCAAGCGAAATTTACAACTATGCTCCCCGTAATAACATATATCAATCAAAATGCAAACTTAAAAGGAAATTTAAGCATACATGATAAAGGGTAAATCCTGATGTTATCCATAGTCATTTCTCTATTTCTAAAAAAGGATAAAAATGGTGGGTGAATTTCTACAACTCAATGAATATGTTTTAAAAAAAAATCAATAAAATAGTTTTTGAATTGGAGTGTGCAAGACTCCTTATTTTCTTTTAAATTATTTTTTTCTCAATTTCTCGATTTTTAAAACCATTACTCATCTTTAACCACAAACGGTGTATTTAGCAACCAACACATATCCTTTATCATAAAGGAATCACACATTCGTAGGGCAGCTTGTCCACTGCACCCACTTGTGGCGTCAGAGCAACTTTATCGGCCATCTAGATAGAAGTCTGTCCACTTCTACCTTGGGAATGAGTGGATGTACACGACATCCGATCCTCAAACCCGGAAAGAAACTCTATGTTTGTATGAGGATAGAGACCTCATCCCGACCCCACCCCAGTCTCATGCGCATGAAGCTACGTCGAGCTTTCCTAACTGTTGGCACAATAAACTGCCCTTATCTTTACCATGTCATCCAGTAGCCCCTAGGACGCATTATTACCCCTATGGGGCGTCTTAATGGTCCCGAACCTCAGTGCATACACAAAACAATAATTTTCCATATAATCCATTTAATCTTTGGTGCCACTTTGTCCAACGGTCCCGACCCTAAACTCAACTTGTAGCTATTTATCTAAACTGGTCCGTCGACTTGTCTTGTCGCACTACCGCCAGTCCATTGAGTATGTCGATCCTGTCTTGGTACCATGACCAAATCACATCATTCATTTAAAATTTTCATGGCTTAATCTCATGTTTGTTTACGAGCTCCTGCTCATGCCAACTAAGCCTTGGGCCCAATGTACGAGATTTTCAAAATCGGGCATTTTAGCCCCTAAGTTCCAAAACAGAGGCCTCCGGCGTATCTAAGCTATTTGAGCTCCCATCAAGAAGGTCTCCCAAAAAGTTTAAGCAGTGACACAAAATCAGGGGAGAGCATTTCTGACAAAAATAACTTTTCATCTGTCCATCACACCAATCGGGTGTGAGGACATCTCCTCTCATAACTGATAAGTGGGTTTTCTACTTCCTTCTAGAAAGTTCATCATACCAATAAGTTATGATCTACTTACAACCGATAAGTAGTTTTTCCATGTATTTTCTCATATCACCCCAACCGGGTGTGATGTTAAAATTCCACATAATAGTGAGTTTTACATTATGAGATAATTATAATCCCAACCGGGTATGATGTGAAAAATTCCACTCACCTGATAGTGTAGTAAATTACTCTTATTTGGTTCTTTGCCTTCACACGAGCTTATTTTTGCCAGCATTCCCGGTACTTCGTGTTCCTACAGGATATGAACATCCTTGTTCATTAACCTTTGGCCTAATAGCCTTTATTCATCATGAATGAATAAAATCCCCAAACTTTTAATTATTTGCATTTAGGTTGCTGAAGTACTTTTTTTTTAACTTTAGGTTCCAAATGCCAAATTTTTCCCAAATTGATTCCCAAAACTTTCAAAAATTCATTGTGTGTCCTCAATTTATCCAAAGTCCCAAAAAGGGTTCAAGATTCCTAAATTTCCAATTTGGTCCCTAACTTTTCAAAAATTACAATTTACCCCTACTTTTCAAAAATGGAAATTTGACACCAAAAATTCCAAATTTCGACCCATTGATCATACAACATCTTTTTCATGGACAATTGGCCCTAAATTTTAGGAAATTGCACTTTAGTACCTCGAATTTTTGAAATCCCTAATTTCCCCCAAAATGTTCCCTCAATTTCCCCCTTTCAACATGTCTGAATTTGATTTTATCAAATTGACCGATCAATCGAGGTTCATTGTTGAAATTGAAGGTAAAATTGAGTTCCTACACATAGGTACGATTCAATTGTACTTTGAATCACATGAATTGACACCGGAATGTGCTTAAATGGAGCATCGCCAGAAAATTGGACTTAGAGAGAGAAAGCTTCGAAAACTTACCGTTGGAGGTGCGTTGTTCTGAGCTTTCGATCTGGGCAGATAACTCTCGTCTTAAGCTAAATTCATGTTGAATTTAAAGAATCACCTAAATTCATGTTGAATTGAGGGATTATTTGGTCAGTAAAGTTTCGACGGTTCTCTCTCTAACACCAATCGGAATTTAAAGAGGGGAGCTAAATTGACTTGCCTTTCCACTCTAATTTGGTCATATGAGGGCTGAGAGAGTGTTGGGAGAGCTTGGTTTGGCATGAGGAGGGCTCGAATTGTCTGATTTCAGCTCAACAAAAACAAGGCAGCTTCGATCCACCAGAGCTGCTTCACTTGTCGATCATGCCAGTGCTTCTCCAGCGACCCTTAGAGCAATTGGAGACTATCACCGTGTAATTGACTTCTCCCCAAGTCTAAGGTACCCGACCACGCCTTATTTGGCTTAGAAAAATCCCTATGTTAGAGCTCTAGTTTGAGCTTCATTAGAAAACTTAGTAGTTGAGGGAGAGTGAAGTTTTCAGGTGTATGGAGGATGAATGGAGAGGGGCTTTTTATATAGGGAGCTCGAGGACTCTCCGGCCGTTCGTTTGGCATCTTAAAGACAGTTATTGATGGCCTGAAATATCTTAAACAGAAACATTTCCTTTCCATCGATGCTGTTCGATTTTTTGGCGAGTGAACAATGCTGTCATCTAAAGGAGGAAGATGACACTAAAATATCTTAATCGGACCAAACTGGTCTGAATCGGGTTCAATGCTTAAACCGCCTAGTTCAGACCTGATTCGATCGAGTTTTTCAAAATTAAAAATTTTTAAATTCATCTAAATTCATTCTATATCCAATGGTGGCCTCAATTCTCCAATTTGAATTTTCTAAGCCACCTAGAAAAATGAATTTAGCATATGGTTCAATGGTGGTTCAAACCGGTTCGGATCTAGTTCACTGGAACCAGTCTGATTTTCTTTCCCAAATTGTCCTAAAGTCCCTTTTCTAGGTTTTTATAACCTTTTGGGTCACTCGACAGTTGTAAATTTCCCAATTTTCTCGTTATCTGGTGGTCGGGGTTTGTGAACCGGTTCGATTTTCTCCTCCTTAACTCCAAAGGGCAGGGTTTACAACTTTCCCCTCCTTTTAGGAGTTTCCCCCCCAAAACTTATTCAACGTTCTTCGCACTAGAAAGAACTTCCCTTGATATCAACTTGTAGTTTTATTGACATACAACCTTCTCGGTTATTTCCGTTTATCCCTTATATAACATACACTTAAGATTTTCTTTTCCTTCCCATAAATTTCTTATTCCATGGAGTTAACTTTAGCTAAGCATGTCTCACCAGAAGGTTTAAGGTCATATTCTTAAATTCACATCCTTCATTCCTTAATTAATATTTCTCCATCCCGAGATTCTTTACTCAAGATTTTAGGATTGAGAGTTCCAAAATACCCAATCATTCTTGTATCCAATTATTCTCTTTATTGTTGACATCCTTAGCTCAATGTCCATTCAAGCACTACGTACATGCTTCCACGTATGTCGATGTTATCACTTTTTCGTCCTATATTGATCCTTCCCTCATTTATTGGTTATTACAAATCCGTTTCAAATTTAATGTCCGACCTTGTCGTGCTTAACTAACGGACTCTTCCTTACTTGAGTCATATTTCCCTGGGACTGTTGGATTTACATGTCTCTAACAACACAACATTCTTTAGAACCTATCTTTGACCAGTTAACATTTTTAAAACACTTCCATAATGATTGTTCTCAACCTTCCTTCCTTTCAGGGATAGTATAACTTCGTCTCCCTTTTTGTTTGGTAGTATTTCTTGATTATCTTTACTATTATCCACTCATCTATATAGCCTTTGGTGTCATATCCTATATAACCATATGGGTTTTTTCTTACTTACTCGTCTTTTCCCAACTTCTTTATTGAGTCTCTCTAGTTTCAAGTCTTTGAGTTTCCCGATAACTTACTGACTTGCTGAAACTTACGTCATTCCTCATTTCCAGTGACGTTCTTTCCTAAAAAAATTTCCTTTTTCTTAATCCACTCTTACTTACTCGTGATCATTTCACGATTCTTTATTCCAAGTTAGTTCCTTTCTTACTCGTACGACATCCTTTTGATGTTGTGTTCCTACTTACCCGTTATTTGGGTTTAACTTATCTCTTGGACCCTCACGATTACTTTCCCTTTGCACTTGATCCTTTCATCTCCAACAACTTATCTTTGAGGAGTTTATCTTCTTTCAAATTCTGTTGGTTCCATTACCTCCTAATTGGAACATATATGTTTTTTCAAGGTTTTCTTCCTTGGTAAGTCTTATACTCCTTTTCTCTCGAAATTCTCTTCTAGTTTTTCCATTGCATATGTCTAACCTTAAATGACATTCCTTGGTGCCATTTTCTCCTGCTGACTTTACCCTTGAGACCCTACAAATACTTCTTGTATACCTCATCTCATTCTCACTTGCTCTTAGTACTAATCTATTCCTTTGAGGTGGGGTTCACATCCCCTTTGTCTCACAATCTCTTGTTTGTCATGTAGAAAGCCTATTTAACCTTCTCATAGCTTTTGGGTCGTTACTCCGGTCCTAGCCATTGATCTCTTTAAGACTTTCCTCTGCCCTTATTTCCCAAAGGTTTTGGCCTTTCCATCCTTTCCTTCTTTACTGGAATTGTGACCTTCACAAGGGTCCGTTCATTAATTACCTCACCCATATTATCCTCTTAGTTTAATTATTTGGAGATGGCCAACCCTCGAATCTTCTTGTCTTTAGTATCCATCCCTTTGCCCTATTTAGGGTATTGTCCTTACTACTCCCCAATCCTTCTTAGAGTGTAGTTTTATTCTCCTAGATGATCTGGTTGTATGGGTTATTTCCTTCAACTGGGTCCGTCTAAAACCCCTATTTGGTTTCCCTGCCCTCTTGCAAGTAGATCACACTTAACCTCTCTAGGCACTTACTTAGCCACTTATACCTTTTTAATGAGGTCCTTATAATAGCTCCAGTTTTTCGATATTTCCTCTGTTGATTACCTTAGCTTGAAACTTTCTCCTTCCACGATCCCACTTCCTTTTCTCATCCTTCTTCTAGGGTCTTCCGTTTTGAGATTTTTACGTTCGATCTCCCTACTGCTCCTTATAAGTTCTTTTTTTCTTTTCTTATACTTACAGACCTTTGTATGGTTATACTCTGAATTTCTCCCTTCCAATTCCATATCCTTGCTTTCCGCAAGTCCCCTTATTTTCATGGAGTTCCTAAGATCTTGTATCCTAACTCTTTCCAAGAAGGTATTATTCCTGTGATTCTATTCCTATCGTATTTCTTTACTTTCTCCTTTCTCTTTGTGTTATCTCATTCGACTTAACCTCTTCAGTGCTCCCATTTCATTCTTACTTTCTTCCTGGTCAACTTTCATTGCTTTGGTTTTCCTTGGGATAGTCTAATCCCTCTTATTTCCTTGCTTTTATTCTTTAAGTCTTTCCTTAACTTCTTAGACTCTTACTAGTTCCATGCTCTTTGTTGCTTTCTTCCCCTACTCCAATCTTCTCTTTCCTTTCCTTTGTTAGGATTTTGTCTCCATTGGGTGAACTCTAGAAGTCTCTTCTTTGCCAAGTCTTATTGTCCCCTTTATGAAATTCTTACTTTAAAGGTTGAGGTTAACTAGTAATGACTCATTTTTTTTCTTTTCTTAAGTGGCTTCTATCCTTTACCTTGATCTTTTATTAGCATACTTTTATTGCTTGAATTCATCAAGAGACTCAAAAGTTTTTCCAGGAAAATTAGACTTTCATTCATTTCAAGAAATATTTTCTTGCCATACTTGGCTTATTATAAAAGTTTTTTACTCCCTAATCCATTGGGGTCATAGGTCAGGAGTTAGCCTTAGAATGACTGTGAGACTCTCGATCAGATGGCTCTAAGGAACTCGTTGGGATCCATCTATATTCCCTTATGGGACAAACTTCATGTATGGCCTCCTGTCCGTACTACCTTAATACCTCTACCTCACACTCATATGTCTACTTCATCCATTGGGAGGGATTAAAGCTGGACTAAGTAGGTGGGGGGGGGGGGGGGGGGGGGGGGTGGTTACTTGGTGGACCTTCATGAAGGTGGCATACACATCACAGTAGTTGTCCCAAGTTTCTTTCTTAGTTGGATCCCTCTTTGGTTGTTGCGGGGCTGAAGGAGTGGTTGGGCTCCTAGAAGGAGGTACAAGTTCCTCTTACCTTGGAGGAGGGTATGTAATGCCTTTGAGTTCTAGTAAGGCTCCCACAAGTTTCTGATAATCTTCCACCATATCCATGAGTACTCTTTTCTCG
The DNA here is from genome assembly GCA_030064435.1 of Trapa incisa. Taxonomy (NCBI): domain Eukaryota; kingdom Viridiplantae; phylum Streptophyta; class Magnoliopsida; order Myrtales; family Lythraceae; genus Trapa; species Trapa incisa. The sequence continues at coordinate 23,187,533 of CM057779.1, forward strand.
CCCATTAAAAATCGTTGAATGACTACCTCCATTGGGGTAGGTGTCTTTTTCAGGGTAATGTGTGGAGGATTGGATTTCACACGAACTTCCTAGGGATTCTCCTTACTACACAATAGTTAAAAGGTTTATTAATGTTAGGGAATATTATTGATAATGTTTTAAGGGAACTTAGCTATAAACCCTGCCCTTTAAAGTTAAGGAAAAACCAGGGAAAGAATCGGTCAAACCGAGTGAGAAAATTGAACAAGTTCACAAACCCCGATCACTAGAGAACAGGCAAATTGGGGAATTTACAACTCCTGAGCGACCCAATGAGTCATAAAAACCTTGGAAAGAGACCTTAGAATAAATTGGGAGAGAAAACCAGACTTGTTCACGTGATCCAGTTTGGCCCGGTTTCAACTACTATTGAACCGAATGCTAAATTCATTTTTTTAGGTAGCATAGAAAATTCAAATTGGAGAATTGAGGCCACCATTTGATAGAGAATGAATTTAGATAAATTTACAAATTTTTAATTTTGAAAAACTTGGTCGAATCGGGCCTGAACCGGTCAGTTTAAGCATTGAACCCGATAGTAATAAGAGTTTTTGTTTGGAGATAAGGATGCGAAACAAAAAGGAATAGAAGATAAGGGAGAAAGCCAGAGTGAATCACCATACAAAGGTCGGGAAGTATAAGAAAAGAATGAAGGGAAAATATCAAGGGGTAGTAGGGAAAATGAATGTGAAAATCCCAGTATGAGAGTACCTAGAAGAAGAATGATGATAAGAAGTGGAATCGTGGAAAGGAGGAAGTTCCAAGTTAAGGTAATCAACAGATGAGATATCATAAACTGGAGCAGCAACCGGGAGCTCATTAAAGGACATATGCAATTAAGTAAATACCTAGAAGGCTAAGCCTAACAACCAGATCATCCGAGAGAATAAACAACGTACTAAGATGGACCGGGAAGTAGTGAGGACTACACACTCAAAAGGGAGTGAGATGGGTATTAAGAACCATATAATTCAAGAGACGATAGTCTCAAAATCATATGACAAAGATAAATGATAAGAATGAGGTAATTAATGAACTGGCCCTCAGGAGAAGTATATTTTGAACTCCAGTAAAGAGGGAGAGATGGAAAAACCAAATATGGGAGATTTAAGATAAAGGCAAAATCTTAAGTGATCAACGACCAAGACTGAGTTAACAATCAAACTTAAGACATGAGACGATTCGGTAAGCCTCTCACAAGATAATTGCGGAGTCTTAAAAATGAAGCTGATGTGAATCCCATCTAACAGAAATAGATGGATATAGGAAAGAAAGGAGAATAAGGACGAAGTAAAAATAAGTTCTCAAGGGTAATGTAAGTAGAAAAGGATGACATTAGGGAATATCTTCTAAGTTAAATATTCTAAATAGCGAGACGGGAAGAGAACCTGAGAGAAAAGAACATAAATCGCCAAGGAAGGAAACCTTGGAAGGACAAAAACGACCAAATTAAAAAGGAAAGGTACTCGAGAGGATTCGATGAGCAATTTAAGACCAAGTAATGTGTAAGAAGGAAAACATATCAAAGGAGGCCGTGTGAGTAAGGAGGGGGTGGATTACCCAATAAGTGAAGAAACAGAGAAAAGTACGTCTAAGAAACTTTGGAAAGTTAACCCCTCAGCTAGCGAGGGATTTAAGTGAAGGATCACTGACATAAGAACTGGTAGTGATCAATGCTCAAACAAATAGAGCCAAAAGAGAGAACTATTACATATAGTGTGGAGTACCTGGAACAAGATCAATGATTGAAAATGCCTCAAGTAAGAATATGGGAAGAGACTGAGATTTCAGTTAGAGAAGGATTCAAAAAGGGAAAATGCATTATTATAAGAAGGGGAATGGAGGAAGGAATGAGACCTTCAAAGAAATGACATGAAGGTTGAGTATATAATTACAAAGGTAGTCTCTACTGTGAGGGACATAGTAGAGAATAAAACTGTAATAGGAGAACTTTCCCAAACTAGTAATTGATACTTAGTTTAAAGAGGAATAACTTGGGATAAAGGATTATGAAGTAATCATGAGTGAGTAAGAGTGAATTTAGAAAAAAAAGAAAAGTTTCTGAGATAAAAATGACACCTTTGGAACTAAAGAAGGAAATAAGAATGGGTAAAACTGGCCAATACCAAAATCTATGCAGTGAATAGGTGATGCTCAAGAGGACCCCAAGCTAAGGATTTTAACGACAAAGGAAGTGACTACACACTAGAATGAGCGGGTATCTTGGAACTCCCAATCCTAAAACTTTTAAGAACCTCAAGATGAGGAATTATACCTTTAGGAATGAAGGATGTGAATTTAATGATATGACTTGAAACCTTCCAATGAGATATGTTCAACTAAAGTAAACTTCATGGAATGAGCAAGTAATGGGAAGGAAAAGGGAATCTCAAGTATAAGCTATATGAAGGAAGAATGTGAATAACAAAGAAGGTAGAATAGAATGTCTTTGAATGCTAAATTGACATCGGGGGAAGTTTCTTACAGTGCGGAAAATGTGCAATAAGTTTCGGGGACAAAACTCCTAAAAGGATGGGAGAGTTGTAAACACCACCCTTTGAAGTTAAGGATAAACTTGGGAAAGAACCGGTTAAACTGAGTGAGAAAATCGAACCAGTTCACAAACCCCGATCATTAGAGAACAGGCAAATTGGGGAATTTACAACTCTTGAGTGACCCAAAGAGTCATAAAAACCTTGGAAATGGACCTTAGGACAATTTGGGAGAGAAAACTAGACCGGTTTAGGTGAACCGGTTTGGACTAGTTTGAACCACTATTGAACCGAATGCTAAATTCATTTTTCTAGTGGCTTAGAAAATTCAAATTGGAGAATTGAAGCCACCATTTGATAGAGAATAAATTTAGATAAATTTACAAATTTTTAATTTTGAAAAACTTAGTTGAATCGGGCCTGAACCGACCAGTTTAAGCGTTGAACCCAGTTCAGAATAGTGTTGTCTTTTTCCTTCATATGGTAGCACTATTCACTCATAGGAAAATCGAACTAGCACCTGCGAAGAGAAAACATTTTTGTTTAGTATGGTTTAGGCCATCAATGACTATATTAAGGTGCCAAACGGACGGCTGGAGAGTCCCTGAGTGTCCTATATAAAAAGCCTCTCTCCATTCATCCCCCACACACCTGAAAACCTCACTCTCTCTCAGCTAATTTGTTTTCCGACGAAGCTTGAACCAGAGCTCTGACATAGGGTCTTTTCTGAGCCAAATAAGGCATGGTCGGGTTCTTTAGACTTGGGGAGAAATCAACTATATGGTGGTAGTCTCCAATTGCTCCAAGGGTTACCGGAGATGCGTCGACGTGATCGAAAAGTGAAGCATCTCTGCCGGACCGAAGCTGCCCTATTTCTGTCAAGCTGAAATCAGCCAATTTGAGCTCTTCTCAAGCCAAACCAAGCTCTCCCAACACCTTATCAGCCCTACTACGACCGACTTAGAGCGGAAAGTTAAGCCAATTTGGCTCCCCTCTGTAAATTTTGATCGGTGCTAGAGAGAGAACTGACAGATCTTTACTGACCAAATTCCCCCTCAATTTGACATAAATTGAGGTGATTCTTGATTGTAGGAGGAACCTCAAGACGAGAGCTACCTGCTCAGATCAAAAGCTCAGACCGCCGCGCCCCCGACGAAAAGCTTTCAAAGCTTTCTTTCTCTATTTTCAGTATTCTGACAAACCTCCATTTTAGCTCATTCTAGTGTCAAATCATGAGATTCAAAGTGCAATTGAATCAAATGGAGGTGTAGGAACTTAAATTTAACTTCAATTTCAATAATTAACCTCATTTGATCGGTCAATTTGAGGAAATCAAATTCGGCCAAGTTAAAAGGTTGAAATTGGGGAAAATTTGGAGATTTAAAATATTCAAGCAACTAAAGTGCAATTTCCTAAAATTGATGGCCAATGAGGGTATGATAAAGATGTTGGAGGACCAATTGGTTAATTTTTGGAATTTTTGGCATGAAACATACAATTTTTGTAACATAGGGGAAAAATGGTAAATTTGGAAAAATTGGGAACCAAATTGGGAATTTGGGAAACTTGAACAACTTTTTGTGATTTTGAATAAAATGACGTCCCAAGGTGAATTTTAGAAGATTCGGGACTCAATTTGGGGCAAAATCGGCATTAGAAACCTAAAATTGAAGAAAAATAACTTTAGGGACCTAATTGCAATTAATTGAAAATTTTGAGTATGTCATCCATTCATGATGAACAAAGGTTATTAGGCCAAGGGATAATGAACAAGGATGTTCATACCGTGTAGGAACACGATGTACCAGGAATGCTAGCAAGGACAAGCTCGCATGAAGGCAAAGCACCGGTTAAGAGGAAATCATTGCATTATCAGGTGAGTGAGATTTTTATATCATACTCAGTTGGGATGATAAGCACATTAGAAATGAAAACCCACTACTAAGTGAAATTTTTAACATCACATCTGAAGGGAGTGATGTGGAAATTATGCGAAAAAACTATTTACCATTTGTAAGTAGATCATACCCGGTTGATATGATCAACTTCCTAGAATCAAGTAGAAAGCCCGTTCATCGATTATGAGTGGAGATGTCCTCACACCCGGTTGGTGTGATGGACATCTAAAAGATTATTTTTGTCAGAAGTGCTCTCCTATAACTGTCTGCCACTTCTTAAACTTTTTGGGAGACCTTCTTGATAGGAGCTCAAATAGCTCAGATAGGTCAAAGACAATTTTAGAACTTGGGGGTTAATATATCTAATTTTGAAAATATTGTATAGTGGGCCCGAGGCCAGTTGGCAAGAGCAGGAGCTCATAAACAAACATGAGTTTAAGCCATGAAAACTTTAAAAGAATGAATGTGTTTGGCCATGGTACAAAGATAGTACTAATATACTCGATGGATTGGCGGCAGTGCAACTGGACAGGTTGACAGACTAGTCGAGACAAACAACTGCAGATCGAGTTGAGGGTCAGAGTCGTTGGACCAGTGGCACCAACTATTAAATGGCTTATGAGGAAAACTGTTGTTTTGTGCATGCATTGAGGTATGAGACCTTCAAGATGCCCAAGAGGGGTAGTGATGCATCCTAGAGGCAATTGGACAACATGGTGGAGATAAGGGCAGATTGTCGTGCCAACAGTTAGGGAAGCTCGACGTAGCTTCAAGCGCATGAGACCGGGGTGGGGTCAGAATGAGGTCTCTGTCCTCATACTGATACAGAGTTTTCTTCATGGGATTGAGGGTCGGATGTCATGTACATCCACTCATTCTCAGGGTAGATGTGGACGAGCTTCTATCTAGGTGGTCGGTAAAGTCGCTTCAATTGCACTTTGAATTGCACAATTTGACACCGGAACGAGCTCAAACGGAGGTTCTTTAGAATACTGAACGTAGAGAAAGAAAGCTTCAAAAACTTATCGTCAGAGGTGTGGCGATCTGAGCTTTCAATCTGAGCAGATAGCTCTCGTTTTGAGGTTCCTTCTAGAATCAATAATCACCTCAATTCATGTTGAATTGAGTGAGAATTCGGTCAGTAAAATTTAACCGGTTCTCTCTCTAACATTGATCGAAATTTACTGAGGGGAGCCAAATTGGCTTACCTTTCTGCTCAAATTTGGTCGTATAAGGGCTGAGGGAGTGATAGGAGAGCTTGGTTTGGCATGAGGAGTGCTTTAAATGGCCTATTTCAGCTCGACAGAAATAGGGCAACTTCGGTCTGAAAGAGTTGCTTCACTGTTCGATCACTTCGGCTTTTCTCCGGTAATCCTCGGAGCAATTGGAGACTATTGTCGTGTAGCTGACTTTTCCACGATTCTAAGGAACTCGACCATGCCTTGTTTGGCTCAGAAAAACCCCCAAGTTGGAGCTCTGGTTCGAGCTTCATCGAAAAATTGAGTAGTTGAGAGAGAGTGAAGTTTTTAGGTGTGTTGAGGATGAATGGAGAGGGGCTTTTTATATAGGGAGCTCAGAGACTCTCCAGCCATCCGTTTGGCACCTTAATGATAGTCATTGATGGCCTGAAATGTACTGAATGAAAATGTTTCCTCTTCCCCGATGCTGTTCGATTTTCTAGTGAGTGAATAGTGTTGTCATCCGAACCATGTTCAATGCTTAAACTGACCGGTTCAAGTCCGATTCGATCGAGTTTTTCAAAATTAAAAATATCTAAATTAATCTAAGTTCATTCTCCATCCAATGGTGGCCTCAATTCTCCAATTTGAATTTTCTAAGCTTTCTAGAAAAATGAATCTAGCATCCAGTTCAATAGTGGTTCAAACCGGTCCAAATCGGTTCTATCTGGTTCGGATCCTATTTACCTGAATTGGTATGGTTTTCTCTCCCAAATTGTCCTAAGGTCCCTTTTCAAGGTTTTTGTGACTCTTTGTGTCACTTATGATTTGCAAATTTTCCCATTTGCCCGTTCTCTAGTGATTGAGATTTGTGAACTACTTCAGTTTTCTCACTCGGTTTGACCGGTTCTTTCCCCGATTTTTTTAGCTCCAAAGGGTGGGGTTTACAATATATATATATATATATATATATATAGTAGCTAATCGAAATTGTCCTTATTTTGACAATTCAAATGTTAGCACAAAAGTATTAAGAGAAGCCATGGGAAATAAATTTATTTGAAAATAAAATGCCACATTATGTTATCTTAGAAAGCATAAGACAGGTGAAATTAATACTTGCACTTGGTTATTGAGATCCCTACTTACACAACTCTTAAAACAAGAGATATTCCTACCTCTTCAAATCAGCTAATTGACAGTTAGCTACAGACCAGATGAAAATGATTAAAGAGAAGCTTACTAGCCATATTAACAACATTAGAAATGAAAGGAAGAAGGTAGAATGGTTACCCGAGAATTTGGCTTGACTTCCTTGACATTGGAATAGTCTTGCGATAATTGGTTCCAAGGGACTTGCATGGAGGAACTAAAACTTTGAATGCATTTCAAAAGTAAAAGTCTAGAATGATACCTCATTTAACATAAAGAGTAGAACCTCAAATAATGACTCTACATAAAAATCTATACCTAGCCATGCACCAAATCAAAAACAAGAAATGAGCCTTTGATTTCTTTTCCTATCATATAAAGTATGCAAAATATGACAATAGGACTCCAACGTATACCTAAAATGTAACAATTACAATAAAATGGGAATTTGGATTTAGAATGTAATAGGCTGAGGAGAGTTAGCATCTAAATTACTTATCCCTATTCTTATGAAGCATTTGGACCTTGACTAGCCAAGTAAAAATGGACATTAGCTACAAGAGAAATAAGTCAAAACCTGCAATAAAAAAAAAGAAATTCAGTAGGTAGGATAAACGTCTAGGAAATCAATCACAATCATATGGGGAGAGGCGTTAGAATTACTATGCACAAGAGAGAAGGGAAAGATTATGCTATTACATAGCATTAAATCAATTTCACCATGAAATTGTTAATGAAGATAACTACCCTTATGAAATTGAGATCTATGTAAATTCTATAATAATCTTCTATAGGAATGTGAAAATGTGTCATGCCCCGACCCGGTTTGGTCGAGGTCCTATGATCAACCTGCCACCCTTCCATGCATCATCCGGGTATTCCTACCTTAATGATACATGGAAGGTAAATATGTGCCTACATTCATTCCCTTACTATGAGTTTGGGATAGGGAACATACCTTAAGGGCTTGAGCTTGTCCTAGAACTTTCTGTCTTTGTCTTGGTCTTGAAAGGGTGATAGGAGGGGAATGAGTATATAGGTACATATACTTAGTGAGGGAAACTTCTACAACTATTGATTTATTTTGTTACTTCATCTTTTAGTAATTCATTAGTCATTTTTCACATATCATTCACGCATCGACCACCCAACTATCATAGGAGAGATCACACGTTCGTAGAACAGTCTTCGACTAATACACTTGTGGACTGGAGCACCTTTACCGTCCACCCTGATAGAGGTCAGTTGCCTCTACCCTGAGTTTGAGTGAACCTTGCTCGTCTGATCGTCAAACCCTAATCGCTTCATGGTGTCCGCTTTGTGGGATGAGACCTCCTTTCCCCTACAGCCTTGGTCTATATGCGTAGGAAGTCCCCTAAGTTTCTTGACATACTGGACGCCAAACCGCACTTATGCACCCTAGGTCGTCAACAGCCCATGGGATCCATCACTACCTCGTACCAGGTGTTCGGATGGTCTTGTATCTCACAGTGCATGCACAATCAAGAGTCTTTTCATGTATAGCCATTATCTTTAGCCCTCAAACTCAAGGGTATGTTGGCTTGGCTTCGGCCCACGCATACTAGCCCAATAGGTTCGACGACCTGGCTTCGGCATAGCAACAGTTTGGCCCAACAAGCCCAACATCCTAGACTTGGCTCGGTGGGTATCACACACAATTACCCATTATTTAGATCTTTTAGAAGTATTTAACACATGTTAATTCTGGATGGGTCCATACCTATGTCCATCGGCCTTGGGCCCACTTGTATTATCGAGCCTAACATCGGAATTAGCTCCCTAAATGTTTTAAGCAAAATCACCTAGTCAGGGGAGGTTAATTTCGAGAAAATCATTTTCAAGGCAAACCATCATTCTAACCGTAATTGATGTTATAGAGTTCTCACTCACCCGATAATCATGGTGGGTTGTCTCGGCGGGACCTTGCTTTACAGCGTGTTTACTAGAGCTGACGTTTGGAAAGTTTGCTACTACACGACACGAATATCCATATCAGGATGCTTTCACTAAGAGGCCACATATTTTTCAGTATTTGCACCTAGGCCCTCATACTATGCCTTAATTATATTTAGGTTTCTAAAGTTTGTATTGCATTTATGTTCCTAAAGTTTGTACTTTTACATTTAGGTCCCTATTTGCCCCTTAGTTTCAATTAAGCACCTAGGATTTCCAATTATCCTTCTTGGGTCCTTAATTTTATCAGAATCACCCATTTGGCCTCATTTTTCCAAAAACTGCCATTTAGTCCCCAATTATTGAAAATTGCAATTTGGCCCTAAACTTCTCAAAATTGCTAATTGGCCCTTCATTTTCCCGAATTGCCCAATTTGCCCTTAAGTGGGAGTGAATTTCATGAAATGCCCTCAATTTTCTCAATTTTCCATTCGACCCTCAAATTTTTGAAGAATTGCACAAAAGCCCCATTTTCTTGAAAAATCCCCAAATTGCCTCCCCGACCTGCAGTTGTTTCATGAAAATGCCCTCATCTAACTTGCAGCTATTTGTCTAGGCCAGTCCATCGGCCTGAACCTAACACACTGTCGTGAGCCCATCGAGTATTGTTTGTCCTAACTCAATACCATGGCAAAATCACATTACAATTTCATTAGAAATTTCATGGCTTTTCTTTACTCAAAATTTTTTACGAGCTCCTGCTCATGCCCACTAGCATTGTGCCCACTGTACATGTTTTCAAAACCGGTCATTAAGCCCTATAAGTTCAAAAATTAAGGCCTCTAGCCCATCTAAGCTATTCTAGCTCCCGTTAAGAAGGTCTCCCAAATAGTTTAAGCATCGACACACAGTCAGGGGAGAACACTTCTGACAAAAGAATGTTTTCAACTTCATCACACCAACCGGGTGTGATGATATCTCTACTTACAACCGGTAAGCGGGTTTCTCCTTTACTCAAGGAAGTTCATCATACCAACCAAGTATGATTACCTCTACTTACGATCGGTAAGTTAGTTTTTAGCTTAAATCGCTCATCACCCCAACCGAGTATGATGTGAAAAATCCTACTTACAAGTGGTTTTTAGTTTCTAAAGTGCTCACTATCCCAACCAGGTAAGTATATCCACTCACTCGATGACTGTGACGTGTTTGTCTTAGTTGGTTTGCCAAGTCTACGTGATCTTTCTCTTGCTTGCGTTCTGGTCACACGTTTGGGATATCAATTAATTGCACTTAGGTCCCTAAAGTTCATTTTTTCCTTAACTTTAGGTCCCTAATGCTAACTTTTTTCCCAAATTGAGTTCCAAGGTTTCCAAAATTCCCTTTGAGTCTTCAGTTTACTCAACTTTGTATATGGGGCTCAAGTTTTCCAAATTTCCAATTTGGTCCCTAACTTTTCCAAACTTACAATTTTGCCCCCACTTTCCGAAAATGGCAAATTTGACCCCAAATATTCCAAAAATTGATCAATTGGTCCCTCAACATCTTTCTCATGTCCAATTGGCCTTCAATTTTGGAAAATTGCAAAGAGGTCCCTCAAAATTTTGAAATCCCCTATTTTCCCAAAAAATTTCCCCCAATTTCTCCCCTTTCAAATTGACCGAATTTGATTTCTTCAAATTAGCCATTCAATCGAGGTTAATTGTTCCAATTGAAGGTATGGATCAGTTCCTACACTTCCATACAATTCAATTGAGCTTTGAACCACAACATTTGGGCCCGAATTGAGCTCAAATGGAGCTTCGCTAGAAAATTGCTTGTAGAGAGAGAAAGCTTCAAAAGCTTATATCGGATCCGAGATCTTGATTAGGGAAGGTAACTCTTGTCCTGAGGTTTCTTCTAGGATCAAGAATTGCTACAATTGATATCAAATTGAGGGAGAATTTTGTCAGTAAAGTTTAGCACTTTCTCTTTCTAACTCTGATTTGCAACGACTAAGGAGGGCTGAATTGGTTACCTTTCAGCTCTATTTAGATCGTAAGAGGGATGTTGGGGTGTTGGGAAGGCTTAGTTTAGCTTGAGGGGTACTAAATTTGGTGGAATTCAGCTCGGCCAAAATTGGGCAACTTTGGTCTGTTAGAGCTGCTTCACTATTAGATTCCACCGGCGCTTCTCTAGCAGTCCTCGGGTTAGAAGGGAGGTGCTATTAGGTAGCTGACTTCCCCCGGAGTCTGTGGGACCCGACCTTGCCTTCTAAGGCTGAGAAAAATGCCTATGTCAGAGCTCTAGTTTTTGCTTCATCAGAAAATAGAGCAGTTGAGAGAGAATGGAGATTTCAGGTATGTGGAGGATGAATGGAGATGAGCTCTTTATATAGGGAGCTCAGGAACCCTTTGCCCGACAACTTTCCTTTTTGATTGAGCTTATCCTCGCCTGAAACAACCCAATCAGAGCCATTTTTCCTTCGTCAGCATTATCCATTTTCTACATTGAATGAACAGTGATGTAATCCTAAGAAAGAAGATGACACTGTTCCGAACTAGACTAGACTGGCCCGACCAGGTTCAATGCGTAAATCGGCCGGTTCAAAATCGATTCGACCGGTTTTCTCAAAATTAAAAATTTCTAAATTTATCTAAATTCATTCTCTATCTAATGGTGGCTTCAATTCCATAATTTGATCATTTAAGCCACTAAGAAAAATAAATTTAGAAACTAGTTCAAGTATGGTCCAAACCGATTCAATCTGGTTCATGTTTGGTTCACCTTGAACTGTACTAGTTTTCTCTTCCCATTTGTCCCAAGGTTCTTTTTCATGATTTGTATGACTCTTTGAGACACTGGGATTTTTCAATTCTCCAATTTACCCTTTTCTTGCCAGTTTGGGTTTGTTAACCAGCTCAGTTTCCGCTTTGAATTGACCAGTTCTTTTCTCTGTTTTCTTATCTTTGAAGGACGAGGTTTACAACTCTCCCCTCCTTTTAGGAGTATTGTCCCAAAAACTTAATCAATATCCTTTGCATCGGGAATAATTTCCATTGATGTTAACTTGGGGTTTGCTTGACATGCTAACACTTCGGTTGTTCTTTCACTTAGCCCCTTTAAATCATGCACTTAAGGAATTTCTTTTCCTTTCCGTTGTTTACTCACTCAATGGAGTTTATCATAACTAGGCATGTCTTACCCACTAGTCCAATGGTACATCCTTAGGTTCACTTCTTCCTCTGCTTAGGGTAAGATTCTTCATCTTGGGGGTTATTGCCCAAGATTTTAGGATTGGGAGTTCCAAAATGCCCAATCATTCCCGTGTCAAGTTATTCTCTTGATTGTGGAAATCCTTAACTCATTGTTCTTTTGAGCGTTACATACTTGTTTTCATGGGTTTCAGTGTTATCACCTTTTTATCCTATTTTGACCATTCCTCCTTCTGTTGTTTATTACAACTTCAGTCCAAATTTTATGTTTGACCTTATCATGCTTAACTAACTGACTCTTCTTTACTTGAGTCATTTTTCCCTAGGGCTGTTGGGCTTACATGTCCCTTATAACATGACATGCTTTAGAACTTGTCTTTGTCCATTAGGATTCTAGAATACTTCCTTGATGGTTGTTCTCAACTTTCTAACCATTCGGGGATTGTATAGTTTTGTCCCTCTTTTCGTCTGGTAGTATTCCTCAACTACCTTTATCGTTATCCAATCATCCTTCTTGCCATTGACGCTGTGTCTTACATAACAGTGTCGGTTTTCCTTACCAACTCATCCTTTCCCAACTTTCTTATTGAGTTTTTTTGGTTCCAATCATTTGGGTTTCCCGATGACTTACCGATACGTTGGGATTTTTCCCTTCTATGTCCTTCCTCATTTCTAGTGGCATCCTTTATTCTAAGATTTTCCTTTTCCTTAATCCACTCTTACTTGCTTGCGACCATTTCACGATTCTTTATTCCAAATTGATCCCTTTCGGTCTATGTGTTGATTGCTTTGTTTGGGGAGTTCCCTTCTTATGGTTTCGTTCTTTACTATGTCCCTCAAAGTAGAGACTTTCACTTTAGGAGCTACATGCTCAACCTTCTTACCATTCCTGTAAGGTTTTCTTCCTTCATTTCCTCACACCCTTGTCTGTATTGGGGCATTTGCCTGCTTTAAATCCTTCCTCGTTTAAAATTCCATTACATCCCTTATTCCTTATATGAGGAACTTCCGATTATTGGTCTTATTTTGTGTACTCCATCCTATGCCCAATCATCCACTCCTTAGGCTCCCTCAAGTGAGCATGGACCACAACAAATCTTGATGTCAGTGGTCATTTCCTTTAATCACTTCTTAACTGGAGGGCTTGCTTCTCCAAGGTTTCTTAGATGTGCTTTCCTCTATTTCCTTTTTTATGGGCAGTCCACCCCTTTATTACTCGTACGACATCTTTCGATGCTATCTTCCTACTTACTCATCCCTTGGGTTTAACTTACTCCTTGGATCCTTCTAGTATGCTTCCCTTGGTTCTTTCACCTCAGCATGCACTTCATTTGAAAGTTCATCTCCTCATCCCTCGTTACCTTTTCCATTACCTCTTAGTTAGGACATGTCACGCCCCGACCCAATTTGGTTGGATCCCCATGAACAATCCGCCACTCTCCCAGTTTATTTAAGGGTTTCCCCTCTTCTAAACCGTAAAGAGTAAGGTATCTTTTAAATATGCACATTTCCTAGAATAACATAAATCAAAATTGCATAACATTTTAAATTTATTATACCTGTCTCACAGGCATATTAGTTAGTGGTCTTGAGGGTAGGCTTTCTGGGATTTCCTGAAAGGGATATATGGGAGAGGGTGAGTACAACTATTCAGTGAATGGGTTTTCAAAATTTAATTTTTAGGAAAAAGATTTGTATTGGAGTGTGCCAAACTCCTTATTTTCTTTAAAAAAATCCTCTCATTTCAAATCTCGATTTTTATCACCATTTCTTATTAGTCACGGTGTGTCATCACCAAATACACATCCTTTATCATGAAGGTTAATCACACAATTGTAGGCCAGCACAACCACTGAACTCACTTGTGGCATTGGAGAGACTTTACTAACCACCTAGATAGAAGCACGTCCACTTCTACCTTGAGAATGAGTGGATGTTCGCGACATCCGATCCTCAATCGTGTAACAATTCTCTGTGTCCGTATGAGGATAGAGACCTCATCCCGTCCCCACCTCGGTCTCATGCTCTTGATACTACTCTAAATTTCACATGGTCCGACAAATTGCCCTAATACCCACCAGGTCATTTAGGGCCCTTAGGACGCATTACTACCCCTCTTGGGCGTCTTAATGGTCCCGTAATGACAGTGCATGCACAATTAGTGTTTTTACATTACATCTTATAATCTGTGGTGCCACTGGCCTAACGGCCTTGACCCACAACTCAACTTGCAACTATTTTTCTTGATTGGTCTGTCGACTTGTCATGTCGCACTACCGCTAGTTGAGTGAATATTTTGGTCCTGTCTTGGTACCATGGCCAAATAATTCATTCATTGAAGTTTTATAGCACATATCTCATGTTTGTTTACAAGCTCCTGCTCGTGCCCACTAGCCTATGGCCCACTGTTCGAGATGTGTATAACTTGGCATAATAGCCCAAGTTCCAAAACCAAGGCCTCTAGCCTATAAGAGCTATTTGAGCTCCCGTTAAGAAGGTCTCCCAAATTGTTTAAGCAGTGGCACATAGTCAGGGGAGAGCACTTCCGACAAAAGTTACCATTTTGCCCTTACTTTACCAAAATGGTAAATTTCACCCTAAAATTTTCAAAAATTAACCAATTGGTCCTCCAACATATTTTCCATGGCCAATTGGCCCTCAATTTTAGGAAATTGCACTTTAGTCCATTGAATATTTGAAATTCTTAATTTCCCCCTTTCAACCTGGATGAATTTGATTTCATCAAATTGACTGATCATCATTTTAGCCTTCTACCTACTGTACATGATTTTTCAAAACCGGACATTTTAGCCCCCAAGCTCAGAATAAAGGCCTCTAGCCTATCTGAGCAATTTTCACTCTCATCAAGAAGGTCTCCCAAAAGTTTTAAGCATTGGCACACAATCAGAGGAGAACACTTCTGACAAAATAAATGTTTCCATCCATCACACCAACCGGGTGTGATGACATCTCCGCTTACAACCAGTAAGCGGGTTTTCTACTTCCTTTGAGGAAGTATGTAAACCCCATCCTTTGGAGTTAAGGAATCTGGGGAAGAACTGGTCAACTCGAGTGAGAAAAATCAAATCGGTTCATGAACCCCAATCATTAGAGAATAGGAAAATTAGGAAATTCACAACTCCCGAGGAACCCAAAGTGTAAAAAAACCTTGGAAAAGGACTTTATGACAATTTGGGAGAGAAAACCAGACCGATTCAGGTGAATCAGATATGAACCGGATTGAACCAGTTTAGACCAATTTTAACCATCATTGAACCGGATGTTAAATTCATTTTTCTATGTGGCTGAAAATATTCAAATTGGAGAATTAAAGCCACCATTGTATAGGGAATGAATTTAGAAATTTTTAATTTTAAAAAACTCGATCGAATCAAGCATGAACTGATCGATTTATGCGTTAAACCCGGTTCAGACATGTTCGGTCCGGTTCGGAACAGTGTCATCTTCTTCCTTCAGATGACAACACTGTTCACTTGCCGAAAAATCAAATAGTGCTGGCGGAAAGGAAATGTTTCCATTCAGGACGTTTCAGGCCATCAATGAGTGTCATTAAGGTGCCAAACGGATAGTTAGAGAGTCCCTGAGCTCCCTATATAAAGAGCCCCTCTCCATTCCTCTTCGGTTAACCTTCTTAAGAAGAAGTTCAAATTTTACCTTGCTATTTCTTGACTTCTTTGTGAACATCTTACTTGTCCTGCTCCTTATGGGAAAATCTACATTCGGCTCCATTTGGGTTTTCTTAAGGTTCTACCCTTGGTCTTCTGCTCATGATCCTTCCTCATGTAATAGCACACGATCGCATCATTGAGAGATAGAAAAAAAATTTTAACTCAGAATTTTCTTCATTCATCCTTGAAGTAGGAAGATGGTTTGGGGTTTTAACTTCTCTTAAGGGAGATTGTTACAATGATAGGTTGAGAAGTGCTCACTACTATGCTAGGGTCTAGAAGAATTTCTTCCTGGGTGAGGTTGAAATCCCTAGCTAAAATCATGGTTCTTGTGGTGTTATCCCTTTGATCTTTGATAGGTGAGAAGGTGTCCTTATTGGAAGGTATCTCCTTGATTCCTTGCGATGTGAGGTAGTCCTTTGCTATATGTCTTACTCTTCTACACTCATAACATGTTCTCTTTGGACCTATCCACTATAATGTTGGGCACCTTCTCATGTAGTGTCCCCATTGTCCACATCTATAATAGGTCATGTCATGCCCCGACCCGGTTTGGTCGGATCCCCGTGAACAACCTGCCGATCTCTTGGTTCAAAAGGGGTTTCCCCCTTCTTTAATTCAAGCAGAGCCAAGCGTAATCTCAACCTTGTTCCTTGGAATAACATATATCAAATATAATGCAAACTTAAGAAAGTTAAGCATACCTGACAAAGGGTAAGGCTTGGTGATATCCCTAGTCATTTCTCTATTTCCTAAAAACAGATCAAAAGAGTGGGTGAGTTTATACAACTTAGTGAATGGGTGTTTGAAGTATGAATTTCATAAAATAGTTTGAATTGGAGTGTGCCAAACTCCTTATTTTTCCTTTAAAACATTTCATTCTCAAATATCACTTATAATAGCCATTTCTCATTACAACGGTGTGTTTATCAACCAATACATGCCCTTCATCATTTTGCAAGCTAGAACGTCCACTGCACCTACTTATGGCGTCGGAACGTCTTTACAGGCTACCTAGATAGAAACTCGTCCACTTCTACCCTGAGAATGAGTGGATGTATGCAACATCTGATCCTCAATCCCATGAACAATACTCCGTGTCTGTATGAGGATAGAGACCTCATCCTGTCCCCACCCCTGTCTCATGTGCATAAAGCTATGTCGAGCTTTGAAGACTGCTGGCATGACTAACTGCCCTTATCTCACCATGTTGTCCAGTAGCCCTATGATGCATCACTACCCCTCTTGTCCATCTTGAAGGTCCTGTAACTCAGTGCATGCACAAAACAACAACTTTTACATATAAGCCATTTAATTTGTAGTGCCATTGGTCCAACGGCCCGGACCCTCAACTCAACTTGTAGCTGTTTGTCTTGATTGGTCCGTCGACCTATTATGTCGCACTGTCGCCAGTCCATCGAGTATGTCGGTTCTATCATAGTACCATGAATAAACAAATCATTCATTTAAAGTTTTCATGGCTTAACTCATGTTTGTTTACGAGCTCCTACTCGTGCCAACAGGCCTTGGGAAAATTATAAAAGATTTTCAAAATTGGGCATATTAGCTCCCAAGTTCCAAAACGAAGGCCTTCGGCCTATCTAAACTATTTGAGCTCCCGCCAAGATGGTTTTCCAAAAAGTTTAAGCAGTGGCACACAGTTAGGGGAGAGCACTTTCGACAAAATAAACTTTTAGCCGTCCATCACACCAACCGAGTGTGAGGACATCTCCGCTTATAACCGATAAGCGGGTTTTCTACATCATTCTAGGAAGTTTATCATACCAATCGAGTATGATCTACTTACAATACCACTTAGTAGTAGTTTTTCATTTATGAGGTGCTTATCATCGCAACTAGGTATAATATAAAAATTTCACTCACCCGATCGTGCAGTGGATTCCTCTTATTTGGCTCTTTGCCTCCACACGATCTTGTACTTGCTAGCGTTCCTGGTACTTCATGTTCCTACACAATATGAACATCCTTGTTCATTATCTTTTGGCCTATTAGCCTTCGTTCTCCACAAATGAATAAAGTACTCAAACTTTTCAATTTTTTGCAATTAGGTCCCTTAAGTTCTTTTTCTTTAACTTTAGGTCCCTAATGCCGATTTTCCCCCAAATTGAGTCCCAAAACCTCTAAATTTCACCTTAGGACCTCAATTTATTCAAAATCACAAAAAGGTTCAAGTTTCCCAAATTTTCAATTTGGTCCCCAACTTTTCCAAAATTACCATTTTACCCCTACTTCACAAAAATGGTAAGTTTTACCAAAAAATTTTCAAAAATTGCCCAATTGGTCCTCCAACATCCTTATCATGCCTAATTGGTCCTCAATTTTATGAAATTGCATTTTAGTCTCTTGAATTTTTGAAATCCCCAATTTCAACCTTCTAACTCAACTGAATTTGATTTCATCAAATTGACCGATCAAATGAGTTTAATTGTTTAAATTAAAAATAGATTGGAGTTTCTACACTTTCATACGATTAATTGCACTTTAAATCGCATGATTTGATGCCAAAATGAACTCAAACGAAGTTTCGCTGAAAATTGAACATAGAGAGAGAAAGCTTCGAATGCTTACCATCGGGGGCATGGTGGTCCGAGCTTTCGATCTGGGATAGCTCTCATCCTAAGTTCTTTCCTAGAATCAAGAATCACCTCAATTCATGTCAAATTGAGGGAGAATTTAGTCATTGAAAATCTGTCAATTCTCTCTCTAGCACCGATCGAAATTTACAAAGGTGAGCCAAATTGGCTTACCTTTCCGCACTAATTCGGCCGTAGGAGGGATGATTAAGCATTGGGAGAGCTTGGTTTGGCATGAGGAGGACTCAAATTGGCTAATTACAGCTCGATAGAAACAGTGCAGCTTCGGTCCGCCGAAGCTATTTAACTATTTGATCACGTCGACGCTTCTCCGGCGACCCTCGGAGCAATTGAAGAGTACCATCTTGTAGCTAACTTCTCCTCGAGTCTAAGGAACCTAACCATGCCTGCTTTGGCTCAGAAAAAACTCTTTATCAGAGCTCTAGTTCGAGCTTCACAAAGAGAGTGAGGTTTTTGGGTGTAGAGAGGATGCATGGAGAGGGGCTCTTTATATAGGGAGCTCGGGGACTCATCAATTATCCGTTTGGTACCTTTATTGTAAACCCCGCTCCTTTGAGTTAAGAAAAATCAGGAAAAGAACTGGTAAACCAACTGAGAAATACCAAACCAGTTCACAAACCTGATCATTTGAGGGTTTATAAAACCTTTGACAAGAACCTTAAAACAAATTAGAATAGAAAAACCAATTGGATTCAAATGAACTGGATCCCATCAAAACTCTGAAGTTAAGCGTGCTTGCTACGGGAGTAGTGCTAGGATGGGTGACCTTCTGGATCCCATCAAAACTCCATTTCTCGGTGAAGCTTGAACTAGATCTTTGACTTGGGCATTTTTCTTAACCTCAGATGGAGAGGTCGGGCTCTTTAGATTCTAGGGAAAGTCATCTATCTGAGAGCAACCTCCATTCGATTCGAGGATCATTGAAGAAGCGCTGACATAGTCAAACAGTGAAACAACTCTAACAAACTGAAGTTGCCATGTTTTAGTCGAGCTGAAAATAGCGAATTCGAGCCCTCCTCAGGCCAAACCAAGCCTTACTAACACTCTACAACCCTCCTTTAACTGAATTAGGACCGAAAGGTAAGCCAATTCGGTTCCCCTCTGCAATTTTCGACCGATGTTAGAGAGAGAGTCGGTAGAATTTCAATGACAAAATTCTAATCCAATTCGACATCAATTGATGTTATTCTTAATCCTAGGAGTAAGCTACCCAGATAGAAATCTTAGGCTGTCGCACCCTCACCGGTGAGCAATTGAAGCTTTCTCCCTCTACAGTCTATTTTCCAGCAAAGCTCCCTTTGAGCTCATTCTGGCGTTTAAGCTTGCGATTCAAAGTGCTATGGAATCATATGAACATATAGAAACTCAATTTCAACTTCAATTTCAACAATTAGAAGTGTTTGATCAGTCAATTTGATGAAATTAAATTCAGCTATGTTTGTGAGTTGAAATTGGAGAAAATTTGGGGAAATTGGAGATTTTCAAAAATTTGAAGGACCAAAATGAAATTTTGTAAAATTGAGGGCCAATTGGGCATGATAAGAATGTTAGAAGGCCAATTGAGGAATTTAAGAATTTTTGGGGTAAAACTTACAATTTTTGTAACAGAAGGGCAAAATAGTAATTTTTACAAAGTTGGGGGACCAAATTAAAAATTTGTGAAATTGAATAAATTGAGGTCCCAAGGGGAATTTTAAAAGTTTCGGGATTTAATTTGAGGAAAAACCGGCATTAGGGACTTGTAGTTAAAGAAAAATAACTTTAGGGACATAATTGTAAATAAATAAAAGTTTAGTTTTCTCCTTCATTTGGAATGAATGAAGGCTATTAGGCCAAGGGATAATGAATGGGATGTTTATATCGTGTAGGAACACGAAGTACCGCGAACGCCAATAAGGACAAGGTCGCGTGAATACAAAGAACCGATCTAGTGGAATTCACTACATTAACAAGTGAGTGGGAATTTTATATCATACCCGGTTGGGGATGATAAGTATCTCGACTACTTAGTAGTATTTTAGACATCACAACTTAGAGGAGTGATGTGAAAATGACGCGGAAAAACTACTTATAGATTGTAAGTAGATCATACCCGGTTGGTATGATTAAACTTTCTCAGAGGAAGTGGAAAACCCGTTCACCGATTATGAGCGGAGATATCCTCATACTAAGTTGGTATGATGAATAGTTGAAAATTTATTTTTCTCAGAAGTGCTCTCCCCTGACTATGCACCATTGCATAAATGATTTGGGAGACATTCTTGATGGGAGCTTGAATAGCTCTAATAAGCTGAAGGCCTCGGTTTTGGAAATTGATGGCTAAAATGCCGTTTTTGGAAAATTACGTACATCGGGCCCAAGGCTAGTGGACATGAGCAGAAGCTCGTAAACAAATATTATATATATGCCATAAAACTGTAAATAAATGAATTATTTGGCCATGATACCAAGACAGGACCGACATATTCAGTCAACTAGTGGCAATGGGATATGATAGGCCTCCGGACTAGTAAAGACAAACAGGTGCATGTTGAGTTGAGGGTCGGGGCCATTGGACCAATGGCACCACATATTATATGGCATGATATGAAAATACTGATGTGCATACACTATGTTAATGGGACCTTCAAGATGCCCAAGAGGGGTAGTGATGCGTCCTAGGGCCTTGGACGACTTGGTGGGTATAAGGGTAGTTCGTCGGAATAGGTGACCTTGCGAAACTCAACGTAGCTTCATTGTGCATGAGATCGGGGTGGAGGTCAGGATGAGGTCTCTGTCCTCACATAGACACGAGGTATTTTTTGTCTGAGGGTAGGAGGTTAGGGACGTTCATCCAGACTTCGAGTAGAAGTCAAAGACTTCTATTAGGGTGGATGGTAAAGATGCTTTGATCTACAAGTGGGTGAAGTTGGCGTAACTGCATCTCGTGAATGTGTGTGTGATTCCTTCATGATGAAGGGTGTGTGATTTTATGAAACACACTGAATATGAAAATGGGAAAAAGGTTATTGAAACCTTGGAAAGGATTTGAGAATCCTTGGAAAAATAATTGGCAAACCTTGGGAAAAGGTGTTGAAAACCATAATTTCATAAAAGAATATTTTAAAAGAAAATAAGGAGTCTGGCACACTCGAATCAAGCATTTTTCCTAAAATATAAATTTTGAAAACTCATTCACTGAGTCGTTGTACTCATCCCCTCCCTTATATCCCTTTTTAGGTAACCAAGGGAAACCTAACCAAAGACCTCATATTAGTCACACTTGCAACACAAGTACGTAAGTTAAAATTTTTATACAGTTTTGATTTATGTATTCTAGGAAATGTACATGTTTAAATGATGCCTTACTCTTCACAGTTATTAAACAAGGGGCAACCCTTAGTAAATCGGGAGAGCGGCGAGATCATGGGGATCCGACCAAACCGGGTCGGGGTGTGACATTTATGGTAGTCACTAATGGCCTGAAACCTACCGAATGGAAACGTTTCCTCTTTTTCGGTGCTGTTCAATTTTCCAGTGAGTGAACAGTGCTCTCATCTGAAGGAAGAAGATGACACTGTTCCAAATTGGACTAGAGCGATCCGAGCCGGGTTCAAAGCTTAAATCGGCCAGTTCATGCCCTATTCGACCGAGCTTTTCAAATTTTAAAATTTTTAAATTCATTCTCCATCCAATGGTGGCCTTAATTCTCCAATTTGAATTTTCTAAACCACCTAGATAAAAGAATTTGGCATCTAATTCAATAGTGGTTCAAACCGGTCCAAACCGGTTTAATCTGGTGCAAATCTAATTCACCTAAACTGTTCTAGTTTTCTCTCCCAAATTGTCCTGAGGCCCTCTTCCAAGGTTTTTGTAACCCCCTTTGGGTCACTCGGGATTTGTAAATTTCTCAAATTTTCCATTCTCTAATGATCATGTTTTGTGAACCGTTTGGTTTTCTCACTCGGTTTGAGCAGTTCTTTTCCCAATTTCCTTAACTCTAAAGAGCGGGGTTTACAAGTCATCTCCTTTCATGAACCTTTGTGGTTCCTCCTATACTTTGAGCATTATGGGGCCTTTCTAAGGGATTGCTGCTGGTTTCGTGCTTCACTGTCCTTGAGCCCAAACACCTTAAAGGTTTTCTTGTTGAGTCTTCTTCTACCAGGGGTTACTCCAAGAGTCCTCCTATACTCATTAGTTCCCTAGTTCATTTCCTCCTTTAGGATGTAATTCTTCTTGGTTTTTGGGGTGGCTAGTGTTATGCCCTGACCGAGGCTCATAATTTATCGATTAATTGCACATAGGTCCCTAAAGTTCATTTTTCCTTAACTTTATGTCCCTAATGCCAACTTTTTACCTAAATTGAGTCCCAATGTTTCCAAAATTCCCTTTGAGCCCTCAATTTACTCAAATTTGTATAAGGGGGGGTCAAGTTTTCCAAATTTCCAATTTGGTCCCCAACTTTTCCAAAATTATAATTTTGCCCCTACTTTCCAAAAATGGCAAATTTGACCCAAAATATTTCAAAAATTGACTAATTGGTCCCTCAACATCTTTTTTATGGCTAATTGACCTTCAATTTTGGGAAATTGCAAAGAGGTCCCTCAATTTTTTGAAATCCCCAAATTTTCCCCTTTCAAACTGACCAAATTTTATTTCTTCAAATTGGCCATTCAATCGAGGTTAATTGCTCCAATTAAAGGTATGGATCAGTTCCTATACTTCCATATGATTCAATTGAGCTTTGAACTACAACAATTGGGTCCAAATTGAGCTCAATCGAAGCTTTGCCAGAAAACTGCTCGTAGAGAGAGAAAGTTTCAAAAGCTTACCGTCAGAGGTGCAACGGTCCGAGCTCTTGATCAGGAAAGGTAGGTCTTGTCATGAGGTTCCTTCTAAGTTCAAGAATCGCTACAATTGATATCAATTCGAGGGAGAGTTTTTCCGTCAATTTTAGCACTTTCTCTATCTAACTCCAATTTGCAACGACTAAGGAGGGCTGAATTGGCTAATTTTTCAGCTTGGTTGAGGTTGTATGAGGGCTGTGGGGTGTTGGGAAGGCCTGGTTTCATAGAAGGAGAGCTGAATTTAGACAAATTCAGCTCTCCTTCTATGAAACCAGGCCTTCCCAACACCCCACAGCTCGACTGAGGAAGCAAGGTGTTATCAAATAGATAATTTCCCTCGAAGTTTGTAGGACCCGACCTTGCCTTCTAAGTCTAAGAAAAATGTCTATATCTGAGCTTTCATTTGAGCTTCACTGGAAAATGAAGCAGTAGAAAGAGAATGAAGAGGAGCTCTTTATATAGGGAGCTTGGGGACCATCTTCTCGACAACTTTCCTTTTTGGTCGAGCTTATCCTCGCCTTAAAACCGCCTGATCGGAGACATTTTTTCTTCCCTGGCATTATCCGTTTTCTGCATTGAATGAACCGTGTTGTCATACTGAGGAAGAAGATAACACTGTTTCAAACCGGACCGAACCGGTCCTACCGGGTTCAATGCGTAAATCGGTCGGTTTAGGCACGATTTGACCGGTTTTCTCAAAATAAAAAATTTATAAATTTATCTAAATTCATTCTCTACCTAATGGTAGCTTCAATTCCCCAATTTGATCATTTTAAGCCATCAAGAAAAATGAATTTAGAAATCGGTTCAAGTATGGTTCAATCTGGTTCAAGTCTGGTTCACACTGAATTGTTCTAGTTTTCTCTTCCCATTTGTCTCAAGGTTCTTTTCCATGATTTGTATGACTCTTTGAGACACTCGAGATTTATCAATTCCCCAATTTACCCTTTCGTTACCGATTTGGGGTCGTTAACCAGCTCGGTTTCCTCTTTGAATTAACCGGTTCTTTTCTCGGTTTTCTTATATTTAAAGGCGGTGTTTACAAGGGGAATGAGTATATAAGTACATATACTCAATGAGGGAAACTTCAACAATAATTGATTTATTTTTTTACTTCATCCATTAGTCATTCATTAGTTGTTTTGCACATACCTTCATGCATCAATCACCCTCCTATTATCGGAGGGATCACACATTCGTAGAATAGTCCCCGACCGTTCCACTTGTGGACTGGAGTGCCATTACCGTCCACCCTAATAGAGGTCAGCCACATCTACCCTGAGTTTGAGTGGACCTTGCTCGTTCAACCCTCAAACCCTGATCACTTCATGGTCTCCGTTTTGTGGGATGAGGTCTCCTTTCCCCTACTACATCAGTCTTAGTGCGCAGGAAGCTACATGAGCTTCTCGACATACTAGACGCCAAATCGCCCTTATATAGCAGCCCTTGGGATCCATCACAACCTCATACCAGGTGTCCTAATGGCCTCGTATCTCATAGTGCATGCACAATCAAGAGTCTTTTCATGTATAGCCATTATCTTTAGCTCTCCAGCTCAAGGGTGTGTTGGCTTTGCATCAGTCCATGCGTACTAACCCAACAAGTTCAACGACCTAGCTTTAGCATAGAAGTAGTTTGGCCCAACATCTCAAACTTGGCTTGGTGTGTATCACACACAATTACCCATTAATTAGATCTATTAGTTGAATTTATCGCATGTTGATTATGGACGAGTCCATACCTGTGTCCATTGGCCTTAGGCCCACTTGTATTACCGAGCATGAGCCCGAAATTATCTCCCAAATGTTTTAAGCATAATCACCCAATCAAGGGAGACTAATTTCAAAAAAATCATATTCAAGGCAAATTGTCATTCCAACCAGAATTGAAGTTAAAGAGTTCCCACTCACCCGATAATCGTGGCGGGGTTGTCTCAGCAGGACCTTGCTTTGTGGTGCCTTTCCTAGAGCCGACATTTAGAAAGTTTGCTCCTACACGACACGAATATCCATATCAGGATGCTTTGTCTAAGAGGCCGCATATTTTTGAGTATTTGCACCCATGCCCTCATACTATGCCTTTATTGCATTTAGGTTCCTAAAGTTTGTACTTTTACATCCAGGTCGCTATTTGACCCTTAGTTTCAATTATGCCCCTACGATTTCAAATTATCCTTCTCGGGTCCTTAATTTTATCAAAATCACCCATTGGCCCTCAAATTTTCCAAAAAATGCCATTATTCCCTAATTTCTAAAAATTGCTAATTGGCCCTCAATTGGGAGTGAATTTCATGAAAATGCCCTCAATTTCGTCAATTTCCATTCAGCCCTCAAATTTTTGAAGAATTGCACAAAATCCCCCTTTTTCTTGAAAAATCCCTAAATTGCCCCCATTTCTTCCCCAATTTGAAAATTTGAACTTTCGAATCTTACCTCGTCCAATTGGTGGCTTGTAAGTGCTTAACTTCTTCATTTCTTCCTATTATTTGCCTCCTCCAACTTCCCTTGATCATCCTACCCTTCGAATTTTTGAATTTTCCGGAGTTTTGAGCTTTTTCAGAAAATTTACAATAGAGAAAGAAAGCTTGTTGAGCTTACCGATGGAGGGGTGGTGGTCAAAGCTTGGGGTGCGGGCAGCTCTTGTCAAGGGGGTCCTATTAGGATTAGGTCTCGCTACAATTCGCCACCATAGTGTAGGAATTTGAAGAGAGAAGTTTTAGGGAGGTGAAGTTATGAAACTTGGAAAATTCGATGTGGATAGGTGAAATTGAGCTTATCGGGTGTATGTGAGGAGCTGGGGAGGGTCTCAAGTAGTCGGAGGTCGTCACTTCTAGCGGCGAGAGGTCTGAGAGAGTCGAGGTTGGGTCGGTTGGAAGCTTGTTGTTCTGGGGCTTCAGAGCAACTTCACTGTGCTATTGCTTTGACACTTCATTGGTTGTCCTTCGGTTGCTTGAGCTATGGGACTCCTTCTCGATTCTGATGCCACCCTTCGGAGCTTCTTTGGTTGTGAATTAGCACATCATCGAAGCCTTGATCAGAGTGTCATTGGAAAGTGAGTAACGTGTCTTCAAAGAGCGCTTGAGAGGTTAGGAGGTTGAGTGGGAAGGTGCTCTTTATATAGGGAGCTCAATAACTGTTCAAGCTACCAGTCGACGTGAGACTCAGCCTCGTCTCGCTTGCCGGTAACCTGACCGGAGGATTTTTTTTTAAGTCATAGGAGACTCCCTCTTTCCTGGTCTCTCTCTCTCTTTTCTATCAGTGAACTGAGGTTGAAGATGATGACGTGGTGGGCGTGCCACATGGCGTGCTGTGATTGGCCAGTTTTTCTAACATGGTGGTCCAACTCAGTCGCCGTGTCAGCCATTCACCGGTTGATCGGACACGTGGTAGCCTATAAAACCTGCTCTTTGGAGTTAAGGAAAACCGGAAAAGAAACGATCAAATCGAGTGAGAAAACTAAATTGGTTCACAAACCTGAACTCCCGAGTGACCAACAAGGGTTCATAACTCCCGAGTGACCAACAAGGGTTCATAAACCTTGGGAAAGAACCTTAGGATAAATTGGGAGAGAAAAACCAGACTGATTTGGGTGAAAAGGATTGAACTGGTTAATGAATCAAGCCACCAGAACCAATAGAGAGAGGGCAAACTGATAAATTAATGGATTCCAAGTTACCCAAAGGGTGACATAAGTCACGAAAAAGGACTTTAGGATGAAAGGGGGGTGAAAACCAAACCGGTTCAGTTGAACCGGATTGAACTGGCTTGGACCAGTTTGAACCACTATTGAACTAGATGCTAAATTAATTTTTCTAGTTTGCTTAGAAAATTCCAATTTGATAATTGAGGCCACCATTTCATAGATAAAGAATTTAGAAATTTTTTATTTTGAAAAACTCAGTCGAATTGGGCCTAAACAGGACGGTATAAGCTTTGAACCTAGTTCGGACCGGTCCGGTCCGGTTCGGAATAGTGTCGTCTTCTTCCTTCAGATGCCAACATTGTTCACTCGTTGAAAAATCGAAGCAGCGCCAGAGAAAAGGAAATTTTTTTGTTCAGTGAATTTTAGGCCATCAATAACTGCCATAAAGGTGCCAAACGAATGGCCGATGAGTCCCCGAGCTCCCTATATAAAGAGCCGAATTGAACCGGTTTGGACTAGTTTGAACCACTATTGAACCAGATGCTAAATTCATTTTTCTAGGTCACTTAGAAAATTCCAATTTGATAATTGAGGCCACCATTTCAAAGATAATGAATTTAAAAATTTTTTATTTTGAAAAACTCTGTCGAATCAGGCCTGAACCGACCGGTATAAGCTTTGAACCTAGTACGGACCAGTCCGGTCTGGTTCGGAACAGTGTCGTCTTCTTCCTTCAGATGTCAACACTGTTCACTCATCAAAAAATTGAAGTAGTGCCAGAGAAGAGGAAACGTTTTTGTTTAGTGAATTTCAGGCCATCAATGACTGTTATAAAGGTGCCAAACGAACGGCCGACGAGTCCCCGAGCTCCCTATATAAAGAGCCCCTCTCCACTCATCCTCTCCACACCTAAAAACCTCACTCTCTCTTAGTTACTTAGTTTTCTAGTGAAGCTTGAACCAAAGCTCTCATATAGGGTCTTTTCTGAGCCAAAGATGGCGTGGTTAGGTTCCTTAGAACCAAGGAGAAGTCAGCTACACGGTGGTAGTCTCCATTCACTTCTAGGATTACCAGAGAAGCGTCGACGTGATCGAATAGTGAAGCAACTCCGACGAACCGAAATCACCCTATTTCTAACAAGCTAAATCGGCCAATTCAAGCCCTACTCAGGACAAACCAAGCTCTCCCAACACCTCATCAGCGCTCCTACGGCCGAATTAGAAAGTAAAGGTAAGCCAATTTGGCTCCCCTCTATAATTTTTGACTGGTGATAGAGAAAGAACCGATAGAATTTTGATGCTAAAATTCTCATCCAATTCGGTATCAATTGATGCAAATCTTAATCCTAGGAGTAACCTGAGAAGGAGAGCTATCTGCCCAGATTGAAAGCTCGGACCGCCATGCCCCCAATGGTGAGCAAATGGTAATTTTGGAAAAATTGGGGACCAAATTGGGAATTTGGGAAACTTGAACCCCTTTTTATGAATTGGAATAAATTCAAGCCCCAAGAAGAATTTTAAAGTTTCGGGACTCAATTTGGGGAAAAACCGGCATTTGGAGCCTAAAGTAAAAGAAAAAGAACTTTAGGAATCACATTGCAAATATTGAAAAAGGTAGGTATTTTAAATCATTCATAAGGAATGAAGGCTATCAAGCCAAATAATAATGAACAAGGATGTTCATACCGTGTAGGAACACGAGATATTGGGAATGCCAGCTGAAGTAAAGCTCACAAGGGACAAAAGTTGATTTACACGAAATACACTGCACGATCGGGTGTGTGAGATTTAATATCATACCCGATTGGAATGATAATCAACTAAAAAATAAAAACTCACTACTAAGTGGTATTTTAATCATCATATTTGAGATGTGTGATGTGGAAATCTCGTGGAAAAACTATTTACTAATTATAAGTAGATCATACCCAGTTGGTTTGATGAAACTTTCTAGAAGGAAGTGGAAAACCCGCTTATCGATTATAAGTTGAGATATCTGGTATGATGGATAGTTGAAAAGTTTATTTTGTTAGAAATGCTCTCCCTTGACTGTGTGCCACTGCTTAAAATCTTTGGAAGACTTTCTTTATAGGAGCTCGAATAACTCATATAGGCCAAAGGCCTCGGTTTTGGAACTTGGGGGCTAATATGCCCGATTTTGAAAATCTCGAACAGTGGGCCCTAGACTAGTTGACATGAGCAGGATCTCGTAAACAAATATGATTATTATGTCATGAAAACTTAAGTAAATGAGTTGTTTGGCCATGGTACCAAAACAGGACCGACATACTCGATGGACTAGCAATAGTTTGACATGACTGGTCTTCGGACTAGTCAAGACAAACAGTTGCAAATCAAATTGGGAGTCGGGGTTGTCAGACCAGTGGCACCACATATTATATGGCATTATGTGAAAAACTGTTGATTGTGCATGCACTATGTTGCGGGACCTTCAAGATGCCCAAGAGAGGTAGTGATGCGTCCTAGGGCTCTGGACAACCTGGCGGGTATAAGGGCAGTTAGTCATACCAGAAGTCTGGTGAAGCTCGATATAGCTTCAAGTGCATGAGACTGGGGTGGGGATAGTATGAGGTCTCTGTCCTCATATGAACACAGAATTTTGTTACAGGGTTAAGGGTCGGATGTCGCAGACATCGACTCATTCTTAGGGTAGAAGTAGACGTGCTTCTATCTAGTTGGTCGGTAAAGTCGCTCCGACGCCACTAGTGGGTACAGTGGATGGGTTGACCTACGATTGTGTGTCCCTTCATGATGAAGGGCATGTGTTGGTTGATAAACACACTATTGTGACGAGAAATAATTTTGAAAACCGAGAATTGAAGATGAGAAAATTTAAAGGAATTAAGGAGTTTGGCACACTCCAACTTGAAAACTATTTTTATCAAAACTTCATTTTTTTGAAAATACCCATTCACTGAATTGTAGAAACTCACCCCTCTTTTTATCTATTTTCAGGAATAGAGAAAATGACTAGGGATAACACCAAGTGTCACGCCCCGACCCGGTTTTGGTCGGATCCTCGTGAACAACCCGCCACTCTCCCAATTTATTAAAGGGTTTCCCCTTATCATAATCCATAAAGAGTAAGGCGTCCTTTAAACTTGCACCATTTCCTAGAATAGCATAATCAAAACTGCATGAAATTTTAAACTTTACATACATGTCTTATAGGCATCTTAGTTGATGGTCTTTTAGGGTACGCTTTCTGGGGTTTCCTGAAAGGGATATAAGGGAGTGGGTGAGTACGACTACTTAGTGAATGGGTTTTCAAAGGTCTACTTTTAACTTTTAAGAAAAACATTTATATGGAGTGTGCCAAACTCCTTTCTTTTCAAAAATCCCTTCATTTAAAAATTTGGGTTTTTCTATTATTCCTTAGTTACTGGTGTGTTATCACCCAACACACATCCTTCATCATGAAGGTTACACACATTCGCAAGTCAGTATCACAATTGAACCCGCTAGTGGCTTCGGAGCGACTTTTCCTACCACCCGGATAGAAGTACAACCACTTCTACCTTGGGAATGAGTGGATGTACACGACATCCAACCCACAATCCTGAAATCGCTTCTTCGTGTCCGTATGAGGATAGAGACCTCATCCCATCCCCAACCCGGTCTCATGCGCTTGGTGCTACTCCAAATTCCGCACAGACAACTGGAACGATGATCTACCCTTATACTCACCGGGTCGTCCAGGGCCTTTAGGACACATCATTACCCCTCATGGGCGTCTTGATGATCCTGTACTCGTAGTGCATGCACAAACAATGTTTTCTTATCAAGCCATGTAATATGTGGTGCCACTAGTCCAACGGCCCCGACTCTCAACTCAACCTGCAGTTGTTTGTTTCAACTGGTCCGTCGACCTATCATGTCGCACTGTCGCTAGTTGACTGAGCATGTCGGTTCTATCTTGGTACCATGGCCAAGCAATTAACTTATTAAGTTTTATGGCACATATATCATGTTCATTTACGAGCTACTGCTCATGTCAACTGGCCTTGGGCCCATTGTACGAGATTTTCAAAAATCTGGGCATTCTAGCCCTCAAGTTCCAAAATCGAGGCCCCCGACCTATAAGAGCTATTCGAGCTCTTGTCAAGAAGGTCTCCGAAATAGTTTAAGCATTGGCACACAGTTAGGGGAGAACACTTCCAACAAAATAGGTCTTCACTGTCCATTATACCAACTGGTATAAGGACATCACCGTTCTTAACCGATGAATGGGTTTTCAACTTTCTTCGAGGAAGTCTCATCATACCAACTGGGTATGATCTACTTACAACCGGTAAGTAGTTTTTCCGCATAATTTTCACATCACTTTCTCTAAGTGGCGATGATTAAAATACCACTAAACAGTGGATTTTTATACTGAGGTACTTATCATCCCCTACCGGAAAGCCTACCCTTAAAGACCATCAAGTAAGACGCTTGTAAAACATGTATGAAAAGTTTAAAATTTCATGTAGTTTTGATTATGCTTTTCCAGGAAAAGGTGCAGGTTAAAGGATGCCTTACTCTTTACGGTTTACAATAAGAGAATACCCTTTAATAAACTGGGAGAGTGGCAGGTTGATCATGGGGATCCGACCAAACCGAGTCAGGGCGTGACATAGATGACTTCCTCTAGAGTCTATAGGACCTAAATTCGCCTTTCGAGGTTGAAAGAAGTGCCCAAGTCGGAGCTCTGGTTCGAGCTTTGTCAGGAAACTGAACACTTCTTCAAATTCGAATGTTTGAGGTGTGTGGAGGATGAATGAAGGGGGGTTCCTTATATAAGGAGCTCGGGAACCCTATACTCTACCGGTTTCCATATCGGTCGAGCTTATCCTCATTAGAAAATGCCATAATTGGAGGGAATATTCCCTTGCTGGAAATGAAAGGTGAAATTTCCTAGATGATTAGTGTCATCGGATGAAGGAAGATGATGACACAGGTGTCACAAAGCTCGCACATGTGGACTTGCCACATGGCGGCCCGTCATTGGTTGGCTCAACCGACACGGCTTCCTACTCAGCCACCTCATCGGTCGTTGACCAGACACATGGCAGCCTCCCATTGGCTACTTGTGTCTACGTGTCTACTGACCGGGCATTTGTGACCATTGACTGGGACACTTGCCGCCCTCCTATTGGTCAATCGTTGTTAAGGTGGATTTTCTTTCTCTAACCATTAATTGAGGACACGTGTTGCCCTCTAATTGTTCAGCACTTCTAGGCACTAACTAGGCATGCTTCTCCATGATCGCACGCTGATTGGTCACATGTGCTGACTAGATGCTGACTTGGCTACAGTCCATTGACCAATCCGGTCCAACTAGGTTCAGTGACCCGAAACCAAAAATTGGTCGGTTTAGGCCTGATTCGACCATTTTATAAAAATTAAGATTTTCTAAATTAATCTAAATTCATTTTTTATCTAATAGTGTGCTCAATTTTTCAAATTAACATTTTTAAGCCACCTTGAAAAATGAATTAGTAAATCGGTTCATTCAGGTTCGATCCGATTCGAGTCCAATTCACCTTGAAGGTTTTTTGGTCAAGTCTTCATTGAGCAAGGGTTATTCCAAGGATCCTCCTAGTTTCCTAGTTCATTTCCTTATTTGGAATGGGTTTCTCCCCAGTTTCAACGGTGGCTAGGGTAGCATGGATTTGCTTGGCTACTTTTCTTGGGGCCATCTTCCTACCAGGTAGGTAGTTTTCTTTTAATTCTTATGCCATATAGTCTTGATAATGTATTTGAGGAAATAGACTCTGATTTCACTCAAGTTGTCACACCCCAACCCAATTTGGTCGGAACTCCGTGAACAACCCGCCACTCCCCTTTAGTCTAGGACGAGTCACCACTTCCCAAGGCCATGAGGAGTTAGGCGTAATTCCTGCCCTTGTTCCTTGGAATAGCATTATACAAAACTCAATAGCTTAAGCCATTAAATACCTGCCGTGAGGCTTGTTCTTGAAATATCTTAGTTGATCACCTCCTTTCTTGAAAAAGGTTTAATGGGAGGGGGTGAGTTTCTACGACTCAGTGAGCGGGGGTTGGGGAGTGAGTTTTCAAAACAAATAGTTTATCAAATCATTTTATCCTTTTAGTTTACTATTATTTGAGATCATCTCTTTTTAGCACTTCCTCTTACTCGGGAGGTGTTTAGCAAACATTCACACACCCTTTCTATCATAGAAAGGGATCAAACGTTCGCAGAACCATCCCCGACTGTTTCACTTATAGACTAGAGCGCCTTTACCATCCACCATAATAGAGGTTAATAGCCTCTACTTTGAGTGGACCACATGTGTCCGACCCTCAAACCCTAATCATTCTTCGTGTCCGCTTTGTGGGATGAGACCTCCTTCCCCCTGCTACATGGATCTTAGTGTGCATGAAGCTCCCAAAGCTTCTCGACCTACTAGAGGACAATCCTCCCTTATGCTCCCTAAGTCGTCCAGCAGTCCTTGGAACCACCACTACCCCTTATCAAGTGTCTCGATGGTTCCGGAATCTCATGCATGCATAATCAAAAGTTTCTTTCTTATTTTAACCATTATCTTTGGTGTTATTGGCACAACGAAATACATAAGTCAGCTCTAGTCTCATAACTTACTAGCCCAACGAGTTCGGTGACCCGGCTTCGACTCAGCAACAACTACCCAATGAGTTCGTCTGTCCGGCTTCGGTGCTATAACCAACACACACAAATTTCCAATTCTTATGAGAGTTTTCAAGCACAAGTAACTCATTTTATCTACGGGTCTATGCACGTGCCCATTTGGCCTTGGGCCCACTTCATGACCTTTCCAAAACTAGGCCTCAAGTCCTATTAATTTCAAATCTGAGCCCTCGAGGCTATTAGAGCAATTCTAGCTCCCATTAGGAACGTCTCCCAAAATGTTTAAGCATTTTCATGTAGTTAGGGGAGACCATTCCTAAAAAATAATTTTCAAATTTAAAATAGTTCTCATCACCCCCAACCAAGTATTACGCTGAAAATCCCACTCACCTAGTAACAGTGACATGGTCGTCCCAGTGAGATCTCGATTTGTGGTGCACTCCTTTGCACAGGTACTTGGACAAACAGCGGCTACATTGATTCGAGTATCCACATCAGGAAAATTTAAATAAGGGATCTCATACTTTCATGTATTTGTGCATAGGTCCTCACATGATGCCTTAATTGCATTTAGGTCCTTTAAAGTTTAAAACTTTACATTTAGGTCCATAATTTCTATTTAATCTCACTTAAGTCCCTAGGACTTCCAATTATCCCTCATAAGACCTTATTTTTTCCAAAATCACCAATTGGGCCACAATTTTTCCAAAATTGACAATTGCTTCTTAAATTTCCAAAATTTGCCAATTGGTCCTTACATTTCCAAAAATTTTCCAATTGGCTCTCCATTTCATCCAATTGCCCAATTGGGCCTCAATTGGGAGTTAATTTCATAAAAATGCCCCAATTTTCCTTAAATTATAATTTGGCCCCCAATTTTCCAAAAATCCCCAAAATGCCTAATTTTTCAAAATTTTCAATTTGGTCTCGAACATCATTTTGTTCAATTGATTCCCAAAACTCAATTAATTGTCACCAATCATGATTTGAATCATCTCCCCTATGTCTCCCTCATGATTTCAAGCTTTGAAACGCTTCATTTGGCTTAGAAATGAGCTTAAACGAAGTTTTGCCAGAAAACTTAGTCTAGAAAGAGAAAGTTTCGATATCTTACCGGTGAGGGTCCGATGACCGGAGCTCTTGCTTTCTCTAAATTGCTCTCCTCTTGGACATCCTTCCTTGATCAAACCATGCCTCAATTGGTGGCCTGATGTAAACCCCATCCTTTGATAACAAGAAAAATTGGGAAAGAACCGATCATTTTCAAAGAGAAAATCGAGTCGGTTTATAAATCGGAACCGAGAGAGAAAGGGCAAACTAGGAAATTTATGGATCGCGAGTGACCTAAAAATTCACAAAAGTCATGAAAAATTTTTTTGGATGAATTGGAGATGAAGGCCAAACCAATTTAGGTGAATCGAATCCGAACAGGATTGAACTAGTTTTGATAGGTTTTAACCATTATTGAACCGAATGCTAAATTCATTTTTCTAGGTGGCTTAGAAAATTCAATTTAGAGAATTGAGGCCACCATTGGATAAAAAATGAATTTAGAAGAAATTAGAATTTTTTAATTTTCAAAAAACTCGATCGATTCAGGCCTGAACTGGTCGGTTTAAGCTTTGAACCCGGTTTGGAACAGTGTCGTCTTCTTCCTTCAGATGATAGCATTATTCACTCACCGGAAAATCGAGCAGCGCTAGCGAAGATGAAAAGTCTCTGGCAAGGGAGTTTCAGGCAATGAATGATTGCCATTAAGACACCAATTGGATGGCCAAGAGGTCCCCGAGCTTCCTATATAAAGAGCCCCTCCTCATTCATCCTCCCCACACCTAAAAACTCCTCTCTCTCCCTAATGCTCCATTTTCCAGTGAAGCTCGAACCAGAGCCCCGAGATGACACGCCTGTAGTCACCCTTTGCCCC
The DNA here is from genome assembly GCA_030064435.1 of Trapa incisa. Taxonomy (NCBI): domain Eukaryota; kingdom Viridiplantae; phylum Streptophyta; class Magnoliopsida; order Myrtales; family Lythraceae; genus Trapa; species Trapa incisa. The sequence goes on from CM057779.1 coordinate 23,222,726, forward strand.
GAGGGTCATCGGAGAAATGCCAGCCTGATAGAACAATGAAGCAGCTCTGGCAGACCGAAGCTACCTTGTTTCGGCCGAGCTGAAATCGGCCAATTTGAGCCCTCCAAAAGTCAAACCAAGCCTACTAACACCTCCATAGCCCTCCTATAGCTGAATTAGAGTGGAAAGGTAAGCCAATTTGGCTCCCCTCTATAATTTTGGATCAGTTCAAGTAAGAGAACCGACAGATCTTCACAAACCAAATTCTCCCTCAATTCGGCATCAATTGATGTGATTCTTGATCCTAGGATGAACCTCAGAACAAGATCTATCTGCCCAGATCGTAAGTTCGAACTGCCACATCCCTAATAATAAGCTTTTGAAGCTTTCTCTCTCTAAGTCCAGTTTTTCGGCGAAGCTCTGTTTGAGCTCGTTCTGGCGTCAAATCGTGCAATTCAAAGTGCAATTGAATCATATCATGTAGGAACACGATGTACTAAGAACGCTAGCCAAGATAAGCTCATGTGAAAACTTTTGTTTTGTGCATGCACTGAGGTACGAGACCGTGAAGATGCCCAAGAAGGGTAGTGATGCATCCTAGGGGCTACTGGATGACATGGTAGAGATAAGGGCAGATTGTCGTGCAAGTAGTTAGGGAAGCTCGATTTAGCTTCATGAGCATGAGACCGGGGTAGGGTTGGGATGAGGTATCTGTCCTCATATGGACATAGAGTTTTCTTTATGGGATGGAGGGTCGGATGTCGCGTACATCCACTCATTCTCAGGGTAGAAGTAGACGTTCTTCTATCTAGGTGACCGGTAAAGTCGCTCTGATGCCATAAGTGGGTGCAGTGGAGATGCTACCCTGTGAATGAATGTTCCCTTCTTGTTGAAGGGCATGTGTTGGTTGGTAAACACACCGGTTGGGACTAATGTTTGAGGAATGGCTATGAAACCAATATTTTGAGAATGAATTGTTTTAAAAGAAAATAAAGAGTCTGACACACTCCAATTCAAACTGTTTTTCAAAACACCTAGTCATTGAATCGTTGAACTCACCCCCTCCCTTATATCGCTTTTCAGGTAACCAAGCGAAACTTACCCAAAGACCTCCTGTTAATCACACCTACAAGATAAGTATGTAAAGTTTAAAATTTCAAGCAGTTTTTATTTATGTTATTCTAGGAAAGGTACAAGTTTAAAGAACATCTTACTCCTCACGGTTAAATAAGGGGAAAAACATTAATAAACCGGGAGAGTAGCGGCTTGCTCATGGGGATCTGACCAAACTGGGTCGGGGTGTGACAATTGAGCAGTGCAAATTTCTCAATTTAAATTTTTGCATAAATGTACTATGAACAGTATTTTTTGGTGAATGGCGAAGGAGGGGACTTACCATCTTAGCTCAGGAAAGGTTGAGGCACCTCTAGGTATGGTCTAGGGAGCTTGGTTTGGCCAAAATTGGTTTGGGGATTGCTCGAATTGACCACGTGTAGCTCGAGTTGTCGATCGTCGAGGAGCGGCAGTACTGTGCAAGCTTCCAAGCTCTTCTCTAGTAGTCCTTAGGCTAAAGGGATGGTGTAGCTGGATAAAGAACTTCCTTCTGGTTCTGGGGACACCAAATGCAACTTCAAAGGTTGAAGAAAACCCCACTATCGGAGCTTTTGTTTGCTACTCGTAGGAAAATGGAACACTTCACCTTCTTCACTCGTTTGTAGGATGGGGAGGACGAGTGGACGGGTGTTCTTTATATAGGGATCTCGACAACTGACCAGGCTACCAGCCAGCATAGGACTCGGCCACCAACGGTCATACCGAAGCTTTTCCTGCGACGTCGGAGGACCAGCCTTCCCTTCTCACTCTCCTTTTTGTCATATGACTTAGGAAGAAGACTATGGCATGGCGAATGTGCCACATAGCACGTTGTGATTGGTCAGTTTTTCTAACATGACATTCCCATTCAACCATTGCATCAGCCGTTGACCGGTTGACCAAACATGTGGCAGCCTCATATTGGCTGCTCGTCTTTGTGTGGCAGGCTAACCGAGCGTTCGCTGACCATTGATCGGACAAATGGCAGCCTCCCATTGGTAGCTCGTGTCTGTGTGGCTGCTGATCGGGTGCCCGTTAACCAGTCCGGTCTCTTGACCGACTAGACCGTTGACTAGTCTAGTTCGATCGGGTTCGGTGATCCGAATACAAAAATTGACCCGTTAAGGCCCGATTCGACTAGTTTTCTAAAAATTAAAATTTTCTAAATTCATTTTATACATAATGGTGGCTTCAATGTTCTAATTTGACATTTTTAAGCCACCTAGAAAAATGAATCATTGAACCGCTTCACCATGGTTCAATCCAGTTCTATTTGGTTCAAGTCTAGTTCACCTTAAACCGGTCTAGTTTTCCCATCCAATTTACTTGATGGTTCTTCCCCATGATTTTTATTACTTTTTGGTCACTTGTGATTTTCCAATTCCTCATTTTAACCCTTCTTTACTATTTGCGATTCATTAATCGACTCAATTTTCTCATGAAAATTGGCTTGTTCTTTTCCAAGTTTCCTTGTTCCAAGAGGATGGGTTTTACATGGCAAGTCTGCATGTGCGAAGCTCCCACGCATGGCATAGTGTCACGCCCCGACCTGGTTTGGTCGGATCCCCGTGATCAACCCGCCACTCTCCCGGTTTATTAAAGGATTTCCCCTTATTGTAAACCATAAAGAGTAAGGCGTCCTTTAACTTGCACATTTTTCCTGGAATAGCATAATCAAAACTGTATGAAATGTAAAACTTTACATACCCGTCTTACAGGCATCTTAGTTGACGGTCCTTTAGGGGAGGCTTTCCGGGATTTCCTGAAAGGGATATAAGGGAGGGGGTGAGTACGACTACTCAGTGAATGGGTTTTTAAAAGCTTTTGACTTTTAAGAAAAACATTTATATGGAGTGTGCCAGACTCCTTTGTTTTCAAAAAATCCCATCATTTAAAATTTTGGATTTTTCAATTATTTCTTAGTTACCACGGTGTGTCATCACCCAACACACATCCTTCATCATGAAGGTTACACACATTCGCAAGTCAGTATCACTACTGAACCCGCTAGTGGCTTCAAAGCGACTTTTCCTGCCACCCGGATAGAAGTACGACCACTTCTACCCTGGGAATGAGTGGATGTACGTGACATCCTACCCACAATCCCGAAATCACTTCTTCTTGTCCGTATGAGGACAGAGAGCTCATCATGTCCCCACCCCGGTTTCATGCGCTTCGTGCTACTCCAGATTTCGCACATACACCTGGAACGACGAACTGCCCTTATAGCCACCAAGTCGTCCAGTGCCCTTAGGACGCATCACTACCCCTCATGGGCGTCTTGATGATCCCGTACTCACAGTGCATGCACAAACAATATTTTCTTATATTGCCATGTAATCTGTGGTGCCACTAGTCCAACGGTCCCGACTCTCAACTCAACCTGCAGCTGTTTGTCTTGACTAGTCCATCGACCTGTCATGTCGCATTGCCGCTAGTTGATTGAGCATGTCGGTCCTATCTTGGTACCATGGCCAAACAATTCACTTATTAAGTTTTATGGCACATATATCATGTTCATTTACAAGCTCCTGCTCATGTTAACTGGCCTTGGGCCCACTGTACGAGATTTTCAAAAAAAACTAGGCATTCTAGCCCTCAAGTTCCAAAATCGAGGCCCCCGACCTATAAGAGCTATTCGAGCTCCCGTCGAGAAGGTCTCCCAAATTGTTTAAGCATTGGCACACAGTCAGGGGAGAGCACTTTCGACAAAAATAGGTTTTTACTGTCCATCATACTAACCGGTATAAGGACATCTCCGTTCATAACCGATGAACGGGTTTTCAACTTCCTTCGAGGAAGTTTCATCATACCAACCGGGTATGATCTACTTACCACCCATAAGTAGTTTTTTTCGCATAACTTTCACATCACTTTCTCTAAGTAGTGATGATTAAGATACCACTGAACAATGGGTTTTTATATCGAGGCACTTATCATCCCCAACCGGGTATGATGTTAGTAAACCCACTCATCTGTTAATGCCGTGAATTCCACTAAACTGGTTCTTTGTATTCACGCGAGCTTGTCCTTGCTGGCGTTCCCGGTATTTAATGTTCCTACATGATATGAACAACCTTGTTTATTATTACTCGGCATAACAGCCTTCATTCATTAATGAATGAGAAAACTCAAACTTTTAGTTATTTGCAATTAGGTCCCTAAAGTTATTTCTCTTTAACTTTAAGTCCCTAATGTCGGTTTTTCCTCAAATTGAGTCCCGTAACTTTTAAATTTTATCGTGGGACCTCAATTTATTCAATTTCACCAAAAAAGGGGTTTAATTTTTCAAATTTTCAATTTGGTTCCCCAATTTTTCCAAAATTACCATTTTGCCCTTCTTTCACAAAAATGGTAAGTTTTTCCCCAAATTTTCCAAAATTCCTCAATTGGTCCTCCAACATTATTTTCATGCCCAATTGACCCTCAATTTCATAAAATTGTATTTTGGCCCCTTTGAATTTCGAAAATCCCCAAATTTTCTCCCAATTTCAACTCTTCAACACTCTCGAATTTGATTTCATCAAATTAACCAATCAAACACTTCTAATTATTGAAATTGGAGTTGCAATTGAGTTCCTGTATGTTCATACGATTCTAAGAAACTTTGAATCGCAGATTTTAACGTCGGAACGTGCTTAAACGGAGCTTTGCCGGAAAACAGACTATAGAGAGAGAAAGCTTTGATTACTCACCGGTGAAGGCACGACAGTCCGAGCTTTCGATCTGGGCAGATAGGTTTCGTCTTGAGGTTCATCCTAAAATCAAGTATTGTATCAATTGATGCGGAATTGGATTAGAATTTCGTCATTGAAATTCGGTCGATTCTCTCTCTAGCACCGATCGAAAATTATAAAGGGGAGCCGAATTGGCTTACCTTTCGATCCTAATTCGGCCATGGAAAGGCTGATGAAGTGTTGGGAGGGCTTGGTTTGGCTTGAGGAGGGATTGAAATGGCCGATTACAGCTTGGCCGAAATAGGGCAGCTTCGGTCCGCCAGAGTTGTTTCACTATTCCATCATGTCGGCGCTTCTCCAACGATTCTCGGATTGACTGGAGTTTGCTATTAGATAGCTATCTTCTCCTTGGTTCTAAAGAGCCCGACTTTTGTTCAAGTCGAAGCTTTGGTTCGAGCTTTACCGGGAAATGGAGCAGTAGAGAGAGAGAGAAGTGTTGAGGTGTGAGGAGAATGAAATGGGAATGACCTCTTTATATAGTTGTAAAACTCGTGTATTAAATGGGCGAGATTTATTACTAGTATTAATATTGCCATAAATTATTGGTATTATTTCCAATAATTTAATTTCGGTATTAATTTCAATAATTTAATTTCGGTATTAAATTATTGGTATTAATTTCAATAATTAAATATATATTAATTGATGGCTATTCATAAAAAAATTTTACCGAAATTTCGGGTTACAAAAAATCATACTTTCCAGGAGATCACCCATCCTCACACTACTCTAAGGTAAGCACGCTTAACTTTGAAGTTTTTATGAAATCTAGTTCACCTTAACCAATTTGATTTTTGTTTTCTAGTTTGTCTTAAGTTTCTTTTCCAATGTTTAATAAATCCTTTGGATCAACCGAAAGTTGTAAATTTTTATATTGCTTATTCTCAAATGTAAATCAGTTTTGTTTTCTTATTTGGTTTGACCGATTTTTTTCCCAGTTTTCCGTAACTCAAATGTGCGGGGTTTACACATAGTGTCATCTTTAACCTCTGGTCTGGGCAGATATAAACGACAGGTTGGCTGCCAAAATTCTAGTGACCTGAAAATCCTCCCGACATGGCCATAAATGATAGAGATTAAGGCCAAGTGATTAATGAATGGATAGACTTGTTAGTCCAGGAGCTCCCTATATAAAGAGCTCCTCTCCATTCGTCCTCCTTGCCCCTCAAATGCCAAGAGAAGAATAAGTTCTCATTTCTTGATGAAGCACGAACCAGAGCTTTAACTTGGGCACTTTTCTCCACCTCCGAAGACAAATTCGGGTTCTCTAGAATCCTAAGGAAGTCAGCTACATTACTACATACTCCATTCATTATTGTGTTTAATTATAAATACTTGTGGTCGGAGATGTGTCTACATACCAAGTTGGTTTGTAAAATCGCTTTGAACAACTTGTGGATGACAAATTTACTTCATTCCATGACTGTATGATATCCTTTCATGGTGGAAGGGATATGTCTATGATGAGTAACTTCTTCCTTACAAACTTGTGTTTAATTATAATTATCCTTCCATGATGGAACATATACCTCTAGAACGGTTCATATGTTTCATCCATACTTGTGTATTAATCATTATAACTTTAAAAACATCATACATCTTTAAAGTTGTAACACATCAATTGAAGAAATGAAGTCTTAATCCTAAGTTTTGAAAAATTAAAATGAAGTAGAGAGGCTTGAAAATCTAAAACTTGTAAAACAATATCCCGTGTAGATATTTTGAGTATGTGCTAACCCGAGTGCATGATGTCTCGGTGTTAGACACTATTACTTACTGAGCTCAAAGCTCACCCCCTTAAATAACCCTTTCAGGAAATAGAATCATAGAAGAAGGTTGATGATATTAAGGGAAGTCGAGATAGGCAAAATAAAAGGCATACATTTTTTTATGAATATTCAATACTTATATATTTCGTTAATGGTTATTGAACTGTTTTCCATATTTTACAAAATTGATGTTGTGGAAAGGTTATAATGATGTTATTATATTTTGATCCTTACATCACATCGATTCTAAAGTAATGATGCCATACATTATTGTATTATTAAGAGAATGTGGTGGGTTATTTGTAGGTACAACCGAAAAATTAGGTCAAGGTGTGACAAAAGAACTCCCAACATAGCTCTAATCGAAGCTCATGTGAAAGGAGGAAACCCATAGTTTTCGGTAGAGTGGAGGTGACACCTGACTAATTAACTCTTCTGCTAGGGTTTCCCTTCTAAATTGTATTAAGAGAGTCAATGAAATGGGCTTCGACCACTTTTCATGCCCTGAGGCTTGACACCCATTAAAAGCTCAAATTCGCTTGGGTCAACTTATATTGTCTAGTAATGTTCTAATTTACCATTTTGTACACCTTTAGTAAACTAATTAGTTTTTCCAAATTACACATTTTGTTCACTGTCAATAATCCCAAGGGTTGGAATATGAACAAGTGAAAAAACTATCTCAAGGATGTCACCATGGAAAGGTGTAATTTGGAATTCGACATAAGGGGTAGATTATACCCAACTGAATAATGGATTATAAACCAGAAAATAGTAAGAAGAGTTGTGATCTACCAACTATAACTACTAGTTGAATTAGAAGAAACCAAAAGGTCACACACTAACCTCCGTACTAGAAGGGCTAGGGTTGGGGGGAGGGAGGGGGAGGGGCAGGACCCAAGCATACCTTATAAATGCTCCTTTCTCAAATTAATCACTTTCACAATTGTATCGGCCCTCGAGACTCATGTCTAGCGCCTCCTAGAACCATAATCGCAATTACGTCAAGTCAAACTCTCTCACCCCAAATCACAACAATAATGATATGATATGCACACAATAGCACATGATGGCAACTCATGGCATAAACTATGCATGAAGATTGTGTCATAACACTCATTGGTTAACATGAGGGTGTGTGAGTCACATATACTCTACACAACCGACACCCCTCGAGTTCGTCACTCATTTGGATGACTCATCATCACGAGGGCATGCCACGAACCTCCCTAATGCCATGTACATGCCACTGTTCATATATGATTCAATTCCTTCATTTCTCATCACAATAGTGTACTCACAAGAACCATACTCATACATCATCTAGGTCCCAAGCAATCTAGAAGTATAGATCTCAATCTCCCCTTATTTGCCACTTCCAATATACATTGAGCATTGGCACTAACTCGATAGGTTTCATGTAGATGCCCCAAAATTCCAACATATATATATATATATATATATATATATATATATATATATATATATATCACAAGGACACATATATATAGCACTTATGTTCATTTCACTTATACTCAATCTAACCAACTCGATATTTCAGATACATTCATAATAAGCAGCAAGCAGCATGTGTGTTCAATTCAAATCAAGAGTAGCTTGGTCTTTCACCCAACCAATATCATAACTCAAATGCATGTACTATAATCAATAAGCAGCATGTGATTTCAAATCATAATCACAAGGAGTATTATCCTTAATTCGACCATCTCAATAACTCAAATGCATGCACTATAATCATTACGAAAATAACATAATCACAATCTTACACGAGGAGCTTAGTCCTTAACTCGACCAACTATTATCAGCAAATTAATCTTGGGCACGAAACTCCAACTCACATTGTCATAGCATGCGACTATGGTTTATCATGGTCTATCGACCCTATCTCATTTAATTATTTCAAAAAATGGTATTTCTTAGTGAACATGCATTCATCTCATTTTTCATTATTTTCTAATGAATTTCCAAAACATGCATCATGCATTACATGGTATTATGGAAAAGTAGTAAAACACATTCATTCAGTCTAATTAGGTTGGTCGTCACTACTCCCACTCATAGTTTTCATCAAGACTTGTTCGTCCCAACTATAATTTCCCTTAACTCGGGTTGAGTGGTCAACTGTAGGATTCATTCTATATAAATCAAATTACATAATCAGGTAATTTTAGATATCAACTCAATACATATATTGTAAACCCCACTCCTTTAAGATGAGAAACTTGGGGAAAGAACCGGTCAACCCGTGCGAGAAAATCGAACTGGTTCACGAACCACAACCGATAGAAAAGGGGTAAATCAGGAAATTTATGGATTCCGAGTGACCTAAAGAGTTACAAAAGTCATGAGGAAGGACTTTAGGATGAATTGGAGCTGAAAACCAAACCGATTCAGGTGAAAGGACTTGAACTAATTTGAACAACAATTGAACCGGATTCTAAATTCATTTTTGTAGGTGGCTTAGAAAATTCAAATTGGAGAATTGAGGCCACCATTTGATAGATAATGAATTTAGATGAATTTAAAAATTTTTAATTTTGAAAAACTCGGTTGAATCAGGCCTAAACCGACTGGTTTAAGCTTTGAACCCGATTCGTACCGGTTCGGAACAGTGTCATCTTCTTCCTTGAGATGACGGCACTGTTCACTCACTGGAAAGTCGAGCAGCACTAGCAAAGATGAAAAGTCTCGGGCAAGGGAGTTTTAGGCAATGAATGATCACCATTAAAGCGATAATTGGATAGCCAAGAAGTCCTCGAGCTTCCTATATAAAGAGCCCCTCCTCATTCATCCTCATTACACCTGAAAAATCCACTCTCTCCCTACTGCTCCATTTTCCGATGAAGCCCCAACCAGAGCTTTGACTTAGGCATTTTTCTAAGCCAAAGAAGGCATGGTCGAGTTCTTTGGATTCGGGGAGAAGTCAGCTACACGCCTGTAGTCTCCATTTGCTCTAAGGGTCATTAGAGAAACATCGACATGATAGAATAATGAAGCAGCTCCGGTGAACTGAAGCTACCCTATTTTGGCCGAGCTGAAATAGGCCAATTTGAGCCCTTCTCAAGACAAACCAAGCCCTCCCAACACTTCCACAACCCTCCTACAGCTGAATTAGAGTGTAAAAGTAAGCCAATTTAGCTCCACTCTGTAATTTTCGATTAGTGCTAGAGAGAGAATTAATGGAACTTCACTGAGCAAATTCTCCCTCAATTCGGCATCAATTGATGTGATTCTTGATCCTAGAAGGAACCTTAGGACCAGAGCTATCTACCCAAATTGAAAGCTCGGACTGTCGCATCCCCGATAGTAATATTTTGAAGCTTTCTTTCTCAAAGTATAGTTTTCCAGTGAAGCTCCATTTGAGCTCGTTCTGGCGTCAAATCGTGCGATTCAAAGTGCAATTGAATCACATGAAGGTGTAGGAACTTAAATCTAACTTCAATTTCAACAATTAAACTCATTTGATCGGTTAATTTGATAAAATCAAATACAGTTAGGTTGGAAGGTTGAAATTTGGGGAAATTTTGGTGATTTCAAAAATTTGAGGTACAAAAGTGCAATTTCATAAAATTGAGGGCTAATTGGGCATTTTTGGAATTTTTCAGGTGAAACTTACAATTTTTGTAAAGTAGGGGAAAAATGGTAATTTTGGAAAAATTGGGGACCAAATTGGAAATTTGGGAAACTTCAACCCCTTTTGTGATTTTGAATAAATTAATGTCCTAAGGTGAATTTTAGAAATTTTGTAACTCAATTTGGAGGAAAATCACCATTAGGGACCTAAAGTTAAAGAAAAAGAACTTTAGGGAACTAATTGCAATAAATTGAAAAGTATGAGTATTTCATCCATTCACGATGAATGAAGGCTTTTAGGCCAAGGGATAATGAACAAGGATTTTCATATCGTGTAGGGACACAAAGTGTCGGGAACACTAGCCAAGACAAGCTCATATGAAGGAGAAAAATCGATCGAGAGGAAATTCACTGCATTTACGGGTGAGTGGAACTTTTATATCATATTCGGTTGGGATGATAAGCACCTCAGAAATGAAAACCCACTATTAAGTGGAATTTTAAACATCACCTCTAGATGGAGTGATGTAGAAATTACGTGGAAAAACTACTTATTGATTATAAGTAGATCATACTCAGTTGGTATGATAAACTTCCTAGAAGGAACTTGAAAACTCGTTCATCGATTATGAGCGAAGATGTCCTCATACTTGGTTGGTGTGATGGGCGGCTAAAAGATTATTTTTATCAGAAGTGCTCTCCCCTATCTGTGTGCCACTGCTTAAACATTTTGGGAGACCTTCTTGACGGGAGCTCGAACAGCTCAGATAGGCCGGAGGCCTCGGTTTTGGAACTTGGGGGCTAATATGCCCGATTTTGAAAATCTCGTACAGTGGGCATAAGGCCAATTGGCATGAGTAGGAGCTCGTAAACAAACATGAGTTTAAGCTATGAAAACTTTAAATGAATGATATGTTTGGCCATGGTACCAAGACAAGACCGACATACTAGATGGACTGGTGGTAGTGCGACATTACAGGTCGATGGACCAGTCGAGACAAACAATTGCAGGTCGAGTTGAGGGTCGGGGTCGTTGGATATGCTTCTATCTAGGTGGCCGATAAAGTCGCTTTGACGCCACAAGTGGGTGCAGTGGGCGTGCTGCCATGCAAATGTGTGATCGCTTCATGATGAAGGGCACGTGTTGATTGTTAAACATACTGACTGTGGTAAATGAGGAAATGATGATTTTGAAACCCGAGAAATTGAGGAAATGGTTTTAAGAAAATAAGGAGTCTAACACACTCCAATTCAAACTATTTTTTTTGAAAATCAAGTCTTAAACCCCATTCACTGAGTTATCAAGCTCACCCCCTCCCTTATACCCCTTTTCAAGTAACCAAGGGAAAGCCTATCCAAAGACCTCAAGTTAACCACACCTGTATGACAAGTATGTTAAGTTTAAAATTCTTGTAGTTTTGATAGATGTTATTCCAGGAAAAGTACAAGTTTAAATGACACCTTACTCCTCACGGTTTAAAAGGAAGGGGAAAACCGGGTGGGTTGGGTTGCTTACGGGGATCTGACCAAACCGGGTCAGGGCGTGACATATATATTATCCTGTAATTCCCTAAAAATTACGATTTTGCCCCTCGGTTTTGGTTCTCTCTACTCACGTGTCAATGAACCAATTTTGAATAACCCACATCTATGATTTCATTCCATATATCATAGATTAAACCCACATTTGTTCATATTTACATAAATGCCCAAAATATTTTAAGTTTCCCACTTAGATAACACAACTTTTCCAATGTTTGCATTTTGGCCTTTAAGTTAGGCAAAATTACTATTTTGCCCCTACTCATCAAAACTTTCTCATTTTGGACCCTAGACTTCCCAAATCTCTCATTTGGGTCCTAAAATTTCCTTTAGACTCAATTGGGTCCATAAAATGCATTAATTACAATTTTGCCCCTTTCTTGCAAAAAGTCCCATTTTTGCATTTTTTTACTTTTGAAAAACTACAATTTTACCCTCCATAGTTCAAAATGAACTATTTGATCTCCATTTGTCATAAATGAGCATTTTTCTTCTATTTGAGAAAAATTACCATTTTGCCTCTAATTTACCACAAATTATGATTTTTCCCCCTAAACTCTCAAAAATAACTTTATGCATCTCCATTTATCTTAAAATCACCTCCTAGCCCATTAGGCTACTCTTGAGGATTTTTTTACATAAATTTTCCCATTTTTTCAACTAGTTTGCCAAACATTTCAAGATTGCGTTTTAGTCCTTAAACTTTGAAACTCAACCAAATCAACTTCTAATTTCACAAATTACTCACAATTACTATCACACTCCCAAATATTATCATTATACTCCTAATGGCTCATGGGAGGAGTATGGGGTCTTACCCCGGTCAAACATAACCAAATTTGATCATTTCCCAAAACTGGTGGAAATAAAACTATTCTAGGAATTGTCAAAAATCGAAGGTGGTCAGAGCTCTGGTGTTTCGTAGCCAATGTCCAGGTGAGTCATTCTGTAGTAGTGGTCGGCCAAGTGGTCGTCGGAGTTAAGAGAATTTAGCCATCGACTAGTCGCGATCAAACAGAGCCTAACAAACACACTAGTGAAAATTGGCTTGTGATAGATCATTTTCACCTTGTTTGAGGATGGCCCTTGATATAGAGAGGTAGAGGGGAGACCGGTAGTCACTTTGGAACTGGTGACAACTAGAGTGGTGGTTGGAGGTAGCTGAATTTGGCCCTGTAAGATTAGCGGAGGAAAACAAATTTTCTGTCCCAAATCTTGGTTAGTCAAAATGGCCATCGTGTAGCATTTTTCAGTCACTAAAAAGTTGATGCCTAGCCAAAAAACTCAAGAGGATTTCATAAGCACAATTTTGACACCAATATCTCTCCATTTAGTGGTCGGATGAAGGAGAATTTCTCATTTGATCATCAGGGTCAAGAAGGTTTCTAGTATCAGAATTCTGACTTTGAATTTGAAATTCCATCTCTTTATGGAGAGTTAATGTAATTAACTTCATATACAGACTAGTAGCTCAGTTTTCAACTAATATTTGTATTTTGTAACATGCAATTTGATCAAAAATTGAATCAATTCAAGAGAAATTTATGATGGTGTGCGGCCAAAATCCGCTAGGAGTGTTAGACACCTGTGCGATGGTATCTGATGAGTCGGGTAAGTCGGGTTGACCTAACTTAAATTCAGCTAACCCAACTTCCTTTCTCCTCCCTTGTGTTTTTTAAAATTAAATTATCTATTTGCCCTTTTCTGGCCCCTTGGTAATTAAATTTGAAATCCTAGTCTCGTTCGGTCAAAAATAGGATTTTTTTCCATGAATCTTAGTTTTCTTGCTTGGAAAAATTATCCCTAATCCAAGCAGAAGTCTATTCCCAACTTGGGTTCCCATTCCTGTTCTCAACATTGGTTTATTATCCAATTCAATTTTCCATAATCTTGGTTCGAGATTTCTTTCCCAATTTAGTTTTCATTCTCAGATGGGGATTTCATTCCCGATTTAGGTTTTCATTCTTAGTTCAGTATTGCATTCCTAGTTTAAGTTTCTAGTTCAATTGGGCTTTACACTAGTTCCAAAGTTCGTTATTACCATTAGTCTCTCAGCATAAAATGTACAAAAAAATAAAGTATCATGATCGGAATAGAAATGGCTTACCAACGCCACATGAAGGCCAAGGGAGAGGTTAACCGAGACATAAGGGTACTTAGGGAGCTTCCCCAATCATTTTTGGATGTCAGAGGAGACTAGAGATTATCAGGGCAAAGGTGTCATGTTTTTAGTTTTGTGGGCAGAGTTATTGTTTGATCTTGTGAAACTCGTCCTCTTACACCAAGGAAATTGGGAAAAAGACCGGTGATTTACATAAGGAAAACTAAACTATTTTATGAACCAAAAAAAAACTAAAAAAGGGATTAAAGGGGGGAATTTTTAAATCCCAAGTAACAAAAGATTTGTAAAAATCATGGGGAAGACCCATTAGCCGAATTGGAGGAGAAAATCAGATTGGTTTAGAGTGAACCAAACCTGAACCGAATTAAACTAAGGTGAACCAGTTCGATAATTCATTTTTCTAAGTGGTTTAAAAAGATCAATTTGGAAAATTAATGTTGTAAACCCCGCCCTTTTGAGTCAAGGAAAATCGGGAAAAGAACTAATCAATCTGAGTGAGAAACACCGAACTGGTTCACAAACCCAATCATTAGAGAACAGGAAATTTGGGAAATTTACAACTCCTGAGGACCCAAGGGGTTCATAAACCTTGAAAAAGAACTTTAGGACAAATTGGAAGAGAAAAACCAGACCGGTTCAAATGAACTAAATCTAACTAAATTGAACCGGGTTATGAACCGAGTCGATTCATGAACCCGAACCGATAAAGAAAAGGCAAACCGGGAAATTTATGGATCCTAAGTGACCTAAGGAGTCACAAAGTCATCAAAAATGACTTTAGGATGAATTGGAGTTGAAAACCAAACTAGTTAAGGTGAACTAGATCCAAACCGGATTGAACCCATTTGGACCAGTTTGAACCACTATTGAACTGGATGCTAAATTCATTTTTTTAGGTGGCTTAAAAAATTCAAATTTAAGATTTGAGTTCACCATTGGATAGAAAATGAATTTAGATGAATTTAGAAATTTTTAGATTTGAAAATTTTGGTCGAATTGGTGGTGCACCGGCCGGTTTAAGCTTTAAACCGAGTTTGGATAGTTCTGGTCCGGTTCGGAACAATGTCGTCTTCTTCCTTCAGATGATAGCACTGTTCACTCACCAAACATTCGCGCAGCGCCGGTGAAGCTGAAAAGTCTCCGGCAAGGGAGTTTAAGGCAATGAATGACTGCCATTAAGGCACCAATCGGATCGCCATGAAGTCCCCAAGCTTCCTATATAAAAAGCCCCTCCTCATTCATCCACTCCACACCTGAAAACTCCATTCTCTCTCAGCTGCTCCAAATTTTGACGAAGCTTGAACCAGAGCTCCAATCTAGGGTCTTTATTGAGCCAAAGAAAACATGGTCGGGTTCTTAAGAACCAGGAAGAAGTCAGCTACATGCCTATAGCCTCCATTTTCCCCGAGAGTTGTCGGAGAAGCGCCAACGTGATCGAACAGTGAAGCAGCTCCGGCGGACCAAAGCTACCCTGTTTCGGTCGAGCTAAAATCGGCCAATTCGAGCCTTCCTCGTGACAAAACAAGCCCTCCCAACACCTCCACAGGCCTCCTACAGCTGAATTAGAGCTAAAAGGTAAGCTAATTCGGCTCCCCTTTATAATTTCCGACCGATGCTAGAGAGAGAACCGGCAAAACTTCGATAATGAAATTTTCACTAAATTCGGCATCAATTGATGCAATTCATAATTCTAAAATGAACCTTAGGATACGAGCTATCTACCCAGATTGAAAGCTCAGACATCGCACCCCCAACAGTAAGCTTTCAAAGCTTTCTCTCTCTCTAAGTCCAATTTTCCGACGAAGCTCCATTTGAGCTCATTTCGGCACCAAATTGTGCGATTCAAAGTGCAATTGAATTGTATGAAGGTGTAGGAACTCCAATTTAACTTCCATTTCAATAATTAAACTCATTTGATTGGTCAATTTGATAAAATCAAATTCGGCAAAGTTAGAAGGTTGAAATTGGGGGAAACATTGGGGAATTTTGGGAATTTCGAAAGTTAGAGGGACTAAAGTGCAATTTCATAAAATTGAGGACCAATTGGGCATGATAAAGATATTTGAGGATCAATTGGGCAATTTTTAGAATTTTTGGGGCAAAACTTACTAGTTTTGTAAAGTAAGGGCAAAATGGTAATTTTGAAAAAGTTGGGGGACCAAATTGGAAATTTGGAAAATTAAACCCATTTTGTGAATTTGAATAATTTGAGGTTGTAAGATGAATTTTAAAAGTTTCAGGACTTAATTTGAGGAAAAACCGGCATTTGGAGACTTAAAGTTAAAGAAAAATAACTTTAGGGACCGTATTGCAAATAAAGGAAAAGTTTGATTTTCTCATTCATTTGGGATGAATGAGAGCTGTTAGGCCAAAGAATAATGAACAAGAACTTTCATATCATGTAGGAACATGAAGTATCGATAACGCCAACGGAGACGAATTCGAGGTAGGACAACAAGCCGGCTAAGAGGAATTTCACAGTATGATCGGGTGAGTAGGATTTTTATATCATACCTGGTTGGGATTATAAGTACCTCAAAAATAAAAACCCACTACTAAGTGGTATTTTAAACATCACACCTTATAGGAGTGATGTGAAAATCACGCAGAAAAATAACTTATCGGTTGTAAGTAGATCATACCTAGTTGGTATGATGAAACTTACTTGAAGAAAGTAGAAAACCCGTTCATCGGTTATGAGCGGAGATGTCCTCATACACGGTTTGTATGATGGACAGTTGGAAAATAAATTTTGTCGGAAGTGCCCTCCCCTAACTGTGTGCCACTGCTTAAGCAATTTGGGAGACCCTCTTGACGAGAACTCGAATAGCTCTGTTAGGTTGGAGGCCTCGGTTTTGGAACTTGGTGGCTAAAATGCCCGGTTTTGAAAATCTCGAACAGTGGGCCCTAGGTCGGTTAGCACGAGTAGGAGCTCGTAAAAAAACATGAATTATATGCCATAAAAACTAAAGTAATTGAATTGTTTGGCCATGGTACCAAGACAGGACCTACATACTCAGTCCTCTAGCAGTAGTGCGACATGACAGATCTCTGGACTAGCTAAGATAATTAGCTGTAGATTGAGTTAAGGCTCGGGGCTGTTGGCCCAGTGGCATCATGTGAAAAAATGTTGAATGTGCATGCACTATGTTACAGGACCTTCAAGATGCCCAAGAGGGGTAGAGATGCGTCCTAGGGCCCTAGACGACCTGGTGCATACAAGGGCAGTTAGTCATACCAAAAGCCTTGCGAAGCTCGATGTAGCTTCAAGCGCATGAGACTAGGGTGGGGTCAAGATGTGGTCTTTGTCCTCATACAGACACAGAGAATTATTATAGGATTGAGGGTCAAATGTCATGAACATCCACTCATTATTAGGGTAAAAGTGGACGTGCATCTATCTTGGTAGTCGGTAAAGTCGCTCTGACACCACAAGAGGGTTTAGTGGACGGGCTAGCCTGCAATTGTGCGTTTGACCTTCATGATGAAAGATGTATGTTGGGTGATGACACACTGTGGTTAAGAAAAAATGCTGATAAAAACTGAAATTTGAAATAAAAGGTTTTTAAAAGAGAATAAGCAGTCTCGCACACTCCAAATCAAACATTTTTCCTAAAAGTTAAATTTTGAAAACCCATTCACTAAGTCGTCGTACTCACCCACTCCCTTATATCCCTTTCTAGAAATCCCGAAAAGCCTACCCTAAGGACCATCAACAAATATCCCTGTAAGACAGGTATGATCAATTTAAAATTTTATACAGTTTTAATTTATGTTATTCTAGGAAAGGTGCAGGTTTAAAGGACGCATTACTCTTCATGGTTTATAAACAAGGGGCAACCCAGGTAAATCATGAGAGTGGTAGGTTGATCACGGGGATTTGACCAGACCAGTTCTGGGCATGATAAATGTAAACCCTGCCCTTTAAAGACAATAAAATCAGGAAAAGAACCAGGTATTTCAAAAGAGGAAACCGAGCTAGTTCATGAACCACAACTGATAAGGAAATGGTAAATTGAGAAATTTACAAACACCAAGTGACTCAAATAGCCATAAAAATCATGGAAAAGGACTTTGGGATAAATTGGAAGAGAAAACAAGACCGGTTCAGGTGAACCGAACCTGAACCGATTTGAACCATCATTGAAATAGTTGCTAAATTTATTTTTCTAGGTGGCTTAAAATATTCAAATTGGGGAATTAAAGTCATCATTGCATAGAGAATGAATTTAGATTAATTTAGAAATTTTTAATTTTGAGAAAATCGGTTGAATCGGGCCCGAACTGGCCTATTTAAGCATAGAACCCGATCGAGCCCGGTTCCGAACAGTGTCGCCTTCTTCCTTCAAATGACGACACTATTCATTCAATGTAGAAACTAACAGCACTAACAAAGGAAAAATGTCTCCATTCAGAGCGTTTCAGGTTGAGCCTAAGCTTGACCAAAATGTGAAACGGACGAGCAGAAAGTCCTCGAGCTCCCTATATAAAGAGCTCATCTCCGTTAATCCTCCTTACACCTAAAATCTCTATTATCTCTCCACTGCTCCATTTTCTGGTGAAGCTTGAACAAGAGCTCCAAAATATGCATTTTTCTCAGCCTTAGAAGGCGAGGTTGGGTTCTTTAGACTGTGGGGGAAGTCAGCTACCTGACGGCAACTTTCGTTCGACCCGAGGACCGCTAGAGAAGCGCTGGCGAAATTAAACAGTGAAGCAGCTCTAAAGGACCGAAGCTGCTCTATTTTGGCCGAGCTGAAATTGGCCAAATTCAGCCCTCCTCTGGCCAAACCAAGCCCTCCTGACACCCCTACAGCCCTCACTCAACCGTAACAAAGCTGAAAGGTAAGCCAATTTGGCCCTTCTCAGTTGTTGTAGGTCGGAATTAGAGAAAGAAACTCATAAATTTCACTAATGAAATTCTCCCTATATTTGAGGTCAATTGTAGGAATTCTTGATCCTAGAAGGTATCTTAGGAAGAGATCTCGGATTGTCACACCTCTGACGGTAAGCTTTCGAAGTTCTCTCTCTCTACGAGTAATTTTCCGGCGAATCTCCGTTTGAGCTTGTTTCGGCCTCAATTCATGCAATTCAAAGCTCAATGAAAGTGTAGGATGATTTATACCTCCAATTGAAGAAATTAACCACGATTGAATGGCCAATTTGAAGAAATCAAATTAGGTCAGATTGAAAAGGGGAAATTGGGGAAAAATTTTGGGGAAAATTGGGAATTTTGAAAATTTGAGTGATCTCTTTGCAATTTCCCAAAATTGAAAGCTAATTGGCCATGAAAAAGATATTGGAGAACCAATTGGTCAATTTTTGAAACATTTGGGACCAAATTGCTATTTTTGGAAAGTAGGGGCAAAATGGTAATTTTTGAAAAGTTGGGGACCAAATTGGAAATTTGGAAAAATTGAGCCCCTTATGCAATTTTGAGAAAAATGAGGATTAAAAGGAAATTTTGGGAATTTCAAGACTCAAATTGGGCAAAAATTGGTATTAGGGACCTAGAGTTTAGAAAAATAAACTTTAGGGGCCTAAATACAATATATCAGTAAGTTGTGAGCCTAGGATTTTATGCCAAACTTTAAGTGAAAAGGGCTGCCCAAATCGTGTAGGGATAAGTGTGATCGAAACGCTAGCAAAAGAAAGCTCGTGTCAACTTGGAAAAGTAATTGAGGACGAAGATGTCACGGTTAGCTGGTGAGTGGGCTTATTTAAATCATACCCGGTTGGGATGATGAGCACTTTAGAAATGAAAATCCACTTATAAGTGGGATTTTAACATCATACTCGGATAGGATGATAGGTAAAATAAGCTAAAACCTACTTAACGGTTGTAAGTAGAGGAAATCATACCCGCTTAGTATAAGGACTTCCTTGAAGGAAGAAGAAACCCGCTTGCCAGTTGTAAGCAAAGATATATCATCACACCTGGTTAGTGTGATGAAGTGAAAATATGTTTTTGTCAAAAGTGTTCTCCCCCTATTTGTGTGTCAAATCTTAACTTTTTAGGAGACCTTCTTGACGAGTGCTGGAATAGATCAGATAGGCTAGAGGCCTCAAATTTCAAACTTGTTGGGCTAAATGCCCAGTTTTGGAAAATCACGTGCAATGGGCCCAAGGCCAGTGGGCACGAGCAGGAGCTCGTAAACAAATATGAGATATATAAAGTAATGAAATTTCTAAAGAAATGAATGTGTGATTTCACCATGGTACCAAGATAGGACCGACAGTACTTGATGGACAGGCGGCAAGGCGTTAAGGCCAGATCGACGGACCGGCCTGGACAAACAGCTGCAGGTCGGGTTGAGGGTCAGGGTCATCGAACTAGTGGCACCAAAGATAAATGGCTATGTGAAAACTTTGTTTGTGCATGCGCTTGAGGTACAGAACCATCAAGATGCCCAAGAGATGTAGTGATGTGTCCTAAGGGCTACTGGACAATATGGTAGAGATAAGTGCAATTTGCCTTCCTAGAAGTCGGAAAGCTCGACGTAGCTTATTGCGCATGAGACCGGGGTGGGGTCGGGATGAGGTCTCTATCCTCATACGAACATAGAGTTGCATTCGGGTTTGAGGGTTAGATGTCTCAAACATCCACTCAAACTCATGGTAGAAGTGGACGGGCTTCTATCTTGGTGGTCGGTAAAGATGCTCCAAGCCACAAGTGGTTGTAGTGGAGGGGCTGCACCTGTGTGTTCCCTTCTCGATGAAGGGTGTGTGTTGTTTGTTAAACACACCTAGTGTGTAAATGAGGAAAAGGTTTTGAAAATCAAGACATGAGAAACACTTACTTTGAAAGACAAACAACTCTGGCACAATTTGGTTAAAACTATTTTGAAAATTCACTTCCAACCCACCACTCACTGAGTTATAGAACTTACTCTCTCTTTTATATCTCTTTTTAGGAGTAGAGAAAACATGACTAAATAAAACACCAGGATCTACCCTTTGTCAGGTATGCTTAAAAGTTCTTTTAAAATTACATTTTATTGATCTATGCTATTATAGGGAACAAGGTTAAAATTACGTCTGGCTCCTCTTGATAAATGAAAAGGGGAAACCCCTCTTAAACCAAGGGAGCAACGGGTTGATCATGGGGATCCAACTAAACTAGGTCGGGGCGTGAAATTAAGGACACCATTGCATAGAAAATGAATTTATATTAATTTAGAAATTTTTAATTATGAGAAAATCGGTCGAATTAGGCCTGAACTGACCGATTTTCGTTTTTAAGTCACTAGACCCGATCGGACTGGACAGGTTAATGGTCTAGCCAGTCAATGGACCGTTGACCAGTCAGTGCCCAGTCAACACGCATGACAAATCAGCACATAACGCGTGGCAAGGAGCGCCCCGTCAGCCGCTCGGCCAATGCCTGAAAGCGTTGACCAATCACGGAGAGACACGTGTCTGGTCAACGTTGAACAGTCAACAGATACCAGGTTAGCAACCATGCAGACACGAGTAGCCAATGGGAGGCTACCACGTGTCATATCAACGGCTAACTCGATAGCTAAGTAGGATCACCATGTTAGTCGGACTAGCTAATCATGTGCTGCCACGTGGCGAGCTTGCACGTGCGGAATAGTGTCATCTTCCTCCTCCATTTGATGACACTGTTCATCAAGGAAAGATTTTATTTCCTTTTCTAGCAAAGGAAATTTGCTCCGATTTGGGCAATTTCCAATCAGGATGGACACGACCAGTATTGAAACTAGTAGGGCAAAGGGTCCCCAAGCTCCCTATATAAAGAGCTCCCCTTCGTTCATCATCCACACACCTCAATTCTCCTCTCCCTCCAAAGTGCTCAGTTTTCTAGCGAAGCTCAAACCAGAGCTCCGACTTGGGCACTTCCTTCAGTCTTAGAGGATAAATTTAGGTCCTACAAACTCGGAAGATGTCAGCTACCTAACGCCTACCTCCAATTGACCCAAGGATCACCGGAGAAGCGTCAATGAGCCCAAACAGTGAAGCAGCTCCATCGAACTGAAGCTGCTCTATTTCAGTTGATCAAAATTCATCCAATTCAGACCCCTATGGCTGAATTGAGTCCTCTCATAGCCCCCACGGCCATCACATGACCCCTCCAGAGGTAAAAGGTAAGCCAATTTGGCCCTCCTCTGTTGGTACAGTTCAGTTCTAGAGAGAGAAAGTAACAGATTTCATTGATCAAATTCTCACTAATCCTGATAGCAATTGTCTAATTTTTTATCCTAGGAAGACCATGAGGACAAGAGCTAACTCCCCAGATCAAGAACAAGGATCATTGTGCCTCCAACGGTAAGCTTTCAAAGCTTTCTCTCTCTATGTCCAATTTTTCGGCGAATCTTCGTTTGAGCTCGTTTCAGACCCAAATCCTGCAATTCAAAGCTCAATTGGATTGTATGGAAGTATAGAAATTGATTCATGCCACCAATTTGAGAAAATAACCCCATTTGAATAGTCAATTTAAAGAAATAAAATTCAGTCAGTAGAAAGGGGTGAAAATTAGGGGTAAAATTGCGGGAAATTTGGGGATTTCAAAAATTGAAGGACCTCCATGCAACTTCTTAAAATTGAAGGTCAATTGGCAATAAGAAAGATGTTGGAGGATCAATTGGTCAATTTTCGAAAGAATTGGTGCCAATTGGCCATTTTTGGAAAGTTAGGGGCAAAACGGTAATTTTAGAAAACTTGGGGGCCGATTTGGAAATTTTTAAATTTTGAGCCCCATTTACAATTTTAAGAAAATTAAGGGCCCAAGGAGGATATTGGAAGTCCTTGGGACTTGATTGGGGAAAATTGAACACTAAGGACCTAAAGTCAAGAATTATGAAATTGAAGAAACTATGTGCAATAAAAACCAAGATTTGGGCCTAATTTCCAATAGGTGAGAACAAGAAGGTTATCATGTCGAATCCTTCCTTATAAGGATGTTTAAACCGTGTAGGGACACGTTGGACCAGGAAGTGAACCAAAAAGGGAGCAAAACTTGGACTTGGAAAACCATTTGGGATGGACACGCCACGGTCATCGGATGAGTGAGAATTTTACACGTAATACCCAGTTGGGATGATGAGTACCATTTTGAAAATGAAAATCCACTTGAGTGTGGACCTACTTCTGCCATCATACCTGTTTTGTGTGATGTGTACCTTGAGCTAAAAACTATTTTGTCAGAAATGTTCCCCCCTGACTGTGTGCAAATGCTTAAACTCTTTGGGAGACTTTCCTAATGAGAGCTAGAACCGCTCTAACAGGCTCTAAGCCTCGATTTTGAACTTATAGGGCTCAAGGTCCAGTTTTTTAAAAACTCTTGAAGTGGACCCAAGGCTAGTAGGCACGGGATGGAACCCGTAAACAAACATGATTAAGAATAGTCATGAAAACTCTCATAAAAATAGAAACATTTGTGTGATTTGCCATGGTACCAAGTCAGTACTGATAAGGCTCAATGGGCTAGTGGTAGTGCGTCAGGACTAGGTCGACGGAGTGGCTAGGCAAACAACTACAGGTCGGGTCGAGTGTCAGGGTCGTTGGACCGTCGACACCAAAGATAATGGCCATATGTGAAAACTATTATTTATGCATGCACTCTGATTCAGGACCATCAAGATGCCCAAGAGGGGTAGTGATGGGTTCCAAGGGCAGATGGACGACCCTGATGCGATAGGGGCAGTTTGTTGTACCAGTTAGTCATGAAGCTACGGTGTTTGGGCTTCTTGCGCATGAGACTAGGGTGGGGGCGGGATGCGATCTCAGTCCCCATACGGACACAAAGACATTTTCAGTCTGAGGGCCTAACGCTCAGGGCTTGCTCAAATCTAGGGTAGAAATTGAGGACTTCTATCAAGGTGGATGGTAAAGACGCTCTGGTTCATAAGTGGGTACAGTGAGCGTGCTGCATCGGTGAACATTTGTATCCATTATGATAAAGGGTGTGTGTATGTTTGCTAAATGCCTCCTGTAGGAAGGGGATGTTCTAAAAGAGTTAAATAGACATAATAGGTGAAAATGGTGAAAGGCTTTGAAAACAAATGAAAGATTTTGGGAATAATTTTAAAAACTAAATTTGTTTGAAAATTCACTTCTAACACACGCTCAATGAGTTGTAGAAACTCACCACTCCTATCACGCCCCGACCCAGTTTGGTCGAATCCCCGTGATCAACCCACCACTCTCCTGGTTTACTAAGGGTTGTCCATTCTTTATAAACCATAAGGAGTAAGGCATCTTTTAAACCTGCACATTTCCTTGAATAACATAAATCAAAACTGCATAAAATTTTAAACTTATCATACATGCCTTACAGGTGCATTAGCTGGTGATCTTTGGTGTAAGCTTTTCAGGGTTATCTGAAAGGGATATAAGGGAGGGGGTAAGTTCAACGACTCAATGAATGGGTGTATGAGGGTATGACTTTCAGAAAAATAGTTTGAATTGAAGTGTGCCAAACTTCTTATTTTTCCTTTAAAAATATTTCATT
Source organism: Trapa incisa (assembly GCA_030064435.1). Lineage (NCBI taxonomy): Eukaryota > Viridiplantae > Streptophyta > Magnoliopsida > Myrtales > Lythraceae > Trapa > Trapa incisa. Next base: position 23,247,032 of record CM057779.1, read on the forward strand.
CTCAAATTCTGTTTTTCATGATCATTTCTCAACATAATGGTGTGTTTATCAACCAACACACGCCATTCATCATGAAGGAACACACATTAACAGGCCAGCCTGTCCACTGTACCCACTTGTGGCGTCAGAGCAACTTTACTGGCCACTTAGATAGAAGCACGTCCACTTATACCCTGAGAATGAGTGGATGTTTGCGACATCTGACCCTCAATTCCATAACAAAACCCCATGTTCATATGAGGACAAAGACATCATCCCTTCCCCATCCTAGTCTCATGCGCTTAAAGCTACGTCGAGCTTTGCAATACTTTTGGTACGACTCTTGTGGCGTCGGAGCAACTTTATTGGCCACTTAGATAGAAGCACGTCCACTTATACCCTGAGAATGAGTGGATGTTTGCGACATCTTACCCTCAATCCCATAACAAAACTCCGTGTTCATATGAGGACAAAGACATCATCCCTTCCCCATCCTGGTCTCATGCGCTTAAAGCTACATCGAGCTTTGCAATACTTTTGGTACGACTAACTTTCCTTATTTTCACCAGGTCATCTAGAGCCCTAGGACATATCACTACCCCTCTTGTGCATCTTGAAGGTCTCGTAACATAGTGCATACACAAATCATTAGTTTTTCACATAAGCCATATAATATGTGGTGCTACTAGTCCGACAGCCCCGATTCTCAACTTGACATGCAGTTGTTTGTCTTGACTAGTTTGAAGACTTGTCATGTCGCACTACCGCTAGTCCATCGAGTATGTCGGTCATGTCTCGATACCATAGCCAAACAACTCATTTACTTAAGTTTTCATGGCTTAATAATCATGTTTGTTTATGAGCTCCTCCTCATGCCAACTAGCGTAGGGCCTACTGTTTGAGATTTTCAAAATCGGGCATATTAGCCGCCAAGTTCCAAAACTGAGGCCTTCATCCTATCTAAGCTATTCGAGCTCCCGTCAATAAGGTCTCCTAAAAAGCTTAAGCAGTGGTACATAGTCAAGGGAGAGCACTTCCGACAAAATAATATTTTCATTTGTCCATCACACTAACCGGGTATGAGGACATCTTCGCCTATAGTCAATAAGTGGATTTTTCACTTCCTTCTAGAAAGTTTTATCATACCAACCGGGTATGATCTACTTACAACAATCGGTAAATAGTTTTTCTGTGTGAATTTGCATATCACTACTCTCAGGCGTGATGGTTAAAATACCACTTAGTAGTGGATTTTCATTTCCGATATGCTTATCATCCCAACCAGGTATGATATTAAATATCTCACTCACCCAATAGTGCAGTGAATTTCCTTTTAGCCGACTTGTTACCTTTACGTGAACTTGTCTTAGTTGGCATTCCTGGTAGTTCGTGTTCCTACACGATATGAACATCCTTGTTCATTATCATTTGGCCTAATAGCCTTCATTTATCCCAAATAAATAAGAAAACTAAACTTTTCATTTATTTGTAATTAGGTCCCTAAAGTTATTTTTCTTTAAGTCCCTAATGCCAGTTTTTCCTCAAATTGAGTCCCGAAACTTTTAAAATTCACCTTGGGACCTCAATTTATTCAAATTCACAAAAAGGGGTTCAATTTCCCAAATTTCCAATTTGGTCCTCAACTTTTCCAAAATTACAATTTTGCCCCTACTTTATAAAAATGGTAAATTTTACCCCAAAAATTCCAAAATTGCCCAATTGGTCCTCCAACATCTTTATCATGCCCAATTGGTCCTCAATTTTATGAAATTGCACTTTAGTCCCTCGAATTTTTGAAATTCCCAATTTTCCCCCAAATGCAACCTTCTAACTCAGACGAATTTGATTTTATCAAATTGACCGATCAAATTAGTTTAATTGTTGAAATTGAAGTTAGATTGGAGTTCCTACACCTTCATACAATTCCATTGCACTTTGAATCGCACGATTTGGTGTCGGAATGAGCTCAAACGAAGTTTTGTCGGAAAACTTGACTTATAGAGAGAAAGCTTCAAAACCTTACCGTTGGGGGCGCGACGGTCCGAGCTTTCAATCTGAGCAGATAGCTCTTGTACTAAGGTTGCTCCTATGATCAAGAATTGCATCAATTGATGCCAAATTAAGTGAGACTTTAGTTATCAAACTTCTATCGGTTCTCTCTCTAGCACTGATCGGAATCAGGACTTAGCATTTGTTTGACTAATTCTTGTTCGTTTCGATTAATTTTTTATTTTTTTAATTTTTTTAATTTTCTATATTTTAAAATTTATTTATTTTTACTTTTAAACCAATATTATACATTTTCCCTTTTTGACACTTCAAGAACTTAAACTATAATAATTTTCGATAATTTTTTATTATTTATCTACGATCAAGGAGTTCCGACCAGCCTATTTTGACAAGTTTTCAAGATTATAGCGGGAATATATTCCTGTTTGGATTCTTTTTATAGTCCAGTTTGATTCATGTGTGCAGTATGATTCGATTGTGGGAAATATAATATTACATGATGAACCAAGTCATTATCAACAAGTGGTGAGCTCCCACCAATGCATTACTGACTTGATATTTGTTATACTATTAATTAGTTATATCAATTAATGTATTAATCCATCTATGTTCAGTAGGTTGTCGTTAAACTGCCTTTACGCTATATAAAAATACTTAACATCATAGCTTATAGTAATGTAAATAAGTCATTCGTGCAATTACAATTGAAGGTAAACACTCGCAAGTTAAAAAAATAAATATGGTCATTTGAGTTATAATATTTATGTATCTATTTAAGATAAATATTTCGTGTAAAGCTATATATATTGTACATCTCTTCAACCGTCAAGAGAGCGTAATACAATTGCAACCTTCTTTCACATACTTTTACATTTTGAAACCCTAAAAATAATCATTTTAAAAGGCTTAATACAATCCTTTTAAATGTTTGTATGAGATGTTATCTTAGTTAATTAAGAAATTATATTTAATAGTAATGGTATTATTTTAGATCATTAGGATAATTGATATATTATTAATTTAATTATAATTATATAATAATATTTTAACATTACATATTTCTATTATAACAATATTCTATGTAAATATTCAATTAATTAACAATAAAATTTGTGTTATTGTGATTTAGTTCAATGTTGGAACTCATTTTTATATTTATCATATTTTAAATTTATGAATTTTGTGTTGCCTCGTATATATATATATATTGCTAAAAATGTTGTTCCTAACATAAAATCGTGGTTGAGTTATTTGCCAACCACGTTTCCAGCCACTGTCTCCCTCGGCAAACTACAACCACCACTGATTGACTGTTGACTCGCATGCTACAAGCCTATAACCCCCACTGATTGACCGTTGACTCGTGTGCTACAAACCTACAACCCCCACTGATTGATAGTTGTATTGGCCACTCTCCCCCTCTGCCTTTCCAGCCGGGAATCTCTGCTGCATTCTGCTAACTTTAAAAAGACACGGCATCATCACCCCCGTCCCAACCCCAATCTCATCCTCCACCACCAAAACAACTGTATTATTTGATGATGAAAAATTCCAACGGCCGCCACGGCGACCCCCTACAGCTGCAGGATCCACATATCGCCGTGTTAGCTTTCCCTTTCTCCTCCCATGCCGGCCACCTCCTGTCCGTCGTCCGCCGCCTCGCCTCCGCTGCCCCCTCCACCACCCTCTTCTCCTTCTTCAACACCCGAACATCCAACCTCACCCTCTTCGGCCCCACTGGCGCAGGCGTTCCAGAAAACATCAAGCCCTACGACGTCCCAGACGGGGTGCCCGAGGGGTACGTCTTCCAGGGGAAGCACCAGGAGGACATCGGCCTCTTCTTAAGTGCTGGATGCGATGGATTCCGAGCGGCGATGGAGATCGCGGCTGCAGACTCCGGCAGGAGGATCACCTGCATGCTGGTCGATCCGTTCTTGTGGTACACACAGGAGATAGCGGCGGAGGCGGAGATGCACGTGCCGTGGGTGGTCTTCTGGACCGGTGGACTCGCCTCCCTCTCCTCCCATCTGAACACTGACCTCATCAGGGAGAAGCTCGATGTTACAAAGGGTGCGTATTCATGAACTCTCTATGTATATCCGTTTCTATATGACCATATACATTATCCAACTTTATGTTACATTTGGGCTGTTCAATACCCTTCCAGTCTCAAATGCCCATATTGATATGACGTTTCCAAACCTTGATGCCATGATATGCCTAATCACTGCAATAGGTTATCACATTAGCTACTCAAAACCTATTATGTGCAGCCTCAAATCCAATTTTTTTCCAAGTTAGACGTGTCTGAATTAGTTTGAATTTGCCTTTTTCTCGATCAAATAAATAATTTGGCTTTGATGAGAGAAACGTAGGGATAGCAGGGCGTGAAGACGAGCCGTTGAGCTTCATTCCGGGGATGTCGAAGATGCGGCTCAAAGACCTCCCCGAAGGTGTTCTCTTCGGCAATCTGGAGTCCCCCTTCTCCAATATGCTCCTCCAGATGGGCCGAGCCTTTCCTACCGCAGCCGCGGTGGCCGTCAACTCCTTCGAAGAGCTCGAACCGGATCTGACCCAGCAGCTGAAATCCGACCTTCCAAACCTACTCTGCATCGGCGGCCCCATGAACCTCTTGAACAAAAAGACCTCCTCCCTCCCCTCAGACGATCAGTACGGCTGCCTGGCATGGCTCGACGCCCGTAAGCCTTCACCCCCCTCCTCTCCTGTGGCCTACATCAGCTTTGGATCCGTGACGGTCCCTCGGCGGGTTGAGCTCGTGGCCATAGCCGAGGCCCTGGAAGTCACTGGGGTGCCATTCATATGGTCCCTGAAGAGGGAGTCATGGGACCAGAACCTGCCGGAAGGGTTCCTGGAGAGGACGAGGGGCCGGGGCCTGGTGGTCCCGTGGGCCCCGCAGGTGGACATACTGTCGCACGAGGCGGTCGGGGCGTTCGTGACGCACTGCGGATGGGGATCGTTCATAGAGGGTTTGGCGGCAGGGGTGCCGATGATATGCCGGCCGTTCTTCGGGGACCAGAGGCTGAACGGGAGGATCATCCAGGATGTGCTGGAGATCGGGACGGTGGTAGACGGTGGGGTGATTACCAGGGATGGCCTCGTACGGCAGCTGGGGATGGTCCTGGCCGGGGAGGAAGGGAGGCGGATGAGGGAGAACATCAAGGGGATCTGCCTGCAGGCCAGGGCGGCAGTGGAAGGCCCCTTGGGCAGCTCGGCAGTAAACTTCAACAAGCTACTGAATATCATTTTAACACAGTGATGTCTCATTGCTGGTGCCTCATCTCCCACATTGGAACTTGGGTCAATTGGTCATCTGACTGCGTGATTTATGTGGTTGCTCAATGTCTGTTTTGGTCACGAGCATGTTCGTAAGTGAATGTCCCCTCATGAGTTGCTTGGGTACTGCCGTGTCTCTATTAACCCCTGATGGCTGGATTTGAGCCCCAATACTAGCAGGGTCCTTCAAAATTTGGTCCCACTGTACACTAGAGGTGCAGAGTACAGACCACTCCTACAGGCTATATCGACCCACTTTCTGCTCTAGACGAGTATCGATTAACTTCCAATTAACACAAGGCCAGGCCCATGTTAAAGAACAAAGGTCTCACTCCAGAAAGGAACGAAAATATTTGGGCCGAAAAAAGAACGAAAATATGAAATAGCTTTTGAAATGGGTAACATTGAAATGAAAAATAATGGTCATTAAAAGATTTTTTTATGTATTATTTAAAGTTGAGCAATAAAATTAATGAAAATCGACATATTCTATTTTTATCTTACGTTCCAAAATTGAATAAAAAATATAATTTATACTAGATATAAAAATAATAAAAATGATATTTTTTAAATGTGAGTAAAATAAAAAATTAGGTCATTTAGGAGTAGATATAGTAATGATAATTTTTATTTCAATTTTATTTTAATGCACCATCCATGTAATAAGAGTAAATATATTAAAAACCTAATATACAACAAATCACCTTAGCCAATTTATGTTATTTGAATTTTTAAGAGACGTCACCACATACTCATATGCCTATGTCATCGGCATGATTTAATGCAAAGCCGTCATTTGTAAGTGGCTGATTGGATCTATCTAGACATCTCACTGGACAGTCCATAATCCTTGCAAGTTGGCAAGAGGTACGAATAAATAATCAATCGCCCAAAAGAGTGCCCCTTAGGAAAAGGTTGTACTGTTGAAATGTTGAAAATTGGTGAAGTTAACTAATTGGTTCATTGATGGAAGTGACGAGGAAAGAGGAGAGTTTAATTTTGGTATAGTTGAAACCAATTTCAAAGGGGTGGCTGATTATGAGGACCAGACTTAACTTAAATAGGCATATATAGTTGCCATTGACCCAATAGTACTGTGTGTATCGGCTTGGAAATTTATGGTAAGTGTTTAGGGTTGCTATTATTTTATATAGTCAACTTTTTTGAACAAGTTGAAATTTATAGCATTTAAGTGATATTTGCTAAATTTTTAATGCAGGTATTATTCAAACTATTATTGCCTTAATAACTAGAAAATGACCTAAACTTTAGGCTATTTCTTATTTGAGATCAAACTTTAGTTTCAGATTTATAAGTAAATATAATTTGATTTGCAAACCATTGGTTAAAAGAATAAAATAATATTGAAAATATAATAATTATTGTAAACAAAAAAATGAAAATGACAATTGGTTGGAACAGGGCTCTCCAGTCTCCACTATAAAGAAATTAGAGGAAATTGAGGAATGGCTCAGCCCCTTTCATTGCCCTATTTTTAAAATGTGTTTAAAGTTTTTTAATTTTACAAAATAATATTTTATATTTGAACCAAAATTCAAATCCTTTTAAACTAATCACAAAAAATTCAAAGTAAAGTTGAGATTACATTGATGTGAATATCTTTTTTAGCCATTATACTAAAATTATATGATAGATAGACCAGAGAGAAAATTATTTATAATGAGAAAATAAATGCTTGGAGGCATCTTGCAACTTGGTTCTTTCGGGTGGATGACTACCAAAGTTGGTCAGCCTGTCAAGGGAGGAACGTCCGACAATCCAGGCCACCCAAGCTTGATTCGGCTTCCTCGGAGTAACCAAAGACCCGAACGAGAGGATTTAACGATCTTCTAATGCATTATTATATTTTTTGTGAGTATAATTCTTATGAAATCCATAAGTTCTTTTTTTTCTCAATGAATTTCATAGTTTCATTATCAACAATTAATACAAGCTCATATTTTCTAGGAATTTATTTATAATTTTGAGGGAATAAAAATGTGTTGAAAGTTACTTACCTGTAATCTAAATATATAAATAACTCTGCTTGCTCTAAGTTCTTATTAGAAAATCAGAAAAAATCTTTTTTTTATTATGAAGTATAAAATGACATTTTCCCTCTAGTAGGTAAAAGCATCAAACACTTCAGTTTATAAATGAGAAAATTCATAGTATTATAGAATAGAAGAGAAGAACAGATTAACTAACTTGCAATTGCTGATATTAGAAGACAGTAAGGGATTATTTGTAAGTGTTATTCAGTAAAATTGTGATAAATTTATAACTTAATTTGACGTGTAATCTCATACTAAAATTTCTTAAATTTTGATATTAAGTTAAACAAATTAAGTTTGAATCAGAAAAAGTATAAGTAATTCTTTTATATAATATCATCTTAATTTGTAAAATAGAGTTAAAAGACACACTAAAATTAATTTATTTTTCTAATAGTGGTAATAGAAAATATTATTAAATAGTTTCAAAATTTATAATTCTTACTTGAATTCTACTACTTAAAAAAATATAAGTGGGATTATCTTATACATGTAGCACAATTCTTGTAATAATCCATTTCATCATTTCCTTCATGTTTAATCTAATCAAGTTCATCCATAGTTGAGTATTATCTTCACTCCCAAGTTAATACATGTTTTTACGAGACTAATGCACAAATTATAAAAAAAAAAAAAAGTAACAAGTAGTATTTTGCACTTATTTGTATGGTTGCTCAAAGTGTTGTGCTAAGTTCAAATCATAACTCAAGTATATTGTACACCGATAAGGGGTTGAGTACATGTCTATTAATTTTTTAAACTTATAAACTAGTAACATTTCTCTATTTTATCCAATATGAGATCTTATTTTCAAAACTCGCTCTCAGGTGCTACATGGAGCCGGGTATTATTTTTCGAGTCTTGGATGAGGGGATCAATGTGAGACAGGGTATTGTGAACATATAAAAGATCTACTTAAAGATCATGATTTATAAGTATTAGAACATTTTCAAACCTATAAACTCATAACACTTCTCTATTTGATTTAATATATGATAATATTCTCAACATATAGTTTAATAGATATTATGAAAATATACAAATTTGATAGATATTATAAGCATATACCCAAGTTTGATAGATATGAAACCCTAAAAAATCCTAAAAAACTTTTCTACTCGTAAGTTGTGGAATCTGATATATTCTAAGAGTAATTGCTCAAATACAAACAAATGAATAAGATAATAAAGTGATTGAAGAATAAAATTAAAACATATTAGAGTAAAAATCTTTTTTATTCCAAGCTATAGAGATTTATATTATGAGATCTATGTAGTTTATTTAGAATAATAATAGCTCGACTCCAATCATTTGGGATGCTACGAGATTTATGTAGTTTATTTAGAGCTAATAGCTTAAGTGAAATATCCAGGAGATTTTGAAGAAAATGAAAGAGTAGATGATTACTTCTCAACTCTATCGATGGCTAATAAAATGAACAATTAGGTGAATATGAGCATAAGCACCATTTTTTAGAAAATTTTGAAATCTATGATGAAAAAATATTATTACATATGCAATTAAAGAATTAAGTAACACTACTTGCTTGAGAATTGGAAAGTTATAAATTAACTTGTTAGTTTATAAAAGAAACTAATAAAACATAAAAAGGACGAGCATGCTTTGAAGGTCAGATATAAATATATTGAATCTATTATATTTGATGATAGAAATAAAAGCTGTGATGGGAAGGAATAGAGGAAGAGAAAAGATGCCAATAAATAAGATTTTCATTGAACCTTATAAATATCACAAGGTTGGTTGGTTATTTTCTTGTATGAGTGTTTAAGCTAGAATGCAAGTTCAAATTTTATTGAATAATAAAGTAAAAAGAGAATATGCTATTAATTGCATATGAAGATCTCAACATTGCAACTAAGGCGGAGGTATGATTTTTAGATTTCAATGTGTTGACATAAAAGATATTTTTCGAAATTTGATGGAAGTTTTAGAAAATTAGTAAATTTTGGTGATGAATCCTAACTAATAGTGATTAAAAAATGGTAAGTGGGTCTGAAAATCAATAGAAACTATTATTGTTGCCTATGTTTATTACATTTTGGGACTGAAAATGAACTTATTTAGTATTGGACAGTTAGAGAAAGGGTTGAGAGTAGTTTTTAATTAAGGTGTATCTTGTCTATATCATGGAAAATATTAGTTGATTATGTAATTTAAGGTTTTGAAAAATATATTGTTTATAATAAGAGTCAATTTAGTAGTTTATAATAAGAGTCAATTTAGTAGTTTAAAAAAAAAAGCTTTTCAAATCATAGAGAACCATATTAAGGGAAATCCAATCAAAGGGGATTGAAGGACTATGGTGTGGAGAAGTATTGATAAAAAAAAAGTTTAATCGATGAAATGACGGAGTATGAAGAGCTGTTGATTAACTAATATGTAATCTTCATTTTATGCAAGGAGAAGATATTAGAAATTTTTTTGCAAGTGATGTTGAGTGAAACCTACAGCAAATTCTTAATTCAATCTTAATTATCTCATACTTAGGCTTCTTAAGTTTTAATAGAAAGTTAAAAAAAATTCAAATCTCATATAAAGTAATAGTAGTTTTCTTATCCAAGATCGGATAATTTATAAAATCAGATTTCGAGTTATAGCAGTAATTTATTTTTCTAACAAGATTAACTAAAAATATATTAGATAAATTGCATTAAAACATATAAATACTTATTTAAATGCTTGTTTTCTTCCTAGTTAGCAAACATTTGCAATAAAATTTTTGTTTTATAATTTATTTTGTACAAATTTTGAATTTGTTCAAAAAAATTATGGAGAATGTTAATTTTCTTCAATTTTGACACTACACATCAATGATGATATAGATTTATCTCTACTAATTATAATATTTTTCTCCTAAGAAAACATTTGTAATTCTATCAAAATCTTTAAAAAATTTAAAGTATATTATAAAATACCCATATTAATCAGCTAAACAAATCGAATTAGTATGCTATAAAATTTTGATAAAAAATGAAATTTGTATGAGAAATGACATAAAATTTTAAAAAATACTAAATAGATTAATAAAAAATCGTACTAAAATGAAGTAAATTTATACAATTTGCAACTTTTTATATAACTATTCAAAATATATTTAAAATGAGAATTTCTTTCAATTCACAGTATTAATGATATTTATTAAGCATAAAATATATATAGCCATCGTAAATACAGTAGATTAATACATCAATGATATTTTGTATATACATTGAAAATTAATTAGCGCGTTCACATAATTACTTAGTCAAATGTATTGGTAACTTGCATAGTCAATGATCATTATAGTTGAGAGCAATCTGTCTGGTTGATATTTGTGTAATCCAATAAAAATATATTTTTGTAAATGGGTGGGTTTCTCACATTGAAGCCATAAAAAGGAGAAACCCTTTTTTCTAGATTGCCCCAATGAGGAGTTGACAACAAGGAGAAGAATTATCTACCCATGGCAACATTAAAAGTCGCATACTTTCGGCTTAAGTGAAATTGACCGACGGTTCCTTCCCCCAATGGCAGAGAAACTTCAATCTACGGTACATCTTAGGCGTTAGCAAGTGTCAAATTGCCACCCCTCAGATCTCCACAAGTGGCAGGAGCCCAAGTGCTCAATTCATTCTACGCGTAAAAACAATATACGTACATATATATATATATATATTTGTCTGTTTGTATAGCAAAGACACTCAAACTTACGCGTTGAGAAGACGACAAAGCATATGGATGGATGTCCTCTTGTAGAAACCTAGCTTAAAGGTTGGAGTCACTCAACAACTTCATCAACCACACTTTGTTCATGTTTTCAATGGCGTTCTAGTTGCAGCCGGCAGCCTCGAGTTCTTCTAGGGGTACTAACATAACATAGCCCATTAAGCGATCCCAAAAGGGTAACAACATGATCGAGTTGAATCGATTTAGGCAAATCCTAGTCAGCACTATGCTGATTGGGTTGCTTAGCGAAGTTCCCACTTAATGTTGTTCACATTTGAACCACGGAAATAAGAATATAATATTAAATCAAAGCACGGCCTACAACTAAGAAAGGGTACAAGGAAACATGAGAATGCATCTTTATTATTCATAAAATATATGTTGCCTATCACAGGTGTCAAGAAGCTGACGGGGTGGAGTACTCCAGCCTTTTCAATTTAAATGACAAAAATGTTGATTGTGAAGAGGACACTGATTGTAAGATCTGTAATCATCGACTCGATTCTGGGCAGTGCATCAATAGTAAGCAATTGACGCGTGGCAAAAAAATTTAGAACAATGATAATATACTCCACTAATTGCTCTTGATAATTACATTTATAATATAATATAGCTTTTTTTGGGGGTCTTAATAATGTGCAATGCATTTCACGAATCAAACAGAAGGTAAGACAACAATCAAGCAATGGTGGACAAAATAAGTGGTTTAGTGGAAGAAAAAGGAAACCAAAAGAAACTCTAGTAAGCAGCACTCAAAGCCAAAGAGGACAAAATTGCATAAAAAAGAGATAAAAATAAAAGGGTGAGAACTAAAGATGTGGGACTTTTAGGACCGCATGAACATGTCAAGAAAAATATAGTACTATTTTGCTAAAATAATACTTTGTCTTATAATTAATAGATTACCGATTTATTAATTTCTAGAGATTTTTCATTTTCTTTAATGTATTATTTATTTTATTTTTTTATAAAATCATAAATCTCTTTCTTTAATGAAAAATTGAGATAATTGTACTATCATCTTTCTATGCCCTTGCCGTGGATTTCCGGCCGGTGTTCAAAGGGCGCTTCCCCGGCGGCAGCTTTTCCCCGCGTAGGGTAAGCTTCTAATTCAGATTAACTGGGGGAAGGATGATTACTAAATAACATGGATATCATCTAGGTATAACCCACATGTAGCAAACCGACCCACCACCGAACCAATGATTGCTTACAATTCACGGTTATATAAGTCTTAGATTCCTTGGGGAGGACACGTGTCCCAGCGTCTGACTCCCCGTATTTCCGTTTATGGTTCAATGCACCGGTGAGGCACCGGCGTGGGAGGTGAAGGATAAGGGTCGACGTCGCAGTCCATCATTTGCCACCCCATGGGTTGGCGTCTTAGACAATTGGTTTCCACGTGTCACCTTTCAAAAAGATGAAAATATCAGAAAAGGACAAGAGTATTTATCGCCATCCATGAGCTGGAGGACGGTTTCATGCCCAGCCCAGACCTCTATATAAATAGCATCTCTCCGTCATTCTACTCGAAGGAAAAAAAATTGGGTTCAAGAAATTCCGGTGAAAAAGCATTACTAAAAGCTACCTGCTTAAACCCCTCTAGGCTTGTTATACCTGAGGCCCGATCAACTAGTCGGAGAATTGAACCGGAGAAGGCGAGAAATGGGTGTTCCCGCTACTGACCCGCTAGCGCAGCTCAGCCTCCCACCAGGCTTCCGGTTCTACCCGACCGATGAGGAACTGCTGGTTCAGTACCTCTGCAGGAAGGTTGCAGGGCACTACTTCAATCTGCCCATCATTGGAGACATCGACCTGTACAAGTTCGACCCTTGGGACCTTCCTAGTAAGTTGTGAAACCATCTATTCAATGAGAATTCATCGTGTATTTTGGATTGTTTCAACCGTCTAAGGGGTTTGGATTGCTTATTGCAGGTAAGGCGTTATTTGGGGAGAAGGAATGGTACTTCTTTAGCCCGAGGGATAGGAAGTACCCGAACGGGTCCCGGCCGAACAGGGTGGCCGGTTCCGGCTATTGGAAGGCCACGGGGACTGACAAGGTCATAACGACCGAAGGGAGGCGTGTTGGCATCAAGAAGGCCCTCGTCTTCTACGTGGGAAAAGCACCGAAAGGCATCAAGACGAACTGGATCATGCACGAGTACAGGCTGCTCGAAACCTCCTGCAAAAGCGGTAGCTCTAAGGTACTTCTGCTGATTCCTTTCTTCCTTTTCAGATTTGATGATTTTTATCTTGAGATGGGAATGACAACTGATGTGTTTCATCTTTTTTTTTTTTTATGATTTGCAGTTGGATGATTGGGTTCTTTGCCGGATATACAAGAAGAACTCGGGCTCGCAGAGGGCGACGATGATGTCGGCTGGCGGCATTGTCCCGAGCAAAGAACACAGCCACGCCTCCTCATCGTCATCGTCGTCCTTGGACGACATGCTCGAGTCCCTGCCGGAGATCGAGAACCGGTTCTTCGACCTCCCACAGATGGATTCACTGAGGGCCGTACAAAATCAGCACCAGCAGCAGCCTTACGAGGGGAAGCCCATCAACCACCTGAGCCTGATCTCCGGCAGTTTTGACTGGGCGCTCCTCGCAGGCCTCACCTCCGCTCCAGCTGAGCTCACCCACGCCGGCCACCCCCAGCAGTCGATCTTCACGTACGCCAACAACGCTGCCTACGTTCCGCCCGTCTGCAACGCGGAGCGGCAGATGGTCAGCACCTCGACGGGCGAGGAGGAGGTGCAGAGCGGGCTCAGGAGGAGGAGTCATCAGCAGATCGGATTGGGAGCCTTCCATCACCAAAATCCAAACATGCTGGCTCAGAGTCTAGCCATTCCAACCGACCTGTTTGGGTACCCGTACCCGACCCAGTAGGTGGTGATGATTCTACATGTCTCCTTCGTCGATTGAGACTTTGATATCAGAGGTTAAGAGGGTATTTGTGTAAATAATTGGGATTTTTCGAGCTAAACTATAGTAAGAAAGCGGGACCAAAATTTTTGTTCACGTTTTTTTGCTACTTTTTGGGATGAATTAGATGGATAACAGATTGAATGTGCTTCGCAGTGACAAACATGGATTAGCTCGGAATTGGGCATCTTTGGATATAATTACAATTATGAAGAAATTATGGATGCTTTTTGTTAAATGTTTAGACTAATATACAATTAAAAATTATAAAATTTACGTGGTTAAATATTAATAATATTTATCTATATTTTTAATGGTAAAATTCTAAACTCTCAACCTTGAACTCATATATATATATAACTTAAAATTTAAAATGTCATTAATACATGTACGAGTTTAAAATAATTATAATAAACTTATAAATAATTATTGTGTATGAATTTAATTTCAAGTATATTAATATTATATATAATAAACGAGAAAATTGATACTAAATTAATTAAAATATAAAAAATATATTTATAAGGTATTTACTTTTAATACCTTCCAGGTTAACAATACTAAGTTATCCATTGAAAAATTCAGCCGGACAGATTTCTATTTTTATGTTTCGTAAATTTGTGTTGTATCAATAATAGTGGAATATAATGTGAAGGGAATAGGATTCAAAGCGGTGGCTACTAGACCATAGATTATTCTTGGTGCCAATTTTTTATTCTAACAAGCTTCTTCTACAATGGGAACCTCGGCCTCACGTTGCAGACCACAAAAAACTCCTAATTAGTGACTTCAAAAGCATTCAAATTTTGTTAAGGAAGGTCAATTATAAAATTCAAATTACAAATATAATCTAAACAAGAGAATATGTATTGAGGAGTTTAACAGTATAGTTGTGTAATCTTTTTACTCAATTTGGGTAGAGCAATAAAAACGTTTAGGAAAAATAAATTAGGGTATTAATTTACTAAAAAATAAAATTAATTAATAAATAAATAAAAAGAATCTAATATTATGTATGCATTTGCATATGCCCACACATGCACGCAGCTTTCTCGCCTAAATCCATTGTTCTTTTCCCCTTCAGGTTACAAATTTGGTCCTACTTTCAACACGGAACTGTTCCTTCTCACTGAACCCCTTTATGCGATTCAAAAGAAAAAAAATGTTTTAAAAAGAGTTTTGGCCAAACAAGTTACATGGTAGAGATCCCACCAATCACTTACGACCAATGAATGCATTGATATTTTACAGGATATACACAAGATGAAAAAATTATATTTTTTATTATTTTGAAACTAAAATTATGACAAAAAAAAAATGTCTTGGTCATTTTTTGTTGGATCATATCCGATGTGAGACATTATTTGCCTTAGCCGGAAAAGTAATCACTTTTGTGAGTACTTGGCCACCATCCCGGCGAGAGCATCCCCTCATTATTGGGTTCAATGTCACATGGAGGAACCAAGCATGCCCTTTTCGAGTGAGAGCAAACCCTCTCCACATGAGAAATCCCCTCTCATACTCGTTGGATGACAAACAATTCTTGATCCGACCCATCTTGTCCTACCATGACCAACTTTGCTGATACCTGCCCTCATTTGTGCTTGTGCTTGCATGAAGTGCTCCGAAGGTGTACACATCCAAATCTTTACATTTAGAAGTGCACGTGTGACTAGTCTAGAATTGTCTTCTCCCATGCTATTGCACAAAATCAATTAGGTTTGAGTCTCAATTTGAGACGAGGGCCCACCACCATCCACCTCCATAAAATTTTCACAATCAATTTTATAGCAAGAAGTTGATACTCTCCTATCACATTAATTTAATCCTCACTACAAATCAATTCAACTTTTGAGACTAAATCAATATTATCGCACTACTCCATCTTATCCTGTGTTTATAAATAATAAATTATAAAATTGTATTTAGTATGTTTGCCTATAATGAAATTAAGGGTATAAATATATAAACAAATTATCAATTAATAAAAAGCAAGTAACGCTTTATTCTCATTTTCTTTATTTTTCTTCCTTACCTCCTTTTATAGTGTTAAATACTTATTGATCCAACTAAGTGAATACCAGTGTCTCAAGCTGCAATCTTCTCATGGAGGCATACTATCTGCTATGCTGTAACTTTCTCTTGAATATGAAAATTATAAGTTTATCAATTTGATCGATTACTACCACCCTGTCTAGTTCAATACCTACTCTACCTATTGATCATGATAATCTCAATTATTATTTATGTAAAAATAAAATAAGTTATCTGATGGGACTATTCCCACACCACTCCCTACAATTACATAAAAAACAGATGAAAAATCTAAATAAATCAACCCATAATATAAAATTTGGGATACTAATGACAACTTCACTCTAATGATCATCTTATCATTTCAAACTACACAAATAAACTTACAAATAATCGGGTGTATTTGTGCATTGGAAGCTTTGGAACACGTGGAAGTTATTTACAACTCACAAATCAATGCTCAGGAATACCTGATTAATCAATAATGAAGTAAACTCAAGAAACATGACTGTCCCATGGCATCATACCTGGCTTCTCTATCATCTTTGGTCACTAGTTACGTCCAAATTAGGTTACTCAAGTCAGAATCCGTGATTAAAAAAAGATATTTAGTGGACTTAGGTACGACTCTAAACCTCTTACCTTGACTGTTTCACCCACTTTGAATATGATGATTGTAGATGTTGTCAAGGCTTTACTTCTTGCTCAAGATGCTCGCCAGCATTCCAATACTCCATCGAATATACTGCATATGACACCAGAACTTTTGAAAACCTGGTTAAGCTCAAGTAAACAAATAATTGAGTGTGAACCGAGAATAAATTATCGAACTAAGAATAAAACCCTAAGTCGAGAAATGAGATTCCGAATTAATAGTGAAAACCAAAATTAGGAATAAAATTCTAAACCTGTGATTATATCTGAAATCAGGAATGAAATTCTGTACTAGATACAAAAATCAAAATCGAGAATGGAATCCCACACCGGAAATGAAATCTAAGTTGGGATCTGTAAAGTTAAATTCAGATCATGAACCAATATTAGAAATGAGATAGGAAACCCAATACCGAGACTAGGGATCCGATCAAATTTGGGATCAGATTCTTGGACATAAAAATCGAGGTTTTTTTGGAAAACCGATTTTCACTCAAACATAGTTGGGATTTCAAATTTAATTACTAAAAGAAACAAAAAATGGAAAAATAGTAATTTAAATATAAAAAACAAAAAAAGGGAAGTCGGATTGGTGGGGACCGAGTCGGGTTGGCCGGACTCATCGTGAGCCATCACTAACTGACCAACATGATTTTTGCCGCACCGCTTCAAATATCGCTATAACTAATTTGATTTTTATCAAATTGAGTGCTACAAACTGTAGAGATTAACTAGGAACTGTGTAGAACCCATTCCCTCATACCAAGGAAAACCATGAGGAGAACTAACTCTTTTGTTGAAAAATCTAGCCGATTTAATCAATAGAAAATAGTAAACAAGGGTTAACGTGGAAAATTGGAGAATCCTAAGTGACTAAAAATTCACAAAAATTGTGAGGAAGAACCTGAAAGTGGAATTGAGGGTAGAGCCGGATCGGTTCAGGGTGAATCAAACTGAACTGGGATGAACCATAGTGTACTGGTTCATAAATTCATTTTTCTAGGTAGTTTAAAAATTCAATTTGGGAAATTGAGGCCACCATTGGATAAAAAATGAATTTAGAAAATTTTAAATTGAAAAAAAATCGGTCGAATTGGATCCGAACCAACCAATTTTTGAATTTGGGACAGCGAACCTAGTCGAACCTGACTAGTTAACAGTCTGAGTGGTCAACGAATCAAACCGGTCAATGGTCAACAGTGCCCCGTCAAAAGCCACATAGACACATGCATCCAATGGGAGGCTGCCACGTGTCCGGTCAACAGCTAGTTGGAGACCCGTCAACATGCCATGCATACACGAATAGCCAATGAGAGGATGACACGTGCCCGGTCAACGGCTAGTTGGAGACCTTCAACATGCCACGCATACACGAATAGCCAATGAGAGGATGACACGTGTCCGGTCAACAGGTTAACATTTGACGTGATAGCCGAGCTGGACCTCCTTGAGACGCTGACAGAGAGAGCGCAGGAGAGGGAGATGCCCGAAAAGCTGGAGTCTCTGGAGACTCGGAAGACTCTTCGATCAGGTCACTCGTGGCCGAGTTAGAGGCCAAGTCATATGCCGACGGGTAGACTGAGTAGTTGCCGAGCTCCCTATATAAAGAGCACACCTTAATTCATTCTCAGCATCCCACAATCAAGCAAAGAAGAAGAGTGCATTTTTCGGTGAGTAGCAAACTAGAGCTCCGACGACAGGTGAAATCTCCACCAAAGAAGCTCTGGAGGGCGACATTAGAATCGGGAAAGAATACTCAAGCTCTAGACACTCTCAGAACAAACCAAGACCTATTAGAGAAGTGGGAAGGGGATCACATAGTGAAGCCACTTTGAAGCTCGAAACAGCGAGCTCCTGACCGACCTGTCCTCGGTGCACTCAGCCCTTCTACCGCTCGCATTAACCTTCTTTGCCCGCATAAGACCCTCTGTAGCCTCCCTTTAGGCCTAGGTAAGCTCAATTTTGCCTCTCCCCGTTGAAATTTCTGAGTTTCAGAGATACACCCCCGAAACTTCTCTCTTCAAATTCTCATAGGACAGCAGTGAATTGCTATGAAATTCAGCCTTGGTAGGTTCCCCTCGACTAGCACTATCTTTCCCCACCTAAAGCTCCGGTCATTGCCCCTCCGTCGGTAAGATATGCAAGCTTTCTTTCTCTATTGTAAATTTTCCGGCGAAGCTCTGACGAGGCTTAAAACTCAACCAAATTCAGAAATTTGAAATGTAGGATGATCGAGGGAAGCTAGATGAGACGAATTGAGGAGAGAATTGGAGAAATTAAGAACTTACAGGCCGCCAATTGGATGAGGTAAGATCTGAAGGTTCATATGATTAAATTGGGGAAGAAGATGAAGTTCCATTTGGGGATTTTGGGGACTTTTATGCAATTTTGAAAAAAATGAAGGACTGAACGGAAAATTCATGAAATTGAAGGTGTTTTCATGAAATTCACCTCAATTGAGGGTCAATTAGGGAAAATAGGGGCCAAATTGGAAATTTCTAAAAGTTAGGGTCCAAATTGATATTTTTGAAAAATTAAGTGCCATAGGGCAATTTTGATAAATTAAGGGCCAATGGGTGAAATTGAAAGAGTTAAGGACCCCAAAAGAATGATTGGAAACCCATGGGCCCAAGGCCAATGAATACGGGCGTGGACCCGTCCATAATGAGTATGTGATGAATGATGCTAAAATATCCAAATAATGGGAACTTTGTGTGATACCCATTGAGCCAATTCTGAGTTGTCGAGCTTGTTGGGCCAAACCGCTACTTTGCCGAAGCAAGGTTGTCGAACATATTGGGCTAATACACATGGGTTGAAGCCAAGTTGATAGACCATTGCGCTGGAGGGCCAAATATAAATGCTATAATTAAAAAGACTGTTGATTGTGCATGCACTGTGATGTTCAAGCCATCAAGACACTTGGGGTCCTCAATTTTTGAACTCATGGGGGCCTCGGTTTTTGAAATCGTGGTGAACTAAACCCGAACTGGGATGAACCATAGTAAATCAGTTCACAAATTCATTTCTCTAGGTAGCTTAAAAATATCAATTTGGGAAATTGAGGCCACCATTGGATAGAAAATTAATTTAGGTAAATTTAGAAAATTTTAAATTTTAGAAAGTCGATCGGATTGGAGCCGAACCAGCTAATTTTTTAATTTGGGATAGTGAACCCGGTCAGACCGGACCGGTCAACGAATCAGACAGGTCAACGGTCAATGGTGCCCCGTCAGCAGCCACGTAGACATATGCATCCAATGGGAGGCTGCCACGTATTTGGTCAATGACTAGTTGGAGACTCGTCAGCATGCCACAGAGACATGAATAGCCAATGAGAGGATGACATGTGTCAAGTTAACGGGTAAACAGCTGACGTGGCAGCTGAGCTGGACCTCCATGTTAGAAAAACTAGCCAATCATAACATGCCATGTGGCATGACCGCCACGTCATCATCTTCAACCTTCAGACGCTGACAAAGAGAATGGTGGAGAGGGAGACGCTGGAAAAGCTAGAGACTCTGATGACTTGGAAAACTCTTCGGTCAGGTCAATAGCGGCCGAGTCGGAGGTTGAGTCTTACGCCGATGGGTAGATTGAGCAGTTGCCAAGCTCCCTATATAAAAAGCACCCCTCCATTCATTCTCAACATCCCACAATAGAGAGAAGAAGAAGAGTGCATTTTCCGGTGAGCAGCAAACCAGAGCTCCAACGACAGGCAAAATCTCCACCAAAGAGGCCTTGGAGGGCAGCATTGGAATTGGGGAAGAACACTCGAGCTCCAGACACTCTCAGAATGAACCAAGACCTACCAGAGAAGTGGGAAGGGGATCGCACAGTGAAGTCACTTCGAAGCTCGAAACAATGAGCTCCTGACCAACCTATCCTTGGCATACTCGGCCCTCCCGCTGCCCGCATTGACATTCTCTGCTCGCATAAGACCCTCTACAGCCTCCCTTCAGGCCTCGATAAGCTCAATTTCGCCTCTCCTCATCGGAATTTATGAGTTTCAAAGCTACACCCCCAAAACTTATCTCTTTAAATTCTTGTAGGACAGTGGTGAATTGCAGCGGAATTCAGGCTTGGTAGGTTCCCCTTGACTAGCACTATCTGCCCCCACCTAAAGCTCCGACCACTGCCCCTCTATCGGTAAGATATGCAAGCTTTTTCTCTCTATTGTAAATTTTTCGGTGAAGCTCTGATGAGGCTTAAAACTCAACCAAATTCAGAAATTTGAAGTGTAGGATGATCTAGGGGAGCTAGAGGAGACGAATTGAGGAGAGAATTGGAGAAATTAAGGATTTACAGGCTGCCAATTGGACGAGGTAAGATCTAAAGGTTCATATGCTTAAATTAGGGAAGAAGATGAAGTATGATTTGGGGATTTTGGGGACTTTTATGCAATTTTTGAAAAATTGAAGGACTGGACAGAAAATTCATGAAATTGAAGGTGTTTTCATGAAATTCACCTCAATTGAGTGTCAATTGGGCAAAATAGGGGCCAGATTGGAAATTTCTAAAAGTTAGGGACCAAATTGCAATTTTTAAAAAATTAAGGACTAAAGGGAAATTTTTGTAAATTAAGGGCCAATGGGTGAAATTGAAAGAGTTAAGGATCCAAAAAGAATGATTGGAAACCCAGGGGCTTAATAGAGGTTAAAGGGAAATTAGGGACCTAGGTGTAATTAATGTAAAGTAGGGAGCCCTAGGTGCAAATATGAGAAAATATGAGAAAATATATGACCTCTTCATCACCGCGTTCTGATACGAACACACTCATACCCTCCAGGAATGGATTACTTGAGCACCGGCCCCCTGAAACGCACCAAGGAGAGAGACTTCGCCAGCGTGACCCCGCTGAGATCATCGGGTGATGGGGAATCGCTATAATGTCAATTCCAATTGGAATGATGGTTCAACTTTGAAAACAATTTTCTCGGAATTAGC
Source organism: Trapa incisa (assembly GCA_030064435.1). Lineage (NCBI taxonomy): Eukaryota > Viridiplantae > Streptophyta > Magnoliopsida > Myrtales > Lythraceae > Trapa > Trapa incisa. Next base: position 23,268,655 of record CM057779.1, read on the forward strand.
CTCCCTTGACCTGGTGACTCTGCTTAAAACATTTTGAAATTGATTTCGGGCTTAGGCTCGATCTGCTAGTGGGCTGAAGGCCGATGGAAACGGGCGTGGACCTGTCCAGAATGAGTATGTGATGAATGATGCTAAAAGATCCAAATAATGGGAACTTTGTGTGATACCCATTGAGCCAAGTATGAGTTGTTGAGCTTTTTGGGCCAAACCGCTACTCTGTTGAAGCATGGTTGTCGAACCTATTGGGCCAATATGCATGGGTCGAAGCCAAGCCGACAGACCGTTGTGCCGGAAGGCCAACGATAAAGGCTATAATTAAAAAGATTGTTAATTGTGCATGCACTGTGATGTTTGGGCCATCAAGACACTTGACATGAGGTAGTGATGGAAACCAAGGACTATTGGACGACCCATGGTACATAAGGGCGGTATGTCATTTAGTAGGTCGTGAAGCTCGAGGAAGCTTCCTGCGTACTGACACTGAGGCAGTAGGGGAAATGAGGTCTCGTCCCACTATGCAAACATGATGAAATGATTAGAGTTTGGGGGATGTACTATTGATGTCCACTCAAACTCTAGGTAGTGGTGGTGCACCTCTATTAGGATGGACGATTAAGGTGCTCCGGTCCACAAGTGGATGGGTCGAGGACTGTTCTGTGAACGTGTGATCCCTCCTATAATTGGCGGGTGGTTTTTGATCATTTGAAATATGTGAATAATGACAAATGACATTATAGTAGTTTTCCAAACTAAGTATTTCATACTCACCCCTTTCTCCCCCTTTTTCAGGCTAACTCCCAGATGGAAAGTTCCCGGTCGCGCTTGTACCCTCAAGATACGTTTCCTACCCCCAACTTAATGTAAGGGTGTATACGTAAACACACCTTTACCTTCCCTATCTCATTCTAGTAGGAATACCCGTATGATATAGGAAAGGGTGGCGGGTTGATCATAGACTCTAATCAAACTGGGTCGGGGCGTGATAACTTTAGTGGTATTAGAGCATAACTTTCCTAGTAATTTTCTCCCAACTTGCCCTAATCCTTGATTCTCGACAACCTTTGTAGAAAACATAAATGGAAATTCTCTCGAAGAATATATCCCTTGGATACACGCCATGGAACAAAGGGTAGAGGCACTAGAAGAGCCCATCCCATGGGATGCCCTCCCTACTCGACGGAGGACAAATTATCTCCACTTAGGGATCTAGACTTGGCCCAAATTCAGGCAGAAGCTGAAAGAAATTTTTGGGATGCGTACGCTAATTATGTCAGGGTTTTTCACTGACTCCCCCTGTGAAACCTGACCCTCAGACCAAGTAAACCAGGGAAAGAATCGGTAGTTTTGAGAAAATCGAGCTGAAAAAGAAACAAAAAATGAGAAAGAAGGGTTAAAATGGGAAATTGAAAAATCCCAAGTGAACATAAAAATCATGAGGAAGAACCAGGAAGGGAAATTGATGAGAGAACTGGACCCGAACCGGACTGAACCAACATAAACCATAGTGAGTCGGTTTAAAAAATTCAATTTTCTAGGAAGCTTAAAAATGTCAATTTGGAAAATTGAGACCACTATTAGATAGAAAATGAATTTAGATAAATTTAGAAAATTTTAAATTTCAGAAAAACCATTGAACCGGGTTTGAATCGACCAATTTTTGAATTTTAGATAGCGAACCCAGTTAGACCGGACTGGTCAATAGATGATACTGACATGACAACCAGGCTGACACCCACGTCAGAAAAATTGGTCAATCATAGCGTGCCATGTGGCACGCCTACCACATCATTGTCTTCAACCTCTAGCCACTGACAGAGAGAAGAGAGAGAGAGATGCCGGAAAAGTTGGAGTCTTCGGTGAGTAGAAAAACTCTTCGATTAGGTTGCTTATGAACGAGTTAGAGGCCGAGTCTTATGCTGGTAGATAGCCTAAGTAGTTGTCAAGCTGCCTATGTAAAGAGCACCCCTCCATTCGATCTTAGCATCCCACAATTGACCGGAGAAGATGAACTGCTCAATTTTTTGGTGAGTAGCAAACTAGAGCTCTGACATTTGGGCTTTTCTCCACCTATGAGGCTGCATTTGGTGCCATTAGAACTAGGAGGAAGTCTTCTACATAGCTGCACTCTCCATTCCGCCTGAGAGCTACCATAGAAGAACGAGGAAGGTCAAACAATAATGCTGCTCCTCACCTATCAATAGCCCGAGCTCAACTCGAGCCATCCCGAGGCCAATTCTGGATAAACCAAGCCTCCCAAACACCACCTAGAGGTGCCCCGACCTTCCCTTGAGCTAGCACGGTAAGCCCCTCCGCTAGAAAACATTGTTCACGACCGACTTCTACAAAAAATTTAACACTAAAATTCACACCGCTTAGGCCACCAATTGAGGTGCAGTTTGATTTAGGGAGGATCCTCGAGAGGAGAGAAATCCAGAGAAAGCAAAAGCTCCATCGCTACACCCTCACGAGTAAGAAATCAAAGCTTTCTATCTCTAGATTGAATTTTCGGCGAATCTCTGATTGAGCTTATTTCCGAGCCAATTCGAGCGGTTCATAACTCAAAATGATGAGTGAGACATAGGGAAGATGATTCAGATCACCAATTGAGACAATTAACCACATTTTTGGGGTCAATTGAATGAAATTGTGATTCGTGGACCAAATTGCAATTTTTGAAAAATTGGGCAATTTGGGGATTTTTGGAAAATTGGGGGCTGAATTGCAATTTAAGGAAGATTAGTGCATCTCGTGAAATTAACTTCCAATTGGGACCAAATTGTGCAATTGGATGAAATGGAGGGCCAATTGAGAAATTTTGAAAGTTTAAGGACAAATTTGCAATTTTTGGAAAGTTAAGGACCAATTGGTAATTTTGGAAAAATTGAGGGCCAATTTGTAAATTTGAAGAAGTTAGGGACCCATGAAGGGTAATTGGAAGTCCTAGGGTCTTAATGGAGATTTAATGAAAAATTGGGGACCCAAATGTGAGGTTATAAACATTGAGGGACCGAAATGCAATTAAGGCAAAGTATGAGGATCTATGCGCAAATACCCGAAACTAGGAAATCTCTTATGACGATCCCCCTAATAAAGGTACCCGAACCATGCAGGAGCCGATTTTTCTAGTACTGACGCGAGGAAGCACACCACAACTCGAGGACTCACTAGGAAGGCCACGTCACTACTGCCAAGTGAGTGGGATTTTCGGCATCATACGCGGTTGGGGTGACTAGCATTGTTTTATGTTGAAAAATGATTTTTCAGGAATGGTCTCCCGTGACTACAAGAAACTGCTTAAAAAATTTTGGGAGACGTTTCTGATGGGAGTGAGAATCACTCTGATAGGCTTGAAGCCTCGAATTTGAAAATGATAGGGCCGAAGGCCTAGTTTTGGAAAATTCGTGAAGTGTGCCCAAGGTTAGTGCACGAGTTGGACCCGTAGACAAACGTAAATTATAAGAACCTTGAAAACTCTCAAAAAAATTGAAATTGTTGTGTGATTGGCCACGGGACCAAAACAAGACTGACAAGGCTCAATGGGCTAGTGGAAGTGCAGGGCCGTTGGACCATTGTCACCAAAGGCATGGTTAATTGATCAAAACTATTGTGTGCATGCATGAGGAATTCAAGAGCATCTAGATGCCCGAGAGGGTTAGTTGATGGGTCCCAAGGGCTGCTGGATGACTTGGATGCAATAAGGGCGGGTTTGTCAAGCTAATCAGTCGTGAAGCTGAGTAGCTTCCTGTGCATGGAGACCGAGGCAGTAGGGGAAATGAGGTCTCGTCCCACTAAGGGAATATGGTGAAGTGATGAGGGTTTGAAGTGTCAGACTATTGATGTCCACTTAAACTCAGGGTAGAGGCAGTGCACCTCTATTCGGATGGCCGACATGAGGGTTTGAAATGTCAGACTATTGATGTCCACTCAAACTCAGGGTAGAGGCTGTGTACCTTTATTCGGGGTGGACGGTAAAGATACTCCAAACCACAAGTGGAATGCCTAGGGACTGTTCTACGAATGTGTGATCCCTTTCTATGATAGAAAGGGCGTGTGAATATTTGCTGAGACATCTCACGAACATGGGGAAATATTCAAGAAGAAATGAACTCATATTATAATAAATTAAAAGCATAAAACATTTTTGATAGACTGATTGTTTTGAAAACTTGATTGTTTTGAAAACTCACTTCCTAACACCAACTCACTAAGTTGTAGAAGCTCACCCCCTCCCATTAACCTTTTTCTGGAGAAACACCTTGCCACGATAAGCCTAGCCTGAGAGAAGAAGCCAATGATACCACCATCAGGTAATTTTTATGTTTTGTAAACTTTGTTATGGAAAACAAGTACTCCAACAACTTTACCTTCCTCAGACTATTTACTAGAAAAACTTGATTAGTATGAGGAAGGGTGGCAGGCTGATCACACCAAGCTGGGTCGGGGTGTGACAACTTAAGTGGTATTAGAACAAGGTTTTCCAAATAGAGTTTCAAAAGGCTAAACCTAAAGAACGGGCAAAGTAGGAGACAACAACAAAGGAGAAGACAACCCCTTTTGGGATAAGTAAGGTAACCATGACCAGGAAACAAAGGAAAGAATTTCCAAGGAAGAAGGACCTTAGATGGTGTATGCCCACTAATTAAAGAACAATAAACCTTAAGACTAGTCTCTAACCCCCTCTACTTAAGGAAAACTAGGATCAGACGATGAGGCAAAATAGGGAGTGCGCAAGACGAGGACAAGAACCAGAAGTTTCTCAGATAGAAACATGAAGTTAGGGTTGACAAAGTGTAACCTACTTTGGAAAAGCAGATGAGCCAAGAAACCTGCCCAACGAAAGCAGACAATTAATAATGATTGGATAATATAAGGAGAATAAATGACGCTATAAACCCCGCCCTTTTTAACTAAGGAAAAACTGGGAAAAGAACCGGTCAAACCGAGTGAGAAAACCAAACCGGTTCATAAACCCGATCATTTGTGAAGGGGCAATTTAGGAATTTGCAACTCTCGAGTGATCCAAAGGGTTTATAATACTATGGAAAAGAACCTTAGGATGAATTGGAAGTGAAAAACCAGACCGGTTTGGATGAACCGGATCCAACTAGAATGAACCAGTTTATGAACCGAGTCAGTTCATGAATCGGAACTGATAGAGAAAGGACCAACAGGGAAATTTATGGATCCCTTGTGACCAGAAGAGATTTATAAACCTTGGGAAGGAACCTTAGAACAAAGTGGGAGAGAAAAACTAGATCGGTTCGGGTGAATCAGACCCAAATCGGATTGAACCGATTTAAGAATCGAGTCGATTTATGAACCAGAATCGATAAAGTGATGGTACACCAGAAATTTTATGGACCCTAAGTGACCCAAGGAGTCACAAAAGACATGGAAATGGACTTGTGAAGGAATTGGGGATGAAAACCAAACCGGTTCAAGTGAACCGGATTCAAATTGGTTTGGACCGGTTTGAACCACTATTGAACTGAAAGATAAATTCATTTTTCTTGGTAGTTTAAATAATTCAAATTTGAGATTTGAGGCCACCATTGGGTAGAAAATGAATTTAGATTAATTTAGAAATTTTTAGATTTGAAAAACTCTGTCGAATGAGAGGTGAACCGACCGGTTTAAATTTCGAACCCGATTTGGACCGGTCTGATCCGGTTTGGAACAGTGTCATCTTCTTCCTTAGGATGACAGCACCATTCACTCACTAGAAAGTTGAAGCAGCGCCAGTGAAGAAGAAACACTTCCTTTTGGTACGTTTCAGGTCTTCAATGCCTATCATAATGGTGCCAAACGAACGGCCAACGAGTCCCCGAACTCCCTATATAAAGAGCCCCTCCCTATTCATCATCTTGACACTTGAAAAGCTCACTCTCTCTTAGTTGCCTAGTTTTCCGGTGAAGCTCGAACCTAGGCTCCAATATAGGGTCTTTTCTATGCCAAACAAAGTGAGGTCGGGTTCTATAGAATCAGGGAGAAGTCAGTTACACACCTGTAGTCTTTGTTTGCTCCGAGGGTTGTTGGAGAAACACCAGCGTGATAAAATAGTGATGCGGTTCCAGTGGACCGAAACTTCCCTATGTTGGTCGATTTGAAATTGGCCATTTTGAGCCCTCCTCAGGCCAAACCAAGCCTTACCAACACTTGCTCAGCCCTCCCACGGCCAAATTAGGACTAAAAGGTAAGCCAATTCGGCTCTCCTCTGCAATTTTCGGCAAGTGCTAGAGAGAGAACCGACATAATTTTAATGATGAAATTCTAACTCAATTCAGCATAAATTGATGCAATTCTTGAATCTAGGATGAACCTCAGGATGAGAGCTATCTACTTAGATCGAAAGCTCGGACCGCCGTGCCCTCACCGGTGAGTAATCGAAGCTTTCTCTCTCTCTCTTTATAGTCTATTTTCCGGCAAAGCTCTGTTTGAGCTCGTTCCGACATTAAAACTCGTGATTCAAAGTTTCATGGAATCGTATGAACATGGAGAAACTCAATTTCAACAATTAGAGGCTTTTAATTGGTCAATTTGATGAAATCAAATTCGGTTGTGTTAAAGAGTTGGAATTGGGGGAAATTGGGGATTTTTAAAAATTCGAGGGACCGAAATGCAATTTCGTAAAATTGAGGCTCAATTGGGCATGATAAAAATGTTAGAGGACCAATTGAGGAATTTCAACATTTTTTGGGGGTGAAACTTAACATTTTTGTAAAGGAAGGGCAAAATGGTAATTTTGGAAAAGTTGGGAAACCAAATTGGAAATTTGGGAAATTAATCCCCTTTTTATGAAATGGAATAAATTGTGGACCTATGATAAATTTTAAAAGTTTCTGGACTCAATTTGAGGAAAAATCGGCATTAGGGACTTAAAGTTAAAGAGAAATAACTTTAGGGACCTAATTGCAAATAAATGAAAGTTGACTTTCTCATTCATTTGGAATGAATGAAGACTATTAGGTCGAATGATAATGAACCGAGATGCTCATATCGTGTAGGAATACGAAGTACCGAGAACACCAGCAAGGACAAGCTCGCATGAATACAAAGAACCGGCCTAGTGGAATTGATAACATTTATGGATGAGTGGGTTTACTAACGTCATACCCGATTGGGCTGATGAACGCGACTTAAAGTTAAAAACCAATTACCGGTTATGAGTGAGATTTTATATCATACTCGGTTGGGGATGATAAGCACATCGAAATGAAAACCCACTACTATGTGGTATTTTAAACATCACGACTTAGAGTAGTGATGTGAAAACGATGCAAAAAAACTACTTATCGGTTGTAAGTAGATCATACCCAGTTGGTATAATGAAACTTCCTCGAAGGAAGTTAAAAACCCGTTCATCGATTATGAACGGAGATGTCCTTGTACCAGGGCGGTATAAATGATAGTGAAAACATATTTTTATCGGAAGTGCTCTCCCCTGACTGTGTGCCAATACTTAAACTATTTGGGAGACCTTCTTGACGTTAGCTCGAATAGCTCTGATAGGCCGGGTGCCTCGATTTTGGAACTTGGGGGCTAATATGCCCGATTTTGAAAATCTCGTACAGTGGGCCCAAGGCCAATTGGCACGAGCAGGAGCTCTTAAACTAACATGATTTATATGCCATAAAACTTTAAATAAAGAAATTATTTGGCTCTGGTTCCAAGATAAGACCGACATACCCAGTCAACTAGCGGCAGTGCGACTTGACAGGTCAACGGACCAGTCATGACAAACAACTACTGGTTGAGTTGAGAGTTGGGGCCGTTGGACCAGTAGCACCACAAATTATATGGCTTGATGAGAAAATATTGATTGTGTATGCACTGTGAGTATGAGACCATCAAGATATCCAAGAGGGGTAGTGATGCGTCCTAAGGGCACTCGACGACCTGATGAGTATAAGGGTAGTTCATCGTACCAAGTGACTGTGCGAAATTTGGAGTAGCACTAAGCGCATGAGACCGAGGTGGGGACCGGACGAGGTCTTTGTCCTCATATGCACATGAAGAATCGATTTTTGGGATTGAGGGCCGGATGTCACGTACATCCGCTCATTCTCAGTGTAGAAGTGATCATACTTCTATCTAGGTGGTGGTAAAGTTGCTCCGAAGTCACAAGTGGGTTCAGTGGTCGTGCTGACCTACGAATGTGTGTAATCTTCATGATGAAGGATGTGTGTTGGGTGATGACACACCGTGGTTAAAAAGAAATGGTGATAAACTTGAGATTTGCAAATGAAATGGTTTTGAAAGAAAGGAGTTTGGCACAGTCCAATAATAAATGTTTTCTTAAAAGTCTAAACTTTTGAAAACCCATTTACTGAGTAGTCGTACTCACCCCCACCCCTATATCCCTTTTAGGAGATTTCGGAAAGCCTACCCTAAAAAACAATCAAATAAGATACTTGTGAGACAGGTATGATAAATCCAAATTATTACACAGTTTTGATTTATGTTATTCTAGGAAAAGGTCTAGGTTAAAGGACGCCTTAATCTTTATGGTTTAAAATAAGGGGAAACCCTTTAATAAACTGGGAGAGTGGTGGGTTGATCACGAGGATCTAACCAAACCGGATCGAGGTGTGACAACTATAGTGGTATCAGAGTCTATTTCCCCAAATACATAATCAAGACTAGGAAATATATATCTAATAGGATTTATCTTAAAATTTACAGATGGCTCCGAGGAGTGGAACTAAGAAAACTAGGAATGACTCTACTCAACACCCTGTCCTCATTGGAAGACAACCGCCAAGGAGTACGGTGCCAAGGCATGTTAAGGTCATAGTCCTGTGTACCAAGGGAGCCAAGCCTAAAGCCAGGAATGCTAGTACAGACATATAATGTCACGCCCCGACCCGGTTTGGTCGGATCCCCGTGATCAACCCGCCACTCTCCCGGTTTATTAAAGTATTTCCCCTTATCGTAAACCGTAAAGAGTAAGAAGTCCTTTAACTTGCACCTTTTTCCTGGAATAGCATAATCAAAACTGTATGAAATTTAAAACTTTACATACCTGTCTTACAGGCATCTTAGTTGACGGTCTTTAAGGGGAGGCTTTCCGGGATTTCCCGAAAGGGATATAAGGGAGGGGGTGAGTACGACTACTCAGTGAATGGGTTTTTAAAAGCTTTTGACTTTTAAGAAACACATTTATATGGAGTGTGCCAGACTCCTTTGTTTTCAAAAATCCCATCATTTAAAAATTTGGAAATTTCCATTATTTCTTAGTTACCACAGTGTGTCATCACCCAACACACATCCTTCATCATGAATGTTACACACATTCGCAAGTCAGTATCACTACTAAACCCGCTAGTGGCTTCGGAGCGACTTTTCCTACCACTCGGATAGAAGTACGACCACTTCTACCCTGGAAATGAGTGGATGTACGTGACATCCTGCCCACAATCCTGAAATCTCTTCTTCATGTCCGTATGAGGACAGAGACCTCATCCTGTCCCCACCCCGGTCTCATGTGCTTCGTGCTACTCCAGATTTCGCACAGACACTTGGAACGACGAACTGCCCTTATAGCCACTAGGTTGTCCAGTGCCCTTAGTGCGCATCACTACCACTCATGGGCGTCTTGATGATCCCGTACTCATAGTGCATGCACAAACAATGTTTTCTTATATTGCCATGTAATCTGTGGTGCCATTAGTCCAACGGCCCCGACTCTCAACTCAACCCGCAACTGTTTGTCTTGACTAGTCCGTCGACCTGTCATGTCGCACTGCCGCTAGTTGACTGAGCATGTCGGTCCTATCTTGGTACCATGGCCAAACAATTCACTTATTAAGTTTTATGGCACATATATCATGTTCGTTTACGAGCTCCTGCTTGTGCCAACTGGCCTTGGGCCCACTGTACGAGATTTTCAAAATCGGGCATTTAGCCCCCAGGTTCCAAAACCGAGGCCCCTGGCCTATCAGAGCTATTCGAGCTCCCGTCGAGAAGGTCTCCCAAATAGTTTAAGCATTGGCACACAGTCAGGGGAGAACACTTCCAACAAAATAGGTTTTCAGTGTCCATTATACCAACCGGTATAAGAACATCTCTGTTCATAACCAATGAACGGGTTTTCAACTTCCTTCGAGGAAGTCTCATCATACCAACCGGGTATGATTTACTTACAACCGGTAAGTAGTTTTTTTTCGCATAACTTTCACATCACTTTCTCTAAGTAGTGATGATTAAAATACCACTAAACAGTGGGTTTTTATATCAAGGCACTTATCATCCCCAACCGGGTATGATGTTAGTAAACCCACTCACTCGTTAATGCCGTGAATTCCACTAGACTGGTTCTTTGTATTCACGCGAGCTTGTCCTTGCTAGCGTTCCCGGTATTTAACGTTACTATACGATATGAACAACCTTGTTCATTATTACTCGGCATAACAGCCTTCATTCATTAATGAATGAAAAAACCCAAACTTTTAGTTATTTGCAATTATGTTCCTAAATTTATTTCTCTTTAACTTTAAGTCCCTAATGTCGGTTTTTCCTCAAATTGAGTCCCGTAACTTTCCAAATTTCCAATTTGGTTCCCCAATTTTTCCAAAATTACCATTTTGCCCTTCTTTCACAAAAATGGTAAGTTTTTCCCCAAAATTTCCATAATTCCTCAATTGGTCCTCCAACATTATTGTCATGCCCAATTGACCCTCAATTTCATAAAAATTGTATTTTGACCCTTTTGAATTTCAAAAATCCCCAAATTTTTCCCCAATTTCAACTCTTCAACACTACCAAATTTGATTTCATCAAATTGACCGATTAAACACTTCTAATTATTGAGATTGGAGTTGAAATTGAGTTCCTATATGTTCATACGATTCTAAGAAACTTTGAATCGCAGATTTTAACGTCGAAACGAGCTCAAACCGAGCTTTGCCGGAAAACAGACTGTAGAGAGAGAAAGCTTCGATTACTCACCGGTGAAGGCACGACAGTTCGAGCTTTCGATCTGGGCAGATAGGTCTCGTCCTGAGGTTCATCCTAAAATCAAGTATTGTATCAATTGGTGCGGAATTGAATTACAATTTCGTCATTGAAATTCGGTCGACTCTCTCTCTAGCACCAATAAAAAATTATAAAGGGGATCCGAATTGGCTCACCTTTCGGTCCTAATTCGGCCATTGAAAGGTTGAGGAAGTGTTAGGAGGGCTTGGTTTGGCCTGAGGAGGGCTTGAAATGGCCGATTTCAGCTCGGCCGAAATAGGGCAGCTTCGGTCCGCCGGAGTTGCTTCACTATTCCATCATGTCGGCGCTTCTCCAACGATTCTCGGATTGACTGGAGTTTGCTATCAGATAGCTGTCTTCTCCCCGTTTCTAAAGAGCCCGACCTTTGTTCAAGTCGAAGCTCTGGTTCGAGCTTTACCGAGAAATGGAGCAGTAGAGAGAGAGAGAGAAGTGTTCAGGTGTGAGGAGAATGAAATGGGGATGACCTTTTTATATAGCCGTAAAACCCATGTTTTAAATGGGTGAGATTTATTACTAGTATTAATATTACCATAAATTATTGGTATTAATTCCAATAATTTAATTTTGGTATTAATTCCAATAATTTAATTTCGGTAATAAATTATTTGTATTAATTCCAATAATTAAATATATATTAACTTTGAAGTTGTTATAGAATCTAGTTCACCTAAACCAATTTGGTTTTTGTTTTCTAGTTTAATAAATTTCTTTGGATCAACCGAAAGTTGTAAATTTTCATATTGCTTATTCCCAAATGTAAACTAGTTTGGTTTTTCTTTTTCGGTTTGACCGGTTCTTTTCCCGGTTTTTCCTTAACTCAAATGTGCGGGGTTTACATATAATCTTACCAAGGAGGATACTTGCCAAGAAAACCATAACTTCCTATCTATTCTGTGACTGCTTTATGATTGGGCTAAAATCCCAACCTTTTGTTTCCCCTTGTTAATGAAATACTCAAATTCTTAAATCTCTAGCTCACAATGATGTGATCTTGCTAGAAAGATAGCCAGAGGCAAATAAACCAAACAAACCCACACTATCCTAGAAACTAAGGAAAAGTTACATTTCAGTTATGGAAGATGAATCAGGGAATTAAGAAACCTAGGAGCACTCTTACTATGACCCTTTAGCAAAGGGAATTCAACAAGAAAACTAAAAAACGGAGAAGCACCAAACCACTAGTAACCCTGGAAAGGTCCCACTTGAAGGAAAGAAGGAATCACCACAATCCATGCAAATGAATAACCTATTACAAGTATGAACGATGGGGACATTATGTGAAGAAGTGCCCAACTCTACTAAAGACAAGTACCAAGATAAACTATTATAGGTGTAAGGAAAGGAGTGTCCCACACCTCATAGATTTAGGGCAATACCTCCTCAAAGGTCACTAAAGACATGAAGGACTTGAGACAGAAACAATGGAGTAGGTTAAGTAAGCGGTTCACAAAGAGGTCAAGAAATGATGAGGTGAATGCCAAATTTAAACTTTTTCTTAAGAAGGTCAAATCGAGAAGGATACCACAAGAATAGAGAGAAGGTACATGGGAAGTATACCTAGAACCCTCTTATAAGTGAGCGAACACAGAAAAACGTTCTCTAGAAACTCTAGGGAATGGCACAATGAGAGTGAAGAAGAAGGAATACACTGGAAAAGGGAACTCTTGTGGGATGCATACAACTTAGTACCTTGAAGGAATTATTGGATTGGCAGATGGACATAATGTGGAGTGCAAGGCATTGACCCATCGTTGGAAACTTCTTGAAGGAAGAATGTATCGGAGGCCAATTATGACCTACCTTGGAAGAGTAATAGAACCAAATAACAGGATGTATTGGAATTTCAGGAATGAATCAGCTTGGAAAAAGTAATGAAGCCAAATAGGGTCAATGAGAATAAATGACACCCTATGAAAGACTAGGGGGGTAGAAATGACTACACCCTAAAAAGGTTAGTGGAATGGATGTTATGGATATGAGGACTCGAGAAACAACTGCTCTAAGAAACTTTGACCAAACGAATGGTGGCGGCGAAGCAGTTAACGAACTAATGCTCAGGAAAGCCATAATTTGAGTTCCAACAAAAAAGAGGGAGGCGGAAAGGCCAATTACTCGGGAAAAAGGAGGATGAAAGAAATCCTTAAAAGGGCTAAATGCCAATTAACAACTAAACTCAAGCTAAGCCTCTCACACAATGGTCAAGAAATCTTGAAACAAGGAAGATTTATACGTGCCCTAAAGAAATAGACAAATATTAGATATGAATGAGGATGCAGATAGAGTATAAAGGATGTGCTTGCAAGATTTAAGGAGTAAAGGTAAATAGGAGAAGATGACATTAGGGGATGTCATTTAAGGGTAGAAATTCCCTACCAAGGAAGGAAGGAAGCCCCGCAAATGAAAGAAAAGAATGTCAAGAGAAAGACAAAGAATCCTACCAAGGAAGGAAGCCCCGTAAAGACATGTGTATCCTAATTAAGAGGAAATGGAACTAACCGAAATGGAAAGAACGATAAGCTCACAAATGAAATGCTGGTTGAGATGGAAAGATCGAGTAGCAAGGTAAAGTACTCATGAGGTCTTAAGAAGTAAGTTAAACCAAAGGAATTGATAAATGGCATGGTAACATCAAAGAATGCCGTAACGAATAGGAGTGGGTGGACTACAATAATAAGAGAGTAAAAGAAAGAATATATGAGAAATCTTGGAGAAGTAAGCCCTCAATTAAGAAATCAATTAGGGAAAATAATCATTAACATCAAGACGGGTGGTGGTCCATGCTCACTTAATGGAGCCTAAAGAATAGACGGATGAGCATAGTGTAAAGTATCTGAAATAAGACCAACAATTAGAAATTTCTTAGATAAGGAATGAAAGGAAATTTTAAGACAAATAAGAATTTTGAAATAAGACCGATAATCAAAAGCTACTCAAATAAGGAATAAGGGTGGAATAGAAAATTTAAGACAATGGAGGACTGAAAGCGGGCAAATGCCCCAATATAGAAAGGGTGTAAGGAGATGAAGAAAGGAAACCTTCAAGGAATGGTAAGAAGGTTGAACATGTAACTCCTAAGGTGAAAGTCTCTACTTTAAAGGAAATAGTAGAGAATGAAACTGTAAAAACGGAAACTACCCAAACCAAGCAAATTGACATGTAGACCGAATGGAATCAACTCGGTATAATGAATTGTGAAATGATTACAAACAAGTAAGAGTGGATTAAGGCCAAAGTAAAATCCTTGAGTAAAGGATGTCATTGGGAACGAGGATGGACCTAAGAAAGGATGAATCTCATCTTGTCGATATAGTATTGGAAAACCCAATCAATTGGAACCAAAAAGATCCAATAAAGAAGTTGGGGAAGGATGAGTAGGTAAGAGGAATCCATGCGGTTATGTGAGACATAACTTCAAAGGCATGATAGAGGAGAGGATAATGGTAAAAAGGATAATTGAAGAATGCTATCAAAAGAAGAGGGATGAAGTTATACAATCCCTAAAAGGTCGAAAAGCTAAGAGAGACCCTCAAGGAGATGTTCTAGAAATCTAATGGATAGAAGAGATAGGTCCTAGAGAATGCCATGCTTTAAGGGGCATGTAATCCCAACAATCCTAAGGAGAATATGACTCAAAGTAAGGAAGAGTTGGCTAATAAGCATGACAAGGTCGAATATAGAAAAATTAGGACCGAAGTTATAATAGACAACGAATGAAGAAAGGGTCAAAATAGGATGAAAAAGTGATAATAAAGAAAAACCGTGGAAACAAGTACGTGACGCTCAAAAGAACATTGAGCTAAAGGTTTCAACTACTAAAAGGATAACTAGACATGAGAATTGTAAATGCCACACTTTTGAGTTAAGGAAAACCGGGAAAAGAATTGGTCAAACCGAGTAAGAAAATCGAGTCGATTTACAAACCTGATCATATGGGAACAAGCAATTTGGAAATTTACAACTTCTGGATGATCTAAAGGTTTCATTAAACCTTGGAAAAGAAACTTAAGACAAAATAAAAGACAAAAACCAAATTGGTTTAGATAAATGGGATTCCATAAGAACTTTGAAGTTAAGCGTGCTTGCTCAAGAGTAGTGTGAGGATGGGTGACCTCTTGGAAAGTATGATTTTTTTTTGTAACCCAAAATTTTGGTAAAATTTTTTTATGTGAACGTACCCCTTATCATAAATGGCAATAAATTAATATATATTTAATTATTGGAATTAATACAAATAATTTAATACCAAAATTAAATTATTAAAATTAATACCAATAATTTATGTCAATATTAATACTAATAATAAATCTCTTCCATTTAATACACGATTTTACACCTATATAAAGAAGTCATCCCCATTCATTCTTCTCACACCTGAACACTTCTCTCTCTCCCTCTACTGCTCCATTTCCTAGTGAAACTTGAACCAGAGTTTCGACTTAAACATTTTTCTTAACCTTGAAATGAGAGGTCGAGCTCTTTAGATCCGGGGAGAAGACAACTATCTAATAGAAAACTCCAGTCAATCGGAGAATCGTTGGAGAAGCGCCGACATGATGGAACAGTGAAGTAGCTCCGGCGGACCGAAGCTGCCGTATTTTGGCCAAGTTGAAATCGGCCATTTCAAGCCCTCATCAGGCCAAACCAAACCCTCCCAACACTTCCTCAGCCTTTCCACGGCCGAATTAGGACAGAAAGTAAGCCAATTCGGCTCCCCTTTACAATTTTCGATCGGTGCTAGAGATAGAGTTGACCAAATTTCAATGATGAAATTCTAATCCAATTCTGCATTAATTGATGCGATTCTTGATTCTAGGATGAACCTTAGGACGAGAGCTATCTACCCAAATCGAAAGCTCGGACCGCGGTGCCTTCTCTAGTGAGTAATCGAATCTTTCTCTCTCCATAGTTCATTTTCTAGTGAAGCTTCATTTGAGCTCGTCCTGACGTTAAAACTTACGATTCACATTTCTAAAGAATCGTATGAACATTTAGAAACTCAAATTTGAACTTCAATTTCAAAAATTGGAAACGTTTGATGGGTCAATTGGATGAAATCAAATTCGGATGTGTTAAGAAGTTGGAATTGGAGGAAAATTGGGGATTTTCAAAATTCAAAGGTCAAAATGAAATTTTATGAAATTGAGGGTCAATTGGGCATGCAAATAATGTTGGAGGACCAATTGAGGAATTTTGAAATTTTTGGGGCAAAATTTACCATTTATGTAAAGGAAGGGCAAAATGGTAATTTTGGAAAAGTTGGGGGACCAAATTGGAAATTTAGGAAAGTTAACTCCTTTTTGTGAAATGGAATACATTGAGGTCCTATGATAAATTTTAGAAGTTTCAGGACTCAATTTGAGGAAAAACCAGCATTTGGGACTTAAAGTTAAAGAGAAATAACTTTAGGAACCTAATTGCAAATAAATGAAAGTTTGGGTTTTCTCATTCATTGGAAATGAATGAAGGCTGTTATGCCGAGTAATAATGAACAAGTATGTTCATATCATGTAGTAACACGAAATACCGGGAACGCTAGCATGAACGAGCTCGCGTGAATATAATGAACCGGTCAAGTGGAATTCACTACGTTAACGGGTGAGTGGGTTTACTAACATCATACCCGGTTGGGATGATGAACACAACTTAAAATTTAAAACCATTTACCAGTTGTAAGTGGAAATTTTATATCATACCTGGTTGGGAATGATAAGTACCTCGGTATGAAAACCCACTATTAAGTTGTATTTTAAACATCACTACTTAGAGAAAGTGATGTGAAAATCATGCGGAAAAACTAATTACCGATTGTAAGTAGATCATACCCGGTTGGTATGATGAGACTTACTCGAAGGAAGTTGAAAACCCGTTCATCGGTTATGAACGGAGGTGTCCTTATACTGGGCGGTATAATGGATAGAGAAAACATATGTTTTGTCGGAAGTGCTCTCCCCTAATTATGTGCCAATGCTTAAACAATTTGGGAGGCCTTCTCGACGGTAGCTCGAATAGCTCTGATAGGTCGGGGGCCTCGGTTTTGGAACTTGGGGGCTAAATGCCCAATTTTGAAAATCTCGTACAGTGGGCCCAAGGCCAGTTGGCACGAGCAGGAGCTCATAAACGAACATGATATATGTGCCATAAAACTTAATAAGTGAATTGTTTGGCTATGGTACCAAGATTGGACCGACATGCTCAGTCAACTAGTGGCAGTGCGACATGACAGGTCGACGGACTAGTCAAAGAAAAACAGCTGCGGGTTGAGTTGAGAGTCGGGGCCATTGGACTAGTGGCACCACAGATTACATGGAAATATGTAAAAACATTGTTTGTACATGCACTATGAGTACGGGATCATCAAGACGCCCATGAGGGGTAGTGATGCGTCCTATAGGCACTGGACGACCTGGTGGCTATAAGGGTAGTTTGTCGTTCCAAGTGTCTGTGCGAAATCTGGAGTAGCACCAAGCGCATGAGACTGGGGTGGGGACAAGATGAGGTCTTTGTCTTCATACGGATGTGAAGAAGTGATTTCGGGATTGTGGGTCGGATGTCACGTACATCCACTCATTCCCACGGTGGAAGTGGTCGTACTTCTGTCCGAGTGGCAGGAAAAGTCGCTCTGAAGCCACTAGCGGGTTCAGTAGTGATACTGACTTGCGAATGTGTGTAACCTTCATGATGAAGGATGTGTGTTAGGTGATGACACATCGTGGTAAATAAGAAATGTTGGAAAAACCCAAAATTTTAAATGAAGGGATTTTTTAAAACAAAGGAATCTGTCACACTTCATATAAATATTTTTCTTAAAAGTAAAAAGCTTTTAAAAACCCATTCACTGAGTAGTCGTACTCACCCCCTCCCTTATATCCCTTTCAGGAAATCCCAGAACGCTTTCCCTGAAAGACAATCAACTAAGATGCCTGTAAGATAGGTATGTAAAGTTTAAAATTTCATGCAGTTTTAATTATGCTATTCTAGGAAATGGTGTAGGTTTAATCAAATTGATGAAATCAAATTCGGCTGTGTTAAAGAATTGAAATAAATTGTGGACCTATGATAAATTTTAAATGTTTCCGGACTCAATTTGAGGAAAAACTGGCATTAGGGACTTATAGTTAAATAGAAATAATTTTAGGGACCTAATTGCAAATAAATGAAAGTTAACTTTCTCATTCATTTGCAATGAATGAAGGCTATTAGGCCGAAAGATAATGAATCGAGATGTTCATATCGTGTAGGAATACGAAGTATCGAGAACGGCAACAAGGACAAGCTCGCGTGAATACAAAGAACCGGTCTAGTGGAATTCACGACATTTACGAGTGAGTGGGTTTACTAACATCATACTCGGTTGGGATGATGAGCACAACTTAAAGTTAAAAACCACTTACCGGTTGTGAGTGGGATTTTATATCATACCCGGTTGGGGATGATAAGCACATCGAAATGAAAACCCACTACTATGTGGTATTTTAAACATCATGACTTAGAGTAATGATGTGAAAACCATGCAGAAAAACTACTTTCCAGTTGTAAGTAGATCATACCCGGTTGATATAATGAAACTTTCTCGAAGGAAGTTGAAAACTCCTTCATCGGTTATGAATGAACATGTCCTTGTACCCGGGTGGTATAATGGATAGTGAAAACATGTTTTTGTCAAAAGTACTCTCCTCTGACTATGTGGCAATGCTTACACTATTTGGGAGACCTTCTTGACGGGAGCTCGAATTGCTCTGATAGGTCGAGGACCTCAGTTTTGGAACTTAAATGCTAATATGTCATATTTTGATTTTCTCGTATAGTGGGCCCAAGGCTAGTTGGCATGAGCAGGAGCTCATAAACTAACATGAATTATATGCCATGAAACTTTAAATAAAGAAATTGTTTGGCTATGGTACCAAGATAGGACCGACATACTTAGTCAACTAGCGGCAGTGCGACATGACAGGTCGACGGACCAGTCAAGACAAACAACTACGGATTGAGTTGAGAGTCAGGGTCATTGGACTAGTGGCACCACATATTATATGGCATAATGAGAAAATATTGATTGTGCATGCACTGTGAGTACGTGACCGTTAAGACGCCCAAGAGGGGTAATGATGCATCCTAAGGGCACTTGATGACCTAGTGAGTATAGGGGCAGTTCGTTGTACCAGGTGACTGTGCGAAATTTGGAGTAGCACTAAGCGCATGAGACCGGGGTGGCGATAGGATGAGGTCTCTTTCCTCATATGGACACGAAGAATTGATTTTCGGGATTGAGGGCCGGATGTCACGTACATCCGCTCATTCTCAAGGTAGAAGTGGTCGTACATCTATCTAGGTGGCCGGTAGAGTCGCTCCGAAGCCACAAGTGGGTTTAATGGTCGTGTTGTCCTGTGAATGTGTGTAACCTTCATGATGAAGGATGTGTGTTGGGTGATGACACACCGTGGTTAAAAAGAAATGGTGATAAACTTGAGATTTGCAAGTGAAATGGTTTTGAAAGAAAGGAGTTTGACCCACTCCAATAATAAATGTTTTCTTAAAAGTCTAAACTTTTGAAAACCCATTCACTGAGTAGTCGTACTCACCCTCTCCCTTATATCCCTTTTAGGAGATTTTGGAAAGCCTGCACTCAAAGACCATCAAATGAGATGATTGTGAGACAGGTATGATAAATCTAAATTATTACATAGTTTTGATTTATGTTATTCTAGGAAAAGGTGCAGTTTAAAGGACGCCTTACTCTTTACAGTTTATAATAAGGACAACCCTTTAATAAACCAGGAGAGTGGTGGGTTAATCAGGGGATCCGATCAAAACGGGTCGGGGCATGACAAACGCTCTAAGAGTGACCAAAAGAGTGGTGACCACCCCACCCTAAACAAGGTGATAGGATGAGTGTCACGCCTCAACCCAATTTGGTCGGATCCCTATGATCAACCCGCCACTCTCTTGATTCAAGAGGGGTTTTCCCATTCTTTAATTCAAGAGTAGCTAGGCGAAATCTCACCCTTGTTCCCTGGAATAACATATATCAATAAAAATGCAAGCTCAAGATAATTAAGCATACCTGACAAAGGGTAAGGCTTGGTGCTATCCCTAGTCATTTCTCTATTTCCTGAAAACGAATAAAAATGGTGGGTGAGTTTCTACAACTTAGTGAATGGGTAATTTTAAAAAATAAGGTTTTAATAAAATAGTTTTGAATTGATGTGTGCCAAACTCCTTATTTCCTTTAAAATATTTCATCTCAAAATCTCGGTTGTCATAGACATTTCCCATCATTAACCACAAATGATGTGTTTATCAATCAAAACATGCCCTTCATCATGAAGGGAACACACATTCGCAAAGCAGCACGTCCACTGCACCCACTTGTGGCATCGGAGCAACTTTACCGGCCACCTAGATAGAAGTCCATCCACTTCTACCTTAAGAATGAGTGGATGTACGTGACATCCTACACTCAATCTCATAAAGAATCTCCGTGTCCGTATGAGGACAGAGACCTCATCCCATGTGCATGAAGCTACGTTGAGCTTCCCTGATTATTGGCATGAAAAACTACCCTTATCTCCACCATGTCGTCTAGTAGCCCCTAGGACGCATCGCTACACCTCTTGGGGGTCTTGAAGGTCCCGTACCTCAGTGTATGCACAAAACAATAGTTTTCCTTATATTCCATTTAATCTTTGGTGCCACTAGTCCAACGGCCCCGATTCTCAACTCGACCTATAGCTGTTTGTCTTGATTGGTCCATCGAGCTGTCTTGTCGCACTACTGCCAGTCCATCGAGTACGTCGATCCTAACTTGGTACCATGACTAAACATATCATTCAGTAAAGTTTCAAGAACATAAACTCATGTTTGATTACAAGCTCCTGCTCGTGCCAACTGGCCTTGGACCCACTATATGAGATTTTTAAAAAATGGACATTTTAGCCCCCAATTTCCAAAACTAAGGCCTCCAGCCTATCCGAGCTATTCGAGCTCCCATCAAGAAGGCCTCCCAAAAAGTTTAAGCAGTGGCACACAGTCAGGGGAGAGCACTTCTGATAAAATAATCTTTTAGCTGTCAATTGCACCAACCGGGTGTGAGGACATCTCCGCTTATAATCGATGAATGAGTTTTCTACTTTATTTTAGGAAGTTTATCAAACCAACTGAGTATGATCTATTTTCAACTGGTAAGTACTTTTTTAGTGTGTTTTCTCTCATCACCCCATCCAGGTGTGATGTTAAAATCTCGTATTGTGGCGGGTTTTCATTTTCGAGTAACTTATCATCCCCACCAGGTATGATATAAAAATCCCACTAACTCGTGAATGCTGTGAATCCTTCTTAAGCAGCTTTTTGTCTCCTTGCGAGCTTGTCTTAGTTGGCGTTCCTGGTACTTCACATTCCTACATAATATGAACATCCTTGTTCATTATTCTTTTGCCGTATGGCCTTCATTTATTACGAATGAATAAAGTACCCAAACTTTTCAATTAATTGCATTTAGGTCCCTAACGTTCTTTTTCTTTAACTTTAGTTCCCTAATGCAGATTTTTCCCCAAATTGAGTTTTGAAACTTCAAAAATTTACATTGGCACCTCAATTTATTCAAAATTACAACAGGGGTTCAAGTTTCCCATATTCCCAATTTGGTCCCCAATTTGTCCAAAATTACCATTTTGCCCCTACTTTAAAAAAATGGTAAATTTCACACCAAAAATTCAAAAAATTAACCAATTGGTCCTCCAACATCTTTCCCACACCCAATTGGCCCTAAATTTTAGGAAATTGCACTTTCATCCCTCGAATTTTTGAAATCCCTAAAATTTCCCCCAATTTCAACCTTTCAACTTGGCTAAATATTATTTTATCAAATTGACCAATCAAACGAGGTTAATTGTTGAAATTGAAGGTAGATTTAAGTTTATACACATCCATACTATTCAATTGCACTTTGAATTGTATGAATTGACACTAGGATGAGCTCAAATGGAACTTCGTCGAAAAATTGAACGTAGTTAGAGAAAGGTTCAAAAGTTTACCGTCGAGGGTGCGACAATCCGATCTTTTGATCTTGGCAGATAGCTCTCATTCTTAGGTTCTTCCTAGAATCAAGAATCACCTCAATTCATATCTAATTCAGGTAGAATTTGGTCAGTAAATATCTGCGGGTTCTCTCTCTAGCATCAATCAGAATTCATAGAGTGGGGCCAAATTGGCTTACCTTTCTTCTCTAATTCGGTCGTAGGAGGGCTGAGTGAGTGTTGGGAGAGCTTAGTTTGGTCTGAGGAGGGCTCGAATTGGTTGATTTCAGCTCAATAGAAATAGGGCAACTTCGATTTGCCGGAGCTGCTTCACTGTTCGATCACGTCGGTGTTGCTTCGACGGTCCTCGGTGCAATTTGAGACTACCACCGTGTTGCTAACTCCTCCCCAAGTCTAAGGAACCCAACTACGTCTTCTTTGGCTCAGAAAAGACCCTATATCAGAGCTCTAGTTCGAGCTTCATCAAAAAACTCAGTTGCTGAGAGAGAGTGAGGTTTTATAGGTAGCTTGGGGCTCTTTATATAGGTAGCTTGGGGGCTCTCCGACCATTCATTTGGCACGTTAATGACAGTCATTGATATCTTGAAACATTCTGAACAGAAACGTTTCTTCTTCGTCGATGCTGTTCAATTTTTTGGCGAGTGAACAATGCTGCCATATGAAGGAAGAAGACGACACCATTCCAAACCGGGTCCAACGCTTAAACTGGCGGTTCAGGCCTAATTTGACTAAGTTTTTCAAAATTAAAATTTCTAAATTCATCTAAATTCATTCTATATCCAATGGTGGCCTTAATTTTTTAATTTGAATTTTCTAAGCCACCTAGAAAAATGAATTTAACATCCAGTTCAATAGTGGTTTAAACTGGTCCAAACCGTTTCAATCTGGTTTGGATCTGGTTCACCTGAATCGGTCTAGTTTACAATTCCAAATTGTCCTATGGTCTTTTTCCAAGGCTTTTATGAACCTTTGGGTCTCTCGGGAGTTGTAAATTTCCCAATTTTCACATTCTCTGGTGATCGGGTTTGTGATCCGGTTCGGTTTTCTCACTCGGTTTGACAGGTTATTTTCCCGATTTTCCTTAACTCCAAAGGGCGGGGTTTACAACTCTCCCCTCCTTTTTGGAGTTTTGTCCACAAAACTTATTCCACATTCTTTATTTTGGAATGAATCTTCATTGATATAAATTTATAGTTTATCAACATACAACCTTCTCATTTGTTTCCATTTATCCCTTTTATCACATACTTAAGATTTTCTTTTCATTCACATCAGTTTCTCATTCCATAGAGCTTACTTTAGCTAAGCATATCTCATTGGAAGGTTTAAGGTCATATCCTTAAATTCACATCCTTTGTTCCTTAAAGCACTATTTCCCCAATCCAAAATCCTTTACTTTAGATTTCAGGATTTGGAGTTCCAAAATACCCAATCCTTCTTGCATCCGGTTATTTTCTTTATTGTTGACCTTCTTATCTCATTGTTCGTTCCAGCATCAGATACATACTTCCACAGGTGTTGATGTTATCGCCTTTTCATCCTAAATTGAACCTTCCCTCATTGTTTGTTATTACTTCTTCGTTCCACATTTTAACGCCTGACCTTGTCATGCTCAAATCATAGACTCTTCCTTACCTAAGTCATATTTCCCTAGGAAGGTTGGGCTTACATGTCCCTTATCGCACAATGTTCTTTGGAACTTGTTTTTGACGTCATATCCTTTATATTCGTTTTGGTTTCCCTACTTATTCGTCTTTTCCCAACTTCTTTATTGGGTCTTTCAAATTTCAAGTCTTTGAGTTTCCCAATACTTACTGACATACTAAAGCTCTTCCTTTCTTACGTCATTCCTCATTCCCATGGGCATCCTTTCCCTTAAGGACTCTTCTTTTTCGTAAACCACTCTTACTCACTTGTGATCATTTCACGATCCTTTTTTTTTGAGTTAGTTCCTTTCTTACTCGTATGACATCTTTTTTTGCTGTTGTCTTCCTACTTACCCATTATTTGGGTTCAACTTACCCCTTAGACTCTCACGACTACTTTTCCTATACGCTTGATTCTTTCATCTCCAATAGCTTGTCTTTGAGGAGCTTATCTTCTTTCCAATTTTTGTCAGTCCCATCACCTCATAATTTTACTATGTATGTTTTTCCCAAAATTTTCCTTCCTTGGAGATTCTTATACTCCTTTTCTCTCGAAATTATTTTCTAGTTTTTACCATGTTGAATGTCCCACCTTAAATGACATTTCTTGAGGCCATCCTATCCTACTCACATTTATCCTTGAGACCCTACAGATATTTCTTGTATACCTCATCTTCATTCTCACTTGCTCCTAGTATTCATCTATTGCTTGGAAGTGGAGTTCACATCGTTCCTCATCTTACAACTCTTGATCGTCCTATAGAAAGCTTATTTAACCTCCTTATAGCTTTTAGGTCATTACTCCTATATTATCCATTGATCTCTTTATGGCCTTCCTCTATCCCTATTTCTCAAAGGTTTTGGCATTTCCATCTTGTCCTTTCTTACTGGGATTATGACCTTCACAAGGGTAAATTCATTAATAATCTTGCTCATTTTATCCTCTTAGTCTACTTATTTTGAGTGGATTATCTCTCTGTTCTAATTGTCTTTGGGATCAATTCCTTTACCCTATTTTGGGTATGATCCTCACTACTCCCCAAATCCTTCTTGGAATGTAGTTTATTTCCCGGATGATCTGGTTGTTATGGGTTATTTCCTTCAACTGGATTCGTCTAGAATCCCTCTTTGAATTTTCCTACTTCCTTGCAAGTGGATTATACTTAACCTCTCCAAGCACTCACTTAACCATTTGTACTACTTAATAAGGTCCTTATTTTGGCTCTAGTTTTGCAGTATTTCCTCGGTTGATTTCTTAACTTGGAGCTTTCTCCTTCCACAATCCCACTTCCTATTCTCATCCTTCCTCTAGGGTCTTCTATTCAGGGATTTCTAAGTTCGATCTTCCCTACTACCCCTTAGAAGTTCTTCTTTTATCCTTTACTTATACTTAATAATCTTTGTGTGGTTTATTCACTATGGATTTCTCCCTTTTTGGTTCCATATCTCTGCTTCCCATAAGTCTCCTTATTTTATGGAGTTCCTAAGAAATTGTGTCTTCGTTCTTTCCAAGTGGGAGTTATTCTTGAGCTTTCTTGCTATCGTATTTTCACCTTATCCTGTCTTAATTTTCTTAATACCCTCATTGCTTCCCATAACCTTCTTTCTTCCTGATTAACTTCCATTCCCTTGGTTTTTCCTTTGTAATCGTCTCCGGACCAATCAAAACAAACAACTACTGGTTGAGTTGAAAGTCGGGACCATTAGGACTAATGGCACCACATATTACATGGTAATTTAAGAAAACTTTGTTTGTGCATGCACCATGAGTACAGGATCATCAAGATGCCCATGAGGGGTAGTGATGTGTCCTAAGGGCCCTGGACGACCCGATGAGTATAAGGGCAGATCGTCGTTCCAAGTGTCTGTACGAAATTTGCAGTAGCACCAAGCACATGAGATCGGGGTGGGGACATGATGAGGTCTTTGTCCTCATATGGACACGAAGAATTTATTTTGGGAATAAGGGTTGGATGTCGTGAACATCCACTCATTCTCAGGGTAGAAGTGGACGTACTTCTATCCGGGTGGCCGGTAAAGTCGCTCTGAAGCCACAAGTGGGTTTAGTGGACATACTGACCTGCGAATGTGTGTTTAACCTTTATGATAAAGGATGTGTGTTGGGTGATGACACACCATGATTAAATAAGGAAATGGTGATAAAACTCGAGATTTTGAATGAAGGGATTTTTGAAAGAAAGGAGTCTGGTACACTCCAATAATAAATGTTTTCTTAAAAGTCAAACCATTTGAAAACCCATTCACTGAGTAGCCGTACTCACCCCCTCCCTTATATCCCTTTTAGGAAATCCCGGAAAGCCTACCTTTAAAGACCATCAACTAAGAAGCCAGTGAGACAAGTATGATGAATTAAAAATGTTATGTAGTTGTAATTATGTTATTCAAGGAAAAAGGTGCTGGTTTAAAGGACGCCTTACTCGTTACGGTTTATAATAAGGGAAACCTTTTAATAAACCGGGAGAGTGGCAGGTTGATCATGGGGTTCCGACCAAACCAGGTTGAGGCATGACAAGTTTCATTAGAGATTTCATGCCTTTCTAAATTCAAGTTTGTTTACGAGTTCCTACTCGTGCCCATTGGCCTTGGGCCTATTGCACGTGATTTTCCAAAAGGCCACCCAAATGGTTTAAGCATTGACATACATTTAGGGGAGAACACTTATGACAAAAAAATATATTTTCACTACATCCCACCAACCGGGTGTGATAATATCTACACTTCCAACCGACAAGCGGGTTTCTTCTTCCTTCAAGAAAGTCCATCATACCAACCATGTATGATTTCCTATACTTACAACCGATAAGTAGGTTTTAGCTTAGTTCGCCCATCACCCCAACCGGGTATAATGTTAAAATTATACTCACAAATTGTGTCAAACCGTGTTTTTAGTAACCTAAAATTTCGGTTGGAAATTTTTGTCATTAAATTTATGTGGAAATTAAATATTATATATATAATTGTTAATTATGTCTATATATATGTTGAATAGATGTTTACATATAAGAGTATATATATATAATTGTACAAAATTAATTTCCAAACAAATATAAATGAGAAATGGATTCTAAGAAATTAATACTATTATTAAATAAATACCCATAAATTAATACCTACATTAAATTATTAAAATTATTACCCATAAATACCCATCAATTCCCTAATTTAATGAGAATAAATACCCACAAATACCCATAATATAGTAATTAATCTTCCCCATTTAAAAAAAATAAAATTTATAACTATATAAAGAGCTTTTCCCCATTCATTTTTTTCACACTTGAAAACTATCTCTACTGCTCCATTTTCTGGTAAAGTTTGAACTAGAGCTTTGACTTAGGTATTTTTCTTAACCTTAGAAGGTGATAGACTTCATGGGAAGTCAGCTATCTGGTAGTAACCTTCATTCGATTTGAGAATCGCTGGAGAAGCGCCGACGTAATCAAACAGTGAAGCAGTTCTGGCGGACCGAAGGTGCCTTATTTTGGCTGATCTGAAATCGGTTGAATTCAACCCTCCTCCGGCTAAACCAAGCTCTCCCAACATCCCTACAGCCCTTAGATGACCTCAATTGAGTTGAAAGTTAAGCCAATTCGACCCTTTTTAGTCGTTGCAGGCCAGAGTTAGAGAGAGAAATTACATAATTTCACTAACGAAATTCTCACTCAATTTGGGGTCAATTGTAGAAATTTTTGATCCTAGAAAATACCTCAAGAAGAGAGCTATCTTCCTCGATAGAGAGATTAGACTACCACACCTCCGACGGTAAGCTTTTAGAGCTTTCTCTCTCTAAGTTTAGTTTTCTAGCAAAGTTTAGTTTGAGCTCAATTCGGACCTAAATGACGCGGTTCAAAGCTTCATTGAGTTGTATTGATGTGTAAGAACTCAATTTTACCTTCAATTTCAACAATTAAACCCAATTAAATGGTTAATTTGATGAAATCAAATACGGCCAGTTTGAAAGGGGGAAATTGAGGATTTCGTAAAATTGAGGGAATAAATTGTAATTTTCCAAAATTGAGAGTCAATTGACCATGAAAAAGTTTTGGAGGACCAATTGGTCGATTTTTAAAATTTATAGTGGTTAAATTATTATTTTTATAAAGTAGGGACAAAATAATAATTTTTAAAAAGTTAAGGAATAAATTAAAAAATTGAGAAAATTGAACCCATTTTTAATATCTCTAATATTCGTGGGAAATACACAAATACTGGATTAGCATATTAGAAATTATATATTGATAGCCTTGGACCCATTGTAATAAGACCTTATAAAACAAGGAGTGTATCTGATGCCGTGGAGATACCGGATCCAAGCCTATCATGACATGAATGGTTTGATAAAACATATTTAAAATATGTGAACTCATACAAGAGGAAATCCCATTGGCAAGAGGGAATGAAATCAAACATTTATAAATAATGGAGCCATTTTCTTATATTTCTTGAAACGGTTGAGAAGGGGTTGGATGAGGAAGAAGCCTTATATGATCAGGTAGGGAGTTTAACGAAGGAGAAGAAGGTAGTTTTATCGGTATCCGAAAACAAAGGTAAATGGCTATAAAAGGAAAGTGATCCAAATGGATGATCCTGTGTCTCATACCCTGTGCGACAATACCAATACAATTGTTTGCACAAAACTGAACGAGTTTAGTATCTCTAATACATCATACTTATATTTACATTTTTTCTAAAAATAAAAATAATTTACAAATATTATAAATAATAATACAAAGTTTACTTCAATTTCTCTTATTTAATAATTATTATTCTCAAATTTTATGTTTTATTTAGTATCTATATAAACTTATTTTATAATATCAAATAATAAATATATGAATAGTTCATAATCAAGATTACTATGTAATTTTCCATATAAGATATGGGGTTATAATAGTTACTTGATAAAATATTTCGTTTAAGAAAAATGTTTGAGAAGTATAGAATATACACTCTTATCGAAATAACATGTTATTACACATTGACAAAAACCTAATAATAATAATAGTTATTTTATATTTCTATAAAAACTCATTTCAAATAGTTAATAAATACGCTCATTCCAAGGGATAATAATATTCCAATAAGTTTATTATTTCAATTTTAATTTACCATACAAATTTTATTGATAGATATAGGTACCATTTTTTTAATATATCAATTGTCACATTTTAGTTTTTATGAACTAAATATTTAACTAACTCATATAAATTTTTATTATTTATCATTTACTTCTATATATACTTATTTATTATTTCAGGCTAAATTTCTAAAATTTACCTATTAATTCTTAATTTTTTAAAACTTACAAATTCTACATTCAAATTTTTATTATTTATATTTTAGTACTAAAAAAACTAATATTTCATTATTTCTAACCAACTACGTAATAGCCATGGCTCGCCTAGCTAATATTCCATTATTCGTAACTAACAGGATGATAGCGATGACTAGCAATCCTACGGTGTTGGAAATACGCATGCGCTTGCGTCATAACCGTGATCTTTCCTTGCCTACTCACGAAATGCATCCTTATTTTGCGCCAAGGTATATTGCTTTCTTTTCTGTTTTATGTTGCTTTTGGATTTATTTTATTCATTTAAAGCACGTGAATACCTTGTATTCTTCGGCTTTGACGAACATCAAAGCGAATACATTTTGCCTTATTCTACACGAAAGTACTCCCAAAATTTATAGGGGGCTCCCATCTATCTTATCAACAATTAAAGATCGCCTTTTCACACTTGACTAGCTACATAAATCGAATGAAGGCAGAAAATGTTATAATATTTCAAATTTACAATAGTTAATGATATACTAAATTTGAATAGAAAGTATATAATACTTAAAATGTTAAAATATTTATAATTTTTTACTAATAATTTTGCCACATGACGATCGCATAACCAACTTCTAATAATAATTTGTAATATATACTTGATATTAAAATTATGGGTATATTAATTAAAATAGTACCCACGTAACAAATACTTAGAACAAATTGTTTACTAATTTATAGCTAAGATTTATTTTTATTTTATAAATAATGTGGCTTAAAACTAATAAAAAAATTAACGGGATATAATACCTCATAAAATATAAAAAAAATTTCACACCAACTCATAATAATACATAAAAGCTTTTATTATTAAAAAAACTTACCGCCCCATCAATTTTACCCAATCATACCTCAAATACTTACCAAATAATTATACTAATATTTGATCACTATATAATTTAAACTAAAATTTAACTTAAAATGTCTATATATAAAAAAATATTTCATAATTATTATATCATGTTATTTCTCATATTTTCTTCGTACTCATATCTCTTAACTTTAGTGCTTTCTATTTCGGTGTATCATGATAGAACTCTAGTTCATCATGTGTAATATATAAAATTTTGGAGTTTAAAGTTAAATTTAATTGGACCATAAAATAATATTGAACGGAAAATGGAATCATATGGAAAATTAAGTTTAAAATAGGAATGTGAATATAAACAAGGAATTGAGATCAAATAGGATTAGAAAAGGATGTCCCAACCAAAAAATTGAGATTCTTGGGAAAAAAAGTCAATTTTGACTTATCGTAATGGGATTTCAAGTTAAATTATTAAGAGGATAAAAAAGGTAAAATTGTAACTTATTTAATCAAACATTAAAGGTGTTAGGTTGTCCAGATTTGACTCAGGTGGACCCGACTCGTAAAACCTCGCATATAGCATCCCCTTATGCCCGAAGGATTGCAACTACACACTATAAGAAGTATGAGTCAAATTGATTCAATTTTTAACTAAAATACACTCAACAAAATGTAGGGATAAGCTAAAAACTCCTATACCAGTATTTCTATAATATTAATTACATTTTCATTTGCTCAACAACATCCAAACTCATAAAAATTGGTATCAAAATTTCTCTTGATACTCGAGTGATCAAGATTCAAATTCTTTCTCACCCAACCACTAAATGATGTGATTTTTATGTCAAAATACCTCTAAGGGAGTCCTCTTTAGGTTTTAGGCTTGGCCCTAACTTGAAAGTGGTCGGATAGTGCCACACAGGAGCCCTTTTATCCGACCCTAATATGGTACAGCAAAATTGCTGGTGGCTGATAAATGGCCAAATTTGGCCACCTTCGACCACCACTCCAGTTGACACTAGTGTTAAAATGTCTGTCTATCTCCCCTCAAACTCCCACTAGGAAAAGCCAACCTTCAAAATGGGAAGAATGAGCATCACATACTGATTTCTACGTGGGGGTCTATTCAACTATGCTTGATTATGGCTAATCGAGGCTAAAATTCAATTATGGCTTGATTATGACCACTTTGCCGACGAAAACAATAAAATGACTTGCCTGGACCTTGCCAACAAAAAAAAATCTCAACTTCGGCCATCTCTCCGACCATCTCCCTTGAGAATTTCTTACTAGTCCTCTTGTACCTCTATTTTGACTACTTTTGGAAAACGACCAAATTCGAATGGGGTAAAACCCACTCACTTAACAAATTTAAGGAAAATGAGAAAACATGAAAATGTGAGGACAATTCAAAGAGACGGATAACATCTCCAATGGAAGCCAATACCAAGGTGGATAACCTTGAAAAGAATCGTACAATGATTTTTCATTCAATATTGTGTGCTAACCCCAAGGGTTCAAATAGGTTTATAAATTCCACACTTTTGAAATTAAAATTTCAATTTTTTTTACAGAACTTATATTGTTGTTATATTATGAGCCTTGTGTACTTGTTGGTTTAGCCTTGGTGAAGATACCCACCATTGTAGCATGGAGTGTATGTGACATTTTGTTATCAAATCCCAACTGTAATACTGAGAATCCCGAACTGGAAACCAAGCGAAACCAAATCTTAAACTAAGGTAAAACTGAGAAGGAAAACTGATCTGGGAGTCGGAATCGAACCAAAATTTGAATATGGTTTGAAACTAAGACTTAAGACAATGACAACGAATATAAAATACCCTTGGAGAATAATTAGTGATCGAAAATCAAGGATCATGAAAAACCCAAGGTAGAACCGATTTAGTTTGGGTTTGAACTAACCCAGGTCACAAAAACCCCCCCAATCTTTAGAGGGGGCTAAACAAATTGATATTTGGTGATTCTTGAGTCCATTCAATAGTAAAATTAAATAAATAATTTTTAGAAATATTTATTGGGCCATGAACCAACTGAATTAGGGGTGAATCGATCGAACTAGCAAAACAATTCAATGAAAACTAGTTCGAAACAGTGCCAAACCGACCGAAGGGTTAGAACACGCGTCACACGTAGGGGCAAAGGTGAATTTCTATGTTCATTATAGGGACTGTATTGAGAGATCTTCGATAAAGAAATTGCACACCAATGGAAGTCATCAGTCATGAAGGAATAGTAAGGGTTGAAGGCAAGTTACACAATAATTCATCTTGACTCTTCACTCAATGTAAACCCCATCCTTTAAAGATAAGAAAACCGGAGAAAGAACCGGTTAACTCAAGAGAGAAAAATCGAGTCAATTCATGAACCTTAATCAATAGAAAAATGGGTAAAATGGGAAATCGATAAACCCCAAGTGACTTAAAGAGTCATAAAAAGCATGGAAAAGAACCTTAGGATAATTGGGAAGAGAAAACCAGACTGGTTCAGGGTGAACTGGTTTAAACCATACTTTAACCAGTTCCTAGATTCATTTTTCTTGGTGACTTAAAATAATCAAATTGGGGAATTGAAGCCACCATTAGATGGATAATGAATTTAGAAATTTTTAATTTTGAGAAAAATGGTCGTATTGGGCATAACAGACTGATTTACACATTGAACCTGGTCAGACCGGTCCGGTCCAGTTCAGAACAGTGCCATCTTCTTCCTTAGGATGATAGCACTGTTCATTCAATGCAGAAATGGATAACATTGATGAAGCTTAAATTGCTCTGATCAGGTCATTTTAGGGCGAGGATAAGCTCGACCAAAATGGAAATTTTCGGGCAGAGGGTCCCTGAGCTCCACATATAAAGAGCTCCTCTCCATTCATTCTTCACACACCTCAAATCTCCATTCCCTCTCAACTGCTCCAATTTCTGATGAAGCTCGAACTAAAGCTCCGATATAGGCATTTTTTGTAGCCTCAGAAGATAAGGTCGTGTCCTAAAGACTCCGGGGGAAGTCAACTATCTGACAACAAGCTCTTCTCGACACGAGGACCATCGGAGAAGCATCGGCGGAATCAAACAATAAAGTAGCTCCGAAGGACCGAAGTTGCCCTATTTTGGCCGACCTGAATTCAGCCAAATTCAGCCTTCCTCCGACCAAACCATGCCTTCTCGACACCCCCACCACCCTCACACAACCGCAATAGAGCTAAAAGGTAAGCCAATTTGGCTCTTCTCTATCATTTCTGGTCGGTGTTAGAGGGAGAAAGTGCAAAATTTCATTGATAGAATTCTCCCTCAATTCGATGTTAATTGTAGTAATTCTTGATCCTAGGAGGAACCTTAGGATTAGAGCTACCTTCCTAGATAGAGAGCTCGTGTTTTCGCACCTCCGACGGTAAGCTTTCCAAGCTTTGTCTATATACGAATGATTTTTCGGTGAAGCTCGGTTTGAGCTCATTCTAGCCTCAATTCATGCGATTCAAGGCTCAATTGAATCATATGGAAGTGTAGGAACTAGTTTATACATCCAATTGAAACAATTAACCCAGATTGAATGGCCAATTTGAAGAAATCAAATTTGGTCAGTTTGAAAGGGGGAAATTGGGGGAAAAGTTTGGGGAAAATTGGGAAATTCGAAAAATTGAGGGACCCCTTTGCAATTTCCCAAAATTGAAGGCTAATTGGACATGAAAACGATGTTGGAGGACCAATTGGTTTATTTTTGAAACATTTTGGGTTAAATTGCCATTTTTTGGAAGTAGGGGCAAAATGATAATTTTTTAAAAGTTGGGGACCAAATTGAAAATTCGGAAAACTTAAGCCCCTTATACAATTTTGAGTAAAAGGAGGATTCAAAGGGAATTTTGGAAACTTTGGGAATTAAATGGGGCAAAAGTTGGCATTAGGGACCTAAAGTTAAGAGAAATGAACTTTAGGGACCTAAGTGTAATTAATCGATAATTTGTGAACCTAGGCTTTTATGCCAAACCGTAATTGATATGGCTGCGCAAATCGTGTAGGGACAAGTGTGACCGGAATGCAAGCAAGAGAAAGCTCATGTAAACCTGGTAAACTAGCCGATGACGAACATGTCACGATTATCGGGTGAGTGGGCATATTTACATCATACTTGGTTTGGATGGTGAGCACTTTAGAAACAAAAAACCACTTGTGAGTGAGACTTTAACATCATACCTGATTGGGGTGATGGGCGATTTAAGCGAAAACCTACTTATCGGTTGTTAGTAGAGGAACCTAGTTGGTATGATGAACTTACTTGAAGAAAGGAGAAACCCGCTTGCTTGTTGTAAGGAGAGATATCATCACATCCGGTTGGTGGGATGAAGTGAAAATATATTTTGTCAAAAGTGTTCTCCCCTAACTGTGTGCCAATGCTTAAACTATTTGTGAGAATTCTTGACGGGAGCTAGAATAGCTCAGAGGCCTCAGTTTTTGAACTTACGGGGCAAAATGCATGATTTTGGAAAATCACGTGTAGTAGGCCCAAGGCTAGTGGACACAAGAAGGAGTTCCTAAACAAACTCGAATTATGAAAGCCATGAAATTTTTTAAATGAAATGGTTGTGTGATTTCGCCATGGTACCGAGTTAGGACCGACGGTACTCGATGGACTGGCGACAGTGCATTAGGGCTAGGTCAATGGATCGGCCTAGACAAACAACTATAGGTCGGGTTGAGGGACGGGGCCGTTGGACCAGTGGCAGCAAAGATAATGTTTATGATATGAAAAATTCTTGTTTGTGCATGCACTTGTGGTACATGACCATAAACACACCCAAGAGGGATAGTGATGGATCCTAAGGGCTACTGGGCGACATGTTGGAGATAAGGGCAGTTCATTGTGTCAGTCAGTTGGGAAGCTCGGAGTAGCTTCTTGCACATGAGACTAGAATGGGTTAGAATGAGGTCTCTGTCCTCATACGAACATGGAGTTGCATTCAGGTCCAAGGGTCAGATGTCGAGGACATCCACTCAGACTTACAGTAGAAGTGGACGAACTTCTATCTTGGTGGTAGTAAATACGCTCCGAGCCACAAGTGGGTGTAGTGGACGGGCTACACCTGCGGATTTGTGTTCCCTTCTTGATGAAGAGTATGTGTTGTTTGCTAATCACACCAAATATAGAAATGGGAAAATTTTTTTGAAAACTGAATTTGAGAACTTTTAAAAGAAATCAACAACCTTGGCACAATTTAGCTAAAGCTATTTTTCTTGACAATTCATTCCCAACACCCACTCACTGAGTTGTAGAACTCACCCCCTCTTTTATACCCCTTTTCAGAAGTAAAGAAACATGACAAAAAAAAATGAGGATGTACCCTCCATTAGATATGCTTAATGTCACTTTAAGCTTGCATGTTTAATGATATGCTATTCCAGTGAACAAGGTTTAAATTACGCCAGACTCCTCTTGATTAAAAGAAAGGGGAAACCCCTCTTAAAGCAAGGGAGCAACGGGTTGATCATGGGGATCCGACCAAATTGGGTTGGGGCATGACACTCTAAGTGATAGTGAGAGAGTTGTACTTATTAGATAAGTTATGGCTCGTAGAAATACTTGGTGGAGAACCCTTATTAGGATGTTGAAATTGGCATTTAGTAAGGATGTTTAGATGAAAAGTGTTTCACCGAATATGTTCTCTTTTGAATCTACGAAGCCATGAGATGCGAAGGGCAATCAGTGATAACCCATGATGCATGGAAAGCCTCAACCTATTCCTGCTCCAATGGGAATTTAATAAATGTTAGGAGGAAATGCATGTGTAGACTGTCTTTTTGGATGAAAATACATAGGTTGACGAGGAATCAAACAGTGAAAATTAATGGGTAGAAGATTTGTCTTGTAGTAGGTGAAGTCCAATCAGTTAAGGCAAAATTCAGGAGGGAATTGGTTGAGACCCTATCTATGTATTAGAGTGGGGATTAAAGTTCATGAGCTAGTGATCCATGAGGAATGGATAGCTGGTAAATTTCTGGAAAATGTGTATGTTGATTCTAAGCATAAGTGAATCTCTAACTTCTATTATAGATGTGGAAAACTGAATATCACATCAAGCAATGTAAGGTTGAGCCCAAAGATGGGTAAATAAATTACACTTGATTGTATGCTCCATCATGTAAGTTGAATCACATACACGCACATGCTCATCCCCTTGGTCCGACTGAACGACCTAAATCCGATGGAAAACCTGAATTTTCCCAGCATAATTCAAAAACCCACTACTTGGTAATTAATTCATCTAAAGAGCCACATGCTATGGAATGATCAAAGGGGGTAATGATCGGATATCCAACTAATTTTAGAATTCAGCCATATAAATCTTGGAGGTCCCCTTGTCGGTTGAAGATCAAAATTCTCTCTGAAACATTCAAACCTCTATTTTTCGGTGATCACACTTG
Organism: Trapa incisa; assembly: GCA_030064435.1. Lineage (NCBI taxonomy): Eukaryota > Viridiplantae > Streptophyta > Magnoliopsida > Myrtales > Lythraceae > Trapa > Trapa incisa. The sequence goes on from CM057779.1 coordinate 23,304,930, forward strand.
AAAAGAGCACCACTTACTCTTTCAACTACCAAACTTAAAGTTTTTGGTGTCCCTGGAAAGCTAAGGGAGTCATCTTTCAAACGCCATCTCTCCCAGCCATCGACATTGTATTTACCATCATCATTATTATTATATATTATGAGACCTTTTTTGGTAAGGAATAAAGCATCTTGTTACTAGTCTTTTTCGACAGCCAACAATGGCTACAAAAAATTTTGTAGACTCCTCTTGGCCTTAGATTTCTCACGCTACTAGCCTTATATGATTGGGTAAATATTGAGGTCGAATTAATTCTAAGAAATGCTAGTTAACTTTAATTTTAACAAAGTTTAGTAAAATAGACTTTGTAGTTTGCTCAAACCTCTGTTTAAGGTGCTTCAAGTGTCCACAGATTCCTTTGAGAGTCAACTTTTGAACTACACTAGTGTCACCATCCGAGTCATTATCTTTGGTGAGATTCTCACCTGACCCGACTTTTGCTCGATAAACTGTTAGCTTAGAATTAATCCAAATCGTCATTGTTCCAGCCAACCCCAACCAAACAAAGAATACAACGGCCTAGGGGAAGGCCATATGGACCCCATATATGAGTTTGATATTTTATGGGAATTATTTTATTAGGGAGCAAAGGTCGTGGACTTAAATAGAAATATGGATAAGTTCGAGGACCCATTTGAGAATAAGTTTTCTTGAGGGTCTTTTTAAGGGTCTGAATAATGTTTTAGGACCATTTGAAAAAAGTGGTAATGTGACACCGGGAAATCCTAATTCTAGAACCAAACCGAGTTGAACCGAGAAATGGGATTGAATCAATAGAGTAAAACTAAATCGGGAAGTGAAATCGAACCAGAATGAGAGAAGGGATTAATGGAGAGGCCAAGAAGGGTGAAAATGGGACCTGAGGAACCCTTAGGAATATCTCGAAACATGAGTTCAAGGATTGGGAAGAAACTCAGAGAAAATTAGCTTGAACTAGGTTCGGGCAGGGGGAGCCACAAAGCCCCCTCCCCTCCCCCAACTTTGAAGGGTTCTAAACAAATATGAATTGAGTGATTCTTGTGTCCATTCAATAGGAAATTGAATGTTGAATTTTTAGATATTTTTATTTTTCCTAGAATTGGTTAGAAAAGGGATGAACCAAACCAAAAACTGTTGAATCGACCAAACAATTTATCGAAAACTAGTTCGTTACAGTGTAGACCGATCGGGGTGTGGCATTGGGTGTACACACACATGGCACGAATGGAGTGCGAGGCGCACACATGCACAACCACACACGTGCGTGTCATCTTCCTTGCTCGAGTCACGACTTGAATTCACCTGGAAAACTTGATGAACCCCCACAGACAACCTGAGCCACATGCTATGGATTGAGGAAAGAAGACTATGGATGGGTAGCCTCGTAAGTCTAGAACACGTCCGTATAAGGCATGCATGTCCCCATTGTTGGAAATCTCTGATAAGTCACTATGAAACTTGTCTGCTCCCAACTCCGATGACTTGACTACCAAAGAGCATAGCTTCTCTATTCGACCACCTCCAACGATGATCCTGGTATCCTTGGAAAGCTGATGAAGTCAACTTTCCATCGCTACCTCTCTCGGCCCTCAAATCCGGCTCTATAGTCATCGGTGAGATCACATAGTGCATGAACTCCAGTGAATGGAAATAGAGCATTTGTTTTAGAGGCCAATTTGGATGGCCACGATGACCCTCTTGAGCCGAAAATTATCTACAAGTCCCTCACACTCCAAGCTTTCCATAGCGAGTGACATTGCCTGATTTTTTGTAAGTGTGGGAGAGAATTAAAAATTTTAATTTTAGATTCTCAGGTTTAGTGGTTGTTCTAACTAAAATGGACTATGCAGGAGCTACATACCACTAATTAATGCAATTCAAGTGGCCATAAATTTTTGAGGAAGTTAGCTTCCCAACCGCAATAGCCTCGATGACCAACGGGCCGTCTCTGGTGAGTTCTTAACTTCAACCTAATATTTTCTCCTTTGCATGCAACTTTTTGATCAAGAATGGTTAGAACAATTCTGACTGACTATGACCAAACTAAGTTTACGATGACCTAGAGGGAGGTCATGGTAACTTTGACACTTAATTTGGTTATTTTTAGAGATATTTTCAGTTTGGGTCAAAGGCAGGTACTAAAATGCAAATATTTAAAGTTAGAGGACCCAAATGTATATGAGCTTTTTGTAATGTCTTCCTAAGGGGCAAAATAAAGTTTTAGGGCTAATTGAAAAGTTTGGTGAAGTTTAGGGAATAAGTTTGCCTATTTTGGAAGTTATAGTGACCTATTTGTAATAAAATGTAAAGTTAGGGTCTAAAGTGCAAATAAGAGGATTTGTGAGGCCAGAAGACAACTTTTGGGCATTCCAAGGATCTAAACATAATTAAAAAATGTTTAGCGATCTTCATGTGAAAAATAAGGGAAATGGAGTCCCAAAAGATAAGTTGTAAAGAAGTGGTGGATAATGTTAATTTTCCAAAACTTAGGGGTCATTTGACAATCAATGAGAAATATGGCATGTACTTGCTCCAATGCCTATTTGGGACCAGTATGGGAGTCAAGGAAACTTGGAGGACCTAATTGAAAGACTTGGGAAAGTTCAAGGTCTAAAAAGAATAAGTTTTAAAGTATATGGACAAAATGATATTTTTGCCCGAGTTATGGACCAAATGGTAATTTGGGAAAAGTTGGACCCCTAGTGGATAAATAAAGGAAATATGGGCACTTTAATAAGTGCTAAGTAGAAATAGAATGACCTCAAGCCCAAGGGATAAACCTTACAAAAGTTTAAGATTAAGGACTGATTTACCGATTTGTGTGTCGGGCAGCCTAGATCCATGAGGGCTAAACCGTAAGAAAAGTACGATAGTTAAATTATTGAATGGTTAGAAGTGGAACTGATCTCATATTGCTAAAGATTGTAGAAAACATAAAGGATCACTTGAGCAAAAGAAAAGAGCAGGATTAACGTTATCTCTCACAGAATGAACAAGTTCTATGACACGAGGTGAGTGAGAATGTTGGCGACATGTCTGATTGGATCGACCAGAGCACATATATGATTGTATGTATTGGTGTGTGAAATTAATAGTAGTCTGACTTAAAGATACTCATATAAGAAGTGCAAATGAATGATTACATATCCATAAAGCAAATATGATTTTAAAGGATAAAATGTTCATAAGACCGATGCATGCTAAGCAGTTAAGGTCCATTCAGACCAGAAGTTTTTGGGCAGTAGGACACTTGCTTGATTGAGGAGACAATCGAATGCTGGACCGGGCTCATATGAATTAATTTTCTATGTTATGTGTTGGTTAAAATATCAAGGCGTGAGTTATACAGTGAGACCCAAGTATAGGGCTTGACGCCAAACACATGTAATGTGGGGATATGATTAAATGATAGACCAAGCTCTAGAGTATGTTTACATCAAGTAATATTATTGTGATTTGCATTTGATTGGAGAGTCGAGCGTGTGTCGGACCGTACTCTCGATAATTAGTTTCCATGGGCATCATTATGATTATTAGGCAATGAGTGCCATGAATTGAAATTATGCTTTATGATATGATTGAAATACCGTTATAAGAGAGGGGAGTGATGGAAGGATGCCTGATGAGACTGTACCATCACTCAAGGAAAAATGGAAAGGAGTTCAGGGAGATGATGATGTGAATACTTCTAGTTTTTCTGAGACACTCAGATGACGTTCGTGTATCCTCCCAATAAACTAATGTGACGAGACGATGGCAGAATTGAGTTTCATGTGCTAGTGAGAGGGGGGTAGTGCATCCATGACCCATGGTGCTAAGACACCCAATTGTTAGACGACACTCGAGAAGTGTCAATTGTGGATGAGTGGCACATGACTCCCACACTCCAGTTTTACTCGGATGTGGTATTGTTGTATTTCTCTACACTCCAGGCATGTGAAATTGTATGAATAGGGCCTAAGTAGCCCATGTGTGTAAGGGCCTAAGTAGCCTAGGATGAGGCACGAGTCATGAGTAACTCGGAAGTGACGACCAAGTATGTAGGCCATATATGAGTGGGACACGAGTTCCGGATGTTTTGCTATATGTTGTTGTATTTATATGAATTTATATATATATATATATATGTGAACAATGAGGGAAACATAGAGTAACCTAACTATAGGATAGACTACGAATGGATGTGACCTGAGGCAAGGATCTTGAGAGTCATGATAAACCATGAAAACAAAAAATGATAAGTTAAATTAAAGAGATAGGAAAATGAGAATAGAGGTATTATGGGGAACGTTTGAGTTGTAAGCCATGAAGTGACCCGACGTTTGTGCCCCATTCATTAAGTTATTGAGCTCACCCCTCCCTTAAACAAATTGCAGGTTTTGAAATAAAGGAGGCATAGGGCAACAAGCAGAAGAAATTTTGAAGGCATTCACCAATTAAGGTAGCCCCTTGACGTGCTCACGAAGGAGGTTTAAATTCTTATCATGTTGCTATACTTCCCATGGTATTTTGAAAACATATTTTTGGTGGGCTAAAACTAAAACTTTGGAAAGAAAAGTTATGAATTTCCACTATATGTTACTGGTTGTTTTATTGGAAGCCTTGGTCCATCTCACCATATTGGTTATCAATGAGGACGTGTGGAGGGGTTCACGGGTCTCCGACCTACTAAATCGGGTCGGGGCCTAACAACCCCTTTTAGGTGGTATGAGTGCCCATGTTTTTCAAAAATGGAAATTTGAATATGAAAAAGATTTGGGATGGATGGAATAATGGGAATAGTAATGATAAGAACTTTGTTTAAAATAGAAAATGAAAAAATGTATTCCATTACTTGTTAAACCTAAAATTTCCATAGATAATGGGGCACATTGACGAGTTAGTGGGAGTACTCAACTGAGAGATGGTAGAGATAGGGTCTGCCCGGGTTCAAATTGAGAACTCACATGTAAAGGGTGTGACTCATGCATACATCTGATCATACTGGGATTACCTTAGGGAATACGGTTGGGTCAAGAGTCGATAAAATTACCTACCACTACAGCTGTCAGAGGTAGCACTCTCTCTAGTGGAAGCAACAGTTCCCGATCGATAGAGTAGCGGAAGTGCTAGAGGTAGCACCCTCTCTAGTGGAAGCACCAGTTCTCGGTCTGGAACCCTAGGGTTTTTATGTGCCTAGAAACCTTAAGGCCCTAAGATAGTTGGGGTGCAAGGTTTTCGTGGGAGAAAAGGTGTTGTCACAACCATGGAATAGCTAAGGAGAACCAAGAAGTTTATGGACAAGATAAATGTCCCTGATGCTGACAAGATTACTATGGTCAAGTTTTTCTTGGAGGGAAATGCAGATCGATGGTGGCTAAACCTACAAGCCACAACACCAATGCCTCTAAGCTACGAAGTTTTTGAGGAGAAATTCCATGAGAAGTACTAGCCTGCCTGTCACGCCCCGACCTAGTTTGGTCGGATCCCCGTGATCAACCCGCCACTCTCCCAGTTTATTAAAGGGTTTCCCCTTATTGTAAACCGTAAAGAGTAAGGCGTCCTTTAACCTGCACCTTTTCCCTAGAATAGCATAATCAAAACTACATGAAATTTAAAACTTTACATACCTATCTGACAGGCATCTTAGTTGACGGTCTTTAAGGGGAGAATTTATGGGATTTCCTGAAAGGGATATAAGAGAGGGGTGAGGACGACTACTCAGTGAATGGGTTTTCAAAGATCTACTTTTAACTTTTAATAAAAACATTTATATGGAGTGTGCCAGACTCCTTTCTTTTCAAAAAAATTCTTTCATTTAAAAATTTGGGTTTTTCCATTATTTCTTAGTTACCAGTGTGTCATCACCCAAAGCACATCCTTCATCATGAAGGTTACACACATTCGCAATTCAGTATCACTACTGAACCCGCTAGTGGCTTCGGAGCGACTTTTCCTACCACCTGAATAGAAGTACGACCACTTCTACCCTGAGAATGAGTGGATGTACGCGACATCCGACCCACAATCCCGAAATCACTTCTTCGTGTCCATATGAGGATAGAGACCTCATCCTGTCCCCACCCCGGTCTCATGCACTTGGTGCTACTCCAGATTTCGCACAGACACCTGGAACGACGATATGCCCTTATACTCACCGGGTCGTACAGGGCCCTTAGGACACATCACTACCCCTCATGGGCATCTTGATGATCCGATAATCATAGTGCATGCACAAACAATATTTTCTTATCATGCCATGTAATATGTGGTGCCACTAGTCCAACGGCCCCGACTCTCAACTCAACTCGCAGTTGTTTTTCTTGACTAGTCCATCGACCTGTCATGTCGCACTGCCGCTAGTTGACTAAGCATCTCGGTCCTATCTTAGTACCATGGCCAAACAATTCAATTATTAAGTTTTATGGCACATATATGATGTTCGTTTACGAGCTCGTGCTCATGCCAATTAGCCTTGGGCCCACTGTACGAGATTTTCAAAAAATTGGGCATTCTAGCCCGCATGTTCTAAAATCGAGGCCCCCGGCCTATAAGAGCTATTCGAGCTCCTGTCAAGAAGGTCTCCCAAATAGTTTAAGCATTGGCACACAGTAAGGGGAGAACACTTCCGACAAAATAGGTTTTCACTGTCCATTATACGAACCGGTATAAGGACATCTCCGTTCATAACCGATAAACGGGTTTTGAACATCCTTCGAGGAAGTCTCATCATACCAACTGGGTATGATCTACTTACAACTGGTAAGTAGTTTTTCTGCATAATTTTCACATCACTTTCCCTATGTGGTGATGATTAAAATACCACTAAATAGTGGGTTTTTATACCGAGGTACTTATCATTCCCTACCGGGTATGACATAAAATTTCCACTCACAACCGGTAAGTGGTTTTTATCTTTAAGTTTTGCTCATCATCCCAACTGTATATGATGTTAGTAAACCCACTCAGAACCGATTAGTGATTTTTAAATTATAAGGTGTGCTCATCATCCCAATCGGGTATGATGTTTGTAAGCCCACTCACCCGTTAATGCAGTGAATTCCACTAAACTGGTTCTTTGTATTCACCCGAGCTTGTCCTTGCTGGTGTTCCCAGTATTTCGCATTCCTACATGATATGAACAACCTTGTTCATTATTACTCGGCATAACAGCCTTCATTCATTTCCAATGAATGAGAAAACTCAAACTTTTAGTTATTTGCAATTAGGTCCCTAAAGTTATTTCTCTTTAACTTTAAGTCCCTAATGTCGGTTTTTCCTCAAATTGAGTCCCGTAACTTTTAAAATTTATCTTGGGACCTCAATTTATTCAATTTCACCAAAAAAGGGTTTAATTTCCCAAATTTCCAATTTGGTCCCCTAATTTTTTCCAAAATTACCATTTTGCCCTTCTTTTACAAAAATGGTAAGTTTTGCCCCAAAAATTCCAAAATTCCTCAATTGGTCCTCCAACATTATTTTCATGCCCAATTGACCCTCAATTTCATAAAATTATATTTTGGCCCTTTGAATTTCGAAAATCCCAAAAATTTCCCCCAATTTTAACTCTTCAACACTACCGAATTTGATTTCATCAAATTGACTGATCAAACACTTCTAATTATTGAAATTGGAGTTGAAATTGAGTTTCTGCATGTTCATATGATTCTAAGAAACTTTGAATCACAGATTTTAACATCGGAACGAGCTCAAACGGAGCTTTGCCGAAAAACAGACTGTAGAGAGAGAAAGCTTCGATTACTCACCGGTGAAGGCACGGCGGTTCAAGCTTTCAATCTGGGCAGATAGGTCTCGTCCTGAGGTTCATTCTAGAATCAAGAATTGCATCAATTGATGTGGAATTGGTTTAGAATTTCGTCATTGAAATTCGGTCGACTCTCTCTTTAGCACCGATTGAAAATTGTAAAGGGGAGCCAAATTGGCTTACCTTTCGGTCCTAATTCGGCCGTGGAAAGGCTGAGGAAGTGTTGGGAGGGCTTGGTTTGGCATGAGAAGGGCTTGAAATGGCCAATTTCAGCTTGGCCAAAATTAGGCAGCTTCGGTCTGCTGGAGTTGCTTCACTATTCCATCATGTCGGCGCTTCTCCAACGATTCTCGGATTGACTGGAGTTTGCTATCAGATAGCTATCTTCTCCCTGGCTCTAAAGAGCCCGACCTTTGTTCAAGTCGAAGCTCTGGTTTGAGCTTTACCAGGAAATGGAGTAGTAGAGAGAGAGAGAGAGAGAAGTGTTAAGGTGTGAGGAGAATGAAATGGGGATGACCTCTTTATATAGGTGTAAAACCCATGTATTAAATGGGCGAGATTTATTAATAGTATTAATATTGCCATAAATTATTGGTATTAATTCCAATAATTTAATTTTGTTATTAAATTAGGCAAGCACGCTTAACTTTGAAGTTTTTATGAAATCTAGTTCACCTAAACTAATTTAGTTTTTATTTTCTAATTTGTCTTAAGTTTTTTTTCCAAGGTTTAATGAACCATTTGTATCACCCGAAAGTTGTAAATTTTTATATTGCTTATTCCCAAATGTAAACAGGCTTGGTTTTCTTATTCGGTTTGACCGGTTCTTTTCCCAGTTTTCCTTAACTTAAATGTGCGGGGTTTACACTGCCTACCTCATGAGCGAAAAGAAGCAAAAATTTCTATAGCTCAAGAAAGGCCAAGGAACGGTGACCAGCTACAAAAACCGTTTCAATGTTCTACGGGCCTTTGCCCTAGATCTTGCCACTCCTGCTGACATCTACCAACAATTCTTGGATAGACTTGACCCACAATTAGATGTTGTATTGGAAGTGTGGGGCGCCCAATTGAGCGGGTTGAGATGACCAACTCAGCGTGTAAATACGAGCATATTTTACATGCGCGCTAGGCACGAACTCATGATGTGGAGAAGCACAAGGAGTTCTTTCCATCCACAACTCCTCCATGGAAGCACCCTAGGTACACAACATCCTACTCCAGGTGTCAAACTGTCATGCCTTGACCTAGTTTGGTCAGAACCCCGTAAGCAACCTGCCACTCCATCCGGCCCAAAGGGGTTGCTCCCTCTGAAACAATGGGGAGTCATGCATACTTCTTACCATAGTTTCCTTGGAATGACATTAACAAAACTATTATATCACAAAATCTTAATAAAGTACCTAAGTTTGAAGGATTTGACTATCGGGTTCTAGAAAGGCCTTCCTTCATGAAAAAAGGGGGAGGGTGAGTATTTCAACACAGTGAGCGGGTGTAAACCCCGCCCTTTTGAGTTAAGGAAAACCAGAAAAAGAATCGGTCAAATCGAGTGAGAAACACCAAACCGGTTCACAAAACCGTTTATTGGGGAACAAGCAAATTGGAGAAATTTCAACTTCCAAGTGACCCAAGAAGGTTCATAAACCTTGGAAAAGAACTTTAGGACAAATTTCCAGAGAAAAACCAAACTGGTTTGGGTGAACCAGAACCGAACCGAATTGAACTGATTTAAGATCCGAGCCGATTTAAGAACCAAAACCGAAAGAGAAAGGGCAAACCATGAAATTTATGGACCCTAAGTGACCTAAGGAGTCATATAAGTCAAGAAAAAGGATTTATTGGAGATGAAAACTAAAGCAGTTTAGGTGAACCAGATTCAAACCAGTTTGAACCGGTTTTAACCACTATTGAATTAAATGCTAAATGCATTTTTTTAGATGGCTTAGAAAATAAAAATTTGAGATTTGAGGTCACCATTTGATAGAAAATGAATTTATAAATTTTTAGATTTGAAAAATTCGGTCAAATCGGGGGTGAACCGATCGGTTTAATCTTTTAACCCCGTTCAGAACACTTTCATCTTCTTCCTTTAGATGACAACAGTGTTCACTTGCCGAAAAATTGCATAGCGTCGACGAACCTGAAAAATCTTCATCCAATGAGTTTCAGGAAATGAATGACCGCCATTAAGGTGCCCATTGGATGGCCAAGAAGTCCTTGAGCTTCCTATATAAAGAGCCCCTACCCATTCATCGTCTTCACACATGAAAACTCCATTCTTTCTCAATTGCTCCATTTTTCATCGATGCTCGAACAAAAGCTTTGACTTGGGCACTTTTCTGAGCTAAACATGGCGAGGTCGGGTTCTTTAGAACCGAGGATAAGTCAGCTATATGCCTATAGTCTCCATTTGCTCCGAGGGTCGCTAGAGAAGTGCCGACACGATGGAATAGTGAAGTAGCTCCGGTGGACCGTAGCTGGCCTATTTCGACTGAGTTGAAATTGAACAATTTGAGCCCTACTCTAGCCAAACCAACCTTCCCAATACCTCCATAGTCCTCCCACAACTTAATTAGAGCTGAAAGGTAAGCCAATTCGGCTCCTCTCTACAATTTCTAACTGGTGCTAGAGAGAGAACTGACAAAACTTCGATGATGAAATTCTAACTCAATATGGCATCAATTGATGCAATTTTTGATCCTAGGATGAACCTCAAACAAGACCTATCTGCCTAGATCAAAAGCTCGGACTGTCGCGTCCCGATGGTACGCTTTTGAAGCTTTCTCTCTCTATGTCCATTTTTTCAGCGGAGCTCTGTTTGAGCTCATTCCAGCACCAAATCGTGCGATTCAAAGTGCGTATTAAGGTGTAGAAACTCCAATCTAACTTCAATTTCAACAATTAGAAGTGTTTGATTGACCAATTTGATGAAATCAAATTCATCTTTGTTAGGAAGTTGAAATTGGGGGAAAATTGGGGAAGATTGGGAATTTTCAAAAATTCGAAGGACCAAAATGCAATTTTATAAAATTGAGTGTCAATTGGGCATGATAAGAATATTAGAGGGTCAATTAAGGAATTTTAGAAATTTTGGGGTAAAACTTAGCATTTTTGTAAAGGAAGGGCAAAATGGTATTTTTGGAAAAGTTGGGGGACCAAATTGGAAATTTGGGAAATTAAACCCCTTTTTGTGAATTTGAATAAATTGAGGTTCTAAGATAATTTTTAAAAGTTTCGATACTCAATTTGAGGAAAACTCAACATTAGGGACTTAAATTTATAGAAAAATAACTTTAGGGACCTAAATGCAAATAAAGGAAAAGTTGGTTTTTCTCATTCATTTAGAATGAATGAGGGCTATTAGGCCGAAGAATAATGAACAAGAATGTTCATATCGTGTAGGAACATAAAGTACCGAGAATACCAGCTAAGACGAGTTTGAGTAAGGACAACAAGTTTGCTAAGAGGAATTTCACTGCACTATTGGGTGAGTGAGATTTTTTATATCATACTCGCTTGGGATGATAAATACCTCGAAATGAAAACTCACTACTTAGTTGTATTTTAAACATCACAACTTAGAGGAGTGATGTGAAAATAATCCGAAAAAACTACTTATCGGTTGTAAGTAGATTATACCCGGTTGGTATGATAAAACTTACTCGGAGGAAGTAGAAAACTCGTTGATCGGTTACGAGCGGAGATATCCACATACTGGTTAGTATGATGGAAAGTTAAAAGTATATTTTTGTCAAAAGTACTCTCCCCTAACTGTGTGCCACTACTTAAACGATTTGGGAGACCTTCTTGACGGGAGCTCAAATAGCTCTATTAGGCCGGAGGCCTCGATTTTGGAACTTGGGGGCAAATATGCCCAGTTTTGAAAATCTCAAACAATGGGCATAGGCCAATTGGCATGAGCAGGAGCTCGTAAACAAACATGAGATATATGCCATAAAAGTTTAAATAAATGAATTGTTTGGCCATGGTATCAAGTCAAGACTGACATATTGAATCAACTAGTGGCAGTGCGACATGATAGGTCTCCGGTCTAGTCAAGAAAAACATCTGTAGGTTGAGTTGAAGGTCGAAGCCATTGGACCAGTGGCACCCTGTGTTATGAGACCTTCAAGATGCCCAAGAGGGGTAGTGATGTGTCCTAAGGCTCTCGACGACCTGTAAGGGCAGTTTTTCGGACTAGGTGACCTTGCGAAGCTCGACGTAGCTTCAAGCACACGAGATCGGGGTGGGGTCGGGATGAGGTCTCTATCCTCAACGGACACAGAGAATTTTTTACGAGATTAAGGGTCGGATGTTGTGAACATCCACTCATTCTTAGGGTAGAAGTGGACGTGCTTCTATCTAGGTGGCCAATAAAGTCACTCCGATGCCACAAGTGGGTTCAGTGGATGTACTGGCCTACGATTATGTGATTGACCTTAATGATGAAGGATGTGTATTGAGTGATAACACACCATGATAAAAGAAGAAATTTGAAATGAAATGATTTTTTGAAAGGAAATAAGGAGTGTGGCACACTCCAAACAAATCTTTTTCCTAAAAATCAAATTTAGAAAATCCATTCACTAAGTCATTGTACTCACCCCCTCCCTCATATCCCTTTTCAGGAAAATTCCAGAAAGCCTACCCTCAAGGACCACCAACTAACATGCCTATGAGACAGGTATGATAAATTTAAAATTTTTACGTAATTTTTATTTATGTTATTACAAGAAAGGTGCATGTTAAAGGACATCTTACTCTTTACGATTTATAATAAGGGGAATCACTTAAATTAATCAGGAGAGTGGTGGGTTGATCATGGGGATCCGACCAAACCGTGTCGAGGCATGACAGCGGGTATCGTAAGGATGAGTTCATTTGGACCTTTTCATTTCATTATATTCATACTTATACTTTCTATCATTTCTCCACTATCATCATTAGGTGTTCTATTCACATAACTGGGTTGACACAAAACACATGCCCTTTTATCAACAAAAGGGATCACACGTTCATAGAATAGTCTCTCACTGTTCCACTTGTGTACTAGAGCGCCTTTACCGTCTACCCTGATAGAAGTTCACGACTTATACCAAGAATCTGAGTAGGTATCAATTACTTGAACATCAGACCAGCGTCATATTTCATGTTTGCAAATGTGGGACGTTACCTCTCCTTCTCTGACCTCGATCTTAGTGCACATGAAGCTCCCCGAGTTCCCGACAAACTCCCCTTATGATCTATGGGTCATCCAGCAACCCTTAGAACCACATCACCCCATATTAGGCGCCTCGATGTTTTCATGGTGTGCATGATCAATAGTATTATTAGTTATGACCATTATCTTTGGTTCTACTAGCCCAACGAGCCTGACGACCCGGTTTTGACTCTATAACTACTAGCCTAACGAGTTTGACGACCCGACTTCGGCTTAGTAGCTGCTAACCCAGCGAGTTTGATGACCCGACTTCAGCTTAGTAGCTAAATTTAACAATAAACCATTTATGGTAATTTTTTAAGCATATAGACTTAAACTTATTTACTGGCTAAAACTTGTTCCCATAGGCCTTAGGCCCACTTAAGCAATCTAGCTCTATCCTAACTTGATCCATGCCCATATGAGAAACATCTCCCAAAATGTTTAATCTAATTCACACAGTTAGGGGAGATCATTTTGGGAAAATAGTTTTCAATTAAAATGGAGCATTCATCACTCCAACTGGACATGATGTCAAAAACCCACTCACTCAGGGTGTTGTGATTTGTATCCGGTGGGATCTCGGTCGGCCACACGTTTCTTTGCACGATTCCTTGAACTGTCCATCCTACATGGCCCGGGTATTCACATCATTACAATTGTCACGAAGAACCTCACACTTGCACGTATTGGCAACTCAGTACTTAATTATGCCATATTGTGATTAGGTCCCTAAAGTTCATAATTTTTCCTTTAGGTCCCTAATGCCTCATTTATCTTCAATTAGGTCACTAAGGTTTCCAATTTCCCTTTTAGGTCCCTAATTTCATCTTATTTCTACTCAAGCCCTCAATTTTCTTTAATTGCAATTCCACCCCTAATTTTTCCAAAAATCGACAATTTCACCCAATTTCCTCATTTCTTTGCATTTTGACCCCCAAATCTGTGTTTCATCTAATTGACCCCTCAAATCCAGGTAATTGCTCCCTAGCATGATACTAATCATTTTCCCCACCTTCCTATGACTTAATCATGCTTTGAATCATTGATTTTGACCCCAAAACAAGCTCAAACGGAGTTTCGCCAGAAAATTGGACTTAGAGAGAGAAAGCTTCAAAAGTTGACCGATGGGGGTGTGGTTGTTGGAGATCTAGATTTGGGAAGTTGGCTCTTGTCGAGGTAGTCTTTTGAGGATCAAGAATGGCCTCAATTAACATACTAGGCAGGGAGAATTTGATTAGTGAAATTCTATCACTTTCTCTCTCTAAAGCTTAATTATTCTGACGAGTAGAGGTGGAGGATACTTACGTGAAAGCTCTAGGGAGGTTGAGGGTAAGCTGAGAGGAGTCGTAAAATGGTTGTTTCACCTGAACGAGGTCAGGGGTGGCCGAAATTGGGCTCAACAAGGTTTTTTCACTTCGGAGCAGTTGGAGCAGCAACACTATGCATGCTTTTCGGCACTCCTTTGGTGGTCCTTGGGTCGAACTGCGGGTGCAGTTGGGTGAAGGACTTCCTCCCAGTTCTATTGACACCAGTGGAAGCTTCGGAGGTTGAGGAAAATCTCGATGTCGGAGCTTTGGTTTATGCCTTGCTGAAAAACTGAATACCTCTCCTTCTTCGTTCGCTGGTGGGATGAGGAAGGCGAGAGGAGGGTGCTCTTTTTATAAGGAGCTCGACAATTGATCGATGAACCATCTGCCTAAGACTCGGCCTTAACTCAACTGATGGTGATTATACCAGTGCATTTTTTGGGTCGTTGGAGGCTACCACACTCTCCCTTATCCCTTTATGTTAGCTATCCTTGTGGTAATTTCTTACAGGCTCTTAAATCAAAATTATTAACGGGACCGAATCCGTTTACATTGTCCTTGGATACACTTGTATGAATTTTCAAAACATGGCATTGGGCCCACTTCACTTTCCAAAAACTGTGGCCTTGGGCCCACATCATAGAACTAGATCCAGCAAAACCTTGTCTACCATGGGCCTCGCCCATATCCGATAACATCTGTTAAATTAGACCATATCCCTTGAGGTGTATCCATACATCGTTCATGGGTTGTCCCAAAAATATGGTTCATCTTTTGTTAAAAAATATAACCCCAAATAGTTTAAGCATTTTCACACTGTTACGTGATTATATTTCTGGAAATTTGATTTCAAAATAAAGCATGATCTTAAGTATGCTTATAATCGGTCCTGATATCAGAAATATCTCCCACCTGCATATCGTGACTTGTTCATCTCGGGAAATTTTGAGCTTGGCAACCATTTTCTTTGCATGAACTTGTAGGTGATTCGTTCCGACAATAGATTGGGCAATTAAGTCACAAGTAAAAAGATAATTACACTTAAAACATATAACTTTCCAATAATTACGATTTGGCCATTCAGTTATTCCTTAATTACAATTAGGTCCCTAGATTTTCAAATCTTCCATTTGGGTCCCTAATTTCTCAAATTTCCAATTGGGTATAATATTTCACACTAAGTACAGAAAATCCCCAATTTTTCAAATTGTAATTAATTGTCCAAAGTTCCAAAAATTGCAATTTAGTCCTCCAACTTTGAATATCATCAATTCAACCTTAATCATTCCCAATTGAATCCTAACATGATTCTAATCATCTTCCCTATGTCCCGCTTTAAAGCACTAAAATAGCCTTAGAAATGAGCTTCACCAAAAAATCATTCTAGAGAGAGAATGCTTTGATTACTCATGGGTGAGGGTCAGGCAATCGGAGCACTTGATTCCAATAGTTTGCTCTCTTCCTAGGGACCCTTTCTAGATCAAACTGCACCTCAGTTGATGGCCTGAGCACTGTGTATTTCTTAACTTAGTTTTTGGGCAAAAACGCAATCTGAACAGTAAATTTCAGCGAAGGATGACGAAAGGGACTTACCACAACAGTTCAAGGAAGGCATGGACTACTCTAGGGAAGGTATAGAGGGCTTGGTTTGGTCTTGGTTGGCCCGAAGTGGGCTTGAAATGAGCTCGATCAAATTTGGTCACAAACTACCGAGGTATCAAAGGTACTATGTGAGCTCTTCACCACATCTCATGTGATCCTTGAGGTGAACAGAGTATGCACTCATGTAGAGGACTTCTATCGGATTCTAGGGAACCCAAGTTCTCCTTTAGAGGTAGAGAAAATTTTCCAAGTCAGAGCTCTGGTTCATGCTTCATTGGAATAAGGAGCATTATGTGTTCTCATATTTTTTGAGATGTGGAGAAGATGAATGGAAGGAAGCTCTTCATATAGGGAGCTTGGGAACTTCCATTTCTATCCGATCATCCATTGGTCATCCATTAACTCTCCGATTTACTCCCTTGTTGGAGAGATTTATTGGCTGTTGGAGTAATGGCGACCTTCCTCCATATGTTCTGTTCAAAATTCTAAAGGAAGAAGACAACACGGTGCGCATGTGTGCGAGCTGCCATATGGTGCACTGTGATTGGCCGGTTTTGTTGACACAACTTCCCACTCAGCGTCCGAGTCATCCATTGACTCGTTAACTGGCCACATGGTAACCTCCCATTGGTCGTTGACCAAAATTTTCCATCCATTGATCGTGACACGTGTCATCCTCTAATTGGTTGATTTAAATTCGTCAGCTTTCCCTCCTAACGCATTGTACCATTGCCACGCCTTAGCCTCTAGTTGGTTATGGTCATTCGATGTGGCTTTGCCACATGTTGACCTCTGATTGGTCAACCATTTTCTGACATCCTAGTCGGTCGTTGACGTGGCACCTTTGCCACATGTAAACTCCTCATTGGTCAGCCCCACTCATGAGGTTTCTCTTCCGTTGATTGAGGACATGTGTCACTCTCCCATTGGTCAGTCATTAGTGATGTGAATTTCCTTCACTTGACTTTGACGTGGGACATGTGTCACACTCTGATTGGTCAACATTGGCCGAGCAGCTGATTGGGCGTGCTTCACCACATGTCGTGCACTGATCGGTCTTACGCGCTGACTAGGCACTGACCAGGCAAGCGGTCCGTTGATCGGCTAGACCGTTGACCGATTTGGTTAGACCAGATTTAGAGACCCAAAATTGAAAATAAGTTGGTTCAGGTCCGATTCGATAGCTTTTCTTAAAATTATAATTTTATAAATTTATTTTCTACACTTTGGTAACTTTCATTTCCCAAATTGATGTTTTTAAGTCAGCTAGAAAAATAAATTTTTGAATCGGTTCTTCTCGGCTCATTCCAATTCAATCTGGTTCAAGTCTAGTTCACCCTAAACCATTTCGATTTTCACATCTAATTTGGTTCATGATCCATTTCCATCATCTTTAGATCTTAACTAAACACTTATTTTTTTTTTCAATTTTTGTGTTTTGGCTCCTATTTACCAATTTCGGTTTACTCGAACAATGGTTTTCTCTTGAAATTTTCCGTTTCTTATTTCCGAATTTCTTATTATGAAGAAATAGTGTTTACAAATATACCTCAATATCTGTATATTTATGGTTCCATGTCCAAAAATGCAGTCTTGCATGTGCATGTATATTGTAAAGGTTGTATAGTTTTTTTTATTGATGGACAAAGTATTTCCCAATCTCGAAAAAGCTTACTCGTAAGGAGAATTGTGTTTCTTTGCACAAAATTCTATCTCATTGTTCATGCTCAATCTAGTACTTTTATGAACCTATTGGTCCAAGATACAGTAGAAAAACATGTGCTTGATTCCCAACTCTACAAAAGAAGGGACTAGAGCATGTATATCCCATAAAAATGGGGTATATTTTCCATGGGATTGATTTTGGCTTCATCATGACCTCCACAAAAATTTGTGAATCAGCTTCCAGTTGCACCTAATGTCATCCTAAGTTAGTTGCAACCTATACAACAATTAACATGGCCTGAGCTTCAACCTCGAATACATAACTATAATAAAATGAAGTTCCGCCTTCTCCATTAGTTGTGTAAATCCCGTTCTTTCAAAGATAAGAAAAATCTAGAAAAGAACTCGCAATTTTCATGAGAAACCAAGTTGTCACGCCCCGACCCAGTTTGGTCAGATCCCTGTGAACAGCTTGCCACTCCCTTTGGACCATAAAGGGTTTCACCCTTTTCAAAACCACGAGAAGTAAGATGTCCTTCTTTCCTATTTTTCCTGGAATAGCATTATACAAAATTGTATTTCTTAAAACTGACATACTTGTCTTACAGGGAGGTCTTTAAGTTATGATTTTCCCTTGGTTACATGAAATGAGTAAAAGGGAGGGGGTGAGTTCTACAACTCAGTGAGCGAGTGTTAGGAGTGATTTTTCACTACCCCTTTTAGGTGTCTTGATGGTCTTGTACCATAAGTGCATGCACAAACAATAATTATTTTCACATATGGCCATTATCTTTAGTAACGATAGTCCGACGGCCCCAACCCTCAACCCGACTTGTAGCTATTTGTCTAGGTTGGTTTGTCGACCTAGCCCTGACGCACTACCGCCAGCCCATCGAGTATTGTCGGTCCTAACTCGGTACCATGGCGAAATCACATACAAAATTTCATTAGAAATATCATGGCTTTCCTTTACTCAAGTTTGTTTATGAGCTCTTGCTCGTGCCCACTGGCCTTGGGTCCACAGCACGTGATTTTCCAAAAACTAGGCATTTCGCCCCACAAGTTCAAAAATTGAGGCCTCTAGCCTATATGAGCTACTCTAGCTCCCGTCAATAAGGTCTCCCAAATAGTTTAAGCATTGGCACATAGTTAGGGGAGAACACTTCTGACAAAAAGTATATATTTCGGTTCATCCCACCAACCGGATGTGATGATATCTTCGCTTACAATTGGCAAGCGGGTTTCTCTTTCCGTCAAGGAAGTTCATCATACCAATCGGGTATGATTTCCTCTACTTACAATGGTAAGTAGGTTTTAGCTTAAATCACCCATCACCCCAACAGAATTTGATGTTAAAGTCCCACTCACAAGTGGTTTTTCATTTCTAAAGTGCTCACCATCCCAACTGGGTATGATGTAAATATGCCCAGTCATCCCATAACCGTGACGTGTTCGTCCTTGGTTAGTTTCCAAGTCCACATTAGTTTTTTCCTTGTTGGTATTCCATTTTCTCATGTCTCTACATGATTTGGGCATTGTTATCAATTAAAGTTTGGCATGACAACCCTCATTTTCTCACGTACGGGTGACTAGGTCCCAACTTTTGATTTATGCGCTTAGGTCCCTAAAGTTTACACCTTTTGACTTTAGGTCTCCAATGTTAAAATTTCCTCAAATTAAGTCCTGAGGACTTCCAATATACTCCTTAGGCCCTTAATTTACTTTAAATTGTGTAAGGGTCTCAAGTTTCCCAAATTTCCAATTTGGTCCCCAATTTTCCAAAAATAATAGCTTTTCCCCTACTTTCCAAAAATAGAAATTTGGCCCCACATGTTTTGGAAATTGACTAATTGGTCCCCCCAATACTTTTCTCATGGCCAATTGGCCTGGGAAATTGCATAGAGGTCCTTCAATTTTTCAAAATTCCTAATTTTCACCAAATTTTTTCCCAATTTCTCCCCTTCAAACTATTTGAATTTGATTTATTCAAATTGGCCATTCAATCAGGGTTAATTGCTCCAATGGAAGGCATGGATCAGTTTCTACACTTCTATACGATTCAATTGATCTTTGAACCACGTCATTTGCATCCAAATTGTGCTCAAATAGAGATTCGTTGGAAAACTGCACGTAGAGAAAGAAAGCTTCAAAAGCTTACCGTCAGAGGTGCGGCGGTCTGATCTCTCAATCGAGAAAGGTAGCTCTTGTCCTAAGGTTCCTTCTTTGATCAAGAATTGTTACAATTGATATCTAATCAAGGGAGAATTTTTTCAGTAAAGTTTAGTGCACTCTCTCTCTAACTCTAATATGCAACGATTGAAGAGGGCCGAATTGGCTTACCTTTCAACTCTTTCGAGGTCATATGAGGGTTGTAAGGGTGTTGGAGAGGCTTGGTTTAGCTGAAGGAGGGCTGAATTTGGCCGAAGTCAGCTCGGCTAAAACAAGGCAGCTTTGGTCCATAGGAGCTGCTTCACTGTTTGATTTCGTTGATGCTTCCCCAATGTTCCTCGGGTTATGACCTTGCCTTCCCTAGAGTTTATAGGACCTAACCTTGCCTTCTGAGGCTAAGAAAAATGCATATATCGGAGCTCTGGTTCAAGCTTCATCATAAAATATAGCAGTTGAGAGAGAATAGAGACTTTAGGTGTGTGGAGGATTAATGGAGAGAATCTCTTTATATAGGGAGCTCGGGGACCCTCTGCCCGACAACTTTCCTTTTTGGTCGAGCTTATTCTAGCCCTAAACCGGCCTAATCAAAGCCATTTTTCCTTCATCGGTGTTATCCATTTTTGCATTGAATGAACAATGATGTCATCTGGAGGAAGAAGATGACACTGTTCCAAACCAGACCAGACCAGTCTGATCGGTTCGATGCATAAATCGACCGATTCAGGCTAGATTCGACCATTTTTCTCAAAATTAAAATTTTCAAAATTTATCTAATTTCATTCTCTATCTGATGGTGGCTTCAATTCCCCAATTTGATAATTTTAAGCCACCAATGAAAATGAATTTAGAAATTGGTTCAAGTATGGTTAAAACCGGTTGAGATCCGGTTCATATTCAGTTCACCCTAAACTGGTCTAGTTTTCTCTTCCCATTTATCCCAATGTTCTTTTCCATAATTTTTATGACTATTTGGGTCGCTTGGGATTTGTCGGTTTCCCATTTTTCTCTTTCTCTATCGGTTAAGGTTTATGAAGTGGCTCAATTTTCTCTTTTGATGGACCAGTTCTTTTCTTGGTTTTCTTGTCTTAAAGGACTGGGTTTACAACTCTCCACTCCTTTTAGGAGTTTTGTTCCCAAAACTAAATCAGCATCCATTGCATTGGGAATAATTTTCCCTTGTTGTCAACTCAGTGTTTGCTTGACTTACTAACACTTTGGTTGTTCTTTCACTTAACCCTTTAAATCACGCACTTAAGACATTTATTTTCCTTTCCATTGTTTACTCAGTCCATGGAGTTTGTTATAACTATACATGTCTTACCCACGAGTCCAAAAGTATATCCATAGGTTCACATCTTCCTATGCCTAGGGAAAGATTCTTACTCTTGAGGGTTCTTGCCTAGGATTTTAGGATTGGGAGTTTAAAATGCCCAATCGTTCCCATGTCTAGTTATCCTCCTAATCGTTGAAACCCTTAGCTCGGTGTTCTTTCGAGCATTACGTACTTGTTTTCATGGATTTCAGTGTTATTACCTTTTCATCCTATTTTGACCCTTCATCCATCCGTTGTTTATTACAAATTCGGTCCAAATTTTTATGTGTGACCTTATCATGCTTAAGTAACTGACTCCTCCTTACTTGGGTCACATTTTTCCCTCGGGACTGTTGGGCGTACATGTCCCTTACAACATGACATGTTCTAGAACTTGTCTTTATTCATTAGGATTCTAGAATACTTCCTTAATGGTTGTTCTCAACTTTCCAACCTTTCGGGGATCGTATTGTTTCGTCCCTCTTATTGCCTGGTAGTATTCCTCAACTACCTTTATCATTATCCAATCATCCTTCTTACCCTTGACGCCATGTCTTACATAACCATGTCAGTTCTCCTTACCTATTCATCCTTTCCCAACTTCCTTATTGGGTTTTTTCGGTTCCAATCATTGGGTTTCCTGATGACTTACCGACATGCTGGGATTCTTCCCTTCTTATGTCCTTCCTCATTTTCAGTGGCGTCCTTTATTCAAGGACTTTTCCTTTCCTTAATCCACTCTTACTCACTCACGGTCATTTCACGATTCTTTATTCCAAGTTTATCCCTTTCGGTCCATTTATCGATTACTTTATTTGGGGAGTTCCCTTCTTACGGTTTCATTCTCTACTATGTCCCTCAAAGTAGAGACTTTCACCTTAGGAGCTACATGCTCAACTTTCTTACCATTCCTTGAATATTTCTTTCTTCATTTCCTCACACCCTTTCTATATTGGGGCATTTGCCCGCTTTGAATCCTTCCTCGTCTAAAAATTCCATTACATCCCTTATTCCTTATCTGAGGAACTTCCTATTATTGGTTTTATTTTATGTACTCCACCCTATGCCCAATCATCCACTCCTTAGGCTCCATCAAGTGAGCGTGGACCACAACCAGTCTTGATGTTAGTGGTCATTTCCTTTAATAACTTCTTAACTGGAGAGCTTACTTCTCCAAGGTTTCTTAGATGTGCTTTCCTATATTTCCTTTTTTATGGGCAGTTAATCCCTTTCTTACTCGTACAACATTTTTTGATGCTATCCTTCTACTTACCCGTTCCTTGGGTTTAACTTACTCATTGGGTCCTCCTAGTATGCTTTCCTTGGTTCTTTCACCCTAGCATGCACTTCATTTGCAAGTTCATATCATCATCCCTTGTCACTTGATTCCATTACCTCTTAGTTGGGACATGTATCCCTCCTTGGGGTTTCCTTCCTTGGGAGGATTCTTACTCTTTTCTCTTGGAAATCTCTTTTCATTTGCCCTTGAGGACATATAATCTTAAATGACATTCTTTGATGCCACCCTTTCCTACCTACCTTTATTCTTGAAACCTTGTGGGCACACCTTTTGTACCCCATCCTCATTCTCACTTGTACCCGAGTAAACGTCTATTTCCTTTAGGGAGAGCTCACATCCTCCTTGTTTCAAGATTTCTTGATCATCCCGCGAGAGGCTTACTTAACCTTCTCATGGCTTTTAGTCATTAATCCTATCTTGGCCATTCCTCTCTTTAAGGATTTCCTTCATCATTATTTCCCAAATATTTGGCTTTTCCACCTCTACCTTCTTTGCTAGAGTTGTAAATTTATGACCCTTATGAGGGTTAGTTTATTAACTATCTCGTCCCTACTATTCTCCTTGTCTAATGATCTTGAGACAGTTGTCTCTCAAGTCTTCTTGTCCTTAATGTCCATCCTATTGCCCTTTTAGGGTGTAGTCCTTACTACTTCCTGGTCCTTCTTAGGGCATCATTTATTCTCCTTTACTATCTTGTTATTATGATTTGCTTCCTTACGCTATATTGGTTTGAAACTCCTATTTGGCTTCTTTGCTTTTTCCAAAGCAGGTCACACTTATCATCCCAAGACATCCCATTTGTTGTCTAATTTGTGGCTTGTCTTCTCTTGTTGAGGCACTTCCTTCCTTGCTCCCAGATAGCTGGAAATTTCTTCTTATGGAAGAATTCTCTTCATCTACCCTATGTTCTGTTTGCGGTTTATCGAGGTCCTACCTTCAGTCCT
Source organism: Trapa incisa (assembly GCA_030064435.1). Taxonomy (NCBI): domain Eukaryota; kingdom Viridiplantae; phylum Streptophyta; class Magnoliopsida; order Myrtales; family Lythraceae; genus Trapa; species Trapa incisa. The sequence goes on from CM057779.1 coordinate 23,328,191, forward strand.
TTTTCCTTCCTCTGTAGTTGAGGCACATCGTTGCATCATCATTGAGGGACAGAAAAATTTTAGGATCTCAAAATTTTTCTTTCAAAATACAATTATCAACTTGGGGCTTTAGCTTTTCTTAAAGACGGATTGGGTCAGGAAGTACCCACCACTACACTAGGATCTTGACGAGCTTACTCTTGGGTGTGGTTGAAATTCTTGGAAGGAGTCGCGTTTCTTGGGGTGGTATCCTTCCAGATTCCTGTAGCTGTGGAGGCATTATTCTTGGAAATTATTGCTCTAAATCCTTGTGTTGTGGGACAGTCCTTCACTTCATGTCCCATTTCCCTTACACCTATAACTTGATACATGTCGTTAGTTGTGTTGGGCACTTTCTCAAGTAGTGTTCCAATTGTCCCCACCTTGTAACAGGTCATTTCCTTGCCCAGTTATTACTCCAAGAGTTCTCTTATACTCCTTAATCACCTTGATGATTTTCTTGTCGTGCTTTATCCAATAATTCTTCTAGTTCATTTCTTTATTTGGGATGGGAATCTCCTTGGTCTCTGAGGTGTCTAGGGTAACATGGGTTTGTTTGGTTACTTTTAGGGCAATCTTCCTACAGCTGAAGCACAAGATCTTTTTTTAGAGACATGGTTTTAGGAATTTTGGAATTATTCATTAATGGAGAAGGAGTAAAATACATTAGGGTCTTAGCCCTATTACAAAAATGTGGTCATAAAGTAGATTGGGAGCTACTGGTGTCTTGATAAGTGTTTTCCCTATGTAGGGTTATAAGACCTTGTTGGCGTTCCTGGCTTCAGGCTTGGCTCCTCTTCATACTCGAGGTTGTGACCCCTGCATATCTTGGCACCATACCCCTTGGTGGTACTTGATACTTCCCCATTTGATCCTTTGGTACTTTTATTATGCCTTGGGCATTAGAGAGATTCTAAGGTTGTCTTCCTAGAGGATAAAGTGTTGGGTGGTGTTGGTGAAGTCAACACTAGTTTTGTTGGTTCTTCTCTTGGGAGCAATCTGAAAATTTTGAAACTTTCTCTTAGTTTATTTGAGGAAACATGCTCTGATACCACTCAATTTGTCACACCCTGACCCAGTTTGGTCGGATCTCCCTGAATAACCCGCCACTCCCTTTGGTCCATAAAGGGTTTCACCCTTTTCTAAACCATAAGGAGTAAGGCGTCCTTCTTTCCTGTTTAATGTAGAATAGAATTATATAAAACTGAATATATTAAAACTGGCATGTCACGCCCCGACCCGGTTTGGTCGGATCCCCGTGATCAACCCGCCACTCTCCCGATCTACTAAAGGGTTTTCCCTTATATTATAAATCGTACAGAGTAAGGCGTTAACCTGCACCTTTTTCCAGGAATATCATAAATCAAAACTGCATAGTAATTTAAATTAGTTGTACCAATCTTGCAGGCGTTTAATTGCACAAGTCCTTTAAGGTTCGGCTTTCCGGGACTTCCTGAAAGAGGTATAAGGGAGGGGGTGAGTACAACTACTCAGTGAGTGGGATTCAAATCTTTTAACTTTCAAGAAAAACATTTATATGGAGTGTGCCAGACTCCTTTGTTTTCAAAAAAAATCATTTCATTTAAAAATTCATCTTTTTCCATTATTTCTTAGTTATCGATGTGTCATCACCCAACACACATCCTTCATAATGAAGGTTACACACATTCGCAAGTCAGTATCACTACTGAACCCGCTAGTGGCTTCGGAGTGACTTTTCCTACCACCCGGATAGAAGTACGACCACTTCTACCCTGGGAATGAGTGGATGTACGAAACATCCGACCCACAATCCCGAAATCACTTCTTCGTGTCCGTATGAGGACAGAGACCTCATCCTGTCCCCACCCCGGTCTCATGCGCTTAGTGCTACTCCAGATTTCGCACAGACACCTGGAACGACGAACTGCCCTTATAGCCACCAGGTCGTCTAGTGCCCTTAGGATGCATCACTACCCCTCATGGGCGTCTTGATGATCCCGTACTCATAGTGCATGCACAAACAATGTTTTCTTATATTGCCATGTAATATGTGGTGCCATTAGTCCAACGGCCCCGACTCTCAACTCAACTCGCAGTTGTTTGTCTTGACTAGTCCGTCGACCTGTCATGTCGCACTGCTGCTAGTTGACTGAGCATGTCGGTCCTATCTTGGTACCATGGCCAAACAATTCACTTATTAAGTTTTATGGCACATATATCATGTTCGTTTACGAGCTCCTGCTCGTGCCAACTGGCCTTGGGCCCACTGTACGAGATTTTCAAAATCGGGCATTTCGCCCCTAAGTTCCAAAACCGAGGCCCTTGGCCTATCAGAGCTATTCGAGCTCCCGTCGAGAAGGTCTCCCAAATAGTTTAAGCATTGGCACACAGTCAGGGGAGAACACTTTCGACAAAATAGGTTTTCACTGTCCCTTATACCAATCGGTATAAGGACATCTCCGTTCATAACCGATGAACGGGTTTTCAACTTCCTTCGAGGAAGTCTCATCATACTAACCGGGTATGATCTGAATAACCCACTCACAACCGGTAAGTGGTTTTAAATTTTAAGTTGTGCTCATCATCCCAACCGGGTATGATGTTAGTAAACCCACTCACAACCGGTAAGTGGTTTTTAACTTTAAATTGTGCTCATCATCCCAACCAGGTATGATGTGAATAACCCACTCACCCGTTAATGCCGTGAATTCCACTAGACCGGTTCTTGGTATTCACGCGAGCTTGTCCTTGCTGGCGTTCCCGGTACTTCGTGTTCCGGTGAAGGCACGGCGGTCCGAGCTTTCGATCTGGGCAGATAGGTCTCATCCTGAGGTTCATCCTTTCGGTCCTAATTCGGTCATGGAAAGGCTGAGAAAGTGTTGGGATGGCTTGAAATGGCCGATTTCAGCTTGGCCGAAATAGGGCAGCTTCGGTCCGCCGGAGTTGCTTCACTATTCCATCATGTCGGCGTTTCTCCAACGATACTCGGATTGATTGGAGTTTGCTATCAGATAGCTATCTTCCCCCCGGTTCTAAAGAGCCCGACCTTTGTTCAAGTCGAAGCTCTCGTTCGAGCTTTACCGGGAAATGGAGCAGTAGAGAGAGAGAGAGAAGTGTTCAGGTGTATGGAGAATGAAATGGGGATGAACTCTTTATATAGTTGTAAAACCCGTGTATTAAATGGGCGAGATTTATTACTGGTATTAATATTGCCATAAATTATTGGTATTAATTCCAATAATTTAATTTCGGTATTAATTCTAATAAATTAAATTTCAGTATTAATTCTAATAATTTAATTTCGGTATTAAATTATTTGTATTAATTCCAATAATTTAATTTAGGTATTAAATTATTGCCATTAATTATATATTAATTTATAATAAGGCGTACATACAAATTTTTGACCGAAATTTCGGGTTACAAAAAAATTTATACTTCCCAAGAGGTCACCCATCCTCACATTACTCCCAAGTAAGCACGCTTAACTTTAAAGTTCTTATGAAATCTAGTTCACTTGAACCACTTTGGTTTTTATTTTCTAATTTGTCTTAAGTTTCTTTTCCAAGGTTTAATAAACCCTTTAGATCACCCGAGAGTTGTAAATTCCCAACTTGCCCGTTCAGAAATAATCGGGTTTGTGAACCGGTTCTAAATCCTCACTTGGTTTGACCGGTTCTTTTCCTGGTTTTCCTTAGCTCAAAAGGGCGGGTTTTACATGGCATACCTGTCTTATAGAGAGGTCATTAAGTTTTTGTTTTCCCTTGGTTACCTAAAAGAGATTTAAGGGAGGGAGAGAGTTCTACATCTCAGTGAGCGGGTGTTGGGAGTGAGTTTTCACAATAGCCTTAGTTTATCCAAACCACACCAAGGTTATCATTTCCTTTAAAACCTTTACCCTACCATGGGTTTCAAATTCAATTTCTTTTCCAAAACCTTTATCCAAGGTTTATTGTTCCTTTTTTCAAGGATTCTTAAATCCTTTCCAAGGTTTTCAAAACCTTTATCCCATTTCCATATTAGGTGTGTTTCACAAAAAATAGACTCCCTTCATCAAGAAGGGAACACCCATTCGCAAGTGCAGCCCATCCACAACACCCACTTGTGGCTCAGAGCTTTTTTACCGACCACCAAGATAAAAGCATGTCCACTTCTACCCTGGGTCTGAGTGAATGTTCTTAACGTCCGACCCTCAGACCTGAATTCCACTTTGCGTTCGTCTGAGGACAAAGACCTCATCCCGACCCCACTCAAGTCTCATGCGCAAGATGCTACTCTGAGCTTCCCGACTAACTAGCACGACGAACTTCCCTTATCTCCACCATGTCGTCTAGTAATCCTTATAACCCATCACTACCCCTCTTGGGCATTTTGATGGTCCTGTACCATAAGTGCATGTACAAACAATAATTATTTTCACATATGGCCATTATCTTTGGTGTCGATGGTCCGATGGTCCCAACCTTCAACCCGACCTACAACTGTTTCTCTAGGCTGGTTCGTCAAGCTGGCCCTGACGCACTATCGTCAGCCCATCGAGTATTGTCGATCCTGACTTGGTACCGTGGTGAAATCACATACACAATTTCATTAGAAATTTCATGGCTTTTCTTTACTCAAGTTTGTTTACAAGCTCCTGCTCGTGCCCACTGGCCATGGGTTCACAGCATGTGATTTTCCTAAAACCGGACATTTCGCACCACAAGTTCAAAAACCAAGGCCTCTAGCATGTATGAGCTGCTTTAGCTCCCATCAAGAAGGTCTCTCAAATAGTTTAAGCATTGGAACACAGTCAGGGGGTATCACTTCTGACAAAAAGTATATTTCTCACTTCATCCCACCAACCGAGTGTGATGATATCTTCACTTACAACTGGCAAGTGGGTTTCTCCTTCCTTCAAGGAAGTTCATCATACCAACAGGGTATGATTTCATCTACTTACAAACGGAAAGTAGGTTTTACTTTAAATCACCCATCACCCCAACTGGGTATGATGTCAAAGTCCCATACACAAGTGGATTTTCATTTCTAAAGTGCTCACCATCCCAACCGAGTATGATGTAAATATGCTCACTCACCCAATAATCGTGACATGTTCGTCCTGAGTTGATTTCTGAGTCCACAGTAGTTTTTCCTTGCTCGTGTTCCAGTTTCTCGTGCCCCTACAATTTGGGCATCCTTATCAATTAAGTTTTGGAATGGCAGCCATCGTTTTCTCATGTACGAGCGACTAGGACCTAACCTTTGTTTTATTGCGCTTAAGTCCCTAAAGTTCACACCTTTTGACTTTTGGTTCCTAGTGTTAAAATTTCCTCAAATTAAGTCTCGAGGACTTCCAATATCCTCCTTAGGCCCTTAATTTACTTTAAATTGTGTAAGGGTCTCAAGTTTCCCAAATTTCCAATTTGGTCCCTAATTTTCCAAAAATTATGGTTTTGCCCCAACTTTCCAAAAATAGCAATTTGGCTCCATATGTTTTAGAAATTGACCAATTGTTCCCCAATTCTTTTCTCATGGCTAATTGGCCTTCCATTTTGGAAAATTGCATAGAGGTCCCTCAATTTTTCGAAATACCCAATTTTCCCCAAATTTCTCCCCTTCAAACTAGCCGAATTTGATTTATTCAAATTGACCATTCAATCGGGGTTAATTGTTCCAATTGAAGGTATGGATCAGTTCCTACACTTTCGTACGATTCAATTGAGCTTTCAGCCATATCATTTGGGTCCGAATTGAGCTCAAATGGAGCTTCGCTAGAAAATTGTATGAAGAGAGAGAAAGCTTCGAAAGTTTTATGTCGGAGGTGCGGCGGTCCGAGCTCTTGATCGGGGAAGGTAGCTCTTGTCCTGAGTTTTCTTCTAGGATCAAGAATTGCTACAATTGATATCGAATCGAGTAAGAATTTTTTCAGTAAAGTTTAGCACTCTCTCTCTCTCTGTAACTTTAATCTGCAACGACTGAAGGGGGCCGAATTGACTTACCTTTCAGCTCTGTTGAGGTCATATGAAGGCTGTTGGGGGTGATTGGGAGGCTTGGTTTGGTTGGAGGAGGGCTGAATTTAGCTGAATTCAGCCTTGCCAAAACAGGGCAGCTTCACTATTTGATTCTGCTGATGCTTCTCTAGCGGTCCTCGGGTCAAAAGGAAGAAGCTATCAGGTAGCTAATTTCCCCTAGAGTCTATAGGACCCGACCTTGCCTTCTAAAGCTAAGAAAAGTGCATATATTAGAGCTCTGGTTTGAGCTTTGCTATAAAATGGAGCAATTAAGAGAGAATGGAGATTTCAGGTGTGTGGAGGATGAATGGAGAGTAACTCTTTTTATGGGGAGCTCGGTGACCCTCTACCTGACAACTTTCCTTTTTGGTCGAGCTTTTCATCACCCTAAAATAGCCTCATTGGAGCCATTTCTTTTTTTCACCAGCGTTATCCATTTCTACATTGAATGAACAATGTTGCATGTGGAGGAAGAAAATGACACTATTCCTAACCATACTAATCTGACTAGTTAAATGCGTAAATCGGACAGTTCAAGCCCGATTTGACCATTTTTCTCAAAATTAAAAATTTCTAAATTCATTGTCTATCTAATGGTGGTTTCAATTCTCCAATTTGATTATTTTAAGCCACCAAGAAAAATAAATTTAGAAACCAATTCAATTATGGTTCAAATCGGTTCAATCTGATTTAATCTGGTTCAGATTTGGTTCACCATGAACCGGTCTGGTTTTCTCTTCCCATTTATCCCAAGGTTGTTTTCCATGATTTTTATGACTCTTTGGGTCACTTGGGATTTGTTAGTTTCTAATTTTACCCTTTCACTATCGGTTAAGGTTCATGAATCTGCTCGATTTTCTCTTTTGAAATGTCCAATTCTTTTCCTGATTTTCTTATCTTAAAAGATGGGGTTTACACGAGCAATTAAATGAACAAAAAATGGTAAAAAAAATGGGTTAAAACGGGAATTTGGAAAATCCCAAGTAACCAAGAAGTCATAAAAATCATGGGAAAAGAATATGAAGTTAATTAGATGAAAAAATTGGATCAGTTCAGGGTGAATCTTGTAAACCCCATCCCTTAAAGATGTGGAAATCGGGGAAAGAACCGGTCAACCCGGGTGAGAAAACTGAACTAGTTCACAAACCCCAACCATTACAAAAAGGGCTAATCAGGAAATTTATAAATCTTGAGTAACCTAAAGATCAAAAAAGTTATGAAAAAAGACTTTAGGATAAATTGGAAGAGAAAACCAAAATGGTTTAGGTGAACCAAACCTGAACAAGATTGAACAGGTTTGAACCACTATTGAACCGATTTTTAAATTCATTTTTCTAGGTGGCTTAGAAAATTCAAATTGGAGAATTGAAGCCACCATTGGATTGAACTGGACGGTTTAAGCATTGAACCTGATTTGGACCGGTCCAATTTGGTTAGGAACAGTGTCATCTTCTTCCTTCAAATGATAGCATTATTCACTCGCCGAAAAATCGAATAGCGCCGATGAAGATGAAAAGTCTCTGGCCAAGGAGTTTCAGGTAATGAATGACCACCATAAAGGTGTCGATCGGATGGCCAAGAAGTTCCCAAGCTTCCTATATATAGAGCTCCTTCTCATTCATCCTCCTCACACCCGAAAATACTCCATTTTTCGGTGTAGCTCAAACTAGAACTCTAACTTGGGCATTTTTCTGAGCCAAAGAAGTTGAGATCGGGTTCATTATATTTAGGGAAAAGTCAGCTACCCAACAGTAGTTTCCATTTGCTTCGAGGGTCACTGAAGAAACGCCGGTGTGATAGAACAGTGAAGCAACTCTAGTGGATTGAAGTTGCACTATTTCGGTGAGCTAAAAACGGCCAATTCGAGCCCTTCTTAGCCAAACCAAGCTCTCCCAATACTTCCATAGCCCTCATATGACTGAATTAGAGCTAAAAAGTAAGTCAATTTGGCTACTCTATATAATTTCTTATCAGTGTTAGGGAGAGAACCATCAAAACTTTACTGACCAAATTCTCCCTCAATTCAGCATTAATTGATGCGATTCTTAATCCTAGGATGAACCCCAAGACGAGACCTGTTTGACCAGATTGAAAGCTCGGACTGCAGCACCCCAACGGTAAGCTTTCAAAGCTTTCTCTCCCTAAATTTAGTTTTCTGATGAAACTTCATTTGAGGTCAAATCGAATCCAAATGACGTGATTCAAAGTTCCATTGATTCAATTAACCTCAATTGATTGGTCAATTTGATGAAATCAAATTCAACCAAGTGGAAAGGGGGAAACTTTTGGGGGAAATTGGGAATTTCAAAAATTCAAGTGACTAAAGTGCAATTTTCCAAATTTGAGGGCCAATTTGGCATGAAATAGATGTTGGAGGACCTATTGGCCAATTTTTAGAATTATTTGGGTCAAATTTACCATTTTTGTAATGTATGGGCAAAATGGTATTTTTTGAAAAGTTGAGGACCAAATTGGGAATTTGGGAAACTTGAACCCTTTTTTGTGATTTTGAATAAATTGAGGTCCTAAGGTAGATTTTAGAAGTTTCGGGAGTTAATTTGGGAAAAAAATTGTCATTAGGGACCTAAAGTTAAAATAAAAAAATTTTAGGGACCTAAATTCAAATAAATAAAAGTTTGGGCATTTTATTCATTTGTGATGAATGAAGGCTATTAGGCCAAATGATAATGAATAAGGATGTTCATATAGTATAGGAACATGAAATACCAGAAACGCCAGTAAAGACAAGCTCATGTGGAGACAAAGAGCTGGTTAAGAGGAATTCACTGCACTATCGGGTGAGTGGGAATTTTCACATCATACTCGGTTGGATGATGAGCAGCTTAGTAATGAAATCCCGCTACTATGTGGGATTTTAGCATCACACCTGGATGGGGTGATGTGAGAAAACACGGGGAAAAACTACTTACCCAGTTGGTATGATGAACTTCCTAGAAGAAAGTTGAAAACCCGCTTATCAATTATGAGCGGAGATGTCCTCATACCCGGTTGGTGGGATGGACAATTGAAAGGTTATTTTTGTTAGAAGTGCACTCCCCTGATTGTGTGCCACTACTTGAACATTTTGGGAGACCTTCTTGATGGGAGCTTGAATAGCTCAGATAGGCCGGAGGCCTCGGTTTTGGAACTTGGGGCTAGAATGCCCAATTTTGAAAATCTCGTACAGTGGGCACAAGGCCAGTTGGCACGAGCAGGAGCTCATAAACAAACATGAAATTAAGCCATGAAAACTTTAATGAAAGATGTGTTTAGCTATGGTACCAAGACAAGACCGACATACTCGATGGACTTGCAGTAGTGTGACAAGACAAGTCAACGGACCAGTCGAGACAAACAGCTACATGTTGAGTTGAGGGTGGGGACCGTTGGACCAGTGGCACCAAAGATTAAATGGCTTATGAGGAAAACTGTTATTTTATGCATGCACTGAGGTTCAAGACCATCAAGACACCCAAGAGAGGTAGTGATGTGTACTAAGGGCTACTAGATGACATGGTGGAGATAAAGGCAGTTTCTCGTGCCAACAATCAGGGAAGCTCGACATAGCTTCATGCGCATGAGACCGGGGTGGGATCAGGATGAGGTCTCTATCCTCATACAGACACAAAGTTTTCTTTTCTAGTTCGAGGGTTAGATGTCACGTATATCCACTCATTTTCAGGGTAGAAGTGGACGGGCTTATATCTAGGTGGCCGGTAATGTCACTCCGATGCTAGAAGTGGGTGCGGTGGACAGGCTACTTTGCGAATGTGTGATCCCTTCATGATAAAGGGCATGTGTTGATTGTTAAATACACTGACTGTGGTTAATGAGAAAAAAATGGTTTTGAAAACCAAGATATTGAGAAAGGTCGAACTACCAACAATCCCTTAGAAAGGCCCCAATAGGAGGAACCACAAAGGTACACGTAAGAAGAGGACCTTTTATAGATGTGGGCAATGGGGACACGACATGAGAATGTGTCCAACATTACGAAGGGCAGAACCCAGGAGAACCTGTTATGAGTGTAGAAGGGTAGGACACATAGCAAAGGAATGTCCCACACTACAAGGAATCAAAGCAATGCCTTTTAATAAGGACACTTCCTCAAGAGATGCTTAAAGGGATAATACTACAAGAACCATAATTTTGGCTAGGGATCCCAATTTAACTCAAGATGAAATCCTTCTAGACCATAGCATATTAATGAGTACTTCCAAACTGTCATCATGATAATATCCCTCAAGAGATGTTAAAACCACAAAATTTGTATTCTTACTTCAATGAATAAAATTATGAGTTCCTGGAAATTTCTCTGCCCCATAATAATATGATTGTATGCCTCAATTACATGTGAAAGGATCACAGGAGGAAGATCAAGGGTAGGCCTTTAAGAAAACCCAGATATAGCATAATGTAGATAAAAGGAATTTTCCCTTAAGGAGCACTACAAGCCACCTAGGAGTAAAGAAGGAAACACCTCCTCCATAAAAAACAAGCTTAGACGATGAAAGACAAACAAGATGTCACGAGATAGCAAGGTGTGACCTACTTTGAAAAAAAATAGAGGAGCCAAGTAGGTTTATAGACTAACCTAGCAAAAATGGGTAACCAGAAATCTTGAGAGAAGATACCCTAGGAAGAACTAGAAAATAGTAAGGATTTCACCCTCAAAAGGACGACAGGATAGGTATCAAGGATGAGTAAAAATCGAAGGACAACTATCCTAAGACAAGTGAACTAGGAGAATAGTGGGGATGAGACAGTTAATGAACTGACCCTCGAGAAGGTCATAAATCTAAACCCCAGCTAGAAAGGGGAAGGTGGAAAGGTTAGAATAATGGAAAGGAAGGAGACTTGAAGAAATAAATGGCCAAAAATAAAATGATGACCACACTCAAGCCATAAGGAGGATTTAGTAAGACTTGCACAAAGAGGTCTTGGATCAAATAATGTCGGAACCTTTCCCAAGGAAGGAGATCCTAGGAAGGCATACATGTCCCAACTAAGAAGTAATGGACCAAGTGACGAAGGATGAGGAGATGAAGAGCATGCGGAAGTGAAAGAACCAAGGGAAGCATACTAGGAGGACCCAAGGAGAAAATTAAACCCAAGGAATGGGTAAGTAGGAAATAGCATCAATGCACGCACTGACAAGTAAGAATGGGTGGGCTACTCATAATAAGGAAATAAAGGAAATAACATCCGAAAAACCTTGGAGAAGTAAGCCCTCCAATTCGGAAGTGGTTAAAGGGAAAACAACAAATGACATCAAGATTAGTTGTGACCCACACTCGCTTGATAGAACCCAAGGAGTGGACGGTTGGACAAAAAACAGAGTGCTAGGAACCAACCTATTAGTAGGAGTTCCTCGAAGAGAGGTTAAGGAACAAAAAGGAAATGGAAGATAGTGAAGAATAAAGAACGGGCAACAATACCGATCTCAGAAGGGTGTAAGAAAAGAAAGAAGGAAAATCCTCCAAGGAGCATTAAGGAGGTTGAACTAGGACGGAAGACCCTAGGTAGAAGGATAAAAGTAGGAAGTGAGACCCTAAAAAGGGAAGTTCCAAAGCTAAGGAACCGCAAGATGGATCCTAAGAGGTTTAAACCGACATAAGGAACCTCATAAATAACCATAAGTGGTTGAGGGTATATCGGAACGACCAAGTGCTACCTATTTTAGAAGAGCAAAGAAGCCAATTAGGAATTTTTGATGAACCTATCAGAAGGAAGAAACTAGTAGCAACGAGATGGTCAAGTAGAATAAACAAGACCCTAAGAAGGACCGGTAAGTAGTAGAGACTACACTCAAAAGATGGGTAATAGAGTGAGCATAGTGTTGAGTACATGAAATAAGACCCGACGATCAGAGATACCTTGAGTAGGAAAGTAAAAGGTGAATTGGGAAATTATGATCGACAAATGATTAAAGGGGGCAAAAGCCCTAATTCAAAAGGGTGTAAGAATGCGAAGAAAGGAAACCTTAAAGGAGTAGTAAGAAATTCAAACATATAGTGCCTAAAGGGGAAATCTCTACTTGGAAGAACATAGTAGAGAATGAAAATTGTCAAAGGGGAACTCCCCAAACAACGAAATCGTGAAATGGTCACAAGCAAGTAAGAGTGGGTTTAAGGGAGAGGAAAATCCTTGAGTAAAGAACATCACCAAAAATAAAGAAAGACATAAGAAGGGAAGAGTCCCAGTGTGTCGGTAAGTCATCAGGAAATCCAATGATTGGCACCAGAAAGACCCAATAAAGAAGTTGGGAAAGGATGAGTGGGTAAGAAAAGCCGACACGGTTGTTTAACACATTTTGTCAAGGCATGAAGGATGATTGGATAATGGTAAAGGTAGTTGAGGAATACGACCGATGAAAAGAGGGATGAAGTTATACAATCCCTGAAAGGTTGGAAGGTTGGGAACACCCAGTAAGGAAGTGTTCTAAAATTTTAACGGTCAAAGATAAATTCTAGAGCATTGTCGTGTTGTAAGGGACACACAAACCCAACAACCCAGGGAAGTATATGACTCAGCAAAGGAAGAGTCAGTTAGTAAGCATGACAAGGTAAAAAATAAAATTTGGATCGAAGTTGTAATAAACAACAGATGAAGGAAGAGTCGAAATAGGACGAAAAGATGATAACAAAAAAAACCTGTGAAAACAAGTACGTAACGCTTGAAAGAACATCGAGCTAAGGGTTTCAACGACCAAGAGAATAACTAGACACATGAATGATTAGGTATCTTGGAACTCCCAATCCTGAGTACATGACCTTAAAAGGGGAAAATGTTACTCTAAGCAAAAAAAGATGTGAATATGAGGATACACTCTTAAGTAAGATATGTCTAGTTATGATAAAATTCATGGAAAGAGTAAACAATGGAAAGGAAAAGAAATTTCTTAAGTGAAAGATATAAAAAGTACTAACTGAAAGAACAACCGAAAAGTTAGCATGTCAAGCAAATACCAAATTGACACCAAAGGAAATTGTTTCAGATGCATGGGTTGCTAACTAAGTTTTGGGGACAAAACTCCTAAAAGGAGGGGAGATTTGTAAACCCCGTCCCTTAAAGACAAGGAAACCAAGGAAAGAACCGGACAACCTAAGTGAGAAAACCGTACTGATTTACAAACCCCAACCATTATAGAAATGGATAATCAGGAAATTTATAAATCCCGAGTGACCTAAAGAGTCACAAAAGTAATGGAAAAGGACTTTAGGATGAATTGGAAGAGAAAACTAAACCGATTCAGGTGAACTGGACTTGAACCAGTTTGAACCTCTATTGAATAGGTTTTTTACTTCATTTTTCTTGGTGGCTAAGAAAGCTCAAATTAGAGAATTGAAGGCACCATTGGATAGAGAATTAATTTAGATAAATTTACAAATTTTTAATTTTGAAAAAACTTGGTTGAATGGGGCATGAACCGGCCGGTTTAAGCATTGAACCCGATTCGGACTAGTATGGTCCAATTCAGAATAGTGTCGTCTTCTTCCTCCAGATGACAGCACTGTTCACTCACCGGAAAATCAAACAGCACTAACAAAGATGAAAACTCCCTGACCATGGAGTTTCATGCAATGAATGATCACCATAAAGGTGTCGATCGGACAATAAGAAGTCCTCGAGCTTCCTATATAAAAATCTCCTCCTCATTTATTCTCCTCACACCTAAAAACTCCTCTCTATCCCTACTGCTCCATTTTCCGATGAAGCTCGAACTAGAGCTCTGACTTAGGCATTTTTCTAAGCCAAGAAGGTGAGGTCGGTTTCATTAGATTCAGGGAGAAGTCAGCTACCCGGCAGTAGTCTCCATTTGCTCCAAGGGTCATCGAAGAAATGCCAGCGTGACAAAACAATGAAGCAATTTCAGCGAATCGAAGTTGCCCTATTTCGGCTGAGCTAAAAATGCCAATTTGAGCCCTTCTTAGGCCAAACTAAGCTCTCCCAACACTTCTACAGCCCTCATACGACTAAATTAGAGCTGAAAGTTAAACCAATCTGGATCCACTCTGTAATTTCCGATCAGTGTTAGAGTGAGAACCAGTGAAAACTCACTGACCAAATTTTCCCTCAATTCGGCATGAATTGATATGATTCTTGATCCTAGGAGGAACCCCAGGATGAGAGCTATTTGCTTAGACTTCTGCACCCCCAACGGTAAGCTTTTAAAGCTTTCTCTCTCTAAGTCTAGTTTTTCGACGAAGCTCCGTTTGAGCTCAAATCATATCCAAATGACGCGATTCAAAGTTTCATTGAATCATGTGGAAGTGTAGGAACTCAATTTTACCTTCAATTTCAAAAATTAACCTCGATTGATTGGTCAATTTGATGAAATCAAATTCGGTTAGGTTGTAAGGGGGAAATTGGGGGAAACTTTTTGGGAAAATTGAGGATTTCAAAAATTTGAGGGACTAGAGTGCAATTTTCCAAACTTGAGGGCCAATTGGGCATGAAAAAGATGTTTGAGGACCAATTGGTGAATTTTTGGAATTATTGGGGTCAAATTTACCATTTTCTAAAGTAGGAGGGAAATGGTAATTTTTGAAAAGTTGGGACCAAATTGGAAATTTGGAAAACTTGAACCCCTTTTTGTGATTTTGAATAAATTGAGTCCCAAGGTAAATTTTAGAAGTTTCGGGACTTAATTTGGGGGAAAATATTGGCATTAGGGACCTAAAGTTATAAGAAAAGAACTTTAGGGATCTAAATGCAAATAACTAAAAGTTTGAGCATTTTATTCATTCATGATGAATGAAGGCTATTAGGCCAAAGGATAATGAACAAGGATGTTCATATCGTGTTGGACCATGCAGTACTAGGAACGTCAGCAAAGACAAGCTCGTGTGGAGGCAAAGATCCTGTTAAGAGGAATTCACTGTATTATCGGGCGAGTGAGAATTTTCACATCATACCCGGTTGGGATGATGAGTACCTTGGTAATGAAAACCTGCTACTATTTGGGATTTTAACATCATACTTGGATGGGGTGATGTGAGAAAACACGCGAAAAAACTATTTATCGGTTGTAAGTAGATCATACCCAGTTGGTATGATAAACTTCCTGGAAGGAAGTAGAAAATCCACTTATCGATTATGAGTGGAGATGTCCTCACACCCGGTTGGTGTGATGTATAGCTGAATGGTTATTTTTGTCAGAAGTGATCTCCCTTGACTATGTGCCACTACTTAAATATTTTGGGAGACCTTGATGGGAGCTCGAATAGCTTGAATAGGCCGCAGGCCTCAGTTTTAGAACTTGGGGCTAAAATGCCCGATTTTGAAAATCTCGTATAGTGGGTCCAAGGCAAGTTAGCACTAGCAGGAGCTTGTAAACAAACATAAAATTAAGCTATGAAAACTTTAATGAAAGATGTGTTTGGCCATGTTACCAAAATAGGACTGACATACTCGATGGACAAGTGGTAGTGCGACAAGACAGGTCGACAGACTAGTCGAGACAAACAGTTGCAGGTCAAGTTGAGGATCGGGACCGTTAGACTAGTGGCACCAAATATTAAATGGCTTATGAGGAAAACTATTGTTTTGTGCATGCATTGAGGTTCAGGACCATCAAGATGCCCAAGAGGGGTAGTAATGCGTCCTAAGGGCTACTAAACAACATGGTGGAGACAAGGGCAATTTGTCATGCCAGAAGTTAGGGAAGCTCGACGTAGCTTCTTGTGCATGAGACCAGAGTGGGGTCAGGATGAGGCCTTTGTCCTCATAGGGACATAGAGTTTTGTTTTCAGGTTGGAGGGTCGAATGTCGTGTACATCCACTCATTCCCAGGGTAGAAGTGGATGGGCTTATATCTAGGTGGCCGGTAAAATTACTCTAACACCACAAGTGGGTGCAGTTGACTGGCCGCCCTGCGTATGTGTAATCCCTTCATGATGAAGGGCATATATTGATTGTTAATCACACCGACTATGGTTAATGAGGAATAATGGTTTTGAAAATCAAGAAATTGAGGAAGAATTGGCTTTTAAGAAAATAAGGATATGTCACACTCCAATTCAAACTATTTTCTAAAACTCACATATTTCAAATACCCATTCATTGAGTTTTTGAACTCGCCCCCACCCTTTACCCCTTTTCAGGAAGTCGAGGGAAAAACCAACCTAAAGACCTTCAGCTAGCTAAACTTGCAAGACAGGTACGTAAGTTCAAATTTTTATGTAGTTTTAATTAATGTTATTCCATGAAAGGTACACGTTTAAAGGATGCCTTACTCCTTACAGTTTAAAATAAGGTGAAAACCTTTAATAAACCGGGAGAGAGACGGGTTGCTCACGTCGGGGTATGACAAACCTGATCCGTGATGAATCGGTTCAATAATTCATTTTTACAAGTTTGAGGCCACCATTTGATAGAAAATGAATTTAGATTAATTTATAATTATTTAATAATTAGAAAACCAATCAAATTGGGCCTGAACTAGTTGGTTTTCATTTTTGGATCACCGAACTAGGTTGGACTAGACCAGTCAACGATCCAACCGGTCAACAGACCGCTGGTAGGTCAGCAACCAGTCAACACGCGGGACCTATCAATGCACGATGCATGGTGAAGTGTGCCAAGTCAACCGCTTAGTTAGTGCCTAGAAGCGTTGACCAATAAGAAGGCAACACGTGTCCTTGGTTGATGGTCAAAGAGAGAAAATCCACCTTAGTAATGATCGACAAATAGGAGAGCAACATGTGTCCCAGTCAACAGTCAGCGAACACCCATTCAATAGCCACACAGACTCAGATAGCCAATGGGTGGCTGTCACGTGTCTGGTCAACGGGTCAACAGCTGAGTTGGCCATTGAGTCAGGCGCCACATTGACAAATACACCCAGTCAAGAGTCTCCATGTGGCACTTCCGCACGTGCGAAGTTGCATGTGCATAACAATGTCGTCTTTAACTTGGTAGTTGAGAAGAGAGATAAGGGACATGCTAGTTGCTGGAAATCTGGTGACTAATAAATGCCTCCAATTCCAGCCATAAATGTAGCAATTCAGGACAAATGATTGGGTAACAGGAAAAGGGCAATTGAGAACAAGTCTGTCAGTCCCCGAGCTCCCTATATAAAGAGCTCCTCCTCATTCATCTTCCTCATCCCACAAACAACTGAAGAAGAAGAAGTGCTCAGTTTTTTGGTGAAGCTCAAACCAAAGGTCCGATTTGGGCATTTTCTTCACCTTAGAAGGCAAATTTGGACTCCTTCGAATCCTTAGGATGTTAGCTACCCGACATAATTTTCCTTCAGATCAAGGATCGTCTAAGAAGCTCTTGCGATGTCGCACAATACCATTGCCCCACGAAAATCGGTAACCCGAGCTACTCGAGCCCAATTTGGGCCCTTCCACAACTAATTCTAGCCAAGCCAAGCTCCCTAGACCACCCCTCGAGGTTCCCCAACCTTCCTTGAGCTAAGTTGGTAAGTTCCCTCCACTGCCCTTCGCCGAAAAATACTATTCACAGTGTGTTTCTCCTAAAACTTAAATTGAAAAGTTTGCACTACTCAGACCACCAATTGAGGCATTGTTCTATCCAAAAAGGATCCCTAGGAGGAGAGCAATTCATAGAAAGTAAGAGCTCTAATTGTCGGATCCTCACCGGTAAGAAATTGAAGCTTTCTCTCTCTAAGACAATTTCCTAGTAAAACTTCGTTTGAGCTAATTTATAAGCCAAATGAAGTGTTTCAAAGCTTGAAATGATGAGGGAGACATAGGGAAGATGATTCTGATCATGGATGGGAGCAATTACTCATGTATGGGTGGCCAATTAAAGGAAACAAGTTTTCGGGGTCAAATGACAATTTTGGGAAAAATTGGGCAATTTGGGAATTTTGGGGAAATTGGGGGATGAATGGTAATTTAATGAAAAGTTAGGGTTTTTTATGAAATTAACTCCCAATTGAGGTCTAATTGGGAAATTGGATGAAATTGAGGGCTAATTGGAAATTTAAGAACCAAATGGCAACTTTTGGAAATTTAAGGATTAATTGGCAATTTTAGAAAATTGAGGGCCAATTGGTAATTTTGGAAAAATTAAGGACCCATGAGGGATAGTTGGAATCCTAGGGACTTAATTAAAATTAATTGAACAATAGGGACCTAAAGTCAGAGATTATGAACTTTAGGGGCCTAATTGTAATAAGGCAAAAGTTGAGGCTTAATTGAAAATTCATGAAAATAGGAGGCCTTTCACGCCAAACCTTTCCTCATGAACATGTCCAAACCCTGTAAGGACATGTTGGAAAATAATGTGTGCGAATGAGTACAACAAGGACTAGAAGTTCATCTAGGACAAACAAGTTGCATTCATCAGGCGAGTGAGACATTTTAAACATCATACCTAGTTGGGGTGATGAGTACTTTTTGAATTGAAAACCACCATGAGTGGGATTTTTCTCATTATGTCCTGTTGGGATGATGAGTGCTTTTTAAGTGTAAAACTGATTTTCCAAAAATGATCTCCCCTGACTGTGTGCAACTACTTATAAACTTTGGGAGACATAGGCTGGAGGCCTCTGTTTTTGAACTTATAAGGCTTAAAGCCTAGTTTTGAAAAACTCATGAAGTGGGCCCAAGGCCAGTGGGCACATGTTGGAGCCCATAGACAAACATAAGAATAAAAGCCATGAAAACACTCATAACTGGCTAATTTTGTGTGACTCACCACAGTGCCAAATCTAGATGGACAAGGCTCAATAGGATAGTGGCAGTGCGCTGAGACCAGGTCGACGGACCGATCCAATAAACAACTACGGAGCCCATGTCAAGTATCAGAACCGTTGGCACCAAAGATAATGGTTGATTAATTCTAAGACTATTGTTTATGCATGCACTATGATACAGAACCATCGAGATGCCCAAGAGGGGTAGTGTTGGTTCTAAGGGCTACTGGATGACCAGGATGTGATAAGGGCAGTTTTGTCATGCTAGTGAGTCATAAAGATCGGAGTAGCTTCTTGTGCATCGAGACCGGGGTGGGGTCAAGATGAGGTCTCTATCCCCATATCACGGACACATAGTACTCTCGGGTTTGAGGGTTGGAAGTGTAAACATCCACTTAGACTTAGGCTAGAAGTCAATGACTTCTATCTAGGTGGACAGTAAAGACACACCAGTCTACAAGTGGGTGTAATCAAAGTACTACATCTGCGAACGTTTGTTCCCTTTATGATAAAGTGTGTGTGATGGTTTTCTAAAACCCTCCCGAGGAAGGGGAAGTATTAAAAGAGCTGAACTCATATAATAGTGAACAAAAATGATGGTTTGAAAGTTGTGTTGTGTTTTAAAACTCACCCTAACACTCAATAACTAAGTTGTAGAAAACTCACCACTCCTTTTAACCCTTTTTAGGAAAAGAACAAAACTCTTAAGGGAATTTCGAGAAAAAGCCTTAAGTCGGGTATGTTAAAATTCTTTTAAAGCTATTGTGTTTTGTATATTGTTATTATAGGGAACAAGGTTAGAAACTACACTTGACTCTTTGTGGTCTTGAGAAGTGGTGACTCTTCTTGGATCAAAGGGAGTAACGGGTTGTTCACGGGGTTCTGACCAAACCGAGTTGGGGCGTGACAACTTGAGTGGTATTAGAGATAGGTTCCCTCAAATGCAATATCAAGACTATATAACATAAGAATTAAACGAAAGACTACCTAATTTTTCAGATTGCTCCTAGACAAGCAACCAAGAAAACTAGGACTGTTGTCACCAACACTACCCAAAATCCTATTCCCGTAGGAAGATGACCCTAAAAGCTCTCAAATGCCCAAAGTATAGTAGAAGCCACAAAGGACCAAGAGATATTATGCGGGGAAGTGTCTAGTACCACCAAGGAATGTGGTGCCAACACCTATGGAGGCCACACCCATGAGTATGAGGGGAGCCAACACGATGCGAGGGACACCAGCAAGGGCTTATGACCTCACCCAAGAAGATATTCATTAAAAACCTAGTATAGTAGCTTCCCAAACCTACTGCGTGACTACCTCTTGTAATAGGGATAATGCCCCAAACGTGTTGTACTCCTCAATTAATAATAACTCCAAGTTCCTAAAAAGAACTTTGTCTCAAATATAATGTGATATTGCACCTCAACTATATGAGGAGGGGTCACGAAAGGTGAGAAGAACCGAAGGTAGGACCTTGAGAAACTGTAAAATGGAGTAGAGTATAGATGAAGGGAATGTTTTCCTTAAAGGCAGTTACAAGCCATCTAGGAGCAGAGAAGGAAGTGCCTCCATAAGAGAAGGCAAACTCTAAATGTCGAGCGTCGGACATAATATCATGGACTAGCGAAGTGTGACCTACTTTGGAAAAGCGGAGGAGCCAAGAAGGGTTACAGAAGAACCTAGTAGTGCGAAGCAACTAGTAACTATTGGATGATCAAGAAGGATACAAGATGCCCTAAGAAGGACAAAGAAGAAGTAACAACTACATGCATGCTGAATGGCGACAGGATGGGCATCAAGAATGAGTGAACCTGAGAGACAACTATCTCAAAATCATTGATAAGGAGAATAGTAGGGATGAGGTAGTTAACAAATTGATCCTCATAAGAGTAACGAATTTAAAATCCCAATAAAGAAGAGAGGAGTAGAAAGGCCAAATGTTGGGAAGGAAGGATAAAGGAAATCCTTAAAGAAACCAATGGCCGAAAAGGATTGGCGACCACTCTCTAGCCATGAGAAGTACTAAGTAAGCCTCTCACTTTAAGGTCAAGAAATCCTGAAACAAAAAGGATTTGAACCCCTTCCTAAAGAAGTAAACATGTAATGGGATACAAATAGGAATAAGGATGGGTTACAAAGGACGTGCCCACAAGATTTCTAAAGAAAGAGAAAGAAAGAGAGGATGGCATCAAAGTTGGTTATGAAGTTGCGTTAGGGTCAAATACCCATAAGGACAAATTATAAAGGGAAATTCTAGGAAGAGAGAAAGAAGCCTATCAAGGAGGGGGAGCCTTGGAGAGGTATATACCTCAATGGAGGAATAATTGATCTAATTAAACTAGAATAGAAGGTAAAGTTGCAAATAGAATGCAGGTTGGGATAAATGACCAATTACAATGGAAGTATACTCAAAAGAGTCCTAGGCGCAAGTTAAACCCAAGAAATGTGTAAGCACGGAGATAACATCGATTCATGTCATAACAAGTAGGGTTGGGTGGAAAACCCCTAATAAAGGGATAAGGAAATGGAGTTCGAAGGAAGTGGAGTCTCGGGAAAGGACGCACCCTAGTCGAGACGTGATTAAAGGAATAACTACGAACAGCAAGATTAGTTTCGGTCCACTCCCACTTAATAGAGCTTAAGATTGGATGTTTGAGCATAATGTAAAGGGCATGGAATAAGATTCAATAATTAGAGAGTCCTTGGATGGGAAATAAAGGGTGCAATGGGAATTTAAGTCTATGAAGGATTAAAGGTGAATGAAAGCACCAATACAAAATGGTGTAAGTATATGAAGGAAGAAAACCTTTAAGGAATGGTAAGAAGGTGCAACATTCATTTCCAAAGATGAAAATCTCTACTGCAAAGTACAACAGTAGAGGAAGAAACCAACGAAGCAAACTACTTCAGGTGAATTCAAGGAATGAACCAGTAAACCATAAGGAATCAAATCGAAATAAAGAACCGTAAAATGGTCATGAGCGAGTAAGGATGGATTGGAGAAAGGAAATCATTGAGTAAGGATACCAATGGATATGAGAAATGACATAAGGGAGGAAAACCCTAAGTATACTAGTAAGTTAAGAAGTGATTGAGAAAATTGATGATTGTAACTAAGAAAGCCCAATAAGGAAGTTGGTGAGGGGCGAGTAGATAAGGAAAACTGATGCAATTATAATAGGCATGACGTCAAATGCAAAGGGACATTAAGTACATGGAAGAGATGTGCGAATCTAAAATGAGTAGTGAAACACTTTAACAACGCAAGAAGAAGAGAATGGGAACACACTCTAAGTAAGGAAATGGAAGAATTCAGTATAGGAAAGTCTAAACATCAAAATAAGGGAGGATTTTGAATTTTATGAGAAATAACCAAATGCAAGAGTTATGCGTATGGGACAATTGGATAATGCTGAAGGTAGTTGACGAACACTACCAGGTGATAAGAAGGAATAAAGCACACGATTACTAAAGGGTTGGAAAAGCACGAACTGTTATCAAGGAAATGTTCTAGAACTATAATGGACAAAAATAGTTTTATAACTTGTCATGCTGCAAAGGACATGCAGGTCCAACTGTCTCAAGAAAATGTTACTCGAGTAGGGAAGAGTCAATTATTTAAGCCTGATGTAGTCACACAAAAGTATTTGGGTGGACCGAAGTTGTGATAAAGAAAAGATGAAGGCAGGACCAATATAAGACAAAAAGGGGGATAATACCAAAACTCGTGAGGTTAAGGATGAAAAGCTCGAAAGGATGTTGAGTAAAGATCTTCAACGACCAAGGAAATAAATAAAAATGAGGACAATCAAATGTTTATGGAACGTCCAACCCAGTGATATGGATAAAAATCCTCAAGATGAAGGGTTTTACCATTAAGCGGAGTATGAATTAGACCTAAGAATGTACCTTTGGACTAGTGGGTAAGACATGCATGATTGTAATAATCCCATGGAGTAAGCAGATAATCGAAAGGAAAAGAAATCCCTTAAGTACGTTATCTAAAGGACTAAATAAAAGATGAAATTATAGTGGTATTTTGCCCAGGGAAAAAGCGTATGAGCAAGGAAACGTTCAAAGAAAAGGAAGTGGGAGGTCGAATCACCACGGAATTCTTCTCCTCAAGTGTGAATACCAAATCATGTCATTTAGAGTGATGGAAAATAAGTAATAAAAAGACACCCTAAGACATGGAGAGGAAAGATGCCCAGAGGGCAGACATGGACAAAGAATCTCCAAAGAAAATGCAACCAAGATGGGTACCCCACAGTGTCATATCGAAGAAAACCCCAAGTGGACATCAAAGGAAATTATTCCCTACGCAAAGGATACATAACTAAGTTTTGGGGACAAAACTCCTAAAAGTTGGGGAGAGTTGTAAATCCCGTTCTTTCAAAGATAAGAAAAACTAGGAAAAAACCAGCAATTATAGTCAGCATGCGACGTGTGGCGAAGTGCTCCTAGTCAGCGCCTAGAAGCACTGACCAATGAGAGGGCGACACATGCCCTCGATCAACAGTCAGAGGGAGAAAATCCATTGCAGCAATGACCAACAAATAGGAGAGGGACACATGTCCCAGTTAATGGTCAGCAGACACCCGATCAGTAGCCACATATACTCGGATACTTAATGGGAGGCTGTCACATGTCTGGTCAATAGGTCAACAGTTGACTTGGCCACTAAGTTAGATGCCATGTCAACAAAGACAACCAATCAAGAGGTGCCATGTGGCACTTCCGCACGTGTGAAGCCGTACGTGCAAAACAGTGTCATCTTCAACTTGGTAGTTGAGAAGAGAGAGAAGGGACAAGTTGGCAGCCGAAAATTCGATGACCAATAAATTCCTCCAATTCCGACCATAAATGGAGCAATTGAGGTAGAATGATTGGGGAATAGATAAGTATGTTAGTCCTCTAGCTCCCTATATAAAGAAATCCTCCCCATTCGTCTTCCTCATCCCTTGAACGCCTAAAGAAGAAGAAGTGCTCAATTTTCCGATGAAACTCGAACCAAAGCTCCAATTTTAGCACTTTTCTTCACATGAGAAGGTGAATTTGGATTCCTTCAAATTCGGAGAAAGTCAGCTACCCGACCAAAGCCTTCATTCAACTCCAAAATCATCAGAGAAGCTATGGCAAGTCGCACAATATCATTGCCCCATGGCAATTGGTAACCCGAGCTACTCGAGCCCAAATCATGCCCTCCCAAAACCAATTCTGGCCAAGCCAAGCTTCCTAGACCATCCCCCGAGGTGCCTCAACCTTTCCTGAGCTAAGTTGGTAAGTCCCCTCCATCGCTCTTGACCAAAAAAATATTGTTCACACTGCGTTTCTACTAAAACTTAAACTGAAAATTTTGCACTATTTAGTTCACCGATTGAGGAGTGGTTTGGTCCTAGAAGGACCCCCGGGAAGAGAGCAATTCAAAGAAATTAAGAGCTCCGATCGTTGGATCCTCATTGGTAAGAAATCAAAACTTTCTATCTCTAAGACAGTTTTCTGACAAAACATTGCTTAAGCTCATTTCTGAGCCAAATAAAGTGATTCAAAGCTTGAATTGATGAGGGAGACGTAGTGAAGATAATTCTAATCATGAATGAGAGTAATTGTCCCCGTTTGGGTGGCTAATTGAAGGAAACAAGATTTCGGGGTCCAATGGCAATTTTGGGGAAAATTGGGAAATTTGGGAATTTTAGGGAAATTGGGGCTCGAATTGTAATTTATGGAAAATTGGTTGATTTTTATGAAATTAACTCCCAATTGAGGTACAATTGGGCAATTGAATAAAACTGACGGCCAATTGACAATTTTTAAAATTTAAGGACCAATTGGCAATTTTGGAAAATTGAGGGCTAATTGGTGATTTTAGAAAAATTAAGGACCCTTGAGGGATAATTGGAATCCTAGGGACTTAATTAAAATTAATTGGATAATAGGGACCTAAAGTCAAAGATTATGAACTTTAGGGACCTAATGGTCATAAGGCAAAAGTTGAGGCCTAATTGTAAATACACGGAAATAGGAGGCTTTTCACGTCAAACCTCTTCTCACGAGCATATCTGAACCATGTGGGGTCATATTGGACAAGAATGTGTGTGAGGGAGCACGACAAGGACTGTAAGTACAACTGGGACAAATAAGTCGCATTCATCGGGTGAGTTGAACATTTTAAACAATATACCCAGTTGAGGTGATAAGTACTTTTTGAACTGAAAATCCAACATGAGTGGGATTTTCTATCATCATGCCCGGTTGGGATGATGAGTGCATTTTAAGCTTAAAATCGATTTTCTAGAAATTATCTCCCCTAACTGTGTGCAACTACTTAAAAACTTTAGGAGACTTTTCTGATGAGAGATGGGATAGCTTCAATAGGCTAGAGGCCTCGGTTTTTGAACTTTTAGGGCTTAAGGCCTAGTTTTGAAAAACTCGTGAAGTGGGCCCAATGCTAGTGGGCACAGGTTGGAGCCCGTAGACAAACATAAGGATAAAAGCCATGAAAAGTCTCTTAACTGGCTAATTTTGTGTGACTCACCATGATGCCAAATCCGAACCAATAAGGCTCAATGGGCTAGTGGTAGTGCATCGATACTAGGTCAACGGACCAGTCAGACAAACAACTACAGAGCCCAAGTCAAGTGTCAGAGCCGTTGGCACCAAAGATAATAGTTGATTAATTCTAAGACTTTTTTTTGTGCATGCACTATGAAATGAGACCATCGAGATGCTCAAGATGGGTAGTTTTAGTTCTAAGGGCTGTTGGACGAGCAGAATGTGATAAGTGCAGTTTTGTCATGTCAGTGAGTCATGAAGCTCAGAGTAGCTTCTTGCGCACTAAGACCGGGATAGGTCAGGATGAGGTCTCTGTCCCCATATCACAGACACAAAGTACTTTTGGGTATGAGGGTCGTACGTGTAAACATCCACTCAAACTTAGGGTAAAAGTCGAGGACTTCTATGAGGGTGGACAGTAAAGATGCACCGATCCCCAAGTGGGTGCAGTCGGAGTTCTACATCTGTGAATGTTTGTTTCCTTTATGATAAAGGGTGTGTGATGGTTTACTAAACACCTCCCGAGAAAAGAGAAGTGTTAAATGAGCTAAACTCATATAATAGTGAACAAAAATGATGGTTTCAAAGTTGTGTTGTGTTTTAAAACTCACCCTAACACCCACTCACTGAGTTGTAGAAAACTCACCCCCTCCTTTAACCCTTTTTAGGAAAAGAAGAACACTCTTAAGGGAATTTTGAGAAAAAGCCTTAAGTCAAGTATGTTACAATTCTTTTAAAGCTATTGAGTTCTGTATAATGCTATTACATGGAACAAGGTATGAAATTACGCCTGACTCATCGCGGTCTTGAGAAGTGGTGACTCTTCTTGAATAAAAAGAAGTAGTAGGTTGTTCACGAGGTTCTGACCAAATCGACTCGGGGCATGACAAGTTGTCTCATTGAGTTATGCACCATAAACCTTGTTCTTGCCCTCCTAGTCAACCTATCAAAAGCATCATCACAATTTATAAGATAAGCATCACTATATAGTTGAACACCCTACAATGGGTTATTTTTTATAGCTATATTAGCTTGCTTATGTTTTAATAGATGCATCCAATATTTATATTCATAAATAATAGTAGAAATTGTGCTTACCACTTCCTCATAATTATGACATTCAACATCAAAATATGACCTATTCCTATCTTTCCTAATATTCCAGCTAGTGTAATCAATCAAACTTAGCATGGTTGTACAAGTTTCCTTTGTGATATCAACATTTCCAATAAAAACATCAATTAAATCCACAAAACACATCCCTTCACTATCTTCCAAATGAAAACCACAACTTGAAAACTAGATTTTTCTAGTTCGTGGAGACCTAAACAACATATGACCAATCATCTTTATATCTCCACACAAAAAGCAATCAGCATCATGAGTCATGCCTCGCCTACATAGATTTACCTTGGAAATGCATTAGAATAGACTCGTTAGAGAAAGTTTCTAATCTTAGGAACACAAGCCACCTGCCAAATGCCTATACATACTCTCCAAGGAATAACTTTGGAAGTAGGGCATATATGTGGGGGAATTAGTTTCTGGGTACGCAAGAAGGTAAAAGTTTATTTGATGCTTAACTTAATTGTCCAAGCCATAATAACATATCTTCATGGGGTACCATGCTAAGCGAGATTAAATAGATAGTGTGTCCTTCTTCTTGGGATAGATACTCCTTTATACCTTCCAGATTCTATTGTCTAGTCCTCCTACCAATCAAAGAGCTAACCCACAGGTGTTGGATGTCAGGATGCCCCTTAGGTGGTGAAAGTGAATATTTTTCCAAGGATGGAATCCATCGGTCTTCCCAGACTTTAATTCGGTCCTTATCCCCAACCTGCCATATCATACCACCTTTGAGTAAATCCTTTCCTACAAGGATAATTCTTTATAACCATGAGAGTCTTGTACTTACATTAGCAGGCAAAAAATTAATATTACTAAAATAACGTCCCTTAAGGACTCTGTCTACTAAAGAATGAAGTTGATAAAGTATTATGGCAATCAATTTCATAACTGGATCTTCTTGATCCAATGGACCTTCTTATGAGCCCCCTATTGTCCCCACCAAAACTTTGTCAATGAATTGCTAACCCTATGGCACCACACTTGTGAAAGAAGGAAACACTTCATAGTATAAGTTAGAATGGAATGAATAGCAAACTTAATGAGTACTTCCCTTCCACTTTGGGTTAGACAAGTTGTCTTACATCCTTATAGTTTGTGGTTGATCTTTTCCATGAGAAACTCTAAAGTTCGAGATTTGTTTCAACCCCATGGGATGGGAAGACCCAAATATATGTTCAAGCTTTCCCCAACACCTACCTATAATATAGACAAAATAGTATTTTATGTAGTATTTGTTATATTCAAGCTAAAATAAAGTGAAAATTTATCTATGTTAATTTGTTGGTTTGGCACTTGACAGAAACTATATACTATATTTTTTTAACATAGTATATTAGATCTTGATGCTTCAAATAAAAATAACGCATCATCTGCAAATAATAAGTGTAAAATCACTAGACATGCCTTAGTGATTTTAAGCTCATTTAATTGTTTAGTCCTACAACCAGTAGAGAAAGTCATAGACAAAGAACCTGCAAGTAATATAAAGAGATAAGCGGAAAGGGGGTCTCCCTGATGAAGTCCTCTATGCGGCTAAAGAGGTTGAGATCTAATGCTATTAACAATTAACATATATTACACTAATGTTACACAAGTCATAATCCAAGATGTAAAAATATTGTGAAAACCAATTTTCAAAAGTGGTTGTTCAAGAAAAGTCACTCCACTCGACCATAGGCCTTAGACATGTCTAACTTAAGCCCACACCATGCTATTTTCTTTCACTTTTTTTAGTCTAAAAATTGGAAACACGCGTGAGGTATAAAGATGTTATCATGAATAGCCCTACCTGGAACAAAAGCATTCCATTGGCATGACTCTAAATATTACATTAAGGGTTTAAGATGATTGACAAGTACTTTGTAAATAACCTTATATAAAAATTTGCATAAGAACAAAGGACGACAATGAGAAATCTCTTTAGGGGCCAACCTTTTAGGAATGAGGACAATATTTATTTCATTGAGTGATCGTGGTAGGCAACTTGTTTTAAAGAAGTCCATCACAATGTTAGTAATGCCAGTACCTAAATTGTCCAAGCAAACATGAAAAAATGTCACGTTGAACCCATCTAGACCTGTAGCCTTTAATGCCCCTAGTTAAAAAATTGTTGCCTTGATTTTGGTATTAGTAACATTTCCAATTAACTTAGCATTCATCTATGATGTAACCACTTCCCGCACTACCCATAGATTTTGCTCTATTAAATGAAAATTAGCTAGTCGATAAAGGGACTAAAAAAATGATAAAAGCCTTGTTAGATCTAGTTCTCATCCTCAAGCCATTGATCTTCAAGATTTTAATTTTTTCAATCTGGTAGAAGGCCCTTCATTAAGTGGTACTCTGATGAAAAACTTTTGTGTTACGATCCCACTTGAAAAGCTATTTAATGCATGCTCATTGCTTCCAAAATATTTCCTCCTCCTGCTAAGCTAAGTTTAGCTTATGAAGTAGTTGTTTCCTAATTTCTTTTCCCCTCACTATGCCTGAGAGGCTTGCTTAAGTTGGGCAAGTAAGAACTTGATCATATATTGGCCATTGCTTACTTGAATCTTACTCCATCACCCAAGTCATTATCTGGTATTGTTAAGCTTGGTATGCATCCCTTTAGATTTTGTACCCCATTTGATGTCTAAGTTTAATTGACAACCTCCCTGCACTTCAGACTCATGGTTCACTTGTTTTCAAACCAAAATCATTTCAACTTTACCTTCCCTTGTTGTATATAGTATATTGTGAGGGCGACATGATCTAAAGCTTGTCAAATACCATGAAACACTCACATATGAGAAAATGTCGCCCTCCATTCAGCATTGTAGAGTGTACGGTATAATCACTTCATTACATTAAATAGCTCCTCCCGCGTGTTAGACCATGTATAAGGTTGTTCCCTAAATCTACAATCTTGTAATTGTGTATCATACAATAGTGCTTGAAAACTATTAATGCATTTGGCTTCCTTGGGACGTTAGAATTGATTCTCCTCTTGTGAAAGAATGGTGTTGAAATCACCTATTACCAACCAATGGCCTTGAATGAGGAGGCCAAGATTTTTAGTGCATGCCATTATTGATTTCACAACTTGAAATATGTGTGAAAATGAACTCATGTTATCTATATCAACATATTCAGTCAATGTACCCATATTCTTGAATCTACCATATAATTTGTTTTTATTTAAAACCTCTATCTAAAAGTTAGACCACCATAGAGTTAACCTCGCCTCCCCTTCCGCCTAATCCATGAGGGGAGATGTTGTTGATTCCTAGCTTACATAAGGAAAACAATATTTGGTCTCATCTTTCAGACGAGGTCCTTTATTGATCAAACTATCAAGGGGGACCCCAACCCTTGAAAGTTCTAAGACAGTAATTTCATGGTGACGTTGTGGTTGTTATGGGTCAGCCACCACTGTCGCTACAAGTTTTTAGCTCTCTAGACAGCACCTCCAAAATGGGGACAAATTTTAAATCCTTCATACTCAACTCCCATTTTCACTAAAATCAACCAACCTCAAGGGGATGTTGTTTCCTTACCCTTCTCTATCGATTCCATGACTGCTCCTTATGAGCCACTAAGACGTATGGGCCTCCACCTTATATTTCTTGCTACTACTCTGCTCTTCCTCTATTATTTGAGTATGCCTTAAAGATAGCATGTTAAAAGTAGTAAGAACATTACTTGGAACAATAGCTTGTTATGGGTTGGACTCTTCAACCGAGAGCTCCATAGTATATTGTGTGACTATATTTTATCATTAGTGTTATGCACCTCTAAAACCACAAGTAGTTGAACATTTTCTTCTTCCTCAATCAAGATTTTAATAGTTGGTTGTGTTCTTTTTTTCTTGAGGAGTTGATGTCGTGCTTGGATCATTAAAAATAGTGTCTTAGTCATTACTCCCCCCCCCCCCTCCCCTAGAGGCACCTTTACCAAGATACTCTGATTATTGTGGGATACTCTTCTCCTCTGTCATATTTAAGATCATTGACTTGCGGGGTTTAGCCCTCATCCATGACCTATAATGAGCTATCTCTAGTGGTTCTTCAGGGCAAAACTTGATTGATTGTCTCAAACGACCACATCTAAAATAAAGCGACAATAACCTTTTGTATTTAAAATCAAGCCAAATATCCTCCCCATGGGGTTCATGCTCCAAATTCCAATTGGTAACGGGTTATTCGTTGGAAACTAATTCGCTACAATGTGAATCGGTTGGCACGCATGTCATCTCCTACACCTAACTTTTGATGGGGAAATCTAACCTAGATCTGAAAATAACCCAATTCTCAACACAATTTGAAGTATCCTATCCTCGAGAGATATTAAATGAAAGTAGGTTTTATGAGATCCCAACCGACAAACCTTGCACATGGGGTGATGTATACTTAGTCCCTCGAATTCCCCATATAAGACTTAGTTGCTCCTTCATCAATTGGTGGCTGAAATTCTCTTTGGAAGTATGAGTGCTCAATTTTTCGCTGACCTCCATACCAAAGATCCTAGCTTTCTTTCCCAACCACCAAACTCGACCATTTAGGTGTCCTTAGAACTAGGGGCAATTAGCTTTACGCATGTCTTCCCAACACCGACATGCCTCCTAGCGAGTCGGCCAGATGGAACAGTAACATAGCTCCCTCGGGCAAAAATAGGTCAGGAGTTTTTCAAGCTTGTCCCGACCTCCTTGATGGCCAACCATGACCTAAATTTATTCTGGAAGATCCTCTTGGTCCCCTCTCACCAATTCCAGTGGTCATTTGAGCTAAAGGTAAGCCACGTAGCCATGAAAATTTTAAGAATCTCTAGTAGCTCTCTATTTTTGACCAAGTTCCATAAATTGGATGTTACAAATGACTCGGACCACCTAAGAGGGTGATCAAGTAGTCCAAAGACTCATAGGGAAGTTAGCTATCCAACCCCACTAATGTCGACCATAATTGCTTCCTCTCTGGTGAGTTTCTAACCAAAACCTAACTATATATTTATTTTTCGGTGAGGGACAATTGTAGCCCAAACTACACTTTTTCGATCAAGGATAGCCGAAAAGTTACTATAGAGTCCTAAAGAATATGATGAGGGACCTATAAAAGGTTTTTGGAAGATTTATATGGTCATTTTGAAAGAGATAAAAGTTGGGGAACTAAATCGTAATTTTTAAAAAGTATAGGGCTAAACTATGATTTAATCAAAATAAGAACCAAATGAGACTCAATAGAAGTCTAGTGACAT
This sequence comes from Trapa incisa, assembly GCA_030064435.1. Taxonomy (NCBI): domain Eukaryota; kingdom Viridiplantae; phylum Streptophyta; class Magnoliopsida; order Myrtales; family Lythraceae; genus Trapa; species Trapa incisa. The sequence continues at coordinate 23,359,772 of CM057779.1, forward strand.
AAAAGAAAGTTGGAGAAAACTTAGAGGCTTAAAATGATAGCTTAAAAGAGGATAAGGACCTAAGTGGAACTTTTAGTAAAATTTGGGGACCAAATGAAAATTTTTACAAGTTAGAGGACCAAAAAGAAAATTTTTGTTAGGGTTCCAATTGAACTCAAGAAAGGTCAGAGAGCCTGAGATAAAATATATTTGAATTTAGAGTTCAAAAATAGGTAAGTAGAAAGTATAGGAAACAAAATGCAATTTTTAAAAATTTTAGGGACTAATGCGTAATAAGGAGAAAGTGGGGTTTTAATGAAAAGCTTGAAATAACTTATTGTCCTAGAGAGACAATGACTAAGAAAAAGGGGGAAAATATGGAGACCTAAAAGATGTGAATGAGAGTCATATAAACAGGTTGTTGATATACGAATCGAGCAAATCAGACACGATAAGTGAAACTATAATTTTCAGAAATTATGGGATAGTACAAGAATATATCATTTAGAATCCAACCTGACCTACATTGTATTATGTTATATGTATAGTTAAATCATTGCTATTATCTGAGCGGGATCCTCAATCAGACATACTCAAAAAAATACCTGAAACAAACAAGTTTCCAAATACTCGAATAAGTGGGAATTACTTACGGCAAGTGTTATTGGACCAACCATAGTTCTTTATAACTTTCTATAAATAAGTACATGTGTGCCTTTTTTAAGAGTATTATAAAAAGGTTGTGAAGGTAAAATAAATTAATTTAATAATGTCTTGAGGAAATCCACTGAGAAACCACTGATAAGTTGCATGAGAAAATTGGGGGTTAACACACGTGTATGATTTTCAAATAAAGCTAAGGCATAAATCATACTTGGAAATAGGGCTAAAATATTTAGATTACTGTAAAAATGGAGTTAGACTTTTGTGTGCTTTGGTTTAAACTAAACCCTAAGAAATGAACAATGAAGGGTGGATTGATTAGAGAACATAATCATATTGATTGTTAACCTAAGTATATAACTAAATGAAAATGTGTTTAAGTTCGAATCGTGCGGTCATTTTAATAGCATACCGAGCCACGGGAACTAAAACAATTATATGTGTTGTTTTATGAAGCATGTTTAAGTGTATGAATAGTGGGGTTGGTTAAATAGTAAACAGAGCCATGACAATTAAGAACGAGGAATGTACGATATTGTGAAACATGTGTAAGAACACTAATAGTGGTGTCAGACATATAACGAATTGAACCCACGGGAATCAATATTTAAAATACATTTAATATGAGGGTATGGAGCCTATATAACATGGTAAGTGGAGACATCAAGTATGGATAGTGCTTTGAGCAAACTAACACATGTTATTTGAAATGTGTCATTAAATAGCGACAAGTTGCAGGGTTGGCTAGTAGAAGGTTGAACCTTGAGAAAATAAAGTGTGTCATTATTACAAAGTAATGCATGTGGTTGTGTTAATGCATAAGATTATGATAAGAGGAGAGGGTGAGTGAGAATTAGGTTTTGAGGAAATATGTGTTTATGCTTAATACATGATAACATGAGAAGTGGAGACGGTTGAGAGAGTACCTGTTAAAATGATAAACACTGTTTTACAATTTATATATATTGATGAGTGTTTATTGGTCTATACATGTAATTGTTGGATCATTGGAGATACTTGTATACCAAGTTATGTTCGGTATATCCATATATTTGAGTGGATGATGCTCTTTTATGAATGGCACGGAATGTATGGTATAAACTATACTGAGTTGCATGGATAGTAGAAAATGTCAATATAGACATACCATATGGATATACGGTACCGAGTGAGTGTAAACGCGTCATTCACATACACTTATCGCCACATTGTGTATCACCTTCAAGCATAATATCATTTCATAAATTATGATATATACATTAATATCATTGATTTTTTTTATAAAGGGTGGACCGTGGCCCCTTGTGAAAATTCTAATGTTTATATTATGGGTCAATAAACTTTAAATATAACTTACTATAAAATTCTATAAAGAAAATATATGTGTACAAATATTTTGATAAAATTTAGAATGGTAAAAATTCTAATGTTTATATCATATGGGTCGATAAACTTTAAAAATAACTTACTATAAAATTTTATAAAGAAAATATATGTGTACAAATATTTTGATGAAATTTAGAATTGTAAGTAATGTAGCGATTGGATACTAGTAAAATTATTCGATTAAATACGATCACACCCTCCAAAAAATTTCAAGTGACATTAGTAGATTATGAAGGTATAGGTTGAGACATTACCTAAACATCACTGTTGGTTGAGATACGTTAGTTTAATATTTTATTTATCAATTGTTATATTTTTTTATATATTTTTGTAAAACTTTTAGATACATCACTTGATTTAAAAAAATAAATTTACCTTAAATTTTATTTTAAATATTATTTATCTAAAAATACCTACCATAGTAATGAATTTAACAAGTTGTTATTAGAATTTGATCTGAAAAATAAGGTTAGGACGTCACAAAATAATTTTCTAACCCATTAGAGATCACAATTTAGAATACGGTGGTGCGGAGCACTTTAGGAATGCTATAGAGGGTTCGGTGATGTTCACATGAGGGGTCCTGAAGTTCCTTAGAAAATTTATGTCTTGTTATCGCATTATCACAAGTGCAAAATTGACTTTAGGTTGATATAAAAAAACTAAACTATTGTTTAGTGGTATAGAAGAGAATTTGGTTCATCTAGCTTTGACATTCCTTATGAATAAACATGTGATGGCAAGTCATTTGAAGGGGTAAGAATTTGGTAAGATAAAATCGTAGGATTTGAATAGATGTATAACCTAATATATTTAAAATAAATGCCATCAATACATTTTGGGAAATTCTGAAGTTGTGTGAAATTTTTATTTAGATAATTTTAATATTATTTTATATATTTATGTTTATTTTAATTTTTATATATTTTAAATAAATTTATATATTAATAATATTTTATATAAAATTATATGATAAAAATATTATATATAAAAAATAATATGTTGTATATATAATATAGTTTATTATATATATTATTTTTGTTGTTATAATTATACAATATTTATATATAATAATAATTATATAATTAATATTAATTCATTTTTTATTATAATAATGAAATTATATTCTATTTTTTAATTATATAATAAAATATCATATATATAATTTATAATATAATTATATATTTTTATTTAAAATTATATTTTTATTATATAGTATATATAATATATTTTAATATATATTATTTAATAAATTATTAAATTTAATTAAAAAAAGCGTAAATTCATTTTTTTAATTTTTTATTAACTAGCTTTATTTACATACAAAGGATTAATCTGCACTTACACTTGACTTCATTTATCTCCAAATTCCTACCGATCACTATTCCATCAAATCTCTTGTAAACATTCCATCCAAACAAAATGTAATTATAAATGGATTGATCTTCTCCTCATCTTAAAGCCCGTTTAGATTATAAACAGATCACTTGTCTCATCGTGCTTTAGCATCTCTTATCCAATGCATGGGGCGTGCGTGTATCCGCTTATAGGTGTCCATATCGACAACGCAAACTCTAGCATTTTGTCACTAGCCTCTATTGGTTTGACGGGGGACTGTTTCTCCTGAAAGCTAGCTAAGAAATGGGGAGTGAGCTTTTCGGGGTCGCACTTGTTTTTTAGCCGTCTCTTCATGCTTCATCCCCTACTTTTGGGCATTTTACTTTTGGGACTTTGCTCATTAAGTACTCAATTCACTAGCTCAATTTGAAGAATAATTGATGTCTATTTATTTACTTTGGGGATCTTATCTTATACTAAGATCCCATTGTTGATCTGATACTACACATACGTGGGATCTATTATAATTAAAGGTGGCTCAATTATTCGTCAAAGAGCCGTATGTATAACAAGAAACAGATTATCCAGAAATTTCACTTATCAAAATGAATTGGGTATATTTAAATTCAATAAAAAAATAATTTACTACCATAAATATTTAGTCAAATTAGGTTTAGCCTGGCCCGTTTCCATGTCTACCCGACCCGTACAAGATCCGATCAAGAACAGGCATTGTCTCTTGAGAGTGCCGTCCCACCCACGAGTCTGCAGATTAGTATGGACCCCATCAAAGATGTGTGGGAGAAGGATGTATAGATTGATGAGGTTGCCCGATAAAGTGATTAATTGGAGCAGAAGAAAATAAGAGGGGGGTAACTGAAAGGAGAGAGAATTTCCCCGTCATGCAATTAGGATTTTGTCCTAATCTATCATGAGATTGAACAAGTGTACAGGGAATTTGGCCGGCAGACATACCAAATTGCCGGAGGCATTTGTCATGCATTTCATTTGACTTTCGAAATTTCATCTAACAACTAAAATTTTAATGTTATGACCAAATCAAATTGACCCATTATCTTCGTGGTCTGAGCCAGTTGCTAGTTACGGGATTTGTAAAGTCTAGCTCGGTGCCACCTCGGAATGAATTGTCTGCATTTTGGCTTGGATCAAGTTAGTTCTATATTTTTATATAAAAATATTGCTGATTTAAAATTAATTTGAATTATTACCGTCCTATGAGAGTTAGTATTAGATTTTTAGTAGTTGACGCCCAAAATATGGGTCACAAAATTAACTAAATATTAATACATGTTCATGCCATTTATATAATATAACGATTTATTTTATTGAAATAAATAATATGAGATAAAAAATAACTAATATTCAATCTATATTACATTTTAGAATAAAATTACAAATAATATAAAATAAAAATTATATTTTAAAAAAATACTTGGTTAATGGGATTCGCCAATTGCAAGCCAATTCTACTATAGAGAGACGTGACTGAGTTGGGTTGGTCAAGAATTGAAAAGGCAAATATCGAGACAACTACAAGCCCTCTAATTCAACAAACTCGTATAGGCCACACATTTATGGCAAGGGCCAATTTTTTAATGGGTCTCACTTCCATGGTTTATCAAGTATATATGAAGTAATTATGTGAACATAAAATGACAAATTGAGGTGAAGTAGATCAACCACACAATATGAATATAATATGAATATGAGATACGATGAAGTTATACATGAATGCATCAAGCCACTATCAATCTAATTCTATTCTATTTCATGTATTTCAACACCGTAAGGTAAGATCAACCTACCAAATTCAATAGTTCATAATATTATTTGTGATAGGGACGAACAAGCAAGAAATACATAATTAATGTTAAAATGTAAGTGTAATCAATTAATTTTTCTAAGTTAACTAACTAATAAAAGATAAATTTTAGTGAATAATCATATCAAGTATAACCAATGGGTTATTATATGCTAACCAACTAATAAATAATATTATATGCCACTTCAACTATATATATATTTATGATAAGTAATGGTATTTTCCTTGCAATATAAGAATTTTCATATAATGTTATCATGTACTCATCGTTATATCTAAAAATAAACGAGCCAAATTGATTGTTTCTGAAAATTTTATAGTTCATGCACACTAGACTAGTTCCACTATTTCATTGAGTAAATTCTTGTCATGCCGAGAAGATAAAAGAATTGAGGCATGTGATCACCACATATGCTAGGTAGCATAAAGTAGCCATTCATGAAAATGGACCGTTATCGAAATTCGGTAATGAAGTATAAACAGCTTCATATATTTCACCAAAAAAGAATTGATGGACTACCATCCTATCAACCGTCCCTATATATATCATCCATCAAAACCCAATAATCTAATGGATTAAAAGTATTTGTATCAATTAGATCCATCCTTAAAACAGTTGTATACATGCTTAATGATCATCACCGATTCCGAAGTGTATGTGGCTAATCACATCATTTGATCTCATAGCAAGCTAGTGAAAGCTGTTAATACCAAAATTATGTACACAGTATTGTGAAATTATCTACGAAGAGTTTTTAGTAATTGGGTAGCCAAGAATGAGGTGAGAATTCAAATACTGGGTTGACTAAAATAAACTCAAAATTAACTTGCAAAGTGGGGAACTAGTTGAGATAGCTACGAATGCAATTAGTTGAAAAAAATAGAAAGAAGCTTTCCTCGGTGATAATCTTTGCATGAGAGGGTGTGTTCTTCGTTTGGAGCACATGATTAAGGAAGCAACTATGCTACTTGGCTTCGCTTGATCTTTAAGTTTTCTTGAGTGACATACATTTTTATTCCCTACAATTATAATAGAGCATTTGTAACACTTACACTTTTAAAATTGTAACTTAAATATAATTGAACTGAAAAACATACTTGAATTGAGAACGTAAACTTGAATAAATATTGAAAATGAAATCACATTGTAAATTGATTCATACCTAAATATTGGATAAAAAATAAGTGACATAAATTAATACTCAATAATATTGTGAGACAAGGTATTGTGAACCAATAAGTGGTCAGACTTATATATATTTAAAAGTTATAATTTATAAGTAGTGTAACTTTTTCAACCTTATAAACACACAACATGTAAACCCCGCACATTTGAGTCAAGAAAAACTGGGAAAAGAACCGGTCAAAACAAATAAGAAAAACCAAACCGATTTACATTTGGGAGTAAGCAATATGAAAATTTACAACTTTCGGTTGATCTAAAGGATTTATTAAACATTGGAAAAGAAACTTAAGACAAACTAGAAAATAAAAACCAAATTGGTTCAGGTGAACTAGATTCCATAAGAACTTCAAAGTTAAGCGTATTTACCTGAGAGTAGTGTGAGCCTAGGAAGTATGAATAGTCATCAATTAATATATATTTAATTATTAAAATTAATACCAATAATTTAATACCGAAATTAAATTATTGGAATTAATACCAATAATTTATGGCAATATTAATACTAGTAATAAATTTCGACCATTTAATACACAGGTTTTACAACTATATAAAGAGATCATCCCCATTTCATTCTACTCACACCTGAACACTTCTCTCTCTCTCTACTGCTCCATTTCCCGGTAAAACTCGAACCAGAGCTTCGACTTGAACAATGGTCGAGCTCTTTAGAACTGGGGAGAAGACAGCAATCTGATAGCAAACTCCAGTCAATCCGAGAATCGTTGGAGAAGCACCGACATGATGGAATAGTGAAGCAACTCTAGCGGACCGAAGCTGCCCTATTTCGGTCAAGCTGAAATCGGCCATTTCAAGCCCTCCTCAGGCCAAACCAAGCCTTCCCAACACTTCCTCAACCTTTCCACGGCCGAATTAGGACTGAAAGGTAAGCCGACTCGGCTCCCCTTTATAATTTTCGATCGGTGCTAGAGAGAGAGTCAACCAAATTTCAATAACGAAATTCTAATCCAATTCCGCACCAATTGATACAATACTTGATTTTAGGATGAACCTCAGGACGAGACCTATCTGCCTAGATCGAAAGCTCGGACTGTCGTGCCTTCACCGGTGAGTAATCGAAGCTTTCTCTCTCTACAGTCTGTTTTCCGACAAAGCTCTGTTTGAGCTCGTTCCGACGTTAAAATCTGCGATTCAAAGTTTCTTAGAATCGTATAAACATACAGAAACTCAATTTCAACTCCAATTTCAATAATTAGAAGTGTTTGATCGGTTAATTTGATGAAATCAAATTCGGTAGTGTTGAAGAGTTGAAATTGGGGGAAAATTTGGGGATTTTCAAAATTTAAAGGGGCCAAAATACAATTTTATGAAATTAAGGATCAATTGGGCATGAAAATAATGTTGGAGGACCAATTGAGAAATTTTGGAAAATTTGGGGAAAAACTTACCATTTTTGTGAAAGAAGGGAAAATGGTAATTTTGGAGAAATTGGGGAACCAAATTGTAAATTTGAAAAATTAAACCCCTTTTTGGTGAAATTGAATAAATTGAGGTCCTACATTAAATTTTAAAAGTTACGGGACTCAATTTGAGGAAAAACCGACATTAGGTACTTAAAGTTAAAGAGAAATAACTTTAGGTACCTAATTGCAAATAACTAAAAGTTTGGGTTTTCTCATTCATTAATGAATGAAGATTGTTATGCCGAGTAATAATGAACAAGGTTGTTCATATCGTTTAGGAACGTTAAATATCGGGAACGCCAGCAAGGACAAGCTCGCATGAATACAAAGAACCAGTCTAGTGGAATTCACGGCATTAACGGGTGAGTGGGTTATTCACATCATATCCAGTTGGGATGATGAGCACAGTTTAAAGTTAAAAACCACTTATCGGTTGTGAGTGGGTTTACTAACGTCATACCCGGTTGGGATGATGAGCACAAATTAAAGTTAAAAACCACTTACCGGTTGTGAGTGGGTTTACTAACATCATCCCGGAAAGCCTCCCCTTAAAGACCGTCAACTAAGATGCCTGTAAGACAAGTATGTAAAGTTTAAATTTCATACAGTTTTGATTATGCTATTCCAGGAAAAAGGTGCAAGTTAAAGGATGCCTTACTCTTTACAGTTTATGATAAGGGGAAACCCTTTAATAAACCGGGAGAGTGGCGGGTTGATCACGGTGATCCGACCAAACCGGGTCGGGGCGTGACACAACACTTCTCTATTTTATCCAATATGAGATTCTATTCTTAATATCCGCCCTCACGTACAACTTGGATATACTTGTCACATGCAATTTTCAACATCTACACTCACGTGCAACGTTGATACACTTTCCACGTATAATTCTCAACACCCGCCCTCAACAACTGTCTACGAGACGAGTATTATTCTTTCGGTCTCAGATGAGTGGGGAACAATGGCCTCGAGTTGGGTATTATTTTCATACATTTTTATTCCCTAGAAATATAATAGAGCATTTGTAACACTTAAACTTTTGAAATTGCAACTTAAATATAATTGAACCGAAAAACATACTTGAATTCGGAATGTAAACTTGAATAAATATTGAAAATGAAATCACATTATAAATTGTTTCACACTAAGATTTTGGATAAAATATAAGTGACATAAATTAATACCTAATGATATTATAAGAGAATGTATTGTGGACCGATAAGAGGTTGGGCCCATGTTTACTTAAAAGTAATAATTTACCTTATAAACCCACAATACTTTTCTATTTTATCCAATGTGGGATTCTATTTTCAACACCTGCCCTCATGTACAACGTGGATACACTTGCCACGTACAATTTTCAACACCTACCCTCAACAACTATCTACAAGTCGAGTATTATTCTTCCGGTCTAAGGGGGAACAATGCCTCGAGTTGGGTATTTTTTCCTTCTCCATACTTGGGCAGATGACGAGCTGGGTTTCCAGTCTCGGGTCAGATACGGGTGCGAGCCCACTGTCTCTGATACCATGTGAGAGAAGGTATTATGGATCGATAAGGGGTCGGTCCCATGTCTACTTAGAAGTTATGACATTTAAATAGTAGAACCCTTCCAACCTTATAAACCCACAACACTTCTCTATTTTATCCAATGAGGGATTCTATTCTCAACAAATATCTCATGATTTGTAAATCAATAATGGAGAGAACCAATTTGACTTGTAATCGAACCAGCTTAAACAATAAAAATCCACAATTTTTATAAAAAGTTCTATAAATTAGAAAATAGAATTTTTTTTGTTCAAATAATATGTAATTAGATAATAAATTTTTAGAAAAATAAATTGAGTCAAGAATCAATAGAAACGAAGGTGAACTGATAAAAAAATTACTAAAATTGGTTGAATCATTCAAAAAATTCGTTAGAAATCAGTTCAGTACAGTGTCGAACCAATTGAACAGAATGGGACACATGTCGCACACGCACTGCCCCTTGTGCCTGACCAACTCGATTTCAAACTAATTTTTCTCGTCGCATTTCAAATCACCACAAATAAAATTAATTCTTATAGTAATAAGTATTTTATAATTTGATAAAAGAAAATTGTAGTCATATAGCTAATTAAATCTAAAACACTATTATATATGCATTGACCCTCCCCTCACCGATGACTCACCAAAATTCTCTCTTAAAGTTAAATAGCTCTATTTTTCGGCAACTCAATTTGCATAAATCATAACTTTCTTTTCTGACTAGTAAATTGAGTGTTTCAAGTTTTATTAGAAAACTAATTGAGTTTGCTTTCCAATGCTATCTATCTCAGCCATTGATGTGCATTGCACTAACACTGGCGTGATCAAATAGTACACATGCTCCGACTGCTAAAAGCAAAACATCTAATTCTCATAATATTTTTTTTATTCCCTCGATAGCCAAACACAACTACAAAAATACCATAGATATCCATTGGTTTCAGCTTTCAAACCCACCAGCCTAACTTTGAGTAAGTATTGAGATAGAATAAATTCATGGAAGTCTCGATTAGCCTTCATTTATAACATAGTATCATAAAATGGCATTTGCATGCTACTCAAACCCCTTGTTTGAGGTAATTCAACTGGTCATGAACTTCTCTGGTACTCAACTTTCCAATCGCACTTGTGCGCCAGCCAAGATGCCATCTTTGATGAGATCTTAACCTTGACCTAATTATTGCTCATTTTTTGTAAGATTTAGATTTTACCCAAAAATAGTATTGTTTGTGTCGCCTGCAGTCAGGCAGGGATCGTGGCAACCTAGGGGAGCCTTTAGAAACATTATATTTGATTTTGATAATATTATAAAATTATTTTGTTGAGTAACCAAGGTCGGGGACCAAAATGTAATTTTTGTGAAGTTAGAGGAACCATTTAGAAATGAGATTTTTTTGAGGATTTTTATTAGGGAATGAAGAAGGTTTAGGAACTAATGAGAAATAATGAAAAATGTTTGAGACTCGGATGAAGAGTTTTGGATGCTTAAGGGCCTAAATGGAACTTAAGGAAAAATTAGGGATCAAAATGTAAATAATAAGATTTGAGTACCCACGAGTAATTTTTATAAACTTAGGGACTCAAATGAGATTAAAATAAGTCTAAGGATCTCAATAAAAGATTTGAGTAGTCTATGGTCCAAAAGATAAAAGGAAATGATAATTTTCCCCATTTTTAGGACCAAAGTATAAATAATGGAATTTGAGGACACATAAGTGATTTTAAGGAACTTAGGGACCCAACTGAGTGTAAAGGAAATCTGAGAACCCAAATTAAGAAGTCTAGGGTTCAAAATGAAAGAGTTTTGGAGAGTAAGGGCAAAATGGAAATTTTGCCTAACCTAAGAACCATAATGAAAATATCAAAAAAGTTAAGTATTTAAGTGGAAAACTTAGAGAATTATAGAAAATTTGGAAAATATGAAGAAATATGGGTATAACCACTGGTATGTGGAATGAAATATTTAAAATGGGTCCATCAACACGCAAGTCGAGCGAACCAGGCACAATGAGCAAAATCGTATTTTTTGGAAAATTACAATATAGTATATAAGTACCAAGTAGAAATCAAAACTGACCAAATGTTTATTATTTTATTTATGTAGAGTAACTCAACAAGTGTACTACAAGGATCACGCACCAAGATGAAGGAAAATAGTGGGGACAAACAAATCCCAATTATAATTGTGAGTGAGAGTATTAACGACGAGTGTAATTGGATCGACCACTGCACTTAACAGTTTTACATAAAATCTATAAATGTTCATTTTTTGTGCTTTTGAAAATATTATAAAAAAATATAGGAAAACTATATGGATGCACGTTCATGTAAAAAAGATGGCATGTAATAATATTTAAAGAAAGAAGGTCTAGAAATAGTGAAAAATGATAGTTGCATGATAGGATTATATGAATTGATGACACATTGCCCCTGAATCACATAAAAGATAGAGTCAGTCTAAATAAGGATTGAACTCCAAGAAATTGTGAATTGAGCATTCTTGTTAATTCTATGTGTGTGTTTTGGTATATATACTTATTGTGGAAGTGTGTAGGCATTGTTAGGACACCTATTGGGGTAATGTCGGCGTCCAAGGTAGATGGGAAGCTATGAATAAGGGGAGAATTTTATTATGCTTCCAAATCACCTAAGACCCTAGGGAAAAATATACGGGCAAGTCCCAAATATGCCTCTACGGTGGGGAGTTGGCGGGATATGGTTATAAGTGTATAAAGGCATGATGAAGGGTTGGTGGGAAACGTTATGGGCCTCAAGATATATTAACATCCATATGTAATATCAAACTATTCATGTGTCTCACACACTCCCATATATCTGACTGTGTCTATGCAAGGCTTTTGGGGCATGGCTTGACCATGTTATTATTGTTGTATGTAAATCCTTATAATTAATTGATTGAAATGGTAATTGGTGAGCACGAGCTTGACCTGTATATATATGAGTGTGGAAAGTCTAAGGCATGAGTCATAAGGGCTAGAAAATTTATGAAAGTGACATAAAATACGAAATTATAAATAAATCTCCATGTATAGACATTTTTAGTGAAGTTTGGGTTTGTAAGTCATGTAGTAACCTGACGTCAACAATCTCATTCACTGAGTTGTGTGCTCACTACTCTCTCTAAAACAATTAGAAGTGAAAGCAGAAATCTGCAAAGCACATAGTTGGGACATCACTTACATTATGAACGTAGCTTGAGGATGGACCTCGAAGTATGCATACGAATGTTTTAAATAAATGATTATCAGTTGTTGCATTCCAAGTTATTTTGTATGAGTTTTTTAGTGCACCATTATGAAAAAAGTTTAAATTTATACTGAAAATTGATAGGCATTTTATTCTAAGTCTTGTTTATATCAGTACTATTTTTGTGAAGATGTCCACCATTATAGCATCGATGGGATGAGACGAGTTGTTCTTGGACATCAACCTTAGAATCAGGGTGGGGCATTACAACTTTAGCCAACATTTTCAAACATATCATTTTGGAAACAAAATGATTTTGAAATTATTGGAAAAATAAAAATAACACTGATAAAACCTTCATTTATAATATTAACTGAACAAAGTTATCCCGTGTACTAACAATAATCATGAAATACTTCAATAGATATGACACCAATAATCAAGCATACTAGAAAGCTCAAAAGAGGAGGCCTATGTGCGAGCATGCCTAGGAACTTTGGGGTGAAGGAAGCAGGTAGTTGGGTAACCAAAGCCCTAAGGAAGGGCCCCAAGAGGAGGAACCCTAGGGAGCTTCAGTTCCCCAAGTGGCACCACTACCTTGAGATAGAGGTTCATGTTCCTTCGACATTCCAAACGGGACATATTTGACCAAATACTTGGGGGGTGAGATTTAGAGGATGAAGTGACATAGTGGTAGCCATAAATTGGTGGACACTGCTCAAAGAAAAGATGGACCAAAATGAGACATATCATCTTGAGAGAGACCTTCTAGCTAAGTCTCTCATCAAAGGTGAAGCCAGTCATTAGTGGGAAGGAGTGAAGATATCACGCCCCTTCCCAAAGTACTCGGACTTTGATATGTTAGAGGAAACATTCAGAGAGAAATACCTACCACCTCGTTGGGTACAAGAGAAGACCCATGACCTTGTTACATTATGCCAAGGCAGGGGGATCGTAGCTGATTACACAAGGAACTTCCTCAACCTACAGTGTTTCACCCCATCTTGGGTCCTCCCCAACACCATATGCTAAAGGTTCACGAAGGGATTGAACCATGAGATAAGGCATATCATGGAAAAGGTGAGACCCCATACTGATTTAGAGGACACTACAAATATGGCTTATGAGTGTTAGCATCTAGCAATGACCCATTAAGAGGCAAGGGAGGCCGACAAGGCAAAAGAGACTACCAATATCAACAATAACTATTATGTATCATTGGGAACTTAAGCATCGAGCATGTGACTTAGAATCTTTTTGGAGATGTAATATATTGAGTGTGTTGTAATCGAGTGTTAGTATAACGACTCGAGTGTTATGTTGGACGTACCCTTTTGTGTTTTAGAAGGACCTAATGGAATATTTTCCATGAAGTAAAAAGTTTAGCACAAAATTAATGGAATTATATAACTGAATATGAACAAACATGAGGGGAAGTTATGGTAAGAAAGGGTTAATAAAAGTTTCGATTAAGGAAACCTCAATATTAAAGAATATACCCTGACTACATAAGAAATATATGATGTACCCCCAAGTGACACGGAAATAGTAGGTCGATATAATTAAAGCAAGTGAAGAGGAACTGTTGGGAATACATTCCAACTTTGGAAACACCCATGTACGGGACATGAACGGACACTACTTCAATATACTTTATTACTTGGAGTCTCCATTTAGATTTAGGATGTGAATCATTCAAAGAAAATGAGGATGTAGTCATATCGATTGATGGCTTGAGGATGTAGAAAATCGTAGAAGCGTCTTAAGAGTATTAGTGACAAAGATGGTTAATATAGCCAAGTTCTTATAAGAGTTAGAATAATATTTAGGGCAGTGGCCCAAATGATATTGTCTCTAAGCGACTCGAACTAGTAAGGGGTACCAGAGAGAAAGTAATACAATATGACTTAGTAAGAAGTCGATATGGATGCGAAGGAAACCACTTGTAAAACTCAGGACCTGTGTAATGATAAGTCCAAGTAATCCTTGAATAGAGAGAGGGAACCAACGTAAATATACAATTGGACCCTATAGGCAATTAGAGCAGATACATCACATATCGCTAGTATGACTCATGACTCTTAGTAATGTCGAATACCTTAAGAATAGAGCCTTATAGACTCATAAATTATAGAGCTAAAGGATAAAGGCTCTGATAGAAAATGGCGTACATGATAAATGTACAATGCTCATAATGATGAAAATGATCAAATAATACATGGTACACGGGATAGTTCCCCGAATATAATCGAAAAGGGTCTAATAGGGAAAAAAAAGTACCCTAAATACCCTTAGACGAGTTAACCAATACATTGGATTGGTAAATTACAAGTACCATCAATAGGAGGCTGTCTACCACAAGGGAAGGTAACATATGTGTGTTACATTTAGGTATGCACAGACGACACCCAACCTAGGGTTGTAGTGAGCATACATGCGGGAACATGGTAATATAGAGTCATCATAGATGTCAAAGAATATAATGTCCTGACCCAAATTACCAATATGGTTCTCTTATAGCCCATCACATCCCCTAGACCCGAAACAAGAAAACTCATTCATTTATTTACAACTTGCACAATACAACATAGTTCTCAAAAATATATTTATATGAATAAGCTTGTTATGAAAATCAAGGGGACACTATAATACTTGATAAAGATAACCTCGTGTCAGGTTGTTCAATACTATATCTCAAGGATGGATAAATACTTGAGAATTTCCTTGGGTCTTGCATGAGATTCCCTTCAGCCACCTGAAAAAAATGATTGAGAAGAGAATGAGCTTCCGACTGAGTGAGTAAACATCTTGACGTCAAGCCATTCATTGCATGATCCCGGTTCTCTACATGTTATTATGGTCATTTGGATAGACTTTATGACAATGAGATAATTATTTTATTTGTATGAATGCCCACATTCTACATGTAAACCCCATTTTTTGATAATAAGAAAAAACTGGGAAAAGAACTGGTTATTTCCAAAGAGAGAACCGAGTCGGTTTATAAATTGAAACCGATAGAGAAAGGGAAAACCAGGAAATTTATGGATCCTGAGTGACCTAAATAGTCACAAAAGTCATGAGAAGGACTTTAGGATGAATTAATTTTTAAACCAAACTAGTTTAGGTGAACCAGATCTGAACCGGTTTGAACCACTATTAAACCGATTTCTAAATTTATTTTTCTAGGTGGCTTAGAAAATTTAATTAGGAGAATTAATGGCATCATTTGATAAAGAATGAATTTAAATAAATTTACACAGAAGCTGCCATGTTTCATCTGAGCTAAAAACGGCCAATTCGAGCATTATTAGGCCAAACCAAGCTCTCCCAACACTTCCACAACCCTAATACAACTGAATTAGAGTGGAAAAGTAAGCCAATTTGGCTCCTCTCTGTAAATTCTAATCAGTGTTAGAGAGAGAACTAGCGAAACTTCACTGACCAAATTCTCCATCAATTCGATATGAATTGATGAGATTCTTGATCCTAGGAGAAATCTCAGGACGAGCTATCTGCCCAAATCAAAATCTCGGACCGCCTCGACCTCAACGGTAAGCTTTCGAAGCTTTCTCTCCCTAAGTCCAGTTTTCCGATGAAGCTCCCTTTGAGTTTATTATGCCGTAAATTTATGCGATTTAAAGTGTAATTTGATGAATCTGTAATTTATTCTGCCGTAAATTCTGCCATAAAGTGTAATTTATGGATCTGTAGGAACTCAATTTCACCTTTAATTTCAACAATGAACCTCAATTGATTGGTCAATTTGATGAAATCAAATTCGGCCAGTTTGAAAGGGGGAAATTGAGGGAAACTTTTGAGGGAAATTAGGGATTTCAAAAATTCTAGGGACTAAAGTGCAATTTCCCAAAAAGTGAGGGCCAATTAGCCATGAAAAAGATGTCGGAGGACCAATAGGTCGAATTTTGAAATTTTTGGGGGGTCAAACTACCATTTTTTGTAAAGTAGGGGCAAAATGGTAATTTTTGAAAACTTAGGGACCAAATTGGAAATTTGGGAAACTTGAACACTTTTTGGGATTTTGGATAAATTGAGGACCCACAATGAATTTTTGAATGTTTTAGGACTCAATTTGGGGAAAAATTGGCATTAGGGACTTCAAGTTAAAGGAAAAGAACTTTAGGGACCTAAATGCAAATAATTAAAAGTTTGGGAATTTTATTCATTTGTAATGAATGAAGGCTATTAGGCCAAAGGATAATGAACAAGGATGTTCATATTGTGTTGGAACATGAAGTACCAAGAACGCTAGTTAGGCTAAGCTCGCGTTGAGGCAGAAACCGCTTTAAGAGGGATTCACTACACTATCGAGTGAGTGAGAATTTTCACATCATACCCAGTTAGGATGATGAGTATCTCGAAATTTAAAAACCACTAGTAAGTGGCATTTTGACATCATACCTCGATGGGGTGATGTGAGAAAACATGCGGAAAAACTACTTACTGGTTGGAAGTAGATCATACCCGGTTGGTATGATGAACTTCCTGGAAGGAAGTAGAAAACCTACTTACCGGTTATGAGTGAAGATGTCCTCACACCTGGTTGGTGTGATGGACAGCTAAAAAGTTATTTTGTAATAAGTGCTCTCTCCCGACTGTGTGCCACTACTTAAATATTTTGGGAGACCTTCTTGACAGGAGCTCGAATAGCTCAGATAGGTTGGAGACCTTGGTTTTGGAACTTGGGGGCTAAAATGCCCGATTTTGAAAATCTCGTATAGTGGGCCCAATGCCAATTGGCACGAGCATGAGCTCGTAAAAAAACATGAGATTAAGCCATGAAAACTATAATGAATGATGTGTTTGGCCATGGTACCAAGACAGG
This sequence comes from Trapa incisa, assembly GCA_030064435.1. NCBI lineage: Eukaryota > Viridiplantae > Streptophyta > Magnoliopsida > Myrtales > Lythraceae > Trapa > Trapa incisa. Next base: position 23,377,174 of record CM057779.1, read on the forward strand.
TCCAACACACTCGATGGACTAGCGGCAGTGCGACAAGACAGGTCAACAGACCAGTCAAGACTAACAGCTGCAGGTCGAGTTGAGGGTCGGGGTCGTTAGATTAGTGGCACCAAATATTAAATGGCTTCTGAGAAAAACTATTGTTTTGTGCATGAACTAAGGTTCGGGACCATCAAGACGCCCATGAGGGGTAGTGATATGTCCTAGGGGCTATTGGATGACATGGTGGAGATAAGGGCAATTTGTCGTGCCAGCAGTTAGGGAAGATCGATGTAGCTTCATGCGTATGAGACCGGGGTGGGGTCGAGATGAGGTATGTGTCCTCATATGGATACGGAGTTTCTTTTTGGTTTTGAGGGTCGGATGTCACATACATTCATTCATTCCCAAGGAAGAAGTGGACTGGCTTCTATCTTGGTGGCCGATAAAGTCGCTCCAACGCCACAAGTGGGTGCAATGGACGGGCTGCCCTACGAATGTGTGATCCCTTCATGATGAAGGGCGTGTGTTGATTGTTAAACACACCGACTGTGGTTAATAAGGAATAATGGTTTTAAAAACCAAGAAATTGAGGAAATGGTTTTAAGAAAATAAGGAGTATGGCACACTACAATTCAAAATATTTTTTCTAAAAATCAAGTTTTAAACACCCATTAATTGAGTTGTCGAACTTACCCCCTCCCTTATACCCCTTTTTAGGTAACCAAGGGAAAACCTACCTAATGATCTCCAGTTAGCTACACCTGCAAAAGGTATGCAAGTTTAAATTTAATGTAACTTTGATTAATGTTATTCCAGGAAAGGTACAAGTTTAAAGGACCCCTTATTCCCCACGGTTTAAAAAAGGGAAAAACCCTTAATAAATCGGGAGAGTGGCGGGTTGCTCACGAGGATCCGACCAAACTGGGTCGGGGCGTGACAACCTGAGTGGTATCAGAGCATGTTTCCTCGAATACATTATCAAGACTAGAAAACATAGTAACTAATAGAGATGATTTTAAAATTTCATAATGGCTCCCAAGAAAGGAACCAAGCAAAGTAGAGACGTAGTCTCCGACATTGCCCAACCACACCTACCTGTGGAAACTCCTCGATGAGCCCAAGCAATCCCTTTTAGACTTAGCTCAGAACACCAGAGGTTGTACGAGGAGTTCACCTGTGTATTTGGGCAACCTAACCTCGTCCCTGAGTGATGCACCAATTCTCAGGTTGAACTAGAGGAAGTACAAACCCATCCTCCTCCTATTAGCCATCCCTCTCCAATAGACATTCCCAGAAATCTCAAGACTCTCTGTCAAGTGGGCTGTAAGCCTTTCATCGGAGAGAAAGATGCTGGTGCTGCCATGGATTGGCTTGAAAATGTTAAGAAGCTTATGGGAATAGTTAGGATACCACCAGAGGACATGGTGATCCTGATAGAATTCTTCCTGGAGGGAAGTGCCAATAGGTGGTGGGACAATGTCTGAAACCTGCATATCTCCACCACCACTTGGGAGCAATTTGAGGATAGGTACGCATAGGAGTACTTGGCTCCTCATTTGATTAACGAGAAGAAGCAAGATTTCCTTCGACTTCGGCAAGGGCTTAACTCCATATCGGAGTATGAAATAAAATTCAACGAGTTAAGACCCTTTTCTCCTAACCTAGCTAGGCCAGCAAATATATGCCAGCAGTTCATGGATGGTCTCACTATGGACATACGAGACAGTATGGGAGTGTTAGGATGCCCCATGGACCTAGCGGCGGTAATCAGTATGGCTCATGAGTGTGAGCGACTGGTGCAAACTCGATGCCGTTAGATGGAGCAGACGACCCAGAAGGAAGATAAGGGTCAAAATCGTGAGAGCGCATGGAAAGAGCATAATGGTCCAAGATGGGGAAATAGAGTGGCCTTTCAAAAGAGGAAGGACATGCCACCACCTCCCCAAAGAATCGTCCCCACCTTGAACCAAGGAAACCCTCAATGTCCTAGGTGCCAAAGGCACAACGAGGGAGTATGCTTAACCTGCTCTGCATGCAGACAAGTGGGACACTTTGCAAAAGAATGCCTCACTCTCAAGGAGAACAAGCAGAGGAATACACTTGGAGCACCACAAGGGAACCCTAGGAATCCCAAACCAAACGCTACAACCAGAGTACCAACTAGGGTATATGTTTGAGAGAACTGACCAACCAGTGTGTGACATGTGTCACTTAATTGTCAGTGAATGAATGAGTGAGTCGGATTGCCACGTCAAATAAAGTAGCCAATCCTAGGATGTCACGTGGCTTTGACATATGTCAGCGATTGGAAAACCTGATATATTTAAACTAGTCAATCAAAGGACACCATGTGGCAATGTCATAATGATCATCTAAAGAATAAATCTAGTTAGTCGCCATGTTGGATCAAGGAACCAATAGAAGGTCGCCACATAGTAGATCAAATGGTTAGAAAATAACACAGTCACTCAGTCGAAATCCATTTCAGTATCTCTAATTAATCATTGTACACCACGTACAACACACACATATGATCACACACACACACATATGGTGTCGTCTTCTACCTCTAAAACCCCATGTTTCAAACATGTGTTCCCCCTATTTCAGAAATGTTCCTTCTCCAATGAAGGAATATTTGCTCCAACAACAAGAATTTCAAGAGTGTTAGGGGCTCATAGGATGGGTGATTAATTGTTTATCGTGTCACTTCCCAACTTGGTTTGGTTGGAATCCCCGTGAAAAACCTGCCACATTATCTTGTACTATCCAAGTATTCCTTCTAGAGTAGGACGGGAAAAGTAAAGGCGTATAATGGACATATTTTACATTACATAGTAAACAAAACAAAGTAATAACCATTACTTCTTTTGGGGCATTTCTGGCACGCTTCTTCGGCTCCCCATTTTTCTTATCATATAAGGTTTCCTAAAGAAGGGTTTAAGGGGAGGGGTGAGTTCTACAACTCAGTGAGTGGGGATTATGACACATCTTAAGGAAATTGGTCATTTTCTTTAGTCAAAACGTGCTACGATTTTTGCTCTTTCATTGTTTTCATCATCAAGGGGATGTCTCGATGTTTATCATTATTGATAGTGTTTATCACACATCACCACGCCCTTTATCATAAAAGAGATCACACATTCATAGAATAGTCTTTGACTATTCCACTTGTGGACCAAAGCGCCTTTATTGTCCACCATGGTAGAAGTCCTGGACCTCTACCACAAGTTTGAGTGGGCATCAATTGCTTGACTCACTAGATGACAGACCGTCCATATACACCCTAGGTCGTCCAATAGCCCTAAGAGCCACCACTACCCCATGTTGGGTGCCTCAATAGCTCAAAACTCAAGGTATGCACAAACAAAAGTCTTTTAACTTAGACCTTTTATCATTGCTGTCACTAACTCAATGAATTTGATACCCCGACTACAGCTTGGTAACTACCAACCCAACGAGTTCATCCACTCGGCTTTGGCTGGGTAACTACTAGCCAATTGAGTATTTACGATTCGACTTCAACTAGGTGGGTGCATCATAATTAACCAGATATGTGAAAATTTCTTAACTCAAAAGTTTACTTATTTACGGCTATTAGCCCATGCCCATTGGCCATGGGCCCACTTCATGAGTTTTCCAAAAGTGGGTCTTAGGCCCTATTAATTTCACAACTGAGGCCTCAGACCTATTAGAGCAATTCCAGCTCTCATCGAAAACATTTTCCAAAATGTTTAAACATGTTCACATAGTCAGGGGAGACTATTTCTGGAAAACGATTTTCAATTTGAAAACATGCCCATCATCCCAACCGGGTATGAAGTCAAAAATCCCACTCGCCTTGTGATCGTTACAGGTTTGTCCCGTCTGTGCATCAGCCAGAAACGTGCTCCTCAGCACCAATCCCCGAACACCCGGTCCTATACAGTTCAAGTATCCATGTAAGTAAACTTGGCCAAAAGGACATCCTACCTTCATGCATTTGCAAGTAGGTCCTTACTTTTGCCTTAATTGCATTTACGTCCCTAAAGTTAATAACTTCACCTTTAGGCCCCCAAATGCCCAATTTATCCTCAATTAGGTCCCTAATTTCATCATATTTCCACTGAAGTGATCAATTTTGCTGTAATTGCAATTTGGCGCCAATTTTCCAAAAATGACCAAACTTTCCAAAAATTACTAAATTGCCCCCAAATTTTGTAAAATGACCAATTGGCCCCCAATTTCCTTAAAATAGCTATTAACCCTTCCAATTTCAAAAAATTGCACATTAGTCCTCCAATTTCTGAAAATTCCTAATTTTTCCCAATTTCTTCCCCTACCCGTTCACTTTTGTCCCAAGATTTGATTTCATCAAATTGACCCTCAAAGCTTAGTTAATTTCCTCTTAGCATGCTACTAATCATTTTCCCAATCTTTCCACGATTTGTCCATCCTTCGAATTACCCTAATCGGCCTTGAATTAAGCTAAAATGGAGCTTTGCTGGAAAATTGAACTTAGAGAGAGAAAGCTTCAAATTCTTATCGGCTGGGTCTCGGTTGCCTAAGCTTTCAATTCGGAAAGCTTCTTCTTGTTAGGAAGATCCTCCTAGGATTAAGAATTTCTTAAATTGACCTCCTAAGCATGAAGAATTTGATTAGTACAGCTCATGCATTTCTCTCTCTAGAATTTTGCTATACCAACGAGTGGAAGTAGATTGGACTTACACTTAAGCTTCGGGGAGGTCGATTGTTGGTCAGACGGGGTTAGGAAAGAGTCGGCCTGACTGTAGGATGTTGGGAATGGACGAAATTCAGCTCGAGGTAATTTGGTTTTTTTTTTTTACCGTTGGAGTAGCTGCACTGTGCAAGCTCTCTAGCACTCCATTGGTGGTCCTCGAGCTAAGTGGGGATTGTAGCGAGGTGGAGTACTTCCTCCTAATTCCAGAGACACCCAATGAACCTTTGGAGGTTGAAGAAAAGCCCTATGACATCCTTGTTGGAAGCTGACGTGGTGTCCTTGCCACGTGTCAACTTCTCATTGGTCAACCATGCTGACTAGGCTCTTTTAATATTGACCGTTGATCGAGACATGTGTCATTCCCCTATTGGTCGGTCATTGCTGATGTGGGTTTTCCTCTTTTGACTATTGATTGAGGACACTTGTCACGCTCTAATTGGTGACCACTTCCAAGCGTTGTCTAAGAGACTAAGTGGGCGTGCTTCACCATGTGTCACACCCTGATTGATTGCGCCTACAGACTGGGTGCTGACCTGGCAGGGGTCCGTTGACTGGTCCAGTCCAACTGGGTTCGGTGACCCGAATTCAAAAATTGGGTGGTTCAGGCCATGTCATGCCTCGATCCATTTTGGCCAGATCCTCGTGAACAACCCACCACTCTCCAAATTTATTAAGGGTTTTCCCCTTCTTTAAACTATGAGAAGCAAGACATCCTTTAAACTAATACTTTTCTTGGAATAACAAAAATTAAAAGTGCATGAAATTTTAAACTTTACATACCTATCTTACAAGTGTAGCTTAACTTGTAGTGTTTAGTGGGCTTTCCCTTGGTTACCTGAAAAGGGGTATAAGGGAGTGGGTGAGTTCAACGACTCAATGAATGGGTGTTTAAAGTATGACTTTCAGAAAATAGTTTGAATTGGAGTGTGCCAGACTCCTTATTCTCAGTTTTCATAGCCATTTCTCATTATGATGGTGTCTTTATCAACTAATACACACCCTTCATCATGAATGCATCACACATTCGCAGGGCAGCACATCCACTGCACCCACTTGTGGCGTCAGAGCGACTTTACCGACCACCTAGATAGAAGCCTGTCCACTTCTACCCTAGGAATGGGTAGATGTTCGCAACATCCGACCCTCAAACCCAAAAAATAACTCCGTGTTCGTATGAGGACAAAGACCATATCCTGGTCTCGTACGCATGAAACTCAAACACAGTAGCTTCAAGATGCCCCAAACTTAGTAGCCTCATGGAGTTCAAACATAGTAACTTTGTGGAGTTCAAACATAGTAACTCCATGACTAATTGGTACGACGAGAAACTCAAACACAGTAGCTTCTCTTTCCCTTATTGCCACCATGTCGTCCAGTAATGCTTAAGACGCATCACTACCTCTCTTGGGCGTCTTAATGGTCTCAAACCTCAAGTACATGCACAAACAATATTTTTCCAAATAGCCATTTATCTTTGGTGCCTATGATTCAATGGCCCTGACACTCAACACGGCCTGCAGTTATTTATCTGACTGGTCCATCGACCTAGTCTTGACGGACTACCGCTAGCCCATTGAGCCTTGTCGGTCCTATCTTGGTACCATTGCCTAACACATCATTCATTAAATTTTTCATGGCTTAATCTCATATTTTTTTTACGAGCTTTTGCTCGTGCCAACTGGCCTTGGGCCCATTGTACGAGATTTTCAAAATCGAGCATTTTACCCCCAAGTTCCAAAATCGAGGCCTCCAGCCTAACTAAGCTATTCGAGCTCCCATCAAGAAGATCTCCCAAAAAGTTTAAGCAATGGCATACTGTCGGGGTAGAGCACTTCCGACAAAATATTATTTTTCATCTGTCCATCACACCAACCGGGCGTGAGGACATCTCCGCTTATAACTGATAAGCGGGTTTTCTACTTCCTTTCAGGAAGTTAATAATACCAACCGGGTATGATCTACTTATAATCGGTAGTTTATTTTTTCGCTTAATTTCCTCATCACTCCATTCATGTGTGATGGTTAATATCCACTTAGTAGTGGGTTTTCATTTTCGAGGTGATTACCATCCCAATTGGGTATGATATAAAAATCCCACCCACCTGATAACGCAGTGATTTCCTCTTAACGAATTCTTTGTCTTCACGTGAGCTTGTCCTTACTGGCGTTCCCGGTACTTCGTGTTCCTACAAGATATGAACATACTTGTTCATTATCCCTTGGCCTATTAGCCTTGATTCATCGTATTTGGATGAAATACTCAAACTTTTTGATTTATTGCAATTAGGTCCATAAAGTTCTTTCTCTTTAACTTTAGGTCCCAAATGCCAATATTTTCCCAAGTTGAGTCCCAAAACTTCTAAAATTCACATTAGGACCTCAATTTATTAAAAATCATGAAAAGGGGTTCAATTTTCCCAAATTTCTAATTTGGTCCCCAACTTTTTCAAAATTACCATTTTGCCCCAACTTTAAAAAAATGGTAAGTTTCTCCCCAAAATTTCCAAAAATTGTCCAATTGGTCCTCCAACATCTTTATCATGCCCAATTGGCCCTCAATTTTATGAAATTTCACTTTTGTCCCTCAAATTTTTAAAATCCCCAATTTTTCTCCAATTTTCCTCCAATTTCAACCTTACAACTTAGCAAAATTTGATTTCATTAAATTGATTGATCAAATGAGTTTAATTGTTGAAATTGAAGTTAGATTAGAGTTTCTACACCTCCATATGATTCAATTGCACTTTGAATCGCACGATTTGACACCGGAACGAGCTCAAACAGAGCTTCACCAGAAAACTGGACTTAGAGGGAGAAAGCTTCGAAAGTTTACCGTCGGGGGCGCGACGAACCAAGATTTCAATTTGGTCAGATAGGTCTTCTCCTAAGGTTCTTCCTAGGATCAAGAATCACATCAATTGATGCCAAATTGAGGGAGAATTTGGTTAGTGATGTTTCGCTGGTTCTCTCTCAAACACTGATGGGAAATTACAGAGTGAAGTCAAATTGGCTTAAATTTTCGCTCTAATTCAGTTGTAGGAGGGCTATGAAGGTGTTGGGAGGGCTTGTTTTGGCCTGAGGATGGCTTGAATTGGCTATTTTCTTCTTGGCCAAAACAGGGCAACTTTGGTTCGCCGAAGCTGCTTCACTGTTTGATCACGCCGACGCTTCTTCGAAGACCCTCAGAGAAAATGGAAACTACAGGTGTGTAGCTGACTTCTCCCCAAATCCAAAGAACTCAACCACACCTTCTTTGGCTCAAAAAAAATGCCCAAGTTAGAGCTCTAGTTTGAGCTTCACTGGAAAATGGAGCAGTTGAGAGGGAATGGAGTTTTCAGGTGTGAGGAGGATGAATGAGGATGGGCTCTTTATATAGGAAGCTCAGGGACTTCTTGGTCATCCGATTGATGCCTTAATGGTGGTCATTCATTGCCTGAAACTTCCTGGCTGGAGACTTTTCATCTTTGTCGGCGCTGCTTGATTTTCCAATGAGTGAACAGTGATGTCATCTGAATGAAGAAGACGACACTATTCAACAATTAAACTGGTCGGTTCAGGCCCGATTCGACCGAGTTTTTCAAAATTAAAAATTTCTAAATTTATCTAAGTTCATTCTCTACCTAATGGTGGCCTCAATTCTCAAATTTGAATTTTCTAAGCTACTTAGAAAAATGAATTTAGCATTCGGTTCAATAGTTGTTTAAACCGATCCAAACTAGTTCAATTTGGTTTGGATCAGGTTCACCTAAAACGGTCTAGTTTTCTTCCCCAAATTGTCCTAAAGTCCCTTTCCAAGGTTTTTATGACTATTTGGGTCACTCGGGAGTTGTAAATTTCCTAATTTGCCTATTTTCTAATGATCGAGTTTGTGAACCGGTTGAGTTTTTTTCACTTGGTTTGACCGATTCTTTCCCTGATTTTCCTTAGCTCCAAAGAGCGGGGTTTACAACTCTCCCCTCCTTTTTGGAGTTTTGTCCCCAAATTTTAATTAGTAACCTTTGCATCAGGAATAAATTCCTTTGGTGTCAACTTGGGGTTTGCTTGACATGTTAACTCTTAAGTTGTTCTTTCATTTAGCCCTTTTTATATCATTCACTTAAGAAATTTCTTTTTCTTTTCCATTGTTCACCCACTCCTTGGAGTTTATCATAGTTAGCCATGTCTTACCCACTATTCCAAGGTACATCCATAAGTTCACTTCCTCCTCTACTTATGGTAGGATTCTTCGTCTTAAGGGTTCTTGCTCAGAATTTCAAGATTGGGAGTTCCAAGATGTCCAATCATTCTTGTATCCAGTTATTCTCTTTATCATCAAAACCCTTAGCTTAGTGTCCTTTCAAGCGCTACATACTTATTTTTCACAGGTTTTAGTGTTATCACCTTTTCGTCCTATTTCAACCCTTTCTCCATCCATTGTTTATTATAACTTTGGTCCACCTATTATGTTTCACGTTGTCATGCTTACTAACTGACTCTTCCTTACTCTTAGTCATATTTTCCTCAAGACTATTGGGCTTACATTCCCATTACAGCATGACATTTTCTAGAATTTGTCTCTGTCCATTAGATTGCTAGAACACTTCTTTGAGGGTCGTTCTCATTTTTCCAACCTTTTAGGGATTTGTATAACTTCATCCCTCTTTTCATTTGGTAGCATTCCTTGACTACCTTTACCATTACCCAATCAACTTACATATCCGTGTCAGTTCTCCTTACCCACTCATTCTTTCCCACTTCCTTATTGGGTCTTTCTCATTCTAATTATTTGGTTTCCCGATGATTTACCAAAAAGTTGGGATTCTTTCCTTTTTAAGTCCTTAGCATTCTTTATTAATGGATTTTTTTTTCTTTTTCCTTAATCCACTTTTACTTACTCGTGATCATTTCATTATTCTTTATTCCAAATTAATCACTTTCGGTCTATGTGTTGATTCATTTGCTTGGAAAGGTTCCCTTCTTTCGGTTTTGTTCTCTACTATGTCCCTCACAGTAGAGACTTTTATCTTAGGAGCTATATGTTTAACTTTTTTATCATTCCTTGGAGGGTTCTTTCTTCCTTTCTTCACACCCCTTTCTATGTTAACGCATTTGTCATCTTTGGATCCTTCTCTATTCACAACTTTTGTTTCATCCCTTATTCCTTACTTTAGATACTTCCGATTATCGGTCTTATTCCGTGCACTCCACACTATGCTTAGTCATCCACTCTTTAGGCTTCATTATGTGCCTATGGACTATGACCCGTCTTACTAGTTGTGGTTATTCCTCATTAGCCACATCTTATTTGGAGGGCTTACTTTCCCAACATTTCTCGGATGTTCTTTCCTTTATTTCCTTATTATGGGTAGTCCACTCATTCTTACTTGTCACAACATCTTTTGATGCTAACTTCCTATTTTACCCGTTCCTTGGGTTTAACTTATTCCCTTGGGTCATCCTAGCATGCCTCCCTTGATTCATTCACCTTAGCATGCACTTCCTTTGCAAGCTCATCTCCTTATCCTTCGTCACTTGGTTCCACTACCTCTTAGTTGGGATATGTATGATTCCCCAAGATTTCCTTCCTTGGTAGTATTCTTCCCCTTTTCTTTTGGAACTCTATGCGTACTTGAGTGTATCTATCCTCAAAATGACATACTTAGATGCCATTCTTTCTCGTTTCCTCCTTGAAATTTAGTGGGTACATCCTTTGTAGTTTCTCCTACTTGTATCACAAGTTTATCTTTGTAGGAAATATAACTTTCATAATGATGATAACGAATTATAGTCTTTATCTATATTTATTCAAAGGAATTTTGGTAAGTACTAACTATGGTACTAGGATCCTTTCGTGTTTCCTCTTAGGTGAGGTTGTATACTCTGGTTGGGACCCTCGATGTGTGGCGATGTCTTTGCCTCTATCTAGTGCCCTGGTTCGAGCTTCACCGAAAAATGGAGCAGTTGAGAAATAATGGAGTTTTTAGGTGTGGAGAGGATGAATGGAGAGGGGCTCATTATATAGGGAGCTCGAGTATCCGTTGGCCGTCCGTTTGGCACCTTTATGACACACATTAATGGCCTGAAATGTACTGAACGAAAACATTTCTTCTTCGCCGGCACTGCTTCAATTTTCTAGCGAGTGAACAGTGTTGTCATCCTAAGGAAGAAGATGACATTGTTACAAACCGAACTGGTCTGAACTGGGTTCGAAGCTTAAACTGGTCGGTTCACCCCTCATTTGACCGAGTTTTTCAAATCTAAAAATTTATAAATTCATTTTCTATCCAATGGTGGCCTCAAATCTCAAATTTGAATTATTTAAGCCACCTAGAAAAATAAATTTAGGATCTGGTTCAATAGTGGTTCAAATTGGTCCAAACCGGTTCAGATCCGGTTCACCCGAACCGGCTTGGTTTTCATCCCCAATTCCTTCACAAGTCCATTTCCATGTCTTTTGTGACTTCTTAGGTCACTTAGGGTCTATAAAATTCCCGGTTTACCATCTCTTTATCGATTGTAGTTCATAAACTGACTTGGTCCTTAAACCGGTTCGAGCCTGGTTCACCTGAACCGATCTAGTTTTTCTCTCCTACTTTGTTCTAAGGTTCCTTCCCAAGGTTTATAAATCTCTTTGGGTCACAACGGATCTATAAATTTCCCTGTTTTCCCTTTCTCTACCGGTTCCGGTTCATGAACTAACTCGGCTCATAAACCAGTTCAATCTAGTTGGATCCGGTTCATCCAAACCGGTCAAGTTTTTCTCTTCCAATTTGTCCTAAGGTTCTTTTTCATAGTATTACAAACCCTTTGAATCATCTAGGAGTTGTAAATTCCCAAATTTCCTGTTCACAAATGATCGGGTTTGTGAACCAGTTCCGTTTTCTCACTCGGTTTGACCAGTTCTTTTTTTCCCAGTTTTTCCTTAGCTCAAAAGAGCGGGGTTTACATAAGGAAACATTATGTAGACCGGGAAAAGGGTCAGCTCAAAATGAGAAATGTGGAATGGTCATAAGAAAGCAAGAAAGGATGGAGGAAAGGAAAGCCCTTGAGTAAAATACGCTAATGTAAATGAGGAAGGGCATGAGTGAGAAAGGACCCCAATGTGTCGGTAAGCTGGAAAATTGACGGTTGGAACCAAGGGAAAATGATAGGAAAGTTGGTAGAGAATGAGTAGATAAAGGGAACCAACACGATTCTGATATTAAGAAAATTAAAGGACAATTTAACTACATAGGAAGTAGTTGGGAAACATTATCGAGTATTAGAAAGTAACGAAGCCCTACAACTCCTGAACAGATGGAAGGGCATAAACCGTTATCTATGATACACATTCTCGAAACCATAAGGAGAAAAGATAATTTCAAAAAAGATCATACTGTAAGAAACATGTAGTGCCAACAGTTCCAATCAAGGTGACCAAGTAGGACCGAGTCCGATGGTCCAACCTAAGAAATGGAACCAGAATCGTGGTAAAGCAAACATGGAGGAAGGACCAAATAAGATAAGGAAGAATGAATATCAAAACCCATGGGATTAAGGACGAAGAGTTAGAAAGGATGCTAAATTAATAGCATCAACAATCTAGGAAATGAGGGGAAAGTAGGGACGATTGGATGTATATGGAACATCTAAGCTAATGACACAAATAAGAACCCTTAAGAAGAAAAGCCTTACCCTAAGTGGAGTAAGTAGGAGACCTAAGGAAGTACCTAGGGATGGTTAATTTTGACATGACTAACATGAAATACTCTGTGGACTGAGTGGAAGATATAAATGAAGAAAGAGTGCTCAAGTACGTGGCTAAATGACTAGATGAAAGGAGTAGCCAAAGAGATAACATACTGAGCAAACCCTAGGAGGACAACAAGGGAAATCACTTCTAACACAAATGATGGCTGACTTAAGTTTTGGGGACAAAACCCCTAAAAGAAGGGAAGAGTTGTAAACCCCATCCCTTTATAGATAAGAAAATCGAGAAAAGAATCGGGCATTCCAAAGGAGAAAACTGAGCTCGTTCACAAACCACAACTGACAGGGAAAGGGTAAATTGAGAAATTGACAAATCCTGAGTGACACAAAGAGTCAAAAAAATCATGGAAAAGAACATCGGGACAAATTGGAAGAGAAAACCAGAGCGGTTCAGGTGAACTAGACCTGAACCGGTTTAAATTCATTTTTCTATGTTGCTTAAATTATTCAAATTGGGGAATTAAAGCCACCATTAGATAGAGAATGAATTTAGATGAATTTAAAATTTTTTAATTTTGAGAAAACCAGTCGAATCGGGCTTGAACCGACCGATTTACGTATTGAACCCAATCAGACCAGTCCAGTCCAATTCAGAACAGTGTCATCTTCTTCCTCTAGATGACAGCACTATTCACTCAATGTAGAAACAGATGACACCAGCGAAGCTTAAATTGCTCTGATTAGGCCGTTTCAAGGTGAGGATAAGCTCGACCAAAATGGAAAGTTGTCGGGTAGAGGGTCCCCGAGCTCTCTATATAAAGAGCTCCTCTCCATTCATCCTCTACACACCTCAAATCTCCATTCTCTCTCAACTGCTCTAGTTTCTGGTGAAGCTCAAACCATAGCTCTGATATAGGCATTTTTCTCAGCCTCAGAAGGCAAGATTGAGTACTATAGACTTCGAGGAAAGTCAGCTACCTCACGGCAACCTCCTTTCGACCTGAAGACCACTGGAGAAGCACCGACGAAATCAAATAGTGAAGCAGCTCCAAAGGACCGAAGCTGCCCTATTTTGGCCAAGCTAAATTTGGCCAAATTCAGCCCTCCTATAGCCAAACCAAGCCTTCCCAACACCCCCACGTCCCTCACATGACAACAACAAAGCTTAAAGGTAAGCTAATTCGGCCCTTCTCTGTCATTTCTAGTTGGAGTTAGAGAGAGAAAGTGTAGAACTTCACTGGTAGAATTCTCCCTCGATTCGATATTAATTGTAGCAATTCTAGATCCTATGAGGAACCCTAGGATGAGAGCTACCTTCCCAGATAGAGAGCTCAGACCGTCAAGCTTTTGCTCTATACGAATGATTTTTCGGTGAAGCTCCGTTTGAGCTCATTTCGGCCTCAATTCATGTGATTCAAAGCTTAATTGAATCGTATGGAAATGTAGGAAGTGATTTATACCTACAATTGAAGCAATTAACCATGATTGGATGGCCAATTTGAAGAAATCAAATTTGGTCAGTTTAAAAGGAAGAAATTGGGGGAAATTTTGAGGAAAATTGAGGGACCTCTTTGCAATTTCCTAAAAAATGAAGGCCAATTGGCCATGAAAAAGATGTTGGAGGAGCAATTGGTCAATTTTTGAAACATTTGGGGACAAATTGCCATTTTTGGAAAATAGGGGAAAAATGGTAATTTTTGAAAAGTTTAGGACCAAATTGGAAATTTGGAAAACTTAAGCCCCTTATATAATTTTGAGTAAAATGAGGACTCAAAGGGATCTTTGGAATCCTTGGAACTCAAATTAGGAAAAAGTTGGCATTAGGGACCTAAAGTTAAGAGAAATGAAGTTTAGGGACCTAAGTGCAATTTATTGATAATTTGTGAGCCTAGACTTTTATGCCAAACCATAATTGATAAGGCTGCCCAAATCGTGTAGGTATAAGTGTGATTGGAACGCAAGCAACAGAAAGCTCGTGTTAACTTGGAAAACCAACCGAGGACAAACACGTCATGGTTATCGGGTGAGTAGGCATATTTACATCATACCCGGTTGGGATGGTGCGCACTTTAGAAACGAAAAACCACTTGTAAGTGGGACTTTGACATCATACCCAGTTGGGGTGATGGAAAATTTAAGCTAAAACCTACTTACTGGTTGTAAGTAGAGGAAATCATACTCAGTTGGTATGATAAACTTCCTTGAAGGAAGGAGAAACCCGCTTGCCAGTTGTAAACGGAGATATCATCACACCCGGTTGGTAGGATGAAGTGAAAATATAATTTTGTCAGAAGTGTTCTCCCCTGACTTTGTACCAATGCTTAAACTATTTAGGAGACCTTCTTAACGGGAGCTAGAACAGCTCAGATAGGCTAGAGGCCTTGATTTTTAAACTTTTGGGGTTAAATGCCCAGGTTTTGGAAAATCACGTGCAGTAGGCCCAAGGCCAGTGGGCACTAGTAAGAGCTCGTAAACAAACTTGAAATGAGAAAGCCATGAAATTTCTAATAAACTTGTTGTGTGATTTTGCCATGGTACGTCAAGACCAACAGTATTCGATGGGCTAGCGGTAGTGCGTTAGGGCCAGGTCGACGGACCGGCCTAGACAAATAAGTGCAGGTTGGGTTGAGGGTCGGGGTCATTGGACTAGTGGCACCAAAGATAAATGGCTATATGTGAAAACTGTTATTTTGTACATGCACTTGTGGTACAGGACCATCAAGACACCCAAGAGGGGTAGTGATGGATCTTAAGGGCTACTCGACAACATGGTGGATATAAGGGTAGTTTGTCGTGCAAGTCAGTCAGGATGCTTGAGGTTGTTTCTTGTGCATGAGACTGGGTGGGGTCGGGATAAGGTCTTTATCCTCATATGGACAAGGAGTGGCATTCGGGTCTATGGGTCGGATGTTGAGATCATTCACTTAGACCCAGTGTAGAAGTGAATCAACTTCTATATTAGTGACCGGTAAAGACGCTACGAGCCACAAGTGGGTGTAGTGGACGTGCTGCACCTGCGAATGTGTGTATCCTTACTAATGAAGGATGTGTGTTGTTTGCTAAACAAACCTAATGTGGTAATGGAAAAAAGGTTTTTAAAATTGGAATATGATGAAAACTTCCTTTTAAAGAAAACAACAACATTGGCATAATTTAACTAAATCTAATTGTCTTGAACACTCACTCCCAACACCCACTTACTGAGTTGTAAAATTCACCCCCTCTCTTTTACCACTTTCAGGAGTAAGGAAACATGACCAAAGAAAACACGAGGATGTACTCTCCATCGGGTATGCTTAAATGTCACTTCTACGTTTGCATGTTTATTAATTAATGCTATTATAGGGAACAAGGTTTAAAATTCTACATGGCTCCTCTTGATTAAAAGAAGGGGGAACACCTCTTAAACTAAGGGAGTGGCGTGTTGCTCATAGGGATCTGAACAAACCGGGTCAAGTGTGACAACACTTCTGACAAAAATTCATTTTCAACTTCATCACACCAACTAGGTGTGATGATATCTCTGCTTACAACCGGTAGGCGGGTTTCTCCTTTTCTTAAGGAAACTCATCATACCAACCGGGTATGATTATCTCTACTTACAACTATTAAGTAGGTTTTATCCTTTAAAGATAGTGTTCATCATCTCAACTGTTATTATGTGTAGATTTGTCCACTCACTCGATGACCGTGACATGTTTCATCTCTAGTCGGTTTTCCAAGTCCACACTAGCTTCTCCTTGTCGGTGTTGTAGTTTCTCGTGTCCCTACATGATTGGTGCATCCTTATCAATTAAGGTTTTGCATGACAGCCAACGTTTTCTCACGTATGAACGACTAGGCTCAAAATTGTTAGTTTATTGCACTTAGCTACCTAAAGTTAATTTTCTCTAACTTTAGGTCCCTAATGCTAACTTTTCCCCAAATTGAGTCCCAAGGCTTCCAAAATTCCCCTTGGGTCATCAATTTACTCAAAATTGTGTAAGGGGCTCAAGTTTTCCAAATTTCTAATTTGGTCCCCAACTTTTTAAGAATTACAATTTTTGCCCCAATTTCCAAAAATGTAATTTAACCCCAAATGTTCCAAAAATTGACCAATTGGTCCCTTAATGTCTTTCTCATGGCCAATTGGCCTTCAATTTTGGGAAATAGCAAAGAGGTCCCTCATTTTTTTGAAATCCCCAATTTTCCCCATATTTTTCCCCCAATTTCTCCCCTTCAAACTAACCGAATTTGATGTATTCAAATTGGCCATTCAATCGAGATTAATTGCTCCAATTGATGATATGTATTAGTTTCTACACTTCCATACGATTCAATTGAGCTTTGAATTGCATGATTTGGGTCTGAAACGAGCTCAAACGGAGCTTCGCTAGAAAATTGTTCATAGAGAGAGAAAGCTTTGAAAACTTACCGTCAAAGGGGCGGCGGTCTGAGCTTTCAATCAGGGGAGATAGCTCTCATCATGAGGTTCATTGTAGGATCAAGAATTGCTATAATTGATGTCCAATTGAGGGTGAATTTGGTTAGTAAAATTCAGCACTTTCTCTCTCTAACACCAATCTGTAATGACGGAGAAGGGCCAAATTGGCTTACCTTTCAGCTCTGTTGAGGCCATGTGAGGGTCGTGGGGGTATCAGGGAGACTTGGTTTGGCCGAATTCAGCTCAGCCAAAATGGGGCAGCTTTAGTCCGTCAGAGCTGTTTCACTGTTTGATTCCACCAGTGCTTCTTCGATGGTCCTCGAGTCAAAAGAAGGTTGCTATCAGATAGCTGACTTCCCCCGGAGTCTATAAGACCCAACCTTGCCTTCTAAGGCTGAGAAAAAGGCCTAAGACGGAGCTCTGGTTCAAGCTTCACTAGAAAATGGAATAGTTGAAAGAGAATGGCAATTTGAGGTGTATGGAGGATGAATGGGGAGGAGCTTTTTATATAGGGAGCTCGGGGACCCTCTGCCCGACTACTTTCCATTTTGGTCAAGCTTATCCTCACCCAAAAATGGCCTGATCAGAGCGATTACACCTTCGCCAAAGAAGGAAGTTTTCTGCATTTATGAATAGTGATGTGATCCTAAGGAAGAAGATGACACTATTCCAAACCGGACTGGACTAGTCCAAACGGGTTCAATGGCAAAAATCGGCCAATTTAGGCCCTATTTGACCGATTTTCTCAAAATTAATAATTTATAAATTAATCTAAATTCATTCTCTATCCCAATTTGAATATTTTAAGCCACCAAGAAAAATGAATTTAGAAACTGGTTCAATCTAGTTCAAGTTTGGTTCACGCTGAACCGGTCTGGTTTTCTCTCCCCATTTGTTCCAAGGTTCCTTTCCATGATTTTTATGACTCTTAGCGTAATTTGGGATTTTCCAATTTCTCAATTCACCCTTTCTTTATCGGTTATGGTTCGTTAACTGGCTCAATTTTCTCTTTTGAAACAACCAGTTCTTTTCCGAGTTTCTTATCTTTAAAGGGAAAGGTTTAAAGATAGGGTTATCCACCAACATAGGACTCGGCCCCAGACTAGGCAGCAAGCGGTCAAGCTATAGGAGTTTTCGGTAAACTGCCCCCCCGCCCCCTCCCTTTTTTGTCAATAAACTAAGGAGGAAGATGACACTATGTTGCGCGTGCGAGCATCACACATGTGGACATGCCACATGGCGCACTCTGATTGGTTGGCTTTGCTAGCATGGCTTCCTACTCAACATCCAAGTCAACCGTTGACCAGACACATGGCATCCTCTCATTGGTTGCTCGTTCCTACATGGATGTTGACCGTATTTCTGCTCACCGTTACTAGTGACACATGGCATACTCTGATTGACAGATTTAAATATGTCAGATTTCCCTCCTTACGCATAGTGCCACTACCACGCGTTAGTTTCTGATTGGTTGAGGTCATCCGACGTGGCACTGTCACGTGTCGACCTCTAATTAGTTGGTCATTTCTCTGACATCCTTGTTAGATGTTGATGTGGCGTCCTTATCACATGTCAACTCCTCATTGGCCCATCTTGCTGACTGGGTTCTTCCAACATTGGCAGTTTATCAGGACACGTGTCACTCTTTTATTGGTTGGTCGTCACTGACGTGGGTTTTCCTTCTTTGACCGTTGACCGAGGACACGTGTCACACTCTAATTGGTCAGCACTGATTGAGTGGCTGATTGAGCGTGCTTCACCACATGTCACGTGATGATTGGTCACGCCTGCTGACTGGGTGCTGACCTAACAACGGTTTGTTGACCAGCTAGACCATTTACCAGTCCGGTCTGACCGGGTTCGGTGACCCGAATTCGAAAATCGACCGGTTCAAGCACTATTCAACCGATTTTCTAAAAATTAAAAATTTTTAAATTCATTTTCTATCCCATGGTGGCTTTAATTTTCCAATTCGACATTTTTAAGCCACCTAAAGAAATGGATCTTTGAACCGATTCTATGCGGTTCAATCCAGTTCGGGTCAGGTTCACCCTGAACCAGACTGGTTTTCACACTCAATTTCATTAATGGTTCCTTTTCATGATTTTCGGGTATTTATTGGCTAATTGAGATTTTCCAAATTCCCATTTTGACCCTTGTTTACCAATCCTGACCCTCTTTGAACCTCATTTTTTTTCACTCAAAATTTCTTGGTCTCTAGTTCCTTATGTTGAGAGGACGAGTTCTACATATCGAGTCCATGTGCTCCGTATATAAAGAGCACCTCCCCTCTAAGTCTCCCCACACCTCAAACACTCTAATTCCTCTAATAACTCTAGTTTCCAATGAGGCTCAATTCAGAGCTCCCACAAGGGCCCTTTTTTCAAACAAAAAGGGTATTTTTAGATTCATTAGATTCCTGGAGAAGGCCTCTACACGATAGTAGCAACCATCAAACTCAAGAACAAATAGAGAAGCTCCAGTGAGGTCTCACAGTACCTCGACTCCAGCAAACCGAAAGTACACCAAGCATTTCAAGCGAAAATTGAGCATCCATACGGCCATGCTAAGCCTCCTAGACAACCTTAAGTCATGTCCAAGTCTTATCCATCGGTCTTATGTAAGTGTCCACACCGCCATTCATCAGAATTCTTAAATTTTCAAATTATTTTCACTTAATTCAAATTTAGACAACTCCAACAACCAATTGAGGCACCGCTTGATCCTAGAGGACTTATAAGGAGGAGAACTAGCTTTTCATACTAATGGTTATGACCGTTGTGCTACCACTAGTAAGAAATCAAAAATTTCTATTTCAAAAACCATTTTCCAATAAAGCATCGTTCTTATTCGTTTCTAGGCCAAATCAATTTATTCAAACCTTGAAATGATCGTGGGACATGGGGAAGGCGATTAGTATCATGATATGGCTGAAATTGGTAGGTTTAAACTCTGTTCCACAGAGAACAAGTTTTGAGGACTATTTTGTAAATTTGGGAAAGTTGAGGACTAAATTAAAAAAATTAAGTTTATGAACCCAAGTGGAGATAAAGGAAAGGTTAGGTGTCTAAAGGAAAGATCTAAAAATATTAGGGATCCAATTGAAAAAGAAATAAAACTTAGGGATGTACTTGCAAATAAGTAAAAATATAGGAATTTAAGAGTAAATATTTTTTGAATAATCATAAATTATAACTAAGGTCAAATTTTGAGCAAGTTCGATATTTTTAGAAGTTAATGCTCAGGTAGTGAAAAGGGATGAGGCTGAGAGTTCAATAGAGCTAACCGAATCCCAAGGGTAAATTTGTAATTGTTTGAAGATTACTAGATATATTGAATAATAACCTCACAAGTCAAACCCAAGATTTTTCAAACTATTTAGGGATTACATCTACTTGTTCATATGAGTAAGGACACGAATACTCGGAAATCTCCATGTCACGAACAGGTCCACAAAATACTAATGAATAGGATTTCTAACATCATTTTTCTATGTCACGAACACGTCCACAAAATACTAATGAATAGGATTTCTAACATCATTTTTTATTAGACTGATCATACATTATTATTCACTACTTGAAAACCAAGTATGATTATAAACTCTTTGAAAAGATGAAAAACTACATAGTATATGTTTTAGAAAATCTTTTCTAAAGTTCAAGCATAGTCTCGACATCAATATAAGAAATGGGTCATGCCCATCGTCGATGGAAATGGTACAATACCATATTTTGAAAAAGGGACCATGACCCCAACCTTTTCAAAGTGAGAATAAAAAAATTGAAATAAAAGGCGGGTCTTACTATAATATTTTGAAATTCTTGAATATGGGTTATGTTCAAAATGAAAATATAAGTAGTTGGAATTAGTCAGATAGCAAGTCAAGTCTCAATAATAAAACTACTAATTATTTTATGGTATGAGTATATACTCGATAATTACTATCAATAGTGATGATCTCATAGAGCCTACTAGAATCCTAGGGAGAATATATGAAGTTTGGTTCCAGTACATCAAGGACTCTAGGAGTCCAATTTACATTAGACTTGGCGAAGTGGGTGATCTAGTCCCTCAATGAAGGACATTATTTTTATGTATGTGATGGGTAACTTGTTTATACATATTGGTATGGTATGGATAACTTGATCCATACAAACTTATGGCCATTGATGACTCTCCATACTAAGGCAATTGGTAAGATTGCTCTAAACTACAAGTGAAATAGTAATGTACCTCCATTCTATGATTGTGCAATCTTTTAATGATAGAATTGATATATATGTGATGGGTAACTTGGTTCATACAAACTTGTTGTATATTATTGATAATGTTTAAAAGATACCAAATTTAAACATTATAATGTATGTGCTTATATACATGAAGTCTAAAGCTTAAGTAAGAATGATCGGGCACCAAATTCAGAAGGTTTATAAATGTTTACACAATCATCCACTATAGACATTTTAGAATGTGCTAACTCGAGAACAAAAGGTCTCGTTACTAGTCATCCCTACTTACTAAGTGTTGAACTCACCCACTCTCCATACCCCTTTTAGAAAAACATTGTGAAAGTAAATACTAGAATCCAGATTACTTATATGATATACATATTATCAACTTGTAGATTTCTATTAAGTATTATATTATATTCCTGCATATTTATTAAAATTGTTTCCCATATTATTCAAAATATTTATTTGAAAATATTAAAACCACATGCTTTATTATGAGTATTACGTTATGTCAATCCTACAATGGTAAATGTGTCCATTATTGTAGTATCGACGGGGTGTGATGGGTTACTTGTGGGGTCTGACCGGAAAACCCAATTGGAGTGTGACAGAAGTCAAGTGAAGCAACCATATCGGTGGCACATGACCAACGATCCACATGTGCACACTATGTTATCTTCACCAACGTTTATCAACTGAAAAACAAGGTAGGTTCACTGGGTTATTTCAGAAAACTTTTCAGTGACATATATTTTCTCCAACATAGTAGAAAATCATCACAAAATGGCATAAATTTCACACTATTAGATTCACCATCGACTTCGGAAGCTTCTCCTAATAAAAACATATTCCCTCTCCTCCCCAACTTATTAGAATCTATTCATGAAAGCAAGTCACTCAGTTTTTTTGGCAAACTAACTTTTAAGCTTCACCACGAGCTCTATAAGGAAAAAGAGAAATCCTTAGGGATGTTAATAGCTTGGATCGGGATGGGTTTCAGTGGACCCGCGCCCGAGTGGACATGAGTCTCGAGTCTACTTGGTCAGGTCCAGACTCGACCCGATCTCAGGTCTGCTGGACCCGAGACTCGCCTGTACCCAAATCCACTACTCAGGTCTATCTTATTTTTTTAATATATATATTTTACCAAAAATAAAAAAATTTCAAATTATTGTAATATACAAATTTTCTAATATTTGTTTGGGAATTTAATTTTTCAAATATTTATTAAATTTAATTTACCAAATAAATTACTATTACTTTAACTTATAAATAATGAGAAAATTAGGATATAAGTATGAATTGATTCACAACTTATGGTAAGTAAGGACAATTATGAGCACCAATAATATTCCCACAAATCTTTTTATATATAGCACACTCTTATTTTGGATCACTTTTTTACTTGCAGAAATAAATGTTAATCTTCATTTATATACACAAAATAGATAATTACGTGGGTTGAATTTGCATGCATGGATGATCACATATTAACACTATTAATTTATATGATATTTTTTTATATAATTTTATTTATATAATTTAAATTTAATTTTTTTAATTAAAAATAAATTATAAATCTTTTAATAATGTCAAGAATATAAATTTTTTACTATAATTCTTTTAAGTATTTATAAATCTCTTATGGTTTAATAAAGGAAAAATAATTTATTAGAATATAAGAAAGGAAAAATAAGTAATAAGGTAGGAATAGAAAATATTTATAAATCTATTAGATTATAATAAAGTAAAAGAATATATTAGAGTTGAAGAAAGGGAAAAAAATATAATATAGTGATAAAATATTACTTGTTAAATATTGAAAGAAAAGTAAAATAATTTTTAAATCACATTTTATTAGAGTTTTCTAATATTTTTTCTTTATATTTAATTAAACATAGTTTCATTAAAAGAGTAAAAAAAATTCAAAGAAACTATGATCACACCATCGGGATTATTTGGACCTAAAACTCGAGTCCACTTTTCTGAGCCTGGTAAGAACTAGCCAACGAGATCCGAGCACAGATTCGAAGCATCTCAGGTCCGCTTGGATTGGGTAGGTACCCGAGGCTCGAGTCTAATGTACCATTGACATGCCTAGAAATCCCCCATAATTGAAAGATTTTCTAGTAACCTTCTCTATGTGAAGATACCTCATTAGTGCTCATTGGCGATCGGAGTTTTACGGATAAGATCAAATAGTGATCAGACTGGGGAAGTAGAAAATAAAGCACAATCTTTTTGAGGTTATCCGACCTCCACCTATAGCCAAAACGACTAGGGAATGCTCATTAAGATACTCAAAGTTTTTCTCCTACTCTTCCAACAAAACTCGGGCTAAAAAGTGTAAAATGGGTTCGTTAAAATTTTGGATTAATACTAGAAGGATGAGTAAGTTTATTAGATATATGATAGGGGTAAATTTAAAGTTTTTAGAAATAATTTGAATAAAATTTAAAATTAAAACAATGGTATAAATTTAGATAAATTAGAGAATCTATTTGTAATAATTAAAATTTTAGTACATAAATACGATATTAGAATTTTTAGAGTATTAATGTTAAATATTAAAATATATAGAAATCTAAGTGTGAAGAGTAATAAATTATATAGCTAAAGATAATTATGATCAAATTGAGTATATATAAGTAAATACCGATAGAATTAATTTAAGGTACTCTACTAAAATATCAATAGAATATAATAATATTTTATGACAATTAAGTTGATACTAAGTTAAGGAGAGAGAATTTGGAAAGGAAAGATTTGTTGTGAAATGATTTTCAATAGTATCACACGTCGCATGTGTTGTGAATTAAAGTTAAATCACATACATCATCCTAGTCACATCTATATCATAAATTCGTGTACATGAAATATCTGTAACAACAAAGTTTACTGAGATTACATTAACGATCAACTCACGCGATTAAATTGCCATTGTTAGAAGTTTAATTACTCAGGGCTGAACCACATTAGAATATTATGGTGGTTGTGGTCTATTAATTAAAAAATGAGGAATGCTTAATAGAGCACGATCGATTAGGCTATAAAATTACACTAATTAGAGTGTTCGCAGTGAATAATTTCACTCTTGCTATATTATATAAGCACCACTAGATTTGTTGACTCTGTGTGATTGAATAGTTTGAGTACATGATTTTCATAAGATATCCTTGATCTCGGTTGCTGGTGGGTCCCGCTGCTAGCCACGTAATCAGCAGCACGAAAATATCCCGCTCGACAAACTTCATCTTCAAGTGTCCTTTCAGCAAAAAAAATCTTCAAGTGTCTGAAGATATACGTATATATCTACTGCAAATTAAGAGATGACACGTACTGTTGAAAATTGATATGTTAACCACAAAGTCTTGGTACGCCTATTTGCCTATTCTGCTTTTACTAATTGTAGGTCATTATCAATAAAATTGGTCCGGACTAATTAATTTAATATTTATTTTAAAATATCAACGGTCCTATAAAAAAAAGTTTTTTTAGAGAGTAGGATTTTTCGGCATGACAAGTTTTTTTGGACCACCAATCATGGAAGTTAATTGGACTTGATGATGATCTTAAATCCTATAAATTAGCTTTCACTATGATGAAAGTGAATTAATTTGGGTGGCTAAGTAACCCTTCTTCTTAAACATTTTTTTAAGTTATCTTGAATTGAAAAAAAATTGAAAATTTTACACTATAAAAGCGGATCTTATTTTAAATAAATTAATTAATATATAATATAATTTATATATACTAGTAAACATATAAATGAAACTTTTACCCTGTGCTAGACTTGGAATAAAGTTGAGTTTAAGGCATTGAAATTGGATGGAGATCTCATGCAGGTCAATGGAGAGTGGTCCAATGAATGGGTGACTCAATCATATCGTAGGGGTTAATTAATATGAATTTTTGTACTATCATAATGAGTGCTTGTTTGTTATGTATTATTGGCTTGGGAAAGGATGATCTAATGTGGCTTTTATTTTCTTTAAAAATAATTTGTTTATTAAGGTAAGCCGTCAAATGTAGGAAAATGGATACACTTTAGCCCATGGGATAAAATACTGTATGAGGTCTTTGATGATAGGAGTAGTGTAGGAATTTGGGCTCATTATAAATTTTGTGATATTTGTAATTTACTATACATATGACCAATTTTAAACTTTTAGACTCAAATCTTGTAAATATCCAAAGGTAGAAGGATACTATCTCAAAACATGTATTATACCACATGTTTTGCGTACTCTAGAAAGTAGTATATCATTTATTTTAATATTTAATTAATAGTAATAATTAAAATTAGCAAATATTTTATTGTTTGATATAAAAATATGTTTTATAAAATAATATATTTTAAAAGTAATATATTTAAGAAATATAAATACTTTTATATATAAGAAATAAATTATAAATGAAAATATTGTCAATAATTAAAGTTAATATTGAAGTTATATTATTGTAACATGTTCTAGAATAGTTTTCAAATACCTTGTGTACTTTAACCTAGTATCAAAATTGAAATAAAAAATTATCAATTTCTAAATATTCTACCTAAAAACTACTTGAATATTAATTGCACTACACACCCATATTCTTTACTAATAATGGATAAAAGTAGATGTGTATGATATTTTAATTTTTTTTAAATGTAAAAAATATCTAAATAACCGTACGAATTAAGTATCACCTTTCTATTGAATTTTTATCAAGAGAAAACATGTTGACATTGATGAACAGTAGGCACATACACACACCATATAGGACCTAAATATTTGTAATTACAGAGAAGGTATGGCACTATCCTTACATTATTTGATCCACTTGTCCAGGATCAGATTTGTATACAACATTTAATTCGGGTTCGTAACCGTCCAGATGGACCCGATCCAGATCGTGTGTCCGGCCGTATGCGGGTCCACCGGGACCCTTAACATTTTTTTTTTGTTTGCACAATCACTGCCACCCTTAACTAGGATTTGATATTTTGGTACTAATTAGCATTACCCACCCGGTAGTAACAGCGTGTCCCCACAGACCATGGGCGATTCCCCACCCTTTTTTTGTTACACGCTGGTCCCCACATACCCACACATCTCGGCCTCTCAAGGTGTCGATTTGCCGACGACCCTTGGTGAGCTCACGTGCTCCATATGCCCCCACTTCGATCTTACTCCCCTCTCTTGATGAGGTGGTATGCTCCGTAACAAGAAGAAGCGCCTGTACGAAATGTGCTCCCCGAGCGGCGAAGATTGTCGCCGAGGTTCACGTCCGAGGCTGCTTGTTTTTGGAGGGAAACCCACAAGGCTAATCTCGTAATTTGATTGAAGCATTGATTGATGACACAACAATGCGGAGCCTGGTCATTAATCCCCTCATCATCTTTCCGTAAGCCCGCGCCGTATATAATCACTCCCTGCCCCTCCTTCAACTATCTCTTAATTCCCCATTTAACAAAGCCACCACCCACTCTCTCTGTCCGCCAATTTTCCTCCTTTTCTCCTCTTGAACTCCAAAGAATCCCCGACCTTTTCCCCTTCCACCCATCGCCCTCCGATCTCTGGTCGATACTCCTCGAACCCTTATGCCAGAGCCTCTCATCTAGTCCTCCGGCCATCATCGTTAGTATCAGAGAGATCTATTTCCAGATATGGAAAGCACGGACTCCTCGGTCGGGACGCCGCAGCAACCCCAGCTTCCGCCCGGATTCCGCTTCCACCCCACCGACGAGGAGCTCGTCGTTCATTACCTCAAGAAGAAGGCCTCATCGTCTCCCCTTCCAGTCTCCATCATCGCAGAGGTAGACATCTACAAGTTCGACCCTTGGGAGCTTCCAGGTATACTATATACCTCTAACAATCTTTCATAGCCTTTTATAAATCTCATACTCTCTCAAACAGTCAGTTCCATATTCCTTTTTTTTTTACAGCTAAAGCCACTTATGGAGAGCAAGAGTGGTATTTCTTCAGCCCCAGGGATAGGAAGTACCCTAACGGAGCGAGGCCGAACAGGGCGGCCACCTCCGGCTACTGGAAGGCCACGGGAACCGATAAGCCGGTGCTGGCCGGCGGCGGTACCCATAAGGTCGGAGTGAAGAAGGCCCTCGTTTTCTACAGTGGGAAGCCCCCCAAGGGTATAAAGACAAATTGGATTATGCATGAATATAGACTCGTCGACAATAATAACAGCAAACCTCCGGGGTTTGACCTAGGCAACAAGAAAAACTCACTGAGGGTAAGCAAGAAGGAACCAATATGTTTTTTTTTTAACTTTTGCAAGCCAGATATGATTCAATCTATTGCCCTTTGTGGTTTTTTCCAGCTCGATGACTGGGTGCTGTGCAGGATATATAAGAAGAACAGCAGCTCTTACAGGCCTGTAGACCACGACAAGGACGAGTCCTCCATGGACGAGATCCTTGAGTCGATGCCACCGCCACCTCTGGCGGTGGGAGGCCCGCAGGGTCTGAGGTTCCACGGCCTCCCGAGGCCAATCACCTCCACTTCTTACTGCCCCATCTTCGATACTGATCAGGCTACATTCGAGAGCATGATGGGCAGCAACGGCAATGGCACCGGCTGCCTCGGCGCAATACAGAGTCTACCGCTGAAGCAAACCCTCCCGTCCCTCTATTGGTACGACAAGGACATGGCTACCGAAACATCGCTCGGAAAGCGACCATTCATGGATCTCAGCTGCGACAGCGCTGTCGAGAGGCTGCCGGAAGGAGACAACAGTGGGTCTATCTCGTGTCTTCTCTGCCAGATTCCGGCTGCAGCTAATACATCATTGCAGCAGCAGGCACAGCCAGAAGGGCTGGGATCCATCAGGGGGAACGTCCTCCGGCAGTCGTACCAGCTGCAGGGGCTCAACTGGTACACATAGAAAAACCGATCGTCTTGTTAGTATAATATAAGGAGGATTCCTCGTGGAGAAGAAGATGCAGAAGAATATCAGGAAACTAGAGAGGTTTCCAGCTATAGCTCTATTCCAGTGGTCGGATGATCACATATGTCAATTTTAATACGCTGCTAAGACAGGTACTCATCAGATTACAGGGTATATGTTGATATTATATACTCAGTAATCATAGATTAGTGTTTTATCGGGTAGGGCCCGAGATTTTGGTATTAGGAAGTGATCGATCGATTTACTTCTCCTCTAGTTGATTATGTCCATGATTATAAAATGGGTTGACATCCAACCTGATAAATGCATCTTGAGGACATATCTATCCGTCTATATCTCTCTCCCTCTTTATATATACTGCTGGGATATGCATTTTGTTTTGCTTTAAGCAATATGGGAATTAGGGGCTCAATTTATTATGTTAATTATTTTGATGAATGATAGTATAAGCTATTAGCCTAGCATGGAATGTATAAATGCTCATTCAAGTAAAGAGAGAGAGAAACAAAACATACAATATATATATATATATATAATACATTGAAGTAGTCTTCTTGCACTATGTAAGATTGACCATTATATTATAATTCGGCTGGCATGTTTGCACGAATGATATGCCAACATGTAAAATTATCGGGTAATTATATATTGCATGTTTTGATTGGATGTCTGGTCATCATGGGAGAGAATTCTGTGTTTTCTCATTCATGCTCTGTTACTAGCAAGTGGAGAAAGAGAGGCTTGCTGAGCTAAGGGAAACATAGTGGATTGTCAGCAACTAGAATGTAGAACCCATATATTTTTTTGTCATTAATTTTCCAATTACGGGTTCTATGAATATAAAAAATAAATGAAAATAATGAAAAGTTCCATCATATGAATAAGAATTGAGCTGCATAATCCTTTTCTCACAACAATTTTGTGTGTATATATATATATATATATGTGATGGTATGTATGGTTGATGATGATGGTCTCAAGCAAGAAGGAATATGACTAATGAGAATTCGACAGCGAAGTAGAGTTGAGGTGGACGAGATCTCGTCCTTATGACATGCCACAATATAAAAATATTAAAAATATCGGGAAAGGGAAAGGGAAAGGGAATCTAGACATGATCATCGATGATCACCACCCACCTAATATATAATAATTAAAATATTTGTAAATTAGATTAAATTTTATAATATAATAGCATATTCCATATCCTATAATACATCACATTATTAAATATTATGACATTTTAAATAGTATAAAAAATATATATATATATTAGAGATTGGATATTTTTATTAACTTTTGTGTGAAAAGGGAGACTATCATGTGCCGCTGAACCACATTGATATCGATGGAGAAAGACTAGACAACGTATAAATCGGCTCATGCTGCCGTCAATCTCGAAGGTATTTGATTTTGGGTGTCATCCTGTAACCAATTTGAACGTGTGTGTGATGTGACCGTGGCTAAGCGTAATTCGATGACTCCATCTCCATGGGTCGTTTTCCTATTCCCTTTTCCCGTTCGTGATTGGCCATGAACAGAACTAGCTTATTCAATCTGACCGGTCCCATCCAAATAGAACCTGGACACTTTGTGGATGGGTCCGGTCCAACCATTTTGAATCCCCACCTATTTTAAGTTTTGAGTGACGATATTGTTTTGTTAAGTACGTCAAAACTTATGAGTGCAAAAAAAGTACATCAAAACGAGAATGGGAGTATTCATATATTCAAACTAGTGACCTCTTTTCTGTGGGTGGTGCATAGTAAAGCCTATTTACTTCTAAATTATTACTAATATATTATATGTTTAAATAGATGCATAATATAAAAAAAATTAATTAAAATTTCAAGTGAATGAAAAACACTGTAAATAATTTATAAAAAACTATTAGTATTTCATTTTATAACACTATTTAGAAAAACAAATTTTGAATTGAGGTACATGTTGAAATCAATCTAATAAAATTATATTAACTTAGTTATAGTTGAATAAGAGTTTTATATTTCGTATTCCATTACTGAGTACATAATTACGATTCTAGATGTGTACTATAATTATGTACGAATTTGTGTACTTAATAATATACCCACGAATCCGTTTTAGGTACAAAAATGAAAAATCGAGGTATGGGTGTATGTGGAGTATTCTCTCACCACTGCTGTGTATTAAAATCAGATCCAAGTAAGCGGATGAATTGATATCCTTAAATAACCTTTTAAAACATTAAAATTTTTATATAAGACTCCTTCAACAACATTTAATGACAAAATTTGCTATTATCAATCAAGAGTATTGAATAGATGCTTTCAAATTAATTAATTTTGAAAGTCAAACATTTTGTGATTGATAAAAAAATGGAAATAATATTGATATATTTTTCATTTAAAATATAAAACTTTCTTAAAAAAAGAAATTGAGGGCCAATTGGGCATGGAAAAGATGTTGGAGGACCAATTGGTCAATTTTTAGAATTATTGGGGTCAAATTTGCCATTTTTGTAAAGTAGCGGTAAAATGGTAATTTTTGAAAAGTTGGGGACCAAATTGAAAATTTGGGAAACTTGAACCTTTTTTTGTGATTTTGAATAAATTGAGATCCCAAAGCAAATTTTAGAAGTTTTGGGACTCAATTTGGGGAAAAATTGGCATTAGGGACCTAAAGTTAAAGAAAAAATACTTTAGGCGACCTAAATGCAAATAACTAAAAGTTTAGATATTTTATTTATTAATGATGAATGAAGGCTATTAGGTCAAAGTACCAGGAATGAAGGATGTTCATATCGTGTAGGCACACGAAGTACCGGGAACGCCAACAAATATAAGCCCGCGTGATTGCAAAAAGCTGGTAAGAGGAATTCATTGCATTATCGGGTGAACAGGAATTTTCACATCATACTCGGTTGGGATGATGAGTACCTCGAAAATGAAAACCCGCTACTATGTAGGATTTTAACATCACACTTGGTTGGGGTGATGTGAGAAAAATGCTGAAAAACTACTTATCGGTTGTAAGTAGATCATACTCGGTTGGTATGATGAACTTACCGGAAGGAAGTATAAAACCTGTATATCGATTATGAGCAGAAATGTCATTACACCCGATTGGTGTGATGGACAGGTGAAAAGTTATTTTTGTCTAAAGTGATCGCTACTGACTATGTTCCACTGCTTAAATATTTTAGGAGACCTTCTTGACGGGAGCTTGAATAGCTTAGATAGGCTGGAGGCCTCAGTTTTGGAACTTGGGGGCTATAATGCCCGATTTTGAAAAATCTCGTATAGTGGGCCTAGGGCCAGTTGGCACGAGCAGGAGCTTGTAAAAAAAAATATGGTGTTAAGCCATGAAAACTTTAATGAATGATGTGATTTGGCCATGGTACCAAGGCAAGACTGACATACTCGATGGATTGGCAGCAGCGCGACAAGACAGGTCAATGGACCAGTTGAAACAAACAACTACAGATGGAGTTGAGTGTCGGGGCCATTGGACTAGTGGCACCAAAGATTAAATGACTTATGTAGAAAATTATTGTTTTGTGCATGTATTGAGGTTCAGGACCATCAAGACGCCCAAGAGGGGTAGTGATGTGTCTTAGGGGCTATTGGACGACATGGTGGAGATAAGGGCTGTTCGTCAAAGAAGCTCGATGTAGCTTCATGCGCATGAGACTGGGGTGGGGTTGGGATGAAGTCTCCGTCCTCATATGGACACAAAGTATTTTGGGTAAGAGGGTAGGACATCGGAGATGTTCACTCAGACTTCAAGTAGAAGTCAAAGATTTCTATTAGGGTGGATGATAAAGACGCTCCGATCCATAAGTGGGTGCAGTCGATGTAACTGCATCTCGCAAATGTGAGTGATGAAGGGTGTGTGTTGTTTGTAAGACACACCTAATATGGAAATGGAAAAAAAGGTTATGAAAACCTCGGAAAGGATTTGAGAATCCTTGGAAAGAATTGGTAAACCACGAAAAAATGTTTTGAAAACCAGAACTTGAGGAAAGAATGATTTTAAAGAAAATAAGGAGTCTGACACACACACTCCAATTCAAACCATTTTTCAGAAACTCATGTTTCAAACACCCATTCATTGAGTTGTCGAACTCACCCCCTCCCTTATACCCCTTTTCAGGTAACTAAGGGAAAACCTACCCAAAGACCTCCAGTTAGATACACCTCCAAGACAGGTATGTAAGTTTAAATTTCATACAATTTTGATTAATGTTATTCAGGAAAGGTACAAGTTTAAAGGATATATTACTCCTCTCAGTTTAAAGAAGGGGAAAACCCTTAATAAATTGAGAGAGTGGCAGGTTGCTCATAGGGATCTGACCAAACCGGGTTAGGGCATGATAAAGGCAATAGCCTAAAGGATAATATGCCTAAATGACCCAAATTAGTAAAATTAGTAAACTTAGTAAAAGGGTACGAGGGAGAAAGAATATAATCTAATTTAGTGAGAAGTTAGTAAGTACACAAAGGAAACCATAAGAATGACCCAAGACCTTAACTAAAGGTAAAGTACTTCATTAATTAAACATGCACATGATGGGTACCCATATACGAGAGAACTATGGGGTGAAAACCTTGACTAAATGGTAGAATACTTTGAAATAAAACAAAGTATGAGTTTTGTATCCGACCTATTAAATAAGGTTGGCTGGTTAAAACTTAAGAAGTAGTAAGCCACTATAACCACTGAATGTAGAGAGTGTTCCAACATAAGTATATGTTTGGACCTCGAGAGCAGATATAGCGGATGTAATACACACTGCTTATATAAGAATGATTGCAGTAAAGATGATTATCTTAAGAAAGGGTGGACGCTTATTGCCTCACCAGTAATCGAGTTAGATGATGAAAGCTCTAACATGAGGGGGTGTACATAGAGAAATGTACAATACTCATTTGACTGGAAGAGTATAAGACACCCTTGAGGAATGGATATAACAAATATATGGTATGAGGGATAGCTCCTCAAATAAAGTTAGAAGGAATACAAGTGTAAACCCCGCACATTTGAGTTAAGGAAAACCAGGAAAAGAACTGGTCAAACCGAATAAGAAAACCAAACCGGTTTACATTTGGGAATAAGCAATATGAAAGTTTACAACTTTCGGTTGATCCAAATGATTTATTAAACATTGGAAAAGAAACTTAAGACAAACTAGAAAATAAAAACCAAATTGGTTCAGGTGAACTAGATTCCATAAGAACTTTAAAGTTAATCGTGCTTACTTGGGAGTAGTGTAAGAATGGGTGACCTCTTAGGAAGTATGATTTTTTGTAACCCGAAATTTTGGTCAAAAATTTTTATGCGAATGGCTTATCATAAATAGCCATCAATTAATATATATTTAATTATTGAAATTAATACAAATAATTTAATACCGAAATTAAATTATTGGAATTAATACCAATAATTTATGGCAATATTAATACTAGTAATAAATCTCAACCATTTAATACACGGGTTTTACAACTATATAAAAAGGTTATCACCATTTCATTCTCCTCACACCTGAACACTTCTCTCTCTCTCTACCGCTCCATTTCTCGGTAAAGCTCGAACCAGAGCTTCGACTTGAAAAAAGGTCGGGCTCTTTAGAACCGGAGAGAAGATAGCTATCTGATAGCAAACTCCAGTCAATCCAAAAATCGTTGGAGAAGCGCCGACATGATGGAATAGTGAAGCAGCTCTGGCGGACCGAAGCTGCCCTATTTCGGCCAAGCTGAAATCGGCCATTTCAAGCCCTTCTCAGGCCAAACCAAGCCCTCCCAACACTTCCTCAGCCTTTCCACGGCTGAATTAGGACTGAAAGGTAAGCCAATTCGGCTCCCCTTTATAATTTTCGATCAGTGCTAGAGAGAGAGTCAACCGAATTTCAATGACGAAATTCTAATCCAATTCCGCATCAATTGATACAATACTTGATTTTAAGATGAACCTCAGGACGAGACCTATCTGCCCAGATCGAAAGCTCGGACTGTCGTGCCTTCACCGGTGAGTAATCGAAGCTTTCTCTCTCTATAGTCTATTTTTCGGCAAAGCTCCGTTTGAGCTCATTCCGACGTTAAAATCTGTGATTCAAAGTTTCTTAGAATCGTATGAACATACAAGAACTCAATTTAAACTCCAATTTCAATAATTAGAAGTGTTTGATCAGTTAATTTGATGAAATCAAATTCGGTAGTGTTGAAGAGTTGAAATTGGGGGAAATTTTGGGGATTTTCGAAATTCAAAGGGGCCAAAATACAATTTTATAAAATTGAGGGTCAATTGGGCATGAAAATAATGTTGGAGGACCAATTGAGGAATTTTGGAAATTTTGGGGAAAAACTTACCATTTTTGTGAAAGAAGGGCAAAATGGTAATTTTAGAAAAATTGGGGAACCAAATTGGAAATTTGGAAAATTAAACCCCTTTTTGGTAAAATTGAATAAATTGAAGTCCCATGATAAATTTTAAAATTTACGGCACTAAATTTGAGGAAAAACCGACATTAGGAACTTAAAGTTAAAGAGAAATAACTTTAGGGACCTAATTGCAAATAACTAAAAGTTTGGGTTTTCTCATTCATTAATGAATGAAGGTTGTTATGCCGAGTAATAATGAACAAGGTTGTTCATATCGTGTAGGAACGTTAAATATCGGGAACGCCAGCAAGGACAAGCTCGCGTGAATACAAAGAACTAGTCTAGTGGAATTCACGGCATTAACGGCTGAGTGGGTTTACTAACATCATACCCGGTTGGGGATGATAAGTGCCTCGATATAAAAACCCACTGTTTAGTGGTATTTTAATCATCATACGGTGTCTGTGCGAAATCTGGAGTAGCACCAAGCACATGAGACTGGGGTGGGGACAGGATGAGGTCTTTGTCCTCATACGGACACGAAGAACTGATTTCGGGATTGTGGGTCGAATGTCGCATACATCCACTCATTCCCAGGGTAGAAGTGGTCGTGCTTCTATCCGGGTGGCAGGAAAAGTCACTTCGAAGCCACTAGCGGGTTCTGTAGTGATACTGACTTGCGAATGTGTGTAACCTTCATAATGAAGGATGTTTGTTGGGTGATGACACGCCGGTAACTAAGAAATAATGGAAAACCCAAATTTTTAAATGAAGTAATTTTTTTTTAAAAGAAAGGAGTCTGGCACACTTCATATAAATATTTTTCTTAAAAGTTAAAAGTAGACATTTGAAAACCCATTCAATGAGTAGTCGTACTCACCCCCTCCCTTATATCCCTTTTAGGAAATCCCGGAAAGCCTACCTTGAAAGACCATAAACTAAGATGCCTGTAAGACAGGTATGTAAAGTTTAAAATTTCATGCAGTTTTGATTATGCTATTCTAGGAAATGGTGCAGGTTTAAAGGACGCCTTACTCTTTACGGATTATAATAAGGGGAAACCCTTTAATAAACCGGGAGAGTGGCGGGTTGTTCACGGGGATTTGACCAAACCAGGCAGGACGTGACACTCAACTCGATCTGTAGTTGTTTGTCTCGACTGGTCCGTCGACCTGTCATGTTGCACTAACGCCAGTCCATCGAGTATGTCGATCCTGTCTTGATACCATGGCCAAACATATCATTCATTTAAAGTATTCATGACTTAAACTCATGTTTGTTTATTAGCTCCTACTCGTGCCAACTGGTCTTGGGCCCACTGTACAAGATTTTTAAAATCGGGCATATTAGCCCCCAAGTGCCAAAACTGATGCCTCAAGCCTATATGAGCATTTCGAGCTCCCGTTAAGAAGGTCTCCAAAAAGGTTTAAGTAGTGGCACACAGGCAAGGGAGAGCACTTCTGACAAAATAATCTTTTCATCTGTCTATCACACCAATCGGGTGTGAGGACATCTCTGCTTATAACTGATAAGCGGGTTTTTTACTTCCTTCCAGGAAGTTCATCATACCAACCGGGTATGTTCTACTTACAACCGGTAAGTAGTTTTTCTACGTAATTTTCACGTCACTCCATTTAGGAGTGATGGTTAAACTTCTAGTTAGTAGGGCATTTTCATTTCCGGGTGCTTATCATCCCAACCGGGTATGATATAAAAATCCCACTCACCCGATAACGTAGTGATTTCCTCTTAACTAGTTCTTTGTATTCACGCGAGCTTGTTCTTGCTGGTGTTCTCGGTACTTCGTATTCCTATACGATATGAACATACTTGTTCATTATCCTTTGACCAAATAGCCTTCATTTACCGTGAATTGATGAAATACTCAAACTTTTTAATTTATTGCAATTAGGTCCCTAAAGTTCTTTTTCTTTGACTTTAGGTCTCTAATGCTGCTTTTGCCCCAACTTGAGTCCCGAAACTTATAAAATTCACCTTGGGACCTCAATTTTATCAAAATCATAAAAAGGGGTTCAGGTTTCCCAAATTTCCAATTTGGTCCCCAACTTTTCCAAAATTGTCATTTTGCCACTACCTTACAAAAATGGTAAATTCCACCCCAAAGATTCCAAAAATCGACCAATTGGTCGTCCAACATCTTTTAAATGCCCAATTGGCCCTCAATTTTATGAAATTGTAGTTTAGTCCCTCGAATTGTTGAAATCCCCAAAATTTTTCCCTATTTCAACCTTCCAACCTGACTAGATTTGATTTCATCAAATTGATCGATCAATCGAAGTTAATTGTTGAAATTGAAGTTAGATTTAAGTTCCTACACCTCCATACGATTCAATTTCACTTTGAATTGCATGATTTGATGTTAGAACGAGCTCAAACGGAGCTTCGCCAAAAAATTGAGTGTTGAGAGATAAAGCTTCGAAAGCTTACCATTGGGGGTGCAGCGGTCCAAGATTTCAATCTAAGCAGATAGCTCTTGTTCTAAGGTTTCTTCTAGGATCAAGAATCACCTCAATTCATGTCAAATTGAGGGAGAATTTGGTCAGCAAATATCTATCTGTTCTCTATCTAGCATCGATGAGAATTTATAGAGGTGAGGCAAATTGGCTTACCCTTCCTCTCTAAATCAGCTGTAGGAGGGTTGTAAGAGTGTTGGGAGGGCTTGGTTTGGCCTGTGAAGGGCTCGTATTAGCCGGTTTCAGCTTGGCCGAAATAGTGCAGCGTCGGTCCGTTGGAGCTACTTCACTGTTCTATCACACCAACATTTCTTAGGCGACCCTCAGAGCCAAAGGAGACTACAGGCGTGTAGCCAACTTCTCCCTGAATCCAAAGAACCCGACCATGCCTTCTTTGGCTTAGAAAAATGCCCAAATTGGAGGTTTGGTTTCCAGCTTCACCGAAAATGGAGCAGTAGGGAGAGAGTGGAGTTTTTAGGTGTGAGGAGGATGAATGAGGAGGGGCTCTTTATATAGGAAGCTCGGGGACTTCTTAATCGTATGATTGGCACCTCAAAGGTAGTCATTCATTGCCTAAAACTCCCTAGCTAGAGACTTTTCATCTTCGTCGGTGTTGCTTAATTTTCCAGCGAGTGAACAGTGCTTTCATCTGAAGGAAGAAACTAGACTGAATTGGTCTAAACTAGGTTCAAAGCTTAAACTGGACGGTTCAAACCCCATTCTATCAAGTTTTTCAAAATTAAAAATTTGTAAATTCATCTAAATTCATTTACTATCAAATGGTGGCCTCAATTCTCCAATTTGAATTTTCTAGGCCACCTAGAAAAATGAATTTAGAAACCGGTTCAATTCAGTTTAGGTTTGGTTCATTTGAATCGGTTTGGTTTTCACCTCCAATTCATCCTAAAGTCCTTTTTCATGACTTTTGTGACTATTTTGGTCACTTAAGATCCATAAATTTCCCAATTTTCCCTTTCTCTATCGGTTTTGGTTTATGAATAGACTCAATTTTCTCTTTGGAAATGACCGGTTCTTTCCCTGGTTTTTCTTATTATCAAAGGACGAGGTATACAACTCTCCCCTCCTTTTAGGGGTTTTCTCCCCAAAACAATTACATGTCATATAATTGAGGGTAACTATCCCTCATTACACTTTCGGTTTCCCATGTCTCTTTTTGCACGGGTCCGTTCTGCCATAGAACCTTGACCATAGGAATTTTCTTATTCCTTCAATTCTTATCCCTCTGGTCGATGATTCGTACTGGTTCTGTTTGATAGGTCAAGTTCTCTTCCAGCTCTGATGGAGGCTGGTCCAATACATGGCTAGGATCAGGCTAATACTTCCGAAGCACAAAGATATGGAATACATCGTATATTCTTTGCAAGTCTGGAGGTAGTTCCAATTTATAGGTCACCGGTCCTATCCTTTGAATGATGGGATATGGACCGATATACCTTGGTTCCAACTTTCCCTGTTGTTGAAACCTAAGTATTCCCTTCCATGGGGACACCTTAAGAAATACTTGATCTCCCACATCAAACTCCAGATCTTTCCTTTGATGATCCGTATAACTCTTTTTATGTCCTATGCAGTTTTAAGGCGACTCCTTATTAGTTTTATTTTCTCTGTCGCATCCTCGATTAGCTCTGCCCTTTCCAGCCTCATTTCCCCCACTTCTTCCCAAAATAGTGGGGTATGGCATGGTCATCTATAAAGGGCTTCATTGGGAGTCATCTGAATACTAGCTTGATAGCTATTATTGTAAGCAAATTCCATTAGGCACAAGTATTCCTCCCAGCCTTTGTTCATGGTGAGTATGCATGCTCTTAGCATATCCTCCAAGGTTTGAATAGTTCACTCAGACTGTCCATCAGTCTAAGGATGAAACATCATACTCATGTGGAGCTTGGTAACCATGGTACTTTGTAAGTTTGGCCAAAACCTTGAAGTAAATCTTATGTCTCTATCTGATACTATACTCACCAGAATGCCATGGAGTCTCACTATCTCCCTCATGTATAAGACGGTAAGTTGATCCACTGTATCCATCACTCTTATAGGGAGAAAATGAGTTGATTTGGTCAATCTATCCACGATGACCCAAATTGCATCTCGACCCTTTCTCGTCACGGGTAATCCAGTGATAAAGTCCATGGTAATGTGCTCCCATTTCCATTCTGGAATTGGTAAGGGTTGCAGTACTCTTGATGATTTCTGATGCTCGGATTTAATCTACTGACAGGACAAGCATTGAGCTACATACTCCGCAATGCCCCTCTTCATGCCCTTTCACCAATATCCTTGTTTGAGGATGCGGTACATCTTGGTACTGCCCGGATGCATTGCATACACCGAATCGTTTGCCTCTTCCATAATTAACCTCTTCAACTCCTTATCTTGAGGCACACAAACCCTACCCTTGTAGATTAACACTCCATCACCTCATAGGTCATAGTCCGATTTTGTTTCTCTATTTGTTGGGTCCAAATAAGATTGAAGATCTTTATCAGTCTTTATTGAGCCTTAATCTACTCGATTAGACTGGGCCTTACCACCACATTGGCAACAAGCACTTCTCTTACTTGTCTATCCTCAAATACACCGCCATCCTTCCCAATTGCTACATAAGTGTATGTAGCTCACCTTTATTTGTGTTGCCTCGGTCTGATATTTGTGACTTAAGGCATCTACCACCATATTCACCTTTCAAGGGTGATACTCTATCACAAGATCGTAATCCTTCATCAATTTCAGCCATCTCCTCTGGCAGAGATTTAACTCTTTCTGAGTCAAAAAATATTTATGACTCTTGTGATCAGTGTATATCCTACACTTCACCCCGTAGAGGTAGTGTCACCAAATTTTCAAGGCAAAATCTATCGCAGCTAATTCCAGATCATGGATTGGGTAGTTTCTCTCATATACCTTAAGTTGTCGTGAGGCATAAACAATGACCTTCCCTTATTGCATTAGTACACATCTGAGTCCTTGTCCAAATGCATCACTATAGATGGTGTACTCTCCTACATTAGGGTCAGGTAGGGTGAGTACCGGTGTGGTTGTCAATCGAGTCTTTACCTCTAAGAAAGACTTCTCACAGCTTTCATCCCACTTATACTCAAATCCTTTCATAGTGAGCCGAGTCAAAAGAGCTACTATCTTAGAAAACTCTTGCACGAACCGTCTATAGTATCATGCCATACCTAATAAACTTCATATCTTTGAAGGATTCCTTGGGTAGTTTCTCTCAAATTCTTCATTCTCTAACCTAGTTCATGAACATATAAGAATGTTGTCTATGAACACTATCACGAACCTGTCCAAGTGTGGTTGGAATACACGGTTCATTAAATCCATGAAGGCTGTAGGGGCATTCGTTAATCCGAACGGCATCACTCTAAACTCCTAATGTCCATATCGGGATCGGAATGCCGTTTTGGGAATGTCCTCCTCTCAGATCCTAAGTTGATGATAGCTCAACTGAAGGTCTATTTTGGAGAAGTAAACTGCTCCTTTTATTGGTTGAATAGGTCATCAATCCGCAGAAGTGGGTATTTGTTCTTGATAGTGACCTGGTTCAACTTTCTATAGTCTATACACAGTCTCATTCTTCCATCCTTTTTCTTTATGAAAAGGACAGGTGCAACCCACGGAGACTGG
Organism: Trapa incisa; assembly: GCA_030064435.1. NCBI lineage: Eukaryota > Viridiplantae > Streptophyta > Magnoliopsida > Myrtales > Lythraceae > Trapa > Trapa incisa. The sequence goes on from CM057779.1 coordinate 23,417,604, forward strand.
CTAGGACATATAAAATCCTTCTCCAATAATTCGTCCAACTGCTCCTTAAATTACTTCAGTTCCACCGAAGCCATGCGATAAGGAGCTTGGGATATGGGGTTGGTTACTGTGATAATCTCTATAGTGAATTCTACTTTCCGACTTGGTGGTAGCTCAAGTAGTTCTTTTGTAAATACTTCCAGATAGTGTTTAACCATCGGAATGTCTTCGATTTTCTTCTCTTTAGACTCTTCGTGGATGAGCATGGTCAGGAAAGTCGTACAACCTTTCTGTATAATTTTTCGGGCATTCATATGGGATACCATCTATACTTCTCCTTTCCTTCGGTCTCCTTGGAACTTTAGTCCACTTGTCTTAGGAGTGTGGAAGGTCATTGTATTCTTTCCACGGTCCATCCTGGACTGATGGTTAACCAATCCATCCCAAGGATTGCTTCTACCTCCCACATTCTTTTAATTGCTTATTCCTATTTAACCCCTCTCCTAAGGGTGTGAGGATGTTGAGACTTTGTTCTAGTGGAGTAAGTTCTAGGGGTACACTTGAAATTAAATCTTCCTTGATGAATGATCTCTCAGCTCCTGAGTCAAAGAGGGCATAGGCTTGTTGTCCCCATAATTGTATATACCCTGATTTGAAGAAATGTGTATTTTAGAGGAAAGGCTTTTCTTTATGAAATTTTCAATTTACAATATTCTCTTGAACTAGTTGGGAGGGTTTTGGGATGTACCCGCTATAGTGCTAGGGTCTCTTTTAGCCTTCTCTTAGGTGAGGTTGTATACCCTAGCTGGTACACGAGCTGTAGTGTCTAGCATGGGGTTCCCTTGAGGTGGTCCAAGGGTATTCCTCTGCTTGTTTTCCCTGAGGGTGGGGCATTCCTTTGCAAAGTGCACCACTTGTCCGCATGCAAAGTAGGTTAAGCATGCTCCCTCATGGTTCCTTTGACACCTTGGACAGCGAGGGTTTCCTTGAGGCAAGGTGGGGACTACTCTCTCGGAGGTAGTGGCATGTCCTTTCTCCTTTGAAATGCCATTCTATTTCCCCACTTTGGACCATTATGCTCTTTTTGTCCTCCCTATAGGTTTTGACCCTTATCCTTCTTTTGGGTTGTTTACTCCATCTGACGGTGTCGGGTCTGCACTAGTTGCTTACATTCATGGGCCATACTAATTACCACCGTCAGGTCCATGGGGCATCCTAGTACTTTCATACGGTCTTGTATGTCCATATTGAGACCGTCCACAAACCGCTGGCATATATTTGTTGGGCCAACTAGATCGGGAGCAAAGGGTCTTAACTCGTTAAATTTTGTTTCGTACTCCGATATGGAATTAAGCCCTTTTCAAAGTTGGATGAATTCTTGCTTCTTTTCATTAATCAAAGGAGGAGCCATGTACTTCTCTGCATACATCTCCTCAAATTGCTCCTAGTAAGGGTGGAGGTATGCAAGTTTTGGACATTGTCCCACCACCATTTAGCACTTCCCTCTAGGAAGAATTCTGTCATAATCACCATGTCCTCTGGTGGTATTCTGACGATCCCCATTAGCTTCTTAATGTTTGCCAGCCAATCCATGGTGGCACTAGCATCTTTGTCTCCATGGAAAGTTTTACACCCTAGTTGAAGAGAGTCTTGAGATTTTTGGGGATGTCTACTGGAGGGGGATGGTTAACAGGAGGAGTGTGAGATTGTACTTCCTCTGGTTCAACCCAAGAATTGGTGCTTGCCTCAGGGACAAGGTTAGGTTACCCAAATACATGAGTGAACTCCTCGTACAACCTTTGGTGTTTCATGCTTAGTCCAACAGGGGTTGTTTGGGCTCCTTTCGGAGTTTCCACAAGTAGGGGTGGTTGGGCAGTGTTGGAGACTGCAACTCTAGTTCTCTTTGTTCCTTTCTTCGGAGCCATTATGAAAATTTTAAAATCATTCCTAATAGTTACTATATTTTCTATTATTGATTATGTATCCAATGAAACAAGCTCTGATACCACTCAAATTGTCACACCCTGGCCCGTTTGGTCAGATCCTTGTAAGCAACCTACCACTCTCCTAGTTTATTAAGGGTTTTCCCCTTCTTTTACCTGGAAGGAGTAAGGCGTCCATTAAACCAGTACCATTCCTAGAATAACATAAATCAAAATTGAATGAAATTATAAACTTTACATACATGTATTACACGTATGACTAACATGATGTCCTCGGGTAGGTTGCCCTTGGTTACCTAAAAAGGGATATAAGGGAGGGGGTGAGTTCGACGACTTAGTGAATGGGTATTTAAAGCTTGACTTTCAGAAAAATAATTTAAATTGGAGTGTGTCAGACTCCTTATTTTCTTTTAAAATATTTCATTCTCATAATCTCAATTTTCTTAGACATTTTTCATCACAATGGTGTGTTTATCAATCAACACACGCTCTTCATCATGAAGGGAACACACTTTCGTGGGTTAGCACGTCCACTACACCCACTTGTGGCATCGGAGTGACTTTACCAGCCATCTAGATAGAAGTACGTACTCTTCTACCCTGAGAAGGAGTGAATGTATGCGACATCTGATCCTCAATCCCATAAAGAAAACTTCATGTCCATATAAGGACAAAGACCTCATCCCGACCACACTAGTTCCCATGCACATGAAGCTACGTCGAGCTTCCCTGACTGCTGGCAACATAATCTACCATTATCTCCACCATGTCGTCTAGTAGCCCCTAGGAAGCATCACTACTCCTCTTGGGTGTCTTGAAGGTCTTGTACCTCAGTGCATGCTCAAAACAATAGTTTTCCACATAACTCATTTAATATGTTGTGCCACTAGTCCAACGGCCCTAACCCTCAACTCAACCTACAGTTGTTTGTCTCGACTGGTCCGTCGACCTGTCATGTTGCACTGCCACCAGTCCATCGAGTATCTCGGTCCTGTCTTGGTACCATGGCCAAAGGTATCATTCATTTAAAATTTTCATGGCTTAAACTCATGTTTGTTTATGAGCTCCTCTATGTGCCAACTAGCCTTGGGCCCACTGTACTAGATTTTCAAAATCTGGCATATTAGCTCCCAAGTTCCAAAATTAAAGCCTCTAACCTATATGAGCATTTCGAGCTCCTATCAAGAAGGTCTCCCAAAATGTTTAAGATATGGCACACAGTTAGGGGAGAGCACTTCTGAAAAAATAATCTTTTTATTTTTCCATCACACCAACTGGGTGTGAGGACATCTTCGTTTATAACCGATAAGTGGGTTTTCTACTTCCATCCATGATGTTCATCATACTAACTGGGTATAATCTACTTACAATCGGTAAGTAGTTTTTCCGCGTAATTTTCACATCACTAAATTTAGGCGTCATGGTTAAAATTCCACTTAGTAGTGGGTTTTCATTTCTGATGTGCTTATCATCCCAACCGTGTATGATATAAAAATCCAACTCACCTGATAACATAGTGATTTCCTCTTAACCGGTTCTTTATCTTCACACAAGTTTGTCCTTGCTGGCGTTCCCGGTACTTCATGTTCCTACACGACATGAACATCCTTGTTCATTATCACTTGGCCTAAGAGCCTTCATTCATCATGAATGGATGAAATACTCAAACTTTTTAATTTATTGCAATTAGGTCCCTAAAGTTCTTTTTCTTTAACTTTTGGTCCCTAATGCTGATTTTCCCCCAAATTAAGTCCAAAAACTTATAAAATTCACCTTGGGACCTCAATTTATTGACAATCATAAAAAGGGGTTCAAGTTTGATGTCGGAATGAGCTCAAACAGAGTTTCACTGGAAAACTAAGCTAGAGAGTGAAAGCTTTGAAAGCTTACTATTGGGGGTGCAGTAGTCTGAGCTTTCAATATGGGCATATAGCTCTTGTCCTGAGGTTTCTCCTAGGATTAAGAATTACCTCAATTTATGTTGAATTGAGGAAGAATTTGGTAAGTAAAGATCCATCGGTTCTCTATCTAGCATCGATGAGAATTTATAGAGGTGAGCCGAATTGGCTTACCCTTCCACTCTAAATCATATGTAGGAGGGTTGTGGGAGTGTTGGAAGGGCTTGGTTTGGCCAGCGAAGGGCTCAAATTGGCTAGTTTTAGCTCAGCCGAAATAGGGCAGCTTCAGTCTGTTGGAGCTGCTTCACTGTTCTATCACGTCGGCATTTCTTAGGCAACCCTCGTAGCCAAAGGAGACTACAGGCATGTAGTCGACTTCACCCTGAATCCAAAGAACCCGACCACACCTTCTTTGTCCTTGAAAATGCGCAAGTCGGAGCTCTGGTTCCAGCTTCACCGAAAATGGAGCAATAGGGAAAGAGTTGAGTTTTCAGGTGTGAGGATGAATGAGGAGGGCCTCTTTATATAGGAAGCTCAAGAACTTCTTGGTTGTATGATTGGCGCCTTAATGGTAGTCATTAATTGCCAGAAACACCTTGGCTGGAGAGTTATTATCTTTGCCGGCGTTGCACAATTTTCCGGTGAGTGAACAGTGTTGTCATCTAAAGAAAGAAGATGACACTATTTCAAACTAGACCGGACTGGTCCAAACTGGGTTCAAAGCTTAAATCAGCCAATTTAGGCCCTATTCTACCAAGTTTTTCAAAATTAAAATTAGTGAATTCATCTAAATTCATTCTCTATCAAATAGTGGCCTCAATTCTCTAATTTGAATTTTCTAAGCCACCTAGAAAAATGAATTTAGAAATCGGTTCAATAGTTGTTCAAACTAGTTCAATCTAGTTCGGGTTCAGTTCATTTGAACCGGTTTGGTTTTCACCTCTAATTCATCCTAAAGTCTTTTTTCATGACTTTTGTGGCTCGTTTGGTCACTCGGGATCCATAAAGTTCCCAGTTTTCCCTTTCTCTATCGGTTTCGATTTATTAACCGACTCGATTTTCTCTTTGGAAATGACCGGTTCTTTCACCAGTTTTTCTAATAATCAGAGGACAGGGTTTCACGATGGGCTAGTGGTAGTGCGCCAAGACTTTGTCAACAGACCGGTCAGGCAAATAACTACAGGCCAAGTCGAGTGTTGGGGTCATTGGACCGTTGGCAACAAAGATAATGGCTTATGATTCACAAACTATTGTTTGTGCATGCACGAGGATCTAGGAGCATCTAGACACCCAAGAGTGGTAGTGATAAGTCCCATGGACTACTGGACAACCTGGATGCAATAAGAGCAGCTTGTCATGCCAGTTATTCATGAAGCTCGGAGTAGCCTCTTGTGCATGAGACTGGAACCTCTTACTTCCATATATTTGCATATTGGTCCTTAATTTATGCCTTATTGCGATTAACTCCCTAAAGTTCATCAATTTTAACTTTAGGTCCCTAATGTTCAACGTATTTTTAATTAAGTCCCTAGGACTTCTGATTTTTCTCACAGGTCCTTAAATATTCCAAAATTACCAATTGGTTCTCAATTTTTCCCAAAATTTCCAATTGGTCCTTAACTTCTCAAAATTTACCAATTGGTTCTTGAATCATCAAAAATTGCCAATTGGCCCTCCATTTCATCCAATTGCCCAATTGGGCCCTAATTGGAAGTTAATTTCATGAAAATGTCCCTAATTTCCTTAAATTGCAATTCATACCCTAATTTTCCAAAAATCCCCAAATTGCTCAATTTTCTCAAATTTGCAATTTGGTCCTTGAACCTTAATTTCGTTCAATTGATCCCTAAAACTTGGTTAATTGTCTCAATTTGTGATCTGAATCATCTTCCCTATGTCTTCCTCATCATTTTTAGCTTTAAACCGCTCAAATTGGCTCAGAAATGAGCTCAAACGGAGTTTCGCCGGAAAATTCAGTCTAGAGAGATAAAGCTTCGATATCTTACCAGTGAGGGTCTCGCGACTGAAGCACTTGCTCTCTCTAGATTGCTCTCCTCCTGGGGATCCTCCCTGGATTAAACCGTGCCTCAATTGGTGCCATGAATAGTGTGAATTTCTTAGTTTCAATTCTAACAAAAATGCACTGTGAACAGTGTTTTTTGGCGAAGGGACGGTAGAGGGGCTTACCGTATTAGCTCGAGGAAAGGTTGGGGCACCTCTAGGTAGAGTTTGGGGGGCTTGGTTTGGCTAGAATTAGCTTAGGGACAGCTTGAGTTGAGCTTGAGCAGCTCGGGCTATTAATAGCTAAGGAGCGGCATTACTGTTCGAGCTTCCTTGCTCTTCTACGGTGGCCCTCGTGTTGAAAGGAGGGTACAGCTGTGTAGAGGACTTCCTCCCAGTTCTAATGGTTCCGAATGCAGCTTCAGAGGTGGAGAAAAGCCTCGATTTCGGAGCTCTGGTTTGTTACTCGCTAGAAAATTGAGCAGTTCACCTTCTTCGGTTGATTGTGGGATGCTCAAAATGAATGGAGGGGTGCTCTTTATATAGGGAGCTCAGCAACTGACCAAGCTACCGGCTGACGTAGGACTCGACCTTTGACTTGGCTGCTAACGACCTAATTGGAGAGATTTTTGAGTCGCTGGATACTCCAGCTTTTCCGACATCTCTCTCTTCTCTACTCTTCTTGTCAATGGCTGGAGGTTGAAGACGATGATGTGGCGAGCATGCCACGTGTCACATTTTGATTGGCCAATTTTTCTGACGTGGAGGTCCAACTTAGCCATTGTGCCAGCCGTTGACCGAACATGTGGCAGCCTCTCATTGGCTGCTGATGTTTGCATGGTAGGTTGACCGGTGTTCCGTTGATCGGACATGTGGCAGCCTTCCATTGGCTGCCTATGCTTGTGTGGCTGATGACTAGGCACCATTAACTGTTTATTGGTCTAGTCTGTTGAACGGTTGAATAGTTGACCGGTCCGGTCCAATCGGGTTCGTTGTCCCGAATTCGAAAATTGGTCAGTTCGGACCCGATTCGATAGGTTTTTTGAAATTTAAAATTTTCTAAATTCATCTAAATTCATTTTCTATCTAATGGTGACTCGATTTCCCAAATTGACGTTTTTAAGCCATCTAGAAAAATGAATCATTGAACAGATTCACTATGGCTCATCCCGGTTCAGTCCGGTTTAGGTCCGGTTCACCTCGAATCGGTTCGGTTCTCTCATCAACTCCACTTCTCGGTTCTTTCTCATGATTTTTATGAATTTTTGGTCACTTGAGATTTTCCAATTTCCCATTTTAACCCTTCTTTATCATTTTTTGTTCCTTTTCAGCTCAATTTTCTCAAAATCGTCGGTTCTTTCCCCGGTTTACTTGGTTTAGGGGACGGGTTTCACATAGCTGCCGAAAGAACTACAAAAAGATACGTAAAGCAATTTGTTACATGTGTGGACAAGACAAATTGAGACAAGTTGTCCAACACCTCGAGGACATAGAGCAACAATTCTCGATAATAAACCACTAAGGAAGATTTCTCAATACCCTTGATGTCACGAAGGTACATGCAGGGAAGTAACATGTTATATGTGAGGACAAGTAGGAAATATGGTTAAGGAATGTCCAATGCCCCCTCCCCCCATTAATTTAGGGGAAATACCTCCTAAGAAACACATCAACTACCGAGGTCCGAAGGGACGGAAGGCAGAAGGACACCCCAAGAACCATAGCCCTAACTAAAGATTTTAGCCTCACCAAGGAGAAGGCTTGTCAAGACCCTAATATAGTAGAGAGTACTTACCGACCATTCAATTGTAACTATCTCTCTCTTTGGGGACAAAGCCACAAACATATTGTACTCTTTATTAATTAATAAAACACTCCAAGTTCCTAAACCGACCATTCAATTGTAACTGTCTCTCTCTTTGGGGACAAATCCCCAAACATATTGTACTCTTTATCAATTAATAAAACACTCCAAGTTCCTAAAACTTTGTTTCTCAAATAAAGACGCATTCTCGTACCTCAACTATATGAGGAGGGCTCACGGAAGGCAAGAAGGACTGAAGGTATGACCTTGAGAAACTGCAAACGAAGTAGAGTATAAATGAAAGGAATTTTCTCTTAAGGAGAGTTACAAGCCATCTAGGAGCAAAGAAGGAAGCACCTTCACAAGAGAAGACAAGCCTCGAACATTGGACAACAAACAGGATGTCTCGAGATAGCAAAGTGTGACCTGCTTTGGAAAACCAGAGGAGTCAAGTAGGGTTATAGATTAACCTAGCGAAGGAAACAACTAGTAACTATGGGACAATCAAGGAGATTCCCTAAGGAGGATCGGGAAGTAATAAAGTCTACAATCTAAAAAGGGTGATAGGATGGGCATCAAGGACAAATAAACTCGAGAGACAACTGTCTCAAGACAATTGGACAAGGAGAGTAGTAGGGACGAGGTAGTTACCAAATTGACCCTCATAATAATCAGGGATTTAAACCCCGGTGAAGAAGGGAGAAGTGAAAAGGCTAAACATTTGGAAAAGAAGGATGAAGGGAATGCTTAAAGTAATCAATGGTCGAAAATGGATTAGCAACCAAACTCAAACCACGGGAAGGATTAGGTAAGCCTCTTAGAAGGGGGACAAGAAACCTTGAAACAAAAAGGGATTGAAACTCATCCCTAATGAAGTAAAGACAAGGTACAAAGGATGTCCCAGCAAGATATCCAAAGTAAGGGTAAGCAGGAGAGTATGGCATTAAAGGATTTCATGAAGTTTATTTAAGTTCAGATACCCTTGAAGATGAATGCAAAAGAAAATTTCAGGGGAAAAGAGGAAGAAGCCTACCATGGAAGAGAGCCTTAGAAATGCATATATATCCCAACGAAGAAGAAATGGACCCAATTGAAGTGCGATAGAAGGTAAACTTTCAAATGGAAGGCGGGTTGGGATAAAGGATAAACTACAAGGGAAGTGTAAACAAAGTCCAAGGAGCAAGTTAAACCAAAGGAACAAGAGAGCACGAAGATAGTATTGACTCATGTCATAACAAGTGGGGAATGAGTGGCATATCCCAAATAAAGGAATAAGTAAACGAATCTCGAAGAAAGTAGAGACTTGGGAAAGGACGCACACCAATCGAAATGTGATTTAAAAGAACAATCACGGACACCAAGACTAATTCTGGTCCACACCCACTTAATAGAAATGTAAGAATGGATGTATGGGCCTAATGTAGAGGATAAGAAATAAAACTTGACAATCAAAGATTTCTCAGATAGGAAATAAATGGTGAACTGGGAAATTTATGTCGTTAAAGGATTAAAAGTGGACAAATGCACCAATATAAAAAGGGGGTATAGAGATGAAGGAAGGAAACCTTCAAAGTAGGGTAAGAATGTTGAACGTGTAGCTCCCAAGGTCGAAGTCTCTACTTTGAAGGACATAGTAGAGAATGAGACCATAAAAAGGGAACTCCCTAGTAAAGGAATCGACACGTTGACCAAAATGGATCAACTCAGAATAAAGAATCATGAAATGGTCATGAGCGAATAAGGATGGACTAGAGAAAAGAAATCCTTAAGTAAGGATGCCATTGGACATGAGGAAGGATAGAAGGGAGGAAAACCACAAGTATGTCGGTAAGTCAAGAAGTGGAAGGGAAACCCGATAGTTGGAATCAGAAAAGCCCAATAAGGAAGTTGGTAAAGGATGAATAAATATGAAAAACCCAAACGCTCATGAAAAGCATGACGTCAATGTAAAAGGACATTAGGTGCCTAGAAGAGTATGGGAATAAACTCTAAAGATTGAAGTGGAAGAATTTAGTACTGGGAGGTCCGAACCTCAAAGTAAGGATGGATTTTGAGTCTAATGACAAATAACCAAATGCAAGAGTTATGTGCAAGGGACGATTGGATAACACCAAAGGTAGTTGGAGAACACTACCAGGTAACAAGAAGGAATGAAGCCATGCGATTCCTAAATGGTTGGAAAGGCATAAATCGTTATCAAGGAAATGTTCTAGACTAGAATGGACAAAGACAGTTCTAGAACATGTCTTGTTGTAAGGGACATGTAGGTCCAACAGTCCCAGGAAAATGTGACTCAATTAAGAAATAGTTAGGCATGACGAGGTCAAACAAAAAATTTTGGACCATAGTAGTTATAAACAAAGGATGGAGGAAGGACAAGAATAAGATAAAAAAGGGATAATACCAAAACCCATGAGGTTAAGGATGAAAAGCCCAAACGGATGTTGAGCTAAATAGCTTCAATGACCAAGGAAATAAATAGAAACACGGACGATTAGACGCTTATGGAACACCCAATCTAGTGATTTGGATAAGAACCCTCAAGAGGAAGAGTCTTACCCTAAGTAGAGTAAGAATTGGACCTAAGGATGTACCTTTGAACTAGTGCGTAAGATATGCCTAATCGTGATAAACTCCATGGAGTGAGTGGATAATGGAAAGGAAAAGAAATCCCTTAAGAGCATGGTTTAAAGAAATAAGTGAAGGAACAACCAAAGTGGTAGCATGTTAAAGCAAAATCCAAGTTAACATCAAGGGAAATTATTCCCGATGTAAAGGATACGTAATTAAGTTTTGGGGACAAAACTCCTAAAAGTAGAAGGAGAGTTGTGAAACCCATCCTCTCGGACCAAGGAAACCAGGAAAAGAGCCGGAAAATTTCATGAGAAAATTGAGCCATTAAATGAACCAAAAATAATAAAGAAGAGTTAAAATGGGAAATTGGTAAATCCCAAGTAACCAATAAGTCATAAAAATAATGGGGAAGAGCCATGAAGTGAATTGGATGTGAAAATCGGACCAGTTTAGGGTGAATAGGATTGAACAGTGATGAATCTGTTCCTTTAATTCATTTGTCTAGGTGGCTTAAAATGTCAATTTGGAAAATTGAGGCCACCACTAGATAGAAAATGAATTTAGATTAATTTAGAAATGTTTAATTTTTAGAAAACTAGTCAAATCGGGCCTAAACTGCCAATTTTCGTTTTTAGGTCACCAAACCCGATTAGACAGAAATGGTCAACGATTTGACCAGTTAATGAACATTGTCATCATCTTCCTTAGAATGACAGCACTGTTTGTTGAGGTAGGAAATACTTTTCGTTTTCAGTGAGGGAATATTCCCTTTGATTCGGGCATTTTTTGATGAGGATAATCTCAACCAATATGGAAACTAGTAGAGTAGAGGGCCCCCGAGCTCCCTATATAAAGAGATCCCCTCCATTCATCCTCCACACACCTTAAACCTCCAAAAAAGAAGCGTCCTAATAAGATCAAACCAGAGCTCCAACTTGGGCACTTCTCTCAACCTGAGAAGGTGAATTCAAGTCCATCAGACTCTCGAGAAAGTCATCTATCTAACAGCACCCTCCATTTGACTTGAGGACCACTGGAGAAGTGCCAGCGGGACCAAACGATGACGTTGTTAAATTGGTCTCGAAGCTACCCTGTTCATTTCAGCTCAAATTTAAAAAATTCGGACCTTTTACGACCAAATCGAGCCTCCCCTTAGCCTTTACAGCCTACACTCGACCTTCCCAGAGGAAATAGTAAGTCAATTTGACTCTCCCTCACCAAAATAGTTCAATTCTAGAGAGAGAAAATGCTCGAAATTCACTAACCAAATTCCCACTACTTAGGGCACGAATTATAGCGATTCTTGATCCTAGAAGGACCCTTTGGACGAGAGCTATCTTTCCATATCAAGAGCTCAGATCACGGCACCTTTCATAGAGCTTTCTTTCTCTACCTTCAATTTTCAGGAGAAGCTCCGTTTGAGCTCATTTGGGACCTAAAAATCACAATTCAAAGCTCGATAAGATTGTATGGAAGAAAAGAGACTGGTTGATAATGTGAAATGGAACAATTAACCCCATTTGAAGGGCCAATTTAAAGAAATCAGATTCGGCAAATAGAAAGTGGTGAAATTGGGGGAAGATTTTAGGGAAAATTGGGGATTTCGAAAAATTGAAGGAACTTAGTGCATTTTTCCCAAAGTTGAAGGTCAATTGGCAATGTATAAGAAATTGGAGGACCAATTGGTCATTTTTGAAATAATTGGGACCAATTGGCCATTTTTGGAAATTTTGGGGTCGATCAATAATTTGGGAAACTTAAGAGGCCAATTAGAAATTTTGGTGAAAGTTGAGTCCCAATTTCAATTTTGAGCAAATTAAAGACCCAAGGAGGATATTGAAAATCTTAGGGATTTAATTGAAGATAATTGAGCACTAGGGACCTAAAGTCAAAGGTTATGAACTTTAGGGACCTAAGTGCAATAAAACAAAAATTAGGGTCTAGTTACCAATACTCAAACCGTGTAGGGATACTTTTGAACAAGATCTTGAACAAGGGAGCACAACTCGGACTTGGCTAACCAAATGGGGACGAACATGTCATAGTCATCGAGTAAGTGGAATTATTTAACATCAAACCTAGTTGGGGTGTTGAGCAATTTTAAGCTAAAAATCACTTACCGGTTGTGAGTGGGCTTATTTAACCATGTTGCCCGGTTGGTGTGATGAACTCTTTTACTAAAAGGAAGGGCCACTAAGAGTGGGATTTTCTATCATCATACCTGGTTGGTATGATGAGAGCATTTTAAGTTCAAAATCATTTTTCTAGAAATGATTTCCCTTTACTGTGTGCCAATGCTTAAAACATTTAGGAGACTTTTCTGATAAGAGCTGGGATAGTTCCAATAGGTCGGAGGCCTCATTTTTTAACTTATAAGGCTAAAGACCCAGTTTTGAAAAAATCATGAAGTGAGCCCAAGGCCATGGGTACGGGCTGGAGCCCATAGACAAACATAATTGTAAGAGCCATGAAAACTCTCATAACTGGTAATTTTGTGTATAAATTGCCAGGTACCAATTCAGGACTCACAAGACTCGATGGGCTAGTGGTAGTACGCCAGGACTAGGTCGATGGATTGTTCATATAAATAACTATAAGCCAAGTCAAGTGTTGGGGCTATTAGACCGTTGGCACCAAAGATAATGGCTTATGTTTCAAAAACTATTGTTTATGCATGCACAAGGATCTTGGAGCATCTAGAAACCCAAGAGGGGTAGTGATGGGTCTCAAGGACTATTGGACGACCTAGATGCAACAAGGGCAGGTTGTCGTGCCAGTTAATCATGAAGTTAGGAGTAGCTTCTTGCGCATAAGACTATGGCGGGGTCATGATGAGGTCTCCATCGTCATATCGGACATGAATTAATTTCGGTTCTGAGGGTTAGACAGTTGATTTCCACTCAGACTCATGATAGAAGTGGTTGAACTTCTATCATGATGGACAGTAAAGACACACCGATGCCCAAGTGGGTGCAGTCGAAGTACTGCATCTGCGAATGTTTGTATCCTTTATGAAAAAGGACGTGTGAATGTTTGCTAAATGTCTCCTGAGTAAGGGGAAGTGCTGAAAAGAGCTAAACTCACATAACAGTGAAATAAAAAGATGAAATGTCCTTATAAACTATCTTTTTTCGAAAACTCACCCTAATACCCGTTCACTAAGTTGTAGAAACTCACCCCCCCCCCCCCCCTTTAACCCTTTTTCAGGAAAGGAGAATGCCCATAAAGGTATTTCAAGAACAAGCCTTAAATCAAGTATATAAGTTTTAAGTTATTGAGTTTTGTATAATGCTATTCTAGGAAACAAGGTTAGAAGTTACGCTTGACTCCATGTGGACTTGAGAGGGAGTGATCCTTCTTAGACCAAAGGGAGTGGCAAGTTGTACAAGGGGATCCAACCAAACTGGGTCGGGGCATGACAATCAACCTTTCATTGGCTGATTTAAATATTCCTACATTTCTCCGAGGACACTGTGTGGTTGTCATGTGTTAGTCACTAATTGGTTAATGCCATCTGACGTGGCAAAGTCATGTGTCAACTTCTAATTGATTGATCATTTCTCTAACAACCTAGTCGGATATTGATGTGGTGCCTTTTCCACATGTCAGCTTCCCATTAGCCATTCCAACTGATTGGGCTCTTGAATGCTGACCAAGGACATGTGTTACCTTCTAATTGGTCGACACTGACTAAGCGGCTAACTAGGCACACTTCACCATGTGTCACACTATGATTAGTCATGCTTACTGACTGGCAATGGTCCGTTGACCGGTTTTGTCTGACCGGGTCTAGTGACACGAAATCAAAAATCGACATGTTTAGGCCTGATTTGATTGGTTTTCCAAATTTTAAAATTTTCTTCATTCTTGTAAATTTATTTTCTATCTGATGGTGGCTTCAATTTTCTAATTTGATATTTTAAAGAAACCTAGAAAAATGAATCTTTGAACTGGTTAGTCACGGTTTAATCCAATTCAAGTCCGGTTCACCCTAAATAGGTCTAGTTTTCACATCCAATTCACTTTATGGATCTTTTTCATGATATTTTAGTATTTATTGGCCACTTGGACTATTCCAAATTCCCATTTTGATCCTTATTTACTAATTCCAATTCACTTGGATCCTTGGTTTTCTCTCAAAAAATTACCGTTCCCTCATCTTGTTCCTCATTTCAAGAGTGTGAGGTTTACAACTCTCCCTAACTTTTAGGATTTTTGTCCCCAAAACTTATTATACATCCTTTAAATGATGAATGATTTCCCTTGGAAAGATTATCGCTATGGTTACTCCTCACTTGGCCCCTTAGATAATGTCCTTAAGGGATTTTTCTTCCTTCCAATCACCCACTTACCTCGGGTGATTGGTTACAACCGAATTGTCTTGCTCATTTATCCAACGATTTTTTCTTAGACCCAATCCTTATGTCGCTTGGGGGTAAGAGCTCCGTTTACTTACCCGCGAAGGGACAATTGTTAGAACTCTGAGTATGGGTAGCTAGCACTCGTCGAGGGTATCCTACTAGGATTAAATTACGCGTCAATTGGTAGCCTTGGCAATGGGAATATTATCAAAGAAGTTTTCACGTTCTATGTTCTCTAACTCCACTATTCTAGTGAAAGAAGGCAGAATTGGCTTACCTCAAAGGCTCAAGGAGGTCGAGGGTTAGTCGAGGAGAGCTGTGGGAGGGTTGACCTAGTCGTAGGAGGTCAAGGGTGACCGAAATTCAGCTCTCACATTTCAGCTCAAATTTTGTTGCCATAGTACGTGTATTGTGTAGCCTTGTCGGAGCTTCTTCAATGACCTTCGAGTTGAATGAAGTATCCTACAAGGTAGAGGACTATCTTAGGATTCCATGGAACTCAAATTTGCCTTCAGATGTGGAGGAAAGTGCCAAAGTTGGAGCTCTATTTTACGCTTGGCCGGAAAGAGGAGCTCTTCTTCTTCTTCTTCTTCGGTTGTTTAAGGGATGAGGAGGAGGAATGGGGAGGGACTCTTTATATAGGGAGCTTGGGGACCCTTGGCTCTACCAGTTTCCAAATTGGCCAAGTTTATCCCCTCCAAAATTGCCATTGTTAGAGTGGATATTCCCTCACTGGAAATGAAAAGAAATTATTCAATTTTCCATTATGTCAACAGTGTTGTCATTTGAAGGTTGAAGAGGACATTGTGTGTGCATGTGCAAGCTACCACATCTAAAAAACCCTAAAAAACCACATCGTGCACTCTGATTGGTTAGCTTCACTAACGTAGCTTCCCACTCAGCGTCCGAGTCATCCGTTAACTCGTTGACCAGCCACGTGGCGACCTCCCATTGGTGACTTGTTCCAATGTGGCTACTAACCACACTTGAGTATCTATTCACCGTGACACGTGGCATCCTTTGATTGGTCGATTTAAATAAGTTAGTTTTCTCTCCTAACACATTGTGTCATTGCCACGTGTCAGCCTCTGATTAGCTGTGGCCATCCGACGTGGCTCTGCCATGTGTCGACCTCTGATTTGTCGAACATTTCTTCAACATCCTAGTCGACCACTAATGTGACACCTTTGCCACATATCAACCCCTCATTGGTCAGCCTTGCTGATGAGGTTTATCCTCAATTGATCGTTGACTAAGGACACGTGTCACTCTCGCATTGGTCGATCGTCGGTGATGTAGTTTTTCTTCATTGAACCATTGATTAGGGACACATGTCACGCTTTGATTGGTCAACGGTGATCAAGTGGCTAACTGGACATGCTTCACCATGTGTCGCGCGTTGATTAGTCGTTCACACTGGCTGGGCACTAACATAGTAGACAAACCATTGACTGGTTCGGTCGGACTGGGTTCGTTGACCCGAAACTAAAAATCGACTAGTTTAGGCCCTGATTCGACCAGTTTTCTAAAATTTAAAATTGTCTAAATTTCTCTAAATTCATTTTCTATCCAATGGTGACTTTAATTTCCCAAATTGTTGTTTTTAAGTTACCTAGAAAAATAAATTTTTGAATCAATTATTTACGGTTCAATATGGTTCAAGTCCGGTTCACCCTGAACCTACCTGATTTTCACATCCAATTCCATTTATGGTTCATTTTCATGATTTTTGGGTTTTTATTGACCACTTGTAATTTTCTAAATTCCCGTTTTAGCTTCTCTATACCAATTACAATTCGTATTGAACATTGGTTTTCTCTCAAAAAAATTTTATTCCCAATTGCAATGATTTGAAAGTTAGTTTTGGGTTTACATTAGTTTTGGGTCAAAGTTAGAGGGCCAAAATGCAATGATTTGAAAGTTAGCTGACCCAAATGCAATTAAGCTTTATGTGGGATCTTTCTAAGGGGAAAAATAAAGTTTTGGGGTCATATGGGAAGTTTGGGGATCAGTTTTGCCAATTAGGGAAAGTCTAGGGACCTTTTTGCAATAAAGGTAAAGTTAGGGACTAAAGTGCAAATATGGGTATTTGCATGGCCAAAGGAGACCTTTGGGCAGTCCAAGGACCTAAACTTAAATTTAAGAATTTTAGGGACCCAAATGAAAAGTTTGGCGGTCAAATGGATCCCGAAGCCTAAGTCCTCACGAGTAGGGGCAAAATGTAATTTTGCCAAAACTTAGGGGCTTGCTAGGAATTCATGGGAAGTAAGGATTAGAATTGTTCCAATGCCTACTTGGGACCATATTGGTACTCAAGGAAACTTGAGGGACCTAATTGGAAGATTTGAGAAAGTCTAATGTCCAAAAAGATGAGATATTAAAGTATAAGTGTAAAATGGTAATTGCCCAAATTGGGGACTCTTTGGTAATTTGGGAAAGTTGAACCCAATATAGTGAGTAAATGAGATATTAGTCACTTCAATAAGTGTTAAGTAAAAAGAGGAGTTTATGCTCGAGAGGTTAACCTTAGAGAAGATTAGACCATGGGTAATCGGCAAGCGAGTCAGGTAACCTAAACTCGAAAAGGGTAACCAACAAAGTCATAAAAAGAGTATGTATGTGTATACTATCAATGGTTAGTAGAGAAACTGACCTTAGCAATGCTATGCCTTGCAGAAAGACGCAAGGAGAACTTACGCAGAATCAGGAACGGGATTTTTAGACAACTCATAGGACAAACAAGTTCCGGTGAATTGATGTGAGTGAGTTTTTTACGACACCTCCTATTGGACCGACTGCTTTTCAATTAACTTTCATGTGTGACCCTTTGATTTCTAAGTAGCAAGTTAGTATTTTAAATCTCATATAAGCAATGCAAATTAATATGATCATTCCCAATAAAATAAAGGCGGTTTTTAGAAGAATGAGTAAGAACCGATCATAAGACCGAGGCATAAATTTGACACCGATTCTGAGAAATTGGGGAAGAAAATATTTTGGCTTAGAGTTATTGTGTGAATTGGGGAGAGGGTCGATGAGGGTCGGGCTCCCAATAGGTGTGATATGCTACTATAGTGACCAAATCAAGGATCATGTCGTGAGACCTGAGTCTAAGGCTGTAAGATCGAATTGTATGAAATGGTGAGATGGCCCCTAATAGGTCGGACTTCCAATATTTGTGCGCTCATAAGTGAGAGGAGTTGGCCAGTGAGGGCCCGAACCCCAAGTATATGCATGTTCAGCATGATGATTATTGCATAACTTCTTATATGTGTGATGCGAGGAGAAAGTCGGGCATGAGTGTGTCGAGCCCCCTTTAACTTGATGTTTGTACCACCGTTACGAGAATGGTTATGATTCATGTTGTTTATTTTATAAATACTAGTATAGGAGAGTGGGACAATGGATGGATGTCTAAGAGGTTGTGTCGTCACTCAAAGAGAAAATGGAAAGGAGATCGGGGAGAAATTGTTTAATCTTCCATGTTTTTCGTGACACTCAGATGATGTACGTGTACCATCTCAGTACACTACTATGACGGGGAGATGGTAGGATTGAATTTCATGTGTACGAGGCAAGGGCCGACGAGAGGCGATTATGCGTCCATGACCTCAGGTGTAGAGACACCCACTTGTGAGACAATACATAAGAGTGTCGGTTGCGGTAGAGTGTTTGTGACCACCGCACTCTAGTTCTATGTCTAGTATCGTTCAGCTCAGGTGGTACATTATAGGGGTGATATATAAATATGTATGGGGCCTGAGTAGCCTATTTGTATGCAGTCCTAAAAGACATCTTGTGCAGGAGAGCAATCGTAGGGCTGCCAGGACCTCGGGGTGCCAAGACACCAAGCTGTGAGATAGCACAAGTGAAGTGTCGATTATTGGAAGAGAGCCCTAGGGCTTCTCATACTCCAGTTCCTGATCTTGGATTTGTAAGAGTGGTGATCCATTACAGGAATGTGATTGTTTGTTTTAGGGCAATGAGTTGCCCTTGTTTTTGTTAATGCCTAAGTTGTTGGGTCTAAGCATGGATCGTGAGCAACCCATAAGTGTCGTCCAAGTGTAGGTCATGTTTGTGTACGGGACCAAGTCTTGGTGTTTGCAATTAATGTGTTAGAAGTGTAAAACAAGAGTGGGACCGATGATAACCCAACCATAGCTTAGACCTATGAGCCAGATAGCCCAAGACTCACGTCTCAAGGGGCAACAAGTAAACCATGGGACTCGTAAGGGCTAGGGATGTCAATAGCTCGAGTTAGGTGGATTTTGGCAGATCCATGCCCCACCTGAGCTCGGGTACAATAGATCTATGCCCTCAGGTACAATAGATCTATGCCCAAGTGGATCCGTGCCTCGAGTCTACTTGATCGGGTCCAGACCCGACCTGATCTCGAATCTACTGGATTCAAGATCCGCCAAGACCCGAAATCGGATCCATAGACCCGAGGCTCTCTGTACTCGAACCCACTTCTTGGGTCAATTTGGACACGAGTAAGGTCTATCTAATTCTTTTTATAAATATCTATTATTCTAAATATTTAATAAAATTAGTGTAATTTAGTATTTAAAAAATTATATTTTCTCACTATTTCTTATATTGTAACGTTATTATATACATTAATACTAACTTTTTTTACTCCCGATTCTATTAAAGACAAAAAACAAAATAAAAAATAAAAGTGTCCATCCATGACTAATCATCCGTCTCCCCTGTATCGGATTCATGTTCTTCAATGGTATTGTACTAGCCTCCCTTGCTCCATGGAGCAAGAACATTCTCATTCCATCTTGTTACGTAAGGTGAGAACTTCTTTCGGTTAGTAGTTGAAAGATCATAACAACAATCATTTATTAATTTTAAAGAGTGCAATGCTTCCGATGAAAATTATGGCGCGACATTGTCGACTCCAGCGATCCAGTCACCGCCCCTGTGAGGGCTTGGGCCGATCTTCTTATCCGTCGGTGGCGGTGCCTGGAGCTGGGCAGCAAGTCGACGAACGCACGGAAGATGTAGCTGTGGTTCGTCCGGTCGTTGACGCTCAGGTAGCCCAATAGGAGGTTTTTGATAGCCTTGCCACGGCCAGGAAGAACGAGCTACGGCCGTCGTTGTGGCTGCCGCTGCTGCTGTGCTGTTGTTCTTGGAGAGGGGGAGGAGTCTCATCTTTCCTCTTCTTCTCGGCTTCCTCCTTTAAACATGAGATGAGACAGGGGGTTGTTGTTCCTCTCTCGTGTTCTTTTCTTCTTTGTCTATTTGACCGTGGTCCGTGGCAGAAAGAAGGCCTGGGGTTTTTCCTCAGCGACACACACAGTGACGGACGGAGCCATATTTAAATGTCCAAGATTACATTTAGCTAGAAGTAAAACTTGTTATATAGTGGGTATATTATAAAAAAAATGTTAGCACTCTAGTATAACTAATATTAATTTTGAATTAAGCCACGTTAATTTTTTTTGCTCAACAGCTACGTTGATTTGAATACTATAAATATACTAAATTATATTTATAAAAAAAATTACAAGCGTGGATCCAATTTTTGGACCCACCATTTGGAACCATTTGGATCCATTTAGACTCGAGCCTCGAACCTGGGTCCACTTTTCTAAACTCAAGGTTTAGGTCCAGTCAGGGGACTCAAGCCCATTAGAACCTAACCTCAGGTCCAGTCAGCAGGACCTTAGGCTTGAGTCTTGGGTCCACTCGAGTTAGGTAGGGACTCAAATCTCGGGTCGAATTGATATATCTATTGAGGGTAAATAATTATGAAAGGAAATAAAACTTATATTTATAATATGGATTAGACCAATATTTATGTTAGGAGTATATGGTCCAATTTTTATAAAAGGGTTTAAAGTCCTTATTTATAAAATGATGTAGGTTAATACTTATGATACGGGCATGAGGTTTAATGATTATTAAAAATGTTAAGATTAATGTTTATAAAATGATTTAGATCAATATTTTTAAAATGGGCATAAGGCTCCATAGTTATAAAATGGTGAAAAGCACTTTTTATAAAATAATTTATGTCAATATTTGTTAAATTGGCATTAAGCCCAATGATTATGAAAGGGGCAAAAATTTATGTTTATAAAATGATATAGGTCAATATTTATAAAAGTGGTATTAGTTACAATAGTTATAAAATTGATTAATATCCATATTTATAAAATAGATTGTGCTAATATTTATTTAAAGAAGCATAAGACCTATTAGTTATTAAAGGAACTAAAACACATGTTTATAAAATAGCTTTGGTTAATATTTATCAAAAAGGCATATGGCCCAATATTTATAAAAGAGGCTAAGACTCATGTTTATGAAGTGTATAATGTCAATATTGAAGAAAAGTTTTTATGGCTCAATATTTATAAAAAGGGATTAAGACCCTATGTTTATAAAATGGGCTAAACCTCAATATTTATGAAATGGTCTAAGACCAAGTGTTTATGAAAGGGCATAAGGTTCGATGTTCATAAAAAGAGAATAGGGAACAATGTTTAAGAAAGGGACTAAAGCCCTACGTTTATAAAAGATGCTACAACATAATATTTATAAAAAGGGGCTTACAGCCGAAAGATTAGTAAAGAATAAATTATTTATTGAAAGGGACTAAAGACTCAATGTTAGAAAAGGGATTATAGTACAAGAAATATAAAAATGGGCTACGACCTAAGATTTTTAAAAAAAAAAAGTGAATGCTCAAATGATTTATGAGAATTAGGTTAAGGACAATAATTAAATAATAGAGCGAGACCTAATATGTGAATGAAATTTGATCTAAGTGATTTTAAGAAATAACGGTACAAGGTAAATTTTAAAGATGGGTAGCTATGATATATTATTTATGTGTGTGTTTTCTCTTGAAAAGGGGAATAGGGCTTGAAGTCCTAGGATATCATTTTACTTGTTGGTAGAATTATTACTCAGATAGCAAGCAAATACTTAAATATGTGTGGTATACCGCATGTATGTCATTTTCATTCGTGATGGTAATAAAGGGGAGAAAATCATTTTCTAATATGAGGATGGTTATAAGGGAGGTAGTAGCTATAACTCGAAGGATGATAAGGTGGATAAATATGTTATTTGCATGGATGGTGATAAGGGAATACTTGTAATTTGGGAAGGCATTTCATAATTGATATTGATTTGACAAATTCTCGTATTAATTATTTCTTTTTTCAAGAATTCAATTTGATTTGGACACATTATATGAGTCTCACCTTTTAAGGTAATCACATTATATGTGTCAAGTTTGGATAGAGAAATTATTTATTATTAAACCTTATATAAATATAATATATGTTGGAAGATAAAAAGTATTATAAAAATTATAAAAAAAAACTACGTTGATTCATGCACACATAGGTAAATGAATAATTGATATTATTTATCAAAAAAGGTTAAATAACCCATAATAATAATGTTTATAACACCATGTAAAATGAGGATATGAGCACTAAGTAACATTAGTAGTGGAGTCTGTCAATAGAGGATTGAACTTCGAGAAATGGATGTTTGATGTGCTTAGTGTATAATTGTTTGATATATACGTATTATTATGAATATGGGCAATCGACTGCATACTTTTGGGATGTCGCATCTATATCACACGGGGACCTAAGTGATGAGTTACTCCTATAGTTGAGTTTGTGGCAACAAGGGATAGTTAGGGCATATGAGTGCATGGTAAGAGTGGAGAGTCATAGTATACAAATGATCGATTACACATTCTTGACTTCCATATGAGCCACATATGTTTGGTTGGAACACTACGGAGTTATGTTTGTTACGATAGGAACATATATTTAATTATTTTTTGTGAATTGGGGAGAGAGATGATATACCTAAATATGGAACTCTAAGGCAAAATGATAAGGTCAAGGCAATTACAAAAATAATATGATATAAGAATTATAAAAAAAAATCTTAATATATAGATATTTTGAGTAAAGTGTAGAGTAGATACCATAAAATAAATCCATGTAATATCATTAATTAAGTTGTGAGTTCACTACTCACCCCAACAAATTTTAAATGAGGGCAAAAGCTCATGTAAGCGTAAACATAACTAGCTGGGCTTCAGGTGTAAATTTCGAAATACACATACAAAAATTTAATATTATTCTTATAAATTATTATATTATCGAGAAGTTTTGTACATATTTTTATACACCTTCCTTATGAAATAAAGTTATAATTTTTTGCTGAAAAATGGATATATATTTCATTTTAAAAATTAATATTTTTTAGTATTAATTTAATAAAAGTACTCATTATTATATTATTGAGTAAATATAATATATTATTATTAATTCTCTTAATAATAGATCACATCCCACATGATACAAAATATTTAATCATTTTTCGAAATTTTCGTTTATTTGTAGGTTTATTAGTCATTCTCTCATTTATTTATAAATACGAAGGTAATTTTATCACCATAAAATTTTAATATTTAATTTTTTATTTCTTTAAAATACTTATAATTAAAATTTATTAATATTAATATAATCAATACAATCAAACTTAATTTTAAAATCTCAATCAATTTGACTTGTAATTTACTTACCTTAGCAAAGGCTCCCGTACTACAGGAATTCCACCACTAAGTAGTATTTTGTACTTATTTCAAAAATATTATTTATAATGTTTTAAATTATTTTCTTATTTATTTATAAACATAAAATTATAAAATTTTTAATATCTAAACTTTTATTTTTTTAAATACAAATTGGTGAATATTAATATAATCAATACTCAATTTAATAATCAAACTCAATTTAACTCATATTTTCTTACCTTAGAGTAATAGTTAGATATTTCATCTCATTCTATTCAAATTTTACCCTATATAAATATTTTGTATTTATTTCATTTCATATACATTTAATATCGGTTGATTAAATTATTTTCATCCTATATTTACATTATTATCCTTTTACCCTTTTAAATCAATGTTTCATCATAAATTCTATTGTCCATAATTTTACCTCAACACCTTTCATTAATTGTATTTAAATCCCTGAATTTTAGTAAAAAATATTTTAATTATTCACTCACTTTTATTAATTTTTGTTAGGTTTAACAACCATATTTAGATTTTTAACTCTCTTATTTAATTAAATTTCATTATAATTAATATCTACTCATAAATAACTTAATTAATAATACATGTATATCTAGTTACTTATTTACTTATTCTTAAACCTTTATTAAGTATTCTTAAATATTTCATTTCTAACTTAATTATCATAATTTCTAGTATTTATCATTAAGTATCATGGATCACAATTAACTCCTTTTAATTTTAATAATTCTAGTGGTGTTTAGAAACTAAGCAATAAATATTTAGAGATTAAATTTGGGTTAGAAATAACTAAAACAAAATTGTCAATTTATAAAGAGATCACAGAGGTTATAAGACTTTCGTTTTCGATTTTAATTCGGTATTAATGGTTGTGAAATATTTTTTTCTCTTGTCGGAGTTATTTTGCAAAATAACTGAGAAATAATAAAACTATGACGGAAAAGTGATTCTTACCCAGCAAAAACGATAATCACGTGAAGGCCCGCGTGGCACACATGCGCCATGTATATCATCCACACGCATCGTCTAATGAGCTCGGATTTGACCCGCGTTGACACGGATTAAACCCGAATTTATTTTTTATTTTAAATTTTGTATCTTATTTTTATTATTACTTATTAATATATGTTTTTATTATATATATTCTTAATATTAATTTATTTATAATTTTTCCAAAATTACTACTCTCCTCAAAATTTGTTTGGAAAATTTTAAATCTCATTTTGATATATGGTTGAATTAATTAAAATTAAGAAATTTCTTAATTTAAAATTTCGATATTCTAATAATCAATTATTACTCAAATTTAGTTTTTAATCAAAAAATTTATTGGCTTAATTTTTCAAAATGTGGCATTATATGATAATATTAGATTTGATTATATTAGATAAAACTTGTGCATGTAAATGTAAAAGGATATGCACTTCTAATCTCAAAATCTCAACTCGTGCACTCATTTGCAAAATGTTATCCATGTATCCCCAAAAGTGAAAAACTTCTATTCCTAATTCTAGATCACGTTGCTACCATGTAGATGCATTCATACTCTCTAGTTTTCTAAATGTAGTCTTCATATGGATAAGCTCTAAACTAGAAGTTTGATAATTGAATAAAACATAGATCGATGATAAAGGTGTATCCAAATTTGATAGTTTGGATAAGATAATAAAAATGGCTATGATTTGATGGATAATATGAAAAGATTAGTGCTGTATTTCTATTTTTAATAACGTTCTATAAGTTGGATCAAAAGTAATTGTGAATTTTGAAAATAAATACACAAAAATTGAGAAAGTTAATTAAGTGGTTTCAAAACAAATAAAATGGATTGAGAATAAGGGTGAACATGCTATTAAATGAGTGAGACCAAAAGTTAATAGTATTAATATTAATGGCAATAGTTCTTATAATCTTGTTTTGCATGTAGGAAGGATAGATGCAATGATTAGAGATTTAAATGCATATTTTTTTTGAAGGATGGTGGTATAAGGGTGTTATGTCAGGAATAAACATTATTTTTTAGGTGGACTAAAAAAATAATACATGAGAACATCAATAATCCACCTAAATCAAACCGATGGTAGTTAAAATTATATGGATAAATTCGGATATTACCATAAAAATGTAAGAATATTCGTCTAGTAAATGCTTATATCTACTTATTAATGAACTTGCTGCACCCAAAAACTCTATATATCTAGGAAAACCATATTCAACAGGTTTTATAGGAGGGTAAAAAACCTTTATTTCAATATTTATACGAAAATTACATATGCATATGCACTCTCAAAACGGTCCATAAACCACCCCTAAGTCAGCTTCTCCAGTCCAGTCTCAGTTTCACCTCGTTGGGTCCAACCGCCACGTGATGATTGGGCTTCCTAAACGACACTATATGACTCTGAACCATGAATGCCGTCATGATATTGGAAACCCGGATCTCGTCCATCCTCAGCTCCTTCAGCCGCTGCACGTACTCTGCCACGTGGATTAAGTCCCACATTACCCCGACGCCGCCGGGCTTCAGCACCCTCGCCAGCTCCCCGAGCACCCTCATCCTCTCCGCTGCTGCCATCGCCGATCGCCGGCCGTGCTCCCTACCTATGGTGTGCACGAAGGCCGCTGACACCACCACGTCGAAGTAGTCATCCGGGAACGGCAGCCTCCTGGCGTCTCCCTCCCGGCACGTGACGTAATCTTGGACTCCTGCGCTTCACGGAGAGAATAACATTGAAGACTTGGAACTAATATTTGTGTTTGAACTAGTCTATCCTTATCATTAAATATTCCAATTTTAAAATATATTAACTTATTAAATATTTTAGTTTAATTCTTGTGTTAAAATTTTCAACAACATGAATGATACAAAAATGTATTATATTTTCTTTAAATTGATATAAATATATTTATTTATTTTTTAGTGATGCAAAATCATCTTATATTTATTTTGAATCACTCAATAGGCCATGTCTCCTATTAAATTAAAATATTTAGAATAATTTTTTTTACTTTTAAAAGGTAAGATTTAAAGTGTTAAAGCTTCAAATTCGAAGTTAAATAAATGAATGTGTCATTAGAGCTATGGACAACGACCTTCCATATTTGCAGTTCTCAATGTGGCCAGAGCAGCCCGCTTGCACTGGGCCAACCCGACGACCTGCCCCGAGCTGCCGGTATTCTTTAGCTGGGCCGCCACCGCATTGAGGAGGATCCCCCGACCGCAGCCCAAATCCAGAGCCTTCCTCACCCCGGACCAATCGCTGACGGTGCTGACGATCCTCTTCGCCATGTCGGCGTGCAGCGGCAGGGCGGAGTAGAAAAAGCTTGCTGCTGCAAAGTACATGCAGACGGCGGATACCGCAGTCAGCGATCCCACAAAACCGGCCGCGAATCGGGCCCAGGTAGAGGACGGAGCCACTCGCTCCATGTACACGCAGATTTGACCGAAGTACACGAGGAATATAACAGAGAGGACGGAGAAGACGATCGCCTGGAGGATTAAAAGCAGCAGAGTCCTCCTATGCTCCAGGCCGTATATCGCGTAGATCTGCGACCAGTCCCTGCCACTCGATGTTCTTCCCATCTCTCGTGTGATACCAAAAACTCGATATCTGTACCTTTTCCCGTGTTTTGAGTTATAAGATATTGAGGATGAAGTTCCCCTGATGATTGAAAATACACTTGATTCTTCCAACTGGGCTCTGTCAGGATAAAATAAAACAGAGGAGTTAGCTGATTTTATAGCAGATCTTAAGGCGATCCAGAGATGAAACAGCAGTAATTGCATGGGACAGGAGAATACAGAGGACGGCACTAACCCCATCTAAGATGTTTCGAAATTAGACGATTTTTTTGGCCGAAAGAGAAATAAGAAAGTTGAAAAGAAGATCAAATCATATGCAGAGAAGAGACACAGAGGTATCGAGAAGATTGACAGAGGAGAGGAGAGAATGTGGGGAACAGGGCTTACATCATAATGGTAGAAGGGGAGAAGACGGTACCATGCTTTATTATAGAGTTGTAAAATAAAATGGGAATGTTTTTTTTTGCCAATATGGAATGGAAATTATATTAATATTAAAAAATATAAATATTTTAGGTTGGTATATTAAATTTTAAAATATATAATATTTTTATAAAATATTTAAGATGATATATTACCTTTTATTTATAATTTAATGATAAAAAATCTTTTATAAACATTTTAAAGTGACATATTACTTCATTATATTTAAAAATGAAATTGTTCAGCAAAAAATTGAAAATGAAATAATTCATTAGCAAAAAAAAAAATACCACATCGAATAATTAATAAAAAAAAAGGTTGCACAATGTAACACAATAAAAAAGTGGTCAAACATATCCCGGATAAAGATTTTGATCTCCTGAGATTATGTTGGATAAATGCCACGTGTCTTATTTAATTTTCTCGGAAATGCATTTTCTAATCAATAGATTATACATTTAATTTAATTTCCCGCTTAATATAGTGAAATTGAATGCTAGAGTCCAGCCTCTATCATTCTTCTAACTTAAAGAAATTTTTACTACTTTCTATACGAACATAAAAGTCATTTAATGTGTTCATACATGGCAGTAATATAATACTTCAGTAATAACTAATAAATTTTGTATTAGATTTATATAGTTTGACTTTCTTTGACCACTAATTTATTGTTTTTATTATCGAGTCATGAACTTCTTGTTATCATGGAAAATTTGTTGATTTAAGCACTTCATAGGAAATAGGGCTGTGATCTTACACTCACAAGCCTATGACTTTGGAAATAATTTTTCAAGTTTAATGGAAGGGTTATTGATATTACCTTTTAATATCAAATAAAACTATGATTTGCTCAAATATTTGTATTAAATTGTATTAGAGTAGTAAATAAAGTTCAGATGTTTTAATATATGAAATTGAGATTATCATTTACATCATTGATTGATTGTATTTAAAACAAATATTGTTTTCAAACAAAGATGAAAGCATTTTTTGGGTATTTTCTAGATAATCATGAAAAGTAAGTTATTGGTGCAAAAAAAAAAGTAAGCTAGACAAATTATATAGTTAGAGATGTGTACTTTCTTTCTCCCATGAGAAACTCATCACGAGATTATGTAACTGTTTTATCTTATCTAAACTTAAATGTATAACAGAAAATGTATTATTTATCAAAATATAAATATATAGTTATTTTATAAATAATTTTTGAGGTATAAAAAGTTATAGATATAAAGATATTAATGATATAAATATAGAAATATTTTTACAAAAAAAAATGAGAGAATATTTATCTTTAAAATTTTGAGAAAAAAATGTACTTTAGTCTTGAATATTTCATTATTTTATCAGTTTTATGCTAATTATTTTTTTGACACATTTATTTATCAACAATTTTATTTATTGTATAGTTTTAATTTCAATGTTTTTAATAATAAAAATCATTTTGGTGCAAAAATATATTAAGAATGATTACATGTAATAATAAAAATAATAAAATAAAGTTAACTACCTCAATGTAAAAAAGGATATAGATTGTGTACTATAAATATTTAAAAATTATTAAGTTATATAATTCAAAATGAATAAATAATTAATATTATAAAAAGATTTATAATACACATATTTTTATTTATCTATAATTTTCTTAATAATAATAATAATTAGATAATATAAATGGTCAATATTTTTAATATTAAAAACAATAAGATAAAATTGATAAAAGAAGAAAAACTTGACGCATAAACGTAGATTTTACCAGAAAAGTAAAATTTTAACTAGTTATTCTTTAACATCATATAGTACTCCTTTTTCTATTAAGTAATACAAGTTACCTACTTTTATTTCATACTAAAAATTTAAAATATATAGTCGAGTATAATATAAGTATAATAATATAATCAATTATGATACATTATCAATAAAAGATAAATTATCATCAATTAAAATATAAACCAATTTTTTATTATAAATTATATAAATACTTTCAAAAAAAATGAGAAATGAGACAAACAATCCGTTCTATTAATTTAAATATATATAATTAAATATTTTTTTTATATAAATCTAGTAATTCTTCCTTCATTCATTGCATTTATGGTATTTAGAGGGGTTTTCTAGTATTCAGCTTATTGGATTTTTTTGCTCATTGTTTTATTCAATTTTAGACGGCTCCCAACTTAACAACACGACTTGGCCGATCGATCACCGTAGTGAATTATTGTGCGTTATGTAAAAAAATTCGATTAGTTTGTAAATTTAACGTACTCTTATTTGTGTTATTTAGGACCGTTTTAATGTTTTGTCTGCCCAGGTGCCAAATGTCAAATACAGTGGGAGAGAGGCCACATAGGTATTTTGTGAGATTAATCAACCTTTTTTTTTGTCTATAAAGTAATAATATTGTTTTTTAACTCAAGTACCTAATCCATTATAAAACAGAAATGGAATCAGTAACGATCCAGCTGTATGAAAATTGACTGAAGGGACGGTCTAAGGTTGTTGGATTGTATCCGCCAACAAATTGTCGGGACCGGAACGCGTGATTCTCAAAAAAAGGAGGATTATGTTCCCGTTTTCTATATTCTTTATCTATTCGCCCAAACAAAAAGAGGACGCGTCTGTGTTTTGTAACGAACTCATTTGTCTTCTCCTCTCTTCCATGATCCATCTTTTGAAAATCAACCTACTACGTCTCCATCATGATAATCCAGACTAATGTCCATAATTGAAGGGATTTGACACACTTATTTAATAAAAAAATCTTTTGACTGCTCATAAATAAAAAAATTCAAGTCAATTCAACTTAAATTTAATTAGTTAAATTATAATGTATTTTATTGATCTAAATATCCCATTAAAAAATCTCCAACATCATCTTCCCTCTTGTTCCTCTTGTTCATGTGCACTTGAAATCATAATATTATATTTTAATTAATAATTTTATTATTTAAATAATATATCTAACCTAATCTAATATATTTTCTCTCAATTATTACATAATTACTCATATTTATTATAAATTAATAAATAATTATAAGTTTATATTAAATATGAGAGTCTAAAAAATCATCCAAAAAATAAAACTAATATTGGATTACTTTTTAAAAATTTTATTCAATTCTTTTAGTATTTTCTTTAAAATATACGAAAGAAATATATGGTTAGACAAATTACTAAAAGAATTAAAGAAATCATGTGTACGAACGATTTACACCCCTACGATAACACTTTTGACTCGGCCCAATTCTTTTACTCTAAGGTCCGAAATTAATAGAGTAATACAGTTGCTGAGCAAAAAAAATGATAATACAAGCTCATACTTGTCCTACATCTTTAAGCATTCCCAAATAGCTCTTCCGTGTCTTCATAATCCTCAACTCCTTCAAAAACGTTAAATAAATTATCCGATTGGCTCATAAACTGTCTGGTATAGAAGTGGGCATAAACTCTGTGGGCTTATTCTCTACGGGCTTTCAAGGTATGTACTTAGGCAGATGTTCTCTTTTATCATAAATCTTATTTAGTATTTTATTGATGGTACATTTGAATATTTATAACTTTAAATATAATAATTAAAAATAAATATTAATAAGTATATTAAAATAAAAGTGGAGTGTATTCTAAATAATATATATCGTATATTAATAAATCATACTTTCAATAAATATCTTATACTCATATAAGGAAAACTAATAAAATGGGTAAAAATATAAATTAAAAATTCTTAATTTTAATATAAGAATAAATGATCAGTACTAT
Organism: Trapa incisa; assembly: GCA_030064435.1. Classification (NCBI taxonomy): domain Eukaryota; kingdom Viridiplantae; phylum Streptophyta; class Magnoliopsida; order Myrtales; family Lythraceae; genus Trapa; species Trapa incisa. The sequence continues at coordinate 23,448,522 of CM057779.1, forward strand.
AAAATTTGTAAACATTAATTAGATTATGTAATTTAACTAAAATATAACATAAATAATATAAATATATATTATTCATATGATCTTCACATATCATATTTCTAATGTATTTATTATTTTATTAGTTATTAATATTTTTAAATATTTCTAATAGGTTAAAATACAAAAGGATGGCATGAGAAGGTTTATGACTAAATATGAAAAAATATTTAGGATAAAACTAACAAAATCAATAAATATTAAGTAACAACGTCATATTTTACCATGGTTCCACTTAGGATGAGAAGGGGTGGGTTGGGCGGGGTGAGTTGGGCGGAGACCTCACCCGACCCTCAAATCTAGGAGGGAGGAGTTGGATCCTGCTCGTGGAAGACCGGATCCGACGTTGCATATTTGTGTTTAGAATAATACCTTCTTGAAAGTACTAGATCATAATTAAATTATTATGGATCAAAATTTTTTAAAAAAATTAATTATTTTTAAATAAGTTTAGTTGTACATTTGATATTATATAGATGATGGAAAATATAATACTATTCTACCACTAATTATCATAATATATTAACATTATTGTTTTACTTTAAATAATAAATAATTAAAACTAATTGTATCATTATTGGTTTTTTGAAAAATATACTTATTTTTTAAAACATATTTAATTCCACCTTGTATAAGCCATATGGAAAAATAAGTAAAAAAAATTGTATCAACTAGAAATAAAACAGGGGTTTGTAGTATGATAGATTCTATTTTACGACAAAACTATTATTATATTAATATTATTGGTTGATTTTAAGTAATCTAAATAATAATTAATTCAAAATAATATTATTGATTGATTTTTAAGTAATCTAAATGAATTAGGGAGAGTGGTGAATTGTAATTCTGTACTAACATTATTATGTCATGTCAATAAGCACAATACTTACCAAAAGATCAACATGAGTAGTAAAGTCTTTCAAAAAGTTTTACTTTCAAGACATGTTATTATTAGGCAATTTTATCCGAATAATCAATGCCCATCAAACATATCTCATACTCAATAGCAATGTACTTAAACATTGCTTATCATAAAACACAAAACTTTCTCACAATATTCATGTGTTAGGGACACAATCTAGCAGTGAGATTACACCCTTTTTTACTTGTGCCTAGTTGCGATGACTTATCTCTCTCTAATGACCTTATGGAGAATATGATCACATATTGGATAAAATAGAGAAGTGTTATAGGTTTATAAGGTTGTAAATGTTCAATTACTTACAAGTCATAACTTTTTCATTAGACCTCTTCTAAACTTATTTAGGGAGAGTGCCCTAGTCAATCCTTGTACACTGCCTTATGAATCCATTGTCCTGAATATTAAGATAAAATCATTACCCCTTTATTACCTCACCGGTACCCTACTTCATCCACCATACTCGGCCCGGTTTGGTCAGATCCCCGTGAGCAACCTTTCACTCTCCCGGTTTATTAATGGCTTTTCCCTTCTCTAAATCGCAAGGAGTAAAACGTCCTTTTTACCTGTATCTTTCCTGGGATAACATTAATCAAAACTGAATACATTAAACCTTACATACATATCTTGGAGGTTCAGTTACATGAAAGTCTTTAAGTGTGTTTTCCTGGTGGGGAGGGTGAGTTTGACAACTCAGTGAATGAGTATTGGGAGAGAGTTTTCATAATCAAAATATCTTTAATCGGAGTGTGTCAAACTCCTTATTTTCTTTAAGAATAATCTTTTCTCAAATTCTGGTTTTTCAAACCTTTTTCTTTCCTCATTATCCAAATAGGTGTGTTTAACAGTCAACACATGCCCTTCATTAGAAAGGGATCACACATTTGTAGGGTAGTAGGATTTTCTAACACACTTAGCATACTAATGGGGGAAAGGTTTGTGCAAAGAAGGAAGCTTGGTTATTCATCTAGGGGGATCTCTTGGGTTAATCTTATCAATATTGCAAGGTATGTTATGATTCAATCCCCCTCCCCCCATTTCCTTCTGATTTCCTTTTTCTTCCATTCCTTCCCTTTCATACACTTGGAAAGGATTTATTGCTTTGTAAGACTTGAATTTCTTTCCATCCACCCATTCATAATATGTTGGATTAGTATGCTAAAACCTAGTGTGACATGCATAACTTCAGGGCCTCCATTGTTCTCTGCTCCCAAACAAGTGGTTAGGTTTCTACTAGCCAAATATCACTCCTACCCAGTCCATAAAATGGTATCTCCTCTGATTTGTCTTCCGTGTTTATTTTTTCAAGTGAAGGCCCAATCATAGGCTTAATTCTTAATAGGTTGTGTCTCAAAAACTTGTGGGCTTTGTTACACTACATATTGGATTTTGTTCTCATTTATTATTGTAAGGCATCAATGCCCCTTCCTCTAGTTGTATGAGCCCATGTGTGACTTTGTATTTTATAATTCTAACATCTACAACCTTCATATATATATATATATATATCCATACTACATCAATTTATATTTAATAGGTTCAAATTGGATCCGTCGGGATCAATTAACCCGACTTGATTAAATCTCACATGACTTGTCTAAAAATTAGTCTTGCTCTGATAAATTTCATATTCGATTCCCTAATCAAATATATTAACTTGATTTTCCAAATCAAGAATACTTCTTTTGATGCATATTTCAACTTATTCTAATTAAAATTTCTAATATCTATCTCTTAGCATCCAACTAATGCTGATCTTCTTCCAATTTTGGTTGGATTCATATTTTTGGCTTTGAATTATTTTAACTTGATTATTAAGAAATCTAGATGTTACAACTTCTCACCTCATTTTAGGAGTTTTATCCTCAAAACTATGAAAATGTAGAGTTCCAACTTCCAATAGCACTTGCATTCTCGTCCTTCTTATTGATTAAGTTATTGTATTTCAAGAATGTTGGTAATGCTCCCTCCTTCTAATCAATGCCACCTCTCTTATCGGTCCAATATGTATACTTTCTCATTAAAGTTTGTTCTATACACTCAAACCTTTATTCTACTTGGGTCTCTTAAGCACGTTTCTTTGCGCTCGTTCTCCTAGTCCTTAGCTCTCGTCATTTAGGTGATTGTGTCCAACCTGCATTTCCATTGTATTGTCCCATATAATAATTTCACTACAATAATTTACATGTGGTTATATTATTTCTATTAACAGTTTCCCCAAATCTCATTATCTTTGGTGAGTATCATTGTTGTAGGCTTATCCCTAGGAAGGTTTGTGCTAAAAATAACATCTCTATGATCTTCATTAATAAGCCAATTCTAGTGCGAGTGATCTAATTTCTCTTCACCCATTTGCCCTCTAACTCTTTCAATTCTTCCCTTTGGGTATTCATGTAATTCCTTCTCATCTCCTCCATACTTTAACTAGTGGGATACTCATTTCCCTATCTTATACCCTTTACTATATAACCTTTATGGTTAGCAACTATTCTTTTACATTTTGAGTACTAATATCATTTGCAATGCTCTTTCAGGGCTTAATTACACTTTTTGTGGCTCGTTCCATGACCACTCTTAGTTGACATAACCTCCCAAACTTGCTTTTTGTGTTCCTAAAATGTCGGAATGTCATTCCATTTGACTACGACTTATTTTCCATATACTTTTTAATGTTCGATGTCATAGTAGCTAGCATGTCGGTTTGTCCCCTCGACATGTGCTAATTATTGTATATGATTTCTTGACCATACTCCTCTATCAATATTTGATTTCATGGTTCTAATTCCTCATCATTTAATTTATCTTATCTTCTTCATATCCATTGCCTCCCAAACCAACCCTTAATTCCACATGTTCCCATAGTTCGAGATCTCTCCCGAAGATCACCCCATAAAATTTTCCAAAGTTTTGTTCACAGTTCATTCTTAGTTGGTGAGCATTCTCTTTTGTCTTTTGAGGGTTATGCGTATCTCTTACTCTTTTTAATTTTTGATTATTTACTTTTGCTCTCACCTATTAGGATATGGAGATAGTGAAGCTTACATTGAATGTCTCTTCCAATTCTTAATGATTATTGATATTCTCATTTAGAACAACATAACCAATACCCTTTTGGTTACGTAAGATTATTCCTAAACCTTAATGTTACTACAATCTTCATGTAGTTCCCCACTTACCACCGACTAGAAGTTTCCAACTCAATTACTTTTTTCTTACTTCTACGAGTGTTCATTCCTCATTTGGACTCTATGACATATCCTTACGCTTGGAATATCCTCTTCCAAATACAATTTTTTAAGGCTTTCCTATTCCTCAGTGATCTAATTTATGGTATTTTGCAGTGGTTTTGTGTAAACCCCGTAGTTTTGATTTATATTATTCAAGGAAAAGGTGCAGGTTTAAAGGATGTCCTACTCTTTATGGTCTATAATAAGGGGAAACCCTTTAATAAATCGGAAGAGTGGCGGGTTGATCCCGGGGATCTGACCAAACTGGGTCGGGGCATGACATTTTGGGTTTTACTAACCATACACCTACTTAGTTAAAGATATACGTATGTATTCTCCTCATGGTTGTTGTCATACCTTCCCTTTTAGTATATTCAACAATAAAGTCCTCCTGTTAAGGGTATTTATCCTTTAGGATACTTTCCCATTCTAAATTTGCATATTGTTCATGATTACTTTATAGTTAACCTTTCAACTTATTTCCTCATAAGTTATTCCTTATCCTTAGGAATTTTGTCTCACAAGGGTCTTATTTAGTATTTCCCCATACTTTCCCCATTCTCCTACCCAAGTCATTTAGAGTTGTGTTTTTCTTTAGGTAAACTTGTCCAATTATTCCTATATGAATATAACTCAACTGTTAGTGGGTTGGAGTTTGTAGTCCATCTTAGCACTTGTTTTATCTCCCGTGAATTCTCATGCCAGATCTCATGAGTCTTTTCCTTTGGACTATTGATCCAATCTTAGCCATGGTTTAGTACTTTTTTTTACTATTCCAATTAAATAGCCAAATTTTCTTTTGTCTATGATCGGGCTTTCCATCCTTTTGAAATTTCACGACATCTTTCCTTGGGAGGTTCATTCTACATGTATTTTGGATTGTGTCATCCAAGTTGTCATTGACTCTGGTAGTATAAATCCCTTGTCGAGATTTCTTAGGTGTCAACACTTATTTCTCTATGAATATTCTAGAGTTCTTAATTTCTCATTCTTCATTTTAATGTAGGATTCTAGTGTACCTAACCCTCTATTCGTCTAACAAGTATTGCCTTTTCATCCTCTTGAATTTGGTGGAACTAAAGTCCTGTGTAATCTGGGGACTATTTCTCCCTCAGTCCTTAACTCTTTCCCCTTCTTAATTTCTATTAGAAATTGTTACAATTCTTCCCCCCACATTTTAGGGGTTAGTCCAATAACTATTGGTCTAGCTCCCAAAGAGTCATGTACTTTCCTTGTGTCTTTCCTTGATAGGTGTGTGTCTAATCTATATGCTCGTTTCTTAGACTCAATGCTCTTCATTCCCAATTTAGGGAGTTTCCAACATTTGACGTGGAATGGGTGTCCTGTCACATTTTTTAGAGAACAACCAAATATATATTTCTTTGGTCCCTCGTATTTATGAAACTCATGGGTCGTAGTAATATGTATACACTTACCTACTTGGGTGATGTTAGTCCCATTTCTAGTCACCGGGTGGTAATCACCTACTCACTTACTTCACTCTTCTTATGATCATGTATATGACTTCGTTAGTTACCTTGAACTATAAACCTTTTATACACTCCTTTCGCACAAAACCACTCCTTAGGTTTCCAAGTTCTCATTCATTCCCTCTTGGATGTTACACTTCCCACTTGATTTTCTTTTAACCAATCTTTACATGTCGATCTTATGCCATCACTGGATGAACATAGGGAGTTGATGGGAGATTTGAGACCTTCTATGTCATGCCCCAACTTGGTTTGGTCGGATCCCCGTGAACAACCCGCCACTCTCCTGGTTTATTAAAGGGTTTCCCCTTATTATAATCCGTAAAGAGTAAGGCATCCTTTAAATCTGCACCATTTCCTGGAATAGCATAATCAAAACTACATGAAATTTTAAACTTTACATACCTGTCTTACATGCATCTTAGTTGATGGCCTTTCAAGGTAGGCTTTCCGGGATTTCCTGAAAGGGATATAAGGGAGGGGGTGAGTACGACTAATCAGTGAATGGGTTTTCAAAGGTCTACTTTTAACTTTTAAGAAAATATTTATACGGAGTGTGCCAGACTCATTTCTTTCAAAAAAATCCCTTCATTTAAAAATTTGGGTTTTTCCATTATTTCTTAGTTACCGGTGTGTCATCACCCAACACACATCCTTCATCATGAAGGTTACACACATTCGCAAGTCAGTATCACTACTGAACTCGCTAATGGCTTCAGAGCAACTTTTCCTGCCACCCGGATAGAAGTACAACCACTTCTACCTTGGGAATGAGTGGATGCATGTGACATCCGACCCACAATCTTGAAATCACTTCTCCGTGTCCATATGAGGATAGAGACCTCATCCCGTCCCCACCCCGGTCTCATGCACTTGGTGTTACTCCAGATTTCGCACAGACACCTGGAACGACGATCTGCCCTTATACTCATCGAGTCATCCAGGGCCCTTAGCACACATCACTACACCTCATGGGCATCTTGATGATCCCATTCTCATAGTGCATGCACAAACAATGTTTTCTTATTAAGCCATGTAATATGTGGTGCCCCTGGTCCAATGGCCCCGACTCTCAACTCAACCCGCAGTTGTTTGTCTTGACTGGTCCGTCGACCTGTCATGTCGCACTGCCGCTAGTTGACTGAGCATGTCGCACTGCCGCTAGTTGACTGAGCATGTCAGTCCTATCTTGGTACATGGCCAAACAATTCACTTTATTAAGTTTTATGGCACATATATCATGTTCATTTACAAGCTCCTGCTCGTGCCAACTGGCCTTGGGCCCACTGTACGAGATTTTCAAAAATTTGGGCATTCTAGCCCTCAAGTTCCAAAACCGAGACCCCCAGCCTATAAGAGCTATTCGAGCTCCCGTCAAGAAGGTCTCGCAAATAGTTTAAGCATTGGCACACAGTTAGGGGAGAACACTTTTGACAAAATAGGTTTTTACTGTCCATTATAACGACCGGTATAAGGACATCTCCGTTCATGACCAATGAACGGGTTTTCAATTTCCTTCAAGGAAGCCTCATCATACCAACTGGGTATGATCTACTTACAACTGGTAAGTAGTTTTTCCGCATGGTTTTCACATCACTTTTTCTAAATTGTGATAATTATAATTCCACTAAATTGTGGGTTTTTTATACCGAGGTACCTATCATCCCCAACCGGGTATGATATATAATTCCCACTCAAAATTGGTAAGTGGTTTTTATCTTTAAGTTGTGCTCATCATCCCAAATGGGTTGGTGTAAGTAAACCCACTCACAACCAGTAAGTGGTTTTTAACTTTAAGTTGTGCTCATCATCCGAACTAGGTATGATGTTAGTAAACCCACTCACAACCTTTTAGTGGTTTTTAACTTTTAAGTTATGCTCATCATCCCAACCGGGTATGATGTTAGTAAACCCACTCACCTGTTAATGCGGTGAATTCCACTAGACCGGTTCTTGGTATTCACGCGAGCTTGTCCTTGCTGGCGTTCCTGGTACTTCATGTTCCTACACAATATGAACAACCTTGTTCATTATTACTCGGCATAACAGCCTTCATTCATTTCCAATGAATGAGAAAACCTAAACTTTTAGTTATTTGCAATTAGGTCCCTAAAGTTATTTCTCTTTAACTTTAAGTCCCTAATGTCGGTTTTTCCTCAAATTGAGTCCCGTAACTTTTAAAATTTATCTTGGGACCTCAATTTATTCAATTTCACCAAAAAGAGGTTTAATTTCCCAAATTTCTAATTTGGTCCCTCAATTTTTTGAAAATTACCATTTTACCCTTCTTTTACAAAAATGGTAAGTTTTGCCCCAAAAATTCCAAAATTCCTCAATTGGTCCTCCAACATTATTTTCATACCCAATTGATCCTCAATTTCATAAAATTGTATTTTGGCCCTTTGAATTTCGAAAATCCCCAAAATTTTTCCCCAATTTCAACTCTTCAACACTACCGAATTTGATTTCATCAAATTGATCGATCAAACACTTCTAATTATTGAAATTGGAGTTGAAATTGAGTTCCTGCATGTTTGTACGATTCTAAGAAACTTTGGATCGTAAATTTTATCACCGGAATGAGCTCAAATGGAGCTTCACTGGAAAATAGACTGTAGAGAGAGAAAGCTTCGATTACTCACTGGTGAAGGCACGACAGTCCGAGCTTTCGATCTGGGCAGATAGGTCTCATCCCAAGGTTCATCCTAGAATCAAGAATTGCATCAATTGATGCAGAATTGGATTAGAATTTCCTCATTGAAATTCGGTCGACTTTCTCTCTAGCACCGATCGAAAATTGTAAAGGGGAGCCGAATTGGCTTACCTTTCGGTCCTAATTTGGCCGTGGAAATGCTGAGGAAGTGTTGGGAGGGCTTGGTTTGGCCTGAGGAGGGCTTGAAATGGCCGATTTCAGCTTGGCCGAAATCGGGCAGCTTCGGTCCGCCGGAGTTGCTTCACTATTCTATCATGTCGACGCTTCTCCAACGATTCTCGGATTGACTGAAGTTTGCTATCAGATAGTTGTCTTCTCCCCGGTTCTAAAGAGCCTGGCCTTTGTTCAAGTCGAAGCTTTGGTTCGAGCTTTACCGGGAAATGGAGCAGTAGAGAGAGAGAAAAGTGTTAAGGTGTGAGGAGAATGAACTGGGGATGACCTCTTTATATAGGCGTAAAACCCGTGTATTAAACGGGCGAGATTTATTACTAGTATTAATATTGCCATAAATTATTGGTATTAATTCCAATAATTTAATTTCGGTATTAAATAATTTGTATTAATTCTAATAATTTAATTTAGGTATTAAATTATTAGTATTAATTATAATAATTAAATATATATTAATTTATGGCTATTTATGATAAGCCGTACGATTCGCATAAAAATTTTTAACCAAAATTTTGGGTTACAAAAAATCATATTTCCCAGGAGGTACTCTCAAGCAAGCACGCTTAACTTTGAAGTTCTTATGGAATCTAGTTCACTTGAACCAATTTAATTTTTATTTTCTAGTTTGTCTTAAGTTTCTTTTCCATGGTTTAATGAAACCTTTGGATCACCCGAAAGTTGTAAATTTCCATATTGCTTATTCCCAAATGTAAATCGGCTTGGTTTTCTAATTCAGTTTGACCGGTTCTTTTCCTGGTTTTCCTTAACTCAAATGTGCGAGGTTTACAACTCTCCCCTCCTTTTAGGAGTTTTGTCCCCAAAACTTAGTTAACATCCTTGCATGAGCAATCATTTCCTTTGATGCCCATTTGGTGTTTGCTTAACATGTAAAGTCTTCTCTTGTTCTTTTAATTAGTCCTTTTTACATCCTTCACTTAAGGAATTTCTTTTCCTTTATATTATTTACTCCCTCCATGGAGTTTATCATAACGAGATATACCTTACTTCAGGGTATATTCTTAGATTTATATCTTTTTTTTGCTTAGAGCACATTCTTCCCTTTGAGGTTTTGTACTCAAGATTGGAAATTCCAAGATACCTAACCATTCCCTTGTCTAGTTAACCCCTTGGTCGTTGAAATCTTTAGCTCAATGTTCTTTCGGGCGTTACGTACTGGTTGCCATAGTTTTCTTTATTCTCACTTTTTCATCCCATTTTGACCCTTCCTCCATTCGTTATCTATTATAACTTCAGTCCAAATTTTTATATTCGACCTCGCCATGCTTATTAGCCGACTCTTCCTTACTTTGAGTCATATTCTCCTCGGGATTGTTGGGCTTACATACCCCTTACAACATGGCATTTTCTAGGACCTGTCTTTGTCCATTAGATTTCTAGAACATCTCCTTGAGGGTCTCTCTTAGCTTTTTTTTTTGACCTTTCAGGGATCATATAACTTCATCCCTCTTTTCTTTTGATAACATTCCTCAACTATCCTTTTTACCGTTATCCTCTCATCCATCATGCCTTTGAAGTTATGTCTCACATAACCGCATGAATTTCTCTTACCTACTCATCCTTTCCAAACATTTTTATTGGGTCCTTTCAATTTCGATTGTTGGGTTTCCTGATGATTATTGACATACGAGGATTTTTTTTCCCTTCTTATGTCCTTTCTCTTCTTTAGTGACATCCCTTATTCAATGACTTCCTTTTTTCTTAATCCACTTTTACTTGCTCATAAATCACTTCATGATTCTTCATTCTACAATAATTACTTTCAATCTATATATCGATTACTTTGCTTGGGAAGGTTCACTCCATCCAGTTTTGTTCATTATCTTTGGCTGTCTGCCATTACTAGTTTTCCTCTTTCTACATGGTTCTCCTATTCTCTCCAAACAGGTCATAATGGACCATTACAATACTTCCTTCCTTGGAAAACATTTCCTAAATAAGGGTTGGTTCCATTTCCTCTTAATTGGGATACACATGTCTTTCCGGGGCTTCCTTCCTTGGTAGGATTCTTTGCCTTTCCCCTGACATTCTTTTCTTTCATTTGCTCTAAGGGATTTCTACCCTTAAATGACATCCCTTGATGTCGTCTTCTCCTATTTACCTTTACTGCTCAAATCTTTTAGGCACATCTTTTATGCTCTATTTGCATCCTTATTCGTACCCAGTACCTGTCTATTTCTTTAGGGAGCGTACAAATCTTCCTCTTTTTTAGGATCATTGTTGGAGAGGCTTGCCTATTCCTTTCTTGGCTTGAGTTTAGTCGTTAATTGGCCCTTGGTCCTTTTAGGGATTTCTTGTATCCTTCTTTTCTCGAGTATTTGACCTTTCTGCCTCTCTCTTCTTTGTCGGAACTTACATTATGGCTTTCCCGAGTATTTGTTCGTTAACTTCTTTGCCTCCACCATTTGTTTGGTCTAAGTTTCTTAGCAGCTGTTTCTCGAGTCCTCCTGTCCTTAACATCCATCTTACTGACCTTTTTATGGTGTAGTCTCTTCTACTTCCCGGTCTTCCTTAGGGTGTCATTTGTTCTCTCTGACTATCTTGTTGTAACGACTTGCTTTCTCTTGTCTTGTTGGTCCGAACTTCCTATTTGACATAGTTGCTTTTTCCAAGATGATTTATTCCTATAATCCCAATACGTCCCGTTTATTATTAAATGTTCGTCTTGTCTTCTCTTGTGGATGCACTCCTTTCTTTGCTCCTAAATAGTTTGGATTTTCTTCTTAAAGGGGGAATTCTCTTCAGCTATCCTTTGTTCTGTTTGTGGTTTTATTGAGGTTCTACCTTTACCCCTTTTTTCTTCTTACCACTTTGCTAAGATTTTGAAGAGTTTCCTCTTATTTGTGGTTGCAAATGGAGTCACATTTCTTGGGATGGTGTCCTTTTGGATTTCCTATAGTTGTGGGGTGTTTATTCTTGGAAAATATTGTCGTGACTCCTGGCGATGTGGGACAGTTTTTCACTTCGTGTCCTATTCCCCTCTAGGTTAACTTTGATTCCTGTCCTTTGTAGGGTTAGGCACTTCTCCACGCAGTGTCCCTATCATTCATGCTTGTAATTACATGAACATAAGTGGTTCCTCCTAGCGTTTTCTTGGAAATTGTTAGTTTTACTGCTCCTTCATCCTTAAGTCATGATACCGTGAGAGTTTTTTTTTTCTTTCTGGAGTCTTCCTTGAAGATCACATCATTTGAGGGACAGGGTTTTTAGGAATTTGGAGTACTTCATTAATAGAGTAGTACAGTATGTTGGAGATTTTGGCCCTATTATAGAAAATGGTCACCAAATAACTAGGGAGCTACGAGATTCTTGATAAGCATCCTACTATGTAAGGTTATATGCTCCATTTTATGGCTTCACGCTTGGCTTCCTTTATACTTAGAGTTGTGACCTCAATAGGTCCTGTCACCATTGTCTGGGATACTTTCTCATTTGCTCTTTTGAGATTCCTGCCATGCTTTAGGCATTTGGGAAGCTTCTAGGGTTGTCTTCCTACGAAGATAAGGTGTTGAGTAGAGCTATTCCTAGTTTTCTTGTTTCCTCTCCTGGGAGCCATTTGAAAATTTTAGGATAAATCCTATTAGTTACAATATTTTATAGTCTTGATTATGTATTCGAGGAAATAGGCTATGATACCACTCTAGTTGTCACGCCCCGACCCGGTTTGGTCGGATCCCCGTGAACAACCCGCCACTCTCTCGGTTTATTAAAAGGTTTCCCCTTATTATAATCCGTAAAAAGTAATGCATCCTTTAAACCTGCACCATTTCCTGGAATAGCATAATCAAAACTGCATGAAATTTTAAACTTTACATACCTATCTTATAGGCATCTTAGTTGATGGTCTTTCAAGGTTGGCTTTCCGAGATTTCCTGAAAGGGATATAAGGGAGGGGGTGAGTATGACTACTCAGTGAATGGGTTTTCAAAGGTCTACTTTTAACTTTTAAGAAAAAATATTTATATTGAGTGTACTAGACTCCATTCTTTCAAAAAAATCCCTTCATTTAAAAATTTAGGTTTTTCCATTATTTCTTAGTTACCGGTGTGTCATCACCCAACACACATCCTTCATCATGAAGGTTACACACATTCGCAAGTCAGTATCACTACTGAACTCGCTAATGGCTTCAGAGCAACTTTTCCTGCCACCCGGATAGAAGTACAACCACTTCTACCCTGGGAATGAGTGGATGCATGTGACATCCGACCCACAATCCCGAAATCACTTCTCCGTGTCCATATGAGGACAGAGACCTCATCCCGTCCCCACCCCGGTCTCATGCGCTTGATGTTACTCCAGATTTCGCACAGACACCTGGAACGACGATCTGCCCTTATACTCATCGAGTCATCCAGGGCCCTTAGCACACATCACTACACCTCATGGGCATCTTGATGATCACATTCTCATAGTGCATGCACAAACAATGTTTTCTTATTAAGCCATGTAATATGTGGTGCCCCTGGTCCAACGGCCCCGACTCTCAACTCAACTCGCAGTTGTTTGTCTTGACTGGTCCGTCGACCTGTCATGTCTCATAGCCGCTAGTTGACTGAGCATGTCAGTCCTATCTTGGTACCATGGCAAAAAAATTCACTTTATTAAGTTTTATGGCACATATATCATGTTCATTTACGAGCTCCTGCTCGTGCCAACTGGCCTTGGGCCCATTGTACGAGATTTTCAAAAATTTGGGCATTCTAGCCCTCAAGTTCCAAAACCGAGGCCCCCAGCCTATAAGAGCTATTCGAGCTCCTGTCAAGAAGGTCTCCCAAATAGTTTAAGCATTGGCACACAGCCAGGGGAGAACACTTCTGACAAAATAGGTTTTTACTGTCCATTATACCGACCGATATAAGGACATCTCTGTTCATGACCGATGAACGGGTTTTCAACTTCATTCAAGGAAGTCTTATCATACCAATCGGGTATGATCTACTTACAACTGGTAAGTAGTTTTTCCGCATGGTTTTCACATCAATTTCTCTAAATTGTGATGATTAAAATTCCACTAAACAATGGTTTTTTTATACCGAGGTACTTATCATCCCCAACCGGGTATGATATATAATTCCCACTCACAACCGGTAAGTGGTTTTTATTTTTAAGTTGTGCTCATCATCCCAAACAGGTATGGTGTAAGTAAACCCACTCACAACCAGTAAGTGGTTTTTAACTTTAAGTTGTGCTCATCATCCCAACTGGGTATGATGTTAGTAAACCCACTCACAACCGGTAAGTGGTTTTTAACTTTTAAGTTGTGCTCATCATCCCAACCGGGTATAATGTTAGTAAACCCACTCACCTGTTAATGTTGTGAATCCCACTAGACCGGTTCTTGGTATTCACGCGAGCTTGTCCTTGCTGGCGTTCCCGGTACTTCATGTTCCTACACGATATGAACAACCTTGTTCATTATTACTCGGCATAACAGCCTTCATTCATTTCCAATAAATGAGAAAACCTAAACTTTTAGTTATTTGCAATTAAGTCCCTAAAGTTATTTCTCTTTAACTTTAAGTCCCTAATGTCGGTTTTCCCTCAAATTGAGTCCCGTAACTTTTAAAATTTATCCTAGGACCTCAATTTATTCAATTTCACCAAAAAGGTGTTTAATTTCCCAAATTTCTAATTTGGTCCCCCAATTTTTCCAAAATTACCATTTTGCCCCTCTTTTACAAAAAAGGTAACTTTCGCCCCAAAAATTCTAAAATTCCTCAATTGGTCCTCCAACATTATTTTCATGCCAATTGACCCTCAATTTCATAAAATTATATTTTGGCCCTTTGAATTTCGAAAATCCCCAAAATTTTCCCCCAATTTCAACTCTTCAACACTACCGAATTTGATTTCATCAAATTGATCGATCAAACACTTCTAATTATTGAAATTGGAGTTGAAATTGAGTTCCTTCACGTTCATACGATTCTAAGAAACTTTGAATCGCAGATTTTATCGTCGGAACGAGCTCAAATGGAGCTTCGCCGGAAAACAGACTGTAGAGAGAGAAAGCTTCGATTACTCACAGGTGAAGGCACAGCAGTCCGAGCTTTCGATCTGGGCAGATAGGTCTCATCTTGAGGTTCATCCTAGAATCAAGAATTGTATCAATTAATGCAGAATTGGATTAAAATTTCATCATTGAAATTCGGTCGACTCTCTCTCTAGCACCGATCGAAAATTGTAAAGGGGAGCTGAATTGACTTACCTTTCGGTCCTAATTTGGCCATGGAAAGGCTGAGGAAGTGTTGGGAGGGCTTGGTTTGGCTTGAGGAGGGCTTGAAATGGCCGATTTCAGCTTGGCCAAAATAGGGTTGCTTCGGTCCGCTAGAGTTGCTTCACTATTCCATCATGTCGGCGCTTCTCCAACGATTCTCGGATTGACTGAAGTTTGCTATCAGATAGCTGTCTTCTCTCCGGTTCTAAAGAGCCCGACCTTTGTTCAAGTCAAAGCTCTGGTTCGAGCTTTACCAGGAAATGGAGCTGTCTAGAGAGAGAGAGAGAAGTGTTAAGGTGTGAGAAGAATGAAATGGGGATGACCTCTTTATATAGGCGTAAAACCCATGTATTAAATGGGCGATATTTATTACTAGTATTAATATTGCCATAAATTATTTGTATTAATTCCAATAATTTAATTTCAGTATTAAATTATTTGTATTAATTCCAATAATTTAATTTAGGTATTAAATTATTGGTATTGATTACAATAATTAAATATATATTAATTTATGGCTATTTATGATAAGCCGTACGTTCGCATAAATATTTTTGACCGAAATTTCGGGTTACAAAAAATCATACTTCCGAGGAGGTCACCCATCCTCACACTACTCTCAAGCAAGAATGCTTAACTTTGAAGTTCTTATGGAATCTAGTTTACCCGAAGCAATTTGATTTTTATTTTCTAGTTTTTCTTAAGTTTCTTTTCCAAAGTTTAATGAAACCTTTGGATCACCCGAAAGTTGTAAATTTCCATATTGCTTATTCCCAAATGTAAACCGGCTTGGTTTTTTTATTCGGTTTGACCGGTTCTTTTTCCGGTTTTCCTTAACTCAAATATGCGGGGTTTACATTCTATACTCAGAAAAGGTACACTCATTGGCTTTCAAGTTTCTTTTAGATGCCTTCAGGTTGTTATTCTCACCTTTTGTCAGTAAGGTTCAATAGGGCCATTTGAGGGTTACCTGAATGTTTCCCTAATGGAGACTCTCTTTTCTCTATGTACTGGTTCAATCCTTCTATTTCATGAGTGATGCACTCTATGGTAGGATTTCTTCAGGAATCATTGTTTTACCACTTGACATTAACTATTATAGGGTTAAGGCTTAAAACAATTTCTTGTCATTCATCCAAACATCGTGCACTTAATTTTCATCATGGAAAGATTTATATGGTCATCTTTCCCATTTAATTCATCGACTTTCCCGAGTCGGGTAATTGTCGTCTACTTAGAGATATGATCCTATAGGTTTATCCTCTATTTGAGAGGTCAAGGACGTTGGCTTCTTCTTTAAGGTCGATTTTTATACAAAATTTTTATTCCCCTTAATATTTTCTTACTCTATGTTTTCTTTATGTTTTATAGAAGACTTCCAAGAAATGCTATTTTCCCCATACTTTCAAAAGATTTCCAATTCTCCCTTTTCAAAAACACGTTTTGAAGAAAGTGTAATCATATCTCTTTAGTAGTAACGCCCCAACTCGATTCTTTAGGTGAGATAATCATTCCAATCACCGCGTCCAATCGATACTACAATAGTAGGGTCTACACTACTATAGAACCAACATGTAAGGCATAGACAACACAAAAATCAACTTATCTTCAGTAAGAATTTAAAACTTTCCAAAACAAATCACAATATATAAAATTTTCGAACTCGAAACATCTGTTGTTGCTTGGAAGAGTCAAGTACTTCTCGTCGATAAGATTTTACCTCAAAAATCATTTCTTTGCTTTAAGGATTTTGTTGTGTTACTCTTTTTGGTATCTAAAAGGGGCTAGGGAGAGGGGTGAGCTGCAAAGAAAAGTGGGTAGGGCACTAAAGTAAGGATGTCATGTCTATGAGCACATCTCCTACTAAAGATTTAGCATGGAGTATAAAATGTTTCTCCAAAGTTTTACTCTTTAAAACATATTCCCATGAATTAGACTTATCCGAAGAACAAATTCATATCTATACAATATTCACATCATAACAATGACTCATGCATTCCTTCACAAACATTATATTATGAACATCATTATAATACTCATGCAATAGGGTCACAACCTAATAGTGAGGTTATGCCCCTCCTTACTAGTGCCTAGTGGCAGCTCTCAACCGCTCTCTACTAGCCTTCATTGAAACACGTCTAGAAGAGTGTCATCTCATACTCTCTAAGGTCCAGACCATCGTCGCCTCAAGAATACTATGACCATTTCCAACCACTGTCTCGTCAAACACTAGACACCATCTTATGGCTCCCTTGTCATGGATATCTAGGATAAAAAAATACCTTCTTACCTTACCTCCCAGATATCCCATAGTAACCAACACTTGCCATCTGTAAAGGCGCCAACCGGTACTGTTCCGCATCCACCACAATCACAAACCATGCATACAAGCAATCACAATTGCCACAGAGGTTAGCTTGCTATATGTGCAACCCCTCTAAAGTTGTATCTCATTTACATAAGGATAACAAATCTACAAGGTCATGGAGGACATTCCAAAAATTTTGTAATATAGCATTCATAAACATGGATCATAGTCTATTTTCTTTATAACTGCATATCAAAATCCCTCTTCTCAACTCATGGCTCATAGCCTCGTTTTCAAAATATGGGTGGGAGCCCCATGTTCACAAAGCATGAGTCATATCCCCTCTTTTAAAATATGATCAAAGTTCTTCTTTCAACATATGGGTTGAAGACCCTTCTTTCAAATTATGGGTTGAAGCTCATCATTCACAAAATACGGGTCATAGTGCCACTTTTCATAATATGAGTTAAAGCTCATCTTTCACAAAATATGTGTCAAACTCTTCTTTCAAAATATGGATTGAAGCCCTCATTTACATAACACATATGTAACCTAAGCTTATATTTCTAAATATGGGTCAAAGCCCTTCTTTCATAAAATATGGGTCAAAACCCCTCTTTCTAAAACATAGGCAGAGGTCTTTCATTTCATGATATGAGTCATAGCCTTACTTTCATAAAACACAGTATAAAGGCCTTCATGCTATTTTTTAGTTTCATACAATTAGTTATAAACACACATACACACAATGCATAACGTAGTTCAAAGCTTGTAGAAAGCATATATCAATCCAATCGGACCCGATGCTAGAATCATAATCTCACTCACCTTATCTGGGGTGTGTTCACCCCGAGAATTTTTTATTCATTGTGTTTCTCTAGCATGATTGAGTATGATTTATTCCCTACAAATCATAGACAAATTTATATTTATTCTTGGGCCTCGTTAATATGGTATTTGATATCTCGTATCATAATTTTATAGTTCTACCCCTTATACTAAAATTTTCAAAGTTAACTTTCAAGGTTGGGGGCATTTTTGTCATTTTGCCATTCCCTTTTCAACCCAGCCAAAACTCGCATCTCATAGCATCTCTTCAGCTCATTTAATCTCATAAATTCTCTTAGTTAGACACAAACTCTCCTTTCTTCTTGACACCTTCTAACAATGCTATGATCAGATGTTAGTGACAATACCCCACGAGAACGACGTCTACAGGTATTCCTCTTGTGTCAGTTTCCTTCTATTTGCAACTCACTATATCAGGGGGTTTTCTCTCTAAGAATTCTTAGCACTCAAGTTCAATACTATCTCCGATGTCTCGATCATTGGTGGTGTGCCCCATCACCGACATTCCCTTTGTTGGTGTTGTCAGGTGCATGTCCTTGGGATGGCATCCCACACCACAACCCTTAGGCTTTGTTAGGATTGATGGGTTTGGAATGGTAGGTGTTCAGAGGCATTTGTAGGGGAAATTGAGATATGTGTTTGAAAATATTAAAATTTTTTGATAATTTATTGTTTGAATGGAAGTGTACTGAGATAAAAGATTATAAATGAAAATTTTGAAAGATAAATTTACTTTTTAATTAAATTAAATAATTTATTTGGTATTATATATAATTAAATTATATTAAATTTATTATATAATAAAATAATATATTATATAAATAATTAACATATTATTAAAATAAAGAATCATTATTAATTATATAATAATTAATATTTATACACATTTTATAATTATAATAATAAAAATAATAAAATATATAACAAAATATATTATATATATTCGACATGTTATTTTTTATATATATTATATATTTATATAATATAATGTTATATAAAATATTATTAATATATAAATTATTTAAAGTATATAAGAACAAAAATAAATTAAAACAAATAAAAATAAATAAATGATAATATAAACACATAAAATGAGAGTATTAAAGTAATTTAAATAATAAATAACACAATATCTTCAAAATCTCCAAATTTGGAGAAAGTACTTATTGGTGTAAATTGAGGGGTTTGGATTGGTTTATCCATTACTACAAACCACTCCATTTTATTTTTCCATATAAGTGATTCTTCTAACCCTTCAAACCACTCAATCTAAACAAAAAGTTCCGATTTACCATTCTCTCTAGATCTAAGACCTAGATCTCTAATCTTCCACCGTCAGAGGGCTATGTCAGCTCTGACGTTCCCTTGTTGGCAACTCCGAGGTGATTTTTCATCAAAAGGCTTCCATGAATTCAATTCATCCCATCATCCAACAAGCTCACTTAGTTCACACTTGTCACACCTCGACCCGATTTGGTTAGATCCCCATGAACAATCCCCCACTCTCCTGGTTTATTAAGGGTATTCCCCTTCTCTAAACCGTGAGGAGTAAGGCGTAATTTTTACCTATACCTTTCCTGGAATAACATTAATCAAAACTGAATATATTAACCTTACATACCTTTCTTAAGATTCAGCTACCGATAGATCTTTAAGGTTGGTTTCCTAAAAAAAGGTAAAGGGAGGGGGTGAGTTTGACAACTCAGGGAATGGGCATTGGGTGCAACTTTTAACAAAAATGACTTTAATCAGAGTGTGTCAAACTCCTTATTTCCTTTAAAAATATTCTTTTCTCAAGTTTAGGTTTTCAAAACCTTTTTCCAAGGTTTAACAATTCTTTTCCAAGGATTCTCAAATCCTTTCCAAAGTTTTCAAACCTCTTTCCAATTTCCATATTAGGTGCGTCTTACAAACAACACACGCCCATCATCAAGAAAGGTACACACACATTCATAAGATGTAGTTAGGTCGACTGCACTCACTTATGGATGGGAGCGTCTTTACCATCCACCTAGATAGAAGTCCCTGACTTCTACCCGAAGTCTGAGTGAACGTCTTTGACGTCCTACCTTAAGACCCAAAATACTTCGTGTCCATATGAGGATGGAGACCTCATCCCAACCCCACCTTAGTCTCATGCGCATGAAGCAACGTCGAGCTTCCCTGACTGTTAGCATGACAAACTGCCCTTATCCCCATCATGTCGTCTAGTAGCCCTTAGGATGCATCACTACCCCTCTTGAGCATCTTGATGGTCTCGAACCTCAAGTGCATGCACAAACAAAGTTTTTCCATAAAGCCATTTATCTTTGGTGTCATTGGTCCAATGGCCCCGACCCTCAACTCGACTGGCAACTATTTGTCTCGACTGGTCTGTCGACTTGGTGTTGTCACATTGTCGCTAGTCCATCGAGTATGTCGGTCTTGTCTTGGTACCATGGCTAAATCACATGATTCATTCTTTTAGAATTTTCATGACTTATCATCATATTTGTTTACGAGCTCCTACTCGTGCCAATTGGCCTTGGGCCTACTATATGATATTTTCAAAATCGGGCATTTTAGCCCTCAAGTTCCAAAATTGAAGTCTCTAGCCTAACTGAGCTATTTGAGCTCTCGTCAATAAGGTTTTCCAAAATTTTTAAGCAGTGGCACACAGTCAAGGGAGAACACTTTTGACAAAATATATTTTCACTCGGTGATCACACCAACCGAGTGTGATAACATCTCCGCTTACAAGCGGATAAACTGGTCTTCCACTTCCTTCCAGTAAGTTCATTATAACAACCAAGTATGATCTACTTACAAACGGTAATTAGTTTTTTCGCGTAGTTTTCACATCACTCCAACTAGGTGCTATGTTAAAATTCCACATAGTAGTGGTTTTTCATTCGGAGGTACACATCAACCTAACTGGGTATGATGTGAAAAATCCCACTCACCTGTTAACCGTGACGTGGAGTTTTCAAGTGTGAGGAGGATGAATGGGGAGGAGCTCTTTATATAGGTGTAAAATTGTTTGTAAAAATGGGGAGGATTTATTACTACATTATCGGTATTAATGTTGTGAGTTATTCTCATTAAATTGGGAAATTGATGGGTATTTATGGGTATTAATTCCAATAATTGAATGTAGGTATTAATTTGTGTGTATTTATGTGTATTAATTTTCAATAATTGAATGTAGGTATTAATTTATAGGTATTTATGGGTATTAATTCCAATAATTGAATGTAAGTATTATTTTATGTGTATTTATTGGTATTAATTCCAATAATTGAATGTAGTTATTAATTTATAGGTATTTATGGTAGGGGCATAGGACTAATAATACAAAGTTCTAATAGTTTGGTACTAAACCAAATTCACATAATTATCTCATTATTTTCACCTAAATGAATTTACTAGGTATTTACCCTATCCATTTCATCGAGTTATTTATTTCACTCAAAACAACACTTTTTATTTTAATTCAAATCAAATTTATTCCAATTATATCAATTCAATTTTAAACTTATAATACAATTCTAGAAAAATTTTGGGTTACTAAAAACACGTTGTGACAACCCCAATGGTTTATTCGACTCATAATGCTCCTTTTCCATATGCTTACTTGGTGACATCTCCTCTCAAGAATTCCATCCATGGTAATCCTTCGCCTAAGTTCTCAATATCCTCTCTCTTTCCCATAGTTTATCTTCTAGTTAATACCCTCAAGGTAAGTAGGGTTCTGCATGTCCTTGCATTTGCATGATGTTTGGTTGATTAATATTGGGTGAATAGTTGCATATTCTTCACCCAAAGAATTGAGCCTCAATCTTCCAAGAATAGGGTTAGGTAGGACATTGTTTGATCAATATCCATCGAAGGCTTTCATTTGTGGGGGGCGGTTTTGGTAATGCTTAAGATTAGTTAGGACAGTTTTTGGCACTAGTACCCCTAGCTTTATCTTGAGCAACTCTAGGTAATTAAATCTTGGATGTTTGCTACTCTTGTCCCCATACCATCGAATCCTTATCATATTGAAATTCAGTAATTCAACGTGATAACCTTCTACCAATTTCTTTGTAGCTTCTAAGGTCCAAAATTCCTTACCAGTTGCATCATTTTCAACCTCTTATTTTCATAGGGCAGAGTAGTCATGTTGGGAAGATCACTGACATCTTTCTTTCCTTGTTATTTGTTAACTAGATTTCACATCAATGAGATAGGCTACTTTCATCCTTTGGAGAGAATTTGAGGCTATTTGGAGGAGATTGACTATGCGGGAGAAATTGGAACATCCCACTTCCCTAGATGTATGTGGAAGTACTCGACCATCCTGGTAGGTGATGAAAGTATCACTTCATCCCTTACTAATTGTTTTATCACTCTAAATCCTTTAGGGATTTTCTAACACACTAAGCATAATAACATGGACATGTTTGTGTAAGGAAAGAAGCATAGTTATTCAACTAAGGGAATCTCTCGAGTTAATCTAATGAACATTACCAGGTAAGTTAGGATTCAATCTCCCTCATCTCCTTCTAATTTCTTTATTCTTTGATTCCTTCCCTTTCATACACTTGTAAAGGATTCATTGTTTGATAAGATTTGAATTCATTTCCATCCATCCATTCATCATGTAACATCGGAACTTCCGAAACTTGGGTTAAGCCCAAATGGACCAGAAACCGAGTGTGAATCGGGAATAGAATCTCAAACTAAGAATAAAATACTAAGTTGGGAAATAGGATTACGAATAAAAAATAAGAACAAAAAATAAGAATGAAATTCTAAACTCAGGATGGGATCAGAAATTGGGAATGAAATTTTAAATCAAAGACAAAAGCCAAAACCAAGAGTGGGACCCCAAGCCAGGAATGGAAATCGAGGCTAGATTTGGAAAGTCAAACTTGGATCATAACCCAATGATGGAAATGAGATAGGAAACCCAATGCAGGGACTAGGGATCTAATCGAAGTTGGGATTGGGTTCCCGAGCATGAAAATCAAGGTTTTGGGAAAAGTCATTTTTCATCCGAAAGGGTCGAGATTTTAAATTTAATTATCGAAAGGACCCAAAAGGAAAATGATAATTTAAATATGCAAAAACAAAAAGAAAAAAGAAGGTAAGTCGAGTTGGATGGACCGAGTCCTGTCGTCCCAACTCACCCGAATCACCTCGAGCCACCGCACACCTACCGATAACTTTCTATTGCACTACTTCAAGATGTGGCTCTAATTAACTCAATTTTTTTTATCAAAGTGAGTGCTACAAATTGCATATATCAGCTAGGAACTAAGCTAGCAGTTTTCCTATGTAGTTAATTACATTAATTCTCCATGTATGGCTCTCATTTCGCATTCAAAGCCATAATTCCCATCCTCAGACAGCTCCCCCACATCCTCTCACTAAAACGTGCAATTCTCTCTTGTTCAATAAACAAATGGAGTGATCCTAGTGTCAAAATGATAGTAATTGACTCTTCTTGAGTTTTATGGGGGTCGCGACCACTAGTGAGTGTAAAAGGCCGTGCAAAGTCCATTTTGGTCGACCTCGATTCTATATAGCAAGATCGGTCATTGTCGATGACCCTTTAAGGGCCCAATTATTTGTCCTCCAACGACCACTCCTGCGGCCATGTCACGTCCCGACCTGGTTTGGTCGGATCCCCATGATCAACCCACCACTCTCTTGGCTTACTAAGGGTTGCCCCCCTTTATAAACTGTGAGGAGTGAGGTGTCCCTTAAACCTGCACCTTTCTTGGAATAACATAAATCAAAACTACATGAAATTTAAAACTTATCATACTTGCCTTACAGGTGTGTTAGCTGGTAGTCTTTGAGTAAGCTTTCTAGGTTTACCTAAAAGGGATATAAGGGAGGGGGTAAGTTCAACGACTCAGTGAAAGGGTGTTTTTGGGTATGACTTTCAAAAAAATAGTTTGAAGTGGAGTGTGCCAAACTCCTTATTTTCTATAAAATTTCTCATTTTCAAAATCTCAGTTTTTCATATTCATTTTTCATCTCAATGGTGTCTTTATCAACCAACACACACCTTCATCATGAAGAAAAACACACATTCGTAGGCTAGCCCGTCCACTATACCCACTTGTGGCATCAAAGCGACTTTATCGGCCACCTAAATAGAAGCACATTCACTTCTACCTTGAGAATGAGTGGATGTACATGACATCCGATCCTCAATCCCGTAACAAAACTCTATGTCCGTATGTGGGCAAAGACCTCATCCTGTCCCCACCCCGGTCTCATGCGCAATGAAGCTATGTCGAGCTTCGCAAGACTTCTTGTACGACTAACTGCTCTTATTTCCACCAGGTCATCCATAGCCCTAGGATGCATCACTACCCCTCTTAGGCATCTTGAAGGTCTCGTAACATAGTGCATGCACAAATAAACAGTTTTTCACATAATCCATATAATCTATGGTGCAACTAGTCCAACGGTCCTGACCCTTAACTCGACCTGCAGCTATTTGTATTGACTAGTTTGAAGACTTGTCATGTCGCACTATCGTTAGTCCATTGAGTATGTCGATCATGTCTTAGTACCATGTTCAAACAACTCATTTGCTTAAGTTTTCATGGCTTAATAATCATGTTTGTTTATGAGCTTTTGCTTATGCCAACTAGCCTAGGGCCCACTGTTCGAGATTTTAAAAAATCAGACATATTAGCTCCCAAGTTCCAAAACTGAGGCCTCCGATCTATCTAAGCTATTCAAGCTCCCGTCCAGAAGGTCTCCCAAAAATTTTAAGTAGTGGCACATAGTCAAGAGAGAGCACTTTAGACAAAATAACTTTTCAGTCATCAATCATACCAACCGAGTATGAGGACATCTCTGCTTATAACCGATAAGCGGATTTTTCACTTCCAAAGTTTCATCATACCAACCAGATATGATCTACTTACAACCGGTAAGTAGTTTTTTCGTGTGATTTCCACATCACTCCTCTCAGGTGTGATAATTAAAATACCATTTAACAATGAGTTTTTATTTTTGAGATGCTTATCATCCCAATTGGGTATGATATTAAATTCCCACTCACCCAATACTGCAGTGAATTTTCTTAGTTGGTTTGTTGCATTAACGTGAACTTGTCATAGCTAGCATTCCCAGTATATCATGTTACTACACGATATGAACATCATTCTTCATTATCCTTTGGCCTAATAGCCTTCATTCACCCCGAATGAATGAGAAAACCATACTTTTCATTTATTTATAAATAGGTCCCGCTTTAATTTTAAGTCCCTAATGTCGGTTTTTCCCCAAATTGAGTTCCAAAATTCTAAAATTCACATTAAGACCTCAATTTATTAAAAATCACAAAAAGGGGTTCAAGTTTCCCAAATTTCCAATTTGGTCCCCAACTTTTCCAAAATTACCATTTTCCCCTACTTTACAAAAATGGTAAGTTTTGCCCCAAAAATTCCAAATTTTGCTCAATTAGTCCTCCAACATCTTTATCATGCCCAATTGGCCCTCAATTTTATGAAATTGCACTTTAGTCCCTTGAATTTTTGAAATCCCAAAAATTCCCCCAATTTCACCTCCTAAATCAGCAGAATTTGATTTCATCAAATTGATCGATCAGATGAATTTAATTGTTGAAATTGAAGTTAGGTTGAAAATTCCTACACCTTCATACAATTCAATTGCACTTTGAATCGCACAATTTGATGTCAAAATAAGCTCAAACGGAGCTTCGCCAGAAAATTGGACTTAGAGAGAGAAAGCTTTGAAAGCTTACCGTCAGGGATGCGGCGGTCCAAACTTTCAATTTGGGCAAATAGCTCTTGTCCTAAGGTTACTCCTAAGATCAAGAATTGCAGCAATTGATGCGGAATCGAGTGAGAATTTAGTTATCGAAGTTCGGTCAGTTCTCTCTCTAGCACGGATCGAAATTTACAGAGTGAAGCCAAATTAGCTTACCTTTTAGCTCTAATTCAGCTATAGAAGGACTATGGAGGTGTTGGAAGGGCTTGGTTTGTCCCGAGAAAGGCTCGAATTGGCCGATTTCAGCTCGATCGAAATAGGGCAGCTTCGGTTCGCCGGAGCTGCTTCACATTTCGATCACGCCAGCACTTCTTCAGCGGCCCTCAGAGCAAATGGAGACTACAGGCGTGTAGCTGACTTCTCCCCGAATCCAAAGAACCCGACCTCACCTTGTTTGGTTTAGAAAAGTGCCCAAGTCGTAGCTCTGGTTTGATCTTCGCTAGAAATTGGTACATTTGAGAGAGAATGGGGTTTTCAGGTGTGGAGAGGATGAAGGAGGGGCTCTTTATATAGGAAGCTCGGGGACTTCTTGGCCATCCGAATGACACCTTAATGGCGGTCATTCATTGCCTAAAACTCCCTGGCTGGTGACTTTTCTTCTTCGCTGGCACTACATGATTTTTCGACGAGTGAATAGTGATATCATTGGAAGGAAAAAGACGACACTGTTTCGAACCGAATTAGACCAGTTCGAACCGGTCCGAACTGGGTTTAAAGCTTAAACTGGCCGATTCAGTGCTGATTCGACCGAGTTTTTCAAAATTAAAAATTTCTAAATTCATTCTCTATCCAATGGTGGCCTCAAATCTCAAATTTGAGTTTTCTAAACCACCTAGAAAACTAAATTTAACATACGGTTCACTAGTGGTTCAAACTAGTCTAAATTGTTTCAATCCGGTTCGAATCCGGTTCACCTGAACCAATTTGGTTTTTAACTCCAATTCATCCTAAAGTCCTTTTTCTTGACTTTTGTGACTCCTTAGGTCACTCAGGATTCATAAATTTCCTGGTTTGCCGTTTCTCTATCGGTTCTAGTTCATGAACTGACTTGGTTCATCAATCGGTTCAATCTATTTGGATCTAGTTCATCTTAACCTGTCTGGTTTTTCTCTTCCAATTTGTCCTAAGGTTCTTTTCCAAGGTTTTATGAACCCTTTGGGTCACTCGGGAGTTGTAAATTCCCTAAATGGCTCATTCTTTGATGATCGGTTTATGAACCAATTTGGTGTTTCTCACTCGATTTGATCGATTCTTTTCCTAGTTTTCCTTAACTCCAAAGGCGGGGTTTACAGGCCACCAGTGCCAAAGTGACAGTCTGCATGCCCTCTATCCCTTCATGGCCAGGGCTAACCTCCAGCAAGGGAGAAATCAGTTGGTACGAGCCAATCTTCATCGATGGGTGTGTCGGATTTAGCTCGATCATGGTAAGTCGATGACCAAATTCACCCAACTTTGATGATAACTTGGCTAGCCACCACCATAGAAAGCTTTACATGTACCTTGGCTACAAAATGCATACACTCTGGCTACCTCCGGTGAGACTTTCCAATAGTTCCCTTTGTTTCTCAGTTTCAGACAATTTTGGAAAATGACCAAATTTTATCATGGTTGGTCGGGGTAATGCCCCCACTCCTTCCACGAGACATTGGGAGTATGATAAGATCAATTGGGAATATATTGTGAATTTAGAAGTTCATTTGCTTTGAATTACAAAGTTTATGTACTAAATTATAATTATGGAAATTTTTAGGACCAAATTGTAAATATGGAAAAATTGTGAAAAGTTTCCTTAAGAAAAGCCTAAGGGTCTTAGAAGTGATTTTAAGATATATGAGGATGTCTCAAGTCATTTTTGGGGATTCAGGGGCAAATCGTAAATGATATGTAAAGTTGGGGAAAATGGTCAATTATGCCTAAAAGGATATAAAATAGTTCATTTTAAACTATAAAAGGTAAAATGGTTATTTTTTCCAAAGTAAATATGTAAAATAAATATTTTAGAAGTGAGGGGCAAAATTGTAATTTTGCCCATTTTAGGGACCAAAATGTAATTAATATATTTTTGTGGCCCAAATGTGTTTAAAGAAGTTGTAAGGACCTAAATGAGAGACTTTGGAAGTCTAGGGTCCAAATGGAGGAAGTTTTGATCAATATGTGTCAAAATGGTAATTTTGCCCAACTTAAGGACCAAAATGCAAACTTTGGAAATGTTGAGTTATCTAAATAAGAGACTTAGAAACTTTTAGTACATTTTGGTAAATAAGACCTAATTCGGTTTAACATTGATTTGTAAGGAACCCATAGGCCTTAGTAATTTTGCAGGTTCATCGACACATTGGTCGAGAGAACCAAGCTCGAGGGCAAAACCATAATTTGTAGGAAATTACGAGATGGTAGTTATGAAGGTCTAGTAGACTTCTAAACTGACCCATTTGTACAATTTGATTCATGTAGAATGAATATTACCGTGGATCACACAACTAGAGATAGAGGAAATAATAATTAGATGAACAAGTTCCGATGAAAATGGTGAGTGAGAGTATTGATAGCGAGTCTAATTGGACTGACCGAAACACATTATTTGGTTGCTTGAATGATTGCTTGACATGGTGTAGAAAGTTGGACTTTAAAACTCATATAAGAAGTAAAAAATGTCTAAGTGCATGTCCACTAAAACAAATGTTACTTTAAAAGGTTTAAAAGTAAGAGAAAGGTCGTAAGACCGCAATATTATTGTGTTAAGGTCCATTAGGGTCAGATGTTAGGGTTGTGT
The DNA here is from genome assembly GCA_030064435.1 of Trapa incisa. Classification (NCBI taxonomy): domain Eukaryota; kingdom Viridiplantae; phylum Streptophyta; class Magnoliopsida; order Myrtales; family Lythraceae; genus Trapa; species Trapa incisa. The sequence goes on from CM057779.1 coordinate 23,477,028, forward strand.
GCCGACTTTGATGATTGGGAAGATGGTCGAGTGACAGACCAATCTCCCAATAATTATATAATGTGTGCATTAATTTGGAGATGGTCAAAATAAGGGTCATACTAGTAAGATACTAAATTAGGGTTATGCGGCCACTTTGTTGATTAGGGAGATAGTCTAGTGACAAATTGAACTATCGTTAATGATATGTTCTGTGCATTGATACTAAATTAGAGTCATGTGTGCCTGTGATTATGATTGTATGTCATATTACTGCCTTGAGATACCGGTATAGGAGGGAAGGCGCATAAGGATGCCTTTTAAGTTAGTACCGTCTCTCAAGGGAAATTAGAAAGGAGTTTAAGGATATTATTGTTGTGTGCCATCTTCCAGATTTCTTTGGACACCTAGTTAATGTACAGGTACCATCCTAATACACCCCTACGGTGAGAAAATGGTGAAATTGAGTTGCATGTATAAGTGGCATGGGCCAATGAGTGGGGGCAGTTGTAGCCATGACCCCGGATGCTAAGATATCTAGATGAGAGATGCAACTTGTGTAGCATTGGATGTGGCAAAGTGCATGTGGCTCCCACACTCAAGTTTTCCTAGTTTGGTATCATCATATGCACTATGAGGTGTGATTAGATTCGGATTGCCCATGTATTTATAGGGTCTAAAGTAGTCCATGTGCACAAGCATGTGTAGCCTATGTATTGCAAGGATCGTGAGTAGCCCATATGTGCGGGTCATGAGCTGCTCATGTGTGTGCAGGACCTGAGTTCCCAATGTTTGATTTATTGCTTTGATATATTGTGTTTCATGTAGAAACAACTGGGGGATCGAGAGTGACCCGATTGTAGAGTAGACTACAGTCTCAAGGGGCAAGATAAACCATGAGAAGTAAAATTTGTATTAAGAAACACAAAATGGGAAATTATGTTAGTAATTTAAAGGGGATGTATGAGTCGTAAGCCATGTAGTGGCTCGATGTTAGTGCCCCATTCACTAAGCTATGAGCTCACCCCCTCCCCCAAACAATTGTAGGTAAAAGTCGAGGAAAACCCAAGGCAAGAATTGAGGAACACCTCTACAAGAACATAACTCAAGGTAGACCTCTTGACCCACGTATGAAGGTTTTAATTTACTACTTATCAACTGCTATATTCTCATTGTGTTGTTAAACTATTTTGGTGCACCATGCTTTAAAGAAAACTTTCAAATTTCGAATGAAAAACATAGAAGTACTGTATGTTCTTAGCATTGGTCCGTTTGATTTTACTTTGGTGAAGGATCCCATACTATAACATTGAGTGGACTAGCGAGTTACACGGGACCATTGATCGATGAATCAGGTCGGGGTGTGACACATCATATGTTGGACTATAATAGTGTGACCTGCGAGACTTCAGGGCCTTCGCCGTTCTTAGCTCATTGATAGGAGGTTGGGCTTTTGCTAGTGAAGCCTCACTCCTACCTAACCCATGAAATGGTGTCCCCTGAAGGTTGTCTTTCGCATTTCCTTTTCCAAGCGAAGACCCAATCTTATGCTTAATTCTTAATGAAATGTGTAACATAAACTTGTGGGCATTGCTACACTACATATTAGGTTTTGTTTTAGTCTATTACTATAAGGCCTCAAGGCCCCTTCCTCTAGTGGTATGAATTCATGTGTAGATTTGTATTTTATAATTCTAAACTCTACAACCTTCACACACACACACACATATATATATATATATATATATATATATATCCATACCATGTCAATTTATATTTCACAGGTTCAAATTGGATTTATTGGGATCAATTAACCCAATGTGATTAAATCTCACTAGACTCATCTAATAAATTAGATCTGCTTCGAGAAATTTCTTATACGATTCCCTAATCAAATATATTCACTTGATTTCCCAAATAAAAAATACTTCTTTCGATCCACTTTTCAATTTATTCCAATTAACATTTCGAATCTCGAACTTCTAACATTTAATAGATCTCGATCTTCTTCCAATTTCAATTCATTTCACATTTTTTATTCTAAGTTATTTTAACTTAATTATTCCAAAATTTGGGTGTTATAGTTTGAGAATACAAGAATCAAGATCCTGTATAAGTTAGGATCACACTTTCTAATGGTAGTAGTGACATACTATTCTCATGAGGTGAAGAAGAGGTGAGTGAAATATCAAAACATTTCGTAATAGACATAAAAGACTCAAAGACAAAGGATTTAGAACATTAAAACTATGATATTGACTCTTTAAAAATGATATCAAATGATATAAATATTGTTAGAGAGTATCACTATAATATTGATAACCCTTTTGAGTTATAGGATACCCTAAAAAGATACAATAGAGTGACTTAGGTTGAATTTTTGTATGGTTTGGTTGATAAAAAATATAACAATCTTAGGAGAAACAAAAAAATAATGCACATAAATATAAAACATGATAAAGGATGACACCATTAAGTACATATGAATAAATACAATTAATTAGGTAACATGTAGTTAGAATTGTATCACACCAAAAATAGTGGGGAGGCATGTCCATAAATTATTGTGTGTCACCTCATAAATATGTTGATTCTTACTTTTCCTGCTATATTTTGTTGAGTCATATAAGCACACAATTATTCATGTAATATAAAAATATTAGTTCTAATTTTTACAAATTCATGTGAAACATATTATGGTCAACAAAGAGAAGACAAAATAAAGAATTTTTCTAAGAGTTCTTATTTAGATTTGATAAGAACAATTCAAGTAGCATGAGATAAATTATCCACAAAATTAATAAAATAACAAAAGTCAAATAGAGATACAACATAACATAAACCCCATATAATATAATGGACTAAGGAAAAATGTCTATTAGAAGAGTGATTGACAACTCTAGATGGATGGTGTGCATATGGATACTTCCTTAGATATATAACTCACAAGCTAATTATGAAATAAATTGAAATCTAGAATACATATTCTTCAAAACCTTGAGAGACGGATGCCCAAGTGTGAATAAACATTCTTAGCACTAATGGCACACATATATGTAATTTAATGAGGTGAATTTTTCATATGATACAATCATCTTTCCTTATATATAATGTCAATCAATTAATTTGTTCTCAATTTCTAAAAAATACATTTTTTGGAGTAAATATAACCAAGTAATATAATTATTTTGTTATTTTTCCTAAAGACAAAATATATTTAGGAAAAGATTGAACATATAGGGCAAATGATAAGGATACATGAGTAATATGTCTTTATTCCTGAGAGAAGTATAATTACTTAAGTTGTTGAATCAATGTTTCAACTTCTTCAAGGTTTGTATGTTCACTGAATGACTAATTAACAACAACTACTATAGCACTATGGGGATATGGTGAACCTTTTAGGAAATTAGGATAATCACATTTCATGTACCAAATTCATTATAATAATAACACTGCACATTTAAATTAGTAGTGCAAGAGATCTACTATAACATTTTCATCATTTTCCTCACAGTTATTGTCTAATATATTTTCTTTTGTATGGTCTAACAACCATAATCACATTTTATGTATGATGTTAAGAACTACCACCCTTAGATGAAAACATATCACGTAGAAGATGATATGTCGATGTTAATGTTGGCACATCAAACTGAATTTGATGGTTTGATCGTGTTGTGGAATATCTCAGTGATACTCCCCGAGAAATATGAGAGTATCTTGTTAATTTCATAATCACTCATATGTAGAACAATCAATAAAATAAGGGACCGATTATCACATATGATTAGACAATTTTTTAAAAGATGTAAAATATTCACTAAGATTGAAAATACCTTGTCCAAATAATGCACATGTTTGAGAGATGGCATATGTAACACCGGAAGATTTGAAACAAGAATCGAACTCGAGTGAACTAGGAAAGTCAAGATTAAACTAGGGATGAAACCCAGAGACTTAGTATTGAAATCAAACTAGGTTGGAAAATTGGTACAAACCCCAACCTTGAAAATGAGAAATTGGTTCTCTATAGTGTGAATCAGTCAGCGCGCCACGCCAGGCGCACGCGGAGAATGCGTAGGGCATGCAGTGCAGATGTGAGTGCATCTCGTCTCCTTCACCCATCCTAGGATCTGAAAAACTTGACTTGGATCCTAAAAAAATACATGTCAGACAATATTTCTGTAGTCCTTCACACAAGAAATTTAAATGAAAAGTGAAGTCTATGGAGTCTCATCTGGTCAGTTAAGGATGTGGCCTGAAAGCATTTTAGTCCTCCAAGCCCTTTATATAACTGTGGGCCCACCTCTCAATCGGTGGTCAGCCGGAATTCTCTACAAAACTCAAACACCTTAGTTTTTGGGTAACCTTCGAAGTAAAGATTCCCATTTTCCACTTTTTCTACCAAGGTTGGCAAAATAGGTATAATTAGAATTGGGCGAGTGTCAGCTTACGAACCCCACCCCTCTCAGCCACCGACATGCCCTCTAGTGGCGGTAGTTTGATAGAACAGTAACACTTTTCCATCGTTCAAAAACATAGTAGGATCTTTCAAAGCTCACCCAACCTCCCTGATGGCCAACCATGACCAAAACCTTTCTCGGAGATCCTTTCGGTCCCCTCTTTCCAACCTCGGTGGTCTTGTAGGTTGTAGGTAAGCCATGTTACCACGACAAATATGGGAAGCATAGGTAGTTCTCCATTCTTGACACCTCTCCATAAATAAGAACTTATAGGTGACTCTGGTCATCGCAGAGCGAGATCTAGGTTTCCATAAACTCGTGGAAGAGTCAGTTGTCCAACCCCCACAATTGTGAGATGTAAACTGCTTCCTCTCTAGTGAGTTCCAGACCAAAACCCGATTATGTGTCTATTTTCTAGTGAGGGTCGGATTGAAGCCAAAATGACATTATTCCGACCAAGCTTAGATAGAAAGTGGTTGTGGGGATCTAGGGAAGATGATGAGGGGTATGATTATAATTTTTGAAAGATTTGAAGGAGTCGTTTTAAAAGATTTGAAGGAGATTTGATGGAGTCATGGGAGAGTCAGTTATCCAACCCCCACAATTGTGAGATGTAACTGTTTCCTCTCTAGTGAGTTCCAGACCAAAACTCGATTATGTGTCTATTTTCTAGTGAGGGTCTGATTGAAGCCAAAATGACATTATTCCGACCAAGCTTAGATAGAAAGTGGTTGTGGGGATCTAGGGAAGATGATGAGGGGTATGGTTATAATTTTTGAAAGATTTGAAGGAGTCGTTTTAAAAGAGAATGAAGTTTAAGGGCTAAATGTGAATTTTTAAAAAGATAAGGACAAAACTGTAATTTCATTAAAATATGGACTATAATGAGATTTAGTAAAAAGAATAGGAACCAAAAGAAAGGTTAGAAAAACTTAGGTACTTGAAATGGAAGCTTAAAAGTTTTGAAAAGTTTAGTGAACATATTGTAATTTTTGAAAAGTATAGGGACCAAATTGAAATTTCATGAAAATAGGGACCCAAATGAGAGTCGATAAAAGTATAGGGACTAAAGAAAGGTTAGAAAAACTTAGGGACTTGGAATTGAAGCTTAAAAGAGGCTAAGGACCTAGTAGAAGCTTTTAAAAAATTTAAGGATAAAATTGTGATTTTTGAAAAGTATAAGGACTAAACTGTAATTTCATGGAAGTAGGGACCCATATGTAACTTAATAGAGTATAAGGATATAAAAGAAGATTTGGAAAACATAGTTACTTGAAATGGTAGCTTAAAAGAGGCTAAGGATTTAACTGAGATATTTTGAAAAGTATAGAGATTAAATTGTAATTTTTAAAAATATGACTAAATTGTAAATTTGAGAAAATGAGAATCATTGTCGAAACAAGGAGAATCCGATGACCTAGGATGAAAATAAAATCTAAGTTAAAGTCCAAAAAGGAGTAAGGAAATGTAGAGATATTAAAATATAATTTTGGGAAGAATGTTAAGGACTAAAGTGTAACAACAAGAAAATTAGGGAAGCTTAAAGAAACAACAAAAATGGTTTAAGGCCCTAGTGAGAAATGACCTAAAAAATGGAACAAGTACGAGAATTCAATGATACAAGAGAGAGTCGTATGAACATATTTCCGAATGAGAAATTCAAGCAAACCTGACCTAAAGGGGTGAACCTATAATATTAATTTAAGTTAAATGACAGTACGAATGGATATCGTTTAGAGTCAAATTCGATCATGCTATATACATGTGTTTATATTGTAGCCATTTGGATGTGAATAGTAAAGTTGAATCTTTGAACAGAGACACCCATAAAACGACTAGAACGAATATGTGTCCGAATACTCGGGTGAGTAGGTTTACAGGCGACGAATCCTATTGGACCGATCGTGGTTCTTTACATGCTATTAATTGAAATATAGAACGTAGAGAGTGTGATAGGAATTGCTTGAGATAACCAATGATGTGAGATGTGAATGATAATCCATGAATTGAATTATTAACCCACGATGACACAAGAGAAAAATCGATACTATATTCTGTGTGTGATTTTCCAAAAAAGGCTAATGCCTAAGCTGGACATAGTAGTAAGGCTAATAAGCCGAGATTTTTCAGAAGTAGAATGGCATCTAGGCTTCATCTATATTGGCTAAGTTAATGATGAACAAATCAGTTAGAGAACTGAAATCCATAAATATTGGGTGTTAAGCACATAACAATTCGAATAGTGTTTTGAGAACATGAGTAGTAGAGTCAGTCATATAGCATATCGAGCCCGATAATTAAAAATATACTTTTGTATGTGTTTTATTGCAATGTGTGAGAACATGAGCAGTGTGGTCAATCACGTAGCACACTGAGCTCCAAGAATTAAAGATACTTGTATATACTTTAATGTTGTGTATTGCGATGCATGAGAATATGAGTAGCGGAGTCGGCTAGATAGCATACCACATGTTTGGATAAAAATGACCATTGTGTTTATGTGATCCTAAGTGTGATATGATTGACATGGATGGACAAGTTAGGATGTAAACCCCACTCCTGGGAGTTAAGGAAAACCGGGAAAGAACCAATCAAACTGAGTGAGAAAACTAAACCGGTTCACAAACCCGTTTATTGGGGAACGGGAAAATTGGAGGAATTTCAACTCCCAAGTGACTCAAAAAGGTTTATAAACCTTGGAAAACACTTTCGGACAAATTGAGAGAGAAAAACTAGATCGGTTCGGGTGAACTAGACTCGGACCAGATTGAACCGTTTTGTGAACTAGAACCCTTAGATAAAGGGCAAATTAGGAAATTTAGGGACCCTGAGTAACCTAAGGAGTCATAAAAGTCATGAAAAATAAATTTAGTATGAATTGGAAATGAAAACCAAACTGGCTCATGTAAACCGAATCTGAACTGGAGCAAACTAGTTTGAATCGGTTTAAACCACTATTGAACCGGATGCTAAATTCATTTTTCTAAGTGGCTTAAAAAATTAAAATTTTAGATTTGAGGCTACCATTGGATAGAAAATGAATTTAGAAATTTTTAAATTTGAAAAAATTGGTAAAATTGGGGGTGAACTGGCTGGTTTAAACTTTGAACCCAGTTCGGACCGGTCTGGTTCGGTTTGGAAGAGTATCGTCATCTTCCTTCAGATGGCAACACTGTTCACTCGCTGAAAAATTAAAGCAGTGATGGCGAAGAGGAAACATTTTCGTTCAGTACATTTTAGGCCATCAATGTCTGTCATAAAGGTGCCAAACGAATGGTCGATGAGTCTTCGAGCTCCCTATATAAAGAGCCCCTCTCCATTCATCATCTACACACCTAAAAATCTCACTCTCTCTCAGTTGCTTTTTTTTTTCGGTGAAACTCAATCTAGAGCTCCAATATATGGTCATTTTTTAGCCAAAGAAGGTGAGGTCGGGTTTCTTTGAACCAAGGAGAAGTCAGCTACACGGTGGTGGCATCCATTCATTCCGTGAGTCACCGAAGAAGCGCCAATGTGATCAAACAGTGAAGCAGCTTTGGCGGACCGAAGCTGCCCTATTTTGGCCGGGCTAAAATTGGCTGATTCGAGCCCTTCTAAGATCAAACCAAGCTCTCCAAACACTTTCTCAGCCCTCACATGGCCAAAATAGGACTGGAAGGTAAGTCAATTCGGCTCCCCTCTACAATTTTCGACCGATGCTAGAGAGAGAACTGATAGAATTTCAATGAAAGAATTCTAATCCAATTCGGCATCAATTGATGCCATTATTGATCCTAGGAGTAACCTCAAGAGGAGAGCTACCTGCCCAGATAGAGAGCTCAAACCGTCGTGCCCTCACCGGTGAGCAATTGAAGGTTTCTATCTCTATAGTCTATTTTCTGGCAAAGCTCCGTTTGAGCTCGTTCCGATGTTAAAACTTACGATTCAAAGTGCTATGGAATTGTATGAAGATGTAGAAACTCAATTTAGGAGTGTTTGATTAGTCAATTTGATGAAATCAAATTCAGCTATGTTAGGGAATTGAAATTGGGGGAAATTAAGGATTTTTAAAAATTCGAAGGACCAAAATGAAATTTTCTAAAATTGAGGGTCAATTGGGCATGATAAGAATGTTAGAGGGCCAATTAAGCAATTTTAGAATTTTTTGAGTAAAACTTACCATTTTTGTAAAGGAGGGGCAAAATGGTAATTTTGAAAAATTTGGGGGCCAAATTGTGAATTTAGTTGGTATGATGAAACTTACTAGTTGTAAGTAGATCATACCCGGTTGGTATGATGAAACTTCCTCGGAGGAAGTGGAAAACCCGTTCATCTGTTATGAGCGAAGATATCCTCATACTCTGTTATTATGATGGATACTTAAAAGTATATTTTTGTCAAAAGTGGTCTCCCTTGACCATGTGCCACTACTTAAACAATTTGGGAGACCTTCTTGATAGGAGCTCGAATAGCTCTAATAGGTCGAAGGCCTCGGTTTTGGAACTTGGGGGCTAATATGCTTGGTTTTGAAAATCTAGAACAGTGGGCCATAGGCCAGTTGGCACAAGCAGAGACACGTAAACAAACATGATATATAGGCTATAAAACTATAATTAAATGAATTGTTTGGCCATGGTACCAAGACAGAATTGACATATTTAGTCAACTAGTGGTAGTGCGACATGACAGGTCTCCGGACTAGTCAAAACGAATAGCTGTAGGTTGAGTTAAGGGTAGGGGACGTTGGACCAATGGCACCATAGATTAGATGGAATGATGTGAAAAATACTAATTGTGCATGCAGTATGTGTACGAGACCTTCAAGAGGCCCAATAGTGGTAGTGATGTGTCCTAGGGCCTTGAATGACTTGGTGGGTATAAAGGCAGTTCGTCGGACCAGGTGACCTTGCGAAGCTCAGCGTAGCTTCAAGCGCACGAGACCGGGTGGGGTCGGGATGAGGTCTTTGTCCTTATACGGAGACGGAGAATTGATTTTGGGATTTTAGGGTAGGATGTCGCGTAGATCCACTCATTCTCACGGTAGAAGTGGACGTGCTGGCTTGCGACTATGTGATTAACCTTCATGGTGAAGGATTTTCTTTTAAATCCTGAGATTTTTTTAAAGTAGAGAAAATCTAAGGAAATTAAGGAGTTTGGCACATTCCAAACTTGAAATCATTTTTCTTTAACTCCATTTATTTTGAAACACCCATTCATTGAGTTGTAGAAACTCACCCCTCTTTTCTATCCCTTTTTTAAGAAAAAAAATGACTAGAAATAACACTAAGTCTCACCCTCTGTCAGGTATGCTTAATTTCCCTTAAGTTTGTATTTTATTTGATATATGTCTTTCTAGGGAATAAGGTCGAAAATATGCCTAGCTCATCTCAAGTTAAAAAAGGGGAAACTCCTCTTGAACCGAGAGAGCGCAGTGTTGTTCATGGGGATCCAACCAAACCGGGTTGGGGCGTGACAACTAGAGTGGTATCAGAGCCTAGTTCCCTTGAAACATTATCAATATTATGCATTGACATTAACCCAACTCTAAACTATCGTGTAGGAAGAAGAGTCCCTAGAAAATTTGTGATGAAATCCAGTCCTTCACCCATAACCTTGAAAAAGACATCCAACCCAAGGGAGGAAGCCATACAAAGGTTTCTAAAAGGCGAGAAAAGGGTGCCCAAAGATATGATGGAAGACTATTAGAAACTAGTAGAGCCTTACTGGAACAAGAAGGCATCATATACCCTCCTCCCAGACAAGAGGAACCAGCATCACCTCCTAGAAGTCCGACCCCATCTCCTCCAGTCCCACCACAACCAGAAGAAAATCCCACCAAGAAAGAGGCCTGGAATAACTATTGGGATACGTATGCCACCTTCATGAAGGTCCACCAAGTACCTCCACCCACTCAACCTAGCTTCAATCTGTCTCAATGGGTGAAGTGGACTTATGAGTGTGAGGTGGAAGTACTAAAGTGGTATGAATTGGAGGCCATACATGAAATTTGTACTATTACGGAGTGCGAATGGACCCCAATCAATTACTCAGAGCCTTCTGATCAAGAGTCTCATATTTGTTCTAGGGTTAACTCTAGTCCTATGACCCCAAGGGATTAGGAGGTAGTGAATTCTTGTAATAAGCCAAATTATGGCAAGAAAATATTTCTCGAGTAGTGAAAGTAAAAGTTTGTTAAAAACTTCTAAGTTCTTTGGTAAAATTTAAGACAAAAGAATATGATAAAAAAAATTTACCCAAGGGGGAAAAGATGTGTTATTTATGGTTAAACTCAACCCTTAAGACTTACCCTTGAAAATACAATAAGCAATAATTCCTCTAAAAGAGATGGTAAGATAAGGAAAAGAAATTGGGGAAAACAACCCTCCAAGGGTACAGATTTTGGATAGTCCAAGAAGATAAAACTAAAGCTCTGAGGATAAAGCATAAATGAAAAACCGAGAGGAGTAGAACATCCCAATGAGAACCACAAGAGTAGAAGCTGATCGAGAAGAAAGTGATAAGTATAGAAGTCCACCCAGGGCAAGATGAAGAGAAAGTAAAGCAATAGGAAGGTTCAGGTGTAACTAAGATATAGTTCCTTAAGAACCCTAAAGGATAAGGAGATTATGTGGAAGGTAAATGTATGAATCAAAAGAGGAAGAGAAATAGGAATAGATGAGTCATACAAGACCCTTAAATTAGGAGAAGATTTAAGGGAATAAATTCCTAAAGAGTGGTAAGATAATTAAACAAAAAGGAAATTCTATAATAGAAGATACAAAAAGGAGGATAAAAGTAGAAAGTTGAAGCGAGGAAGGAAGAAGCTTCAAGTAAGGATAAACAATCTAGTGAAGGTTTGAAACCATAGAAGAAATACAGTTCTTAGTAAAAAGTATGAGTGGCTAAGTGAGAGTATTGGGAGGTCGAGCGCGATCCACTACAAGAAGACCTGGAGACTCAAAATGGAAACTATAGAAGAATCTAATATAATTGAATAACTTATATAGACCAAATCATTCGGAGGAGTAGATGAAGTAAGAGATGGGGAGTAGTAAAAGAATACACCCTAACCAAGAAAAAAAAGGGAATACTAAGGATACAAAGGTAAAAAAGGTTTGGACACAATGAGGATAAGAGGTCCACCTCAAAGGAATAAGCATATACTGAAGCAAGTGAAAATGAAGCAGGATAAACAGTAGGTACTCATGGATTTAAAGAGTATGAGTAAGTTGGTGAAAATATTGACAAAAAGATACTCCAGAATTTAAGGATTTCAATGGCAGAACTAGAAGAAAATACAGAGGGAAAAAGAATGTGAAGCTCATCAGAGAAAGAAATCTTGGAAAGACATGGGTGTACCGAGGAGAGAAAATGGAACCAACGGAATAAGAAAGATAATAACTCTCCATGAACAAAATACTGGAAAAGAAAGGATCATGTACAAGGAGAAGGAAATCATAAAGAGTTAAGGGATAAGTCAAACCCAGGAAATGGTTAGGTAGGATGATGATATCAAAAGACGCCATACGAGTAAAAAAGGAACTAAACTCAGAATGAATAATAGTGGGAGGAACATTAATAAGAGCAAGTATGGATTTAGGAGGAGAATAGATCTTAAGGGAGAAGAACACCAGTGGGAATGAAGAATGAAGTAAAAGATTAGAAATTTTAATATGTTAGTTAGTATTGGAAAATTGAGGATTTGAAGGTTGAATAACTGAATAAAGAAATTGGGAAAAGACGAGAAGTACAAAAATGAATATTGTTATAGGGATGTAAAGTTAAAGACATCACGAAGAATGCCATGCAGTAAAGGGACAGGTAAATCCAACTGACTCAGAGAAATACGACTTATGCAAGGAATGGTCTATGAGCAAGGCATAATGAAGTCCAACTGACTCAGAGAAATATGACTCATGCAATGAATGGTCTATGAGCAAGACATAACGAAGTCAAGCCTAAAGGTGATAACCAAAGAATGGGGAAGGAATCCATGTCAGATGAAAAGACAATAAACACCAAAAGTCGTAGAAGAAAAATGACTAGAATTTTTAAGTTCTGAAATGTAGGTAAAAGAAGCTTGGGATGAGAAAAGGTGTCTTTGGAAGGCAGGACGTAACTAAAGGAAATGATCATAAATCTTCAAGGAAAATATTCTAGGTCAAGGTGAGTTCTATGGAACGAGGAATGGATGAGGATGAGATGAGAATCTTGGATATGTGATGAAAGGGATGAACGAAAAATAACCAAGAAAGTGGTAAGATGATAAAATGGAAAATTTCATAAAAAGAAAACATTTAAGTCAACACGCAAACAATGTGAAATAAGTTTTGCGGACAAAACTCTTGAAAGGAGGGGAGAGTTGTAAACCCTGCTCCTGGGAGTTAAGGAAAACCAAGAAAAAAACCAGTCAAACTGAGAGATAAAATCGAAACAGTTCACAAACCTGTTTATTGGGGAACGGAAAAATTGGAGGAATTTCAACTCCCAAGTGACTCAAAAAGGTTCATAAACCTTGGAAAAACACTTTAGGACAAATTGAGAGAGAAAAACTAGATCAGTTCGAGTGAACCAAACCCGGATCGGATTGAACCGGTTTAAGAACCAAGCCGGTTTATGAACCGAAACCCTTAGAGAGAGGGCAAACCGGGAAATTTAGGGACCTTTAATGAACTAAGGAGTCATAAAAGTCATGAAAAGGACTTTAGGATGAATTGGAGATGAAAACCAAACCGGATCAGGTGAACTAGATCCGAACCGGAGTGAACCGGTTTGGACCAGTTTGAACCACTATTGAACCGGATGCTAAATTCATTTTTCTAGGTGGATTAAAAATTTAAATTTTAGATTTGAGGCCACCATTGGATAGAAAATGAATTTAGAAATTTTTAGATTTGAACAATTCGGTAAAATCGAGGGTGAACCGGCCAGTTTAAACTTTGAACCTGATTCGAACCGGTTCGGAACAATGTTGTCTTCTTCCTTTAGATGACAACACTGTTCACTCGCTGGAAAATCAAAGCAGCACCGGTGAAGAGGAAACGTTTCCATTCAGTATATTTCAGGCCATCAATGTCCATCATAAAGGTACCAAATGGACGACCAACGAGTCCCCGAGCTCCCTATATAAAGAGCCATTCTCCATTCATCCTCTTTACACTTCAAAAGCTCACTCTCTCTCAGCTACTTAGTTTTCCAGTGAAGCTCAAACCAAAGCTCTGATATAGGGTCATTTCTAAGCCAAAGAAGGCAGTGTTGGGTTCCTTAGAACCGAGGATAAGTGAGCTACACAGTGGTGGCATCCATTCATTCCGAGAGTCGCCGAAGAAGCGCTGGCGTGATCGAATAGTGAAGTAGCTCTGGTGGACCAAAGTTGCCATATTTTCGTCGAGCTTAAATTGGCCGATCTGAGCCCTTTCATACCAAATCAAGCTCTACCAACACTTCTTCAGCCTTCCCACGGCCAAAATAGGACTGAAAGGTAAGCCAATTCGACTCCACTCTGCAATTTCTGACCGGTGCTAGAGAGAGAACCGACAGAATTTCAATGATAGAATTCTAATCCAATTCGGCATCCATTGATGCCATTCTTGATCCTACAAGGAATCTCAAGAGGAGAGCTACCTGCCTAGATAGAGAGCTCTGATCGTCATGCCCTCACCGGTGAGCAATTAAAGCTTTCTCTCTCTACAGTCTGTTTTTCGGAAAAGCTCCATTTGAGCTCGTTCCGACATTAAAACTCACGATTCAAAGTACTAGGAATCGTATGAACATGTAGAAACTCAATTTCAAGCTCATTTTCTACAATTAGAAGTGTTTGATCAGTCAATTTGATGAAATCAAAATCGGTAGTGTCAGGGAGTTGAAATTAGAGAAAATTGAGGATTTTCAAAAATTCGAAAGACCAAAATGCAACTTTCTAACATTGAGGGTCAATTGGGCATGATAAGAATGTTAGATGGCCAATTGAGAAATTTCAGAATTTTTGGAGTAAAACTTACCATTTTTGTAAAGGAAGGTAAAATGGTAATTTTGGAAATTTTGGGGGTCAAATTGGGAATTTAGGAAACTTGAACCCCTTTTTATGAAATTGAGTAAATTGAAGTACCAAAAGGAATTTTAAAAGTTTCTGGACTCAATTTGGGGAAAATCAACAATTAAAGCCTAAAGTAAAAGGAAAAATAACTTTATGGACCAAATTGTAAATATTTAGAAAAGTTGTGAATTCAGTCATTTATACTGGATGAGGTGATCAAGTCAAATGATAATAAATAATAATTTTTATTTCATGTAGGAAAATGAGACATCAGGGACGCTAGCTGAAGTTATGTTTACTAGGGATGAAAATCAACTAAGAAAAATTTCACCGCACAATCGAGTGAGTGAGATTTTTATATCATAACTGGTTGGGATAATAAGAACCTCGAAATGAAAACCCACTACTTAGTGGTATTTTAAACATCACAACTTAGAGGAGTGATGTGAAAATAATGTGGAAAAACTATTTACTGGTTATAAGTAGATCATACCCGGTTGGTATGATGAAACTTACTCGGAGGAAGTGGAAAACTCGTTCATCGGTTATTAGCAAAGATATCCTCATACTCGGTTAGTATGATGGATAGTTAAAAATATATTTTTGTCGGAAGTGCTCTCCCTTAACTATGTGCCACTACTTAAACAGTTTGGGAGACCTTCTTGACGGGAACTCGAATAGCTCCGATAGGCCGGATGCCTCGGTTTTGAAATTTAGGGGCTAATATGCCTGGTTTTGAAAATCTCGAACAGTGGCCATAGGCCAGTTGGCACGAGCAGAAGCTTGTAAACAAACATGAGATATATACCATAAAACATTAATTAAATGAATTGTTTGGCCATGGTACAAAGACAGGACCAACATATTCAGTCAACTAATGGCAGTGCGACATCACAGCTCTCCAAACTAGTCAAGACAAACAGCTGCAGGTTGATTTAAGGGTCAGGGCCGTTGGATCAGTGGCACCATAGATTATATGGCACGATGTGAAAATATTGATTGTGCATGCACTATGTGTACGGGACCTTCAAGACGCCCAAGAGGGGTAGTGATGTGTCTTAGGGCCTTGCACGATCTGGTGGGTATAAGGGTAGTTTGTCAGACCAAGTGACCTTCCGAAGCTCAACATAGCTTCAAGCGCACGAGACCGAGGTGGGGTCAGGATGAGGTCTCTGTCCTCATACGAACACGAAGAATTGATTTCGGGATTTGAGGGTCAGATGTCACGTACCTCCACTCATTCTCAGGGTAGAAGTGGATGTACTTTTATCTAGGTGGTCGGTAAAGTCGCTCTGACGCCATAAGTGGGTTCGGTAGATGTGTTGGCCTATGACTGTGTGATTGACCTTCATGATGAAGGATGCTCTTTTAAAAACTGAGATTTTTTTTTAAGTTGAGAAAATCTATGGAAATTAAGGAGTTTGGCCCACTCCAAAGTTGAAAACATTTTTCTTTAACTCCAGTTTTTTTTGAAATACTCATTTACTGAGTTTTAGAAACTCGTCCCTTTTTTCTATCCCTTTTTCAGGAAAAGAGAAAATAACTAGGAATAACATCGAGCCTTACCCTCTGTTGGGTATGCTTAATTTCTCTTAAGCTTGCATTTTATTTGATAAATGTCTTTACAGGGAATAAGGTCGAAAATACGTCTGGCTCATCTTGAATTAAAGAAGGGGGAAACTCCTCTTAAACGGAGAAAGTGGCGAATTGTTCACAGGAATCCAACCAAACCGGGTTGGGGCACGACATAGATGTCGACATGGCACCTGATATTAGAGGTGGTTTCGAATATACATGGAATAATAGAAGTGAGAATATAATTTAAGAGTCTGTTTTGAGAGATTCCTAAAATCCAATGAGGTTTATGGTTGGGGGCTCCAAGTACCACTTTTGATCACGAAGTTAGGTTGAGTGGATAAAAGGATGCATGATATTAGATAACACATCATCAACATCGTATAAGGGGCACATATCATTATGAATATGTTTCCTTATAAGTGCAATATATGTACGCACATATTCCTAATAACCATGAGAAACCCATGTGTGAAATCTTCGTGGATATAGGGGCATGTGTGAAATCTTCGTGGATATAGGGGCAGAACTATCATGTGTAAAGTTGTGATGACATATGTACTATCAACAACGGTAAAAGGGGGATAATCATCTGATGATGTTACTTGCGAGTGTGTTAGACGCACATCCCCTTGAATCCTAGTGTCACATATGAGAGAACTCTAGATGATTATTTGAATCATTGTGTAAAATGAATGAAATGAAAGAAATAAACATTTAGATAAAAAATACTTGAAAATGTATTATATGGAAATAGAGAGTTATGTGCTCGTGAATAAATATTAATATAAATAAAACTTAATAAGAAATTAAGTACAAAATAGATTGTAAACCAGACTCGATTTCGATAAACACATTCATTAGGTTTTTACTTCAGCCACTCACCTAAACATTTCATGTACATGTAAATATACACCAAATAGTACAAGTCAGTCTCAACTTCTAAAATCACCTTAATAAGTTACGAGACTTAAATAACATACATAATGTTATATATTTTTTACTTGTTAGTCATCTTATTTTTGAGTAAAATATGTATTTTATTTATTTTACTACAATTTTATAAAATATTTAAATTTTATAAATTTTTATTATAAATATTAGATAGTTCTAATTCAATGAAAATATTTATTTTATTATTGTCGAGTAGAATGAATGTGACATATTGTCACACTAATGGGGAAACTCAGAGAAGCGACAATATATGTAAGTTATGTTTGTTTTCCATAAATAGGTAACCTAAATATGATTTAACATATTTTTTTTATTGAAATGCATGAATATTGATAAAATATAGGGTTCTATTGCATTACATAAGTTCATGTATATGGTCATATCTTCGAGTATGTTTTTATTTCGCCATATTCATTTAGTTAATTAGTTAGATATTGTATATTTTCAATTGTGTAGATATTTTTCAACAAATGTACATCATTACTCCCAATTTAATTAGATATTTTTACATATTTGTTCAACCGTTTATAAAAAATTTGATAATTTGAGATAAGTTGACAAAATAGTACCAAATACCAACAACAATAATAACACCAATAAATTTCAATAATAACACCAACAAATCAAACAATGAAAGGCAAAGCCTTTGATCCAAAAGTGGAAATAAAATTTAGCTTTAAAGCATGAGATAATGGATATGTTTATTTGTATGGTGGTTTAGAGACGAATAAATACAGAAACTAAAATAGGGATAAACAAATTAATTAAAACTGAAATAGAAAATACTCGAAAGTTGGATTGGGTATCGGGAGAGTTTCCATAAACTAAATATATGGTGATACAAAAATACATTGAAATAAAATATGTAATCCGGGTTGGTTGGATGTCAGAATCCATTTATAATCTTTGATTAGGCATATGAAATAACTCGAATCAAAGTCCGAAAGTCTAAGTAAGTGAGCAGTTAAGTGTGGAATATAAAATTAAATACTCGAGGGAATAACTATTTTATTTTTTCTAGTTATAATCATATATATATATATTTATTTATTTGAAAAGTACAAAAGTAAACTAAGTAAAATACTTTTTTAACATGCAGTATATGGTGATCCCATGACCATTATGTACATATATTCTTATTATTTTTCTTCTTTTTCAATCTTCCTTCGAGTTTGGATAATATATAATCAGATGATCCTCGGAGTTTGGATAGTATATAAATAGATGACCCAACTCCAATGTTCCCAATTTTTTCATGTGAAATTAAATCAAGATTTGTCCACTCCCTAACTCATTACCAGTTAAAAAAATGGAAGGATAAAGTTCATAAATTATGAATTGATAATGAATAACTGATATATTTAACTCAAGCCGCTACCCAACAACTCAAGTATAGGACAATACTTGGGACGTGCAATCCCTTCCGAAATCCAACACCAACCGAGTCGAATTGCTTTTTCAACCCGATCGTAGCTCCATGTGTAGCTACAAGGCAGGCCTTGGTGGCACGACTCATTGAAAAACGTCCCGGGGTCACCCCAAATCACGAACGAATGGAAGAACTTTGAATTCTCAATCTCCAAAAAAGGGTGGTACGCATGACTCATCAAAGTGATTATTTATAGGCTTCTTTAAAGAGAGTAGTGGGCCATAGAGGGACAGAAAATGCCATCCCGACCTATAATTGGAGACAATACAATTGGCCTAAACCAGGAACGCTGTTGGCATGTTGCCATGGTTTTTCTCTTCATCAACTGTAGCTAACAGACTCTGCAAGTGCAAATCCATTACCCACTTCAGCAATCTCACTAATCTTTCATCTCTCTAGCGTTTCAAAGCGCATTCTTGATGCCCATTTTTCTAACAGTGGGTTAGATATTTGACTGATTGAGGAGCTGAGAGGGAGGGTCTACGAAGAAAGGGGATTAGTGTTACAACCTATCAGAGCCATAGGCACCATAAACTTGATTCATTTAAGGTACAGCGAGAAGAGACATCGAGTCCCTAAAGAAAGGCTAGCTTGTCCGTATCTTTGATTCCTACGTTATTGTCCTCCCTCTCAACAACTAAGCATTTATTTGTGCAAAAAAAAAACAACTAAGAATTTACACAACACAACGACTGGCACATGCACCACATCTTATATATTACAAGAGTAAGTTCTCACTGAAGGAAAAACTGAAGATCACAACGGGCATATACAAGGCTGGACCAGGCAAAGACACGAGATCCTCTATACATCAGACAAGAACTTTATGCCGAGTCTACATGCTGTTGAGCGAGATACTTCTCCCTTCGTTCTATCTGGAAGAAGAATCTTAAGATCAGTGGAATATCCAGTATAGAAAACCATCAGCTTGACATGAACTATATAGAAAAGTTTGCAGGAGTTTACTTACCCATTCATTGATCACGAGACCTTCACCTACTCCCTGAGGTCCCGTCTCTGTGGCTGTGGGTTTTTTGTGGGTTTCAAGTGCAGCCTCAGCTTCTGCTAGCTGCCGCTTCAGTTTTTCCATTGCCTACACAGAATAAGTGAAAGATTCAGAGTCATCAGTCTGTGGTTAAGATTTCACTTTAAGATCTACAAGCAGCAGCACATGAATATGCACGTGTACAAGTCAGCCAATTGGAACTTACAGGACTTGAGCATTCTGCATCTAAAAAGATAACTCGTAAAATCCTCTCGATTATAACTTGTTCCTTTTGTTCATCAAACTGGGAGTTAAATATAAACAAAATCTTGTCAAGATCAATGTGCATGATTAGATAAATAGCACAACTGGAAGCTGAAACAAAACTTAAAAAACTAAATATTGTGTATTTAATCTGAAACGCCCTAAATATCAAAATCCAGCTAGATGGTGTGCTAAATAACAATAGGGTTTGCCAAGAGCCATAAAAATGTACCAGTCATCACAATTTGGGAGCCTTACCAGTTCTGGCACGTAGTCTGTTCCTCCTCTCACTTTCAGGCTCATTATCTTGAACTTAATTTTTCTCTTCTGGTCCAACCGCTTTTCATTGTTCTCGGGTTGTTCCACAAACTTGAAGACTGTCCAGATGCCAAATTTAAAACCAAAACAAGAAACCAATCAACAAAGTTCACATGGTAGGAACAGATTTTGCAAGGTTTTTTAAATTGCTCTTTGGTAATTGTAACTAATTACCTGTGGCAATTAGGCTTTCACCCGGAGCAAGGATGCCACCAGGAGGCCGCATATAGCAACTTTTTGGGGAAGTTGTTTGAAACTAGAGAAGCATAGGAAAGAAAATGAGTTAAAATTGCCAAGATGTTGGCAAAAAATCAATGATTTGGTAGGCAGTCGTAATCCCACATAATCAATTTAATAAGAAAATACACTAATCATTAAGAGACTTGGTTTCCACTAGGCTGGTATGTGCCTAACCCTTCTGGGGCAGTAAAACATAAGATGCAGTTAGATAAAAGGCTCAGGAGCTACAAGAAGTAAAAACTAGAACCAGAAATAAAAGCACAGTACAGAAAAATAATTGGAGCCACCAGACCACTAACTAAATCCACGGGCATAGGACAGCTTCTTCTTGAATAAACTGGCCAACAAGAACAAACTTTATTATAATAGGGCACATGACTGGATTCAATATGCCCTGTTCGTCTGATAACTCGTAATTAACTATGAGAAGAACTTTTCAATTAAGCAGAACGCATCAGTGATAAGAAATTGTAATCCCTTCATTGAAAATAAAACTGGGGAACAAGAACAAACTTTATTACAACAGGTGATTTTCCCAAAAAGTATCTTGCCTTGAAAGCTACATGCGACCTGCTGGTGTTCTTCAATCTGACTGCGCTCCTAACCTGCTTCCCCGGCTCATCTGCAATACCGCCAATGCAACAAACTATCAGCTATCTGGAATCCCAAGGATGAAGCAATCATAGAATGAAATAAATGAAAATCAAGAGCTGTCTTGATCCTACTTAATGAAAACAAAAGCTAATCCTTCGAAAATTACAATAATAAGAGATAGACAACCGCTTATTTTGCAGCATGAGCAGCGACGTTCACAAGCTTCGGCGATTAGTGATTAGTAAATTGAATTTACTAAACAGTTCAGGGAAGTCAAGTCAACTGCATCGAGCTAAAGACTACCACATACATGGAAAATAGAGGTTATTCGACGGATCGAGACGGAGCCTCCGGCGTGCAGGGAGAAAGGAGCGAGCCACCAAAGACACCGTGTTCGTCGAGCTCGGCCGGAGCTGCAATCCACTGGCGCGGCCACTCCCGCCAACTTGATCATGATAGACGCTGCTGTTGTGGAGGTTCTGAGTGGAGGATGCGGATGACGTAGTCGTGTTGTTCCCACCGCCGCTGTCATTATGCCAGAACGGGCACAGGCCGAAGAGCCTCCTCCTGTCGCGGGGCCCGGACAAGTACGATATCGCCATACGAGAGCGTCCGCTGTTGCAGGCGCTTGCCTCCACGCGCCGATTAGGCGAGTAAAATTGGTACGCGCTGCCGGAGAGGAATTCTTTCCGCTGTAACAGTCCGCGGGAACTCACAACAGAGTACGAAACGCAAAAACATAATTTGTGGGCGGTGGGGGAGAATACGCAAAGAGGAAAGGGTCATGAACTCAAACCTGATTTAACTTTGGGAAGAATATGCAGACCGGTCAGGACACAATGGACCGGAACTTGTGTGGAGGAATTAGAAATTTGGATAGGCATGCGGGTGGGATGGAAGGGATTTGTAGAGGATTCAGGGAAGGGATTAATATAATATATTTAATCTCCTAAAAAAAATTGAGAGCGGTAATTAATAAAAATGTAAAATAATAATTATATAATTTTTAATTAATTTAAATAATTTTTAATTAATTCATATTTATATAATTTTTTAAATTATATTAGCAAAATTTATATATATAATAAAATATTAACATAAATATAAAAATATTATATCAAATAAATAATATATAATTATATTATATATGATAAAATATATGCATCATATTTTTAATATAAAATTATATATATTAAAAATAAATAATTAATAAATAAATATTAAATATATGTAATTTTTATTATCAAAAAAATAAATAAATATTAATTATATAATAATTATATAATAATTATATATATATATATATCCAATTTCCAAGATTTTTTTTTGCTCAACACCATTTCCAAGATTGAGTTTAAACAAAAAATTAACATATACTCTAAAATACAATTTGGATATATTTATCAAAATAATACTAAATTATCAATGTTTAAATTTATTATTTTTAGCAAAAATTAGATATTTTATAAAATTTACTTAACAAGTTCACAATTATTTAGAAATATAGAGAAAATATATAATATAAAATATAAAATTTTTATTTACTTATTTTCAATAATGTTTATCTTAATATTAGTGAGTTGGAACTATTTTCCAATATTTAGGATTTATTTATAGTTTTTTATTTCTCTTTAATACTTATAAATGTGTTGAGTGAGTGGGTTAGCAACATTAATTGAGAACAAAATCAATAATGGAGTAGTTTATTATTTAATATGATTTTTACTCAAAATGATTAAAATAGGGTTTTTATAAAATTTTCATTTTTTAAATTTATTTTCAAGATTGTTTAAGAGTTATATACCCACTATAATATATCTTCAAAATCGTTATTTTTAGTAGTTAAATCACATAATCGACTGTAAAAGGATAAATTCAAGTAATTATTATATATTTTTTAAAAATGGTTGGATATAAACTATTCTATCAAGTTTATAAAATATTTCACTATACTCACATATCACATATAATAAAACTACATACAATTAGCATGCAATACTTATACACGTATATTTAAATCAATTCGAATTACCGAGTAGATATATATCTCTAGCGAAAATTCAATCAATCAATATGATCTAATATATCCTAGGCTTAGTAAGTGTGACTCTTATTTCTTATTCGGAACATGTTTCACTCCTATTATCATCGTTCATATATAGTTATAATCTCTCCCCTATTTCCTATCCTCTTTTGCAACATATTTTTTCCTTTTATTACTATACTTTAGGTAAGTGCCATGCACTTGATATTATCAGAATATAATACTTATTTAAAAATTAACTTATTATATCGTAAATTCTTCTATCATATAATACAACACATGGTATTTAAACACTATTTTATTATGTACAAGAAAAAAAATACGCACATGACATATGTTAGAAAGTGTTTGATTGTTACTACTTTTTAAAAATTATATGGGGATGTGTCCCATTATTTCATAAATTACATGGATTAATGTCTATTATTATATTAGATTTTAACTTAATTTCTTAGTTGTACGTCTTAGCTTATTTTACATAAGTTACTTGAGCTTCTTCATATCTCCGGAATCAATTGTCCAAATTAATTTTTCATCTTTTCGTACTCGAGTCCATTTCTTAATGTCAAGCTTTAGCCATTTTCATGAATAGTTGCAAAGTTATTTTATAAAACATGAGTATTAACCTTATTCATAGACACTAAACTTTATGCCACTTTCATAAATAGTAACTTAAGTCATTTATATAAACATGAGGTATATCCCTTTTTCATTATCCATAGGCCTTATGACCCTTTTAAAAACAGTGGCCTAATTCCTTTTTATAAACATGAGCCTTACCTCATTTTAAAGACATAATCTTAGTCTATTTTTCTTAAACTTAGTCCATTTTTTTAAACATGGGTCATATCCCTCTTTTTATGGAGATTGTAATGGGTCACGTTCTCATCCCTTTTTAAAAAATTCGTGTCATATATTCTATGTTATCGGGTCTTAACCCACTTTTTAGGACCGTTCGAGATATCTTTTGTCCTTTGATAAAAAGTTTCGTGTCAATATTTCTAGGTTTTCAAGAAAATATTTTCCAAACATTCATATTATAATTTCATAAAAATGGAGAGCATAGCTATATCGGTCCAATCGTATGCGAAGTTGAAAATCCCACTCACCATTGTAATTGAGATATTTTCGTCCCAACGGTATTTCCCTTCATCTCGGGAGGCATGACTCCCCTATGATACCTGTCGAATTCTTTTACATAAGTTAAAGAATAAATTTGACAACAGCTTCGACCTTAACATAGTACTCTATACTACCCCATTATTTTTTAAAATTACGATTTTGTCCCTTGGGTCCAGTTCGCTCAACTCTCACGTATCAATGAACTTGTAATGACTAACCCTTGCTCATTATTTCTTTTCACAAATTTAAGGTTATACCCATGTTGGTTCACATTTTACAAAATGCCCAAAAATCTCTAAGTTTCTCGATTAAATCCTTAACTTTTCTAAATTTTGTATTTTGGTCCCTAAGTTGGGTAAAATTATCATTTTGCCCTTACACCTCAAAATATTTCCTATTCAGACCCTATACTTCACAAATCTTTCCTTTAGGTCTATTAAGTTCCTTTAGTCCCATTTGGATTCTCAAGTTTTTAGAAAATTTCCTATTAGTCCCAAACTTTTAATTATTTACCATTTACCCCTCTAGTTTTTTCCAAAAATTTTATTTAGGACCCTAGCCTCTCCTAAGCTACTTCTTTGAGTCTCTGATATTTTTTAAACTTCTTTTCAGGTCTTTAGATTTCCACTTAATCTCATTTGTGTCTCCATTTTCCTAAAATAGCACTTTGACACAAATATTTTAAAAATTATATTTTAATCCCCCAACTTTCTTATCCTTTTAAACACCTCCATAAAATTTACAAAAATCCATTATAAGTCCTTCATCTTATTCCCATATATGCACAATCATTGTCTGGAATTCCTCAATTTTAAGAATGTTATTTTGGTTGTGATCGATTCTTCACTAAAAAAACTAACGCAGTTCTAAAAAATGATGGGAATTCATTGGAGATGGCGAGTTGATTGTCAATATAGGTAGGGTTGGAAAGTTGATTCCTTTTCACCTATTTGAGCTTATATAAATACATGATTTCTTTAATTATCATCCGTATCCATTATCAGCTTACTTATGTATTGGTTCACATGCCCAAATATCTTAATTATCTTGGTTGAGTTCCTTAGACTCAAGACCCGGTTCAACCCCAATTATATTCCAATCTCAGTCAAATTCCAATTCACTAAAAAACCCAACTAAGCCCAACTCATTCTACACGTCTAAAGCTCACCAAATTTTCTGCCTAAACCCATGAATGGTTGGTTCCCCCCATGCCCAACATCTTTTCTTCCTCTTTCAACCAAAACTCCTGAAGTACTTCCAAACCCTCAACTTGATTTTACTAAATCTCTTAGCTTCGAAGTCCAACATTGCCATTACTATAGAGCTCCAATAGTCGGAGATGGATTCCCTTTTCGACCTAAATACGATCATGTGAAATCACTTCTCTAGTTTCCTTCCTGAAGACTCATCAACGAGTTCATTAATGCAAAAGGGGGACTTCAGCTCTTTGAAGTCAAGACCTTCCACTAGTCGAGCCTTTACCAACTAAGCATCTCTAACACTTGTAGTGTATGTCATGAAATACTGTTGGTCGAATCTATCAAACTCGACCTCCTTCCACCTTGACACAAACCAACATATATGGAACTCACACCAAAATCATATAATCTTCCATCAGCTCAACCTCATGCAAGTCTCCCCTAGACCAGTGCCCTCCCGCTATGCCACATACTGAGCTCATTTTCTTCAGCAAACTTCTATTCACAACTTTGTCATTGCTATTTTTGTTTCTGCCAAAGTTATCTCCACTAGAAGTAAGTCTAACTTCCTCTTAGTCCAAGAGGCTTCCTCCCATAACCGAGCTCACACCTTTCCTATGAAGCCCAAAGTAGGAGGGTTACGAGTGGTGGTTAATTCCCCGACATCGCATCTACGATTCTGTAAGAATCATGGCTTATTCCTTCCTAACTCGAGACCCACTACTCAACAAGTCACCAATTTTATTTTGGGTGAGTACTTTGGTTTGCGTACTATCACACCTCTCAACCCAATGGTATGATTCTTCCTATCTTCTCGGAGTTTCCCCCTTTCATTCGTCCTTATGGGTATTTAACCATATATCAACTTTGTAAACCCTGTTCCTTCGAAGTATAGAAATAAAAGGGAAAAACCCCAAATTTTCAAAAGAAAACCGGGTAACCATTGAGACTGGAAATGTTAAATGAGGAATTAAGACGGGAAACTTGATATCCCAAGCAATAATTAAATCACAAAAGTCATGAAGGAGAAACATGAAGTGGATTGGAGGTGAAAACCAGACCAATTCAAGGTGAACCGGACCTTAACTAGATTGAACCAGGTCGAACCATGAAGAACCGATTCAAAGATTCATTTTTCTAGGTGGCTTAAAGATATCAAATTGGAAAATTGAAGCCACCAATATGTAGAAAATGAATTTAGAAATTTTTTATTTTTGGAAAACAAGTCGAATCGAGCTTGAACCGGTTGATTTTCAATTTTGGGTCACTGGACCGGTCAATGGACTGCTGCTAGATTAGCACACAGTTAGTAGGCATGACCAATCATCGTGCAACACATGGCAAAGCGCACCAAGTTAGTCTCTTAGTCATCGCTTGAAAGAGTTGACCAATCAGCGAGTGACACATGTCCTTGGTTAAAAGGAAAATCCATATCAACGATAACTGACAATAGGAGAGTGACACATGTCCCAGTCAATGGTCAATGTCAGAAAAGCCCATTAGCAATGGCCGACCAATGAGGAGCTGACATGTGGTAAAAGTGACATGTCAATGTTCAATAGGATGTCTGAGAAACGATCGACCAATTAGAGGTCGACATTTGGTAGTACCATGTTAGATAACCCCAGCCAATCAAAGGTTAGCATGTGGTAATGGCACTATGCGTTAGGAGGGAAATCCGACGCATTTAAAATAGCCAATCTAGGAATGCCATGTGTCACGATCAATGGTCAGCGAAGACCGGTTCGGAACCAAGGATCATCGAAAAAGCGTCGGCAAGTCGGTCTAGTACCGTCACTCTGACGACCTTGAAACAACAGAAAATCTCAAGCTGAATTTCGACCATCTCCAACCTCAGGTGACCGGTTCAAGCTTCCCACAGCTCCTCACGACCAACCCCCGACCTCCAAGAACCTTCGAGGTAAGCCAATTCCGTCCCATTTTTCTAGAATAGTGAAGTTGTAGAAAATGAAACACTGAAACTTCTCTCATCGAATTCTCTATGCTCAAGTAACCAATTGACCTGAGGTTTATCTTGGGAGACTCCCCTTGAAGAGCACTAGCCACCTCCATCCAAAGCTCAGACCACTACCCCCTCACCAGTAAGAAAATCAAGCCTCTTTCTAGAAAACTTTTCTAATGAAGCTTCGTTTGAGCTCATTTCTGAGCCAATGAACTATTTCAAAGCTTGAAATGACGAGTGAGACATAGAGAAGATGATTCTGATCATGAATGGGAGCAATTGCCCACGTTTGGGTGGTCAAATAAAGAAAACAATTTTTTGGGGTCAAATGGCAATTTTGGGGAGAATTGGGCAATTTGGGAATTATGGAAAAATTGGGGCATTTTTATGAAATTAACTCTCAATTGAGGTCCAATTGGGCAATTGGATGAAATTGAGGACCAATTGACAATTTTTAAAAATTTAAGGACCAATTGAAAATTTTTAGAAATGTAAGTTCCAATTGGAAATTTTGGAAAAATTAAGGGTCAATTGGAGATTTTAGAATAATTAAGGACTATGAGGGGTATTTGGAAATCCTAGGGACTTAATTGAGAATTTTGAACTTTTTGGAGGCCTTTCATGCCAAAACTTTCCTCATTAGCATGTCTAAACCATGTAGGGACATATTGGACCGGACCGTGTATGAGGAAGCATGACCAGAACTAGAAGTTCGGCTGGGACAAACAAGTCACATTCATCGGGTGTGTGGGTTTAGCATCATGCCTGGTTGGACTGATGAGCACCATATTCTCGCATTTAAATTGGTTTTCTAGGACCGCCTGCCCCTAACTAGTTAAACAAGCTTAAAACTTTTGCGAGGCTATCCTGATATTACGTGGAATATGCGATGGTCGGATAATACCGTTCGAGTGGGCCCAAGGCCAATGGGCACAGGCGTAGGCCCGTAGACAAGATGAAGACTATATGCCTAAAAACTCTCATAAGAATTAGTGAATTGTGTGTGATTTGGTTACAGTGCCGAAGCCGGACACACAAATTCATTGGGCTAGTAGCCACTAAGCCGAAGCCAGGTTGTCGAACTCGTTGGGCTAGTAGTTACAAAGCTGAAGCCGAGTTGTTGGGTCCGTTGGATCAAGTAACACCAAAGATAACAACTATAAATAATGAAAATTGTTGATTTTGCATGCATGAGATGCAGGACCATCGAGATGCTTGGTATGAGGTAGTGGTAGTTCCAAGGGTTGTTAAACGACCTAGGGAGCATAAGGGTGGTTCATCATCCAGTATGTCGAGGAGCTCCGAGAACTCCCTATGCACTAAAACCGAGGTCGGAGGGGGAAGAGGTCTTGTCCCACAACATGGACACAAAGTATGGCTTGGGTTTGAGGGTTGCACAATTGATGTCCACTCAAACACGGGGTATAGGCCATGAATCTCTATCAGGGTGGACGGTAAAGGCACTTCGGTCCACAAGTGGAATAGTCGAGGACTGTTCTGTGAACGTGTGATCCCTTTTTATGATAAACAGGGTGTGTGATTGTGTGCCAACCCAAGAAGGGGTAAATAGTGGAACACCACGAATGTATAGAATACCTAAACAAATACACCTCTAAGATTTCCCACTCACTTAGTTATAAGAGTCATCCTCTCCCTTTAACATTTTTCAGGAAGGAGACGGTCATTCCAAAACTCCCCTTGCCAAGCCTTGAAACCCAGGTACAAATCTCGCTATTAGTTTTTTTATAATGCCATTTTAGGGAACAACAATAGATAATACCCATGACTCTTCATGATCTAGGGGAGGAAATAGCTCCTTGGGGTCAAGAAGGGTGGTAGGTTGATCATAAGGTTCCGACCAAACCGGGTCGGAGCGTGACAACTTTGGTGGTATCAGAACCTATGCTCTCCTAGATACATTGTCAAGACTTTATAACCTAAAGACTAATATAAACACTTTCAAACCAAGACATTGCATCTAGAAGAGGAACCGAGAGAACAAGGGCAGTGATTGTGAATTTCGTCGGTAATCCCCTTCCGGAAGAAGAATCTAGAGGAGCCTAACCAACCCTCCAAGGAATTAGCTCGAAACACCAATGGTTGTACGCAAAGTTCACTAGGGTATTTGGAAAACTCAACCTCAACACCGAACCCAACCTAGACTCCGAGTCCCACACCCGGCCCGAGGAAGTACAGTCATAGTCTACTTCCACCTGTGCCCCTCCTCTCTTTGACATTCCAAAATACCTAAAATCACTTTGATAGTTGGGATGCAAGCCTTTCCAAGGGGAGAAGGATGCTGTGGTAGCTATGGATTTGCTAGCCAACCTTAAGAAGTTTATGGGGATTATAAGGATGCCTCCAGAATAGATGGTGAATCAGGTCGAATTCTTCTTAGAGTCTAATGCCAAGAGATGGTGGGACAACGTGAGGAGCCTTTCCTCTACCACACCCACCTAGGAAGAATTCGAGGAAAAATACTCAGAGGAGTACCTGCCCCCCACCTAATCAATGAGAAGAAACTAAAGTTCTTTCGGCTCTGGCTAGGAGCGAGTATGGTCTCGGAGTATGAGACCAAGTTTAACGAGTTAACACCCTTCACCCCCGACTAGGCCGGACCTGCCTATATCTGCCAAAAGTTCATATAGGGGCACACTATGGACGTGAGAAACTAGATGGGAGTATTGGGACACACCACGGATTTAGCCGCCATTGTCAGCATGGCCCACGAGTGCGAGCGTCTTGTACAAATGAGACGCCACCGAATGGATCAAACTAGATGAAGGGAAGAGAAGGGCCATAATAGCAGGGGAGGCCGAATGGAGCAAGGTGGGTCGCGATGGGGGACCAAGACAAGGTTCCCGAGAAGAGGGGAGGGTTATTTAACATATAGGGAGGTGAACACATCCCCTCAGAGGAAGAGCCCCTATTACCCCAGGTGCCAGAGGACCCATGAAGGGTCATGGCCCATGTTTTTTAGGTGTAGACAGCTTGGGCACTATGTGAGGAACTTCCCAGCACTTTGAGGCAATGCCTAGCGAAATGCCTCTCAACCACCACATGAGAATCAAAGGGAACCCAATGGGGGAAGGGAGGCAACCACCCGAGTCCTAGCTAGAGTATACAACCTCACTCAGGAGAAAGCCTGGAAGGACCTAAGTGTGGTAGCTGGTATGTCCCAACCACTTCCTTTAGACAAGTTTGTAACCCTGAGTCATGTAGTCCGTATTCTTGAAATAATAAGTTCCATTCTCTCAAGAAATTCTGTTAAAATTTTCACTCAAGTCATGTACAAATATTCGGAAGAGAGATATACGCTCTGTCATGCCTCGACCTGGTTTGATCGGATCCTTGTGAGCAACCCGCCACTCCCTTTGGCCTATGAAGGATTTCACTTTCTTCTAAACCGCGAGGCATCCTTTTTACCTGATTTTCCTGGAATAACATTATATAAAACTGAATGTGTTAAAACTTACATACCTGTCCTAGTCTTAAGGGTTTGACTTCGAGGAATTCCATAAGGGTTTGCCTTCCTTCCTGAAAAGAGTTAAAGGGAGTGGGTGAGTTTCTACAACTCACTGAGCAGGTGTTGCAAAATGAGTATTTTTTCTAAAACACTCTTTTTCACTAAAATCTTGGGGTTCTTCTTGTTTTTAGAAAATCAAATCACCCTTTTTAAATTTTCTTCACCAATATGTGAGTTTAACTCTTTTAACACTTCCCCTTGCTTAGGAAGTGTTCCACATAGTACAACCATATGTGTTTTTAAAACATTTCACCATTTCACTTATTAAGTGTGTTTAGCTCTTTTAGCACACCCCTTGCCTCGGGAGGCATTTAGCAAACAAACACATGCCTTTTATCATAAAGAGTACAAACATTCATAGGGCAATACCAGACTGTACCCACTTGGGGATCAGTAAGACTTTGTCATCCACCCTCATAGAAGTCCTAGACTTCTACTCTGAGTGTGAGTGGACGTCCCAAATGTCCGACCCTTAGACCTGAAATTCACTTCGTGTCCATTTAAGGATGGATACCTCATCATATCCATACCCTGATCTTGTGTGCATGAAGTCCAAACATAGTAGCTTCAGGAAGCCTAAACACAGTAGCTTTGTGGAGCCCAAACATAGTAACGTCATGACTAACTTGTACGATGAGAAGCCTAGACACAATAGCTTCCCCTTCCCTTATCACCACCATGTCGTCCAACAGCACTTAGAACCCATCACTACCCCCTAGGGCATTTTGATGGTCCCGAATCCATAAGTGCATGCACAAACAAGTATTTTTCATGATCATGCCATTTTCTTTGGTGACGATGGTCCAACGGCCCTGAAACTCAACCCGACCTACAACTGTTTGTCTAGGTTAGTCCGTTGACCTAGCCTTGATGCACTGCTGCCAGCCCATCGAGCATTGTCAGCCTTGACTCGATACCATAGCGAATCACACAATAATTTCCCATTTTAAATAGAAGTTTTTATGGCTCTTCCTAATCATGTTTGTTTACATGCTCCAACCCATGTCCACTAGCCTTAGGCCCACTACATGTGTTTTTCCAAAAAACTGGGCCTTGAGCCCTATGAGATCAAAACCTAAGGCCTTGGCCTGTTAGAGCTGCTCTAGCTCCCATCAAGAAGGTCTCCCAAATTGTTTAAGTAGTTGTCACACAGTTAAGGAAGAACACTTTTGACAAAAATCACGTTTTATCTCAACACACCAACCGGGTATGATGATAAATTCGCTTACAACCGATATGCGAGTTTCTCCTTTTCTTAAGGAAGCTCATCATACCAACCAGGTATAATGGTTCTTTAATCCTACTCACAACTGGTAACTAGGCTTTAGTCTTTAAAATAGTGCTTATCATTCCAACTGGTATGATGTATAAAATTCCCACTCACCTATCGATTGTGATGTGTTCGTCCTTAGTTAATTTCCAGTCCACGCTAGCTCTCTCTTGCTTGTGTTCTAGTCTCAATAAGAGTTTGGGTATCATTATCAATAAGAGTTTGGCATAATAGCCTTCATTTTCTCACGTATGAGCGACTAGGCCCAAATTCTCGGTCTATAGCCCTTATGTCCCTAAAGTTCATTTTTCTTGACTTTGGGCCCCTAACGCTAACTTTTCCCCCCAACCGAATCCCAAGGTTTCCAATATCCTCTTTGGATCCTCAATTTACTTAAAATTATGTAAAGGGCTCAAGTTTTCAAAATTTCCAATTTGGTCCCCCAATTTTCCAAAATTACCATTTTGCCCCTTCTTTCCAAAAATAACGATTTGACCCCAATTCATTCAAAAATTGACCAATTGGTCCCCCAAAATCTTTCTCATTATCAATTGACCTTCAATTTTGATAAATTGCATGGAGCAGTCAAATTTTTGAAATCCCCAATTTCCCCCAAAATTTTCCCTATTCCCCCCCTTTTGGCCGAATTTAATTTCTTCAAATTAGCTATTCAATTGAGGTTAGTTACTCCAATTGATGGCATGGATCGGTTTCTACACTTCCATACGATCAAATGGAGCTTTGAATTAAATAATTTGAGTTTGAAACAAGATCAAACGGAGCTTCGTCGGAAAACCGGTCCTAGAGAGAGAAAGCTTTAAAAGCTTATTGTGAGGGGTGTGACAGTCCAAGATCTCGATCTAGAGAGGTAGCTCTCATCTTTAGAATCCTTCTAGGATCAATAATTTCTATAATTGAGTCCATATGAAGGGGAATTTCGTTAGTGAAATTCGACACTTTCTCTCTCCAGCACCAATCTGCAACGATGGAGTACGACCAAATTGGCTTACCTTTCAGCACTATGGAGGTCGTGTGGGGGTTGTGAAGACTTTGGGGAGGCTTGGTTTGGCCGTAGGAGGGCTAAATTGGCCGAATTCAGCTAGTCCAAAATAGGGCAGCTTCAATCTGACGGAGTTGCTTCACTGTTTGATCTCGCTGGCATTTCTCCAACGATCCTTGGGTCAAAGGGAGGTTTCTATCAGGTAGTTGACTTCCCCAAGAGTCTTGAGGACCTGACTTTGCCTTATGAGGCTGAGAAAAGTGCCCAAGTCAGAGCTATGGTTTGAGCTTCACCGAAAAATGGAGCACTTCGGAGGAGGAGAGGATTTGAGGTGTGTGAAGGATGAATGTTGGGGAGCTCTTTATATAGGAAGGTCAAGGACCCTCTGCCCTACTAGTTTCCATTTTGGTTGAGCTTATTCTCTTTAGAAAATGTCCAAATCAGAGAGAATACTCCTTCGCCAGAGGAGGAAAGTTTTTCCGCCATATGAACAGTGTTGTCATCCCAAGGAAGAAGATGACACTGTTTTGAACCGGATTGGATTCAATGGCAAAAATTGGTCGGTGCAGTCCCGATTTGACTGGTTTTCTCAAAATTAAAAATTTCTAAATTAATCTAAATTCAATTTCGATCTAATGGTAGCCTTAATTTTCCAATTTGAGATTTTAAGCCACCAAGAAAAATGAATTTAGAGACTGGTTCATGTATAGTTTAAACCAGTTCAATTCGATTCAAGTCTGGTTCACCCTGAACCAGTCTAGTTTTCCCATCCAATTTACTTAATGGTTCTTCCCCATGATTTTCATGAGTTTTTGGTTACTTGAGATTTTCCAATTTCCCATCTTTACCCCTCTTTATCATTCTCAGTCCCTTAAGTGGTTCAGTTTTCTCATTTAATTGACCAGTTCTTTCCTGGTTTTCCTTGATCCGAGGTGACGGGTTTCACCACTCTCCCCTCCTTTTAGAAGTTTTGTCCCCAAAACTAGATTATGTATCCTTTACATCGGGAATAATTTCCCTTGATGTTAGCTTGGGGTTTGCTTGACATGCTACCACTTTGGTTGTTTCTTCCCTTAGCACTTTAAACCACGCACTTGAGGAATTTCTCTTCTTTTCCATTATCCACTCACTCCATGGAGTGTATCATAATTAGGCATGTCTTACCCACTAGTCCAAAGGTACATCCTTAGGATCACTTCTTACTTTGCTTAGGGTAAGACTTTTCCTCTTAAGGGTTCTTGTCAAGGATTTCAGAATTGGGAGTTCCAAAATTTCTGATCGTCCCCATGTCTATTTATTCTTTGGATCGTTAAAACCCTTAGCTCGGTGTCTTTTTGAGCTTTTCATATTTTTTTTCACAAGTTGAGGTGTTATCACCTTTTTGTCCTATATTAACCCTTCCCCCATCCGTTATTTATTACTACTCCGACCTAAATTTTATGTTTGACCTTGTCATGCTTAACTAGCTGACTATTCCTTACTTGAGTCACATTTTTCCTAGGACTGTTAGACCTACATGTCCCTTACAACATGACATGTTCTAGAACTTGCCTTTGGCCATAAAAATTCTAGAACATTTCCTTGATGGTTGTTCTCAACTTTCTAATCTTTTAGGGATCATATATTTTTGTCCCTTATTCCTTATCCGAGGAACTTTCGATATTGGGCCTTATTTAGTATGCTCCACACTATGCCAACCGTCCAATTCGTTTGGCTCCATTAAGTGAGTGTGGACCACAAGTGGTGGTTGTTTCCCTTGATCCCTTCTCAATTGAAAGGATTACATCTCCATGGTTTCTCAGATATCCTTTTCTTTATTTTCTTAATATGTGTATTCCACCCATTCTTACTTGTTACAACATCCTTTGATGCTATCTTCCTACTTACTGTTCTTTGGGTTTAACTTACTCCTTAGGCCCTCCTAGTGTGCTTCCGTTGGTCTTTTCACCTCAACATGCATTTCATTTGTAAGCTTATCTTCTCACCTCTCTTCACTTGGTTCCATTACCTCTTAGCTTAGATAAGTATGCTTCCTTATGGTTTCATTCCTTGGGAGGATTCTTCCCTTTTCTCCTGGAATTCCCTTTTCATTCGCTATCGAGGGTATCTAACTTTAAATCTATTTCATGACATCCTTTGATGCCATCCTCACATGCTTACCCTTACTTTCGGAATCTTATGGGTATGTCCTTTGGTTATCTACTACTTATCACAAGTTTATTTCCGTAGGGAATAGAAATTTCATTTATTATAATGCTAACGTATTACATGGTTTGGGCTACATTTGTCCAAGGGGTTTTGGTAAGCACTAGCTATGGTACTAGGATCCTTTCATGCTTCCTCCTGTGTGAGGTTGTATACTCTGTTTAGTAACCTTGATGTAGTGGCTATTTCTTGTCCCTCGTCTAGTGCCTTTAGGTTTCCTTGAGGTGGTCAGAGGGTACTTCGTTATGTATTGCCCCGAAGGGCTGGACAGCTCTTCTGAAAGTGACTGAGCTGTCTACATTTGAAGATACTTGACAAGCATGCCCCTTCATGGCATTTCTGGCACTTGGGCAATAGGGGCTTCTCTTTTATGGGGCTATACTTGGCTCCCGTTGGGCATGATAACCTTCCATTGTCAAAGGGAACCCCATTCTTGTCCCCCATTTCTATCCACCTGGCTCCTTTTGACCTCCCAAGGTGTTCTAGCCTTCTTCCTCCATCCTGTCGGTCTGCTCTATCTAGCGGCATCTTATCTGTACAAGATGCTCACATTCATAGGCCATGTTGATGATGGCAGCAAAATCCGTGGGGCATTCTAGTGCTCCCATTCGATCTTGTATGTCCATGTTGAAACCGTCCATGAACCGTTGGCATATGTCTGCTGGTCCAACTAAATCTGGAGCATAAGGCCTTAGCTCATTAAATCTAGTCTCATACTCCGAGATGGTGTTAGATCCTTGTTAGAGCTGGAAGAATTTCTGCTTCTTCTTGTTGATTGGGTGGAGGGTAAATTATTCCTCTAAATACCTTTCCTTGAATTGTTCCCATGTGGGTACAGTGGTGGATAAACTCTTTACATTGCCCCACCACCTTTTGGCGCTGTCCTCCAAGAAAAATTTTGCTAGGGTTACCATCTTCTCTAGAGGTGTCCTTATTATTCCCATAAATTTCTTTATGTTGGCCAACCAATCCATAGCTGCTCTAGGGTTACCATCTTCTCTAGAGGCGTCCTTTTGTCCTTGAAAGGACTTACACTCTAATTGATGGAGTGTCTTCAGATACTTTGGAATGTCAATTAGGGGAGATATATGAATGGAGGTGGGACGGGATTGTACTTCTTCAGGCCCGACTTGAGAATTGGTATCAACTTCGAGAATAAGGTTAGGTCTCCCAGACACTCCAGTAAACTCTTCATATAACCTCTTGTGCTAAGGGCTTAGTCCGGTTGGGGTTGTCTGAGCCTCTCTAGGAGCTCCTACAAGGACAAGGTTTTGGGCGGTGTCGTACAATAGTCCTAGTTCTCTTGGTTCCTCTCTTGGGAGCCATCTGAAAATTTTAATATTTTTCTCTTAGTTCTTATGTAATATAATCTTGATAATGTATTTAGGGAAACAGGCCCTGATACCACTCAACTTGTGATGCATCAACCCAGTTTGGTCGAATCCTCGTGAACAATCCACCACTCCCTTTGGCCTATGAAGAATTTCACTTCCTTCTAAACTATGAGGAATCATGCATCATTTTTACCAGATTTTCCTGGAATAACATTATACAAAACTGAATGTGTTAAAACTTACATACCTATGCTTGTCTTATAGGGTTTGGCTTCGAGGTATTTCTTAAGGGTTTGCCTTCCTTCCTAAAAGTGGGTTAAAGGGAGGGGGTGAGTTTTTACAATTCAGTGAGCAGGTGTGGAGAAATTAGTTTTTTTTTCAAAAATACTCTTTTTTCACTAAAATCTTAGGGTTCTTAATCTTAGAAAATCAAATCACTCTTTTTAAATTTTATTCACCATTATGTGAGTTGAACTCTTTTAACACTTCCCCTTGCTCAAGAAGTGTTTCACATAGTACAACCGTATGTGTTTTTAAAACCTTTCACCATTTCACTTATTAATTGTGTTTAGCTCTTTTAGCACATCCCATTGCCTCAGGAGTCATTTAGCAAACAAACACAAGCTCTTTATCGTAAAGGGTACAAACGTTCATATGGCAGTGCCAGACTACACCCACTTGGGGATCGGTGTGACTTTACCATCCACCCTGATAGAAGTCCCGAACTTCTACCCTGAGTCTGAGTGGATGTCCTAGACGTCCAACCCTCATATCTGAAATTCACTTTGTGTTCGTATGAGGATGTAGACCTCATCCTGTCCATACGCCGATCTCGTGCGCATGAAGCCCAAACACAGTAGTTTCATAGAGCCCAAACACAGTAGCACCAAGACTAACTAGTATGACGAGAAGCCCAAACACAATAGCTTCTCCTTCCCTTATCATCACCATGTCGTCCAGCAGCCCTTAGAACCCATCACTACCCTTTAGGGCATCTTGATGGTCCCGAATCCGTAAGTGCATGCACAAACAAGTATTTTTCATGATTAAGTCTTTCTCTTTGGTGTCGATAGTCCAACGGCCCCGACACTCAACCTGACCTACAACTATTTTTCTAGGCCGGTCTGTCTACTTGGCCTTGACGCATTGCTGCCAACCCATCAAGCATTGTCGGTCCTGACTCAATACCATGGTGAATCACACAGTAATTTCCCATTTTAAATAGAAGTTTTCATGGCTCTTCCTAATAATGTTTATTTATGGGCTCCATTTCGTGCTCACAGGCCCTGGGCTCACTGCATGTGTTTTTCCAAAAACTAGGTCTTGAGCCCTATGAGATCCAAAAAATGAGGCCCCTGGCTTGTTAGAGCTGCTCTAACTCCTGTCAAGAAGGTCTCCTAAATTGTTTAAGCAGTTGTCAAACTTTCAAGGGAGAACACTTTTGACAAAAAAAATAAAATTTATCTTATTAGACCAATCGAATGTGATGATAAATTCACTTACAACCGGTATGCGGGTTTCTCCTTTCCTTAGGGAAGCTCATCATACCAACTTGGTATTATGTTTGTTTAATCCTACTAACAACCGGTAAGTAGGTTTTAGCCTTTAAAATAGTACTCATCATCCCAACCAGTATGATGCATAAAAGTCCCACTCACCCGTCGACTGTGACATGTTCATCCTTAGGCAATTTCTAGTCCACGCTATCTCTCTCTTGCTTGCATTCTAGTCTCACGTGTCCCTACATGATTTGGGTATCATTATCAATAAGGGTTCATCATAATAGCCTTCGTTTTCTCACGTATGAGCAAATTGGCCCAAATTCTCAGTTTATTGCACTTAGACCCCTGAGGTTCATTTTTCTTGACTTTAGGTCCCTAATGCTAACTTTTCCCCCAATTGAATCCCAAGGTTTCCTATATCCTTTTTGGATTCTAAATTTACTTAAAATTGTGTAAGGGGATCATATTTTCCAAATTTCCAATTTTGTCCCCCAATTTTCCAAAATTACCATTTTGCCCCTTCTTTTAAAAAAATAGCCATTTGACCCCAATTCTTTTGAAAATTGACCAATTGGTCCCCGAACATTTTTCTCATTGCCAATTGACCTTCAATTTTGAGAAATTGCATGGAGGTCCCTCAAGTTTTCAAAATCCCCAATTTCCCGTAAAATTTCCCTTAATTTCTTCCCCTTTTTTCTGACCAAATTTGATTTCTTCAAATTGGCCATTCAATTGGGGTTAATTGCTCCAATTGATGGCATGGATTGGTTTCTACAATTCCATACGATCAAATCGAGCTTTGAATTGTAGAATTTGAATCCAAAACAAGCTTAAACTGAGCTTCACTGGAAAATTGGTCGTAGAGAGAGAAAGCTTCGAAGCTTATCGTCAAAGGTGCAGCGGTTCGAGCTCTCGATCTGGGGAGGTAGCTCTAGTCCTCAAGATCCTCTTACGATCAAGGATCACTAATATTGAAGTCCATATGAAGAGGAATTTCGTTAGTGAAGTTTGACACTTTCTCTCTCTAGCACCGATCTGCAATGACGGAGGAGGGCAAAATTGGCTTATATTTCACCTCTGTGGAGGTCGTGTGATGGTGGTGTGAGTACGACTACTCAGTGAATGGGTTTTTAAAGGTATACTTTTAACTTTTAAGAAAAATATTTATATGGAGTGTGCTAGACTCCTTTCTTTTCAAAAATCCCTTCATTTAAAAATTTGGGTTTTTCCATTATTTCTTAGCTACTGGTGTGTCATCACCCAACACACATCCTTCATCATGAAGGTTACACACATTCGCAAGTCAGTATCACTACTGAACACACTAGTGGCTTCGGAGAGACTTTTCTTGCCACCCGGATAGAAGTACGACCACTTCTACCCTAGGATTGACTAGATGTACACGACATCCGACCCACAACCCTGAAAATCACTTCTTCGTGTCCGTATGAGGACAGAGACCTCATCCAGTCCCCACCTCGGTCTCATGCGCTTTGTGCTACTCCAGATTTCGCATAGACACCTGGAACGACAATCTACCCTTATACTCACTGGCTCATCCATGGCCCTTAGGACGCATCACTACCCCTCATGGGCGTCTTGATGATCCCGTACTCACAATGCATGCACTAACAATATTTTCTCATATTGCCATGTAATCTGTGGTGCCACTGGGTATTATGTTAGTAAACCCACTCACCCGTTAACACAGTGAATTCTACTTGACCGGTTCTTTGTATTCACGTGAGCTCGTCCATGCTGGCGTTCCCGGTATTTCATGTTCCTACACGATATGAACATCCTTGTTCATTATTACTCAACATAATAGCCTTCATTCATTTCACATGAATGAGAAAACCTAAAGTTTTAGTTATTTGCAGTTAGATCCCTAAAGTTATTTCTCTTTAACTTTAAGTCCCAAATGTTGGTTTTTCCTCAAATTGAGTCCCGTAACTTTTAAAATTTATATTGGGACCTCAATTTATTCAATTTCACCAAAAAGGGGTTTAATTTCCCAAATTTCCAATTTGGTCCCCCAATTTTTCCAAAATTACCATTTTACCCTTCCTTTACAAAAATGGTAAGTTTTGCCCCAAAAATTCCAAAATTTCTCAATTGGTCCTCAAACATTATTTTCATGCCCAATTGACCCTTAATTTCATAAAATTGTATTTTGGCCCTTTGAATTTTGAAAATCCCCAATTTTTCCCCTAATTTCAACTCTTCAACACTACTGAATTTGATTTCATCAAATTGACCGATCAAACACTTATAATCATTGAAACTGGAGTTGAAATTGAGTTCCTACATGTTCATACGATTCTAAAAAACTTTGAATTGCAGATTTTAACGTCGGAACGAGCTCAAACAGAGCTTCGTCGGAAAACAGACTGTAGAGAGAGAAAGCTTTGATTTCTCACCGGTGAGGGCACGACGGTCCGAGCTTTCGATCTAGGCATATAGCTCTCATCTTGAGGTTCATCCTAGAAGCAAGAATCGCATCAATTGATGTTGAATTGAGTTAGAATTTCATTATTGAAATTCTACCGGTTCTCTCTCTAACACCGGCGGAAAATTATAAAGTGGAGCCGAATTGGCTTACCTTTCAGTCCTAATTCGATCGTGGGAGGGCGAAGGAAGTGTTGGGAAGGCTTGGTTTGGCCTAAGTAGGGCTTGAAATGGCCAATTTTAACTCAGTCGAAACAGGGCAGCTTCGGGCTGCCGGAGTTGCTTCACTATTCCATCATGTCGGCTCTTCTCTAGTGATTCTCGGTTTGACTGGAGTTTGCTATCAGATAGCTGACATCTCTCCGGTTCTAAAGAGCCTGATCTCTCCTTCCGAGGTGAAGAAAAATTTTCAAGTTGAAGCTCTGGTTTAAGCTTCACTGGGAAATAGAGCAGTAGAGAGAGAGAGAGAGAGAAAGAGAAAGAGAGAGAGAAGTGTTCGGGTGTGAGGAGAATGAATGGGGATGACCTATTTATATAAATTTATTATTAGTATTAATATTACCTTAAATTATTGGTATTAATTCCAATGATTTAATTTCGGTATTAAATTATTTGTATTAATTATAATAATTAAATATATATTAATTTATAACTATTTATGATAAGCCGTACTTTCGCATAAAATTTTTTGAGTATGTCGGTCATGTCTCGGTACCATGGCCAAAAAACTCATTTACTTAAGTTTTCATGGCATATTAATCATTTTTGTTTACGAGCTCCTACTCGTGCCAACTTGTATAGGGCCAACTTTTTAAATATTTGCAATTTGGTCCCTAAAGTTCTTTGTCTTTTCCTTTAGGCCCCAATTGCCAGTTTTTCCCAAATTAAGTCCCAAAACCTTTAAAATTCCCCTTAGGACCTCAATTTATTTTCATAAAATGGGGTTCAATTATTCCAAACTCCCAATTTTGGCCCCCATTTTTTTCAAAATTTCCATTTTTCCATTCCTTTAAAAAAATGGTAAGTTTTACCCCAAAAATTCTAAAATTTGCTCAATTGGTCCTCTAACATTCTTATCATGCCCAATTGACCCTCAATTTTATAAAATTATATTTTAGTCCCTCGAATTTTCGAAATCCCCAAAATTTCCCCAATTTCAACTTTATAATACAACCAAATTTAATTTCATCAAATTGACCAATCAAACAAGATTAATTGTTGAACTTAAGTTAAATTGGATTTCCTACATTTAAATCACAAGTTTTGACTTCGGAACGAGCTCAAACGGAGCTTTGCCGAAAAATAGAACGTATAGAGAGAAAGCTTCAAATGCTCACTGTCGGGGGTGCGGCGGTCCGAGCTTCCAATCTGGACATATAGCTCTCTTCCTAAGGTTCTTCCTAGGAATTGGGTGAGAATTCTATCATCGAAATTCTATCGGTTCTCTCTAGGACCGATCGGAAATTACAGAGGGGAGCAGAATTGGCTTACCTTTCAATTTTAATTCGGTTGTAGAAGGGCTGAAGAGGCATTAGGAGAGCTTGATTTGGCCTGACGAGGGCTCGAATTGGCTAATTTCAGCTTGGTCAAATTAGGGCAGCTTCGGTCCGCCGGAACTGCTTCAATGTTTGATCATGTCGGCACTTCTCCGACAACCCTCAGAGCGAATGAAGACTACGATCGTGTAGCTGACTTCTCCTCGATTCTAAGGAATTCGACCACACCTTCTTTGGCTCAGAAAATACCCTATATCGAAGCTCTGGTTCAATCTTCATTGAAAAACTAAGTAGCTAAGAGAGAGTGAGGTTTGCAGGTGTGGAGAGGATGAATGGAGATGGGCACTTTATATAGTGAGCTCGGGGACTCATCGACTGTTCGTTTGGCACCTTTATGACAGTCATTGAGGGTGTAAACCCTGCACATTTGAGTTAAGGAAAACCGGGAAAAGAACCGGTCAAACCGAGTAAGAAAACCGAGCCGGATTACATTTGAGAACACGTAATATGGAAATTTACAACTTTCGGGTGATCTAAAGGGTTCATTAAACATTGGAAAAGAAATTTAAGAAACTTTAGAAAACAAAAAATCAAATTGGTTAAGGTGAACTAGATTTCATGAGAACTACAAAGTTAAGCAGAATAGTGTGAGGATGGGTGACCTCTTGGGAAGTATAAATTTATTTGTAACCCGAAATTTTGGTCAAAAATTTTTATGTACGCCTTATCATAATTAACCATAAATTAATATATATTTAATTAATGTTATTAATACAAATAATTTAATACCTAAATTAAATTATTGGAATTAATACAAATAATTTAATACCGAAATTAAATTATTGGAATTAATACCAATAATTTATGGCAATATTAATACTAGTAATAAATCTCGCTCATTTAATACACGGGTTTTACGACCTATATAAAGAGGTTATCCCCATTTCATTCTCCTCACACCTGAACACTTCTCTCTCTCTCTCTCTACTGCTGCATTTCCCGTTGAAGCTTAAACTAGAGCTTTGACTTCAACATTTTTCTTAACCTCGAAAGGAGAGGTCAGGCTCTTTAGAATCAGGGAGAAGACAGCTATCTGGTAGCAAACTCCAGTCAATTTGAGAATCGTTGGAGAAGCGCCGGCATGATGGAATAGGGAAGCAGCTCCAGCAGACCGAAGCTGCCCTATTTTGGCCAAGCTAAAATCAGCCATTTCAAGCCCTCCTCAAGCCAAACCAAGCCTTCCCAACACTTCCTCAGCCCTCCCATGGCTGAATTAGGACTGAAAGGTAAGCCAATTCGGCTCCCATTTACAATTTTCGATCGGTGCTACAGAGAGAGTCGACTGAATTTCAATGACAAAATTCTAATCCAATTCTACATCAATTGATGCAATTCTTGATTCTAGGATGAACTTCAGGACGAGACCTATCTGCCCAGATCAAAAACTCGGACTGTCGCGCCTTCGCCGGTGAGTAATCGAAGCTTTCTCTCTCTACAGTCTATTTTCCAGCGAAGCTCCGTTTGAGCTCGTTCCGGCGATAAAATCTATGATTCAATGTTTCTTAAAATCGTATGAACATGCAAGAACTCAATTTCAACTCCAATTTCAATAATTAGAAGTGTTTGATTGATCAATTTGATGAAATCAAATTCGGTAGTGTTGAAGAGTTGAAATTGGGGGGGAAATTTTGGGGATTTTCGAAATTCAAAGGGCCAAAATACAATTTTATGAAATTGAGGGTCAATTGGGCATGAAAATAATGTTGGAGAACTAATTAAGGAATTTTGGAATTTTTGGGGAAAAACTTACCATTTTTGTAAAAAAAAGGGCAAAATGGTAATTTTGGAAAATTGGGGGACCAAATTGGAAATATGGGAAATTAAACCCCTTTTTGGTGAAATTGAATAAATTGAGGTTCTAGGATAAATTTTAAAAGTTGCAGGACTCAATTTGAGGAAAAACCGACATTAGGGACTTAAAGTTAAAGAGAAATAACTTTAGGGACCTAATTTCAAATAACTAAAAGTTTGGGTTTTCTCATTCATTGGAAATGAATGAAGGCTGTTATGCCGAGTAATAATGAACAAGGTTGTTCATATCGTGTAGGAACACGAAGTACTGGGAACGCCAGCAAGGACAAGCTCACGTGAATACCATGAACCAGTCTAGTGGAATTCATGGCATTAACGGGTGAGTGGGTTTACTAACATCATACCCGGATGGGATGATGAGCATAACTTAAAATTTAAAAACCACTTACCGGTTGTGAGTGGGTTTACTAACATCATACCCGGTTGGGATGATGAGCACAACTTAAAGATAAAAACCACGTACCGATTGTGAGTGGGTTTACT
The DNA here is from genome assembly GCA_030064435.1 of Trapa incisa. NCBI lineage: Eukaryota > Viridiplantae > Streptophyta > Magnoliopsida > Myrtales > Lythraceae > Trapa > Trapa incisa. Next base: position 23,521,311 of record CM057779.1, read on the forward strand.
AACATCATACCCGGTTGGGATGATGAGCACAACTTAAAGATAAAAACCACTTACCGGTTGTGAGTGAAAATTTTATATCATACCCGGTAGGGGATGATAAGTACCTCGGTATAAAAACTCACTATTTAGTGGTATTTTAATCATCACCACTTAGAGAAAGTGATGTGAAAATTATGCAGAAAAACTACTTACCAGTTGTAAGTAGATCATACCCGGTTGGTATGATGAGACTTCCTCGAAGGAAGTTGAAAACCTGTTCATCGGTTATGAACAGAGGTGTCCTTATACCCGGGCGGTATAATGGATAGAGAAAACATATGTTTTATCGGAAGTGCTCTCCCTTGACTGTGTGCCAATGCTTAAACAATTTGGGAGACCTTCTCGACGGGAGCTCGAATAGCTCTGATAGGTCTGGGGCTTCAGTTTTGGAACTTGGGGGCTAAATGCCCAATTTTGAAAATCTCGTACAGTGGGCCCAAGGCCAGTTGGCACGAGCAGGAGCTCGTAAACGAACATGATATATGTGCCATAAAACTTAATAATTGAATTGTTTGGCCATGGTACCAAGATGGGACCGACATGCTCAGTCAATTAGTGGCAGTGCGACATCCCAGGTCGATGGACCAGTCAAGACAAACAACTGCGAGTTGAGTTGAGAGTCGAGGCCATTGGACCAGTGGCACGACAGATTACATGGCAATATAAAAAAACATGATACATGGCAAGAAAAGTTGCTCCGAAGCCACTAGTGGGTTCAGTAGTGATACTGACTTACGAATGTGTGTAACCTTCATGATGAAGCATGTGTTTTGGGTGATGACACACCGGTAACTATGAAATAATGAAAAAACCTAAGAGAAGTTTTAAATGAAGGGATTTTTTAAAAGAAAGGTGTTTGGCACACTCCATATAAATATTTTTCTTAAAATTTAAAAGTAGACCTTTGAAATTCCAGTCACTAAGTAGTCGTACTCACCCCATCCCTTATATCCCTTTTAGGAAATCCCGAAAAGCCTACCCTTAAAGACCATCAACTAAGATGCCTGTAAGACAAGTATGTAAAGTTTAAAATTTCATGTAGTTTTGATTATGCTATTCCAGGAAATGGTACAGGTTTAAAGGACGCCTTACTCTTTATAGTTTATAATAAGGGGAAACCCTATAATAAATCGGGAGAGTGGCGGGTTGATCATGGGGATCTGCCCAAACTGGTTCGGGGCATGACAACTACCCCCGGATCGCCAACTAGAATTCATAATTGAGGTAGTGCTAGGACACACCCCGTATTGCAAGCTCCCTAATGTATGCCCCCTCCCCCAGCTTAAGGAATAATTGGATGAGCTACTAGAAAAGGGATTCATACGCTCGAGCCAATCCCCATGTGGTGCACCAGTCTTGTTCATCAAGAAAAAAAATGGGAGTATGAGGCTCTGCATCGACCAGAGTAAACTGAATCATGGACCATCAAGAATAAGTAAACTCTCCCGAGGATAGATTATTTGTTTGACCAACTAAGGGGAGCTGCTTACTTTTCCAAAATTGACGTGCGATCAGGGTATCACCAGTTGAAGATCTGGGAGGAGGATTTAAAGAAAACTATGTTCTGATCATGGTATGGACACTATGCATTCAGGGTGATGCCCTTCAAGCTAACAAACGTGCTTGTGGCCTTCACGGACCTGATGAATCAGGTGTTCTTACCTTACCTGCCTAAATTTGTGATAGCCTTTAGAGACGATATCCTCATATACTCCCGAACTGAAGAGTAGCACAAGGCATACTTAGGGACCACCCTGAGCATGTTACGAGAAAATCAACTCTACGCTAAATTCTCAAAATGCGAGTTTTGGCTGCAAGAGGTGGGCTTCTCAGGGCATATCATGTCAAAGGACAGAGTGAAGGTAGACCCAACAAAAATAGAAACATTATCCAACTGTAAGACACATACTTGCCCAACTAAGATACGTAGCTTTCTCGGACTTGCGGGATACTACCGGAAGTTCGTACAGGATTTTTCCAAAATTGCAGCCCCACTGACCCGTCTCACAAGAAAAGGGGTAGAATACAACTAGGATGCTAATTGTGAGGTGTCCTTCTAGGAACTTAAGTCCCGTTTGACGATAGACCCAGTGTTGGCATGATCCAACTTAAGTACAGGGGAGTACACAGAGTATAGCGATGCATTCGGACAAGGACTAGGATGCGTTTTGATGCAACATGGGAGGGTCATTACGTATGCCTCTCGGCAACTAAAAACACATGAGAGGAATTACCCCACCCATGATCTAGAGTTGGTAGCAATAGTGTTCACCCTCAAGATTTGGCACCACTATTTGTATGGAGTTAAGTGTCGTATATACACCGACCACAAGAGCCTTAAGTACTTCTTGACCCAGAAGGAGCCCAACCTATAACATATGAGGTGGCTAGAATTGGTAAAGGATTATGATCTAACGATAGAATATCACCCCGACAAGGCTATTGTGGTAGCAGATGTATTCAGCCGCAAATATCACATGGGGGTGGCTTTGATAAGGACAAGCTATTTGCCCTTGCTAAACCAACTATCATGCCTCGACCCATTTGGTCGGATCCTCGTGAGCAACCCGCCACTATAACAATGTATGAATTAAGAGTTTTCCCCTTTTTCTAAACCATGAGGAGTAAGGCATCTGATAACATGTATCTTTCCTGGAATAGCATTAATAAAAAATGAATATATTCAATTTTACATACCAGTGTTTCAAGTTTGGCTATAGGAATATCTTTAGGTTGTTTTATCCTTGGTTACTTAAAAAGGGGTAAAGGGAAGGGGTGAGTACGACATCTTAGTGAATAAGTGTTGGGATAGAGTTTTTATAAACAATACATCTTTAATTGGAGTGTGTCAAACTCCTTATTTCCTTTAAGAATGTTCTTTCCTCAAATTCCAATTTTTCAAAATACTTTTTCCTCATTTCCACATTAGGTGTGTTTAACAGGCAACACACGACCTTCATTAGGTAGGGATCACACATTCATTGGGTAGCCCGTCCACTGCACCTACTTGTGGCTCAGAGCAACTTTACTGACCACCAAGATAGAAGCACGTCCACTTCTATCCTAGGTCTGAGTGGATGTTCGTGACATCCGACCCTCAAACCCAAAAACAACTCTATGTCAGCATGAGGACATAGACCTCATCTTGACCCCACCCTGACCTCATGCGCAAGAAGCTATGTCGAGCTTCCCTGACTGCTAGCACCACAAACTGCTCTTATCTCCACCAGGTCGTCCAGTAGCCCTTAGGACGCATCACTACCCATCTTGGGTGTCTTGATGGTCCTGAACCTCAAGTGCATACAACAACAATAGTTTTTCCACAAAGCCATTAATCTTTGGTTCCACTGGTCCAACAACCTCGACCCTCAACTCGACTGACAACTATTTGTCTAGGCCGGTCCGTTGACCTGGCCCTAACGCACTGTAAACCCCGTACTTTTGAGTTAATGAAAATCAGGAAAAGAACCGGTCAAACTGAGTTAGAAAACCGAGACGGTTTACAAACCCAATCATTTGGGAACAAGCAATTTGGAAATTTACAACTTCCGAGTGATCCAAAGGGTTCATTAAACCTTGGAAAAGAAACTTAACACAAATTAGAATAGAAAAACAAAATTAGTTCAGGTGAACATACGACTTAAGCGTGCTTGCCTGAGAGTAGTGTGATTTTTTGTAACCCGAAATTTCAGTCAAAAATTTTTATGCCAACGTACGGCTTATCATAAATAGCCATAAATTAATATATATTTAATTATTGTAATTAATACCCAAATTAAATTATTAGAATTAATACAAATAATTTAATACTGAAATTAAATTATTAGAATTAATACAAATAATTTAATATCAAAATTAAATTATTGGAATTAATACCAATAATTTATGGCAATATTAATACTAGTAATAAATCTCGCTCATTTAATACACGGGTTTTACGACCTATATAAAGAGGTTATCCCCATTCATTCTCCTCACACCTAAACACTTCTCTCTCTCTCTCTCTCTCTCTCTCTACTGCTCCATTTCCCGGTGAAGCTCGAACTAGAGCTTCGACTTGAACAAAGGTCGGGCTCTTTAGAACTGGGGAGAAGATAGTTAACTGATAGCAAACTCCAATCAATCCGAGAATTGTTGGAGAAGTGCCGACATGATAGAATAGTGAAGCAGCTCGGGCGGACCGAAGCTGCCCTATTTCGGCCAAGCTGAAATCAGCCATTTCAATCCTTGCTCAGGCAATCCAAGCCCTCCCAACACTTCCTCAGCCTTTCCACGGCCGAATTAGGACCGAAAGGTAAGCCAATTCGGCTCCCCTTTATAATTTTCGATTGGTGCTAGAGAGAGAGTCGACCAAATTTCAATGACGAAATTCTAATCCAATTCCGCACCAATTGATGCAATTCTTGATTCTAGGATGAACCTCAGGATGAGAGCTATCTGTCCAGATCGAAAGCTCGAACCGTCGTGCCTTCACCGGTGAGTAATCGAAGCTTTCTCTCTCTATAGTTCATTTTTCGGCGAAGCTCCGTTTGAGCTTGTCTCCGCATTAAAACTTGCGATTCACATTTTTGAAGAATCGTATGAACATGTAGAAACTCAATTTCAACTTCAATTTCAACAATTAGAAACTTGGGGATGGGTCAATTTGATAAAATATATTCGGCTGTGTTAAGAAGTTGGAATTAGGGGAAAATTGGGGATTTTCGAAATTCAAAGGACCAAAATGAAATTTTATGAAATTAAGGGTCAATTGGGCATGAAAATAATGTTAGAGGACCAATTGAGGAATTTTGAAATTTTTGGGGCAAAAATTACCATTTTTGTAAAGGAAGGGCAAAATGGTAATTTTGGAAAAGTTTGAGGACCAAATTGGAAATTTGGGAAATTAAACCCCTTTTTGTGAAATGGAATAAATTGACATCCTATGATAAATTTTAGAAGTTTCGGGACTCAATTTGAGGAAAAACCGATATTTGGGACTTAAAGTTAAAGAGAAATAACTTGAGGGACCTAATTGCAAATAAATGAAAGTTTGACTTTCTCATTCATTTGGAATGAATGAAGGCGATTAGGCCGAAGGATAATGAACCAAGATGTTCATATCGTGTAGGAACACGAAATACCAAGAATGCTAGCAAGGACAAGCTCGCGTGAATACAAAGAACCAGTCTAGTGGAATTCACGGCATTCACGGGTGAGTGGGTTTATTAACATCATACCCGGTTGGGATGATGAGCACAACTTAAAGATAAAAACCACTTACAGGTTGTGAGTAGAAATTTTATATCATACCCGGTAGGGGATGATAAGTACCTCGGAATAAAAATCCATTGTTTAGTGGTATTTTAATCATCACCACTTAGAGAAAGTGATGTGAAAATTATGCGAAAAAAAAAACTACTTACCAGTTGTAAGTAGATCATACCCGGTTGGTATGATGAGACTTACTCAAAGGAAGTTGAAAACCCGTTCATCGGTTATGAACGGAGATGTCCTTATACCGGTTGGTATAATGGACAGTGAAAACCTATTTTGTCAGAAGTGTTCTCCCCTGACTGTGTGCCAATGCTTAAACTATTTGGGAGACCTTCTCGACGGGAGCTCGAATAAGCTCTGATAGGCTAGGGGCCTCGGTTTTGGAACTTGGGGGCTAAATGCCCGATTTTGAAAATCTCGTACAGTGGGCCCAAGGCCAGTTGGCATGAGCAAGAGCTCGTAAACGAACATGATATATGTGGCATAAAACTTAATAAGTGAATTGCTTGGCCATGGTACCAAGATAGGACCGACATACTTAGTCAACTAGCGGCAGTGCGACATGACATGTCGATGAACTAGTCAAGACAAACAGCTGCGGGTTGAGTTGAGAGTCGGGGCCGTTGGACTAGTGGCACCACAGATTACATGGCAATATAAGAAAACATTGTTTGTGCATGCACTATGAGTACAGGATCATCAAGACGCCCATGAGGGGTAGTGATGCATCCTAAGGGCACTGGACGACCTGGTGGCTATAAGGGCAGTTCGTCGTTCCAGGTGTTTGTGCGAAATCTGGAGTAGCACTAAGTGCATGAGACTGGGGTGGGGACAGGATGAGGTCTCTATCCTCATATGGACACGAAGAAGTGATTTCGGGATTGTGGGTTGGATGTCGCGTACATCCACTCATTCCCAGGGTAGAAGTGGTCGTACTTCTATCCGGGTGGCAGGAAAAGTCGCTCCGAAGCCACTAGCGGGTTCAGTAGTGATACTGACTTGCGAATGTGTGTAACCTTCATGATGAAGGATGTGTGTTGGGTGATGACACACCGGTAACTAAGAAATAATGGAAAAACCCAAATTTTTAAATGAATGGATTTTTGAAAAGAAAGGAGTCTGGCACACTACATATAAATGTTTTTCTTAAAAGTTAAAAGTAGACCTTTAAAAATCCATTCACTGAGTAGTCGTACTCACCCCCTCCCCTATATCCCTTTCAGGAAATCCCGGAAAGCCTCCCCTTAAAAACCGTCAACTAAGATGCCTGTAAGACAGGTATGTAAGGTTTTAAATTTCATGCAGTTTTGATTATGCTATTTCAGGAAAAATGTGTAGGTTAAAAGATGCCATACTCTTTACGGTTTACAATAAGGGGAAACCCTTTAATAAACCGGGAGAGTGGCGGGTTGATCACGGGGATCCGACCAAATCGGGTTGGGGCATGACAAGCACTGCCACCGGGCCATCGAGTATGTCGGTCCTTTCTTTGTACCATGGTGAAATCACATAATCCACTCATTAAGAATTTTCATGGGTTAAATATATCATGTTTGTTTATGAGCTCATGCATGTGTCAACTAACCTTGGGCCGACTGCAAGTTATTTTCCAAAATCGGGCATTTAGCTCCATTAGTTTCAAAATTGAGTACTCTGACCAATCTGAGCCATTCTAGCTCTCGTTAAGGAGGTCTCCCAAAACTTTTAAGCATTTTCACACAGTCAGGGGAGAACATTTATGAAAAAATTATATTTTAATTCATCATACCAATCGAGTGTGATGATATCTCCGCATACAACCTACAAACGGGTTTTCTTCTTCCTTAAAGGAAGTCCTTCATACCAACCAGGTATGATTTTCTCTACTTACAACCGGCAAATAGTTTTCCTTTAGTTCTCACATCACTCCAATCGGGTGTGATGTTAAAATCCCACATATAAGTGTTTTTTCATTTATGAGGTGCTCATCATCCCAACCGAGTATGATGTGAACAACCCCACTCACCTGTTAATCGTGAGTATTCATCCTCAGTTGGTTTTTTTCCAAGTTGAGGCGAGCTTTCTCTTGCTAGCATTTCGATCACACTTGTCCCTACATGAATTGGGGAGCCTTTTCAGTTAAGGTTTGTCATAAGAGCCTATGCTCACAATTTATCGATAAATTGCATTTAGATTCCTAAAGTTTATTTTTCCTGACTTTCGGTCCCTAATGCAAACCTTTGCCCAATTTGACTCCCAAAGTTTCCAAAATTTCCTTTGAGTCCTCATTTTACTAAAAAATTTATACGGGGCTCAAGTTTTGCAAATTTCTAGTTTGGTCCCCAACTTTTCAAAAATAACCATTTTTCCCCTACTTTAAAAAAATGGCAATTTGACACCAAATGTTCCAAAAATCGACCACTTGGTCCTCCAACATCTTTTTCATGGCCAATTGGCCCATAATTTTGGGAAATTGCAATTTGGCCCCTCAATTTTAGGAAATCCTCAATTTTCCCCTTTCAACCTAGTCGAATTTCATTTAATCAAATTGACCATTCAACTGGAGTTAATTGCTCCAATTAAACGTATGGATCAATTCCTACACTTCCTTATGATTCAATTGAGCTTTGAACTACGTCATTTGGGTCTGAATTGAGCCCAAACGGAGCATCGTTGGAAAATTGTGTATAGAGAGAGAAATTTTGAAAGCTTACCATTGGAGGTGCGACGGTCCGAACTTTCTATTTGGGCAGTTAACTCTCATCATGAGGTTCCTCTTAGGATCAAGAATCACAACAATTCATTTCGAATTGAGATAGAAATCTAATAGTGAAATTTTCACAGTTTCTCTCTCTAACATCGATAAAAAATGACAAATGGGGCCGAATTGGCTTACCTTTTAGCTCAATTGAGGTCATATGAGGGTTGTGGGGGATGTTGGAAGGGCTTGGTTTGGCCTGAGGAGGGCTAAATTTAGCTGATTTCAGCTCGGCCGAAATAGGGCAACTTCGGTTCGTCGAAGCTGCTTCATTATTTGATTTTGCCGGCACTTCTTCGGCAGTCCTCATATTGAATGGATGTTGCTATCGGATAGGAGAGTTCCCCCGAGTCAAAAGAACCTGACCAAGCCTTTTGAGGTTGAGAAAACTGCCCAAGTCAGATCTCTAGTTTGATCTTCACCGGTAAATGGAGCAGTTGAGAGAGAATAGAGTTTTTAGGTGTGAGGAGAATGAATGGAGAGGAGCTCTTTATATAGGGAACTCGAGGACACTCTGCCCAATCGTTTGGCATCTTGATAGCACACATTCATGACCTAAAACACCATGAACGGAGGCGATTCATCTTCGCTAGTTTTGTATGTTCTTTCTTGAATGAACAGTGTTGTCATTTGAAGGAAGAAGACGACACTGTTCCAAACCGGATGGCACCGGACCGAATCCAGTTCAATGCTTAAACTAACCGGTTCGACCGAGTTTTTCAAAATTAAAAATTTCTAAATTTATCTAAATTCATTCTCTATCCAATGGTGGCTACAATTCCCCAATTTGAATATTTTAATCCACCTAGAAAAATAAATTTAGCAACCGGTACAATGATGATTCAAACCAGTCCAAACCTATTCAATCCAGTTCAGGTCCGGTTCACCTTAACCGATCTGGTTTTCTTTTCCAATTTATCCCAAAGTCCTTTTCCATGACTTTTATGACTCTTTGGGTCACTCAGGATTTGTAATTTCCTAAATTTCCCCTTTCTCTATCGGTTAAGGTTCATGAACCAACTCAATTTTCTCGTTGGAAACGATCATTTTTTTTCCAATTTTCTTATTATAAAAGGATGGGGTTTACAACTCTCCCCTCCTTTTAGGGCTTTTATCCCCAAAAAAAATTACATGTCAAATAAATGAGGGTACCCATCCCTCATAATGCTCTCATTTTCCCATGTCTCCTCTTGCACAAGTCTGTTCTGCCAAAGAACCTTGACCATATGAATTCTCTTGTTCCTCAAGTTTTTGTCCCTCTGTTCGATGATTCGCATTGATTTTGCTTGATAGTTCAGGTTCTCTTCTAGCTCATGTGGAGGTCATTCCAACACATGGCTAGGATTAGGCTGTTACTTCCGAAGTACTGAGATATGGAATACATCATATATTCTTTGTAAGTTCGGAGGCAGTTCTAGTTTATATGCTACCGGTCCTATCCTTTGGACTATTGTGTAGGGACTGACGTACCTTGGTTTCAACTTCCCCCATTGTTGAAACCTAAGTATTCCCCTACATGGAGATACTTTTAGGAACACTTGGTCTCCTACATAAAATTCTAGATCTCTTCTCCGATGACCCGCATAATTCTTTTGCCTGTCCTAAGCGACCTTAAGTCGACTCCTTATTATCTTAATCTTTTCGGTGGCATCCTCTATTAATTCAACCCTTTCCAGCATCATTTCTCCCACTTCTTCCCAAAATTAAAAGGTACGACATGGTCGTCCATAAAGGGCCTCATAAGGAGTCATTTGAATGCTGGTTTGATAACTATTATTGTACGCAAACTCCATCAGGCACAAGTATTTCTCCCAATCCTTATCCATGGTGAGTATGCATGCTCTTAGCATGTCTTCTAGGGTTTTGATCATTCGCTCAGACTGTCCATCGATCTAAGGATGAAATGTCATACTCATGTGGAGCTTGGTTCCCAAGGCACTTTGCAAACTAGGCCAGAACCTTGAGGTAAAACTAGGGTCTCTATCTGACACTATGCTCACCGGGATGCCATAGATCTCCCTCATGTATAAGGTCAGTTGTTCCACTGAATTCATCACTCTTATAGGTAGGAAATGGGTAGACTTGGTCAATCTATCCACAATGACTCAAATTGTGTCTCATCCCTTCCTAGTCATAGGTAGCCCCATGACAAAGTCTATAGTGATGTGCTCCCATTTCCATTCTAGAATAGGCAAGGGTTGTAATAGTCATGATGGTTTATGATGCTTATCTTTAATATGTTGACAGGACAAGCATCAAGCGATATATTCCACAATATCCCTCTTCATTCCTTTCCACCAATAACCTTGTTTGAGGGTGTGGTACATCTTAGTATTGCTCGGATGCATCACATAAATAGAGTCATGTGCCTCTTCTAGAATTAACCTCTTCAGTTCCTTATCTTGAGGCACACATACTCTACCCTTGTATGTTAGTACTTCGTCACCTTGAAGGTCATAGTCTGGTTTAGTCCCTCTATTAACTGGGTCCAAATAGGGTTGCAATTCTTTATCCACATTTTGTTGTACCTTAATTTGCTCTTTTAGGCTGGGTCTCACCACCAAGCTAGCCAGCAAGCATTTCTCCCTCTGTCCATCTTAAGGTCCACCTCCATTCTTCCTAACTATTGCAACAAGGGTAAGTAGCTTGTTTTTATCTATGCCGCCTCAGTTTGGTACTTGTGACTTAGGGCATCTGCCACTACATTGGCCTTCCCAGGGTGATACTCTATCAAAAGGTCATAATCTTTAACCAATTCCAGCAATCTCCTTTGGCGAAGGTTCAACTCCTTCTGAGATAGGAAGTATTTAAGACTCTTATAATCAGTATATATTCTACACTTAAGTTCGTATATGTAGTGTCGTCAAATCTTTATGGCGAACACTATTGTAGCTAATTCCAAGTCATGGGTAAGGTAGTTCCGCTCATGTATCTTAAGTTGTCGTGAAGCGTAGGCAATAACCCTTCCTTGTTGCATCAATACACATTCGAATCCTTGTCCGGATGCGTCACTATAGATGATGTACTCCTCTGCACTTGGGTCAAGCATAGAGAGTACATGTGCGATTATCAAACAAGTCTTCAACTCCAAGAAAGATTTCTCACAGCTTTTATCCCACTTATACTCTACTCCTTTTCTTGTGAGACGAGTCAAAGGGGCAGCTATCTTAGAGAAATCCTGCACAAACCATCTGTAGTATCCCGCTAAGCCCAAGAAACCTCTTATCTCCGAGGGATTCATAGGTGCCTTCCATTCGAATATGGTTTCCACCTTTGTCGAGTCTACCTTGACTCCATCCTTAGACACTATGTGCCCTAAGAACCCTACCACTTGCAGTAAAACCTCACACTTGGAGAATTTTGCATATAAGTAGTTTTCTCATAGTATCTCCAAGGTGATAGCCAGATGCTACTCATGCTACAGCCTAGTTCGTGAGTATATGAGAATGTCATCTATAAATACTATCACGAACTTGTCCAAGTGTGGCTGGAACACTCGGTTCATTAAATCCATGAAGGTTGTAGGGGAATTTGTCAAGCTAAAAGGCATCATCCTAAACTCATAATATCCATATCGGGACCAAAATGCGGTCTTACAAATATCCTCTTCTCAGATTCTGAGTTGGTGGTATCCTAACCGAAGGTCTATCTTGGAGAAGTAGGTTTCTCCTTTTAGTTGGTCGAACAGATCATCAATCCGTGGAAGTGGATACTTGTTCTTTATGGTGACCTAGTTCAAATTCATATAGTCTATTCACAATCTCATGCTTCCATCCTTTTTCTTTATGAATAGCACTAGTGCACCCCATGGAGACTGACTAGGGCGTATGAAGTGCTTCTCCAACAACTCGTCCAGCTGCTCCTTCAATTCCTTTAATTCTACTGGAGCCATGTGATAATGGGCTTGGGATATGGGGTATGTTCCTAGGATAATTTCTATGGTGAACTCCAATTGTCGGCTTGGGGGTAATTAGGTAATTCTTTCGGGAATACTCCTGGGTAGTGCTCAACTACCGAAATACCTCCGGGTCCCTTCTCTTCAAACTTCTCATTAATGATCGTTGCCAGAAAAGCCTTACAACATTTATGTATCATCTTTTGGGCTCTTATGTGGGACACCATTTGCATTTCTCCCTACCTCCTGTCTCCTTGGAATTTTAGTCCAAGTGTTTCAGGAGTGTGGAAGGTTACTATTTTCCTTCCACAATCCATCCTAGCTTGATGGGTACTTAACCAATCCATTCCCAAGATTATTTCTACCTCCCTTATAGGTAATGGAATCAAATCTACCTCTAGTTTGATTCCTCCAATCTTTATCTCACATCCCTTTAACTATTTGTCCCTATTTAACACTGCTCCTAAGGGTGTGAGGATGTTGAGACTTTATCCTAGAGAGGTGAGTTCCATGGGTAGACATGGGATTAGATCTTCTTTGATGAAGGATATTTTTTCTCCCGAGTCGAAGAGGGCATAGACCTTTCGTCCCCACAAGTGTACGTATCCTGATTGAAGAAACACATGTTATCAAAAGAAAAGATTTCCTTTATTGAATGAAATTCAAATTACAGGTTTTTATCAATCTTAGTTGGGAGGGTTTTGGGAAGTACCCACTACGGTACTGGGTCTTTCCTAGCTTTTTCTTGGGTGAGGTTTTATACCCTAACTGCTACTCTGGTTGTAGCGTCCTGCTTGGGAGTCTTGGAGTTCCCTTGGGATGGTCCAAGCATATTTCATTGTTTGTTCATCCTAAGATTGGGGCATTCCTTTGCAAAGTGCCCCACTTGTCCACATGCAAAACAGGACAAGCAAGATCCTTCGTGGTACCTTTGGCATGACACCTAGGACAACAAGGGTTTCCTTGTGGTAGGGTGGGGATTTTTATCTGGGGAAGTGGTGGGACATTCTCCCTCTTTTGAAATCCCACTTTATTTCCCCATCTTGGACCATTATACTCCATTCGTCCTCCATAATGGCTTTGGCCCTTGTCCTCTTTCTGGTTTGCCTGCTCCATTTGGTGGTGTCGGGTCTGTACTAGTCGCTCACATTTGTGAGCCATACTAATCACCGCTTCCAAATATGTGGGGTATCCTAGTACTCCCATCCGGTCTCGTATCTCCATATTGAGACCGTACACAAATCGCTGGTATATATCTGCCGATCCGGCCAGGTCAGGGGCAAAGGGTCTTAACTCATTGAATTTACTTTCATACTCTAATATAGAGTTAAGCCCATATCATAGTCAAAGGAAATCATGCTTCTTATTGTTAATTAGATGAGGAGCCAGGTACTCCTCCGCGTACCACTCCTTGAATTGTTCCCAGGTGGGTGTGGAGGTATGTAGACTCCGGACATTATCCCATCATCTTTTGGTGCTACCCTCCAGGAGAAGTTCTATGAGGATCACCATGACCTCTAGTGATATCCTGACTATCCCCATTAGCTAATTGATGTTAGCCAGCCAATCCATGGTAGCTCCAACATCTTTCTCTCCGAAGAAAGGCTTACACCCCAGTCGATGGAGAGTCTTGAGATGTTTGGAGATGTCAACTAGAGAAGGATGAGATTGTACTTCCTTCGGTTCAACTCGAGAGTTGGTACCCACCTTAGGGATGAGGTTAGGTTGTCCAAATACTCGAGTGAACTCCTCATACAATATTTGGTGTTTTGAGCTTAGTCTAGGTGGAGTTGTCTGGGCTCCTCAGGGAGTTTTCACATGAAGAGGTGTTTGGGGAGTGTAAGAGACTATGACTCTTGTTCTCCTAGTTTCTCTTTCGGGAACCATCTGAAATTTTAAGATTTATTCCTATTAGTTATTATTTTATATAATCTTGATAATGTATTAGAGGAAACAGGCTCTGATACCACTCAAGTTATCATGCCCCGATCTAGTTTGGTCAGATCCCCGTGAGCAACCCGCCACTCTCACGATTTATTAAGAGTTTTCCCTTTTTTTCTAAACCACGAGGAGTAAGGCATTTGTTAACCTGTATCTTTCTTGAAATAACATTAATAAAAAATGAATATATTAAATTTTACATACCGGTCTTTCAAGTTTGGCTACAAGAATATCTTTAGTTTTTTTTTCCTTGGTTACCTGAAAAGGGGTAAAGGGAGCATGTGAGTTTGACAACTTAGTGAATGAGTGTTGGGAGAGAGTTTTTATAAACAAGACATCGTTACTCGGAGTGTGCCAAACTCCTTATTTCCTTTAAGAACGTTCTTTCCTCAAATTCCAATTTTTTAAAATACTTTTTCCTCATTTCCACATTAGGCATGTTTAACAGTCAACACACGCCCTTCATTAGGAAGCGATCACACATTCATTGGGCAGCCCATCCACTGCACCCACTTGTGGCTCGCAACGACTTTACCGACCACCAAGATAGAAGCTCATCCACTTCTACCCTTAGTCTGAGTGGATGTTCGTGACATGCGACCTTTAAACCCGAAAACAACTCAGTGTCCGTATGAGAAGATAGACCTCATCCCAACCCCACCCAACCTCAAGCGCATGAAGCTACATCGAGCTTCCTTCACAGATAGCACGACAAACTACCCTTATCTCCACCAGGTTGTATAGTAGCCCCTTAGGATGCATCACTAGCCCTCTTGGGCATCTTGATGGTTCTGAACATCAAGAGCATTCACAAACAAACAATAGTTTTTCCACAAAGCCATTTATCTTTGGTGCCACTGGTCCAATGGCCCCGACCATCAACTCGACCTATAGCTATTTGTCTAGGCACATCCGTCAACCGAGCCCTAACGCACTGCTGCCAGTCCATCGAGTATGTCAGTCCTGTCTTGGTACCATGGCGAAATCACATAACCATTTATTAATAATTTTCATGGCTTAAATATATCATGTTTTTTTACAAGCTCCTACTCGTGCCAACTAGCCTTAGGCCCACTACACGTGATTTTTCAAAATTGGGCATTTAGTCCTACAAGTTCCAAAATCGAGGCCTCAGGCCTATCTGAGTTGTTCTAGCTCTCGTCAAGAAGGTATCCCAAAAATTTTAAGCATTGGCACACAGTCAGTAGAGAATACTTATGATAAAATCATCTTTCAATTCATCACACCAACCGGGTGTGATGATATCTCCACTTACAACCAGTAAGCGGGTTTTCTTCTTCCTTCAAGGAAGTCCTTCAAAACAACCGGTATGATTTTCTCTACTTACAACAGACAAGCAGTTTTCCATTTAGTTCTCACATCACTCCAATCGGGTGTGATGTTAAAATCTCATATATAAGTGGTTTTTCATTTTCGAGGTGCTCATCATCCCAACCGGGTATGATGTGAATACGCTCACTCATGCGTTAACTGTAACATATTCGTACTCAGTTGATTTTTTTTCCAAGTTGATGCAAGTTTACTCTTGTTGTCGTTCCGATCACACTAGTCCCTACACGAATTGGATAGCCTATTCACTTAAGGTTTGGAATAAAAGCCTAGGCTCACAATTTATTGATAAATGGCATTTAGGTCCCTATTGTTTATTTTTCTTGACTTTAGGTCCCTAATGCAAACCTTTGCCCAATTTGACTACCAAAGTTTCCAAAATTCCCTTTGAGTCCTCATTTTACTCAAAAATAAATAAGGGGCTAAAATTTCCCAAATTTCCAAATTGGTCCCCAACTTTTCAAAAATTACAATTTTGCCCCTACTTTCCAAAAATGGCAATTTGACCCCAAATATTCCAAAAATTGATCAATTGGTCCTCCAACATCTTTTCCATGGCCAATTGGCCCTCAATTTTAGTAAATTTCAATTTGGTCCTTTAATTTTACGAAATCCCCAAATTTTCTCCAATTTCTCCCTTTCAAATTGGTCGAATTTGATTTCATCAAATTGACCATTCAACCTAGGTTAATTGCTCCGATTAAAGGTATGGATTAGTTCCTACACTTCCATATGATTCAATTGAGCTTTGAACTGTGTCATTTAGGTCTGAATTGAGCTCAAATGGAGCTTTGCCAGAACACTTTGTGTAGAAAGAGAGTTTCGAAAGCTTACCGTCAGAGGTGTGGCAGTCCGATCTTTCTATCTAGGCAATTTGCTCTCGTCCTGAGGTTCCTCCTAGGATCAAGAATTGCAACAATTCATATTAAATTGAGGGAGACGACATTGTTCAGAACCAGATCGGACCTGTCGGAACCGGGTTCTATGCTTAAATCGGTCGGTTCAGGTCCGATTCGATGGAGTTTTTCAAAATTAAAATTTTCTAAATTCATTCTCTATCCAATGGTTGCTTCAATTCCCCAATTTGAATATTTTAAGCCACCTAGAAAAATGAATTTATCAACCAGTTCAATGATGGTTAAACCTGGTCCAAACCGTTTCAATCCGATTTAGGTCTAGTTCACCTGGATCGATCTAGTTTTCTTTTCCAATTTGTCCCAAAGTCCTTTTCCATGACTTTTATGACTCTTTGGGTCACTCGGATTTGTAATTTCCCAATTTTCCCGTTTCTCTATATGTTAAGGTTCATGAACTGGCTCAGTTTTCTATTTGGAAATAACTGGTTCTTTTCCCAGTTTTCTTTTTATAAAAGGATAAGGTTTACACCAACTATGTAGCTTGAGGGTGAGCCTCAGCCTAGGTGGGGGTGAGAGATGCGTTGTGGCCTACATGACCGTACGACCCATCCTAGTAGACCAAATAAGGACCCTACAAAGAGAGGACAAGGAGCTCCGTACGCATTGGGACCAGAATACCAATGAGTCGACCCAAGACTTTGTTGTCAAAAAAGATGGGTTAATGACCTTCAAAGGGAGGGTATGTGTACCGAATGACAAGGAGTTGAGGAGGTTGATATTGGAGGAAGTGCATGATATGCCATGCATCCCAGTAGCATGAAGATGTTTTGAACCCTGAAACTAGGGTACTGGTGGAGGGGAATAAAGATGGACATCGTGGAATACGTGGCAAGGTGCCTGTCGTGCCAACAGATTAAATTCGAACATCAAAAGCTCTTCATATTGTTGCAGCCCCTACCGATCCCCAAATGGAAGTGGGAACACATCGCCATGGACTTTGTGATGGGACTACCTGTGACAAAAGTGTACGAGACGCGATATGGGTCATCGTAGACCAATTAACTAAAGTCTGCCCATTTCCTACCAATAAAGGTGACTAAATCCATAGAAAAACTGGTCACCCTATATGTAGGGGAGATTGTGAGGCTCCATGGAGTACTAGTAAGCATAACATTGGATCGAGATCCGAGGTTCACCTCCTAGTTTTGGCCTAGCCTGCAGGATGCCCTAGGGACCAAACTCCACATGAGCACCACTTTCCATCCTTAGACGAATGGACAGTCTGAACGGACAATCCAGACCTTGGAGGACATACCCCAGGCATGTTTCCTAATGATGAATAAGGGTTGGTAGGACTATGTATGCCTTATGGAGTTCACCTACAACAACAACTATCAGGCCAACAAACAAATGACACCGTATGAGGCCCTTTACGTGTGACCTTATTGAACACCCTTATTCTTGGAGGAGGTAGGGGAGAGGAGACTCGAGAAGGTCAAACTTATAGAGGATGTAACGGAGAAGATCCAAATAATAAGTATTCAACTTAAGGTGGCCCAGGATCAACAAAAGAGCTATGCCAACCACTGGAGGAAGGAACTCGAATTTGAGGTAGGACACTAGGTATTACTCAAGGTATCACTGTGGAGAGGGATAATTAGATTTTAACAATGAGGAAAGTTGAAACCAAGGTACATCCATTCGCATATCATAATTAAGAGGGTTGGAATGGTGGCGTACAACCTAGAATTGCCTTCGGACCTGTAGAGAATACACGATGTATTCCACGTGTGGATACTCCGAAAATATGAGCCCAACCCCAGCTAGGTGCTAGATTAGCCACCACCAGAGCTAGAGGAAGATTTGGTCTATGAGGTGGAGACAATACAAATCCATGACCGATGAGAGAAAAACCTAAAGAACAAGAGGATTCCCATGGTGAAGGTCCTTTGGCGAATTGGCCACGTGGAAGAGGAGACGTGGGAGACGTAGGCGATCTTAAGTTATAGACACCCTTAACTATTAAATGTGTAAATGTTTTGGAGACAAAACTCCCAAAAGGTGGGGAGAGTTGTAAACCCCATTCCTTCGAAGTATATAAATAAACCGGGGAAAAACCCCAAAATTTTTAAAGAAAATCGGGTACCCATTGAGAGTGGAAATGTTAAATAAGGTATTAAGATGTGAAACTTGATATCCCAAGTACTAAATAAATCACAAAAGTCATGAAGGAGAAACATGAAGTAGATTAGAGGTGAAAACCGGACTGGTTCAAGGTGAACTAGACCTAAACCAGGTCAAACTGTGAATAACTGGTTCAAATATTCATTTTCCTAAGTAGCTTAAAGCCATCAAATTGTAAAATTGAAGCCACCAATAGGTAGAAAATGAATTTCGATAAATTTAGAAATTTTTAATTTTTGGAAAACTTGTCCATCAGGCCTGAATTGGGCGATTTGTTATTTTGGCTCACCTCACCTAGTCGGACCGGACCGGTCAATGGTTCAACGGTTAACAAACAGCTGCCAGGTCAGTGCCTAGTGAGCAGGCATGACCAATCAGCGCGTGACACATGGCAAAGTGCACACAGTCAGCCGCTCAGTCAACGTTGACCAATCAGTGAGCGACACATCTCCTTGGTCAACAGCAAGAGGAAAATCCACATCAGCAGCGACCGACCAATAGGAGAGTGACACGTGTCCCGGTCAATGGTCAATGTAAAAAAAGCCATGTCAGCAATGAACGACCAATGAGGAGCTGACACATGGTAAAAGTGACACGTCAGTGTTCGATGGGATGTTTGAGAAACGACCGACCAATCAGAGGTCGACATGTGACAGTGCCATGTCAAATAACCCTAGCCAATCAAAGGCTAACATGTGGTAGTGGCACTATCACGATCAACTATCAGCAACCACGTAGGAAGGAGCTGCCAATTGGAGGCCATCACATGTCAGTCAGTAAGTCAAAGGCTGACTAGGCTGCTGATGAGGACACTACGTCAGCAATGCCAACCAATCACGGTGCGCCACATGGCAAGCTGACACATGCGAAGCTCTCACACGCACCATTGTGTCGTCTTTCTTAGTTAGCTAATAGGGTGAAGAGGATAAGAGAGGGGGAGGATGTCACACCCTGACCTAGTTTGGTCAGATCCCCGTGAACAACCCACCACTCTCTTGGTTCAAGAGTAGCTAAGCGTAATCTCAACCTTGTTCTCTGGGATAACATATATCAATAAAATGCAACTTAAAATAATTAAGCATACATAACAAAGGGTAAATCATAGTGTTATCTCTAGTCATTTCTTTATTTCCTGAAAAGGGACAAAAAGGGTGGATGAGTTTCTACAATTTAGTGAATGAGAAATTTTTTTTAAAATAAAGTTTTAGAAAATAGTTTTTGAATTGGAGTGTGCTAGACTCATTATTTCCTTTAAGATATTTCATCCTCAAAATCTGGGTTTTCGAAGCCATTTCTTATCATTAATCACAAACGGTGCGTTTATCAACCAACACACACCCTTCATCATAAAGGGAATACACAATTGGAGGGCGTCATAGCGACTTTACCGTCCGCCTAGATAGAAGCCCGTCCACTTATACCCTGAGAAGGAGTGGATGTACGTGACATCCGACCCTCAATCCTGTAAATAAACTATGTATGAGGATAGAGACCTCATCCTAATCCCACCCCGGTCTCATGCGCATGAAGCTATGTCAAGCTTCCCTGACTGTTGGCACGATAATTTACCCTTATCTCTACCATGTCGTCTAGTAACCCCTAGGACGAATCACTACCCCTCTTGGGTGTCTTGACGGTTTCGTACCTTAGTGCATGTACAAAACAACAGTTTTCCTCAAAAGGAGTATAATCTTTTTTGCCACTGGTCCAACGGCCCCGACCCTCAATGACCTGCAGTTGTTTGTCTCGACTGATCTGTCGACCTGTCATGTCGCACTACTGCTAGTCCAACGAGTATGTTGGTCTTATCTAGGTACCAAGACCAAACATATCATTCATTTAAAGTTCTCATGGATTAAACTCATGTTTGTTTATGAGCTCCTGCTTGTCCCAACTGGCCTTGGGCTCACTATACAAAATTTTTAAAATCGGGCATGATAGCCCCAAGTTCTAAAATCGAGGCCTTCGGCCTATCTGAGCTATTCGAGCTCTTGTCAAGAAGGTCTCCCAAAAAGTTTAAGCAGTGGCACACAGATAGGGGAGAGCACTTCCGAAAAAAATAATCTTTTATCCATCCATCACACCAACCGGGTGTAAGGACATCTCTGCTCATAATCGATGAACAGGTTTTCTACATCCTTCCAGGAAGTTCATCATACCAACCAGGTATGATCTACTTACAATCGTTAAGTAGTTTTTTCGCATAATTTTCACATCATTCCATTTAGGTGTGATATTTAAAATTCCACTTAGTAGTGGGTTTTCATTTTTGAGGTGCTTATCATCCCAACCAGATATGATATAAAAATCCCACTAACCTATGAATGTTGTGAGTCCTTCTTAATTGGCTTTCGTCTCCTCGCGAGCTTTGTCTTAGCTGGCATACCCGATACCTCATGTTCCTACATGGTATGAACATCCTTGTTTATTATCATTTGGCTTGATAGCCTTCATTCATTATGAATATCACAAGGTCATAGTCTTGCACTAACTACAGCCACCTCCCTTGTCAGAGATTTAGCTCTTTCTGAGTTAGGAAATATTTAAGACTCTTGTGATCTGTGTATATCCTACACTTAACCTCGTATAGGTAGTGTTGCCAAATCTTAAGGGCGGACACTATTGCAGCTAATTCTAAGTCGTGGGTAGGGTAGTTCTTCCCATGTGTATTTAGTTGACGTGAGGCATAGGCGATAACCTTTCCTTGCTGCATTAGTACGCACCCTAGTCCTTGTCCGCATGCGTCATTATAGACAATATACTCCCCCGCACTGGGATTAGGCAGGGTTAGTGTGGGTGTCATCGTTAGGTGGGATTTTAGTTCCAGAAAGGATCTCTCACAAGTTTCATCCCACTTGTACTCCACTCCCTTCCTCGTTAGGTGGGTTAGTGGGGCTGCTATGTCAAGTCCCGACCCAGTTTGGTCGGATCCCCATGAGCAACCCACAACTCTTCCCAATTTACCAAGGGTTTTCCCTTCTTTTAAAATTGGAAAGAGTAAGGCATCCTTTAAACATGTACCTTTCCTGGAATACATAAATCAAAACTTTATAAAATTTTTAACTTACATACTTGTCTTGCAGGTGTGACTAACAGGAGATATTTAGGTGGATTTTCCTTGGTTACCTGAAAAGGGATATAAGGGAGGGGGCAAGTACAACAACTCAGTGAATGGGTGTTTAAAGTTTGACTTTTAGGGAAAAATATTTAAATTGGAGTGTGGCAGACTCCTTATTTTAAAATTTCTCATTTTTAAAATCTCAGTTTCATTGTCATTACTCACTCCTCAACCATAATCGGTGTGTTTATCAACTAACATATACCCTTCATCATGAAGTGAACACACATGATTAAAACTCTATATACATGTGAGGACAGAGACCATATCTCAGTCTCGTGCACATGAAACTCAAACACATAATCTTGAGGAAGTCCCAAACATAGCAGCTTCACGGAGTCCAAACACAGAAACTACCTAGAGTACAAACAAAGAACCCCGTGGAGTACAAACAGAGAACTCAATAACTAACTGGTATGATGAGAAACACAAACCCAGTAGATTCACTTTTTCCCTTATTGCCACCATGTCATCCAGCAACCCTTAGGACGCATTACTACCCCTCTTTGGCATCTTAATGGTCCCAAACCTCAAGTGCATGCACAAACAAAGTTTTCCTCAAAAGCCATTTAATCTTTGGTGCCACTAGTCCAACGGCCCCGACACTCAACTCAACATGCAGCTATTTATCTCATCTGGTTCGTCGATCGATCATGTAGCATTGCTTCTAGTCTGTCAAGTATGTCGGTCATGTCTTGGTACCATGATCAAACAATTAATTTACTTATGTTTTCATGGCTTAGAATCATGTTTGTTTACGAGCTCCTGCACGTGTCAACTGCACCAGGGCCCACTGTTCGAGACTTGTAAAATCGGGCATATTAGCACCCAAGTTCCAAAACTGAGGCCTCTGGCCTAATAGAGCTAATCGAGCTCCCATTGATAAGGTCTTCCAAAATGTTTAAGCAGTGGCACACGGTCAGGGGAGAGCACTTCCGACAAAATATACTTTTTCGTTATCCATCATACCAACAAAGTGTGAGGACATCTCCGCTCATAACCGATGAACGGGTTTTCCACTTCCTTCGAGGAAGTTTCATCATACCAACTGGGTATCATCCACTTACAACCGATAAGTAGTTTTTCTGCTTGATTTCCACATCACTCCTCTTAGGTGTGATGATTAAAGTTGTACCAGTTAGTCATGTAGCTATTGTGTTTGGGCTTATTGAACATGAGACTGGGGTGGAGGCGAGATGAGGTCTCCGTCCTCATACTGACACGAAGAGATTTTGAATATGAGGGTCTGATGCTCAGAGCGTCGCTTAGATCCAGGGTAGAAGTCGAGGACTTCTATCAAGGTGGATGGTAAATAAGGTCTGATTCACAAGTGGGTGCAGTGGGTGTATTGTATCGGCCAACGTTTGTACCCTTCATGAAAAATGGCAAGTGTATGTTTGCTAAATGCCTCCTGAGGAAAGGTGATGTGCTAAAAGAGCTAAACACATAATAGGTGAAAATGGTGAAAGGCATTGAAACTAAATGAAAGATTTTCGGAATAATGATTTGAAAAACTAAATCTGTTTGAAAACTCACTCCCAACATCCGCTCACTAAGTTGTATAAAGGCATTAAATCCTTCTTAGACCAAAGGGAGTGGCGGGTTGCTCACGGAGTTCGACTAAACTGGGTCGGAGCGTGAAAACTTGAGTGGTATTAGAGCCTATTTCCTCGAATACATTATAAAGACTATATAACATAAGAACTAAGAGAAAAACTCAAAGTGATTACCACTAGGGATAAAGACAAGGTACAAAGGAGATGCCTACAAGATTTCTAAAGTAAGGGTAAGCAGGAGAGAATGATATCAAAGGATGTCATGAGGTCGATTTAAAAGATAAATACCCACAAAGACGAAGTAAAAAGTAAATACCAGGAAAGAGGACTAAGCCTACCAAGGAAGGGAGCCCTCGAGAGGCGTATATATATATCCCAACGGAGAGACGATGGACCAAATTGAATTGGGAAAAGAAGATGAGCTCACAAATGAATTGTAGGCATAGGTGAAAAGATCAAGTACAAAGGAAGCGTACTCATTAGGGCCCAAGGAGTAAGTTAAACTCAAGGAATGAGTAAGTAGTAAGATGGCATCAAACGATGACGTAACAAGTGGGAATGGGAGGAATACCCATAATAAGAAAATAAGAAAAAAGATATCCGAAAACCCTAGAAGAGTACTCTCTACAATCAAGAGTAATGAAAGAAACAACTGTGGGCATCAAGACTAGTTGAGGTCTATGCTTAGAGCTTGAGATTTGATGACTAGGCATAACAAGGAGTACACAAAATAAGACCCAATGATCGGAAGTTCCTCACATAAGAAATAAGAGGTAAAATTGGAATTTAAAGGCAATAAAGGATAAAAGGCAGAAAAATGCATTAATATAAAAAGAGTGTAAGGAGGTAAAAGAAAGGAACCTTCAAGGGATGGCAAGAATGTTGAACGTGTAGCTCTTAAGGTGGAAGTCTCTACTTTGAAGCACATAGTAGAGAATGAACCATCAAAAGGGAACTCCCCAAACAAAGGAATCGACACGTAAACCAAAAGGGATCAACTCGGAATAAGGAACAAGGAACCATGAAATGGTCACGAGTGAGTAAGGAAGGAATGAAGAGAGAATATCCTTGAGTAACGGATGCCATTGGAAATGTGGAAGGACATATAGGAGGAAAAATCCAAATAGGTCGGTAAGTCATGAAGTGATCGGGAAACCCGATGGTTGGAACTGAGGAAAAACCAATAAGGAAGTTGGTAAGGGACAATTGGATAACACTGAAGGTAGTGGGGGAACACTACCAAGTAACAAGAAGGCATGAACCATTATTGAGAAAATGTTCTAGAACCATAATGGACAAAGACAATTCTAGAACCTGTCATGTTGTAAGGAACATATAGGTCCAACAGTCCCAAGAAAAATGTGACTAAGTAAGAAAGAGTCTTTTAGTTAAGCATGGTGAGGTCAAACGTAAAAACTTGGACTAGAGTTATAGTAAGCAAAAGATGGATGAAGGACCAAAATAAGCTAAAAAATGAATAATATCTAAACCCACAAGGTTAAGGACGAAAAGTCCAAAAGGATGTTGTGCTAAAGAGCATCAAAGACCAAAGAAAATAAATAGGAATGAGGATGGTCGAATGTTTATTGAACTCCCAACCCACTGAGTTGGATAAGAACCCTCAAGAGTAAGAGTCTTACCCTAAGCAGAGTAAGAAGTGGACCTAATTATGTACATTGGGACAAGTGGGTAAGACATACCTAATCGTGATACATTCCAACGAGCGAGTGGATAATGGAAAGGAAGAGAGATTCCTTAAGTGTGTGGTTTAAAGGGCTAAGTGAAGGAACAATCAAAGTGGTAGCATGTCAAGCAAACCCCATGTTGACAATTAATGAAAACCGATTCAATTAATGAACCGAAAATGGTAAAGAAGGGTTAAGATGGAAAATTGGAAAATCCCAAGTGACCAAAAATTCATAAAAATCATGGGAAAGAACCATGAAATAAATTGTTTGGGAAAATTAGGTGAATCGGATCTGAACTAGATTTAAACAGTTTGGACCGGTTTGAACCACTATTGAACCAAATGCTAAATTCATTTTTGTAGATGGCTTAAAAAATTCAAATTTGAGATTTGAGGCCACCATTGGATAGAAAATGAATTTAGAAATTTTTATATTTCAAAAATTCGGTCGAATCGGGGGTGAACCGGTCGGTTTAAGCTTTAAACGTGGTTCGGAATAGTGTCGTCTTCTTCCTTCGGGAGACAACACGGTTCACTCGTCGAAAAATCGAAGTAGCACCAGCAAAGAAGAAATGTTTTTGTTCAGTACATTTCAGGTCATCAATGACTATTAAAAAGGTGTCAAATGGATGGTCGGCGAGTCCCTGTGCTCCAAAGGACAAGGTTCCTAAATGCATCATATACCCTCCTCCCAAACAAGAGGAACCAGCATCTTCTCATAGGAGTCTGACCCCTCAACCTCCAGTCCCACAACAACCAGAAGGGAATCCAACCAAGAAGGAGGCATGGGATAATTATTGGGATGCATATGCCACCTTCATGAAGCTCCATCAAGTACCTTCACCAACTCAACCTGGCTTCAATCCCTTCCAATGGGTGAAGTGAACTTATGAGTGTGAGGTTGAAGTATTAAGGTTGTACGGATAGGAGGCCATACATGAAATTTAGCCAAATAAGGAGCGCGAATGGACCCCAATTAGTTCCTCAGAGCCTTGTGATCAAGAGTCTCATAATCATTCTAGTGTTAACTCTAGTCCTATGATCCCAAGAGATTAGGGGGTAGAGAATTCCTGTAATAAGCCAAATTATTGCAAGAAAAATATTTCTTGAATGAAGGGAATTAAAAGTTTTATTAAAACTTCTTAGTTATTTAATACAAAGGAGTATGATAATAAAAATCTAAGTAGGGAATCACCTAAGAAAATACGAGTAAACTCAACCCTTAGGACTTACCCTTAGAATACGATAAGGAAGAATTCATCTAAGGGAGATCTTAAATGAAGAAGAAGTGGAACATAGGAAAACAATAATCAAGGAATACAAAATCATGGAAAGCCCAAAGAGTTAAAATCAACTCAGAAAATGAAGAGTAAGGAAAAACAAGGGGGAGTAGAACATTCCAAAAGGAATCACAAGAATAGAACCTGATCAGGAAGAAAAAGAAATAGAGACCTCCGAGGAAAGAGGAAAAGAAAATGGAATAACACGAAGGCCTGGGTATAAAAATTACATAATAAATTAACATACAATTCCTTAGGAACTTCATAAGAGAGAAAGACTTGGGGAAGGCAAAGGTATGAATCAAAAGAGTAAGAGAAACAAGAGTGGATAAGTCATACATGACCCTTAAGACAGGAGAAGATTAAAGGAACAAATTTCTAAGGAATGGAAAGATGATTAAACAAAAAGGAAATCCCAGAGTGGAAGATACAAGAAGGAAGATAAAAATAGGAAGTTGGGGCGAGGATGGAGAAAGCTCCAGGTCGAGGCAATCAATCGAGGGAAGGTTGCAAAACCGAAGTTGAAATATGGTCCTTAGTAAGAAGTATGAGAGGCTAATTGAGTGTGTTAGGAAGTTGAGCATGCTCTACTACGAGAAGACCTAGAAACCCAAATAGAGAACTCTAGACGAGTTCGATTTAAGAATATAACTTATATGGACTAAGGTATTCGGAGGAGTAAACAAAGTATAATAAGAAATGGGGAGTAGAAACAAAGAATGCACCCTAACCAAGATGAAAGAGGAATACCAAGGACACGAAGATATGAAAAGTTTGGACACAATAAGGATGAGAGGTCCACCTCAATAGAATAAACAAATGATGGATTAAGTGGGAATGAAGTAAGATAGACGGAAGGTACTCATGGATCCAAAGAGTAAAAGTAAGCTGGTGAAGATATCAACAAAAGACACTACAGAGTTTAATGATTCCAATAGTAGAACTAGAAGGAAATCCCGAGAGAAAGGGAATGTGAAGCTCGCCAGAGAAAGGAAACTTGGGAAGACATGGGTGTACCAATGAAAGGGAAATGGAACCAACGAAGTAAGAAAGAGAATAAGCTTCTCAAGAATAATATACTAATGATGAAAGAACCAAGTACAAGGGGAAGGAAATCATAAAGATTCAGGGATAAGTCAAACTCAAGTAGCGTGTAAGTAGGAGGACGACATCAAAAGATGCCATACGGGTAATAG
Organism: Trapa incisa; assembly: GCA_030064435.1. NCBI lineage: Eukaryota > Viridiplantae > Streptophyta > Magnoliopsida > Myrtales > Lythraceae > Trapa > Trapa incisa. The sequence goes on from CM057779.1 coordinate 23,548,407, forward strand.
AGGAATTTACTCGGAATGAATCATAGTCGGAAGAACATGGATGAGGGTAAGAATGGATATAGAAATAGAAGAGACCTTAAAGAGAAAAGACGCCAGTAGAAATGAAAAAATGGGATATGAAACTAAGAGTTTAAAATATGACAGCGTGTATCAGGAAGTTCAGAGAAATGAAGGTTGAATGACCAAATAAGGAAGTTCGGAGAAGACAAATAAGTATGAAAACTAATATGGCTATAGATACGTAAAGTCAAAGACATCATGAAGAAAGTCATGCGGTAAGGGGCAGGTAAACCCAACCGACTCAAGGAAATACAATAGGTTCAAGGAAAGTTCTATGAGCAAGACATAACAAAGTTAATCATAAAAGTGAAAAAGAAAGAATGAGAAAGGAATCTGTATGGGATGAAGAGGTGATAAACGCCAAAGTTCTGAAATTGTTGGGTAAAAGAAGCTTAGAATGGGAAATGTTGTCTTGAGAAAGAAGATGTAACTAGAGGAAATGACCCTAGTTTTTCAAGGAAGAAATTCTAGGCTAAAGTAAATTTCATGGACGGAGGGAAGGATCAGAATGTGGCCAAAACCTTATGTATGTGATGAAAGGGACGAACGAAAACAACCGAGAAGGGTGTTAGACGATAAACTAGAAAATTTATTTATCAATAAAAAATATTAATCCGATACACAAGAGAGTGAAACAAGTTTTGGGGACAAAACTTCTAAAAGGAGGGGAGAGTTGTAAACTCCGCTCTTTGGAGTCAAGGAAAAGCAGGAAAAAACCGGTCAAATTGAGTAAGAAAATCGAACCGGTTCAAAAACTCAATTATTGTGGAACGGGCAAATTAGGAAAATTCCAACTCCCTTGTAATCCAAAAAGATTTATAAACCTTGGGAAGGCACCTTAGAACCAAGTGGGAGAGAAAAACCAGATCGGTTTGGGTGAAACGGATCCAAACTGAATTGAATCAGTTTAAGAACCAAGCTGGTTTATGAACAAAAACTGATAGAAAGAGGGAAAATCGGGTAATATATGGACCCCAAGTGACCTAATGAGTCACATAAGTTATGAAAAAATACTTTAGGATGAATGAGGGATGGAAATCAAACTGGTTCAGGGACACGGATCCGAACCAGATTGAACTGGTTTGGATCGATTTAAACCACTATTGAACTGGATGATAAATTCATTTTTCTAGGTGGCTTAAATAATTAAAATTTAAGATTTGATGCCACCATTTTATAGAAAATGAATTTAGAAATTTTTAGATTTGAAAAATTCTGTCGAATGGGGGGGTGAACCGGCCGGTTTAAGCTTTGAACCCGAACCGGTGCAGTTTGGAACAGTGTCGTCTTCTTCCTTCAAGTGACAGCACTGTTCACTAGCTGAAAAATCGAAGCAGCACCGGTGAAGAAGAAATGTTTTCGTTTAGTACGTTTTAGGCCATCAATGACTGTTAAAGAGGTGCCAAAAGAACGGTCGACAATTCCTCGAGCTTCCTATATAAAGAGCCCCTCTACATTCATCCTCTCCACTCTTTAAAATCTTACTCTCTCTCAGCTGCTTAGTTTTCCAGTAAAGCTCGAACCAAAGCTCTCATATAGGGTCATTTATGAGGCAAACGAAGGTGAGGTCAGATTCCTTAGAATCGAGGAGAAGTCAACTACACGGTGGTAGCATCCATTCGCACTAAGGGTCGCCAGAGAAGTGTCGACGTGATTGAATAGTGAAGTAGCTTCGACGGACCGAAGCTGCCCTATTTTGGTCGAGCTGAAATTGGCCAATTCAAGCCCTCCTCCAACCAAACCAAGCTCTCCCAACACCTCCTCAGCCCTTCCACGGCTGAATTAGAATTGAAAGGTAAGCCAATTCAGCTCCACTCTACAATTTTTGATCGATGCTAGAGAGAGAACCAATAGAATTTTGATGATAGAATAATAATCCAATTCAGCATCAATTGATGCAATCCTTGATCCTAGGAGAAACCTCAGGAGTAGGACTATCTGCCCCGATTGGAAGCTCGGACCGTCGTGCCCCCGCCGGTAAGCAATTGAAACTTTCTCTCTTTACATTCTGTTTTCTGGCGAATCTCCGTTTGAGCTCGTTCCGGCATCAAAACCTACGATTCAAATTGCTATTGAATCATAAGAAGATGTAGAAACTCAATTTTAACTTCAATTTCAACAATTAGAATTGTTTGATTGGTCAATTTGATGAAATCAAATTCGATTGTGTTAAGGAGTTATAATTAGGGGGAAATTGTGGAAAATTCGAGATTTTTGAAAATTTCAAGAAACAAAATGCAATTTTATAAAATTGAGAGTCAATTGGGCAAGATAAGAATGTTAGAGGATCAATTGAGCAATTTTAGAATTTTTGGGGTAAAACTTACATTTTTGTAAAGGAAGGGCAAAATAGTAATTTTGGAAAATTTGGGGGCCAAATTGGGAATTTGGGAAACTTGAACCCCTTTTTATGAAATTGAGTAAATTGAGATACCAAGAGAAATTTTAAAAGATTTGGGACTCAATTTGGGGAAAAATCGGCAATTGTGGCCTAAAGTAAAAGGAAAATTAACTTTAGGGACTAATTTGCAAATATTAGACAATTTGTGAATTTAATCATTCATACTGAATGAGGTGATCAAGCCAGATGATAAAGAACAACAATGTTCATTTCATGTAGGAACACGAGACATCAGGAACGCCAATTGAGGTTAAGCTCGCAAGGGACGAAAATCGACTAAGTGGAATTTCACTGCATGATCAGGTGAGTGAGATTTTTATATTATACTCGGTTGGGATGATAATCACCTCAAAATGTAAACCCACTACTAAGTGGTATTTTAAACATTGCAACTTAGAGGATTGATGTAAAAATGGCGCAGAAAAACTACTTATCGGTTGTAAGTAGATCATACCTGGTTGGTATGATGAAAACTTCCTTGGAGGAAGTGGAAAACTCGTTTATCGATTAGGAGCGGAGAAGTCCTAATACTCGGTTGGTATGATGGACAGTTGAAAATATACCTTGTCGAAAGTGCTCTCCCCTGACTGTGTGCCATTGCTTAAACCATTTTGGAGACCTTATTGACGGGAGCTCGAATAGCTCTGTTAGGCAGGAGGCCTAAGTTTTGGAACTTGGGGGCTATTATGCTCGATTTTAAAAATCTCGAACAGTGGGCCCTAGGCCAGTTGGCATGAGTAGGAGCTCATAAACAAACATGTGTTATATGCCATGAATATTTAAATAAATGAATTTTTTGGCCATGGTACCAAGATAGGACCGACATATTCAATCAACCAGCGGTAGTGCGACATGACAGGTCTCCGGACTAGTCAAGACAAACAATTGTAGGTTGAGTTAAGAGTCGAGGTCGTTGGACCAGTGGCACCACAAATTATATGGCATGATGTGAAAATACTAATTATGCATGCACTGTATTTAAGGAACCTTCATGATGCCCAAAAGGGGTAGTGATGTGTCTTAGGGCCCTTGACGACCTTGTGGATATAAGGATAGTTAGTCGTACTAGGAGGCCTCGCGAAGCTCGACGTAGCTTCAAGCGCACAAGATTGGGGTGGGGTTAGGATGAGGTCTCTGTCCTCATACGGACACGGAGAATTATTACGGGATTAAGGGTCGGATATTGCGAACATCCACTCATTCTTAGGATAGAAGTTGACGTACTTCTATCTAGGTGGCCGGTAAAGTCGCTCCGACGCCACAAGTGGGTTGAGTGGACGTACTGGCTTGCAATTGTGTAATTGACCTTCATGTTGAAGGATGTGTTTTTGAAAACCGAGACTTTAAAGTGGAGAAAATTTAAAGGAATTAAGGAGTCTGGCACACACCAACTTGAAAACATATTTTTAAACTCCATTTTTTTAAAATACCCATTCACTTTGTTGTAGAAACTCACCCCTCTTTGCTGTCACTTTTCAGGAAAAAGAAAATGACTAGGAATAACATTGAGCCTTACCCTTTGTCAGGTATGCTTAATTTCTCTTAAGCTTGCATTTTATTTTATATATGTATTTCTAGGGAACAAGGTCGAAAATACACATGGCTCCTCTCGAGTTAAAAAAGGGGGAAACTCCTCTTGAACCGAGAAGAGCAGCGAGTTGTTCATAGGGATCCAACCAAATCGGATCGGTGCATGACACTGCCAGTCCCATGAAGTTGTGTATCTCGGAGGAGTTCGTGGGTGCCTTCCAGTCAGATATGGCCTCTATCATAATTAGATCCACCTTGACTCCGTCCTTGGACACTATGTGCCCTAAGAAACCCACTTCTTGTAGACAAAATTTACACTTGGAGAACTTTGCATATAAGCGATTTTCCTGTAATATTTCCAAGGTGATGGTGAGATGTTCCTCATGTTCTGTCCTAGTCCGTGAGTATATAAGGATATCATAAATGAATACTATCATGAATTTGTCCAAGTGAGACTAGAACACCTGGTTCATAAGATTCATAAAGGCTGCAGGGGCATTCGTCAATCCAAAGGGCATTACTCTGAATTCATAGTGCCCATATTAGGACCGAAACGCGATCTTGGGTATGTCTCCCTCTCGAAACCTTAGCTGGTGGTACCCTAACAGGATATCTATCTTGGAGAAATAGGCTGCACCTTTCAACTGGTCAAAAAGGTCATCAATTTAGGGAAGAGGATACTTGTTCTTTATAGTAACCTGATTCAACTTCCGATAATTGATGCATAGCCTCGTACTTGCATCCTTCTTCTTCACGAACAGTACTGGCGCACCCCATGGAGACTGGATAGGGCGTATGAAACCCTTATCGAGGAACTTGTCTAATTGCTCCTTTAATTCCTTTAATTTTGAAGGAGCCATGCGATAGGGGGCTGAGGATATGGGGTATGTCCCAGGGATCACCTCTATTATAAATTCCAATTGACGGCTTAAGGGTAGTCCTGGTAGTTACTTAGGAAATACATTTGGGTAGTGTTCAACTACCGAAATGCCCTCTGGTCCTTTCTTTTCAAAACTTATGTTGGTGATCAATGCGAGAAAAGCCTTGCAACCCTTCTATATCGACCTTTGGGCTTTCATATGGGACACGAAGTGCTTCTCCTTTCCTCTTGTCTCCTTGGAACCGTAGTCCAAGTGTCTCAGGAGTGTGTAATGGTATCACTTTCTTTCCACGGTCCACATTGGCTTTCTTCATCCCTTAGAGGTAGTTGGATTAGGTATGCTTCCAATCTTACTCCATCAATCTTTAGTTGTTTGTCTCTATCCAGTCCTTCATCTAGCAGGGTGAGAATGTTGAGACTTTGTTCCAGGGATGTAAGTTTCAGTAGAAGATTTGGCACTAAGTCTTCCTTGAAAAATCAGCTTTATGCCCCTGAGTCAAAGAGGGCGTAGACTTTTCTCCCCTATAGCTGTATGTAGCCTGATTGAGGAAGTAATAAGTTTCTTTTAGTGAATTAAATTTACTTTATTAGATAGGGTAAAATTACAAAACTTGTCTAACTCTAGTTATGGAGGGTTTGGGAAGTACTCGCTACAGTACTAGGAACTTTCCGAACCTCTTCTTGTGTGAGGTTATAAACCATAGCTGGCACCATTGACGTGGCGGTTGTGTCTCATCCTTTGTTTAATGTCCTTGGGTTCCCTTGGGGGGGTTCAATGGTGTTCATTTACATATTACCACAAAGAATGGGGCATTCCTTTGCAAAGTGTCCCACTTGTCCACATCCGAAACAAGGTTGACATGACTCCTTGTGGTTCTTCTGACAATTTAGGTAGTAGGGGCCCCTCCATAGTATCGCGGAGTTTACCTCCCTTTATGCGGGGTGGACATCCTTCCTCCTTAGGAACCTGATTTTGCTTCCCCACCTCGAACCACCTTGTTCCTTACGTCCACCACGGTGATTATGGCCCCTTTCCTCCTTCCAATTTGTCTATTCCATCCAGTGGTGTCTTGTTAGTACATGTAAACCCCATCCTTTGATAATGAGAAAACCGAGGAAAGAACCGGTCATTTTTTAATTTTAAACCAAATCGGTCTACAAGCTCGATTATTAGGAAACAGGAAAATCGAGAATTTATAACTTCCATGTGACTCAAAATGGTTCATAAATCTTGGAAAATAACCTTAGGACGAATTGGGGAAGAAAAATTGGGCCGGTTCAAGTGAACTAGGTCTGAACCGAATAGAACATGTTTATGAACCAAATCGACTCATGACTCGAAATCAATAGAGAGAGGGTAGACCAAGAAATTTATGGATTCCAAGTGGCCCAAAGAGGCCTAAACGTCATGGAAATGGACTTTAAAAGGAATTGGAGATAAAAACAAAACCGGTTTAGGTGAACCGGATCCAAACCGGTTTGAACTACTATTGAATCGAATTCTAAATTCATTTTTCTATGTGGCTTAAATAATTCAAATTCGAGATTTCAAGCCATCATTGGATAGAAAATGAATTTAGAAAATTTTAGATTTGAAAAATTCGGTCAAATGAGGGTGAACCGGCTGGTTTAAACATTGAACCCGGTTCGGACCGGTCCAGTCTAATTCAAAACAGTGTCATCTTCTTCCTTTAGATGACAGCAATGTTCACTCGTCGGAAAATCGAAGCAGCACCGGTGAAGAAGAAACGTCTCTATTCAATACGTTTTCAGCCATCAATGCCTATCATAAAGGTGTCAAGTCCCCGAGCTCCCTATATAAAGAGCCCCTCTCCATTCATCCGTTCCACACCTAAAAAGCTCACTCTCCCTCAGTTGCTTAGTTTTCTGATGAAGCTCGAACCAGAGCTCTAATATAGGATCATTTCTGAGCCAAAGAAAGTGAGGTCGGGTTCATTAGAACTGGGGATAAATCAGCTACATAGTGGGAACATCCATTCGTTCTAAGAGTCACCGGAAAAAAGCTGGCATGAACAAATAGTGAAGCAACTCTGGTGGACCGAAGCTGCCCTGTTTCGGCCGAGTTGAAATTAGCCAATTCGAGCCCTCCTCAGGCCAAACCAAGCCCTCCCAACACTTTCTCAGCCCTCCCACAGCCAAATTAGGATGGAAAGGTAAGCCAATTTGGCTCCCTCTACAATTTCTGGTCGGTGTTAGAGAGAGAGTCGGCCAAATTTCAATGACAAAATTCTAATCCAATTAACATCAATTGATGTCATTCTTGATCCTAGTAAGAACCTCAGGAGGAGAACTCCTGCCCAAATAGAAACCTCAGATAGTCGTGCCCTCACCGGTGAGTAATCGAAGCCTTCTCTCTCTATAGTCCATCTTCCAGTGAAGCTCCGTTTGAGCTCGTTCCGACGTTAAAGCTTGCGATTCAAATTGCTAAAGAATCGTATGATCATGTAAAAACTCAATTTCAACTTCAATTTCAACAATTTGAAGCGTTTGATTGATCAATTTGATAAAATCAAATTCGGTTGTGTTAAGCAGTTGGAATTCGGGGAAAATTGGAAAATTATGGGGAATTTCAAAAATTTGAAAGACTAAATGCAATTTTCTAAAATTGAGGGTCAATTGGACATGATAAAAATGTTAGAGAGTCAATTGAGGAATTTTAGAATTTTTAGGGTAAAATTTACCATTTTTGTAAAGGAAGGGCAAAATGGTAATTTTAGAAAAGTTATGGGACCAAATTGGAAATTTGGGAAATTAAACCCCTTTTTGTGAAATTGAATAAATTGAGTCCCCAAGGGGAATTTTAAAAGTTTTGGGACTCAATTTAAAGAAAAACCGGTATTAGGGACTTAAAGTTAAAGAAAACTAACTTTAGCAATCTAATTGTAAATAAATAAAATTTTAGTTTTTCTCATTCATTTTGAATGAATAAAGGCTATTAGGCCGAGAGATAATGAACCAAGATATTCATATCGTGTAGAACACGAAGTACCGGGAACGCCGGCAAGGACAAGCTCGCGTGAATACAAGGAACTGATCTAGTGGAATTCACTGTATTAATAGGTGAGTGGGATTTTATATCATATCTGGTTGAGGATGATAAGTACCTTGAAATGAAAACTCACTACCAAGTGGTATTTAAAACATACTTACCAGTTGTAACTAGATCATACCTGGTTGGTATGATGAAACTTACTCGAAGGAAGTTGAAAACCCAGTCATCAGTTATGAGCATAGATGTCCTTATACCCGGTCGGTATAAATGACAGTTGAAAACATATTTTTGTCGAAAGTGTTGTCCCCTGACTGTGTGCCAATGCTTAAACAATTTGGCAGACCTTCTTGACGGGAGCTCGAATAGCTCTTATAGGTCAGGGGCCTCGGTTTTGGAACTTGGGGGCTATTATGTCTGGTTTTGAAAATCTCGAACAAGTGGGCCATAGGTCCGTGGGCACGAGTAGGAGCTCGTAAACAAACATGAGATATGTGCCATAAAACATTAATAAATGAACTTTTTGGCCATGGTACCAAGACTGGACTGACATATTTAGTCAACTAGTGGCAGTACGACATGACAAGTCTTCGGACCAGTCAAGACAAACAGCTACAGGTTGAGTTGAGGATCAGGGCCGTTGGACCAGTGGCACCACTGATTATATGGCATGATAAGAAAATATTGTTTGTGCATGTACTATGATTACGGGATCATCAAAATGCCCGTGAGGGTTAGTGATGCATTCTAAGGGCCCTGGACGACCTGGTGAGTATAAGGATAGTTCATCGTACCAGATGACCGTGCGAAATTTGGAGTAGCACCAAGCGCATGAGATCGGGGCGGGGACGGGATGAGGTCTTTGTCCTCATACGGACACAGAGAATTTATTTCGGGATTGAGGGTTGGATGTCACGTGCATCCACTCATTCTTAGGGTAGAAGTGGACGTACTTCTATCTTGGTGGTCGATAAAGTCGCTCTGACGCCACAAGTGGCCTCAGTGGACGTGTTGGCCTGTGAATGTGTATTTGACCTTCATGGTGAAGTTTGTGTATTGAGGGATGACACACTATGATTAAATAAGGAAATGGTGGTAAAAGTCGAGATTTTAAATGAAAGGATTTTTTTTTTTGAAAGAAAGGAGTCTGGACACTCCAATATAATTATTTTCCTCAAAGTTAATTTTTCAAAACCCACTCACAGAGCAGTCGTACTCACCCCCTCCCCTATATCCATTTCAGTAAATTCTGGAAAGTCTACCCATAAATACCATTAACCCAGACGCTTGCGAGATAGGTATGATAAAATTAAAATATTATGCAGTTTTAATTTATGTTATTCCAGGAAAAGTGCAGGTTTAAAGGACGCCTTACTCTTTACGGTTTATAACAAGGGGAAACACTTTAATAAACCGGGAGAGTGGGGAGTTGATCATGGGGATCCGACCAAATCGGGTCGGGGCGTGACAACTTTAGTGATATCAGAGCCAAGTTCTCTTGAAACATTATCAATATTATGCCCTGATATTAACCCAACTCTAAACTATCGTGTAGGAAGGAAAGTCCCTAGGAAATTCGTGGAAAAATCCAGTCCTTCCCCTATAATCGTGAAAAAGACATCCAACCCAAGGGAGGAAGCCGTTCAAAGGTTTCTAAAGGGCGAAAAGAGGGTGCCCAAGGACATGGTAGAAGACTACTGGAAACTAGTTGGAGCCCTATTAAAACTAGAAGGTATCATATATCCTCCTCCTAGACAAGAAGAACTAGCAACACATCCTAGAAGTCCAACTCCTCTTCTTCTAATGCCACAAAAATGAAGAGGAATCCTACCAAGAAGTAGGCCTGAGATAACTATTAGGATGCATATGCCACCTTCATTAAGGTCCACCAAGTACCTCCACCCACTCAACCTGTCTCAATGAAGTGGACTTATGAGGGTGAGGTGGAAGTAATAAGCCGGTACGGATTGGAGGCCATACATAGAATCCGTCCTATTAAGGAGCATGAAGGGACCCCAATCAGTTCCTCAGAGTCTTCTAATCAAGAGTCTCATCATCGTTCTAGGGTTAACTCTAGCCCAATGACCCCAAGGGATTAGGGGGTAGAGAATTCCTGTAATAAGCCAAATATTGACAAGAAAATATTTCCTTAATAAATGAAAGTGGAAGTTTATTAAAACTCCTAAGTTTCCTTGAGAAAAATAAGAATTTAAATAAAAAGGGAACCCCCTTTAAGGAAGAATGGGTTACGGGTAGTTAAACTCAACCCTTAAGACTTACCTTAGAAACCCGATAAATTCATCTGATGGAGATCCTAAGAAAAGGAAAAGAGTTGGAGGAGCAACCATCCAAGAGTACATAACTTTTTGATAGACCAAAAAGTTCTGATAATTCAAAATATGGAAGAAGTATAACATCCCAAAAGGAACAACAAGAATAGAAGTGGATCGATAAGGAAAATAAATTAAGTATAGAGTCCACCACAGAAAGATGGAGAGAAAGTACAACAACAAAAAGTCTCAGGTGTTACAAACTAAAGAACTAAGATACAAAATCATTAGAAATTTCAAAGGTTAAGAGACATGTGGAAGGTAAAGTATGAGTCAAAGAAGGAAGAAAAACAAGATGAAGATGAATCGTATCGGGTCCTTAAGTTTAGGAGAAAGTTTCCAAACGATAGGGTGATCAAACACCAGAAAGTACGAGTGGTTAGGTGAAAGTATAGGGAGGTTGAGCATGATCTACTACAAGAAGGCCTAGGAAAACTCAAAATAGGAACTTCAAAAGAATCCTATATAAGGAAATAACTTATTTGGACCAAATTATTTGGAGGAGTAAACGTAGTCTAACTAGAGATGGCGAATAGTGTTATAATACACCCCAACCAAGAAAAAAAAGAAATACTAGGGATATAAAGGTACGAAAGGTTTGGACACGATGAGGATGAGAGACTCACCTCAAAAGAATAGGTGAATATTGAAGCGAGTGGAAATGAAGCATGATCAATAGAAGGTACTCCTGGATCCAAAGAGTAAGAATAAGTTGGTGAAAATATTGGCAAAATATACACCAGAAATTTAAGGATTTCAATAGTAGACCTAGAAGGAACTACGGAGGGAAAAGAGAATGAAAATCTCATCAGAGAAAAAATCTTGGAAAGACATTGGCGTACCAAGGAAAGAAAGTGAAATAAACGGAATAAGCAAGAGGATAATTCTTCAAGAACAAGATAATAGAAAGGAAAGAATCATGTACAAAGAGAAAGAAATTACCCGACTCATGACTTAGAATTAGCTGGAATAGTGTTGCCCTAAAGATATGGTGACACTACCCTTACGGGGTTAAGTGTAGGATATACACAGATCACAAGAGCCTTAAGTACTTTCTAACTTAGAATGAGTTAAATCTCCGTCAGAGGAGATGGCTGAAATTGGCAAAGGAATATGGTCTTGAAATAGAAAATCACCCAGGAAAGGCTAATGTGGTAGCAGATGCCTTAAGTCGTAAGTATCAACCTAAGATGGCACAAGTAAAGACAAGTTTCCTTCCTTGTTACGACAATTGAAAAGGATGGAGGTGGATCTGAGGATAGACAAGCAGGAAAAATGCTTGGTGGCGAATGTGCGGTAAGGCCCAATTTAACCGAGCATATTAAGACTTAACAAAGGATCGATAAAGGATTTCAGTCTTATTTGGATCTGGTAAACAGAGAAAGGAAACCAAACTACAATGTACAGGGTGAGGAGTACTAACATATAAGGGTAGGGTATGTGTGCCTCAAGATAAAGAGTTGAAAAGATTAATTCTAGAAGAGGCACACGATTCGATGTACGCTATGCATCTGGGTTGTACTAAGATGTATCGCACCTTCAAACAAGCATATTGGTGGAAGGGTATGAAGAGGGACATTACGGAATATGTAGTCCGATGTTTGTCTTGTCAACAGATAAAAGTAGCACATCAGAAACAATTAGGACTACTACAACCCATACCAAATTCCGGAGTTGAAATGGGAGCACATCACCATGGATTTCATCACGGGCTTGCCGGTGACCAAAAGGGGTCGAGATGCGATTTGGGTCATAGTGGATAGATTGACCAAATCAACACATTTCCTTCCTATAAAAGTGACGGACACAGAAGAACAGCTGGCCATACTATACATGAAGGAAATCATAAGACTCCATGGTGTCCCGGTGAGTATAGTATCGGATAGAGATCTGAGATTTACCTCTAGGTTTTGGCCAAGTTTACAAAATTCCATGGGGTCCAAACTTCATATGAGCATTGCATTTAACCCACAGATAGATGGTTAGTCAGAGTGAACCATCCAAACCTTAGAAGGCATGGTAAGAGCATGCGTACTTACCATGAATAAAAAGTGGGAGGAATACTTGTGTGTCATGGAATTCGCTTACAACAATAGTTATCAAGCCAGTATTCAGATGGCTCCCTATGAAGCCCTTTATGGATGACCATGTCATACCCCTTTATCTTGGGAAGAAGTGGAAGAAAGGAAAATAGAAAGGGCAGAACTAATTGAGGATGCCACCAAGAAGATAAAATTAATAAGGAGTCGTCTTAAGACCGCTCAGGATAGGCAAAAGAGTTATCTGGACAATCGAAGGAAAGATTTGGAGTTTGAGGTAGGAGATCAAGTGTTCCTTAAAGTGTTCCCCTAGAGGGGAATACTTAGGTTCTAGCAAAGAGGAAAGTTAAAACCAAGATATATCGATCCATATCCCATCATTCAAAGGATAGGACCGGTAGCTTATAAACTGGAACTACCTCCTGACCTACAGAGAATACATGATGTATTACATATCTCAATACTTCAGAAATATCAGCCTGATCCTAGTCATGTATTGGACTGACCTCCAATGGAACTAGAAGGGAACCTGACCTATCAGATAGAGCCGGTACAAATCATCGACCGGAGAGACGAGAATTTGAGGAATAAAAAAATTCCTATGGTCAAGGTGTTGGGGCAGAACAGACCCATGTAGGAAGAGACATGGGAAACTAAGTCTATGATGAGGGATAGTTACCCTCAATTATTTAACATGTAACTACTTTGGGGAAAACACCCTTAAAAGGAGGGGTGTAAAACCCGCCCTTTTGAGCTAAGGAAAACTAGGAAAAGAACCGGTCAAACCAAGTGAGGATTTAGAACCGGTTCACAAACCCAATTATTTCTGAACGGGCAAGTTGGGAATTTACAACTCTCGGGTGATCCAAAGGGTTCATTAAACCTTGGAAAAGAAACTTAAGACAAATTAGAAAATAAAAACCAAAGTGGTTCAAGTGAACTAGATTCCATAAGAACTTTAAAGTTAAGCGTGCTTACTTGAATTTTTTTTGTAACCCGAAATTTCAGTCAAAAATTTGTATGTACGCCTTATCATAAATTAATATATAATTAATAGCAATAATTTAATACCTAAATTAAATTATTGGAATTAATACAAATAATTTAATACCGAAATTAAATTATTAGAATTAATACTGAAATTTAATTTATTAGAATTAATACCGAAATTAAATTATTGGAATTAATACCAATAATTTATGGCAATATTAATAACAGTAATAAATCTCGCCCATTTAATACACGGGTTTTACAACTATATAAAGAGTTCATCCCCATTTCATTCTCCTCACACCTGAACACTTCTCTCTCTCTCTACTGCTCCATTTCCCGGTAAAGCTCGAACGAGAGCTTCGACTTGAACAAAGGTCGGGCTCTTTAGAACCGGGGGGAAGACAGCTATCTGATAGCAAACTCCAATCAATCCGAGTATCGTTGGAGAAACGCCGACATGATGGAATAGTGAAGCAACTCCGGCGGACCGAAGCTGCCCTATTTCGGCCAAGCTGAAATCGGCCATTTCAAGCCCTCCCAACACTTTCTCAGCCTTTCCACGACCGAATTAGGACCGAAAGGATGAACCTCAGGATGAGACCTATCTGCCCAGATCGAAAGCTCGGACCGCCGTGCCTTCACCGAAACACGAAGTACCAGGAACGCCAGCAAGGACAAGCTCGCGTGAATACCAAGAACCGGTCTAGTGGAATTCACGGCATTAACGGGTGAGTGGGTTTACAAACATCATACCTGATTGGGATGATGAGCACACCTTATAAAGTTAAAAACCACTTACCGGTTGTGAGTGGGTTTACAAACATCATACCTGATTGGGATGATGAGCACACCTTATAAAGTTAAAAACCACTTACCGGTTGTGAGTGGGTTTACTAACATCATACCCGGTTGGGGATGATAAGTACCTCGATATAAAAACCCACTGTTTAGTGGTATTTTAATCATCACTACTTAAAGAAAGTGATGTGAAAGTTATGCGGAAAAACTACTTACGGGTTGTAAGTAGATCATACTCGGTTGGTATGATGAGACTTCCTGGAAGGAAGTTGAAAACCCGTTCATCGGTTATGAACGGAGATGTCCTTATACCGGTCGGTATGATGGATAGTAAAAACCTATTTTGTCGGAAGTGTTCTCCCCTGACTGTGTGCCAATGCTTAAACTATTTGGGAGACCTTCTCGATGGGAGCTCGAATAGCTCTGATAGGCCAAGGGCCTCGGTTTTGGAACTTGGGGGCGAAATGCCCGATTTTGAAAATCTCGTACAGTGGGCCCAAGGCCAGTTGGCATGAGCAGGAGCTCGTAAACGAACATGATATATGTGCCATAAAACTTAATAAGTGAATTGTTTGGCCATGGTACCAAGATAGGACCGACATGCTCAATCAACTAGCGGCAGTGCGACATGACAGGTCGACGGACTAGTCAAGACAAACAGCTGCGGGTTGAGTTGAGAGTCGGGGCCGTTGGACTAATGGCACCACATATTACATGGCAATATAAGAAAACATTGTTTGTGCATGCACTGTGAGTACGGGATCATCAAGACGCCCATGAGGGGTAGTGATGCGTCCTAAGGGCACTGGACGACCTGGTGGCTATAAGGGCAGTTCGTCGTTCCAGGTGTCTATGCGAAATCTGGAGTAGCACCAAGCGCATGAGACCGGGGTGGGGACAGGATGAGGTCTCTGTCCTCATACGGACATGAAGAAGTGACTTTGGGATTGTGGGTCGGATGTTTCGTACATCCACTCATTCCCAGGGTAGAAGTGGTCGTACTTCTATCCGGGTGGCAGGAAAAGTCGCTCCGAAGCCACTAGCGGGTTCAGTAGTGATACTGACTTGCGAATGTGTGTAACCTTCATTATGAAGGATGTGTGTTGGGTGATGACACATCGATAACTAAGAAATAATGGAAAAAGATGAATTTTTAAATGAAATGATTTTTTTGAAAACAAAGGAGTCTGGCACACTCCATATAAATGTTTTTCTTGAAAGTTAAAAGATTTGAATCCCACTCACTGAGTAGTTGTACTCACCCCCTCCCTTATACCTCTTTCAGGAAGTCCCGGAAAGCCGAACCTTAAAGGACTTGCGCAATTAAACGTCTGCAAGATTGGTACAACTAATTTAAATTACTATGCAGTTTTGATTTATGATATTCCTGGAAAAAGGTGCAGGTTAACGCCTTACTCTTTACGATTTATAATATAAGGGAAAACCCTTTAATAAATCGGGAGAGTGGCGGGTTGATCACGGGGATCCGACCAAACCGGGTCGGGGCATGACAACTAGAGTGGTATCAGAGCCTGTTTCCTCGAATACATAATCAAGACTATAAAATATTGTAACTAATAGGATTTATCCTAAAATTTTCAGATGGCTCCCAGGAGAGGAACCAAGAAAACTAGGAATGGCTCTACTCAACACCTTATCTTCGTTGGAATACAACCCTAGAAGCTTCCCAAATGCCTAAAGCATGGCCGGAATCTCAAAAGAGCAAATGAGAAAGTATCCTAGAGAATGGTGACAGGACCTATTGAGGTCACAACTCTAAGTATAAAGGAAGCCAAGCATGAAGCCATAAAATGAGGCATATAACCTTACATAGGAGGATGCTGATCAAGAATCTCGTAGCTCCCTAGTTATTTGGTGACCATTTTCAGTAATAGGGACAAAATCCCCAACATACTGTACTACTCTATTAATAAAGTACTCCAAATTTCTAAAAACCCTGGCCCTCAAATGATGTGATCTTCAAGACTCAAAAAAAAAAAACTCTCGCGGTATCCAGACTTACGAATGAAGGAGCACTAAAATTAACAATTTCTAAGAAAACGCCAAGAGGAACCACTTATGTTCATGTAATTACAAGCATGAATGATAGGGACACTGCATGGAGAAGTGCCCAACCCTACAAAGGACAGGAATCAAGTTAACCTAGAGGGGAATAGGACACGAAGTGAAAAATTGTCCCACATCGCTAGGAGTCAGGACAATATTTTCCAAGAATAAATACCCCACAACTATAGGAAATTCGAGAGGATACCATCCCAAGAAACGTGACTCCATTTGCAACCACAAATGAGAGGAAACTCTTCAAAATCTTAGCAAAGTGGTAAGAAGGAAAAAGGGGTAAAGGTAGGACCTCAATAAAACCACAAACAGAACAAAGGATAGTTGAAGAGAATTCTCCCGTTAAGAAGAAAATCCAAACCATTTAGGAGTAAAGAAAGGAGTGCATCCACAAGAGAAGACAAGACGAACATTTGTTGACAAACGGGACGTATTGGGATTACAGGAATAAATCACCTTGGAAAAAGCAACTATGTCAAATAGGAAGTTCGGACCAACAGGACAAGAGAAAGCAAGTCGTTACAACAAGATAGTCAGAGGGAACAAATGACACCCTAAGGAAGACCGGGAAGTAGAAGGGACTACACCTTAAAAAGGTCGGTGAGATGGATGTTAAGGATAGGAGGACTCGAGAAACTACTGCTAAGAAACTTAGACCAAACAAATGGTGGAGGCAAAGCAGTTAACGAATAAATACTCAGGAAAGCTATAATGTAAGTTCCGACAAAGAAGAGAGAGGCAGGAAGGTTAAATACTCGGGAAAAGAAGGATACAAGAAATCCTAAAAAGGACCAAGGGCCAATTAACGACTAAACTCAAGCCAAGAAAGAAATAGGCAAGCCTCTCCCACAATGATCCTAAAACAAGGAAGATTTGTACGCTCCCTAAAGAAATAGACAAGTACTGGGTACGAATAAGGATGCAAATAGAGCATAAAAGATATGCCTAAAAGATTTGAGGAGTAAAGGTAAATAGGAGAAGACGACATCAAGGGATGTCATTTAAGGGTACAAATCCCCTAGAGCAAATGTAAGAAAAGAATGTCAGGGGAAAGGCAAAGAATCCTACCAAGGAAGGAAGCCTCGGAAAGACATGTGTATCCCAATTAAGAGGAAATGGAACCAACCCTTATTTAGGAAATGTTTTCCAAGAAAGGAAGTATTGTAATGGTCCATTGTGACCTGTTTGGAAAGAATAGGAGAACCATGTAGAAAGAGGAATACTAGTAACGGCGGACAGCCAAAGATAATGAACAAAACTGGATGGGTGAACCTTCCCAAGCAAAGTAATCGACACATAGATCGAAAGCAATTATTGTAGAATGAAGAATCATGAAGTGATTTATGAGCAAGTAAAAGAGGATTAAGGAAAAAGGAAGTCATTGAATAAGGGATGTCACTAAAGAAGAGAAAGGACATAAAAAAAAATCCTCGTATGTCAATAATCATCAGGAAACCCAACGATTGGAATTGAAAGGACAAAATAAAAACGTTTTGAAAGGATGAGTAGGTAAGAGAAATCCATGCAGTTATGTGAGACATAACTTCAAAAGCATGATGGATGAGAGGATAACGGTAAAAAGGATAGTTGAGGAATGCCATCAAAAGAAAAGAGGGATGAAGTTATATGATCCCTGAAAGGTCAAAAAAAAAAAAGCTAAGAGAGACCCTCAAGGAGATGTTCTAGAAATCTAACGGACAAAGACAGGTCCTAGAAAATGCCATGTTGTAAGGGGTATGTAAGCCCAACAATCCCGAGGAGAATATGACTCAAAGTAAGGAAGAGTCGGCTAATAAGCATGACGAGGTCTAATATAAAAATTTGGACTGAAGTTATAATAGACAACGAATGGAGAAAGGGTCAAAATGAGATGAAAAAGTGAGAATAAAGAAAACTGTGGCAACTAGTATGTAACACCCGAAAGAACATTGAGCTAAAGGTTTCAACGACCAAGGGGTTAACTAGACATGGGAATGGTTAGGTATCTTGGAATTTCTAATCTTGAGTACAGAACCTCAAAGGGAAGAATGTGCTCTAAGCAAAAAAAGATATAAATCTAAAAATATACCATGAAGTAAGGTATGTCTCGTTATGATAATCTCCATGGAGGGAGTAAATAATATAAAGAAAAAGAAATTCCTTAAGTGAAGGATGTAAAAAGGACTAATTAAAAGAATAAGAGAAGACTTTGCATCTTAAGCAAACACTAAAGGGGCATCAAAGGAAATGATTGCTCATGCAAGGATATTAACTAAGTTTTGGGGACAAAACTCCTAAAAGGAGGGGAGAGTTGTAAAACCCGCCCTTTTGAGCTAAGGAAAACTAGGAAAAGAACCGGTCAAACCAAGTGAGGATTTAGAACCGGTTCACAAACCCGATTATTTCTGAACGGGCAAGTTGGGAATTTACAACTCTTGGGTGATCCAAAGGGTTCATTAAACCTTGGAAAAGAAACTTAAGACAAATAAGAAAATAAAAACCAAAGTGGTTCAAGTGAACTAGATTCCATAAAAACTATAAAGTAAAGCGTACTTACTTGAGAGTAATGTAAGGATGGGTGACCTCCTGGGAAGTATGAAATTTTTTTGTAACCCGAAATTTCGGTCAAAAATTTGTATGTACGCCTTATCATAAATTAATATAAAATTAATAGCAATAATTTAATACCTAAATTAAATTATTGGAATTAATACAAATAATTTAATACCAAAATTAAATTAAAAGAATTAATACTGAAATTTAATTTATTAGAATTAATACCGAAATTAAATTATTGGAATTAATACCAATAATTTATGGCAATATTAATACCAGTAATAAATCTCGCCCATTTAATACACGGGTTTTACAACTATATAAAGAGTTCATCCTCATTTCATTCTCCTCACACCTGAACACTTTTCTCTCTCTCTCTACTCCTCCATTTCCCGGTAAAGCTCGAACGAGAGCTTCGACTTGAACAAAGGTCGGGCTCTTTAGAACCGGGGGGAAGATAGCTATCTGATAGCAAACTCCAATCAATCCGAGTATCGTTGGAGAAACGCCGACATGATGGAATAGTGAAGCAACTACAGCGGACCGAAGCTGCCCTATTTCGGCCAAGCTAAAATCGGCCATTTCAAGCCCTCCCAACACTTTCTCAGCCTTTCCACGACCGAATTAGGACCGAAAGGATGAACCTCAGGATGAGACCTATCTGCCCAGATCGAAAGCTCGGACCGCTGTGCCTTCACCGGAACACGAAGTACCGGGAATGCCAGCAAGGACAAGCTCGCGTGAATACCAAGAACCGGTCTAGTGGAATTCACGGCATTAACGAGTGAGTGGGTTTACTAACATCATACCCGGTTGGGATGATGAGCACAACTTAAAATTTAAAACCACTTACCGGTTGGGAGTGGGTTATTCAGATCATACCCGGTTAGTATGATGAGACTTCCTCGAAGGAAGTTGAAAACCCGTTCATCGGTTATGAACGGAGATGTCCTTATACCGATTGGTATAATGGACAGTGAAAACCTATTTTGTCGAAAGTGTTCTCCCGTGACTGTGTGCAAATGCTTAAACTATTTGGGAGACCTTCTCGACGGGAGCTCGAATAGCTCTGATAGGCCAAGGGCCTCGGTTTTGGAACTTGGGGGCTAAATGCCCGATTTTGAAAATCTCGTACAGTGGGCCCAAGGCCAGTTGGCACGAGCAGGAGCTCGTAAACGAATATGATATATGTGCCATAAAACTTAATAAGTGAATTGTTTGGCCATGGTACCAAGATGGGACCGACATGCTCAGTCAACTAGCGGCAGTGCGACATGATAGGTCGACGGACTAGTCAAGACAAACAACTGCGGGTTGAATTGAGAGTCGGGGCCGTTGGACTAGTGGCACCACAGATTACATGGCAATATAAGAAAATTTTGTTTGTGCATGCACTATGAGTACGGGATCATCAAGACGCCCATGAGGGGTAGTGATGCATCCTAAGGGCACTGGACGACCTGGTGGCTATAAGGGCAGTTCGTCATTCCAAGTGTCTGTGCGAAATCTGGAGTAGCACTAAGCGCATGAGACCGGGGTGGGGACAGGATGAGGTCTCTGTCCTCATACGGACACGAAGAAGTGATTTCGGGATTGTGGGTCGGATGTTTTGTACATCCACTCATTCCCAGGGTAGAAGTGGTCGTACTTCTATCCGGGTGGCAGGAAAAGTTGCTCCGAAGCCACTAGCGGGTTCAGTAGTGATACTGACTTGCGAATGTGTGTAACCTTCATTATGAAGGATGTGTGTTGGGTGATGACACATCGATAACTAAGAAATAATGGAGAAAGATGAATTTTTAAATGAAATGATTTTTTTGAAAACAAAGGAGTCTGGCACACTCCATATAAATGTTTTTCTTGAAAGTTAAAAGATTTGAATCCCACTCACTGAGTAGTTGTACTCACCCCCTCCCTTATACCTCTTTCAGGAAGTCCCGGAAAGCCGAACCTTAAAGGACTTGCGCAATTAAACGTCTGCAAGATTGGTACAACTAATTTAAATTACTATGCAGTTTTGATTTATAATATTCCTGGAAAAAGGTGCAGGTTAACGCCTTACTCTTTACGATTTATAATATAAGGGAAAACCCTTTAGTAAATCAGGAGAGTGGCGGGTTGATCACGGGGATCCGACCAAACCGGGTCGGGGCGTGACAAGGGGAGAGTTGTAAACTCCGTCCCTTGCTAATGAGAAAACCGGGGAAAGAACAGGTGAGTTTTGAATTTTAAACTAAATCGATCAACAAGCTTGATTATTAGGAAACAGGAAAATCAAGAATTTACAACTTCCATGTGACTCAAAATGGTTCATAAATCTTGGAAAAAAAAACCTTAAGATGAATTGGGGAAGAAAAACAGGACCGGTTCAAGTGAATTGGGTCCGAACCGGTTTATGAACCAAATCGACTCATGAAATGGAATCGATAGAGAGAGGGTAGGTAGACTAGGAAATTTATGGATCCCAAGTAGCCCAAAGAGTCTTAAAACTCATGGAAATAAACATGAGAAGGAATTGGAGATGAAAACCAAACCAGTTTAGGTGAACCGAATCTGAACCGGTTTGAACTACTATTGAACTAGATTCTAAATTCATTTTTCTATTTAGATTAAATAATTCAAATTTGAGATTTGCAGCCACCATTAGATAGAAAATGAATTTAGAAATTTTTAGGTTTGAAAATTTTGGTCAAATGAGGGGTGTACCGACCGGTTTAAGCTTTGAACTTGGTTCGGACCGGTACGGTCCGGTTTGGAACAGTGTCATCTTCTTCCTTCAGATGACAACACTGTTCATTTGCCAGAAAATCAAAGCAGCACCGGCAAAGAAGAAACATCTCCATTTAACACGTTTATGGCCATCAATGCCTATCACAAAGGTGCCAAATGATCGGCCGACGAGTCCCTGAGCTCCCTATATAAAGAGCCCCTCTCCATTCATCCTCTCCACACCTAAAAAGCTCACTCTCTCTCATTTGCTTAGTTTTCTAGTGAAGCTCAAGCCAAACCTTTGATATAGCGTCATTTCTGAGCCAAAGAAGGTGATGTCGGGTTCATTAGAACCAGGGAGAAGTCAACTACACGGTGGTGACATCAATTCTTTCCGAGAGTTGTCGGAGAACGCTTGCGTAATTGAACAGTGAAACAACTTTGGCAGACCGAAGCTGCCCTGTTTCGGTCGAGTTGAAAATGGCCAATTCGATCCCTCCTCAAGCCAAACCAAGCCCTCCCAACACTTCCTCAACCCTCCCACGGCCGAATTAGGATGGAAAGGTAAGCCAATTCGGCTTCCCTCTGCAATTTCCGATCGGTGTTAGAGAGAGAGTCCGTCGAATTTCAATGACAAAATTCTAATCCAATTCAACATCAATTGATGTCATTCTTGATCCTAGGAAGAACCTCAAGAGGAGAACTACCTTCCCAGATAGAAACCTCGGACCGTCGTGCCCTCACTAGTGAGTAATTGAAACTTTCTCTCTCTACAGTCCATTTTTCGGGGAAGCTCCATTTAAGCTTGTTCTGGTGTTAAAACTAGCGATTCAAATTGCTAAAGAATCGTATGAACATGTAGAAACCAATTTCAACTTCAATTTCAACAATTGGAAGCATTTGATCGATCAATTTGATAAAATCAAATTCAGCTATATTAAAAAGTTGGCATTGGGGAAAACATTGGGAAATTTTGGGGAATCTTAAAAATTCGAAGGACCACAATGGAATTTTCAAAAATTGAGGGTCAATTGGGCATGATAAAAATGTTAGAGGGCCAATTGAGGAATTTTAGGATTTTTGGGGTAAATTTTACCATTTTTGTAAAGGAAGGGCAAAATGGTAATTTTGGAAAAGTTGGGGAACCAAAATGGAAATCTAAAAAATTAAACCCCTTTTGTGAAATTGAATAAATTGAGGCCCCAATGGGAATTTTAAAAGTTTTGGGACTCAATTTGAGGAAAAATCGGTATTGGGGACTTAAAATTAAAGAAAAATAACTTTACGGACCTAATTGCTAATAAATAAAAGTTTGGTTTTTCTCATTCATTTAGAATGAATGAAGGCTATTAGGCTGAAAGATAATGAACCGAGATGTTCATATCGTGTAGGAACACGAAGTACCGGGAACGCCGGTAAGGACAAGCTCGCGTGAATACAAGGAACCCATCTAATGGAATTCACTGCATTAACGGGTGAGTGGGATTTTATATTATACCCGGTTGGGGATTATAAGTACCTCGAAATGAAAACCCACCACCAAGTGGTATTTTAAACTTCATAACTTAGAGGAGTGATGTGAAAATCATGCGGAAAAACTACTTACCGGTTGTAAGTAGATCATACCCAATTGGTATGATTAAACTTCCTCGAAGGAAGTTGAAAACCCGTTCATTAGAGGCCTTGGTTTTGGAGACCTTCTTGACGTGAGCTCGAATAGCTCTTATAGGTCGAGGGCCTTGGTTTTGGAACTTGGGGGCTATTATGCCCGATTTTGAAAATCTCGAACAAGTGGGCCATAGGCAAGTAGGTACGAGTAGGAGCTGATAAACAAACATGATATATGTGCTATAAAACTTTAATAAATGAATTGTTTGGCCATGGTACCAAGACAGGACCAACATATTCAGTGAACTAGTTGTAGTGCGACATGACAGGTCTCCGGACTAGTCAAGACAAACAATTGTATGTTGAGTTGAGGGTTGGGGCCGTTGGACCAGTGGCACCACAGATTATATGGCATGATAAGAAAATGTTGTTTGTGCATACATTATGATTACAGGATCATCAAGACACCCATGAGGGGTAATGATGCGTCCTAAGGGCCTTGGACGACCTGGTGAGTATATGGGTAGTTCGTCATGCCAGGTGACCGTGCAAAATTTGGTGTAGCACCAAGCGCATGACACCGAGGTGGAGACGGGATGAGGTCTCTGCCCACATATGGACACAGAGAATTGATTTTGGGATTGAGGGTTGGATGTCACGTACATCCACTCATTCTCATGGTAGAATGGATGTACTTCTATCTAGGTGGCCGGTAAAATTGCTTCAACGCCACAAGTGGGTTCAGTGGACATGCTGGCCTGTGAATGTGTGTTTGACCTTCATGATGAAGGTTCTGTGTTGGGTGATGACACACCGTGATTAAATAAGGAAATGGTGGTAAAACCCAAAATTTTAAATGAAAGGATTTTTTTGAAGGAAAGGAGTCTAGCACATTAATACAATTCTTTTCCTCAAAGTTAATTT
Source organism: Trapa incisa (assembly GCA_030064435.1). Classification (NCBI taxonomy): domain Eukaryota; kingdom Viridiplantae; phylum Streptophyta; class Magnoliopsida; order Myrtales; family Lythraceae; genus Trapa; species Trapa incisa. The sequence goes on from CM057779.1 coordinate 23,572,303, forward strand.
TTGAAAACCCATTCACTGAGTAGTCGTACTCACCCCCTCCCTTATATCCCTTTCAGAAAATTCTGGAAAGTCTACCTTTAAAGACCATTAACCTAGACGCTTGCGAGGCAAGTATGATAAAATTAAAATATTATGCAGTTTTGATTTATGTTATTCCAGGAAAAGTGTGAGTTTAAAGGACGCCTTACTCTTTACGTTTCATAATAAGGAGAAACCATTTAATAAATCGGGAGAGTGGCGGGTTGATCACAGGGATCCGACCAAACCGGGTTGGGGCGTGACAATACTAGACGCTCACATTCATGAGCCATACTAATTATTGCTGCTAGATCTGTGGAGTGTCATAGTTCTCCCATCTGGTCTCGTATGTCCATGTTGAAACCGTCCATGAATCGTTGATAGATATCTGCTGGTCTGGCTAGATCGGGGGCAAAGGCCCTCAAATCATTGAATTTGGTTTCATACTCTAAGATATTGTTAAGCCCTTGGTGGAGTCAAAAGAACTCTTGTTTCTTCACATTGATGAGGTGTAGAGCCAAGTATCCCTCCGAATACCATTCCTTGAATTGCTCCCAGGTAGGTGTGGTAGCATGCAAGCTCCTGACATTGTCCCACCACCTCTTTGCACTGGCCTCTAGGAAGAATTCCGCCAGGGTTACCATCTCTTATGGTGGGGTCCTCGTTATCCCCATAAGTTTCTTAATGTTAGCCAACTAGTCCATAGTGGCTCCAGCGTCCTTCTCTCCTTGGAAGGGCTTACATCCTAACTAACAGAGTGTCTTGAGGTATTTTGGGATGTCAATCAGAGGAGGAATATGAACGGAGGTGGAATGGGATCGTACTTCTTCGGGCTTAGTTTAGGAGTTGGTGTCTGCCTCGGGAGTGAGGTTGAGCCTCCCAAATACTCAGGTAAACTCTTCGTATAGTCGTTGGTGTTACAAGCTTAGTCCAGGCAGACCCGTCTAAGCTTCTCTGAGAGTTTCTACAGGGATAGGGTTTTGGGCAATGTCAGTGACTGTAGCTCTAGTTCTCTTAGTTCCCCTCTTGGGAGCCATCTAAAAATTTTGATAGAATTTCTCTTAGTTCTTATATTATATAGTCTTGATAATGTATTCGAGGAAACATGCTTTGATACCACCAAAGTGGATGTCTTTATTTCCACCCTTATCTCTCTCCCTCTTCATCTCAGTTGCACTTCACTCATTCAAACAAACACTATTCATTCTCTATGATATTCTCATCCCATATTTTTTATTAAGCACAAATTCTATTTGACACATTTACTAAACAACTAGTAATATACTTACCTTTCTTTTGCATATAAAACTTCTTTCAAGGCTTTATGATTATCTTCTTGTAGATATAGCCCACAAATCAAGTATACACATCAGTTTATCCTTCTATTAATTAGTCCACTTTCATGCTTCTCCTTTACTTGTGTTGTCTAGTATAATTCAACACACAAGAAATCACTCTTATGTTAATACCTTGACACTTATTCACATTTTGCTAACTTGGGCCGAAGCGAGTAAGCCAACCAGTTTCAAATTATTTTCTGACTTCATATTAAGATCCAATCTCAATATCGCTACCTCTATTGAGATTGTAGGGGGATAATAGAGATAATATTGACTACAAAAATAAAAAATGGAGAGATAGCAGTTACAATGGAGAAAATGAAGCAATGGTGGTTATAATATCATTAATGTGTCATATTTAATTTTTTACTTGTATATTGTACACCATATATCTTCAATAAATGAGATCAATTGTCATTCTATATTTTTCTCTCTATTACTTATTTCAAAACTGTTTTTACTAAAAACTAAATTTTGGCCATGTGCCTACATTAACGAGTTGTTTGGTACCAATGGCATATTTGTAAACACTATTTTCCATATTGAAAATCGAGCTTTCAGCCTATTGCTTGCATTAAAACGTTAGTTCTGACCAACAAAACTACTTTTCGTACATGGTTTATTCTTATGATTGAGATTATGGCATGGTTCTCATATGAAAGCTATTTTTGAAAAAGTAATTATTTAACTTAAAATTTATCTTTTTAACTTAGGAGTAGTTGATAATCATAGGATATATGATTGTGAATGAACTTGAGGTTTTACAGAAAATACCTATGTAGTGCATTTTAGTAAAGATTGAGGTCGAGACATGATGTATTGATGCTAATCTTCACATCCACTTAGTTTTAAGCTCACCCTCTCTAACTCCCTTTTAAGTGGAAGTAGAATGCGATGAAACGTAAAGTTGGACACTAATTGTGCAAGTAGAGGTATAAGACTTAAGGAAATACTCTAAGAAGACACTTCTTATTAGATGTTAATGCTATTCCCAAAGATTTTATATGGGTTTTGTGTGACTCGTGGACCAGGTCGGCGCATGACATATTTGGGTGGTATAAGAGCAAATTTTTCAAAACTTGTGCTATTTAAAATGAAAAGGTTTTGGGGATAATGGACAAAAGGGAATAACACTGATAAAACCTTATTTAAAATTACTTAAAGTACTAATACGAGATAAAATTTTTAAAAAACAATGACCCTAGGAGGGAATTCTGACGTATAGAACCAATATTAAGTTGCAATACTAGAGAACTACATTACATAGTCAATGGTGACTTGACTAAGGTAGCCAAAGGAAAGGTGTGAGAGCCTTAGAGAAGGGAGTTCCATGTTAAAGAATCCCATTTAACAAAAACATTAACAAAATAACTAAGAAATTTAGGGTCTACTACACATGACATGGGAATATCATCCCACTTGCAAGAGTATCCGAAGGAGAAATACATGAAAGCACACTTGTCACACCTAGACCCGGTTTGGTCAAATCCCCATGATCAACCCGCCACTCTCCCGGTTTATTAAAGGGTTTCCCCTTATTGTAAACCGTAAAGAGTAAGGCGTCCTTTAACCTGCACCTTTTCTTGGAATAGCATAATCAAAACTATATGAAATTTTAAACTTTACATACCTGTCTTACAGGCGTCTTAGTTGATGGTCTTTAAGGGTAGGCTTTTTGGGATTTCCTGAAAGGGATATAAGGGAGTGGGTGAGTACGACTACTCAGTGAATGGGTTTTCAAAGGTCTACTTTTAACTTTTAAGAAAAAAAATATTTATATGGAGTGGGCCAGACTTCTTTCCTTTTCAAAAATCCCTTCATTTAAAAATTCAGATTTTTCCATCATTTCTTAGTTACCACGGTGTCTCATCACCCAACACACATCCTTAATCATGAAGGTTACACACATTCGCAAGTCAGTATTACTACTAAACCCGCTAGTGGCTTCAGAGCGACTTTTCTTGCCACCCAGATAGAAGCACGACCACTTCTACCTTGGGAATGAGTGGATGTACACAACATCCGACCCTCAATCCCGAAATCGCTTCTTCATTTCCATATGAGAACACAGACCTCATCCGAAGTCGCATGCGCTTGGTGCTACTCCAAATTTTGCACAAACACCTGCAACAACGATCTGCCCTAATACTCATCAAGTCGTCCAGGGCCCTTAGGACACACCACTACCCCTCATGGACATCTTGATGATCCCGTACTCATAGTGCATGCACAAATAATGTTTTCTCATATTTACATGTAATATGTGGTGCCACTAGTCCAACAGCCCCGACTCTCAACTCAACTCGCAGTTGTTTGTCTTGACTAGTCCGTCGATCTGTCATATCGCACTACCACTAGTTGACTGAGCATGTTGGTCCTATCTTGGTACCATGGCTAAACAATTCACTTATTAAGTTTTATAGCATATATATCATGTTCATTTACGAACTCCTACTCGTGCCAACTGGCCTTGGGCCCACTGTACGAGATTTTCAAAATCGGGCATTTAGCTCCCAAGTTCCAAAATAGAGGCCCCCGGCCTATAAGAGCTATTCAAGCTCCCGTCAAGAAGGTCTCCCAAATTGTTTAAGGATTGGCAAACAGTTAGGGGAGAGCACTTCCGATAAAATAGGTTTTCACTGTTCATTATATCGCCCGGGTATAAGGACATCTCTGTTCATAACTGATGAACGGGATTTCAACTTCCTTCGAAGAAGTCTCATCATACCAATCAGGTATGATCTACTTACAACTGGTAAGTAGTTTTTCCGCATAATTTTCACATCACTTCCTCTAAGTAGTAATGTTTAAAATATCACTTAATAGTGGGTTTTCATACCAAGGCACTTATCATTCCCAATCGGGTATGATATATAATCCCACTCACAACAGGTAAGTGGTTTTTTTTAATTTTAAGTTGTGCTCATCATCCCAACCGGGTATGATGTCAGTAAACCCACTCACTTGTTAGTCCTGTAAATTCCACTAAATCGGTTCTTTATATTCACGTGAACTTGTCCATGCTGGCGTTCCTAGTATTTCGTGTTCCTACACGACATGAGCATCCTTGTTCATTATTACTCGGCATAACAGCCTTCATTCATTTCAAATAAATGAGAAAACCCAAAATTTTAGTTATTTGCAATTAGGTCCCTAAAGTTATTTCTCATTAACTTTAAGTCCCTAATGTCAGTTTTTCCTCAAATTGAGTCCCATAACTTTTAAAATTTATCTTGGGACCTCAATTTATTCAATTTCACCAAAAAGGGGTTTAATTTTGCAAATTTCCAATTTGGTCCCCCAATTTTTCCAAAATTACCAATTTACCCTTCCTTTACAAAAATGGTAAGTTTTGCCCCAAAAATTCCAAAATTCCTCAATTGGTCCTCCAATGTTATTTTCATGCCCAATTGGCCCTCAATTTCATAAAATTGTATTTTGGTCCTTAGAATTTCGAAAATCCCTAATTTTTCCTCCAATTTCAACCTTTTAGCACAGCCGAATTTGATTTCATCAAATTGACTGATCAAACACCTCTAATTGTTGAAATTAAATTTAAAATTGAGTTCCTCCATCTTCTTACGATTCAATAACTCTTTGAATCATAAGTTTTGACGCTGGAACAATCTCAAACGGAACTTCGCTGAAAAACAAAATATAGTGAGAGAAAGATTCGATTACTCACCAGTGAGGGCACGACGGACCGAGTTTCGATCTGGGCAGATAGCTCTCATCCTGAGGTTCATCCTAGAATCAAGAATCGCATCAATTGATGTCAAATTGGATTAGATTTTCATCATAGAACTTCGATCGACTCTCTCTCTAACACCAATCGGAAATTATAAAGGGGAGTCGAATTGGTTTACCTTTCGGTCCTAATTCGGCTGTGGAAGGGCTGAGGAAGTGTTGGGAGGCTTGGTTTGGCCTGAGAAGGTTTCCAAATGGCCGATTTTAGCTTGGTTGAAATAGGGCAGCTTTGGTCCGCCAAAGCTGCTTCACTTTTCCATCATACTGGCGCTTCTCCGGTGATTCTCGCATTGACTGGAGTTTGCTATCAAATAGCTGTCTTCTCCCCGATTCTAAAGAGCTTGTGTCACGCCCCGACCCAATTTGGTCGGATCCCCATGAACAACCCGCCACTCTCCCGGTTTATTAAAGGGTTTCCCCTTATAACCCATAAAGAGTAAGGCGTCCTTTAAACCTGCACCATTTCCTGGAATAGCATAATCAAAACTGCATGAAATTTTAAAATTACATACCTGTCTTACAGTCATCTTAGTTTATTGTCTTTCAGGGTAGGCTTTCCGAGATTTCCTAAAAGGGATATAAGGGAGGGGGTGAGTACGACTACTTTATGAATGAGTTTTTAAAAGCTTTGTACTTTTAAGAAAAACATTTATATGGAGTGTGCCAAACTCCTTTGTTTTTGAAAAATCCCTTCATTTAAAAATTCGGGTTTTTCCACCATTTCTTATTTACCAAGGTGTGTCATCACCCAACACACATCCTTCATCATGAAGATTACACACATTCGCAAGTTAGTATCACTACTGAACCTGCTAGTGGCTTCGTAGTGACTTTTTCTGCCACCCGGATAGAAGTACGACCACTTCTACCCTGGGAATGAGTGGATGTACGTGACATCCGACCCACAATCCCGAAATCACTTCTTCGTGTTCGTATGAGGACAGAGACCTCATCCTGTCCCCCACCTTAGTCTCGTGCGCTTTGTGCTACTCCATATTTTGCACACACACCTGGAACGACGAACTGCCCTTATAGCCACCAGGTCATCCAGTGCCCTAAGCATGCATCACTACCCCTCATGGGCGTCTTGATGATCACGTACTCATAGTGCATGCACAAACAATGTTTTCTCATATTTCCATGTAATCTGTGGTGCCACTGGTCCAACGGCCCTGACTCTCAACTCAACCCGCAGTTTTTTGTCTTGATTGGTCCGTCAACCTATCATGTTGCACTACTGCTAGTTGACTGAGCATGTTGGTCCTATCTTGGTACCATGGCCAAACAATTCACTTATTAAGTTTTATGGCACATATATCATGTTCCTTAACGAGCTCCTGCTCATGCCAACTGGCCTTGGGCCTACTGTACGAGATTTTCAAAAATCGGGCATTTCGCCCCAAGTTCCAAAACCGAGGCCCCCGGCCTATCAGAGCTATTCGAGCTCCCGTCGATAAGGTCTTCCAAATTGTTTAAGCATTGGCACACAATCAGGGGAGAGTACTTCCGACAAAAAATATGTTTTCTCTATCCATTATACCGCCCAGTATAAGGACACCTCCGTTCATAACCGATGAACGGGTTTTCAACTTCCTTTGAGGAAGTCTCATCATACCAACCGGGTATGATCTACTTACAACCGGTAAGTAGTTTTTCTACATGATTTTCACATCACTTCCTCTAAGTAGTAATGTTTAAAATACCACTAAATAGTGGGTTTTCATACCGAGGTACTTATCATTCCCAACAGGGTATGATATAAAATTTCCACTCACAACCGGTAAGCGGTTTTAAAATTTTAAGTTGTGCTCATCATCCTAGCCGAGTATGATGTTAGTAAACCCACTCACCCGTTAATGACATGAATTCCACTAGACCGGTTCTTGGTATTCATGCGAGCTTGTCCTTGCTAGCATTCCCAGTACTTCATGTTCCTACACGATATGAACATCTTGGTTCATTATCCTTCGGCCTAATCACCTTCATTCATTCCAAAATGAATGAGAAAGTCAAACTTTCATTTATTTGCAATTAGGTCCCTAAAGTTATTTCTCTTTAACTTTAAGTCTCAAGCCGGTTTTTCCTCAAATTGAGTCCCGAAAGTTCTAAAATTTATCATAGAACCTCAATTTATTCCATTTCACAAAAAGGGGTTTAATTTCCCAAATTTCTAATTTGGTCCCCCAACTTTTCCAAAATTACCATTTTGCCATTCCTTTACAAAAATGGTAAATTTTGCCCCAAAAATTTCAAAATTCCTCAATTGGTCCTCCAACATTATTTTCATGCCCAATTGACCCTCAATTTCATAAAATTACATTTTGGTCCTTTGAATTTCGAAAATCCCCAATTTTCCCTCAATTCCAACTTCTTAACACGACCGAATTTAATTTCATCAAATTGACCCATCAAATGTTTTCAATTTTGAAATTGAAGTTGAAATTGAGTTTCTACATGTTCATACGATTCTTTAGAAATGTGAATCGCAAGTTTTAACGTCGGGACAAGCTCAAACGGAGCTTTGCCGAAAAATGAACTATAGAAAGAGAAAGCTTCGATTACTCACCGATGAAGGCACGGTGGTCCGAGCTTTCAATCTGGGCAGATAGCTCTTGTTCTGAGGTTCATTCTAGAATCAAGAATCACATCAATTGATGCGGAATTGGATTAGAATTTTGTCATTGAAATTCGGTTGACTCTCTCTCTAGCACCGATCAAAAATTGTAAAGGGGAGCCGAATTGGCTTACCTTTTGGTCCTAATTCTATTGTGGAAAGGTTGAGGAAGTGTTGGGAGGGCTTGAAATGGCCGATTTCAGCTTGGCCGAAATAGGCCAACTTCGGTCCACCGAAGCTGCTTCACTATTCGATCATGTCGGCGCTTCTCGAACAATTCTCGGATTGATTGGTGTTTGCTATCAGATAGTTGTCTTCTCTCCGGTTCTAAAGAGCTTGACCTTTCCTTCCGATGCTAAGAAAAATGTTTAAGTCGAAACTCTGGTTCGAGCTTCATTGGGAAATAGAGCAGTAGAGAGAGGGAGAGAAGTGTTCAGGTGTGAGGAGAATGAATGGGGATGACCTCTTTATGTAGGTGTAAAATCGTGTATTAAATGGGAGAGATTTATTATTAGTATTAATATTGACATAAATTATTTGTATTAATTCCAATAATTTAATTTAGGTATTAAATTATTGGTATTAATTACAATAATTAAATATATATTATGGCCATTTATGATAAGGCGTATGTTCCCATAAAAAATTTTTACCTAAATTTCGGGCTACAAAAAAAAATTAATTACAATAATTAAATATATATTATGGCCATTTATGATAAGGCGTACGTTCGCATAAAAAAATTTTACCCAAATTTCAGGCTACAAAAAAAACTCATACTTTCCGGGAGGTCACCCATCCTCACACTACTCTCGAGTAAGCATACTTAACATCAAAGTTCTTATGGAATCTCATTCACTTGAACCAATTTGGTTTTCGTCTTTTATTTTGTATTAAGTTTCTTTTACAAGGTTTAATGAACTCTTTGGATCACCCGAGAGTTGTAAATTCCCAAATTGCCCATTCAGAAATGATCGGGTTTGTGAACCGGTCCTAAATCCTCACTTGGTTTGATCGGTTCTTTTCCCTATTTTCCTTAGCTCAAAAGGGCGGGTTTTACAGCTCGACCTCTCCTTCCGAGGTTAAGAAAAATGTTCAAGTCGAAGTCGAAGCTCTAGTTCGAGCTTCATCGGGAAATGGAGCAGTAGAGAGAGAAGTGTTTAGGTGTGAGGAGAATGAATGGGGATAAACTCTTCATATAGGTGTAAAAATCATGTATTAAATGGGAGAAATTTATTACTAATATTAATATTGCCATAAAATATTGGTATTAATTCCAATAATTTAATTTCGGTTTTAAATTATTGGTATTAATTTCAATCATTTAATTTTGGTATTAAATTATTAGTATTGATTACAATAATTAAATATATATTAATTTATGTATCATAAGGGGTACGTTCGCATAAAAAGTTTTTACCAAAATTTCAGCTTACAAAAAAAATCATACTTCCGAGGAGGTCACCCATCCTCGCACTACTCTCGGGCAAGCATACTTAACTTTAGAGTTCTTATTGAATCTCGTTCACCTAAACCAATTTGGTTTTTCCCTTTTAATTTTTCTTAAGTTTCTTTTCCAAGGTTTAATGAACTCTTTAGATCACCCAAAAGTTGTAAATTTCCAAATTGCTTGTTCCCAAATGATCAAGTTTGTAAACCGGCTCAGTTTTCTTACTCAGTTTGACCGATTCTTTTCCTGATTTTCCTTAACTCAAAAGTGCAGGGTTTACATCACTGCCCTAGGAGATAACCCGATATGGGTTATACCCGATATGTCATCTATAAACCTGATACTCTCGAAATAAGGAACCAGAGAGGAGAACCGGAAAATTTTAAAGGAAAATCGAGCACCAATGTGAACTAGAATCAGTAAATAAGAGTCAAAATGAGAAATTGAAAAATCCCTATTAGCCAATAAGGACCCAAAGGTCATGGTGAAGAACCATGAATGGAATAGGATGGGAAACCTGGACCGGTTCAAGGTGAATCGGGCCTGAACTGGATAGAACTGGACTGAACCGGTTCAAAGATTTATTTTTCTAGTTGACTTAAAAATTTCAAATTGCGAAATTGAAGTCACCACTAGATAGAAAATGAATTTAGAAATTTTTAGATTTTAGAAAATTAGTCGAATCGAGCCTAAACCAGCCAATTTTAGATTTAGAGTCACCGAACCCGATCGAACTGAACTAGTCAACAATCCAACCAGTTAATAGAGAGCCTGCAAAGTTAGTGCCCAGTCAACAAGCACGACCAATCAGCGAGTGACACATGGAGAAGTGTGCCCAGTCAATGCCGAAAGTTCTAACCAATCAGAGTGTAACACATGTCCCCGGTCAACGGTCAAATCCACATCATTGACGACTGACCAATAGGAGAGCGACATATGTCCTCAGTCAACGCTCAACTAAGTAGAAGCCCCGTCAGTGAGACTGCCAATAAGGAATTGACACGTGGTGAAGGTGCCACGTCAGCCACCGACCAGGATGTCAGAGAAAGAACTGACCAATCAGAAGTCGCCACGTGGTAGAGCCACCTCAGATTATTTTAGTCAATCAAGTGCTGACACATAACAATGGTTTGGTATGTCAGGAGGGAAATCTGATTAATTTAAATCAGCCAATTAGAGAATGCCACGTGTTACAGTCCAACAACTAGTTGAGTCTGGTCAATAGCCACGTAGGAATGAGCGATTGATGGGAGGTCGCCACGTGGTCAGTCAACGAGTCAAAGGGTGACTCAGATGCTTAGTGGGAAGCCGCGTCAGTAAAACCAGCCAATCACAGCACGCCACATGGCAGCTTCCACAAGCAAAGCTCGCACGTGCAACATAGAGTCATCTTTAACCTTGGGCAAACGAAAGGGATAAGGTCAACACTGGGCGGTCGAGTCTCCAGCGACCGAAAACTCCTCCGGAACGATTGTGAACGGGCGAGTCTAAGGTCAAGTCTTGGGTAGACCGATAGCCCTATTAGTTGCCAAGCTCCCTATATAAAAAGCTCATCCCCATTCATCTTCTCCATCCTTTAAACGATTGAAGAAGACAAAGTGCTCCATTTCTCGATGAGGCACGAACTATTGCTTTGGCAAGGGCCTTTTCCACAACCTCAGAAGGCACATTCGGGTTCTTTGGAACTGGTGAGAAGTTCCCTACCTCATTGCAATCTCCTTTCCTCTCGAGGATCATTGAAGAAGCGTCGAGAGGCTTGCACAGTACCGTCGCTCCGGCGGTCCCAAAACAACAAAAATTCTCGAGCAGAACTCCGGCCACCTCCATCCTCCTACGACCAGGCCAAACCTCCCACAATCCTCCTCAACTGACCCTTAACCCCAAGAACCTTCGAGGTAAGTCAATTCTGCCTCCACTTATCGGAATCATGAATTTCTAAAGAGAGAAAGTGCCTGAATTGTACTGATCAAATTCTCCCTACTTAGGGAATCAATTGGTGAAATTTTTTATTCTAAACATACACTCTCGACGAGTACTAACTCCCCAAATCAAGAACTCCAGCAACAATGCCCCAACCGGTAAGTTTTCGAAGCTTCCTCTTTTTTAGGATAATTTTCTGATGAAGCTCCATTTGAGCTTCATTTTAGGCCAATTAGGATGGTTCAAAGGATGAACTTATTGAGAGAAAGTAGGGAAGACAATTAGGAGCATGATCGGAAACAATTGACAAATTTTTCATGGCCAATTTGATGAATTAAGAAATCAGGGGGAGGGGGCTAAAGTGCAATTTTGGCTAAATTTGGGCAATATGGGGATTTTGAAAAATTTAGGGAATTTTATGAAATTAACCTCAATTGAGGGTCAATTAGTGATTTTAGTGAAATTAAGGACTTAATTACAATTAAAACTAATTTTAAAAATTTAATTACAATTAGAAGTAATTATGTGGAATTATTTACAATTTAATAGATTTTATAAGGGGTGAAATTGTAAATAAAAATAAATTAGGGATCCAAGTGAAAATATTCAGATAATTCAGTGAATTATTTATGATCATGTAGGTGACCAACTCCTTATCTCAAATGCATGCATATTACACAACAAACATCAAGCATGTTCAAAATTCAAGAATCGAGGAGTTTGGTCCTCAATCGACCAACTCCCTATCATAAAATCAATCTCGGACACAATGCCCTTATTCACATAGTTCTAGCACACGACTATAGTTTTCTCATGGTTAATCAACCTTATTGCATTTAAATATTTCAAAAAAGTGATCTTTATTAGTGAACATGCATCAATGTAGTTTTTCATTACTTTTGAAAGAATTTTCCAAAACATGCCCCATGCATTTCAAGATATTATAGAAAAGTAGTAAAGTGCATCATTCAGTCTAATCGGACTTACCGTCAATACTATTACTCACAGTTTTCATCGAAACTTGTTCATCTAAGCTTTAATTTTCCTTAAATTGGGTTGTGTGATCAACTACAATATTTATTTTATATAAATCAGATTGCATAATCGGGTTCAATTTAGATATCAACTCAATACATATATACTATCCCGTAATTTAAAAAAATACGGTTTTGCCCATTGGACTTGGTTTTCTCAACCTACGTGTTGATGAACCAATTTTGACTAACCTCATCCTATGATTTCATTCCACATATCATAGGTTAAACTCACACTTAGTCATATTTACCAAAATGCCCAAATGGTTCTAAGTTCAACACTAAGATAACTCAACTTTTGGTACTTAAGTGGGGCAAATTTACTATTTTGCCCCTACTCATCAAAACTTTCTTATTTTGGACCATAGACTTAAGTCTCTCATTTGGGTTATAAATTTCCTTATACACATTTGGCTCCCAAAAAAGCATTAATTACACTTTGATCCCTAAAATGGGTAAAATTATCATTTTGCCCCTTGCAAAAAGTCTCATTTTTACCTTTTTACTTTTGCAAAATTATTAGTTTACCCTCTATAGTCTAAAATGAACTATTTGATCCCTATTAGGCAAAAATAATCATTTGCCCTTATATGAGTAAAATTACCAATTTACCACTTTTACCATAAATTACGATTTTTTTCCCGAACTCCCAAAAATTACTTTAGACATCTCAATGATGAGACACTACTATGTGCAATGGTGCTAAATCATATAGGGCACTGCTATGTGCGATGGTGCTCCATTTCTCTTGTGTGTGCATCAAGTGTTTTGATTTAAGACCCGTTATGGGCATTAAGACAAATCATAAAATATTTTAAAATTGGTTCTCATTATGAATATGGATGATTATAATATGGGGTAAAAAAATATACATTGCACGAATACTTATATGAGTCACGCCTCTTAAGGGTATTCGGACACTTTATGCATGACAAATGATGATATTGGAATCCTCTGTAAACAAACCCAACTTGAATTGGAGATCCAAATGAAATAGGAATAACGAGTGTGCATCAATAAAGGCCACTCAATTAGTCGGTACATATAATAGTTCCCGACCAACATTTTATATATAGTATAGGTTAAGGAAAATGGGAATAACGAGTGTGAATCGATAGACATCACTCGATTAGTTGGTACATATAATAGTTTCCAACCAACCGTTTATATATAGTATAGGTCAATAGTTTGTAGAGAGGCTTTGGAACTTAGTAAGTATTTTTTACCCTCTCCCCTAACGTATTTAAGGGATATTTATAAAAGAGTACTTTAAGGGAAGATGATCCTCACATGTTTAGAAACTCAAGACAAGTTACTTTAGTTTATAATAGGTTAAACATGGGAGATATTCATTTTTGAGTATTGATTTATGGTATGTTGTACATTTTAAAAAATTATTTTTGTAGAACTTTAAATTTTTAGTGGATTTTGGACTAGTTGCATTAATATAAACATTTAATCATATCAGTTCTAATTTAGTAAGATACTAATTTAGTGGATAGTGGAGGCCTAACACTCTCTCCCTCAAACTATCTATATTTGGTGGTCTAAAATTGCTATTGATTACAAAAGGATCCTTCTTTCTATTGTTGCTGAATGTCTTGGATTACCATCCTTCTTTCTTGAATAAAAAAATTGCATAAAAGTTTATTTGTGATTAGCTTTTCAACATTGTTCCATTTTTCAATCAATCATAGTTAAATAATTGAATTTTGAAGTTGAAGTTGGTAAAATCTTTTCAACTACAACTTTTTTTTCAAGAGTCTCCCGTACACATCCATTTGATTAATCATAGTAAGCATTCTTGAAAAATATTATTCCAACTTTTTTCCATTTCATTCTAATTAATTCAAAATTTGTTCATAGAGATTAAGTTGACAATGCTTTATCCTAGAGTGACCTTAATACCTATGCCTAATTGCATCTCATATGTATTTAGAGTTTTCTTATTAATGTTTGTTTTCATTATAGATATGTCAATAGATACAAAAACATAATTTTTTTACCTTGAAATCGTTTAATTGTAGTTCTTTAGGTGCTTTTGAATCAATTTCTTCTACTAATTTTTTACCTTGAAATCGTTTAATTGCATCTCATATGTATTTAGAGTTTTCTTATTAATGTTTGTTTTCATTATAGATATGTCAATAGATACAAAAACATAATTTTTTACCTTGAAATCGTTTAATTGTAGTTCTTTAGGTGCTTTTGAATCAATTTCTTCTACTAATTTTGATGCTTTTGAATCAATTTATTCTACTAAATTAAGTAAACATTTCTCAATTATATTCCAAAATTTCTTAGACGGCATGTAATTTTTCATTATTGTCGTACTAGTTATTGTAATTTCCATCAAATTTGGGTATTACTAATTGTAATTTTTTTATTTAATATTATTTCTATCTTGTTATTCATGTTTACTTAGAAGAATATCAAATTATGAAAAAAATTTGTTTAACATTTGTGATTTCTTTTACCTTGGAGAATAGTTCTTGATGCTTTTCTAAATTTTTCAAGAAGCTCAAGTGGATCGTTACTTTGATAGCAATTAATCTTTCACTCGTATGTTCCAGTCTTAATAGAGTCACATATTTTTCGTTACAGGCACTTCTTGTTTTAATGAAAAGGAAATCACAAAATGTAAATCACTTTCCTTCCTTTTCTCCCAATTTTACTTTTCTTACCTCTGGGGAGAAGAAATGAAGAATAACAATATGTCGATTTTCTAAAGATTACTAGAAATCTTATATGATATGGTGGATCAAGAGAAGTGAAGAAATTTATTTTTCTGTACACCCAATTTACAGCATTTATAGATTTTATTTTTCTCATTATAAGTGATATGAAGTGATTTTATAATTACCTTAACTTATATAAATTCAGTTTGGATCAATCAAGATAAATAAATTTTCATGTTTACAGCGGTTCGAGGAAAATTAGATGAGACAAAAATGGCCAAGCAATATTGTCCGGTTTACTTATTCGAACTCGTTCACTAAATCCTTCCAGAATGATAAGTAAGGGTCTATTGGATTCTGAATCCGTCCCCCATGGATTCAAACTCAGATTGGAACAAAATCCGACTGATTCGTATTCACTTCTATACCTAATTCAAATTATGAAATATTTTACTTTATCTCTTCTCCAAATATTTCATAACCCCTGCCACTCTAAATTTATTATAATCCCTCCCTCCATTCAAAGCACAACTTATTCAATTATATATTATTGTAAACTCACATGTAAGGAATATTTTAAAGTTACTTTGGGAGGGATCAAACCCAATTACATTATGTTAAGGATGTAGTATGTTGGTGACCTATAGTATATCAACATCAGGCACATGGACACGGAAAAGGGAAGCAGTGTTGTCCCGTCAACAATAATTTATATTATAGTTTGTTAGTCTACTTTAATAACTTATAATATTACATCAAAGATACCTTTGTTTTCCACATAGCCTCACAGGAAAAGAGGGTTCAAATGGCATCTAAGATCGCACCCATGTTGCTGTTGGGGCAAACTTTTGTTCGCTAGAACTCACAAATTAAGCAACTGATGTGATTGTACATTGTAACACAGAAGAAATAATGCTGTTCATGAGAGTCAGAAAACATGCAATGAAACATAATTAACGACATGATACCGAATCAAACTTCGCTCGCTACATCTGAAGTTGTTTCTGTACGTAATCTTGGCAGAGCACACAAGTAGGAACTAAGTACATATTAGGTCATGAACACATCACAGACATCAACAAAAAAAAGGTGGGTGCCTATTGGGTCATTATAAGCTGGGATGGATAATTAGAAGAACAACTTAGATTAAGGAGACTACCACGTGCAAACCTTCAATCAATGAAATATCCGGCTAGACGAGGTGATTTCCCGTGGCCTGAGCCATCGAGGAGCAGCAGGCGGTGGTCCCATCCATCGTCAGGCCCGGGCTGAGTCTGAGCATGAGGATGCAGAACTCCATCTGATTGAGCATGCCGTCGCCGTCGAGATCTCCCTCCAAGAGCATGCAAACGATCACGTCGTCCCCAAGCACGTCCTCGAGCCCTAGCACGTGGATGTTCCTCTTGAGGCTGTTGAAGGTGATTAGCCCTTTCTCACTGTCCATAAGTAGCTGGAAGCCACTGCAGAGCTCCCCAATGAAGCCCTCCGCCCCCAGGCGGACCATCATCGATGGGAAGTAGTCCTCGAAGTCGAGGAAATTAGGGTCTGGACAAGCTGCTGCCATATAGATACCGTTGGCCGTTGTCATCGATTCAGAGTAAATGGCTGGTATGAGTGTCGTGTATAGTAGAGAACCATCAGTGTTAACCTCTATTATATAGTACTGAACCAAACCAATAATTGTCTTGTAGGGTTAGGGTAAACGTGTGATAAAGAGAGAGAGAGGGGGGATAAGGGTTTCTGAGGACAACATAAGAGAGAGACAAGCGAGGGGCGGAGGAAAAGGGGGTTTGAATTTCAACGATCGTTCGAGGAAATTGGTGATTTTGTTAGACGATTACACGTGACAAAGGAAACTCTTTGAAAACTAATATACTCATCAATTACTAGGACTTGTGTATTATATTCAAGGCCGGCAAAAGAGGGTTTCCACCTAATTTTTCGAATTTTTCGAACATGTAAGTACGAGAATGAGATCATCGGGAAAGAGAAAACAATAATGTATATATTTCGCATTCATCCATCAAGTGGACAAATTGATCAATCAATTGTGGATATAGTCCCACAAACTAGCGGGCAGAGAGGAGCTGATTTTTCGCTGGCACATGCATGAATGTCTGTTTGTTTACTGGTTTCTTAAAACAGGAGATTGGATCAATCAAACGTCACTCCTTCGTGGAAGTTGCAATGACATATCCTCTTCCCAAATAGTAAGATTTTACCTATCATATGTTGCATTATAGAAAATATGCATTGGATGATTCAAGCATTCATTTCTCATCCAAAAAAGTTGACTTAGGTTTATAAATAACCATCCATCAATTTAGCTAATCAGTATTATTTTAACAATTTAAACATCAATTCCTTAATCTACCTAATAATTTAAGTTCTCTATTAACATCAATTCCCATTTACCCATTTGAGATTTATTACATTAACAATATAAAATATATTCATTTATTAATTTGAACTTTAAAATAAATACATACTAAATTATTTATAAACCTACAATATTTTTTACAATTTAAATTGACCTTTGGTACACGGTACTTTGGCCGATGTCCGTTTTGGTGGGTTACATTACATCTCTATTCATAGATATGATAAAAGGGGGAAAAGTCTTTTTTTTAAAAGATTTTTCATGATATTATATCATTTAGCATATTGTTTTTTTATCTTATACTTATTTTTTAGGATTATTTTTTATAGAGGGTAACCAAGACAACCATAGTAACCATATTCTAGTTCACACTATACAATATCCCGATTTTATAAGATATTATGCCAAAGCCTCTTACTTACACATTCTAAAAGCAATGTTCTAAACGTGATTGATAGAGTTGATTTATTCATTATTAAAATTTTACTAATTTAAGAAAGATAACATTAGAGGGTTATGTCACGTGAGTATAACAAATAATATATTCGAGGAAGATGCCCTCGCTTGCTCAATTGATATTGAGAGTTGATTTAAGCTTCATAATGGAGGAAGCTTCTCGGCAGCTTCCTTTTTTTTTGCGTTTGGATCCACTGAGGGTAGGGACACTGTTTGCCTCGTGTATCTAGGGAAACGGAGAGATCTGCTTCTGGGGGGCCTCAAAAGGTGAGAGAAAATGGGAATCTTCATGAACAGTAACACTGATAAGGTAGTTATCTACCTGCTCAACCAGAGCATATCATATGCATATAACTGCACCGACATAAGACGTCAAATCGTGTGTGGGTGATCACTGTTAGGTAATTTGAATGCATGATAATGAATGAATATTGAAATATTCTGCTGTATGGGTTTTATACAGCTAATTCTACACCCAACAAAGCATTAGGGCGGAATACATGATGAAACTATTATAAGCACAAGGATGAAACCTAGATATAACATAAAATATTACCTACGAATTAGAGGAACCAAACTTATCATATCATAATATATTTTTACTCCTTTTGACACCTGCTTTGGATACGTGGAGTGTTCCTACTTTTCAACTCAATGATTGATTAGGGTTCCTGAGTATCCTATATCTATTATTGTCTAGGTCAATAATGTTTTTTTCAATGATGTGCCCGTGTCAATTATGCTACAAAAAACGTGAGGACACCTAGACGCGTCTTCAAGTTTTGAACAGGATTGATGATGAGCAAAAAAAAAAGTTTTGAACAGGATTATTCTGTCCTTTCCCCAATATTCTACTTTTATTCCGGTTCAAATTATTACAGCTTGGCTGTTTTTTTTTCCTCTTGATCTTTAACCTATCATAAAAAATTCTAAAAAAGATAACTCAAGATAATCTCTGAAACATGAGGTCAGGAGAACTTAGACCGCATTACTACATGCGAGCTATCAAGAGGGAATAAAAATGGTGGTGTATTATTATATAAAAATTCCAAATAAGCCATTTATTTAATAATATAAAATAATTATTAACTATATAAATATTTACATCTATAAATATCACTTCTCAATTCTTTTATAATATTATATAAATAATGAATATAATATCACTTTAAATCCCTCACTCTCCGTGTATCCAACAAATTTTGGGGCGAAATATGTTAGATGCGAAAATAATACGAAATTTTTGTTGTGTATTAATTTTGAATTATGTATATTATTGATTTTTGACACGTTGAAAAGCAATACAGTGATTGAGAAACAAACATGGTTTATTATGAGATCTATTATTGCATATTCCAATAATGTTTTTGAAAGATGAGCCGGTGTCAATTATAATGCCAAGGTAGCAACACGCCTGTTCAAGTTTTGATGAATTAATTTAATATATAATGATTATCTTGTCCTCTATAATATTATAGTTTTTCTTTCCCGAATATTCGGGTTAAAATTATCTACAGATTCGCCGTTTTTTTTACTGCGTTCGTACTACATTGGAGAGTACGTAATATGTATGCATTTTCTGTGGATCTCCAGCAGCTCCTGCAGGGATCAGAATTATACCATACGTACAACATGAAAGTCTACTCCCTAACGAATATGAAATGATGAAACAGGAGACACCTCGGATCATGAGTCATGATGTCCCCTCACCCGAGGAGATTTCTACCGTCCGCAATGAGATGGTAATGAATGGCCAAAAAACTTTATATTTTTAAACTTTTATCCTAAAATTTCAATTGTGACATGTATGAATTTTCTCTGCTAAAACTCCATACTTTTTAGTTCACTTATCATTAAATTACACTTTTTTTTATAAAATTTAGTTTAAATATTAAATAAAATATACAATTATAAATTAAAAAAATTATGTGAATAATCCAAAATGGTTCTTATACTTTAAATATAATATCAAGATCCTTATTACATAATATATGTAGTTGAATTATTTAATTGACGTTCACTTATAATCTAATATTTACCATCATAAACACAAATCATATTAAAAATAAATTAGTTTTTTGTAAAATTTATAATATTTTATTTAAATTATGTATATATTTAAAACGGTAGAAATATAAAATAAGAGAAGATAAGTTATTGAAAGGTATGCGCCATAGGTTATAAAACTAAAAAAAAGAGAATATTAATTTATTAAGAAGTAAATCAATTAATTATATAATAGTAGCACATATTAATACTTTCAAAATAATTCTAATATACAAATAAATAATAGGATAATATATAATATAATCCTAATTAATAAAATTATATAATATATTTTAACTATTTAAAATACTATAATAATATATTATAATATTTAAACACTTTTATTTAAAATAAGCATGCTTATTAATAAATGCAATCAACGGTTCACAAATATTGAGATAAACATTTCATTAACATTAGAGTTAATAAATTGAATATTAAGAATATAACTATTGACTTATTTGTGAACAAAATAATAATCGATTTCAATTTATTTGGTACAATCGTGAAAAATGAAATTAGTCGTGAGATATACCTCACAAGTTGTTGTACCAAATTATAAGAGAATTGGAAAATAGGAGACCAAGTTCTTGGAGAATACATTGAATCTAAATAAGTTCAATTGTCGTATTGCCAAAATTGTTATATCCGATTTATGTACTAGAGCGTGCGACGGTATATTATTTCTTGGAACTCTAGTAAATAAAATTACAATCGAGAAAGATAGCATAACCACTGATAAAACAACGACCATCAAGTTTTCCGACCCAGTTGGTGTGAGATAAGTAGTGGAGAGTGGTAGGGGAGTAGCACTAAATGGTGAGGTCAAGATAAATAATCACTCGAATGCAGCAAAAAATGCGTTTGACAACAATTCAATAAAGATCAGTAGGTTGATACATAAATTGGCAGCAATCCAATGAAGATTGGTGGGTTGATACATAAATAGGCGACATGGGCAAGACTGGTACAAGTGATAATGAGATATTGAAGTGAATCCACAATCTGGTGATAAAGAGTGAGATCCGGAAGAGGTGCTCCGACATTGAGAGAGAGTTGTGATCCAGGAGCAACGAGCCTAGATACATACTTACAAGTATCAATAACAACTTTAGATAATAAGTTTTGAATATAATTGGATTGAGGGAGATAAATGTTATAAGAATGATTGTTGACTACAATATCAAGAAAATGATCGACAGGCCACAAAATTTTGATAGAGAATTTACGTTGTAGAGTATGAAGAGTGGGGTTGAGAGTGAAAATGGAAGGTACAATAATAATAAGATCATCGATATAGATGAGAAGAAACATGATTAATGTGGATGTACGATAGATGAAAAAATAGCTATACGCAACAAAACCATGAAAGTCCAATTAAATGAGAAAAGAGTTTATATGCATAAACTAAGTGTGGGGTGCTTGCTTGAGACCATTGGTCAGGCTCTGATGACGTGGATTTTTCTCAGCTAACTATTGACCGGGGATAAGTGTCACGCTTTAATTGGTCAGCGCTTTTAGACACTGACCGAGTAGCTGGTTGGGCACGCTTTGCCACATATCGTGCACTAATTGGTCGTGTACGCTGACTGGGTGTTGATCTGATATGTGGTTCATTGATCGGCTGAACCGTTAACCAATTTGGTTGGACCGGGTTCATTGACCCAAAATCGATAATCGTCTAGTTTGTGCCCGATACGACCGATTATCTAAAAATTTAAAATTTATAAATTGATATAAATTCATTTTCTATATAGTGGTGACTTCAATTTCCCAAATTGATAATTTTAAGTTACCTAGAAAATTATTTTTTTAAACCAGTTCAATTTGGTTCAACCTAGTTTTAGTATAGTTCACCCTTAACCAGTCCAGTTCTCACATCCAATTTCACACATGATCTTTTTTTTTTTTAGATTTTCATTGAACACTTAGGATTGTCCAATTCTCATTTTGGTGTTTTTTTACCAATTCCGATTCACTTTAAACTACGATTTTCTCTCGAAATTTTTCCGGTTCTCATTTCCGAGTTCTTATTTTGAAAGAACGGAGTTTACAAAAATATAAATAAGTGTAAGTTAGAGGACCTAAAGTGAATCAGTGCGCGACACCGATGATTGGTCAATCAGTGCGCAACACCTATCCTCGGTCAACGGTCATACGAAAGGAAAACCATGTCACCGATGATTGACCAATAGGAGAGCGACACATGTCCTCAATCAATGGTCAACTAAGGAAAAGCCTCGTCAATCGAGGTGGACAATGAGGAGTTGACATGTGGCAAACATGACACGCCAGTCGGGCTAGCCAATGAGGAGGTCGTCATGTGGCCGGTCAACAAGTCAAAGAATGACTTGGACGCTGAGTGGAAAGCTGCGTCAATGAAGCAAGCCAATCATAGTGTGTCATGTGGCAGCTCGCACGTGCGAAGCTCACATGCGTGCATAGTGTCATCTTCAACGTTTGAAATTGACGAATAAGGATGACCAACTAGCTGCATTTCCTCTGACGGCCAAAAAATCCTCCCGATATGACTGTGAATGGGTGAGATTGGGGCTGGGTGATGGATGAACGGATAGCCCTATTAGTTATCGAGCTCCCCATATAAATAGCTACTCCTTATTTATCATGCTCATCCCTCAAACAACTGAAAAAGAAGAACAACCCCATTTCCCGGCGAGGCACAAACTAGAGCTCTAACTTGGGCATTTTTCTCAACCTTCGAAGGCAAATTCGGATTTCCTAGAATCCTGAGAAAGTCGGCTACATGACTACATACTCCATTCAGCTCAAGGGTCATCGGAGAAACACCGACAAGCTCACATGGTAACCTCGCTCCCTCGGTAGTCTACGACCAGATTTGGTCGAACTCAATTCGAGCCATTATCGGGCTAACCACGACCAAACCAAGCCCTCCCGACCTTCCCTAGAGTAGTCTTGACCTTCCCTGAACCGTCTTGGTAAGTTCCCTCTACCGCCCTTCATCGAAATTTACTATTCATAGTGTGTTTTATCCGAAAACTAAGTAAGCAATCCACACTACTCAGGCCACCAATTGAGGTGCGACTTGATCCAGGAAAGATCCCTAGGAGAAGAGCAATTAAGTGGAACAAAAGCTCTAATTGTCGAATCCTCATTAGTGAGTAATCGAAACTTTATTTATCTAGAACGATTTTCCAACAAAGCTCTATTTGAGCTCATTTTTAAGCCAAATCTACTATTTTATAGCTTGAAAATGAACCAGAGGATGTAGAAAAAATTATTAGTATCATGTTAGGACTCAATTGGGAAGAATTAAGGTCGAATTGATGAAATTTAATTTGGATGAATAAATTATAATTTTTAGAAAGTTCGGGACTTAATTGCAATTCTCGAGAAATTGGGAATTTTCTATAATTAATGAGAAATCACTTGCCCAATTGGAAGTTTGAGTAAACTAGGGACTCAAATAGAAGATTTGAAAATTTAAAGGGCCTAATTAGAAATTAAGGTATAAGTTAAGGGTTAAATTATAATTTTAAAAAAAATACAGATCTTAAGTACGATTACCTTATTTTGTGGAACCTAATTGCTCAAACTATTATAGGTACGAATCACTTACAAGTCTGTGCAAGAGAAGGGCAATTTGAGCTTAGAAATTCATAGGACGACCAAATCACGAATATCGAGTGAGTGAGATTTTTGACATAATGTCGATTTGGGGTGATGAACGTACTTTCAAATTCCTAAATGTTAAATCGTTTTCCAGAAATAGAATAACTTGACTATGTGAAACTGTTTAAAAATTTTAGTAGTTATTTCTGCTAAGAGCATGAAATATGCGTATCCTAGAGCTAGAATTGCTAAGTGGGACCAATGCTGTATTTTTAAAATCCGTATAGTGGGCCCAAGGCTGATGGAAACGGGTCCAATCCCGTAGATAAATTCTAATTCTTCTTATAAAAATTATTATAATTAGATAATTGTGTGTTGAAGTTAATGATGCAAAGTCGGGTTATCAAACTCATTGGGCTAGTAGCACAAAGATAAAGTTCTTAAGAAATGAATGTTTATTGTGATTGATGATAAATGAAATCATCGAGTCACACTCTACACTGGTAGTGTTGGTTTTAAAGGCTATTGGTCGACTTAGTGAGCATAAGTAGAGCTTTGTCGTTCCAATATGTTGTGTAAGGAAGGAGGAGTAGGAATGTCATGTCAGCTGAGCCAACCAATCCCACGCTACCACGTGGTATATCCACACGTGCGAAACTCGCACATGCAAAACAATATCATCTCTTTCATTCATACTCTTACACTTTTCATCAATTATTATTCATTCGATAACACTGTTTACTCGTCTAAATATTACCTACATCGTTCATTAATTATGTCAATTTATACATAACTCAATGATATTAATTAGATTGATGTGATACACATTTTTTGCTATCTTAAATGGTCTATTCATTTTTATATTACCCTTTGCGCCACTCTCCTACTACTAACCTATTAACTATCTCACTGTTAATCATGTTTTTTTTATGTTTATATTAAATATATTAAAATTAATTATTATTTTATTTGAGAATAAATAGGTCATAATCTATTTAATATTTATTTTATTAGCACTAATACTCAAATAACTTATCTACTCTATATATAATATAAGCTTACTAAATATTTTATTATATATATTCTCTTATTATTTATTTATATTTATATTTTATTATAAATATATGAATAAATGTGTTTATATTTAATTTATTAAGTTTTTTATTAATAAAAAATATTTTTATATTTTATATATATAACATATAATATATATCTTTCAACACAATTTAAATTTTAGATTTCTACACTACCAAAACATCCATATTTTCATATGACTATTATTTATTTATATTTTTATTTTACTATAATCATCTAAATTATTTATATTTAATTTATTGAGTTATTTATTAATAAAAAAAATATTTTTATATTTTATATATATAATATATATTTTTCAACGTACTAAATTTTAAATTTTTAGATTATCTCATCATCCATATTTTCAGACTACTGATGGATTTATACCATATTAGCATTAGCAAAATAAATATTATCAAGTTAATTATTTTAGAGTACTTTTGATCAGGAGAGTACTTAATATTCTTGATGTTATCTTAATTAATATAGTTTGGTTAAATTAAATAATTAAATCCCTTTAAATGCTATATTACCTCTTCATATTAGCTAATTTTTATATGTAAAAAAATAAAAAAAATTAGAGTGATTTTTCAACCTCTAAACTTCTCTAAATATTTCTAATTTAAATACCCAAATAATGATTTATCCATTGTTATAATCCTAATCTTTCAACCCTATCATCTAAAATGGCTCGTAATAGTAATATTCGACACTTTTATTTAATAACATAAAATAATTATTAAAAATTTAATATACTTTTGTATAAATTCCTTTTATAAACTATATAAATGATGAATATAATATCACATTAAATCCCTCCCTTTATTGCAATCAATTTCTTGAGTACAAATATGTTAGATGTAAAAATAATACCAAATTTTTATTATATATTAATTTTGAAATATGTTTATGGTGAATGAGACAAATGTGGCCGTGTGAGGTTAATATGAGATCTATCATTGCATATGCCAATAATATTTTTTTTGAAAGACGAGTCGCTCTCAATTATACTACAGAAACAAAGTGCCAAGGACAACCTGTTCAAATTTTGATGAATTAATTTAATATAAGACGCTTCCCTATTATATATTCTCTTTGTACTTATCTCTAATATTCTACTTTTTCTTTACCTACAAATTGGCCGTTTTTTACTGCCTTGCTACTACTAACGGTCAATAACCAGCCTTGCTACTGACGTTACCATCACCTACACACAAGCCCACATCAGATTTCTAAGCTTAGCACTGTCTTCCTCTTCAACAAAAGAAACGACCTTCTTGTCTACGGCAGCTCAATACCAAAACCATCCTTAGTTTAACAGTAGAACACTCAGCAACTATTCTGCAACAACAACTCAGAGCATCCGAACAATCGCAACGTCAATTATATCATTTTCCTTAAAAAATTATTTTCTTTTTTTTGTTTTTGCTCATCAGATAACAGCTCTTCTCAAGCGTACCAAAATCCAACATTTTCTTAGATGACCTATCACAACAATCAAATCATCCTGAATGTTAACTGCTTCCTAAGAAGCTTACCTACAACTCATATTAACAGTCGCCCTCTTTTCGAACTGTTGGGTAACTCGCCCTCTTTTCGCTGCCTTCCAAGCCTTCGAATCAGTCGTCGCAATTTCCATCTACCCTTGGTGGGATTACCCTCACCAACGCGGATTCCGACCTAGCTACTCGGGTGGTCCATGGCAGTTTGGGGACCCTAAATGTGGGGCTCATCCTTTCACAAATAGCCCCTTAGTAGAACAATGCTGGTAGATGCGTCCTCCCGTTCTGGAGCTTCAATTCAGCGACCGCGGGTGTAAAATTGTGTAATGAAAATGCAAAAATTTGAACGGAAATTTAAATCGAAAATATGATAAATCAAATATTAGATCCATTCATTATAAAATTAAAATTTAATTTGAATTCGTACTAAGTTGAATCAAAGTTAATTTATTTGATTAATTTTATAATTGAGTCATTTTGTATGAAAAAATATATACATATTATAAGAGAGTGCGGGTCCAACCCAACTCACCCCAATCAATGAGACACTTTACAACAGGATTAACATAAGAATAGTCAAATACGTTTTAGTTGGGTTAATACAACTTGATTGAAATATTAGTATTGGAGGTAGGCATAAAGGAATTAAAAACGGTCATACCACAAATACCCCAAATACAACCCGATAAAAGTATACCTACACCCTTACATACATTTTTAAGTGGGCTATAAAGTGAGTTAAACAAAAGTGGGCACTCTGCGTTATGAAGTTAGGCTATCCCACCGAGTGGAAGAATGGTTGGAAATGGGCCTCGGAGGATCGCCCAATCTATGACTTTGGACATGGTTGAAACCTTTTTTCAAACAGGAGGGATATAATCTGAACAAAATCATCCTAATCTCTCAAACATGATAAAGCCACCAAAGAAAAATGAATGAATCCCAACATTCAAGACCCATGTCTCAATTTCCTTCTATGGAATTCATAGGAAAATTTTGAGCCGAACCTTGGAGGCACCTACCATTAAATCGATTATCATTTTTTTCTATCCTTTCTTTTTATCATTTAGAAGTATCCATCAATCTTATTGTTGAGAATATAATCACATATTTGATAAAATAAAAAAGTGTTGTAAGTTTATAAAATTGAAAATATACCACTATTAACAACTCATAGCTTTTAATTAGATATGAGTCCGACGTATTATCGGTCCACAATACCTTATTTCACTTACTATCAAAGTTGGTAGAAATTTAAATTTATTTTCGAAATTATCATGCCCTTTCTTTTGATGAACAATTTTCCCATCTAGAGTAAATTTCTTCATTCCAATAAATGACAGAAGTTCCTTTGTGAATCAAATGTTATTTTTTCCTACAAACTAATGCTACATTCCCCTGTCATTAGAGAATTTAGTTACCTCTCTAATTGCTAAAGACATTAAGCATCTTCCTTCTTTTTGAAATATCTCCCTTCAGAAAAGTGTTAGAAAATTAACTCAAGGGAAATGACAAAAACTCGTGGTTAGTAAAAGAAGAACACATGATGATTGTACTCACTCAAAAATTGAATATATAAGGCACACAAAATTGAGATCATCAAAATACGGTAGGGATGTGAAGGAGAAATTACCATATTTTGTGTGCATGTATATGAAAGAAGTGAGACCCAAAATTGAGTGGATTGCTAGGGCATGTTGGATCATTTTCTATCTTCATTTCTCTCAGAATAATCCAATCTAACATCATATAGGTCATACCTACCAATAACCACACAAGTTTTAGAGGGTAATTATTGAATATTGGAAAATAGAATATATATATATATATAGTATATTTACACTATTTACAAATATACCCCTAACTTATTAATATTGCACATTCCCCCTCAAGATGGATGGTAGATATCTACCATTCCAATCTTGTTACAAATATCATCACATTCTCTGTGACCTAAACCTTTAGTTTAAAAATCTACTAGTTGTCCACTGGTCTTCATATATTGTAGTTCCACAATCTTCATATCAATTTTTTCTTTGATGAAAAATCAATCAATTTCCATATGTTTGGTCCTATCATGTTGAACTGGATTGTTGGCAATATTTATAGCAGACTTGTTATCGCACCACAACTTCATTGGTTATTCTCTAAAGAGGCAAAACTCCATTAATAAGCTTCTTATCCAAATTATCTCACAAACAGTTTAAGCCATTGATATGTACTTTGTTTCTTCTAATGATCGGACAACTACTTCTTATTTCTTTCTCCTCCAAGATACAAGATTACCTCCAACAAACACACAATAGCCAGACGTAGATCTCATATCATCCACACAACTTGCCCAATCTTAATCACAAAAGCATTCCACTCTGGTGTGACTCTAAGGCTTAAACCAAAGTCCTTTACCTGGACTCCCTTTTAAATATCTCAATATCCTCATGGTAGCATCCCAATTATTTGTCCTGGGATCGTGCATATATCTGCTCACAATACTGACTGCATATGTAATATCAGGTCTTGTATGACATATATAGATCAATCGTCCCACAATTCTCTGATATCGTTCTTTATCCACTAGGTCACCTAACTGAGCACATAACTTATGATCCAGTTCTATCAGTATCAAATCAGGTCGACAACTTAACATCCATGTCTTAGTTAGTAAATCTAATGTATACTTTCTCTGAGAAAGTACTATGTATTTCCTAGATCTTACAATCTCAATACCGAGAAAATACTTAGTACCCAAGTCTTTTACCTCAAATTCTTTACTTAGTCATTTTTTCAACTACAATATCTCAACATCATCATCCTCAATGATGATGATATCATCCACATATACTGCGAGAATAGCAACTCGACCATTAGAGTGTTGATAGAAAATCGTATGGTCTCTGTTACACTGTCGGTAACCCATTTTGACCACTACACGTCGAAATCGATCAAACCATGCTCTTGGTGACTGTTTGAGTCCACACAAAGATTTCTTCAATCTACAGACCTTCCCCACAGTCTTCGTCATACCAAATCCAGGTGTAATTTCCATATATACTTCCTCTTATAGGTCTCCAAGCAAAAATGCATTCTTTACATCAATTTGATGTAATGTTCACCCGAAATTAGCAGTACATGAGATAAGCATTCTAATAGTGCTCATCTTAGCTACTGGTGCAAAAGTCTCATCATAGTCTATTTCATATGTTTGACTATAACCTTTTGTCACCAACCTTGCTTTGTATCTCACAACTTCTCCTTTGGTATTCTATTTCATATTAAATACCCACTTACATCCTACAGCCTTTTTTCCATTTGGAAGTTGAGTAAGTTCCCATGTTTTATTCTTCTCTAGTACTTTCATCTCCTCATGCATTGCTCCAAGCCACTTCGGATCCCGTTTAGCTTCTTGCCAATTATTTGGTATCTATATTGACTGTAGTGATGCAATAAATGACTTGTATGCAGGTGAAACAGATGCATATGAAACATAATTAGATATATCATTCTCAAAACTATATCTAATTGGAGGTTTCCCTACATTAGCTCTATATTCTCTACTAATGGCAATAGGTAAGGAATCAATACCATCTGATGATGTGGACGAACCATTAGAAGGTTGTATAGAGTCATTACCTTCTAGTGATGTTGATGAAGGTTGTATAGAGTCATTACTTTCTGGTGACGTTGATGAACCGTTAGAGGGTTGATTAATACTTGGGATTAGCTCACCATCACCCGACTCATCTTTCTCCTCCTTAACATCGTCCTTATTTCTCCTGTTATATACCTTCAATTGAGGCTCATCCTTTTTTCCATCTTTGTTACTCCAAATTGTAGGACACGAATTCACTCCTACAATAATATTTTTAGCACTTTGATCATTGATAATTTCTTCATTTGTTTTCCATATATCAGGAATTGACAAGTCTTGTAATACGGTTGTAGATTTTGTTGATTCCTTATAGAATGATTCATTCTCACATCCATACTCACAAAGAGTCTTTTCTTACTTGGACTCCAAAACTTATATCCCTTTTAGTGCACTGTAATAACCCACATAAATACATTTTAATGCATGAGGATTGAGCTTGCTTACCAAAGGACGATGATCTCTCACAAAACATATACATCCAAACACACGAGGAGGGACTATGTATGTATTTTTTTCCATCAATACTTCACAAGGTGATCTAAAGTTCAACACTTGTGAGGGCATCCAATTAATCAAATAAGCTGCTGTCAGTACAACTTCACTCCATAAATACTTTGGTACATTCATCTTGAAGAGAAGAGAACGAGCAACTTCCAACAAATGACGATTTTTCCTCTATGTAACACCATTTTGTTGAGGGGTATTTGAACATGTAATCTGATGAATAATTCTTTTACTAGATAGATAAGATGAAAATTCTCGATTCACATACTTAGTGCCATTGTTTGTTCTAAGAATACAAACTTTGGCATTAAATTGAGTTTGAACAAGAGCCAGAAAATACTTGAAACATAATAGTACTTCTCCTTTGTGCTTCATCAAATATAACCATGTCATCTGAGAGTGACAATCAATAAATGTGATAAACCATCTGAATCCACTAACAGAGGTAATCGAATATGGCCCCCAAACGTCTGAGTAAATCAATGAAAATGGCTCTATACTTCTTAATCTAGTAGAATTATAACATGTTTTTGTGTGTTTTCCAAACTCTCAAGCATTACAAATAAGTTTATTGCGTTCTACTTTACTTATCAACTCTGGTTTCAACATTTTAAGACTATCAAAAGATGGATGTCTCAACCGACAATATTCTAACATTGCTTCATCTTCTTCTTTATTCACTGCAACACTCAAACTTTTATCCACAACTCTTCTATTTAGATACCATAATCCTCCATGCTTACTGCTAGTTCCAATTATCTTATCAGTGTTTCTCTCTCGAAAAATACAAGTGTCCCCATCAAAAATTTCTCTACAATTCAATTAATCAATAATACTACTAACTGACAATAAATTAACTAGAAAAGAGGGAACATGCAAAACATATGATAATGTGATCAAATTAGTACATCTAACAGAGCTCTTCCCTTTGATAAATTATACTGTTCCATCTGACGTATGAATAACTTTCTTATGAGTTTAAGTATATTTATCATATGTATTAAATTCTTCTATTGATCATGTCATATGTCTCGATGCACCAGATTCAATAATCTAATCTGTGGAAGATTCAATTATTTGTACATGATTATCATAATTGATCTCATTCTCGTCTAGTATGATAAGACATCTGCTATTCATATTTTCCATCTTTCTCGAATCCCTTCTAGCTTCTGGATCTCCAGATCGCAACTCCCGACGACGACAAATCTTAAAGATATCTTTTCGTCTTTTTTGGCAATTAAGCTAATTCACATCTTGAGCCGTTTCAGGCTCCCCCAATCCTTCAAATCCACCAAAACTTGAAAATACTAGAAAACCCTAGCTCTGATACCATATTAAATATTGGAAAATAGAATTTACTAATAGTAAATTACATTAATAATATATATAGGGTATATTTGCACTATTTACAAATATACCCCTAACTTATTAATATTACACCGTAATAGTCGGTTACAACTCTTTTTTCTTACTCCTTTTAATTTACTTCTACACAGAAGAAGAGGAGTTCAAATATGGGGTGTTTGAAGAGGTCGACAATGTAGCGATAGGAAACTCCAATGTTGTTAGCCAGTTCTTGAATAAGAAGACACTCTACACTTACCTTAGTTCTACTCTTAGATACAATCCATGTCCCAAATTTCTCCAATGAAATTCTATTGAGTCATAGTTGAGATTGGACGAGTGATCCCTCAGCATTTCTACCAATAAAGATCAAGTATAGAGTAAGCCTATACCTCTTGAGATTGGACGCGTGATCCCTCAGCTTTTCTATCAAGATCAATAAAGTTCAAGTATAGAGAAAGTATTTACCAAGGAGATGCAATCACGAAGGAGTAGGTGTAAATGTTTTCATGAAATCTTGAACAAGCTCCCTCAGTTAATAACCAAAAATAAATTGGGTAACCTTATAATTTTTTAAACCAGACTTTTAAGTTTAAATTGAGCAAAAATAAACTTAGAACTAAATCGGACGACTATTTAAATCTTAGTCATAAATATCTAAAAATAATCATCTCACTATTCTAATTACCATTAATCAATCTATTATTTGATTTATTTTATTTTTTATTTTAAATTATTGTTCAAAATTTATGGGTTTAAAAAATATAATATTTTATTATCAATATAATACATGAAAATTAAGCAAATAAATACAAGAGAAAAACTATTATTTTTTTTAGAACATTATCCTTTGTTATCTTAAATGCACCTTCTCTATTAGGCTTACTATGTACCATAACCTGCTATCAGCATTTAGTTGGTCACCATAATATTTTCCTTGTAAGGAATCTTATCTCATTAATTTCCCATAAACAATCAATGTGTCTCTAGAAGATGAATATAAAATTATATTAAATATTACATCTTAGTTTATTTTAATCGTGTCTCTGTGGTACAATATTCAAGTTGCTCTCACAAGTGATAACTTATTAGTTATTTATCTTATAGATAATATAGTTTTTCATGCACACATTAAATATATCGAAACCTATAATTATTTTATTAATAAATAGATCAAAATAAAAGTTATATATCCAATTTGTGGGAACAAATACTCAACTAGCTGACATATTTATAAGGGTGTCTTATCTGCCCATTTTACCTTACTACGCTCCAAAATCAAAATCAAGGTTCATCCACTCTTTATGAGTTTACAAGGGGTATAATGATAATCATACCATACTAACAAACGGGAGTCATGTGCAACTACATCTCGTGAAACAACAAGGACCTTCAAGTCATCAATGCCAGATTATTAGGAGCAAATTTGAATCTTTTAGACTATCAACCTGCAACAATCTACAAATAATTTGCCTAATTTATAGTAGATATTTAGAGATAATTTAAGAGATGACAATCTACAACTAATTTACCTAAATCGTGTAAAATAAGAAACAACAGATAAATTAAAAGAACTTATATTTATTGTCTGTTCTTCTATTTTGTATTATTTATCAAATATGGTTGATCTATTTATTTATACATTTACATATATTGAAAAGCTATATCTTTTATGTTTATAAGGGTCATATTTAGTGTTATTTATATCAGCCTTTAGTTGTAATATTTTAGATTTTATTAATTTTACAATTTCTTAAAATTTATTAATCAATTTTAAATTTATTTATCGTGTTTATAATATATGAATTAAAGAAATTGATATTTATTAATAACTCATCCAGCAGATTGCGTGCGTGTATTGGTCTCCCATGGTTGATTAGGTTTTACGGGTCAAACAAAATCAAACTATAGCGTCACCTTCATATTATAAATATAAACCATTCACGTCATTACGCTTCGTGATTCGGTGGGGAAAAAAAATAAAATGATAAAAGAAATAATGGTTTTAAAATATATACGATATTTTATGGCCACAATATATATATATTGTTGAGTATTGCTTAATTATTTGAAAAATCTTAGATATTTATAAATAATTGTTTAACTATATGATTTAAAAATATTATTTTAATTAAATATATATGATTTAAAAATATTGTTAAATACATAATATTTAAGTATTAAAATTTTGAAAGATATAAAATAAAGGATTCATTACCCCTCAAATTTTGTAAAAAGAACTAATAAACGTCATATACACGTATATACGCACGTGTGATTAAGGGAAAGGGGATATATATATCATAATATTTTAAACCATTCACAATATATGAGAGAATAATTTGACTTCCTATATGTCGACGGAATATCATATTTCTGCATCATAAAAAAGGAATATTCATGCTGCTGCTTAACCTTATCAGGTGGGATTTGGATGGGCCTGTTTTTCAATGAATTTTCTCTATTTGTCAGTAAATTACTGGACTTTGCACCATCCTCCCTGTGATATGAAATCATTATGGTGTTTTAGTTGTACTAGCCAAACTCTGTATTATATAAAGTATGTGATATGACTGCCTACCTAATACCTAATCCATTATGTAGGGAAACTTCTAATATTTTCCGATAATTATAAACCATATATTGGAAAGATAGTTAAATAGTAGAAGAGTTTTAGTGATAAAATATTAATAACTTGTTGATTACTCCAATGCTATAATAATTCGATATCACTCATATTTAAAAAGAATATGTGAAAATTGTTCAACAATATCCGAAACCTATCATATAGTTCAGATAATTCAAATATGCTAAGTAGGAACATAGAGTAACTGACCATTGTTTTGAGTGTGATTGATTAATAAATGTGATTTATTTCGAATAAAAAAGATAGCTAAATTGGAACCTTAAAATAGAATTTGCAAATGGGCCTAATTTATGGAGGAGTTTGTGATTTATCCATCAATCTATCTACACATGGAGACATGTAGACTTAGTGCTTTCACAAGGAAGCATGCTTATGCTTTCCATGAGACACGGTCTAATTATTCCGTGGACGCCTTATTTTTTATTCTTCACTACAAAGGAAGCTTTTTTTTTGTTTATCTCACGCTTCAAGGAAGCTGATGTAGGCCCCAATGCATCCTTATAAAGTAACTCAACCTCATTACACAACATCTAGAAATTTAGAATCTCGTCCATACTCTATCTAACAAGGAATAAATTCGTCTATTCTTAAAAATGCAATTCAAGCATTTGATCAAAAAACTCGTGTTAGGTCACTTAACTCTCTAATAATTTAATATATTAAAATATATTAATTTAGATGTTAATACATCTTTATCACTAAATAAGTGCTCAATTTTGAATATTATAAATGGATCGATAGACAATACTTTGAACAGTACATTGGTCACATTAAATTTATATTAAAATTATTAAGTAATTAGTAAATTTATTGACATTATATTAAAATAATAATAATAATTTAAATAATTAATATTATGAACGATTAGTGGCCCTCTGTGGACACCGCGAGTACACTCTTAAAGGAAAATCGGTCGCCTTCGTACTAAGGTCACCATCACGCTCAATCAAGCAAAAGTGTTTTTTCTTTTCACATTGTTAGTGATTGTGCCCAAATTGGTGTTCCCTAAATAATTATTAGTGCGTCCAAATTCCACAAATTGCACCAATGAGATTTTAGTGTCTGATGTTACAAATTGAGAAAAAGAATGGGAGTTCCTAGGAATGCAATGACATGTTGTCTAATTGAGCTACAAAGATATTTTGTGTTGAAAACTCTTATTATTAAAAAGATTATTGTAGAAAGGAAACTAAATTGAGACACGCTCATTGATGTCCTAATAAGTACGAGATAAGTGAACATTGAAAAAAAGCTCACATTATCCTATATACAAACTATTTAGTAAACTGAAGTACACAATTTAAAGATATAAAGATATGAAGACGGATATGTCAATCATGTCCATGTACATGAGATTTTAATTACCCTTGGTAGATGAACAATCAAAATGGAACAGCTAATGTATAAAATAATTTTGATTATAAATTTGAAAATATTAAAATATATAATTTTATATAAAATAGATAATATCGAGTAAATACTATCGAAATCGATATGGGTCTCATCAAATAAGGTGATAGTAATAAAATAATTATATTAAATTAAAACACATGTATATGTTTGTTTAAAAACGAGATCATAAGTTATTCGGTATAAGTTAGTAATGGTTTTGAGGAACTTGTTTAACAAGTTAAGTGCAATAAAACTTATATTTGAACTAGTAGGTGGAGTGATTGATTTGTGAGTTTTATGAACTAATACGTCCATTTGTGAGTTTTATTAACTTGTACGTTGAGTGATTTGTGAGTTTTATGAACTAATATGTCAATTTGTGAGTTTTATTAACTTGTAGGTTGAGTGATTTGTGAGTTTTATTAACTAGTAGGTGGAGTGGATTTGTGAATTTTATAAACTAATATGTTGAGTGATTTGTGAGTTTTGTACATATTAAACCTTGTAAAAGTAAAAGATCTATTTTATATATAGCTGACAATTCTATTGATATGTTTAGGAGTTAAAGTGATGGTAGTCACATAAATAGTTTGGAACATAATGATCCAATCAATTATGTGATCTTATAAACTCTACCAAGTGGGATGGTTAAATTGAACCATAAGTTAGAAAAATAAGATATTTGTTCTGTGTGTAATTTTTTCACGAGGGAAATGTTGTACATATTATATAGAATGCTTGTATATATTGTATAGAATAAGTTTATTAAATCTTAACATTGTTATAGATAACAATAAACTCACTGAAAATTCATTAATAATAGAATAGATTATTATAATCTTGTCAAATATAAACTTATACATTAAAATTTTTAAACTAATTTTTATGATTTAATCTTGTGAAAATTTCCCTTAAACCTTCAATTATTTAGAGTATGAGTTGAATTGTGTAAATTATTTTAATATATAAGCTAATCTTGTGAAAATTTTCCTTAAACCTTCAATTATTTAGAGTATGGGTTGAATAGATATATGTGTACAAAATTTTTAAAAGTATATTTTACCTTTAATATATAATTATGATATTATTTATTAAATTTATTTTTTAAATTTTAAATAAATATTTTTAAAAAATAACCTAATATATTTTATTTTAATAATTAAGTTTAGAATTATAGTCCATCAATGTAAAATCATGCCATAATATACGAATATATTTATTTGGACCATAACTTGTAGCGATGTATCTATCCACATATCCAATATGTGAGAAGTATTCATGTATTATTCAAAAAAAACTATAATTAACGTTTTGAATAAAGTAGGTAGCTGACCAATTTTTTTATTTAATTACAATTGACAATATGATATCTAGATGTCATTGAGAGAATTTTATTTTTTTGACACACAAAACTTAGTTGAAACTCTTTGTTACAAAATTAGCGGTTTAATAAAGATAAATTTTGGTGTAAAAAAAACCTATGGACTAACTTAAAATCATTATGAGTAATTAATAGATAATACAATTTATTATTCTTTATCATATGGTTGGTTTAATATTATATTATTATTATTTACAAATTAAAATAATTAAAGTTTTAATATATTATTATTATTATTACACGAAATTAATATATGTGTATATAGGTTCAATGTACTCTCCCTTTAAATAATAGAGATATCTAGTCCAAAATTTTCATACTAAATAAATTATACCAGATATCATTTTTGTTATATACATTTCCCATAATTTTGTAAATAATTTCACTCCAAACAAATCATCTTACCTAACATAAATGTCTTCTTAATGCTTTCCATATAATAATATATTTCCAAGTTATAAAAAAATCTTTTCAAATTATCTATCAATTCAAACAACAATCCACTTTTATCCATTGACAAGTAAATTATTGAACACTAGGTATTTTAATACAATTAATATTAATAAATACAATATTTTTTTATCAAACCATATAACAGCAAAAAAAAAAAGTGCATTAGACCATGATTAATTCAATTTTAATATCAATTAAGGAAAAAAACAAATCTCTACCGAACATAAACTTAGTTCCGTTGTATATGGAACTAATAAATTGGAAAAATATGATATTTGAAGAGTTTTATTTAGTTATTCTAAAATAGTTATTAGATTTGATTCAATTTAAATATTTATTGGGCCAATAGATGGATTGCTAAGCTTCAAATGAAAGATTTCTGCGGCTTCCCCACTTTCTTTGGATTTGAATGATAAGGGCTGGCGCACTTTCCTTGGTCGTCTCCGTCTTCCACTTTCAGCTGCGATCAAACCATCCGGCTTGATTCCTGAGCAAAACTCCAAATTGTGGACGGAATATAAATATACTACAAGAATCGTCACCTTGTTGGCATCCGAGAAAAAAAAAGCCACGCTTCCTTCTTTCTGAATCTGCACAGTTAATTTTCTTCAAGGTAAAGTATCTTTGAGCCTCTCTCAAGTTTGTGCTATTTTCTTTATTCATCCGTGCTCGAAATTGTTTCCTACGCCGTGGGAAATGCGTCACAGCGAGTGTCCTGAGCGCGTTCGGTGTTTTTTTGGTCGTTTTGATGGGGGCTTTGGTAGATCGACCTCGAAATTGCGTATTACTTTGGGCGATGCTCACGGAATTGCGAGCTCTGTTCGGAATGGGCTTTCGAAGAGGTCGATATATCGGTGTTTGTCAAGTTTATATTCTTGCATGCAAGTGGGTATTGGTGCCTGTGTTCGTCTTTTATCTTCTATACAATATTTTTTCTGAAGAAGCAATGTTTTTGTGACGTAACTCGTTTATGCTCTGTTTTCTTCATTTTGAGGTTCACCAGAAAGATACTGATATGCAAAAAAACCAGAATGATAGTGGTTATCTTCATTTTCTCTGAGAAGATGAGTTTGTCCAAAACCAATCGGTACTTGTGTACGATAATATGCGGTGTTCAGCATTTTCCTGTTTTATGATCTCCTGAACAGAGGGATCTTGAATAAATTATAAGATTTAAGAGAGTAACTTAGTTTTGAATGGTCGAGAAAGTGCTTCATACTTTTAAAATGTCCCCTTTTTTAACATATGTTGGATGTTAGATGTTCTTAGCACTAGGCTCATCAGGTTCCCTAAGGATAGAATTTAATTGGACACAATGTTTGACGTGATCATATAATTTGACTTTGTCATCAGATTAAACTTGGATACTGATACATCCTGCTTTTTTTATTAATATTCTCCAGTTGGGAAATTGTTATGGGTGACGGGTCCAAAGGCATTTCTGGGGATTTCTACATACCAGATTACTTGTTAGTTCCTGGATCACAGACCACTAAAGCTGCCCATGTGCCATCATGTCCAGTCATAGTGTTCATCAATTCCAAAAGTGGTGGTCAACTTGGAGGCCAACTTCTTGTGACATACCGCTCAGTTCTCAATAAAAACCAGGTATGGATTCTTTTAATTTTTAGGAGAGGTCGTTCAAAAGATGTGGATGCTCTCCTCTTAATGAGGTATCCTCCTCCCTCACGTTTGCTCTCAGGTTTTTGACTTAGGTGAAAGCTCTCCTGATAAGGTGTTACACCAGCTTTATGTCACCTTGGAGGTTCTAAAGAATAATGGAGATGAATTAGCCATTGAAGTTCAGAAGAAATTGAGAATAATTGTAAGGCCAGCCATTTGCCCAGTTTCCGTCCTCTATAAGCCTCTTAGAGATCATCAGCTCTTTATTTAACCTGACTGCACATGTATCAACAGGTTGCTGGTGGGGATGGCACAGCCAGCTGGCTTCTGGGAGTAATTTCTGATCTGGAGCTACCCAAGCCACCTCCAGTTGCCACTGTTCCATTGGGAACTGGCAACAACCTTCCATTTTCTTTTGGATGGGTGAGATGCTAAACCTTTGAATTTTTCATGTCTACCAAACAATGGTTTCATTGTTTTGGTGAACTTTATACTTATCCTAGTTTGGATGGCATATAATGAACTTATTATAAGAAAGTCACTTTTCAAATTTGAAGAACAAAACTATAAATTTCTAGTGTTGACTATGCATTTGCTACTGACTAGGGGAAGAAGAACCCTGGAACTGATAAGCACTCTGTGCAATTATTCTTGAACCAAGTGAAGGCTGCAAAGGAAATGAAAATAGACAGGTATATATATTTAAATGATTATCATGTTGGTTTTTAAAGGGAGTGCATAATTAGCTTCTGCTTGGATGTGAATTGCCCTCGGGATACTGTTGGATGTACTTTAATTCTACTAAACCGAAGCAAGTTAGGTTCCGCCCTAAAAAATGGAATAATTTTTTTTTGAAGTTTCATCCAGGATATCTTAAGAAGAAGATATATAGTAGTGTGAGACTTTGATCCAACCTCTGCTACCTTGGATGTAGTTGTGTCGAAATGATTCATTTTTGTGGTCTGGAGATTATTTCATATAATTCCAATACTAAAAGTTCACGTATTCTCTTTTTTAGAAGAGTAACAGGACAACTGAGACTCAGCACATGTTTATACTAACAATGAGGCCGTATGATGTTTTCATATCCGGGCTAAGATTTCAGTCATCAACAGATCTGACAAATATATTATTAAGTGGGAAATTGACAATAAACTTTTAAATTTGTTCATATTTCAACACTTTTTTGGGGTTTTCTCCTTGTTGCAGCTGGCACTTAATTATGAGAATGAAATCTCCAAAAGAAGGCTTATGTGATCCAATTGCACCTCTTGAACTGCCGCATTCACTGCATGCATTTCATCGGGTCTCCAGATCTGATGAATTAAACATGGTAACTTTCTGCCTGAAAATGCTCTATTATTTAATTTAAAAACTATTGGTTTGGTACATGAATTTATGCTTGATTTTAACATTTTATTAAAATATTTTGATACTTTTTTCGGGCAAGTTTTATAGGAAAAAAAACAAACTGATTGAGATTCAAACTCTATTGCTTTGTTATGAAAATTTTATTATGATCTATGATTAAAAAAGTTGCCCAAGCTGCCAAATATTTTGCAATATTATGGAGCAAAATATTTTCGCTTAATTTAGTTTCTTTTATATGTCATCTATTACAGGTAGGTTATGACACCTTTCGAGGAGGGTTTTGGAATTACTTTAGCATGGGTAAGAGTGTCTCCTTTTATGAAAAGTTGCAAACTAGAGTGACCGTCATGAGACACATGATTGAGCCCAAAGAATTCAAGTGCTCTTTGGGAAGGAAGTGAAAATGGCTCTCTTTTGAAAAAGTATCTCGTGAAAAAGATATAGTTCAACATTATAACACTAATTATACTGGAATGACAGCATTAAAGCTTGTAATCTTACTGATGATGTCTGAAATTTTCAGAAGAATTTTGATCATTACCTTTATAAACATCTTTACAGGAATGGATGCTCAAGTATCCTATGCATTTCACTCGGAGAGGAAGCTACATCCTGAAAAGTTTAGAAACCAGCTTTCTAATCAGGTATTTTTCAACTTTCCTTTCACTCTGCAAATTTTATCGTAGCAAATAATATATTTCTATGTCATCACAGCATAGTCTAAATTTCCTCCATAAAGTTAATGTAATTCTAAATGGTTATAGTTGATCTTGTATTCAAAGCCAGTTTGTATTAGAATAAATTTTATGCCTAGCAGATCAATTGAAATCAAGTGTCTAATAATACCTATTTCACTTGGTAGAGTACATATTTGAAGCTTGGATGTACTCAGGGATGGTTCTGCGCTTCACTCTTTCATCCTTCTTCAAGGTGAGTTTTCCCTGAGAATCTATAGTCTGTTCTAAAAACTTTTGCCGGATTGCTTGCTTTCGTCTTCAGTTTCTCCTTTCCCTTTTGCATGCAATGTTTTGTTTCATGATAACAAAGTATTACTCTGGGTATTAATTTGAACATTTTGGGGATCAAATTAAACTAGAATTGAAATAAAGTAATACAAAAGGGCAAAACCTAATATATCCTAACTATCTCCTTTTTAGGTCATTAACTTTATATATAAAAATTTCAATTAACATGCCATTATACTAAATCTTATTCTGTAGAATTTGATTGAATTAGCATATAAGTGAGAATTTTTTAAAATGGTATATAATTTTTTCATATGATTACTAATATCCAGAAATAAGATTCATCATTTGATTAATTCAGCTCAAAATATAATTAATTTTAACCTAAGAGTGGGATGCAAGAAAAAGGCATTGTGTGATGTGAAGGAGATCTATCAAACCAACCTCTCAGCTTTAGATCCACATCCCATATTCAAATGTTTGTCTTCTAAACCAAATGATGCTCTCCACCTTTGAGGCTCCACTTCTTTCTCTGGAGATCATGATTACTGGTTTATATTCTAGCTTGAACAGTTGAAGTTTGCATGCAGGAATATAGCACAGCTGGCTAAAATCAAAATCATGAGAAGGCATGGCAAGTGGGAGAATCTTATTATTCCTCAAAGGTATATCTTGAAACTTGCTAAACATTGGTCGTGAACTCTATAAATCCTAAACATTACGTGCATTACTGATCCAGTA
Source organism: Trapa incisa (assembly GCA_030064435.1). Classification (NCBI taxonomy): domain Eukaryota; kingdom Viridiplantae; phylum Streptophyta; class Magnoliopsida; order Myrtales; family Lythraceae; genus Trapa; species Trapa incisa. Next base: position 23,614,229 of record CM057779.1, read on the forward strand.
AGTTCATTGTTAAGAAACTGTATTTCTAAATCTGTAATAGTTATTCTGGATCTTCAAATTGAACTTTTCTTTTCTCTGATTTATGATCATTACAGCATCAGGTCCATTGTTTGCCTCAATTTGCCTAGTTTTTCTGGTGGACTCAACCCTTGGGGAAGGCCCAATCCGAAGAAAACATGCCAAGTGAGTTTTCAAACTCTTACCGAGTTTGTTATGCGTCAGTCAGACATCTGTTTTGGTCACTTTATTTGGAGCAATATAGCTTAAAATTATGTTACACTCATTTTAATATTTTGGACTCTACAGAGAGACTTGACTCCCCCATATGTTGATGATGGCCTGATTGAGATTGTGGGCTTTAGAAATGCTTGGCATGGTCTTGTTTTGCTCACTCCAAATGGACATGGCACTCGGCTAGCCCAGGTAAAATTTTATGCTAGATATCTTGAGACTGAAAGGGTACATGGGCCATGGCCTGTCCAGTCATGCCATGAACTAAACTTAAAAAATGGCATCTGCCTAAATATATTTATCAACCTTCTTATTGTTTCTTTGTTTTTTTTTCCCTTCAATAGACTAGTAGAGTACGCTTCAAGTTTCGCAAGGGGACAGCAGATCACACATTCATGAGAATTGACGGGGAGCCCTGGAAGCAGCCTCTACCAATGGATGACGATACCGTCACTATAGAGATCTCCCCCTCGAGGCAAGTAACCATGCTTGCCGCCCCATCATGCCAGTCGAGAAGTGTGTACGATCCGTCATCTCCAGTACGCTACTCAAACGATGATGATAACAGTAGCAGTGAAGATGAGCTCCCTGACGACTTGGAGGAGAAGAGGAAGTTCGGCGCAGCTGAAAGTTTTAAACTTCCTGATGTGGTTGAAATCTCGCATCTCAGCTAGCATATGCGATCATGAAAGATTTATTACCAGCGCAAGATTCAGCGGCCCTGGAGGATCTTTATTTGATCCAAGAACCCGTAGTCCTGGCAACAGCTAAGATTTTTTTTTTTTTTGTGTGTTTACATGAGGTGATATACCCAAAAGCAGATACGGTCAGTTCGAAAACCCACTATAGGTTGGTCCTGTATAATAATCCTCTATTGGTCTTATTAGCCCCAACGTATATCTTTGCTGATAATAAAACTAATACAAATGTATCTTTGCCATGACCGAGTCCTACCGCGGCCTCTCACCGTCCACAACTTGCCTCGACCCTCAGCCCCTTATCCGACCACACCGACCTCAGATCTGGAAATGTTATTGGCCCATCACCTGTTCTCTTTCGGCCCTTACGAACTGAATCCCATCTGACTGTTGACTCCTCAACCACATCCCGTAGGTCTCTCAATAAGGTGAAATTGAACTAAAATATTGGGAGCATAAAAATATTGAATTTGACTTAAATTGAGATTATAGAAATAATTTTTACTTGAATAAAATTCTAAAAATTATTTGGTATTAATTAACATTCTAAAAATGAAATGGGTTAATTTTATTTATTAAAATAAATTAGACTTAAATGAGAAAAAAATAATGGGTATAATAAAATTTGAGTTAAACTAAAATATTGGGAGCCTAAAAATATTGAATTCGGTTTAAATTGAGATTATAGAAATAATTTTGACTTAAATAAAATTCTGAAAATTATTAATTAATATTCTAAAAATAAAATGGGTTAATTTTATTTATTAAAATAAATTAGACTTAAATGAGAAAAAAAATGATGGGTATAAAAATAAAATTTGAGTTGAACTAAAATATTGGGAGCCTAAAAATATTGAATTCGGCTTAAATTGAGATTATAAAAATAATTTTAACTTAAATAAAATTCTGAAAATTATTTGGTATTAATTAATATTCTAAAAATAAAATGAGTTAATTTTATTTATTAAAATAAATTAGACTTAAATGAGAAAAAAATGATGGGTATAAAAATAAAATTTGAGTTGAATTAAAATATTGGAAGTATAAAAGTATTGAATTCGGCTTAAATTGAGATTATAGAAATAATTTTGACTTGTATAAAATTCTGAAAATTATTTGGTATTAATTAATATTCTAAAAATGAAATGGGTTAATTTTATTTATTAAAATAAATTAGACTTAAATAAGAAAAAAAATGATGGATATAAAAATAAAATTTGAGTTGAACTAAAATATTGGGAGCCCAAAAATATTGAATTTGGCTTAAATTGAGATTATATAAATAATTTTAAAAATTATTTGGTATTAATTGATATTCTAAAAATGAATTGGGTTATTTTTATTTATTAAAATAAATTAGACTTAAATGAGAAAAAATGGTGGGTATAAAAATAAATTTTGAGTTAAAAATATAATTGAATTTTAGATTTAATTTTAATCTTAATACTAAGTGATTAGAGATATTGGGTCCCCAAGGTGAGTTGAAGAAAATGGAGGGGGTAATAAACACCTCATTTAAAAGGACTTGTTATATTCGTCTCCATATAAAGTTTTGAAACCTTCTATTAATCTAAATATAATAGAAACGAGAGACTAGGTGGTCTACTAATGACATAGCAACCAACAACTCTATGATCTCAACCTTATTAAACTGTTGCGTTGTATATTGTTTATAATTTTCTTCTATTTATATAAATAAATGAGATAATAAACCTTTTATGAGAATGAAAACTAACGTAGGATAAAATGATTAATTTTTACTAAAACTTGCAAATCTATCATAAAATTCATTTACATTCCAATGACTATATTTTTCAATAAATATACCTAATATATATTTAAAAAGGTTAAAAAATCATCAATTACCACTTGAGATTATCGTAGATAATAAATACTATGGTGAATGAGTTCATTTATATCCATATATTCCATAAGAAATTATATTTATAGATGTTCATCCTTCGGAGTTTAACCTCTTTACTCTAAGAATTTAATAGAATAAAATTTATATACCAATTATACTTAATTATATCACAAAAATTGTGGATGTGATTCAATTTTAATAAATTATACTTTTAGTATTTTGGAATAAATATTTTATATCAATAATGAAAGAATGTTGATTCTATGGTATTAAAAAATTATGGTTAAAATAAAATCACATATGAAAATATTTGTAATATAGTTAAACAAAATACACATTATATATATCATTCCCATCTCATTTCTATTACTTCTTAGATAAGCTAAAGTCTTCTTTATCTCCTTTCTACCCTCCCCGTTTCTGCTACAGTTTTTCAGGTGTGTTTTGGGATTCTATTAAAATAAATTATAAAATAAAATATTTATTATTTTAAAATCGTTCATGAATTTTCCCTTTCGGCGTCTGTCTGGTCTCGTGGGAAAATTTGTTCGAGCCCACTTATTAATCAGAAAATGGGTTCGTTACGGCCCATGACATATGGGCCCATTGAGTTCCGCCCATTATATCTTCGTGAAAGATCGACTACAAATAATTTCCCTGCAACAATTTAAAAAGCTCCATTACCATTGGTCACGCGGTTGCCAACAAAACTTACCATCTTTGGCCCAATGATACAGTTCGATTATTTGGGTTTATAAAAAAAGAAATAAATATATAAAATAAAATAACTGCTGCTGCTGCGCAAGTGGGAATACCAAAACCACTTATAAAATGGTACGCATAAAGAAACCACTACCCCAAAATCCACCAGATTCATCCCCCGTTTCTCAACAAACGGTCTCTCCCCTCACACGCCCCAATCTGTGGTTCAACTTTACCTATTTATTCATTTCCATCCGACTTACTGCAGCAATTCTTCTTCTCTTTCTCTTTCTCTCTCTGTGCGTTCATCGTTTCTGCGATCCCCTACGCATAGAAGCGATTGGAAGATATGGGTGGCGATGCTAAGAAGAGGAAGTGCAAGTTGGAGGCAGCCTTCAAGTCAATGCATCTGGAACAGGCGCTGGAAGGGTCTCCCTCTACTGAGCCGAGCGACGAGGGCAATCACGTCCGGCCTAGCGGTGGCGGCGGTGGTGGAGGTGGAGGTGGAGGTGGAGGAAGCCATCATCTACATCTACATGAAAGGAAGCTGAAGAGGGCCGCCGACGAGGAGAGGAAGAGGAGGGAGGAGGTGGAATTCCTCGTTCACCTCATCTGCTGGGGCCCCAATAACTAGATATTTTAGAATCTCTATCTTCGTCTTTTCATTTGTATAATTTTCCATCGGAGAAAGCTTACAAAAAAAGCTAAAATTAATATTAATATTCACAGCTTAGGCCAGCGTGCTCTTTTTTTAGTCAATAATAAAATGTTATATTAATTTGTAATTATTACAATTTTTTGTTTAAATTTATCATGTTCTTTAAGCTTGACCTTACAGCAAATCAGTTGATATTGATTTTTCTGTTAGAAAAAGAAACTATCATATCAAAAATTAATAAATAAAAAAGAATTATTCTTGCCTGTTGAATTTATAGGCCCATGTGCTTCATTGTCGTGCCCATAAAGAGCCATGCCTCTATTCATCCTCCATTCCCATTTTTGTCTAAGCAAATTTTCAAATTAAGATATTTTATAATTATATATTTTATTTTAAAATTACAATCCAATTTACATATCATTATTATACCATATGGACCATGTTAGTAAATTTAGTTCTTTTGTTTCATTTTACTCTATAAATATAGAATATATTATTTGAAAAATTAACATAATTATTTACTTTATATACAAGAGTTGTACACTCCTTTTTAAATATCAATTTCATTTATGATATATCAATTTTGTTGTTTTGTTTACATCAATTCAACTACTCTTCCATTCACTAATTTTTTGTTTCACTCATTTTTCTACGTTATCTTCTCTCACGTGTCTCTTGTTAGGGTGAAAGTGGTATAGGTTAAGTTTTTTTTTTTTTGGATATATAGGAGGCTACTAGGTATATTTTTTTTAACGTTAATAAGTATAGTTGTACTCACCATTTTAGAGGGTAATGGGATTCAATCCGAAAAAAATAAAAAATATTAATTTTTTTTAAATTTCTAAAAACACTATAATTTCGATACATTTAGATGTAAATAATTGGTTGAATGTGATAAGGGATACCATAATGTACGTATTTACTTTTACATTATTAATAATATATCATATATTTAAAAAGATAAAAATAATAAAAAATTTAATTTAAATTTCCTGTTGCTCAACATAAGTAAAAATATCTAGAAATAATTTATAAAATTCTAATAATATTTTATTTCACATCATAATTTTAAAAAATAGAATTTATATATTATAATGAACAAATACAATCATACTCAATTAGATAAAATCTGATTGGAAATAGTATTGTTCACTTACAAATACAGACTCGAATTTGAGTCACCAATCCTTATTTTAGGATTCAAATTTAGGGTAGAGTGAATGAATGTGAAATTGGTGATCTATTATATTTCAATTTAATTTGGTTGTAACTTTGTAATTAACTTGTTATTATTTTTGTATTAAAATGGTATATCTACAAAAATAGGATAAAAAAGGTAAAAATTTATAAGTAGACATATTTTCTACAGCAAAATTTAACAAAACAACTAAATAAAAGTTAAAATTTTTGTTCTACCTTTAGCTTGTTATTCTAGATTCCACATTTCTTTATACAAGTTTTTTTAAAAAAAAGGTTTAGGGGAGTGGTGAGTTTTACAACTTACTAAATGGATGTTGGGTTAATTTTTCGTAAAAATAGAAAAATTTTTATAATTACTACCCTTCTTTTTACGAGTTTTGTGAGTTTAACTCCTTATTAAAAAAATATTTTAACATTTTCCCCTACCCGGGTTTGTTTTAGCATACAATGACATGCATTTTATCACAATTGGTTCACACATTCACAAAACGGTCCTCGACTGATTCGCTTGTGGCCCGTAATGACTTTATCAACCACCATTGTATGAGGTGATATCTTCTACCCCAAGTATATGTGAGTATTAATTGCCCAATGCTCATACTTAAATTCTTTCGTGTTCGCTATTGTGGGATGAGAACTCTCCCCCTTTGACCTCAACCTCAATGTGCATGAAGCTTCTTCAAGCTTCAATACTTATTTGACGACAAAACTTCCCTTATGCATCCTCAGTTGTTCAGCAGCCCTTAGAACTAATACTACCCCATATCGGGCACCTCGATAGTTTCGTATCTCATCATGCACAAACAAAAGTTATTTAATTTAAACTTTTATTTTTGGTGCCACAGTCCACCGAATTCAATAACCCAACTTCGGCTTACCGGCTTCAACACACAATTTAGCCATTTATGGTAAATTTTTCATATGGCTTACAATCAAGATTTTATTTATGGGTTTAACCCGTTCCCATTGGCCTTGGACCCACTTGACAAGTTTTCCAAAACTTGGCCTTAAGCACTATTAGTTTCAAAACTGAGGCATTGGGCCCACTAGAGCAATTACCAAAAGGTTCAAGTATTTTCACACAATAATGAGAGATTATTTCTGGAAAACAGCTTTCCATTCGAAAACGTGCTCGTCATCCCAATCGGGTATGATGTCGGAAATCCCACTCACCTGGTACGTCGTGACTCGTTCCCGGCTAGATCATAACCAGCTACGTGCTCATTTGCACAAATTCTTGAATCGCTCGCCCTACATGGTACGGGCGTTTACATTAGTAAAATTGGAATAAATGCCCTCATATTTGTGCATATGGGCACCTACGTCCTTAATTATGCCTTAATCGCACTTAGGTCCCTAAGGTTAATAATTTTTCTTTTAGGTCCCTAATGCCCAATTTATCTTTAATAAGGTCCCTAAGGTTTTTAATTTCCCTCATATATCCCTAATTTCCTCTTATTTTCACCCAAGTCCTCGATTTTTCACTTAATTGCAATTAAAATCCTAAATTTATATTTAATTGTACTTAAGTCCCTAATTTCTCCAAAGTCACCAATTGGCCCTTAATTTCTTCAAAATTACCAATTGGTCCCCAATTTTCCTTAAAATCACCAATTGACCTTCAATTTCATCCAAATTTCCAATTGGTACTCAATTAAAAATTAATTTCACAAAAGTCCCCCTATCACGCTCCGACCCGATTTGGTCGGATTCCCGTGAGTAACTCGCCACTCTTCTCGGTTTACTAAGGGTTTTCCCCTCTTTTAAACCTGTGAGTAGTAAGACGTCCTTTAAACCTGTACCTTTCCTAGAATACATAAATCAAAATTGTATAAAAATTTAAACTTACATACCTGTCTTGCAGGTGTGACTAATAGGAGGTCTTAGGTAGGTTTCCCTTGGTTACCTGAAAAGGGATATAAGGGAGGGGGGTGAGTTCAACGACTTAGTGAATGAGTGTTTAAAGTTTGACTTTTAGGTGAAAATATCTAAATTGGAGTGTGCTAGACTCCTTATTTTAAAATTTCTCATTTTCAAAATCTCAGTTTCATTGTCATTACCCACTACTCAACCATAACCGATGTGTTTATCAACTAACACACGCCCTTCATCATGAAGGGAACACACATGATTAAACTTCTGTGCTCGTATGAGTACATAGACCATAACTCGATCTCGTGCACATAAAACTCAAACACATAAGCTTTAGGATGTCCCAAACACAATAGCTTCGCAAAGTCCAAACATAGAAACTTAGTGGAGTACAAACACAGAACTCCATAACTAACTAGTATGATAAGAAACTCAAACCGAGTAGCTTTTCTTTTTCCCTTATGGCCATCATATTATCTAGCAGCACTTAGGACGCATCACTACCCCTCTTGTGTGTTTTAATGGTCCCGAACCTCAAGTGCATGTACAAAGAAAGTTGTTCTCAAAAGCTGTTTAATCTTTGGTGCCACTGGTCCAACGACCTCGACCCTCAACTCGACCTGCAGCTGTTTGTCTTGACTGGTCCATCGACCTATCATGTCACACTGCCACTAGTTTATCGAGTATGTCGGTCCTGTCTTGGTACCATAGCCAATCAATTCATTCATTTAAGTTTTATGGCTCAAATTCATGTTTGTTTACGAGCTCCTACTTGTGTCAACTAGCCTAGGGCCCACTGTTCGAGATTTTCAAAATTGGGCATATTAGCCCCCAAGTTCCAAAACCAAGGCCTTCGGCCTAATAGAGCTATTCAAGCTCCCGTAAAAAAAGTCTCCCAAAATGTTTAAGCAGTGGCACACAGTCAAGGGAGAGCACTTCCGACAAAATAAAATTTTCAACTGTCCATTATATCAACCGAGTATGAGGACATCTCCACTTATAAACGATGAATGGGTTTTTCACTTCCTTCGAGGAAGTTTCATCATACCAACTGAGTATGATCTACTTACAACCAGTAAATAGTTTTTCTGCATGATTTTCACATCATTCCTCTTAGGTGTGATGTTTAAAATACCACTTAGTAGTGGGTTTTCATTTTCGAGGTGCTTATCATCCCAACCGGGTATGATATAAAAATCTCACTCACAACCGGTAAGTAGATTTTCCTTAAATAAAAGTGGTCATCATCCCAACCGGTATGATGTATAAGATTCCCACTCACTTGTTAATGCAGTGAATTTCCTCTTAGCCGACTTGTTGTTCTTACTCGAACTTGTCTTAGTTGGCATTCTCGGTACTTCGTGTTCCTATACGATATCAACATAATTGTTCATTATTACTTGGCCTAATAGCCTTTATTCATTACAAATGAATGAGAAAACCAAGCTTTTCATTTATTTGCAATTAGGTTCCTAAAGTTATTTTTTTAACTTTAAGTCCCTAATGCTAGTTTTTCCTCAAATTGAGTCCCAAAACTTTTAAAATTCACCTTCTTAGGACCTCAATTTATTCAATTTCACAAAAAGGGGTTTAATTTCCTAAATTTCTAATTTGGTCCCCCAACCTTTCCAAAATTACCATTTTGCCCCTACTTTAAAAGATGTAAGTTTTTCCCCAAAAATTCCAAAATTTCCCAATTGGTCCTCAATTTTATGAAATTGCACTTTAGTCTCTCGAATTTTCGAAATTCCCAAATTTCCCCCAAATTTCCCCAAATTTTCCCCCTATTTCAACCTTCTAACTCTACCGAATTTGATTCCATCAAATTAACCAATCAAACGAGTTTAATTGTTGAAATTGAAGTTAGATTGGAGTTCTTACACGTTCATACGATTCAATTGCACTTTGAATCACATGATTTGGTGCTAGAATGAGCTCAAACAGAGTTTCATCGGAAAAATGGACTTAGAGAGAGAAAGCTTCGAAAGCCTACCATCGGGGGAGCAGCGGTCCGAGCTTTCGATCTGAGCAGATAGCTCTCGTCCTAATGTTTCTCCTAGGATCAAGAATTACATCAATTGATTCTGAATTGAGTGAGAATTTTATCATCAAAGTTCTGTCGGTTCTCTCTCTAGCACCGGTCAGAAATTGTAGGGGGCGGAGGGACAAATTGGCTTAACTTTCAGGTCTAATTTAGCTGTAGGAGGACTGTGGAGGTGTTGGAAGGGCTTGGTTTGGCATGAGAAGGGCTTGAATTCCCCGATTTCATCTCAACTGAAATAGGGCAGCTTTGGTCTATCGAAGCTGCTTCACTATTCGATCATGCTGACGCTTCTCCGACGACCCTCAAAGCAAATGGAAACTACAAGCGTGTAGCTGACTTCTCCTCGATTTTAAAGAACCTGACCTCGCCTTGTTTGACTTAGAAAAGTGTTCAAGTTGGAGCTCTTGTTTGAGATTCACCAAAAAATGGAGCAATTGAGAGAGAATGAAGTTTTTAGGTGTGGAGAGGATGAATGAGTAGGAGCTCTTTATATAGGAAGCTTGGGGACTTCTTGGCCATCCGATTGGTGCCTTAATGACGGTCATTCATTGCCTAAAACTCCCTGGTGGAGACTTTTTAGCTTTGTCGGCGCTGTGTGATTTTTCGGCGAGTGAATAGTCTTGTCATTTGAAGGAAGAAAATGACACTATTCTGAACCGGACCGTACCAATCTGGACTGGGTTCAAAGCTTAAACTGGCCGGTTCACCCCCGATTCGATCGAAGTTTTCAAATCTAAAAATTTCTAAATTCATCTAAATTCATTTTCTATCCACTGGTGGCCTCAAATCACAAATTTGAATTTTCTAAGCTATCTAGAAAAATGAATTTAGCATCCAGTTCAATAGTAGTTCAAATCGGTTCAACCTAGTTCGGATCTGGTTCACCTAAACTGGTTTGATTTTCATCTCCAATTCATCCTAAAGTCATTTTTCTTGACTTTTGTGACTATTTAGGTCAATCAGGATCCATAAATTTCCTGGTTTGCCCTTTCTCTATCGGTTTTAGTTCATGAACCAACTCGGGTCATAAACCGGTTCAATCCAGTTGGATCCAATTCATCTATACTAGTCTAGTTTTTTTCTCTTTCAATTTGTCCTTAGGTTCTTTTTCCAAGACTTTTTGAACCCTTTGGGTCACTCGGGAGTTGTAAATTTCCCAAATTGCCCATTCTCTTACGATCGAGTTTATGAATCGGTTCGATTTTTCTCACTTGGTTCGACTAGTTCTTTTCCCGGTTTTTCCTTAACTCAAAAGGGCGGGGTTTACACCCCTAATTTTTGAAAATTCCCAATTTTTGCCCAAACTTTTTGAAATTGTTCACTTTGGTCCTAAAATTTTATTTCATCAAATTTATCTCACAAACTCGCTTAATTGGCCCCCTAGCATCTACTAATCCCCACCTTCCTACGATTTGTTCATGCTTTAAACTGTCTTAATTGGCCCTGAAATAAGCTCACACGGAGCTTCGCTAGAAAATTAAACTTAGAGAGAGAGAGAGAGCTTCAAAATGTTACCGGTTGGGGTGCGGTTTTCGGAGCTCTGGATTTTAGAAGCTAGCCCTCATCGGGAGGATCCTTTGAGGATCAAGAATTTCCCCAATTAATGTCCTAGGAAAGAGAATTTGATGAGTATAGTTCTTCCACTTTCTTTCTCTAGAATTATACTATTCACACGAGTGGAGATGGAATGAACTTACGTGAAAGCTTTGGGTATGTTGAGTGTAAAACCCGTCCTTTGGGATCAAAGAAAATCGGGAAAAGAATTAGTATAGAGTCATGTACGACTAAACGAGCTGATTAATGAATGAAAAATAGACAACATGGGAAATTGGAAAATTTCAAGTGACCAAAAATTCACGAAAATTTCAAGGAAGAATCGGGAAGTGGAATTGGGGTTAGAATCAAACCGGTTCGGGGTGAACTGGACCCGAACCAGACCGAACTAGCATGAACCATAGTGAACCAATTCACAAATTCATTTTTCTAGGTGGCTTAAAAATGATAATTTTGGAAATTGAGACCACATTTAGATAGAAAATTAATTTAGACGAATTTAGAAAATTTTAAATTTAAGTAAAATGGTTGAACCGGGTGCGAACCGACCGATTTTCAAATTTTGGACAGTAAGCCTGGTCAGACCGGACTGGTCAACGGACAATAGAAAATGGACAACGGTTGACATGTAGCCACGCTGGCACTCTACGTTAGAAAAACTAACCAATCACAGTGCGTCACATGGCACGATTGCCACATCATCGTCTTCAACCTTCAGACGTTGATAGAGAGAAGGGAGGAGAGAGAGTCGCTGGAAAAGTTGGAGTCTCCAGCAACTTGAAAAACTCTCCGGTCAGCTTTCCAGCGGCCAAGTCGAAGGCTGAGTCTTCGCTAACGGGTAGCCTGAAAAGTTGTTGAGCTCCCTATATAAAGAATACCCCCTCCTTCATTCTCAGCATCCCATAATCGAGTGAAGAAGAAGAAGAGTGCACTTTCTAGTAAAGCTCCGTTTGAGCTCATTTCTGAGCCAAATCGAGCGATTCAAAGCTTGAAACGATGAAAAAAACATAGAGAAGATGATTCAAATAAAGAATGAGGACAATTAGCCAAGTTTTAGGGGCCAATTCTACGAAATTGTGATTTGGGGGCGAAAATGCAAAATTTGAAAAGTTTGGGAAAATTGGGGATTTTTCAAAAATTGGGGACCGAATGGAAAATTGATAAAATTGAGGGTCTTTTCATGCAATTCCCTCCCAATTGAGGGTCAATTGGGCAAATTGGGTCAAATGGAGGACCAATTGGCAAAAATTGAGAATTTGGGTTAAATTACAATTTAAGGAAAATTTGGGGCTAAATGGAAAATTTAGAAAATTGAAGGGCCCATGGGTAATTTTGATAAAATTAAGGACCAGAAAAGATAATTAGAAAACCTGGTGGCCGAATTGAAGAAAAAGGTTTAATTAAGAACTTAAAGGTAAATGTACAAACCTTAGGGACCAAAGTGCAATTAAGATAAAATATGAGGGCCTATATGCAATTGCGCGAAGAAATGCAATCCCTTAGTTTAATTCCCTAATGAGGATATTCGTGCCATGTAGGAGCATAATGCTCGAGCGTCGGCTTCCAGGAAAAGACCACGTGGCCAAACTTCGTTGGGGCGACCCCGTTGAATTACTAGGTGAGTGGGAACCGCTATGGCATCAATTCCGATTGGAATGATGGTTTAGCTTTAAAAACTATTTTCTTGAAATTAGCCTCCCATGACTGGGTGACTTAGCTTAAAACATTTGTGAGATAATTTCGGGCTTAGGCTTGAGATGCTAGTGGACCCAAGGCTAATGGATGCAGCATGGACCCATCTAGAACAGATATGTGATATATGATGCTAAAAAACTCGAATAATGGGAACCTTGCATGATACCCATCGAGCCAAGCTAGGTTGTTGAGCTTGTTGGGCCAAGCCGCTACTCTACCGAAGCTAGGTTGTCAAACCTATTGGACCAGTATGTGTGGGCTGAAGCCAAGCCGACAGACCGTTGTGCTAGAAGGCCAAATATAAAGGCTATAATTCAAAAAGGTTGTTGATTGTGCATGCACTGTGATGTTTGGGCCATCAAGACACCTAAAATGAGATAGTGATGGAGCCCAAGGACTGCTGGATGACCCAGGGTGCATAAGGCAGTTTTGTCGTTCCGTAGGTTGTGAAGTCGAGTAGCTTCCTACGCATGGAGATTGAGGTAGTAGGGGAAATGAGGTCTCATCCCACTAAGCAAACTCCAAGTAGAGGCAGTGCACCTCTATCAGGGTGGACGGTAAAGGCGCTCTGGTCCACAAGTGGCATGATTGAGTACCGTTCTGCAAACGTGTGATCCCTCCTATGAGAGGAAGGTGGTTATTGATGTGAATTTAAAGAATCTAAGAAGAAACCAAAAAAATATCAAATAATTGAAATAGCTGAATTAAACATTCCTAAAAGATTTTTCCCACTCAATGAGTTATCGAACTCACACCCTCCCTTCTCAACATTTTCTGGAAGGAACGCGACTACACCAGCCTTTCCTCCCCAGACCCCAATCCAGGTACACAGATTTAAAATTTTAATTTTGTTTAATGTTGTCTAGGGAAAACATGACAAGTACTATGCCTAACTCTCTTGATCTCCTAGAGGAGTCCCTCTATGAGGTTCGGGAGAGTGGCGGGTTGTTCACAAAATCTCGGCCAAACCGGGTCGGGGCGTAACATTGAGGGTTAGCCATGAGGAGTCGTGGGAGGGTCGGTTTGGCTGTAAGAGGTCTTGAATGGTCGGAATTTTGCTCAACAAAACTTTGCCACTTTAGGTTCGTTGGAGTAGCGGTACTGTGTAGGCTTGCCGACGCTCCTCCGATGGTTCTCGAGTCGAATGGAGGGTGCAGCTGGGTGGAGAACTTCCTCCCGGTTCTACGGACACTAAATGCAGCTTTGATAGTTGAGAAAAGTGCTGATGTCGGAGCTCTGGTTTACGTCTCGTCAAAAAATGGTTCACTTCTTCTTTGCTCATTTGTTGGATGAGGAAGACGAGAGGAGGGGTGCTCTTTATATCAGAAGCTCGACAATTGATAGGGCTATCAACTGGCATAGGACTCGGCCCTAGCCTTACTTGCCGGTGGTCAGATCGGAGAGCTTTCTGGTCATCGGAGACCAAGCTCTCATTCCTATCTCTTTCTGCCAGCTTTCCCAAGGAGGAAGATGACACAGTGTCGCACGTGCAAGATTGCCATGTGGCATGTTGTGATTGCTAGATTTGCTAATGTGGCTTCCTACTCAGCATCCTAGTTAGCCTTTGACTCACTGATTGAACACACGACGACCTCCCATTGGCTGCTCTTACCAATGTGGCCGTTGACCGTATTCGGTCAATCATTTGATCGTGACACGTGGCGTCCTTTGGTTGGCTAATTTAAATAGGTCAGATTTCCCGCTTGACGCATAATACCACTGTCACGTGTCTGCCTCCATTTGGCTAAGGTCATCTAATGTGGCTCTGCCATGTGTCAAACTCTAATTGGTTGACCATTTCTTCAATATCCCAATCGAAAGCTAACATGTCACCTTTGCCACGTGTCCGCTTCCCATTGATTAGTCTGGATGATTAGGCTTCTCCGACATTGACCGTTAATCGAGGACACATGTCACTCTCCTATTGGTCGGTCATCACTGGTGTGGATTTTCCTCATTTGACCGTTGATTGAGAACATGTATCACTTTCTAATTGCCCAACACTTCCATGCTTGAATGAGTGGCTAATGGGGCGAGTTTACCACGTGTTGCCCGGTGATTGGCCGCACCTACTGATTGGGCGCTGACTTGGAAACAGTTCGTTGACCAGTTGGACTATTGACCGGTCCAGTCCAATCGGGTTTGGTGAACCAAATTTGAAAATTGACTGGTTCAGGCTTGATTCTTTTAGTTTTCTAAAATTTAAAAATTTCTAAATTCGTGTAAATTTATTTTCTATCTAATGTTGGTTTTAATTTCCCAAATTAATATCTTTAAGCCACCTAGAAAAATGAATCTTTGAATCAGTTCCCTATGGTTCATCACGGTTCAATCCAGTTCAGGTCTGGTTCATCTTGAACTGGTTCGGTCCTCACACCCAATTTCATCCATGGTTCCTTTCTGTGATGTTAGGGTATTTATTGGCCACTTAAAAATTTTCCAATTTCCCATTTTGACTCCTATTTACAAATTCTGATTTGTTTCAAACTTGGTTTTCACTCGAAATTTTCCAGTTCTCATTTCCAATTTCTTATCTTGTGAGAATAGGGTTTACAACTAGGAAGAAGTCTCATCCCACAATAGTTGACACGAAGGAAATCAAGTTTGAGGATTGGGCCATTGATGCTCACATAGACCTGAGGTAGAAGGTATCATCTCATATCAGGTTGGTCGGTAAAGTCGCTCCCATCCACAAGCGAAGCAGTTGAGGACCGCTTTGCGAATGTGTAAACCCCTTTTTGATAAAGAGCATGTGTGATTGTATGCTAAACCATACCCGAGCAGGAGAAAATGTTAAAACAATTTTCTAATGAGGAGTTAAACCCAAAAACCACGTAAACAAGAAGGGTAGTTGTGAAACCTATCACCTCGTGTCAAGGAAATTAGGAAAGAACCGATCAAATTAAGAAGAAAACTGAACCACTTGATGAATCGAGAACGATAAAGAAGGGTTGAAATGGGAAATTGGAAAATCCCAAGTGACCAAGATGTCACATTAATCATGGGGAATAGTTATGAAGGAAATTGAATGAGAAAACTAGACCAGTTCAGGGTGAACCAGACTTGAACCGGACTAAACTAGGTTGAATTATACATGAACGAGTCTCTTAATTCTTTTTTCTTGATGGCTTAAAAAGATCAATTTGGGAAATTGATGCCACCATTAAATAGAAAATAAATTTAGACAGATTTAGAAAATTATAATTTTGAGAGAACCGGTAGAATCGGGCCTGAACCGACCGATTTTCATTTTCTGGTCACTAGACCCGGTCTGTAAAACCCGCCCTTTTGAGCTAAGGAAAACCAGGAAAAGAACCGGTCAAACCAAGTGAGGATTTAGAACCGGTTCACAAACCCGATTATTTCTGAACGGGCAAGTTGGGAATTTACAACTCTCGGGTGATCTAAAGGGTTTATTAAACCTTGGAAAAGAAACTTAAGACAAATTAAAAAATAAAAACCAAAGTGGTTCAAGTGAACTAGATTTCATAAGAATTTTAAAGTTAAGCGTGCTTACTTGGGAGTAATGTGAGGATGGGTGACCTCATAGGAAGTATGAATTTTTTTGTAACCCGAAATTTCATCATAAATTAATATATAATTAATACAAATAATTTAATACCGAAATTAAATTATTAGAATTAATACTGAAATTTAATTTATTAGAATTAATACCGAAATTAAATTATTGGAATTAATACCAATAATTTATGGCAATATTAATACTAGTAATAAATCTCGCCCATTTAATACACGGGTTTTACAACTATATAAATAGTTCATCCCCATTTCATTCTCCACACACCTGAACACTTCTCTCTCTCTCTACTGCTCCATTTCCCGGTAAAGCTCGAACGAGAGCTTCGACTTGAACAAAGGTCGGGCTCTTTAGAACCGGGGGGAAGACAACTATCTGATAGCAAACTCCAATAAATCCGAGTATCGTTGGAGAAACGCCGACATGATGGAATAGTGAAGCAAATCCGGCGGACCGAAGCTGCCCTATTTCGGCCAAGCTAAAATCGGCCATTTCAAGCCATCCCAACACTTTCTCAGCCTTTCCACGACCGAATTAGGACCGAAAGGATGAACCTCAGGATGAGACCTATCTGCCCAGATCGAAAGCTCGGACCGCTGTGCCTTCACCGGAACACGAAGTACCGGGAACGCCAGCAAGGACAAGCTCGCGTGAATACCAAGAACCGGTCTAGTGGAATTCACGGCATTAACGGGTGAGTGGGTTTACAAACATCATACCTGATTGGGATGATGAGCACACCTTATAAAGTTAAAAACCACTTACCGGTTGTGAGTGGGTTTACTAACATCATACCCGGTTGGGGATGATAAGTACCTCGATATAAAAACAAACTGTTTAGTGGTATTTTAATCATCACTACTTAAAGAAAGTGATGTGAAAGTTATGCGGAAAAACTACTTACGGGTTGTAAGTAGATCATACCCGGTTGGTATGATGAGACTTCCTGGAAGGAAGTTGAAAACCCGTTCATCGGTTATGAACGGAGATGTCCTTATACCGGTCGGTATGATGGATAGTAAAAACCTATTTTTGTCGGAAGTGTTCTCCCCTGACTGTGTGCCAATGCTTAAACTATTTGGGAGACCTTCTCGACGGGAGCTCGAATAGCTCTGATAGGCCAAGGGCCTCGGTTTTGGAAGTTGGGGGCGAAATGCCGGATTTTGAAAATCTCGTACAGTGGGCCCAAGGCCAGTTGGCACGAGCAGGAGCTCGTAAACGAACATGATATATGTGCCATAAAACTTAATAAGTGAATTGTTTGGCCATGGTACCAAGATAGGACCGACATGCTCAGTCAACTAGCGGCAGTGCGACATGACAGGTCGACGGACTAGTCAAGACAAACAGCTGCGGGTTGAGTTGAGAGTCGGGGCCGTTGGACTAATGGCACCACATATTACATGGCAATATAAGAAAACATTGTTTGTGCATGCACTATGAGTACGGGATCATCAAGACGCCCATGAGGGGTAGTGATGCATCCTAAGGGCACTGGACGACCTGGTCGCTATAAGGGCAGTTCGTCGTTCCAGGTGTCTGTGCGAAATCTGGAGTAGCACTAAGCGCATGAGACCGGGGTGGGGACAGGATGAGGTCTCTGTCCTCATACGGACACGAAGAAGTGATTTCGGGATTGTGGGTCGGATGTTTCGTACATCCACTCATTCCCAGGGTAGAAGTGGTCGTACTTCTATCCGGGTGGCAGGAAAAGTCGCTCCGAAGCCACTAGCGGGTTCAGTAGTGATACTGACTTGCAAATGTGTGTAACCTTCATTATGAAGGATGTGTGTTGGTTGATGACACATCGATAACTAAGAAATAATGGAAAAAGATGAATTTTTAAATGAAATGATTTTTTTTGAAAACAAAGGAGTCTGGCACACTCCATATAAATATTTTTCTTGAAAGTTAAAAGATTTGAATCCCACTCACTGAGTAGTTGTACTCACCCCCTCCCTTATACCTCTTTCAGGAAGTCCCGGAAAGCCGAACCTTAAAGGACTTGCGCAATTAAATGCTGCAAGATTGGTACAACTAATTTAAATTACTATGCAGTTTTGATTTATGATATTCCTGGAAAAAGGTGCAGGTTAACGCCTTACTCTGTACGATTTATAATATAAGGGAAAACCCTTTAGTAGATCGGGAGAGTGGCGGGTTGATCACGGGGATCCGACCAAACTGGGTCGGGGCGTGACAACTAGAGTGGTATTAGAGCCTGTTTCCTCGAATACATAATCAAGACTATAAAATATTGTAACTAATAGGATTTATCCTAAAATTTTCAGATGGCTCCCAGGAAAGGAACCAAGAAAACTAGGAATGGCTCTACTCAACACCTTATCTTCGTTGGAATACAACCCTAGAAGCTTCCCAAATGCCTAAAGCATGGCTGGAATCTCAAAAGAGCAAATGAGAAAGTATCCTAGAGAATGGTGACAGGACCTATTGAGGTCACAACTCTAAGTATAAAGGAAGCCAAGCGTGAAGCCATAAAATGAGGCATATAACCTTACATAGGAGGATGCTAATCAAGAGTCTCGTAGCTCCCTAGTTATTTGGTGACCATTTTCAGTAATAGGGACAAAATCCCCAACATACTGTACTACTCTATTAATGAAGTACTCCAAATTCCTAAAAACCCTATCCCTCAAATGATGTGATCTTCAAGACTCAAAAAAAAAAAAAAAACTCTCGCGGTATCCAGACTTAAGGATGAAGGAGCACTAAAATTAACAATTTCTAAGAAAACGCCAAGAGGAACCACTTATGTTCATGTAATTACAAGCATGAATGATAGGGGACACTGCATGGAGAAGTGCCCAACCCTACAAAGGATAGGAATCAAGTTAACCTAGAGGGGAATAGGACACGAAGTGAAAAATTGTCCCACATTGCTAGGAGTCAGGACAATATTTTCCAAGAATAAATACCCCACAACTATAGGAAATTCGAGAGGATACCATCCCAAGAAACGTGACTCCATTTGCAACCACAAATGAGAGGAAACTCTTCAAAATCTTAGCAAAGTGGTAAGAAGGAAAAAGGGGTAAAGGTAGGACCTCACTAAAACCACAAACAGAACAAAGGATAGTTGAAGAGAAGTCCCCCGTTAAGAAGAAAATCCAAACCATTTAGGAGCAAAGAAAGGAGTGCATCCACAAGAGAAGACAAGACGAACATTTGTTGACAAACGGGACGTATTGGGATTATAGGAATAAATCACCTTGGAAAAAGCAACTATGTCAAATAGGAAGTTCGGACCAACAGGACAAGAGAAAGCAAGTAGTTACAACAAGATAGTTAGAGGGAACAAATGACACCCTAAGGAAGACCGGGAAGTAGAAGGGACTACACCTTAAAAAGGTCGGTGAGATGGATGTTAAGGATAGGAGGACTCGAGAAACTACTGCTAAGAAACTTAGACCAAACAAATGGTGGAGGCAAAGCAGTTAACGAACAAATACTCGGGAAATCCATAATGTAAGTTCCGACAAAGAAGAGAGAGGTAGGAAGGTCAAATACTCGGGAAAAGAAGGATACAAGAAATCCTAAAAAGGACCAAGGGCCAATTAACGACTAAACTCAAGCCAAGAAAGGAATAGGCAAGCCTCTCCCACAATGATCCTGAAACAAGGAAGATTTGTACGCTCCCTAAAGAAATAGACAAGTACTGGGTACGAATAAGGATGCAAATAGAGCATAAAAGATATGCCTAAAAGATTTGAGGAGTAAAGGTAAATAGGAGAAGACGACATCAAGGGATGTCATTTAAGGGTACAAATCCCCTAGAGCAAATGTAAGAAAAGAATGTCAGGGGAAAGGCAAAGAATCCTACCAAGGAAGGAAGCCTCGGAAAGACATGTGTATCCCAATTAAGAGGAAATGGAACCAACCCTTATTTAGGAAATGTTTTCCAAGAAAGGAAGTATTGTAATGGTCCATTGTGACCTGTTTGGAAAGAATAGGAGAACCATGTAGAAAGAGGAATACTAGTAACGGCGGACAGCCAAAGATAATGAACAAAACTGGATGGGTGAACCTTCCCAAGCAAAGTAATCGACACATAGATCGAAAGCAATTATTGTAGAATGAAGAATCATGAAGTGATTTATGAGCAAGTAAAAGAGGATTAAGGAAAAAGGAAGTCATTGAATAAGGGATGTCACTAAAGAAGAGAAAGGACATAAGAAAAAAAAATCCTCGTATGTCAATAATCATCAGGAAACCCAACGATTGGAATTGAAAGGACAAAATAAAAACATTTTGAAAGGATGAGTAGGTAAGAGAAATTCATGCAGTTATGTGAGACATAACTTCAAAAGCATGATGGATGAGAGGATAACGGTAAAAAGGATAGTTGAGGAATGCCATCAAAAGAAAAGAGGGATGAAGTTATATGATCCCTGAAAGGTCAAAAAAAAAAAGCTAAGAGAGACCCTCAAGGAGATGTTCTAGAAATCTAACGGACAAAGACAGGTCCTAGAAAATGCCATGTTGTAAGGGGTATGTAAGCCCAACAATCCCGAGGAGAATATGACTCAAAGTAAGGAAGAGTCGGCTAATAAGCATGACGAGGTCTAATATAAAAATTTGGACTGAAGTTATAATAGACAACGAATGGAGAAAGGGTCAAAATGAGATAAAAAAGTGAGAATAAAGAAAACTGTGGCAACTAGTATGTAACACCCGAAAGAACATTGAGCTAAAGGTTTCAACGACCAAGGGGTTAACTAGACATGGGAATGGTTAGGTATCTTGGAATTTCTAATCATGAGTACAGAACCTCAAAGGGAAGAATGTGCTCTAAGCAAAGAAAGATATAAATCTAAAAATATACCATGAAGTAAGGTATGTCTCGTTATGATAATCTCCATGGAGGGAGTAAATAATATAAAGAAAAAGAAATTCCTTAAGTGAAGGATGTAAAAAGGACTAATTAAAAGAACAAGAGAAGACTTTGCATCTTAAGCAAACACTAAAGGGGCATCAAAGGAAATGATTGCTCATGCAAGGATGTTAACTAAGTTTTGGGGACAAAACTCCTAAAAGGAGGGGAGAGTTGTAAAACCCGCCCTTTTGAGCTAAGGAAAACCAGGAAAAGAACCGGTCAAACCAAGTGAGAATTTAGAACCGGTTCACAAACCCGATTATTTCTGAACGGGCAAGTTGGGAATTTACAACTCTCGGGTGATCTAAAGGGTTTATTAAACCTTGGAAAAGAAACTTAAGACAAATTAGAAAATAAAAACCAAAGTGGTTCAAGTGAACTAGATTTCATAAGAACTTTAAAGTTAAGCGTGCTTACTTGGGAGTAATGTGAGGATGGGTGACCTCTTGGGAAGTATGAATTTTTTTGTAACCCGAAATTTCATCATAAATTAATATATAATTAATAGCAATAATTTAATACCTAAATTAAATTATTGGAATTAATACAAATAATTTAATACCGAAATTAAATTATTAGAATTAATACTGAAATTTAATTTATTAGAATTAATACCGAAATTAAATTATTGGAATTAATACCAATAATTTATGGTAATATTAATACCAGTAATAAATCTCGCCCATTTAATACACGGGTTTTACAACTATATAAATAGTTCATCCCCATTTCATTCTCCACACACCTGAACACTTCTCTCTCTCTCTACTACTCCATTTCCCGGTAAAGCTCGAACGAGAGCTTCGACTTGAATAAAGGTCGGGCTCTTTAGAACCGGGGGGAAGACAGCTATCTGATAGCAAACTCCAATCAATCCGAGTATCGTTGGAGAAACACCGACATGATGGAATAGTGAAGCAACTCCGGCGGACCGAAGCTGCCCTATTTCGGCCAAGCTGAAATCGGCCATTTCAAGCCATCCCAACACTTTCTCAGCCTTTCCACGACCGAATTAGGACCGAAAGGATGAATGTCAGGATGAGACCTATCTGCCCAGATCGAAAGCTCGGACCGCCGTGCCTTCACCGGAACACGAAGTACCGGGAACGCCAGCAAGGACAAGCTCGCGTGAATACCAAGAACCGGTCTAGTGGAATTCACGGCATTAACGGGTGAGTGGGTTTACAAACATCATACCTGATTGGGATGATGAGAACACCTTATAAAGTTAAAAACCACTTACCGGTTGTGAGTGGGTTTACTAACATCATACCCGGTTGGGGATGATAAGTACCTCGATATAAAAATCCACTGTTTTGTGGTATTTTAATCATCACTACTTAAAGAAAGTGATGTGAAAGTTATGCGGAAAAACTACTTACGGGTTGTAAGTAGATCATACCCGGTTGGTATGATGAGACTTCCTGGAAGGAAGTTGAAAACCCGTTCATCGGTTATGAACGGAGATGTCCTTATACCGGTCGGTATGATGGATAGTAAAAACCTATTTTTGTTGGAAGTGTTCTCGCGTGACTGTGTGCCAATGCTTAAACTATTTGGGAGACCTTCTCGACGGGAGCTCGAATAGATCTGATAGGCCAAGGGCCTCGGTTTTGGAACTTGGGGGTGAAATGCCTGATTTTGAAAATCTCGTACAGTAGGCCCAAGGCCAGTTGGCACGAGCAGGAGCTCGTAAACGAACATGATATATGTGCCATAAAACTTAATAAGTGAATTGTTTGGCCATGGTACCAAGATAGGACCGACATGCTCAGTCAACTAGCGGCAGTGCGACATGACAGGTTGACGGACTAGTCAAGACAAACAGCTGCGGGTTGAGTTGAGAGTCGGGGCCGTTGGACTAATGGCACCACATATTACATGGCAATATAAGAAAACATTGTTTGTGCATGCACTATGAGTACGGGATCATCAAGACGCCCATGAGGGGTAGTGATGCATCCTAAGGGCACTGGACGACCTGGTGGCTATAAGGGCAGTTCGTCGTTCCAGGTGTCTGTGCAAAATCTGGAGTAGCACTAAGCGCATGAGACCGGGGTGGGGACAGGATGAGGTCTCTATCCTCATACGGACACGAAGAAGTGATTTCGGGATTGTGGGTCGGATGTTTCGTACATCCACTCATTCCCAGGGTAGAAGTGGTCGTACTTCTATCCGGGTGGCAGGAAAAGTCGCTCCGAAGCCACTAGCGGGTTCAGTAGTGATACTGACTTGCGAATGTGTGTAACCTTCATTATGAAGGATGTGTGTTGGGTGATGCCCACGTGGCCGGCCTGCACATGTGAAGCTCACACGTACAGAACAATGTCATCTTCTTCCTCCGTCCGATGATATTGTTCATCGAGGAAAGAATTTCTTTCCTTTTTCGACGAAGGTAATTTGCTCCGATTTGGGCAATTTTCGATAAGGATGAGCACGACCAGTATGGAAACTGGTCGGGTGGAGGGTTTTCGAGCTCCTTTTATAAAGAGCTCCTCTTCATTGATCCTCTACATACCTCAATTCCCTTCTCTCTCTGATGTGCTCTGTTCTCCAGCGAAGCTCGAACCTAATGCCTACCTCTAACTAACCCAAGAATCACCAGAGAAGCACCGACGAGCTCAAATAGTGAAGCAACTCTAGCGGACCAAAGCTGCTCTGTTTTGGCCGATCGGAATTCAATCAATTCCAACCTCCTATGACCAAATTGAGTCCTCCAAGAGTTTCCTCGGTGACCACACAACCACCCTAGAGGCGAAAGGTAAGTCAATTCGACCCTCCTCCATCATTACAGTTTGGTTCTAGAGAGAGAAAGTGACAGAGTTCTTTAATCGAATTCCCATTGATCCTATTTATAATTGCCGCGATTCTTGATCTTAGGTGGACCCTGAGTACAAGAGCTAACTTCCTCGAACAAGAACTCGGATCGCCACACCTCCAATGGTAAGCTTTCGAAGCTTTCTCTCTCTACATCTAATTTTCCAGCGAAGCTCTGTTTGTGTTCGTTTTAGACCTAAATCCTGCAATTCAAAGTGCAATTGAATTGTATGGAAGTGTAGAAACTAATTCATTTCATCAATTTGAGGAAATAACCCCAATTGAATGACCAATTTGAAGAAATCAAATTCGATTAATAGAGGGGGTAAAAATTGGGCAAAAAGTTTAGGAAAAATTCAATATTTCAAAATATTGAGGGACCTCCATGCAATTTCTCAAAATTGAAGGTCAATTGGCAATGAGAAAGATGTTGGAGGACCAATTGGTTAGTTTTCGAAAGATTTGGGGTCCAATGGCTTTTTTTGGAAAGTAAGGGCAAAACAATAATTTTAGAAAAATTGGGGACCAAATTAGGAATTTGGACAACTTGAGCCCCTTATACAATTTTAAGAAAATTAAGGAACCAAGGACGATATTAGAAGTACTTGGGACTTGATTTGAGAAAAATTTAACACTAGGGACTTAAGGTCAAGAAGTATAAACTTTAGGGAACTAAGAGTATTAAATAAGAAATTTGGGCCTAGTAGCCAATATTGAAAAGCTAGATTGCTTTTACACCAAACCCTAACGTATAAGAGTGGTCAAACCATGTAGGGACTCTTGAGACTGGAACGCTAACAAAGGGGCCAGACTTAGACTTGGAGAACCGGCTAGGGACGAACGTGTTAGAGTCACTGAGTGAGTAAAACTTTTATACATCATACTGGTTGGGATGATGAGCTCACTTTCGTGAACTAAAAACGTACTTATTGGATTTTAAGTAGGATTAAATAAAACATCATACCCGGTTGGTAGGATGAGTTTCTAAAAGGAAAAACCTACATACCGATTGTAGTCAGATCTATCTTCACACCAGTTGGTGTGATGAGTTAAAAAGATTTTGTCGGAAGTGTTCTCCGCTGACTGTGTGCCATTGCTTAAAACTATTTGGGAGACCTTCTTTATGAGAGCTAGAACAACACTAATAGACTAGGGGCCTCGGTTTTGAACTCATAGTGCTCAAGGCCTAGTTTTGAAAAACACGTGCAGTGGGCGCAAGATTGTGTTGAAGCCCGTGAACAAACATGATTAGGAAGATCCATAAAAATTTTTATTTAAAATGGAAAATAATTTTGTGATTTATCAAAGTTCTGAGTCAGGACCGACAATGTTCGATGGGCTGGCGGTAGTGCATCAGGGCCTGGTCGTCGGACTGGCCTAGACAAACAGCTGTAGGCCAGGTTGAGTGTCGGGGCCATTGTACCATCGACACCAAAGAGAATGGCTAAATTATGAAAAAAATATTATTGTTTGTGCATGCACTCATGGATTTAGAACCATTAAGATGCCCAAGGGTGTAGTGATGGGTTCCAAGGGTTACTGGACAACATGGTGGAGATTAGGGCAATTTGTTGTGCCAGTTAGTTATGAAGCTCTGGGAGCTTCTTATGCATGAGATCGGGGTGGGGTCATGATGAGGTCTCCATCCTCATATGGATATGAAGTAGATTTCGGGTCTGAGGGTCAGACATGTGGGACGTCCACTTAGACTTAGGGCAGAAGTACGAGATTTCTATCATGGTGGACAACAAGGTTGTGTAGATCCCCAAGTGGGTGCAATCTAGGACTGCCCTACGGACGTTTGTACCCTTTATCATGAAGGGCATGTGTTTGTTTGCTAAACGCCTCTTGAGGGAAGGGGATGTGTTAATAAAGCTAGACACACAAAGGATTCAAGAAAGATTTGTAATAAGGGTTTTTAATAAACTAAGTATTTTTTACTCACTCCCAACACCCGCTCACTGAGTTGTAGAAACTCACCCCTTCCTTTATCCCTTTTTTAGGAAAAAGGAGATCAACCAAAGCTTGAGAAGATGAATCCTAAGTGAGGTATGCTTAAAGTTCTTTTAAGCTTGCTTTAGTTTGATTAATGCTATTATAGGGAACAAGATTTGAAAATTTGCCTGGCACCTCTTGTCTAAAAGAAGGGGAAACCCCTCTTGAACCAAGGGAGCGACGAGTTGTTCATAGGGATCTAACCAAACTGGGTCGGAGCGTGATAACTTGAGTGGTATTAGAGCTGTGTTCCTTTGAAAGCATTATCAAGACTATGACCTAACACTAATAAAGATTTAATTACCCTATAGGAATAAGAGTCCCTAGGAAATTCTTCATGCGAACCAACACCACTCTTAGACACTTGAAAAAGACTCCTACCTCAAGCAGGATAAACATCCAAAAAGTGGCTGAAGTTGTAAAGAGGGTGTCAAAGGGACATGGTCGAGGACTATATGAAACTCCTTGGGGAGATATTGAAGCCAACCAACATACCATATCCCTCCTCCAAGGGACCCAACACCATCTCCGACACTACGATAGCCAGAAAGAACCCCAACTTGAAGGGAGGCCTGAGACAACTATTGGGAGGCTCACGCAACCTTCATGAAGGTCTTCTAGGAGCCCCCACCAGCCCAACACAACTTAGACCCCACCAAATTGATAAGGTGGGCCTACAAGTGTGAAGTTGAGATGCTGGGTAGGTACAAGCTCGAGGTATTCCATAGGGTCTGTTCCAGTAGGGAGGTCTGCCAAGAATATGGATGGACATCTACAAGCTCTTCGGAGCCCTCGGACCACGAATCCCGAAATAATCTAGAGATGAACTCCCGGCCTATGACCCTGAGGAATTAGAATTAGAAGTAGTGAGAACCACCTGTAATAAGATGAGTGCGACAATAACTATTTCCTTCAATAAATAAATATTAATAAATCTTTTTTTATACGCTAGTTTGCCTGTTGACAATGTGTTACCACTAATAACAAAAGATGGGAATATACCAAAGTATGCCAATAAGGACCAAGGTAGTACATAGATTATAAGAGGGACCACCCGAGGAGAAAGACTACAGGCAAAACCCCCAAATAAATGGAAGGGTGTAAGGAATTCAAGAAGAAGTTAGTACTAACTGACAACCCTAAGATGGCTTAACTTAAACCTGAATAGTCTCAAATGGGACAAGGAACTTCAAGCCAAAAGGGAGAAAGGCGACAAGTTGAGCTAAAGACTAGGAAACCTTACGGATGAATTCCAGGGAAAAACAAGGAGCTTACCGAGAAAGGGAATCATAGGAAGGGACATGTCCTAACAAAGAGGCAAATGACCCAATTGAATGGGAAGAGAAAAGGATACACTCACAGATGAAAAAGGGGCCAAGTATGAGGGAAGCACACTTTTGTAGGTCCAAAGAATGAGATAAACCCGAGGAAAGGGAAAAGGGGAAGGTAGCATCAAATGATGCAGTAACATGTAGGAGTGGAGGGATTAGTATAAGAAAGAAACCTAATGACCAACAGGGATTAAGCGAACCCTCGTACATGAATAAAAAAATTTTAAAACAAAGAGGACCTGAACTTTACCCTAAGGAGGACAACTTGAAAGAAGGGCAACTAAGAACAAGGATAATGTACATATGACATACCCACATGATTTACCTAGAAAGGGGTAAACATGGGAAACGACATCAAGTGGTTCTAGGGTCGGTATCTATAGGAGCAAAGAAGGGGAGAAAAAGTATTAAGGGAAGGAAGCCTGGAAGGATGTGTACAACTCAAGGGAGTCAAGATTGGACGGTTGGACATAGTATGGAACACACTAAACGAACCCATTACTTAGGAACCCCTCGAAGGAGGAAGGAAGGACCGGGAAGTTGAATGACTACATCTAAAAAGGGGTGACAGGATGGGCATCAAGGACAAGAGAACTTGAGAGGCGATGGTCCCAAAACAATTAAACAAGGAGAGTAGTAAGGACGAGGCAATTAATGAATTGACACTCGTGAGAATCATGGAGATAAATCCCGACGAAGAGGGTAGAAGTGGAAAGGACAAACGTTGAGAAAGAAGGATGAAGGAAATCCTTAAAGAATCAATGGTTGAAAATGAATTGGAAACCACACTCAGGCCATGAGAAGGATTAAATAAGCCTCACACAAGGAGGTCGAGAACTCTTAAAACAAATTGTATCTGAATTCTTCCCAAAGTAGTAGACTTGTACGGGATGCAAGTAAGGTTAATAAAAGAGTACAAAGCCATATCCACAATATTTTCAAGGAAGGGTAAACAAGAAAGATGACAACAAAGGATGGTGTAAAGTTACACTAAGGTCGGATACTCGTAAGGGTGAAGAAAGGAAGGAGCCTAGTAAAGAAAGGAGTCCTGGGGAAGTGTATGCTCCCAACAGAGAGACGATGGACCCAACGAAATGTGGAAAAGCAAATAAGCTCGCACCTGAAATACGAGTAGAAGTGAAAGCACCCAATGATCGGAAGTCCCATGCATAAGGGATAAGGGGCAAAAACGGAATTGGATGATAATGAAGGATTAAGTGCGGACAACCATACCAACATTAGAAGGGTGGAAGAAGGAGAGGAAGGAAAAGTCTTCGTGGAGCATTAGGAATGTTAGGCTTGAAACTCCTAGGGCAGAAGTCCCTATGTAGATGAATAAAAGTAGGAAGTGAGACCAAGCTAAGGAACCGACATTAGAATCCTAAGAGGGTTAACCTAAAATAAGGAACTTGAAAAGGGGCGTAAATGGTTGAGGATGTACTGGAAGGAGGGAAGTCCTCGTACAAGGATACCATTAGAGATAACGAAGGAAATGGATGGAAGAGAAGATCACAAATAAGTAAGTAAGCCTAGAGGTGGATAGGAAACACAATGGTCAAAATGGGGAAGCCCAATGAGGGAGATTATGAAGGACGAGTAAATAAGGAGAACCAAATGCTACTAAAAAGGCTTGACGTCAAGGAGAAAAGGATGTCTGGATAACACCGAGAGTAGTTAAGAAACACTACTGGATGTCAAGAAGATGCGAATCATAATAACTTTGAGAAGATTGAAAAGGCATGAACCGCCATTGTAAAGGGAAAGGACGATTATGGGACAGTCAACCCAAAGACATGGATAAAAATTTTCAAGAGAACGGACCTTACCCTAAGCAGAATAGGAAGTGGATCTAATGGTGTACTTTTGGACTAGTTGGTAAGACATACTGAATCAAGATACCTTCCATGGAGTAAGTGATTAATGGAATGGAAGAGAAATTCCATTAGTGCGAGGATTAAAAAGGGGCTAAGTAAAGGAACAAGCAAGGGGTAGCATGTCAAGTAAACCCCAAGTTGACACCAAGGGAGATTTTTCCCAAGGTAAAGGGAGGTGAAAGTTAGTTTTGGGGACATAACTCCTAAAATGAGGGGAGAGTTGTGAAACCCGTCACTTCGAGTCAAGGAATCCGGGAAAGAATCGGTCAAGTTAAGGAGAAAACTGAACCACTTGATGAATTGAGAACGATAAATAAGGGTTGAAATGGGAAATTGGAAAATCCCATGTGACAAAGATGCCACATAAATCATGGGGAAGGGTTATGAAAGAAATTGGATGAGAAAACCGGATCGATTTAGGGTGACCTGAACCAGGTTGAGCTATACATGAACCAATATCTTAATTCATTTTTCTTGGTGGCTTTAAAAGATCAATTTGGTAAATTCATGCCACCATTAAATAGAAAATGAATTTAGAAAAATTTAGAAAATTTTAATTTTGAGAGAACTTGTCGAATCAGGCCTGAACTAGTCGATTGTCATTTTCTGGTCATTAGATCTGGTCGGACCGGACCGATCAATGGTCCAATCGGTCAACGGACCGCTGATTGGTCAGCATAGAGTCAGCACGCACGTGACCAATTAGAGTGCGATGCGTGGCAAAGCGCACTCTATGATCCATGCAAACACGACCGACCAATCATGTGCTGCCACGTGTTTGATCACAGAGCAACGATTGATGTGGCGGCTGAGTGGGATCGCCATGTTAGTAGGATCGACTAATCACGTGCTGCCACATGGTCGGCCCGCATGTGCAAGCTTCGTCCGTTGACACTATTCATCGAGGAAAGAATTTCTTTCCTTTTTCGACGAAAGAAATTTGCTCCGATTTGGGCAATTTTTGATTAGGATGAGCACGACCAGTATGGAAACTGGTCAGGAGGAGGGTCCCTGAGCTCCCTATATAAAGAGCTCCCCTCCGTTTATCCACTACACACCTCAATTCCCTTCTCTCTCCAAAGTGCTTTATTCTTCGGTGAAGCTTGAGCTATAGCTTTGATTTGGGCCCTTACTCTAGCCTAAGAAACTGAATTTGGGTCCTACAGACTCAGGAGGAAGTCTGCTACCTGATGCCTACCTCCAACTAACCCGAGAATTGCTGGCGAGCTTGAACAGTGAAGCAGCTCTAGCGGACCGAAGCTGCTCTATTTCGACCCATCAGAATTTGACCAATTCCAATCTCTTGTGGCCAAATTGAGTCCTCCCATAGTTTTCTCAGCCACCACACAACATCCCTAGAGGCGAAAGGTAAGCCAATTCAGCCCTCCTTCATCGTTATAATTAAGTTCTAGAGAGAGAAAGTGACAAAGTTCTTTGATCAAATTCCCGCTGATCCTGATTTCCATTGCCCCGATTCTTGATCCTTGGAGGACCATGAGGACAAGAGCTGACTTCCCCGATCAAGAACTCGGATCGCCACGCCTCCAACGGTAAGCTTTCGAAGCTTTTTCTATCTAAATCCAGTTTTTCGGCGAAGCTCTGTTTGAGGTTGTTTTGGACCCAAATCCTACAATTCAAAGTGCAATTGAATTGTATGGAAGTGTAGAAACTGATTCATATCATCAATTTGAGAAAATAACATCAATTGAATGGCCAATTTGAAGAAATCAAATTCCGTCAGTGGAGGGGGTAGAAATTGGGGGAAACTTTGGGGATTTCAAAAAATTGAGGGACCTCGATGCAATTTCTCAAAATTGAAAGTCAATTTTCAATGAGAAAGATGTCGGAGGACCAATTAGTCAATTTTTGAAAGATTTGGGGCCTAATAGCTATTTTTGGAAGTAGGGACAAAATGGTAATTTTAGAAAAATTGGGGATCAAATATGGAATTTGGACAACTTGAGCCCCTTACACAATTTTAAGTAAATTAAGGAACCATGGAGGATATTGAAAGTCCTTGGGACTTGATTTAGGAAAAATTTAACACTATGGACTTAAAGTAAAAAAGTATAAACAATAAGGAACTAAGTGCAATAAACTAGAAATTTGGGCCTAGTAGCCAATACTGAAAAGATTGAAAGCTTTTACGCTAAACCCTAAAGTATAAGAGTGGTCAAACCATGTAGGGACTATTGAGACTGGAACACTAGCAAGGGCGCCAGACTTAGACTTGGAGAACCGGCTAGGGACAAACATGTTAGAGTCACTGGGTGAGTGGGACTTTTATACATTATATCGGTTGGGATGATGAGCTCACTTTCATGAATTGAAAACCTACTTACCAAATTTTATGTATGATCAAATAAAATATCATATCGATTGGTATGATGAGTTTTTGAAAGGAAAAACACGCATGCCGATTGTAGGCAGACCTATCATCACACCCGATTGGTGTAATGAGTTAAAAATAAGATTTTGTTGGAAGTGTTCTCCCTTAACTGTGTGCCATTTCTTAAAACTATTTGGGAAACCTTCTTGACGAGAGATAGAACAGCTCTAACAGGCCAATGGCGTTGGTTTTGAACTCGTAGGGCTTAAGGTCCAGTTTTGAAAAACATGTGTAGTGGGCCTAAGGCTAGTGGGCACAGGCTGAAGCCCATAAACAAACATGATTAGGAAGAGCCATTAAAACTCTTATTTAAAATAGAAAATAATTGTGTCATTCACCACAGTATTATGTCAGGACCAATAATACTCGATGGGCTGGTGGTAGTGCGTTAGGGCTAGGTTGACAGACCGGCCTAGACAAATAGCTGTAGGCCAGGTTGAGTGTCGTGGCCTTTGGACTGTTAGCACCAAAGAGAATGTCTAAATTATGAAAAAATTATTGTTTGTGCATGGACTCATGGATTTAAGACCATCAAGATGCCCTAGGTGGTAGTGATGGGTTGCAAGGGCTGTTGAGTGACATGGTGGAGATAAGGTGTAAACCCTGTCTCTTTATAGTTAATAAAATCGATAAAAGAACCAGTCATTTAGAAAGAGGAAACCGAGCCGGTTCACAATCTATAACCGATAAAGAAAGGGTAAATTGGGGAATTAACAAATCCTGAGTGTCTCCAAGAGTTATACAAATCATGGAAAAGAACCTTGGGACAAATGGGAAGAGAAAACTAGATCGATTCACGACGAACCAGACATGAACCAGATTGAACCGGATTAAACCATACTTGAACTAATTTTTAAATTCATTATTCTTAGTAGCTTAAAATGATCAAAATGAGGAATTAAAGCCACCGTTAGATAGAGAATGAATTTAAATGAATTTAGAAATTTTTAATTTTGAGAAAACCAGTCGAATTGAGTTTGAATTGATCGATTTATGCATTAAACCTGGCGGGACCAGTCTGGTCCGGTTCGAAATAGTGTTATCTTCTTCCTCTAGATGACAACACTGTTTATTAAAGTAGAAAACGGAAAATGCTGACAAAGGAATAATGGCTCGGAGTAGGCCATTTCAGGGCGAGGATAAACTCAACCAAAATGGAAAGTTGTCGGGCAGAGGGTCCCCGATCTCCCTATATAAACAGCTTATCTCCATTCATCCTTCACACACCTCAAATCTCCATTCTCTCTCAACTGCTCCATTTTTCGGTGAGGCTCAAACCAGAGCTCCGATATTGGCCTTTTTCTTAGCTTTAGAAGGCATGGTCGGGTCCCATAGACTCCGAGAGAAGTAAGCTATCTGACAACAACTTCCTTTTGACCAAGGACCGCCGGAGAAGCACCGACGGAATCAAACAATGAAGTAGCTCCGATGGACCGAAGCTGCCCTATTTGGTCGAGCTAAATTCAGCCAAATTTAGCCCCTCCGGCCAAACCAAGCCTCCCCAACACCCTCACAACCCTCATATGACCTTAATAGAGCTGAAAGGTAAGCCAATTCGACCCTACTTAGTCGTTGCAGATTAGAGTTAGAGAGAGTAAGTGCTGAATTTTACTTACTAAATTCACGTTCGATTTAACTTCAATTGTAGTGATTCTTGATCTTAGAAGGAACCTCAGGACAAGAGCTACCTCTCATCATATTGCGGCAGGTACTTTAGGTATATTAGAGGGTCTATTTCATCTTAGTGTCCGTCTACGCCAACATCTATACAAAGGATTACGTATGGGAAATATTGAAACCGTACTTTCCAGCAGTATCACTACTATCTTTTTTGCAGCTTTTGTTGTTGCTGCTCGGACCGCCGCACCTCTGACGGTAACCTTTCGAAGCTTTCTCTCTATATGAGCAGTTTTTCGATGAAGCTCCATTTGAGTTCAATTCGGACCCAAATGTTGCGGTTCAAAGCTTAATTGAATCGTATGGAAGTGTAGTAACTGATCCATACCTTCAATTGGAGCGATTAACACCAATTGAATGGTTAATTTGAAGAAATCAAATTCAGTCAGTTTGAATGGGGAAAATTGGGGAAACTTTTGGGGAAAAATTAGGTATTTCAAAAAATTGAGGGACCTCTTTGCAGTTTCTCAAAATTAAAGGCCAATTGACCATGAGAAAGATGTTGAGGGACCAATTGGTCAATTTTTGGAACATTTGGGGATCAAATTGCTATTTTTGGAAAGTAAGAGCAAAATTGTAATTTTTAAAAATTTGGAAAACTTGAGCCCCTATACAATTTTGAATAAATTGAGGATTCAAAGGGAATTTTGGAAGACTTGAGACGCAACTTGGAGAAAAGTTGGAATTAAGGACCTAAAGTTGAGGAAAAAAAATTAACTTTAGGTACCTAAGTGCAATTAATTAACGATTTTGAGCCTAGTCGCTCATATGTGCGAAAACGATGGCTATTATGCCAAAAGGTAATTGATAAAAATTCCCAAATGTTGTAGGAACATGAGAGACCAGAACACAAACAAGGAAAAAGCTAGTGTGGAGTCAGAAATAGACTAGATAGGAATACATCATTATCATTGGGTGAGTGGGCATAATTATACATCATACCCAATTGGGACAGTGAGTACTTTAGAAAAGAAAATCACTTGTGAATGGGACTTTTGACATCATACCTGTCATGCTCCATCCCGGTTTGGTCAGATCCCCGTGATCAACATGCCACTCTCCCAGTTTATTAAGGATTTTCCTCTTCTTTAAACCATGAGAAGTAAGGTTTCCTTTAAACATGTACCTTTCCTGGAATAACATTAATCAAAATTGCATTAAATTTAAACTTAACATACCTGCCTTACAAGTGTAGTTAATTGGAGGTCTTTGGGTAGATTTTCCCTTGGTAACTGAAAGGGGGTATAAGGGAGGGGGTGAGTTCAATGACTTAGTGAATGGGTGTTTTAAAACTTGACTTTCAGAAAATAGTTTGAATTGGAGTGTGCCAAACTCCTTATTTTCCTTAAAACATTTCATCCTCAATTCTCGATTTTCAAAACTATTATTCCTCATTAACCACAATCGGTGTGTTTAACAATCAACACACATACTTCATCATGAAGGGATCACACATTCGTAGGGCAGCACGTCTACTGCACCCACTTGTGGCATCGGAGTGACTTTACCAACCACCTAGAAAGAAGTCCGTCCACTTCTACCTTGAAAATAAGTGGATGTACGTGACATTCGACCCTCAATCCTGTAAAGAAACTTTGTGTCCATATGAGGACAGATACCTCATCCCGACCCCACCTCGGTCTCATATGCATGAAGCTACATCGAGCTTCCTTGACTACTAGTACGACAATCTACCCTTATCTCCACCATGTCGTCCAGTAGCCCCTAGGATGCATCACTACCCATCTGGGGCATCTTCGTGATCCTAGCACTTTGCGATCCTGCACGATATGAACATCCATGTTCATTATCCTTTGGCTTGATAGCCTTCATTCAACACGAATGAATAAAATATCCAACTTTTCAATTAATTACAATTAGGTCCATAAAATTCTTTTTCTTCAACTTTAGGTCCCTATTGCCAATTTTTCCCCAAATTGAGTCCCGAAACTTCAAAAATTTACTCTGGTACCTCAATTTATTCAAAATTACAAAATACAGTTCAAGTTTCCCAAATTTTCCAAAATTACCATTTTGACCCTACTTTACAAAAATGGTAAATTTCACCCAAAAAATTCAAAAATTTGACCAATTGGTCCTCTAACATCTTTTCCATGCCCAATTGGCCCTCAATTTTAGGAAATTACACTTTAGTCTATCAAATTTTTGAAATCCCCAAAATTTCCCCCAATGTCAACCTTTCAAATTGACTGATCAAATGAGGTATGTAGGAGCTGTTTCACTGTTCTATCATGTTGGCGTTTCTTCGGTAATCCTCGGAGCAAATGGGGATTACAGTCGTGTAGCTACCTTCTCCCCAAATCTAAAGAACTCGACCATGCCTTCTTTGGCTCAGAAAAATGCCTAAGTTGGACCTCTGGTTCAAGCTTCACCGAAAAATGGAGCAGAAGGGAGAGAGTGGAGTTTTTAGGGGTGAGGAGGATGAATGAGGAGGTGCTATTTATATAGGAAGCTCGGGGACTTCTTGGTCGTCCGATTGGCACCTTAATGGCGATCATTCATTGCCTGAAACTCCTTGGTCGAATACTTTTCATCTTCGCCGGCACTGCTCGATTTCTCGGTGAGTGAATAGTGTTGTCATCTGAAGGAAGAAGACAACATTGTTCTGAACCGGACCATACCGGGTTCAACGCTTAAACTGGCCGGTTCAGTCCCAATTAGACCAAGTTTGTCAAAATTAAAAATTTGTAAATTAATCTAAATTCATTCTCTATCCAATGGTGGCCTCAATTCTTAAATTTAAAAATTTTAATCTATTTTGAAAAATAAATTTATCGTTCGATTCAATAGTGGTTTAAACCGGTTCAATCCGGTTTAGATCTAGTTCACCTGAACTGATATGGTTTTCTATCCCAAATTGTCCTAAAGTACTTTTCCAAGTTTTTTATGACTCTTTGGTTCACTTGGGAGCTGTAATTTTCTCAATTTCCCTTTCTCTTGTGGTTGGGTTTCATGAACCGGTTCAATTTTCTCACTCGGGTTGATTGGTTCTTTTTTCGGTTTTCCTTAACTCCAAAGGGCAGGGTTTACAACTCTCACTCCTTTTAGGAGTTTTGTCCCCAAAACTTATCCAACACCGTTTATACTAGAAAGGACTTCCCTTGATATCAACTTGTTGTTTATTGATATACAACCTACTCGGTTATTTCTGTATAGTCCCGGTATAACACACCCCTATAACTTTCTTTTCCTTCTCATTATCCATTCCATGGAGCTCACTTAGGCTAGGCATACTTTACTCGAGGATTTAAGGCTATATCCTTAATTTTGCGTCCCTCTATCATTAAAGTATAATTCTTTCTCTTGAGGTTCTTTACTCAAAATTTTAGAATTTGGGAGTTCCAACATATCCATTCATTCATATGTTTGGTTATTCTCTTAGTTGTTGAAACCCTT
Organism: Trapa incisa; assembly: GCA_030064435.1. Classification (NCBI taxonomy): domain Eukaryota; kingdom Viridiplantae; phylum Streptophyta; class Magnoliopsida; order Myrtales; family Lythraceae; genus Trapa; species Trapa incisa. The sequence goes on from CM057779.1 coordinate 23,650,679, forward strand.
AGTGTGGTGTTCTTTCGAGCATTACATACTTGTTTTCACGGTTCTCTTTGTTATCATTTTTTTGTCTTATTTTAACCCTTCTCTCATCTGTTATTTATTACATCTTTGGTCCAAATTCGATGTTGACCTTATTATGCTTAACTAAATAACTTTTCCTTAGTTGAGTCATATCTTTCCATGGGCTCTTGGGCTTGTGTGTCCCTTACAGCACGACAATGCTTTAGAATCTGTCTTTACCATTAAAATTTAAAAATACTTCCTTATTGGGTGTTCCCAACCTTCCCACCTTTCAGGGATTGTTTAACTTCATCTCTTTTTCTATCAAGTAGTATTCCTTGAATACCTTTACCGCTATCCAATCATCCTTCAAGCCTTGACAAAATATCTTACATAACCGTGTCGGTTTTCCTTACCCACTCATCCTTTCCCAACTTCTTTATTGGGTCTTTCTAGTGTCAATAATTGATTTTCTTGATGACTTACCGACACGCTGGGATTCTTCCCTTCTTATGTCTTTCTTCATTTTTGGTGACGTCCTTTACTCAAGGATTTTCCTTTCCCCTAAACCCACTCTTTCTTACTTGTGACCATTTCACAATTTTGTTGTTTGGGAAGTTCTCCTTTAACGATTTTCATTCTCTACTATGTTCTTCAAAGTAGAGATTCCCCTTTTAGGTGCTATATGTTTGAATTTCTTACTACTCCTTGAAGGTTTTCTTCCTTTGCATTCTTACATCCTTTTGAATTAGGGCTTTTTCCCACCTTTAATCATTTGCCGATCATAATTTCCCAGTTCACTTTTTACTTTCCTACTCAAGGTATCTCCGATCTTCATGTCTTATTCCGTGTATTCAACACTATGCCCACTCTATTACCCTTCTTTAGAGTGTAGTCTCCACTACTTCTCGGTCCTTCTTAGGGTCTTGTTTATTCTCCTTGACCATCCTATTTCTACTAGTTGCTTCCTTCTGCCAAGTTCGTCGAAAATCCCTAATTGGCTTCTTTACTCTTCCAAAACAGGTAATACTTGCCCATCCCGATATACCCTCAACCACTTATGGTTCTTTATGAGGTTCCTTACGTCGGGTTAAACCTCTTAAGATTCATCTGGCGATTCCTTAGCTTTGGAACTTCCCTTTTTAAGGTCTCACTTCCTACTCTTATCTTTCTACCTAAGGACTCCCATTCTAGTTCAATCTCCTTAACGCTCCTTGAAGGCTTTTCCTTCTTTCCTTTCTTACACCCTTCTGAGATCGGTTTTATCCTTCACTGTCCTCCATTTCTTTTTTGTCCTTTATCCTATCTTCAAGGAAGTCCTGCTGATAGGCTGGTTCCTAGCACTGTTTTATGTCCAGCAGTCCACTCCTTAGGCTCTATTAAGTGAGTGTGGGCAACGACCAGTCTTGATGTCATTGGTTGTTTTCCCTTAACCCCTATTAGAAAGATGGATGAAGGAAATTCTTAAAGAAATAAATGGCCTAAAATAAAATGATGACCACACTCAAGCCATAAGGAGGATTTAGTAAGTATTGCACCAAGAGGTCTTGGAGCAAATAGTGCCTGAACCTTTCCTAAGGAAGGAGACCCTCGAAAGGCATAAATGTCTCAACTAAGAAGTAATGGACCAAGTGACAAAGGATGAGGAGATGAAGTGCATGTCGAGGTAAAAGAACCAAGGGAAGCATACTAAAAGAAGCCAATGAGAAAGTTAAACCCAAGGAATGGGTAAGTAGGAAATAGCATCAAAGGACGCTGTGACAAGTAATATTGGGTGGGCTAATTATAATAAGGAAATAAATGAATGAACACCCAAAAAACCTTGAAGAAGTAAGCCCTCCACTTCAGAAGGGTTATTGGAAGCCCTGGGGACTTAATTAAAAATAATTGGGCATTTAGGGTCATAAAGTCAAACATTAAGGACTTTAACAGAAAACCTACTTACCGGGTGTAAGTGGGACTTTTTATACATCATGTCCGGTTGGGATGATGGGCACTTTTAAGAAAGGAAAAACCTACTTACTGGTTGTAAGCTGATCTACCTCTATCATCACACTCGATTGGTGCGATGATTACCTTAAGCTAAAAAGAAATTTTTGTCATAAGTGTTCTCCTTTAACTATGTGTCATTGCTTAAACTATTTGGGAGACCTTCTTGATGAGAGGTAGAACAATTCTAATAGGTTTAGGGGCCTCATATTTAAACTCATAGGACTCAAGGTCTAGTTTTGAAAAACGTGTGAAGTAGGCCCAAGGCCAAAGCTTGTAAACAAACATGAATAGGAAGAGCCATGAAAACTCTCATTAAAAGTGGAAATAATTGTGTGATTCGCCATGATACCAAGTCAGGACCGACAAGGCTCGATGGGCTAGCGACAGTGCGTCAGGGCCTTATCGACAGACCGGCCAGCCAAACTGCTGCAGGCCGGGTTGAGTGTCAGGGCCGTTGGACCGTTGAAACCAAGGAGAATGGCTAAAAATATGAAAACTATTGTTTATGCATGCACTTTTAATCGGGACCATCAAGATGTCCAAGGGGGTAGTGATGGGTTCCAAGGGCTAATGGATGACATGGTGGATATAAGGGAAGAGAGGAGCTATTGTGTTTAGTCTTCTCGTCGTGCTAGTTAGTCATGAACCTACTGTGTTAGGGCTTCTTTTGCATTGAGATTGGGGTGTAGGCGGGATGAAGTCTCTATCCTCATACGGACACTAATTTATGTGGAGTTTGAGGGCCTGACGCGAGAGGCGTCACTCAAACTTAGGGTAGACGGTAAAGACGTTGTGATCCACAAGTGGGTGCAGTAGGCGTGCTGCATCGGCGAATGTGTGTTCCCTTTATGATCAAGGGCATGTGGTTGTTTCCTAAATGCTTATCGGGGAAAGGGGATGTGCTAAAAGAGCTAAACACATAAAGGTTTTGAAAAGGATGGAAAAGTTTAAAGAATGATGTGTTAAAATAAACTAGTTACTTATTAAACTCATTTCCCAACACTTTGATCGGAATCCTGTGACCAACCCGCCATCCTTCTCGACCCCGAGTAGTTGTTTCCTCCCCTAGATCATGAAAAGTTAGGCGTATTATCTACTGTTGTTCCCTAGAATGGAATTATAAAAAAATGATAGCAAGATTCGTACCCAGGTTTCAAGGTTTGGTGAGGGGAGTTCTGGAATGGCCGTCTTGTTGCTGGAAAAATATTAAAGGGAGGGGATGAGTCATACAATTCACTGAGTGGGAAATCTTATATATGTATTTGTTTGGGTGTTCTATACATTCGTGGTGTTCCACTATTTATCCCTTCTCAGGTTGGCACACAATCACACACTCTTTTTATAATAAAATGGGATCACACATTCGTAGGACAGTTCTCGATTGTTCCACTTGTGGATTGGAGCGCCATTACCATCCACCCTGATAGAGAATCGTGGCCTCTACTTCGAGTTTGAGTGGACATCAATTGTCTGACCCTCAAACCCTAGCCATACTTCATGTCCGTGTTATGTGATGAGACCTCTTCCCCCTCCGACCTCAGTCTTAGTGCACAGGGAGCTCCCGTAGCTTCTCAACGTACTTGACGACGAACCGCCCTTATGCAGCTTAGGTCATCCAGTAGCCCTTGGAACCACCGTTACCCCATATCAGGCATCTCGATGGTCCTTCATCTCATGCATGCAAAATCAACAATTTTCATTATTTATAGCCGTCATCTTTGGTGTTACTTAGCCCAACAAATCTGACAACCTAGCTTCGGCTTCGTAACTACTAGCCTAACAAGTTCGATGACCCGACTTCTGCTTAGTGGCTACTAGCCCAACGAACTCATCTGTTCAACTTTGACACTATAACCAAATCACACACAATTCACTAATTCTTGTGAGAGTTTTCAGGCATATAGACTTCATCTTGTCTATGGGCCTACACTCATGCCCATTGGCCTTGCGCCCACTCAAACGGTATTATCTGACCATCGCATGTTCCATGCAATATCAGGACAACCTCCTAAAAGTTTTAAGCTTATTCAACCACTCAGGGGAAGGCTGTCCTAGAAAACCAATTTAAATACAGGAATACGGTGCTCATCAGCCAAACCTGGCATGATGCTAAGCCCACTCACCCGATGAATGTGACTTGTTTGTCCCAATCAGACTTCTAGTCCTAGTCGTGCTTCCTCGTACACGGTCCAGTCCAATATGTCCCCACAGGGTTCAGACATGCTCATGAAGAAAGTTTCAGCATGAGAGGCCTCCCAAAAGTTTAAAATTCTCAATTAAGTCCCTAGGGTTTTCAATTATCCCTCATGGTCCTTAATTTTTCCAAAATCACTAATTGACCCTTAATTTTTCCAAAATTGCCAATTGGCCCTTACATTTCTAAAATTTTCCAATTGGTCCTTAAATTTCTAAAAATTGCTAATTAGTTCTCAATTTCATCTAATTGCCCAATTGGACCTCAATTGAGAGTTAATTTCATAACAATCCCACAATTTTCATTAAATTACAATTTGGTCCCTAATTTTCCCAAAATTCCAAAATTGCCCATTTCTCCCCAAAATTGCAATTTGACCCTGAAAACTTGTTTCCTTCAATTGACCACCCAAATGTGGGAAATTGCTCCCATTCATGATTGGAATCATCTTCTCTATGCCCCCACCCCCCTCATTATTTCAAGCTTTGAAACAATTCATTTGGCTAAAAAATGAGCTGAAACGAAGCCATAAGAATCGGCCCCCACCTCGCTCGTGGGTGGCCGAATTAGAGCTTTTTATGAGTGGAGACTTCCTCTACAAACCCCGCCCTTTGGAGTTAAGGAAAACCATTAAAAGAACCAGTTAAACTGAGTGAGAAAACCGAACCGGTTCACAAACTCGATCATCAAAGAACGAGCAAATTGGGAAATTTACTAATCCCGAGTGACCCAAAGGGTCATAAAAACCTTGGAAAAAGACTTTGGGACAATTTGGGATAGAAAACTAGACCGGTTCAGGTTAACCTGATCCAAACTGGATTGAACCGTTTTGAACCACTATTGAACCAGATACTAAATTCATTTTTCTAGGTGGCTTAGAAAATTCAAATTGGGGATTTGAGGCCACATTTGATAGAGAATGAATTTAGATGAATTTACAAATTTTTAATTTTGAAAAACTTGGTCTAATCGGGCCTGAACCGTCCAATTTAAGCGTTGAACCCGATTCAAACTTTTACGATCCGGTTAGGAATAGTGTCGTCTTCTTCCTTCAAATAACAACACTATTCACTCGCCAAAAAATTGAACCAGCACTGTAAAAAAGGAAACATTTTTGTTCAGTATGGTTTAGGCCATCAATGACTACCATTATGGGCCCAAACGGACGACCGGAGAGTCCCTGAGCTTTCTATATAAAGAGCACCTCTCCATTCATCCTCCACACACCTGAAAACCTCACTCTCTCTCAGCTACTCAATTTTTTGATGAAGCTCTAACTAGAGCTCCGACATAGGGTCTTTTTTGAGCCATAGAAGGCGTGGTTGGGTTCCTTAGATTCGGGGAGAAATCAGCTACACAATGGTAGTTTCCAATTGCTTTGAGGTCGCTAGAGAAGCATCAATGTGATCGAATAGTGAAGCAGCTTCGACAAACCAAAGCTGCCCCATTTCTCTCAAGTTGAAATCAGCAATTCGAGCCCTACTCAAGCCAAACCAAGCCCTCCCAACACCTCCTCAGCCGTCCTACTACCGAATTAGAGTGGAAAGGTAAGCCAATTTGGATCCCCTTTGTGAATTCCGATTGATGCTAGAGAGAGAACAGACAGATCTTTACTGACCAAATTCTCCCTCAATTCAACATGAATTGAGATGATCTTGATTTTAGAAGGAACCTCAGGATGAGAGCTATCTGCTTGGATCGAAAGCTCGGACCGCTGCACCCACGACGTTAAGCTTTCAAAGCTTTCTTTCTTTACAAGCAGTTTTTCAGCGAAACTCAGTTTGAGCTCGTTCCGGTGACAAATCGTGCAATTCAAGTGCAATTGAATTGTATGGAGGTATAGGAACACAAATATAACTTCAATTATAATAATTAAACTCATTTGATTGGTAAATTTGATGAAATCAAACTCGGTCGAGTTGGAAGGTTGAAACTAGGGGAAAAATTGGGGATTTCAAAAATTTGAGGGACTAAAGTGCAATTTTTTAAAATTGAGGGTCAATTGGGCATGATAAAGATGTTGGCGGACCAATTGGTCAATTTCTTGGAATGTTTGGGGTGAAACTTACCATTTTTGTAAAATAGGGACAAAATGGGGACCAAATTGGGAATTTGGGAAACTTGAACCCCTTGATGTAATTTAAATAAATTAATGTCTCAAAGTAAAATTTTGAAGTTTCAGGACTTAATTTGGGAGAAAGTGACATTTGTGACCTGAAGTAAATGAAAAAGAACTTTAGGGATCAAATTGTAAATATTTGAAAAGTACGATATTTTATTTATTCATAATGAATGAAGGCTATCAAGACAAAGGATAATGTACAAGGATGTTCATACCGTGTAGGAACACGAGGTATCGGGAATGCCAGCTAAGACAAAGCTCGCGAGGAGAAGAAAGCCGGTTAAGAAGGATTCACGGCATTCACGGGAGAGTGGGATTTTTATCATGCCTGGTTGGGATGATAAGCACCTTTGAAATTAAAACCCACTACTAAGTGAAATTTTAAACGTGACACCTTAATGAAATGATGTAAAAATTACGTGAAAAAACTAATTAACGGTTGTAAGTAGATAATACCTAGTTGGTATGATGAACTTTTTGGAAGGAAGTAGAAACCCCGTTTTTCGATTATGAGCAGAGATGTCCTCACACCCAATTGGTATGATGGATGGTTAAAAAAAATTATTTTTGTTGGAAGTGCTCTCTCCTGATTGTGTGCCTCTGCTTAAACCTTTTGGGAGACCTTATTGAAGGGAGCTCGAATAGCTCAGATAAGCTGGAGGCCTCGGTTTTGGAATTTGGGGGCTAACATGCCCAATTTTGAAAATCTCGTACAGTGGGCCCAAAGCCAATTGGCACAAGCAAGAGCTCGTACACAAACATGAGTTTAAGCCATGAAAACTTTAAATGAATGATATGTTTGGCCATGGTACCAGGATATGACCGACATACTCGATGGACTGGCAACAGTACGACATGATAGGTCAATGAACCAATTGAGACAAGCAGCTGCAGGTCGAGTTGAGGGTTGGGGCCGTTGTACGAGTGGCACCAAAGATTAAATGGCTTATGAGGAAGACTATTGTTTTGTGCATGCATTGAGGTACGAGACCTTCAATATGCCCTAGAGGGGTAGTGATGAGTCCTAGGGGCTACTGGATGACATGGTGGAGATAAGGTCAAATTGTCGTGCTAGCAGTCAGGGAAGCTCGACGTAGCTTCATGCGCATGAGATCAGGGTGGGGTCGGGATGCGGTCTCTATCCTCATACAGACATGGAGTTTCTTTATGGGATTGAGGGTCGGATGACGCGTACATTCACTCATTCTCAGTGTAGAAGTGGATAGGCTTTTATGTAGGTGGCTGATAAAGTTGCTTCAATGCCACAAGTAGTGTAGTGGACGTGCTGCCCTGCGAATGTGTGTTCCCTTCATGATGAAGGGCGTGTGTTGGTTGATAAACACATCGTTTGTGATTAATGATAAGAAATGGCTTTGAAAACCCAAATTTTGAGAATGAAATATCTTAAAGGAAATAAAGAGTCTGGCATACTCCAATTCAAAAACTATTTTTCTGAAACTTTATTTAAAAAAAATTACCCATTCACTGAGTTGTAGAAATTCTCCCACCCTTTTTATCCATTTTCAGGAAATAATGAAATGACTAGGGATAACACCAGCATTTACCCTTTGTTAGGTTTGCTTAATTATTTTAAGTTACATTTTATTAACATATGTTATTACAGGGAACAAGGTTGAGATTATGCCTGACTCCTATTAAATTAAAGAAGGGGGAAACCCCTCTTGAACAAAGAGAGCGACAGGTTGTTCATAGTGATCTGAACAAACCGGGTCGATGTGTGACAACTTGAGTGGTATCAGAGCTAAGTTTCCTTGAAACATTATTAATATTATGCCCTAACATTAATCAAACTTTAACGATCGTGTAGGGAGGAGAATCCCTAGGAAGTTCACTGTGAAATCCAATCATCCACCCATAACCCTAAAAAAGACACCCAACCCAAGGGAGGAAGCCATTCAAAGTTTCTTTAAAGCCAAGAAAAGAGTACCTAAGGACATGGTGGAAGACTAACCGAAACTGGTAGGAGCCTTATTGGAATCAGAAGTTATCACATACCCACCTCCAAGGCAAGAGGAACAGGTATCTCCTCCTAGGAGCCCACCCCCTCCTCCATCTCCACAACAACCGGAGAGGAATCCAACCAAGAAGGAGGCCTGTGATAACTACTGGGATACGTATGTCACCTTCATGAAAGTCCATCAAGTACCCCCACCTACTCAGCCTAACTTCAATCCTTCCCAATGGATGAAGTGGACATATGAGTGAGAGGTAGAGGTCCTAAGGTGGTACGGATTGGAGGCCATACATGAAATTCATCCTATAAGGGAATACGAACGAACCCCAACTAGTTACTCCGAGCCTTCTAATCAAGAATCTCACAACCATTCTAAGGCTAACTCTCAGCCTATGACCCTAAGGGATTAGAAGGTAGAAAATATTTGTAATAAGCCAAGTTTAGCAAGAAAATTTCTTGAATGAATGAAGTTAAATTCTTCCTGATAAAACTTTTGAGTTTACTTGATAAATTCAAATAGTGAGTGTATGCTAATAAAGATCAACATAAAAGGATAAGAAATCACACAAGAAAGAAAAATGGGTTATTTCTAATTAACCTTAACGTCAAAATTTTTTTTCCTCATAAGTACAATGAGATTTGGCAAGGAAGAAACTCTTATAGTTCACCCAAGGAAGAAAAATTCTAAGGGAAGGAAAGAGAAGTTAGAACAAAAGGAAATGTGCATTAAAAGAACAGGGGATTAGTCTAAGGAGTTAAGGAAGGGTTCAAAGGATAAGAGTAAAGAAAACAAATAGACTATTCTAAAGGAATGAAAGTTAATCTGAAAGAAGAGAAAGAAGTATGATATGACACACATCCTTAGGAACTCAATAGTAATAAATGACTTTGTTTAGAGATAAGGATGTGAAACAAAAAGGAATAGAAGATAGGGGAGAAAGCTAGAGTGAATCACCATGCAAAGGTCGAGAAGTATAAGAAAGAATGAAGGGAGAACTTTCAAGGAGTAGTAAGGAAAATGAATGTAAAAATCCCAGTATGGGAGTTCCTAGAAGAAGAATGAAGATAGAAAGTGGAATCGTAGAAAGGAGGAAGTTCCAAGCTAAGAAAATCAACAGACGAGATATCATAATTTAGAGTAGGAACCAGGACCTCATTAAAAGGCAACTAAGCAAATACCTAGAAGGCCAAGCATGATCTACTTGCAAGAGAGCAATGAACTAGATGGGGATTTTAGATGGATCCGATTGAAGGAAATAACCCATGACAACCAAATCATCCGAAAGAATAAACTACACTCTAATAAGAACTGGGGAGTAGTAAGGACTCCACCTTAAATGAGGCAAAGTGATGTATACCAAGGAAATGAAGATTCGATAGACAACCGTCTCAAAACAATTAAACTAAGAGAATAATATGGGCAGGGCAGTTAATGAACTAACCCTTGTGAAAGTCACAATTCTAGTAAAGAAGGAAAGGATGGAAAGACCAAAACCTTTGGGGATTAAGGGAAGAGAAAAACCTTAAAGAGATTAATGACTAAGATAGGACTAACGACCCGAAAGCTATGAAAATGTTAAATAGTTTTTTTGCAGGATGAACGAGAGATTTTGACACAAATAGGATGAGAATTCCACCTCAAAGGAATAGATGAGTACTAGGAGCAAGTGAGAATGATGTGAGATAGACGAGAAGTACTCGTAGGATCTCAATTGTAAAGGTAAGCATGAGAGGATGGCTTCAAGGAATGTCATTCAAGGTTGGATATTCGCAATGGTAAAACTAGAAGGAAATTCCAAGAGAAAAGAAGTGCAAAACTTACCAAGAAAGGGAACCTTGGAAAAACATATGTGTACCAATTAGGAGGAAATGGAACCAACAGAATTGGAAAGAAGATAAGCTCCTCAAAGACAAGCTGTTGGAGATGAAAGGATCAATTGCAAAGGAAAAGTAATCATGAAGGTCTAAAGGATAAGTTAAACCCAAGTAATGGGTAAGTAGGAAGATAACATCAAATGATGCCATACGAGTAAGAAAGGAACAAACTCAGAATAAAGGATCATGAAATGATCACGAGTGAGTAATAGTGGTTTACAAAAGAGAAGAATCCTTAAGGGAAAGGATGCCCTTGGGAATGATGAATGACGTATGAAAGGAAGAGCTTCAACATGTCAGTAAGTATCGGGAAACTCAAAAACTTGAAAATTTGAAAGACCCAATAAAGAAGTTAGGAAAAGACGAGTAAGTAAGGAAACCAATACGGTTATAAAGGATATGACGTCAAAGACAAGTTCCAAAGAATGTCGTGCAGTAAGGGACATGTAAGCCCAATTTTCCTAGGGAAATATGACTTAGGTAAGGAAGAGTCTTTGATTTGAGCATGACAAGGTCGGGCGTTAAAATGTGGAATGAAGAAGTAATAATCAAAGAATGAGGAAAGGATCAATGTAGGATGAAAATGTGATAACACCAACACCTGTGGAAGTATGTACGCGATGCTAGACTAGACACTGAGCTAAGAAGGTCAACAATAAAGAAAATAACCAGATGCAAGAAGGATTGGGTATTTTGGAACTCCCAATCCTGAAATCTTAAGTAAAAGATTTTGGAATGAAGAAATAGTGCTTTGGGAAATGAAGGATGTAAATTTAAGGATATGGCCTTAAGCCTTCCGGTGAAATATGCTTGGCTAAAGTAAGCTTCATGGAATGAGAAAGGGGATGTGAATGAAAAGAAAATCTTAAGTATGTGATATAAGGGATAAAGAAAACAATCGAGAAGGTTGTAGATTGAAAAACTACAAATTTATATCAATGAAGATTCATTCCAGTACAAAGGATGTGGAATAAGTTTTGGGGACAAAACTCCCAAAAGGAGGGGAGAGTTGTAAACCCCGCCCTTTGGAGTTAAGGAAAAATGGGAAAAGAATTGGTCAAATTGAGTGAGAAAACTAAACCAGTTCATAAACCCGATCATCAGAGAAAGGACAAATTGGGAAATTTACCACTCTTGAGTGACCCAAAGGGTCATAAAAACCTTGGAAAAGAATCTTAGGACACTTTGGGAGAAAAAATTTGACCAATTCAGTTGAACCGGATCCGAACTATTTTGAACCGGTTTGGACCGGTTTGAACCACTATTGGACCAGATGCTATATTCATTTTTCTAGGTGGCTTAGAAAATTCAAATTGGGGAATTGAGGCCACCATTTGATAGAGAATGAATTTAGATGAATTTACAAATTTTTAATTTTAAAAAACTCGGTCGAATCAGGCTTGAATCGGCCGGTTTAAGCGTTGAACCTGGTTCGGACCGCTCCGGTCCAGTTCGAAACAGTGTCGTCTCCTTTCTTCAGATGATAGTACTATGCACTCGCCGAAAAATCAAACCAGCACCAACGAGGAGGAAAAGTTTCCATTTAGTATGTCTCAGGCCATCAATGATTGCCATTAAGGTGCCAAACGGACGATGGTCCCTGAGCTTCATATATAAAGAGCCCCTCTCCATTTATCCTCCACACACCTAAAAACCTCACTCTCTCTCAAATACTCAGTTTTCTAAAAAAGTTCGAACCAGAGCTCCGATGTAGGTTCTTTCTAAGCCAAAGAAGGCATGGTTAGGTTCCTTAGACTCAAGGAGAAATTAGCTACACGGTGGTAGTCTCCAATTGCTCCAAGGGTCACCGAAGTAGTGCCAACGTGATTGAACTATGAAGCAGCTCCAAAAGACCGAATCTACCCTATTTCTGTCTAGCTGAAATTAGCCAATTCGAGCCCTCCTCAAGCCAAACCAAGCTCTCCCAACACCTCCTCAGCCCTCCTATGACCGAATTAGAGTGGAAAGGTAAACCAATTTGTCTCCACTCTGTGAATTCCGATCGGTGCTAGAGAGAGAACTAGCAGATCTTTACTGACCAAATTCTTCCTCAATTTGACATGAATTGAGGTGATTCTTGATTCTAGGAGGAACCACAAGACAAGAGCTATTTGCCCGGATTGAAAGCTCGGACCACCGCAACCCCGATAGTAAACTTTCAAAGCTTTATCTCTCTAAGTTCCATTTTCTAGTAAAGCTCCATTTGAGCTCGTTCTGACATCAAATCGTGTGATTCAAAGTGCAATTGAATCGTATGTAGGTGTATGAACTCAAATTTAACTTCAATTTGGTCAATTTGACAAAATCAAATTCGGCCGAGTTGGAAGGTTGAAATTGGTGGAAATTTTGAGAATTTTGAAAATTCGAGGGACTAAAGTGTAATTTCCTAAAATTGAGGGTCAATTGGGCATGATAAAGGTGTTGGAGGACCAATTGGTCAATTTTGGTGGTGAAACTTACCATTTTTTAAAGTAGGGGTAAAATGGTAATTTTGGAAAAATTGGGGACCAAATTGGGAATTTGGCAAACTTGAACCCCTTTATTTAATTTGAATAAATTGAGGTTTCAAAGTTAATTTTTAATCTTCCGGGACTCAATTTGGGGGAAAATCGGCATTAGTGACCTAAAGTTAAATGAAAAAGAACTTTAGGGACCAAATTGCAAATATTTGAAAAGTTGGATATTTTATTCCAAGAAGGCTAATGTGGTGGTAGATGCTCTCAGCTGCAAGTATCAAGCTGAGGCGGTCCAGATAAAAGCAAACTACCTGCCCTTGTTACAATAATTGGGAGGGATGAAGGTGGACCTCAAGGTAGATGGAGAAAAGAAATGTCTCATAGCTGACATAGCCATAAGACCCAGCTTAGTAGAGCAAATATGGATCCATTAGAAAGGGGACAAAGGACTCTAACCCTACTTGGAACCGACCACCGAGGGAACAACCCCGGACTATGCCCTTTAAGGCGATGGACAAGGAATTGAGGAGATTGATACTAGAAGAAGCACACGACTTCGTGTATGTGATGCATCCCAATAGTACTAAGATGTATCGTACCCTCAAGCAAGGATATTGGTGGAAGGAGATGAAGAGTGACATCGCAAAATATGTAGAATGGTGCTTATCTTGCCAGCAAATCAAGGCGGAACACCAGAAAACCTCAAGACTGCTACAACCCTTACCAATTCCCAGATGGAAAAGGGAACATATTACCATGGATTTCATGACGGGACTACCAGTGAGTGACAAGGAAAGGACGAGATGCGATTTAGGTCATCGTGGATAGATTGACCAAATCTATCAATTTCCTACTAATAAAAGTAACCAATTCCATGGAACAACTGGCTGCCTTATATGTAGGAGAAATTATAAGACTCCATGGTGTCCCGGTAAGCATAGTATCAGATCGGGACCCGAGATTCATCTCAAGGTTTTGTGGCCTAACCAATAGAGTGCCTTGGGAACTGAACTCCATATGAGTACAACGTTCCATACTCAAACCAATGGACAGTCTGAGCGGACCATCCCAACCTTGCAGGAAATGCCTCGAGCATGCATACTTGCAATGAACAAGGGTTGGGAGGAATACTTGTGCCTGATGGAGTTTGCTTATAATAATAGTTACCAGGCCAGTATCCAAATGGCACCTTATGAGGCTCTTTATGGACGACCATGTCGTACCCCCCTATTTTGGGAAGAGGTAGGAGAAAGAAAGCTCAAAAGGGTCAAGCTAAAAGAAAATGCCACCGAGAAAATCCAAATCATAAGGATTCGACTTAAGGTAGCCTAGGACAAGTAGAAGAGTTATGCTAACAATCGGAGAAGAGACATGGAATTCAAAGTGGGAGATCAAGTATTTCTCAAGGTATCGCCATGGAGGGGAATACTTAGGTTCCAACAACGGGGAAAGTTGAAACCTAGGTATATTGGCCCCTACACCATAATTTAAAGGGTGGGACCAGTAGTGTCACGCCTCGACCCGGTTTGGTCGGATCCCCGTGATCAACCTGCCACTCTCCCGATTTATTAAAGGATTTCCCCTTATTGTAAACCGTAAAGAGTAAGGCGTCCTTTAACCTGCACCTTTTTCCTGGAATAACATAATCAAAACTTCATGAAATTTAAAACTTTACATACTAGTCTTACATGCATCTTAGTTGACGGTCTTTAAGGGAAGGCTTTCCGTGATTTCCTGAAAGGGATATAAGGAAGGGGGTGAGTACGACTACTCAGTGAATGGGTTTTTAAAAGCTTTTGACTTTTAAGAAAAACATTTATATGGAGTGTGCTAGACTCCTTTGTTTTCAAAAATCCCATTATTTAAAAATTTGGATTTTTCCATTATTTCTTAGTTACCACGGTGTGTCATCACCCAACACACATCCTTCATTATGAAGGTTACACACATTCGTAAGTCAGTATCACTACTGAACCTGCTAGTGGCTTTGGGGCGACTTTTCTTGCCACCCGGATAGAAGTACGACCACTTCTACCTTGGGAATGAGTGGATGTATGTGACATCCTACCCACAATCCCGAAATCACTTCTTCATGTCCGTATGAGGACAGAGACCTCATCCTGTCCCCACCCTAGTCTCATGCACTTCGTGCTACTCCAGATTTTGCACAGACACCTGGAACGACGAACTCCCCTTATAGCCACCAGGTCGTCCAGTGCCCTTAGGATGCATCACTACCCCTCATGGGCATCTTGATGATCCCGTACTCACAGTCCATGCACAAACAATGTTATCTTATATTGCCATGTAATCTGTGGTGCCACTAGTCCAACGGCCCCGACTCTCAACTCAACCCGCAGCTGTTTGTCTTGAGTAGTCTATCGACCTGTCATGTCGCACTGCCGTTAGTTGACTGAGCATGTCGGTCCTATCTTGGTACCATGGCCAAACAATTCACTTATTAAGTTTTATGGCACATATATCATGTTCATTTACGAGCTCCTGCTCGTGCCAACTGGCCTTGGGCCCACTGTACGAGATTTTCAAAATCGGGCATTTAGCCCCCAAGTTCCAAAATCGAGGCCCCGGGCCTATTAGAGCTATTCGAGCTCCCGTCGAGAAGATATCCCAAATTGTTTAAGCATTTGCACACAGTCAGGGGAGAGCACTTCCGACAAAAATAGGTTTTTACTGTCCATCATACCGACCGGTATAAGGACATCTCTGTTCATAACCGATGAACGGGTTTTAAACTTCCTTCGAGGAAGTCTCATCATACCAACCGGGTATGATCTACTTACAAACCGTAAGTAGTTTTTTTCGCATAACTTTCACATCACTTTCTCTAAGTAGTGATGATTAAAATACCACTAAACAGTGGGTTTTTATATCGAGGCACTTATCATCCCCAACCTGGTTGATGTTAGTAAACCTACTCACAACCGGTAAGTGGTTTTTAACTTTAAACTGTGCTCATCATCCCAACTGGGTATGATGTGAATAACCCACTCACAACCTTTTTAACTTTAAATTGTGCTCATCATCCAAACTGGGTATGATGCGAATAACCCACTCACAACCGGTAAGTGGTTTTTAAATTATAAGGTGTGCTCATCATCCCAATCGGGTATGATGTTTGTAAACCCACTCACAACCGGTAAGTGGTTTTAAAATTTTAAGTTGTGCTCATCATCCCAACCGGGTATGATGTTAGTAAACCCACTCACCCATTAATGCCGTGAATTCCACTAGACTGGTTCTTTGTATTCACGTGAGCTTGTCCATGTTGGCGTTCCCGGTATTTAATGTTCCTACACGATATGAACAACCTTGTTCATTATTACTCGACATAACAACCTTCATTCATTAATGAATGAGAAAACCCAAACTTTTAGTTATTTGCAATTAGGTCCCTAAAGTTATTTCTCTTTAACTTTAAGTCCCTAATGTCGGTTTTTCCTCAAATTGAGTCCCGTAACTTTTAAAATTTATCGTGGGACCTCAATTTATTAAATTTCACCAAAAAGGGGTTTAATTTTCCAAATTTCCAATTTGGTTCCCCAATTTTTTCCAAAATTACCATTTTGCCCTTCTTTCACAAAAATGGTAAGTTTTTCCCCAAAATTTCTAAAATTCCTCAGTTGGTCCTCCAACATTATTTTCATGCCCAATTGACCCTCAATTTCATAAAATTGTATTTTGGCCCCTTTGAATTTTGAAAATCCCCAAAATTTCCCCCAATTTCAACTCTTCAACACTACCAAATTTGATCTCATCAAATTAACAGATCAAACACTTTTAATTATTGAAATTAGAGTTGATATTGAGTTCCTGTATGTTCATACGATTCTAAGAAACTTTGAATCATAGATTTTAACGTCAGAACGAGCTCAAACGGAGCTTTGCCAGAAAACAGACTATAGAGGGAGAAAGCTTCGATTACTCACTGGTGAAGGCATGTTAGTCCGAGCTTTCAATCTGGGCAGATAGGTCTCGTCTTGAGGTTCATCCTAAAATCAAGTATTGTATCAATTGATGTGGAATTGGATTAGAATTTTGTCATTGAAATTCAGTTGACTCTCTCTCTAGCACCGATAGAAAATTATAAAGGGGAGCCGAATTGGCTTACCTTTCGGTCCTAATTCGGTCGTGGAAAGGCTGAGGAAGTGTTGGGAGGGCTTGATTTGGCCTGAGGAGGGCTTGAAATTGCAATTTCAGCTTGGCCGAAATAGGGCAGCTTCGGTCCGTCGGAGTTGCTTCACTATTCCATCATGTCAGCACTGCTCCAACGATTCTCGGATTGACTGGAGTTTACTATCAGATAGCTGTCTTCTCCCCGGTTCTAAAGAGCCCGACCTTTGTTCAAGTCGAAGCTCTAGTTCGAGCTTTGCTGGGAAATGGAGCAGTAGAGAGAGGGAGAGAAGTGTTTAGGTGTGAGGAGAATGAAATGGGGATGACCTCTTTATATAGTCGTAAAACCCGTGTATTAAATGGTCGAGATTTATTACTAGTATTAATATTGCCATAAATTATTGGTATTAATTCCAATAATTTAATTTATGTATTAATTCCAATAATTTAATTTAGGTATTAAATTATTGGTATTAATTTCAATAATTAAATATATATATTAATTGATGGCTATTTATGATAAGCCGTACGTTTGCATAAAAATTTTTGACCGAAATTTCGGGTTACAAAATAATCATACTTCCCAGGAGGTCACCCATCATCACACTACTCTCAGGTAACCCATCGTCACACTACTTTCAGGTAAGCACGCTTAACTTTTAAGTTCTTATAAAATATAGTTCACCTAAACCAATTTGGTTTTTGTTTTCTAGTTTGTCTTAAGTTTCTTTTCCAATGTTTAATAAATCCTTTGTATCAACCGAAAGTTGTAAATTTTCATATTGCTTATTCCCAAATGTAAACCGGTTTGGTTTTCTTATTCGGTTTGACCTGTTCTTTTCCCAGTTTTTCTTAACTCAAATGTGTGGGGTTTACACGTCCACTTCTCCCCTAAGAATGAGTGGATGTACATGACATTTAACCCTCAATCCGGTAAACAAAACTTTGTGTCTGTATGGGGACAAAGACCTCATCCTGACCCCACCTCGATCTCATGTGCATGAAGCTACGTCGAGCTTCCAAGACTACTGGGACGACTAACTGCCCTTATCTCCACCATGTCGTCGAGAGCCCTAGGACACATCACTACTCCTCTTGGACGTCTTGAAGGTCCTATAACATCAGTGCATGCATAAATTAATAATTTCCACATAAGTCATATAATTTGTGGTGCCACTGGTCCAACAGCCCCGACTCTCAACTTGACCTGCAGTTATTTGTCTCGACTAGTCCATAGACCTATCATGTTGCACTACCGACAATCCATCCAGTATGTCAGTCCAGTCTTGGTACCAAGGCCAATCAATTCATTAATTTAAGTTTTCATGGTTTAGAGTCATGTTTGTTTATGAGCTCCGGCTCATGTCAACTAGCCTAGGGCCCACTGTTCAAGATTTTCAAAATCGGGCATACTAGCACCCAAGTTTCAAAATCGAGACCTCTGGCCTATCTGAGCTATTTGAGCTTCCGTCAAGAAGGTCTCCCAAACGTTTTAAGCCATGGCACACATTCTAGGGAGAGCACTTCTGACAAATTACACTTTTCATCTATCCATCATACCAATCGGTTTTGAGGACATCTCCGCTTATAACTGATAAGTGGGTTTCCTACTTCCTTCCAAGAAGTTCATCATACCAATTGGTTATGATCTACTTACAACCGGTAATTAGTTTTTCTGCATAATTTCCACATCACTCCTCTTAGGTGTGATGGTTAAAATACCACTTAATAGTAGTGGGTATGATATAAAAATCGTCACAACGGGGTATGATATAAAAATCATCACAACGGGGTATGATATAAAAATCTCACTCATCCGATAAGTGTAGTGTATTCCTCTTATTTGGCTTTTTGCCTCCACGCGAGCTTGTAATTGCTGGTGTTCCCGATACCTCGTGTTCTTACATGATATGAATATTTTTGTTCATTACCCCTTGGCTTGATAGCCTTCATTCATTATGAATGAATAAAAATTTTCCACTTTTCAATATTTGCAATTTGGTTTCTAAAGTTCTTTTTCTTTAATTTTAGGTCCAAAATGCCAATTTTTCATCAAATTGAGTCCCAAAAATTCAAAATTTTACTTTGAGACTTCAATTTATTCAAAATTACAATAAGGGGTTCAAATTTCCCAAATTCCTAATTTGGTCCTCAATTTTTCCAAAATTACCATTTTGCCCATCCTTTACAAAAATGGTAAATTTTACCCCAAAAATTCCAAAAATTGCTCAATTGGTACTCCAACATCTTTATCATGCCCAATAAGCCCTCATTTTTATTAAATTCCATTTTAGTCCCTCGAATTTTTGAAATCCCCAATTTTTCACCCAATTTCAACTTTCCAACACAACTAAATTTGATTTCATCAAATTGACTGATCAAACAAGTTAAATTATTAAAATTGAAGTTAAATTGGAGTTCATACATCTTTATATGATTCAATTGCACTTTGAATCGTATGATTTAACGCTGTAACGAGCTTAAACGAAGTTTCGTGGAAAAATTGAATGTAGAGAGAGAATGCTTTAAATGCTTACTGTTGGGGGCGTGGCAGTCCGAGCTTTCGATCTAGATAGATAGTTCTCGTTCTGACATTTCTCCTAGGATAAAAAATTACATCAATTGTTATCGAATTGAGTGAGAATTTAGTTATCAAAATTATGTTGGTTCTCTCTCTATCACCGATTAGAATTTACAGAGGGGAGCCAAATTGGCTTACCCTTCCATTATAATTTAGTCGTAGGAGGGCTGTGGAAGTGTTGGGAGAGCTTGGTTTGGCCTAAGGAGGGCTCAAATTGGCCGATTTCAGCTCGCCAAAATAGGCAACATCGGTCAGTCAGAGCTGCTTCACTATTTGATCACGTCAACGCTTCTTCAGCGACCCTCGAAGCAATTGGAGACTACCATCATCTAGTTGACTTCTCCCCGAGTCTAAGGAACCCGACCATTCCTTCTTTGGCTCAGAAAAGACCCTATATCAGAGCTATGGTTCGAGCTTCACTGGAAAACTGAGTAGCTGAGAGAGAGTGAGCTTTTTAGGTGTGGAGATGATGAATGGAGAGGGGCTATTTATATAGAGAGCTTGGGGACTCGTCGGTCGTCCGTTTGGCACCTTTATGACAGTCATTGATGACTTAAAATGTATAGAACTGAAATGTTTCCTCTTCCTCGGTGCTGGTTCAATTTTTTGGCGAGTGAACAATGTTGTCATCTGAAGAAAGAAGACGATACTGTTCTGAACCGGGTTCAAAGTTTAAATCCGCCGGTTCAGGCCCAATTCGATCGAGTTTTTTAAAATTACAAATTTATTAATCCATCTAAATTCATTCTATATCAAATGGTTGCCTCAATTTTCCAATTAGAATTTTCTAAGCCACCTAGAAAAATGAATTTAGCATTCGGTTCAATAGTGGTTCAAACCAATCCAAACCAGTTCAATCCAGTCTAAAATAGTTCAATCTGGTTCGGATCTGGTTCACTTGAACCGGTTTGGTTTTCATCCTCCATTCATCCTAAAGTCTTTTTTCATTACTTTTATGACTATTTAGGTCACTCGAGATCCATAAATTTCCCGGTTTTCCCTCTCTCTATCGATTTTGGTTCATAAACTAGCTCGGTTCATAAATCGGTGTAATCCGACTTGGATCTAGTTCATCAGAACTGGTCTGATTTTTCTCTTGAAATTTGTCCTAAGGTTCTTTTCCAAGGTTTTATGAACCCTTTGGGTAACTTAGGAGTTGTAAATTTTCCAAATTGCATGTTCTCTAATAATCGGGTTTGTGAACCTATTCGATTTTTTCACTCAGTTTGACCAGTTCTTTTCCCAGTTTTTCCTTAACTCCAAAGGGCATGATTTACATGAAGAGATTTTGATTATGAGAGCCTAATTCTTAGGGTGTCGCTCAGATCTAGGGTAGAAGTCGAGGACTTCTATCAATGTGGACAGAAAAGACGCTTCGATCCACAAGTGAGTGTAGTGTGCATGCTGCATTGGCCAGCGTTTGTACCCTTTATGATAAATGGCATGTGTATGTTTGCTAAACGCATCTTGAGGAAAGGGGATGTGCTAAAAGAGCTAAACACACATAATAGGTGAAAATGGTGAAAGGCATTGAAACCAAATGAAAGATTTTGGGAATAATGATTTTAAAAACTAAATCTCAATGAAAACTCAGTCCCAACACTTGCTCACTGAGTTGTAGAAACTCACCCCCTCCCTTTACCCCTTTCAGGAAAGGAGACAAAACCCACAAAGGATTTCCTAAAGATGAACCATAAGTGAGGTATGCCTTTTTAATTATTCAAGTTTTGTATAATGCTATTCCAAGAATCTAGGTGAAAAGAACGCCTAACTACTCGTGTTTTAGAAGGAAAACAAAATCCTTCTTAGACTAAAGGGAGTGGCGGGTTGCTCATGGGGTTCAACCAAACCGGGTCAGGGTGTGACATACTTAATCAACGAGATAAGAATCTGAGGAACAAGAAGATTCTCAATGTCAAAGTTCTTTGGCAAAATGGACTAATACAAGAGGAGACCTGGGAAACCGAAAGTATCAAGAGGGACAATCACCCCCAACTATTTGAGTTGTAAGCATTTTGGGGACAAAACCCCTAAAAGGAGGGGAGAGTTATAAACCCCGCCCCTTCGAGAATGAGAAAAAATCTATAAATTTTAAGGAGATAACCGAACAATATAACGAACCGAAAATGGTAAAGAAGGTGTTAAAATGGGAAATTTAAAAGTTCCAAAGTGTGAAAAAATTCATAAAAATCACGGGGAAGAACCATTAAGTAAATTGGATAGAAAGCCAGACCGATTTAGGGTGAACCAGACCTGAATTGGGTTGAACCATAATGCACAAAATTGGATAATTCATTTTTCTAGGTTGCTTGAAAATCTCAAATTGGAAAATTGAGGCCACCATTAGATAGAAAATAATTTAAGTTAATTCAGAAATAGAAAATCTGTCGAATCGGGCCTGAATCGGCCGATTTTCGTCACCGAACCCGATCGGACCAGACCGATACGGTCCAAAATAGTGTCATCGTCTTCCTTGGGATGATAACACTCTTCATCAATGCATAAAACTTTCCTTTTCCAGTGAGGGAATATTCCCTCCTATTTGGGCATTTCTGATGAGGATAAGCTCAACCAGTATGAAAACTGGTAGAGCAGAGGGTCCCCGAGCTCCCCTCCATTCATCCTCCATGCACCACAAATCGCCTCCTTCTCCAATGTGCTCAATTTTCTGGCAAAGAACAAACAAAAGCTTCGACTTGGGCACTTATCTCAGCCTTAGAAGGCAAACTCAAGTCCTACAAACTCAGGGGGAAGTTAGCTACCTGACGACAACCTCCCCTCGACCCAAGGATCACCAAAGAAGTGCTAATGAGATCAAATAGTGAAGTAGTTCCATCGGTCTAAAGCTACCTTGCTTTGGTCAGCTTGAATTTGGCCAATTCAGACCTTCTACAGCCAAATCAATCCTTCCATTAGCCCCCAAGGCCATCACACGACCTCTCCATAGGAGAAAGGTAAGCCAATTTGACCCTTCTTCATCGGAGTAGTTCGGTTCAAAAGAGAGAAAGTGACAGATTTCTTTGATGAATTCCCTCTAATCCTGATACCAATTGACCAAATTATAGATCTTAGAAGAACCCTGAGGACAAGAGCTAACTTGCCATCTCAAGAACATAGATCGTCGTGCACCCGACGGTAAGCTTTCGAAGTTTTCTTTCTCTACGTATAGTTTTCTGCTAAAGTTTCGTTTGAGCTCGTTTCGGACACAAGTTTTGCAATTCAAAGCTCAACTGGATTGTATGGAAGTATAGAAATTGATTCTCACCACCAATTTGAGAAATGAACCCCATTTGAATGAACAATTTGAAGAAATCAAATTTAGTCAATATAAAGGGATAAAATTGGGAATTTCAAAAAATTGAAGGACCTAAATGCAATTTTTCAAAATTGATGGTCAATTGGCAATGAGAAAGATGTCGGATGATCAATTGGTCAATTTTTGAAAGATTTGGGACTAATGGGCCATTTTTGGAAGTTAGGGGCAAAATTGTAATTTTGGAAATTCGAAAAATTTGAGCCCCATATACCATTTTAAGAAAATTAAGGACCCAAGAGTGATATTGGAAACCTCAGGGACTTGATTGAAAATAATTGAGCACTTAAGGATCTAAAGTCAAAGATTATGGATTTTAGGAACCTAATTGCAAAAAGGTAAAAATAAGGGTCTAAATATAAATACATGGAAATAGAATGGCTATTCATGCCTAGTCGTTCCTTATAAGAATGCTCAAACCATATAGAAATGAATTTTGATAAGGATGTTAGCAAATGAGCTCGAGTAGGACTTGGAAAGCTGAATGGGGACGAATACATCACAATTATCGAGTGAGTAAGAGTTTTTACACATCATACCCAGTTGGGGTGGTGAGCACCGCCTTAAAGTTAAAAACCTATTTACCGGTTGTGAGTTGGCATATTTATACATCATACTAGTTGGTGTGATGAGCTAAAAACCATTTTTGTTGTAAATGATCTCCCCTCAATGTGTGAAAATGCTTAAACTATTTGAGAAACTTTTCTAACGAGAGCTAGAACAGCTCCAACAGGCCCGGGGCCTCGATTTTGAACTCATATTGCTCAGGGCTCAGGGACCAGTTTTTGAAAAACTTGTGAAGTGGGCCCAAGGCCAGTGGGCATGGGCTGGAGCCTATAGACAAACATGAGTAAAAAGAGCCATGAAAACTCTCATTAAACTAGAATTATTGTGTGATTTTCCATGGTACCAAGTCAGGACTAATAAGACTCGATAGGCTAGTGGTAGTGCGCCAGGACTAGGTCAACGGTTTGGTCAGGCAAACAACTACAAATCACGTCGAGTGTTGGGGCCATTGGACCGTCGACACCAAAGATAATGGCTAATTTGCTAAGGCTGTTATTTGTGCATGCACTCTGATTTGGGACCATCGAGACGCCCATGAGGGGTAGTGATGGGTTCCAAGGACTGTTGAACGACCTAGTGGCGATAAGGGCAGATTGTCATACCAGTTAGTCATGAAGCAACTGTGTTTGGGCTTCTGGAAGCTACTGTGTCTAGGCTTCTTGCGCATGAGACCGAGGTGGGGATAGGATGAGGTCTCCATCCTCATACGGACACAAAGTGATTTTGGGTCTAAGGGCCAGGTGCCCAGGGCGTCACTCAGACTTAAGGTAGAAGTGATCGAACTTTTATCCGGGTCGATAACAAAGTTGCATTGATCCCCAAGTGGGTGCAGTCAGAGTATTGCATCTGCGAATGTGTGTACCCTTTATGATAAAGGGTGTGTGTATGTTTGCTAAACGCCTCCCAAAGAAAGGGGATGTGCTAAAAGAGCTAAACACACAAAATAAATGAAAATGGTGAAGGATTTTGGAACGATTTTGTTAAACAATCTTTTAAAACTCACTCCCAACACCTTTTCACTGAGTTGTAGAAACACACACATCTCTTTAACCCTTTTAGGAAAGAAGACAAAAACCTTAGAAGATTTCTTGAAGCTGAACCATAAGTCAGGTATGCCTTTAAAGTACTGAAGTTTTGTATAATGCTATTCCAGGAAACTAGGCGAGAAAGATGCCTGACTACTCACGGTTTAGAAGAAATAGAAATCCTTCTTGGACCAAAGGAAGTGACAGTGTAAATCCCACCCTTTTGAGCTAAGGAAAAACCAGGAAAAAAACCGGTCAAACCAAGTAAGGAAACCGAACCAGTTCACAAACCTGATTATCAGGAAATAGGCAATTTGGAAATTTACAACTCTCAGGTGAATAAAAGGGTTCCTAAAACCAAGGAAAAGAAGCTTAGGACAAATCGGAAGAGACAAACTTGACCGGTTTAGATGAACCAGATCCAACTGGATAGAATCGGTTTATGAACTGAGTTGATTCATGAACCGGAACCGATAGAGAATGGGTAAACCATGAAACTTATGGATCCAAAGAGATTATAAATCTTGGGAAGGAACACTAGAACAAAGTGGGAGAGAAAAACCAGATTGGTTCGGGTGAACCGGACCCGAATCGGATTAAACCAGTTTAAGGACCAAGCTAGTTTATGAACCGAAATCGATAAAGAGATGGTAAACCGGGAAATTTATGGACCCTAAGTGACCTAAGGAGTTACAAAAGTCATGGAAATAGACTTATGATGGAATTGGGGATGAAAACCAAACCGGTTTGGACCAGTTTTAACCACTATTGAACTGGATCCTAAATTCATTTTTCTAGGTGGCTTAAATAATTCTAATTTGAGATTTGAGACCATCATTGGATAGAAAATGAATTTAGATGAAGTTAGAAATTTTTAGATTTGAAAAACTCATTCAAATAAGTGGTGAACCTGCTAGTTTAAGCTTCGAACCCAGTTCGGAACAGTGTCATCTTCATCCTCCAGATGACAACACTTTTCGCTCGCCGAAAAATCGAAGCAGCACCGGCGAAGAGGAAATGTCTCTGTTCAATACATTTCCGGCCATCAATGCCTATCATAAAGGTGCATTTCAGACGACCAAGAAGTCCCTGAGCTTCATATATAAAGACACCATCTCCATTCATCCTCTTCACACCTAAAAAGCTCACTCTCTCTCAGTTGCTTAGTTTTTTGGCAAAGCTCGTACCAGAGCTCCGATATAGGGTATTTTTTTAGTCAAAGAAGGTGAGGTCGGGTTCTTTAGAACTAGGGAGAAATCAGTTACATGCCTGTAGTCTCCATTCGCTCCGAGGGTCACCGGAGAAGCGCCGGCGTGATGGAACAGTCAAGCAGCTCTGGTAGACCGGAGCTGCCCTATTTTGGCCGAGTTGAAATCAGCCATTTCGAGCCCTCCTCATGCCAAACCAAGCCCTCCCAACACTTCCTCAGCCCTCCCACGGCCGAATTAAGACTGAAAGATAAGCCAATTCGGCTCCCCTATGCAATTTCCGGCCGGTGCTAGAGAGAGAACTGGTAGAAATTCAGTGATGAAATTCTAACTCAATTTGGCATCAATTGATGTGATTCTTGATTCTAGAATGAACCTCAAGATGAGAGCTATTTGAATAGATCAAAAGCTCGGTCCAACACTTCCTCAGCCCTCCCACGGCCGAATTAAGACTGAAAGATAAGCCAATTCGGCTCCCCTATGCAATTTCCGGCCGGTGCTAGAGAGAGAACCGGTAGAAATTCAGTGATGAAATTCTAACTCAATTTGGCATCAATTGATGCGATTCTTGATTCTAGAATGAACCTCAAGATGAGAGCTATCTGCCTAGATCAAAAGCTCGGTCCAACGTGCCCTCACCAATGAGTAATCGAAGCTTTCTCTCTCTATAGTCTATTTTCCAGCGAAGCACCGTTTGAGCTCGTTCCGATGTTAAAACTTGCAATTTAAAGTTCTATGGAATCGTATGAACATGGAGAAACTCAATTTCAACTTCAATTTCAAAATTAGAGGTGTTTGATTTGTCAATTTGATGAAATCAAATTCGATTGTGTTAAAGAGTTGGAATTGGGGAAAAATTGGGGGAAATTGGGGATTTTCGAAAATTCGAGGGACCAAAATACAATTACCTAAAATTGAGGGTCAATTGGGCATGATAAAAATGTTAGAAGGCCAATTGAGAAATTTTAGAATTTTTGGGGTAAAATTTACCATTTTTGTAAAGGAAGGGAAAAATGGTAAGTTTGGAAAAGTGGGGGGGGACCAAATTTGAAATTTGGAAATTTAAACCCCTTTTTGTGAAATGGAATAAATTGAGGTACCTTGATAAATTTTAAAAGTTTTGGGACTCAATTTGAGGAAAAACCGACATTAGGGACTTAAAGTTTAGGAGAAATAACTTTAGGGACCTAATTGTAAATAAATAAAAGTTTGAGTTTCTCATTCATTTGGAATGAATGAAGGCTATTAGGCTAAAGGATAATGAACTGAGATGTTCATATCGTGTAAGAACACAAAGTACCGGGAACACCAGCAAGGACAAGCATACATGAATACAAAGAAATGGTTTAGTGGAATTCACGGTATTAACAGGTGAGTGGGTTTACTAACATCATACCTGGTTGGGATGATGAGCACAACTTAAAGTTAAAAACCACTTACTGGTTGTGAGTGAGATTTTATGTCTTAACCGGTTGTGAATGATAAGCATATCGGAATGAAAACCCACTATTATGTGGTATTTTAAACATTACAACTTAGAAGAGTGATATGAAAACCATACGGAAAAACTACTTACCTGTTGTAAGTAGATCATACTCGATTGGTATGATTAAACTTACTCGAAGGAAGTTGAAAACCTGTTCATTGGTTATGAGCGGAGATGTTCTTATACCCTGTCGGTACAATGGACAGTAGAAAATATAATTTTGTCGAAAGTGCTCTCCCCTAACTGTGTGCCAATGCTTAAATTATTTGGGAGACCTTCTTAACGGGAGCTCGAATAGCTTTTATAGGCTGGGGGCCTCAGTTTTAGAACTTGGGGTCTAATATGCCTGATTTTGAAAATCTCGTACAGTGGGCCCAAGGCTAGTTGGCACGAGCTGGAGTTCATAAACAAACATGAATTATATGCCATTAAACTTTAAATAAAGGAATTGTTTGTCCAAGGTACCAAGATAAAATCGACATACTCAGTCAACTAGCCGTAGTGTGACATGACAGGTCGATGGACCAGTCAAGACAAACAACTGCAGGCTGAGTTGAGAGTCGGGGCCGTTGGACAAGTGGCACCACAGATTATATGGCATAATGAGAAAATATTGATTGTGCATGCACTATGAGTACGAGACCATCAAGATGCCCAAGAAGGGTAGTGATGTGTCTTAAGGGCATTAGATGACCTGGTGAGTATAAGGGCAGTTCGTCGTACCAGGTGACCGTGCGAAATTTGGAGTAGCACCAAGCGCATGAGACTGGGGTGAGGATGAGATGAGGTCTCTGTCCACATACGGACATGAATAATTGAATTCAGGATTGAAGATTGGATGTCGAGAATATCCACTCATTTTCAAGGTAGAAGTGGTTGTACTTTTATCTGGGTGGCTAGTAAAGTCGCTACGAAGCCACAAGTGGGTTTAGTGGATGTATTGACCTATGAATGTGTGTTTAACCTTTATGATGAAGGATGTGTGTTGGTGATGACACACTGTGATTAAATAAAGAAATGGTGATAAAACTCGAGATTTCAAATGAAATGGTTTTGAAAGAAAGGAGTGTGGCACACTCCAAAAAAATCTATCTTTCCCTAATGTTAAAAAGTTTTGAAAACTCATTCATTGAGTAGTCGTACTCACCCCCTCCCTTATATCCCTTCAAGGAAATTTTGGAAAGCATACCCTTAAAGACCATCAACTAAGATGCCTATGAGACAGGTATGATAAATCTAAATTATTATGCAATTTTGATTTATGTTATTCCAGGAAAAGGTGTAGGTTAAAGGAAGCCTTACTCTTTACATTTTATAATAAGGGGACACTTTTTAATAAATTGGGAGAGTGGCATGCTGATTACGGGGATCCCACCAAACCGCGTCGGGGCGTGACAGACAGGATGCTCACGGGGATCCAACCAAACTGGGTCGGGGTGTGACAGACAGGATGCTCACGGAGTTCCAACCAAACCGGGTCAGGGCGTGATAGGTGGGGATAAGATTGAATGGTAGAAAAAGGAAAATGACATTGGATGAATGAGAAATGCTTGTTAGATCAAGAAAAATCGTCAAGATCTAATGGTACTTGAGAATAAGCTAATGGTCAATGTAGGAGGAGATGTTGATTAAGGTGACTTAATTATAAAAATGAAATGTTGTGGATGGAGATGCACAAAAATAGACATGGTGATAGAGAAGTTATTGTCTGTAAATTGAGATCTGAATATACAACTAATTTGAGAAAAATTATAATTTTTATTGTAGGATATCTGAGATGTTATTGGGTCAAAAGAATAAATTTGGAAGTGATGAAAACAGTTCGTCTAAATCAATGACTACAAGCATAAAATTGATGGTGAAGTCAAGATTTTGCTCTAGGGTCGGGTGAAAGAAAGGAAAACTACAAGGGTGTTGTTGCATCAAGTGTAGTAGAACATGAATCATCATCTGAAAAAGGGCATACTCGGGAAGACCAACAAAGTGGAACATAGAATTTTAATTCTGAATAGCACTCAGAGCAGAAGTAGAAAGACAAAGTTGGACAAGATAATAAAGTATTTGACTTTGAATTTGTTGATGGTGGTTAGTACAAGCCTGATTCCAATGACAAAAAAATAGATAAGCAGTAGAAGAACCACTTAACAGATAGTGCCCCTGAGACAAACCAGCCAACTTCTAAAGGAAGTGATGATTCTAACTCTAAGGAAAGCCATAAATCTATTGAAGAACAATAAGAGAGAACCTCCTCCATAGAAATTAATATTGAAAATCTTGATGCAACAGTGTTGCAGAATGGTACATATTCATCGGGTGTTGTTCAAATGCAAAATAATGTAGAAGGCGATGAATCGACCAAAGAAGATGTTGTTCTGGGGTTGGGCTTTCGCCCGACCCCCCAAGGATTGTACTATTTCTAGTTTCCTAAAAAAAGTTTTAATACCATGAAAGAAGTAATAGAGAGAAAAATATACAATTCATCTCATTCATTGAAGATAGATGATGTACAATATATACACATACACAGAAAATTAAATATGACACATTAATGATATAGTAACTACTATGGCTTCATTTTCTCCATTGTAACTGCTATCTCTCTATTTTCCATTATTGTCTTCAATATTATCTCTATTAGGTTCATTAGCTAGAAGGTTACCAATGAACTAAAATTAAGTTATACTCAAAATTTGTGAAAAATGATTTCGATTGTCAAAAGTCTATCATTGATACTAATGAAATAACGAGACTATTAATAAGCCAACTCCCTGATCTAGAAAGAAAAACATACTCACGACTGTGTTTATGGGTTAATGGCTCACTTGAATAAAAATATCTCCATCTTATACCACCATCTCACATGGCCATTATAGTGCTATTATGCCCATCCCTCTAGGTGACCATGCTACTGCTTCATATATTCTACAATGAATGAATAAAACATTATATGAATGCAGAGTTAGTGTCAGCTTAAACTGATAAAATAAATCATCTTGTTGAAGCGAGTTCGAGCTCTACCCATATCGCACGTAGACTTAGCGATTTCGATTATTGCCCACACTGCAAAAATATGTTGCATATGAATCATCGGGCTCCACCCATTTCACACACAATATCTCGAATCTTAGCCCTTAACACATATAAATGTAAAGTTATGCCCATTTCATAAACGATAGGACCTTAGTAGTTATTTTTTCCAAAATATCGACTTTTGCCCATTTTCATAATTGATAGAATCTTAGACTTTATTTTCAAAACATGTTATGTCCTATTTTTTTTACACACAACATCATGAGTCTTAGCCTACATCACACATAAACATTGAGATATTCTTATTTCATAAACGATAGGATCTTAGTCCTTATTTTTAAAATATCAAATTCTATCGACCTTTATAAATGTTAGGACTTTAGTCATATTCTTTCAAAAATATTAGGGTTTACCTTTTTTTTTTTTATAAATATAAGGATTTTAGTCATATTATTTAAAATTTTAACTTTATTAGACTATTTCAGAGTTGTATCTCAATTCATAAAAACGATTTGAATCTCTACCCATTTTTTAAATTTTAAGACGAAATAATATAATATTTATAGTGGGTTTATGTGCTTTTAAAATATTTTATAAAATAATCCATTGTGTCAAATTTTTTAAAGTTATGAAGAGAACTTCATTGATTTAATCAACTTGTCCTTAGTAAACTCATTCACATGAAATCAATAATTTAATACTCGAGTCTTGTTTGAGTGAGTAGTTAATTTTAGGACTCTGTTGTGTGCAAGCATTCATCCATATTATTTCTAAAATGTCTAAACATGGCTGTTTAAAAAGATTCAAAGTCCAAATTCCATATATATATATATATATATAACTATCTTATTGAAAGTACATAAGCTTAATACTAAATGGTTATTTAATCATTTTCTACTCTTTAAAAATATTCAATATCATTTCCCTTCTAAAACATACAACCCCATCTTATTTAAAAATTTAAGTTCGATTCCATACATATTCAACTCAACTCATTTCATTCAAATACTTAGACTTACCTATTTTCAAGCATATGCAAATCCTTTTCCTTTCAATATTTACATCCAAGCTAATCTCCCTACATCCTAT
Organism: Trapa incisa; assembly: GCA_030064435.1. NCBI lineage: Eukaryota > Viridiplantae > Streptophyta > Magnoliopsida > Myrtales > Lythraceae > Trapa > Trapa incisa. Next base: position 23,681,720 of record CM057779.1, read on the forward strand.
CCAAATTCATTTATTTTAACACTTGGTTCAACTTTCAATCCAAATTAAACTTCCAATATACATTAACTTTCGATTCATAATTCAATCCTAAAAATTTAATCTAACACAATTATAATACAACTACCTAGTTAATCTACCATGCTCACACATTAAAACTAAAATGTCCAACTTCATCTATTTTAATATCTAAATTATCTATTAAAGCTCATCTCTTCTTAAACACATCTGATTTCATCTTAGAATTCTTAAATTTAACCAATTTAATGAGGTAAGGTTAAAAGCTCTCTTAGGCCTTATGTTGAACACCTTGTGTAGGCTCTAGATTTTAGTGTTTCATTCCGTTCGATCAGCCCAACTTAATGGTCTCCATGAGGAATCCGACTATAGTTAAGGTGAGAATTATCATTGGTCCTCATTCTCCTCATTGGCTCATCTCTTCGATAAAGACCTGAACTTCCTCCCTTTGATGTTGGTTTTTCATTTAGCCAAGGGGAGAGGAAAGGGGCTTGAACACATCTCCACTACCTTCAAATGAACCTCCAAAAATAATTCCATCATCGTCCATAAAACTTGAAGAAAACGTAACCCCTCCTTGATTCGGGGTAGAGAGGTCCGAGATCCTTCATTAGGGGAAGTGTTTCCATTTGGCAAAAGGGAAGGAATAGGGTCTTAAGTTAGTCCAATCCCCCATCAAATGAGGTTGAAAATACAATCCCATACTCCCAAATAGACCAACTCCTCTTCGGTTAAGGGCAAATAATGGAGCTTTATTCATGGGAGGAAGAAACATGGTTATAGAATATGGGGAAGAAGAAGATTTCCTCTAATGGAGCATGAGAGGAGCTTCATTCCTTTTTAATAACTAGATTCAATGTGGTTATTTAAATATTTGTAACTTATAATTTATTGTATATTAATTATATTATATTAATAGTTCTACATTAATTTATTTACATTTGTTTATCATTTTCTTCATATATAAAGGAGATGCTGTAAATGTAACAATGCAATACAATTTACACTTTTATATCTCTCTAGTTTTGCACTCTTTCTATTCTATATTTCTTCATTTCTTTCATGGTATCAGAGCATTCTTGCTAATGCAATTTGATCGTACATCCTAACTACGTTGGTTTGATTCATTTTCTTCAGTTCTTATTAACATCAAAAGATTATCTAAATTTTTTATGTTCTTACTATATCTCCATCATTATTTCACCATCAACCTCACTTGCTCACTTTCATATTTTCTTTTGGAACCTACATAATTAACATGAGTTCTTCAGCTGTAGCAGTTCAACTTCCAAGCAATATTCCAGTACTTCTGGTTAAGCTGGATGGAACAAACTATTTTCTATGGAGCAACAATATGATACCACTCTTGAAAACTTACAAATTGATGGGGTATGCCGATCGAACCATCCCAACACCGCCAAAGTTCTTGCCTCCTCAAAAAGATGATGAATCTACTCTTATTCCCAACCCATCCTACAAGACTTGGAAGATTTGTGATAGACTGTCTCACCACTATCTTAGGATCATTAGACACTCAAGTTAATCTACAGGTAATTGGAATTCACAATTCTACAGATATGTGGGAGAAATTATAAGTTATATTTGCTCAATAAGTCCAAGCTCATCAACATCTCCTTAACTCTCATTGGCATGACACGGTTAAAGAAGATCGAACTATGGGAGTTTACCTGATATCCATCGCCAGTCTCGCCACCAGCTATGCCCAATTTGGCCTTCCTAAACTTGAATCTGAAATCAAAGACAGAATTCTCGCTGGGTTAGGAGAACAATATCAGTCTTTTTGCATGGCCCTCACTCCTACACTCAAGCAAACAAGTTTAGATGAACTCAAATCCATGCTTATTTCTGAAGAAGCCAAGCTCAATTACAAAATCAGTAGAGGAATCTTACCATCACAACTCATGAGTCCTTGCTTGTCCACAACATCGTCATTCACCGGTGTCATTTGCCATTATCATCGTGGATCTACCAACTCCTTTTTCCCAAGGCGATTTTCAGAGTATCGACCCCGTTTCTCACCTTCGATTCAAGGGAAATTCTCGAACCCTAGAATCACATCTAGAAATCAAGAATGAGAGTATGTGTTAGGCTCTCGCATGAATAGTCCATCATCAGAATCTGAAAGGCAACATGTCACTCAACATGCGGGCTCTTATAACCGGGCATCATGGCAACCACAAAGTAACAATTGACAACAACCTAATACGCACAAAATATATCATGGGTCAATTTCCGGTGCATATATGTTGGGTGCACGTAATTATCAACAACGGGATTATCCTTCTGTATGTCAAATATGTAAAAAATTAGGTCACATTGCTCCTGATTGTCCTCAATTTCCAACAAACTACAGAACCCCTAAAGTCAACGTAGCCCACGACAATGATCCAGGAGCTCATACTCTTGACTGGTATATAGATTCTGGTGCCACCAACCATGTGACCAATGACATGATACATTTATCTATACAGGAAAATGTAGTTCATCCTGAACAATTACTTATTAGAGACGGATCAAGTTTAAAAATTCTCTCTGTTGGTTCAATTTTCTTTTCAAACTCATTGAGACGATTTCCTTTAACTTAAGTATTATGTGTTCCCACTATCTCCATGAACTTATTATCTGTTTCCCAATTTACTCAAGATAATCATTGTTATTTTGAGCTTCACCCTCATTTTTTTGTCATAAAGGATTGTCTCACTCATCAGAAATTTTTCTAGGGAGCTCATAAAGGAGGCTTGTACTGTCTGTGTGCAGCACAGTTATCATCAGTTAGTCCTTGCATTCTAAGTGTTCAAATATCTCGTAACATTTGGCATAATAGACTTGGACATCCTACATTTCCTATTGTATCTGAAATTTTATCCACAAATTCAATAGAAAGTAATTCTATTGGTACTATATTTTGTGATGCATGTTTCTTGAGTAAAATTACTCAAAAGTCTTTTCCTCTTACTAATCATAAAAGCACTCGTCCTTTTCAGCTAGTACATACTGATATCTGGGGACCTGCTACAGTCCGATCTTCTACTGGATATATTTACTATATTCATTTCACTGATGATTATAGTAAATATTCTTGATTTTTCCTTATGAAAAATCGCTTAGAGGCTCTTCAAATCTACATTCCGACTTCGTGTTGAAAATCTATTTGACACCAAAATTAAATTCTTTTCAATCAGATGGTGCCAAAGAATTTTTATCTGTAGCCTTTCAAGCAGAACTTCAAAATAATGGGATCACTCATCGTCTTTCATGACCCCACACACCCCAACAAAATGGATATGCAGAAAGAAAACATAGACACATCATTGATATGAGACTCACACTTCTAAATCATGCTCATCTTCCCATCAAGTTTTGGGATTTTGCATTTGAAACTGCAGTCTATTTAATCAATAGATTACCTACTCGTGCACTTCAATCTCAATCTCCTTATCAAATTCTTTACAAAACTCCACCAATCTACACTCATTTACGAGTCTTTGGATGTTTGTGCTTTCCCTATTTTCGGTCATATCAAACTCATAAATTTCAACCTCGCTCCAAACCTTGTGTCTTCCTTGGGTATCCTACTGATTTTATTGGTTATCGATGTCTTGATCCACAAACAGGGTGTATCTATATTAGTCCAACCGTACACTTTAATGAGGCTAACTTTCCTTTTGATAATTGTTTGTCAATAGCTGGTACAACTCCAACGACTTCGGTAATTCTATTATTCCTTCTCTCTCCTCTTATTGTTTTTCCTCAATACCAGCATCTAATTCTCCAATAATAATATATGATGAGCTATCTCCATCTACTCAATCTCCTATCATTGAACACTCTAATGCTGAATTTTTAGCTTCTCCGGAGGATATTTCTACTTCATCCACACATCGCATGATTACTAGGTCACAAGATGGTACATTACCCCTACGTCGTTTTCAAATAACTTTTAGGTCTTTTCTTACTATTTCTATTCAGGAACCTCAGACTCTCAAGCAAGCACAAAAATATCCATGTTGGGTTCATTCAATAAATGTTGAATATAATGCTCTTATAAAAAATCACACATGGGATCTTGTTCCTGCTCCAACCAACAAGCATATTATGGGGTGTAAATGGGTCTACAAATTAAAGCAACATCCTAATGGATCTATTGCTAGATGTAAAGCTCGTCTCCTAGCTCAAGGCTTTTCTCAACAAGAAGGTATCGACTATTATACTACATTTAGTCCAGTCATTAAACTAGTTACTATTCGTATTGTACTCTCTATTGCTGTTAGACATAATTGGCATATTTGACAACTGGATGTTGACAACGATTTCCTTCATGGTCATTTGGATGAAGAGGTTTACATGGCTCAACCACCAGGCTATATTGATTCATCATGTCCACATCACGTTTGTCGTCTTCGTCAGTCCTTATATGGTTTAAAGTAAGCACCTAGAGCACAGTTTTTTCGTTTGAGTACATTTTTACTCACCCTTGGCTTTGAAGCATCACTAGCTGATACAACCCTATTCATCTACAAAACCCCACATTTTATCATTTTTCTTCTGGTTTATGTAGATGATATTATACTCACAGGATCTTGTAATGCTCCTATGGACTCCATCCTCAGTGCCCGCTACATCACTTTCTTGGCATAGAAGTACATTCACATTCTGGTGGGCTTATTCTAGCTCAACAAAAGTATATTTCTGATCTACTTACTCGAGCTGCTATGCTTGATTGCAAACCTTCATTGACCCCTATTACCACGGGCTCTCGCCTATCTATTCATGATGGAACTCCTCTGGATGATTCTTGCCTTTATCGACAGGTCGTTGGTTCTCTTCAATATCTCACACTAACAAGACCTGATAATTCTTATGTAGTTAATCAAGTATGCCAATTTATGCAACAATCAACTACATCTCATTGGGTGGCAATTAAGCAAATTCTGCGATATCTCAAAGGCACATCAAGTTATGGTCTTTATTTTTGGAAGAATTCTCAATCTCAACTCCATTGTTTCTCCAATGTCGATTGGGCTAGTAATCTTGATGATCGACGTTCTATCAGTGGTTTCTCAATTTTTCTTGGCAGTAATTTGATTTCATGGAGTGTTAAGAAGCAACGCACAGTTGCACGATCTAGCACTGAAGCTGAATATAAAAGTTTGGGAAATGTTACAGCTGAACTAATCTAGATTCAATCTCTTCTTCATGAACTTAGATTCTCACCTTCAAATTCTCCTATTTTATGGTGTGATAATCTATCTGCCATTTATGTAAGTGATAATTCTATTTTTCATGTGCGTACCAAGCACATTGAGATAAATTATCACTTTGTTTGAGAAATGGTCGCTGCCAAAGAACTTATCATTCGTTTTATTGGCAATGATGCTCAAATTGCAGATATATTTACCAAGGGACTATTTTCTCATTGTTTCTCTATACTTCGTTCCAAGCTTAATGTTTCGAGAGCTCCCATTTAGCTTGTCGGGGAGTAATAACTAGATTTAATGTGGTTATTTAAATGTTTGTAACTTCTAATTTATTGTATATTAATTATATTATATTAATAGTTTTACATTAATTTATTTAAATTTGTTTATCATTTTTTTCCTATATAAAGGAAATGTTCTAAATTTAACAATACAATACAATTTACACTTTTATATCTTTTTAGTTTTGCACTTTTTCTATTATATATTTCTTCATTTATTTCACTTTTAAATGGGAGATCTTGTGTTTTTAATAATAATGAAAATGAGACATGTGGTGTAAGGTTTCCATTAAAAAAATTATTTAATAGTGAGTGATTAGTGGGTGAAAATTTTGATCAAAGCCCCTTTTATGTGCTCATGTTTTCTTCTTTTCATTTTAAATGATCAAGGCTCTACCTTAGTGGACACTTGGTTTAATCCATAACTCAAATATCCATCATCTTCATAATTAATACATAGTTCTTTGTCCAACTTTTTACATATATTTTTAAAACTCATATTTATGGTAAAATATATTTTTTTCTTTGACCTCCTTTATTTATTTATTTTTCCCATCTAATAATTGACTCATCATGACATTTATCTAAGTATAAATAAATTCTAAACATTTTATTTCTCTTTCCATATTCTATTCTATATATTAATTTTGTTTTTCTTTAAATATAACTTTGGTCTCCATCCAAATGTCTAAAAATTCAACTCCCTTCTTTTTTTAAGCATTCATCCAAAATATTTTATTTTACTCTTTTTATAATTTTGTGTGCTCTCATTTTCTCATTTTAAGTTTTATACAACTAAATGTATTTGAGCACTATTCTTTTTTTCAATTTATTATTTAACCCAATATTACTATTATGTCCTCTCTTTTTTATCACTCCAAAGAATACTTAATTGCGTCGGTATGGTTCCAATAACTTTATTTTTATTTCCAATCTCATTCCCAATAACATGAATTCAAATTGAATTAATATTGGAAGTAGAGAGCTATAGTAGTAATGGCCCCTACATTCGAACATAACATACTAAGAGCATCAGAATTGGTGTATTACGGCTACACAATCTTCAATGAATTAAGCCATTTGAGGAGTTGAATATACGAATCATGCTCCATAGTTCCAGGGAGGTTAGCCCGGATAGAGAGGAGAACACAGACAAGAGGAAGTATATGAGAACGAGCTATATGACACCCCTACCCCAAGGTACACCTACTACATAGAATCTCGAAGAAGTAGACCCGCAAAGCGAAGACGATTTAACCTTTCCTAAAGAAATGTAATTGCAACCACGAATTGGTTGTGAAAACTCAACAGATACGTAAATTGGAGTTTACCGGGAAGTTGTTGGATATGGCCAATGTCATGGTGGAAGCATATGTTTACAACCTTGAATTGGTTGTGTAAACTTAAGAGACACATGTTTAGTATGGAGTTCTTGGATATGGCGATTCTCCAGGTGGAAGATGATAAACAATGGTGGGAGAAAATGCGGTCAACCTCTCTTACTCAAATGAATAGAAAGAGTTTTGAGCATAGATTTTGGAGGAATTATCTACCCTACAATTTGCACAATTGTATTAGAGTACGGAACCGTAACTGCACGAAATGAGGTTCCAGTGAATCTAAGTGTAGCCCTTTTCTACCAATTGCTGGAAGGGCATAGGAAAGTGGGAGAAATGGCCTTTGAAAGTGACTACATCCTTCCAAACATAGGGGATGAGAATCAGGAAAAGGGTGAAAACACAACTAAAATTTCACTCCGTACCCTGAGTCATCCAAGTCTAGCGCCTTCGGTAATAGAACCATCTTGACCTTGAATATAATACACAGTTCCCGTAATTTATGAATATATTGGTTTGCAAGTAGTTTCCTTTGTCATGTATAACCGTCCAAAAAAGTCACCAATTTCCTCGGCTATCGTCCGAATTCCCATTCCCTTTCCCTCTGCCCTTTCCTTGTCCGTGTCTTATGTTGTCCTCCGTAATCCTTATCCCTCTCTCTCTCTCCTTATCACACCTTTACCCTACAACACCATTATTTGTTCAGTATTATATAATAGAGTTTAACAATGGAGGTTCTCTTCTATATCCGACACCCATATCAGCCATTTATTCTGAATCGATGACAACGGATAACGGTATCTCTATGGCAACAGCTTGTCCAGACCCTAATTTCTTCGACTTCGAGGATTACTTCCCATCGATGATGGTAAACCTGGGGGCCGAGGGCTTCGTTGGGGAGCTCTGCAGAGGCTTCCAGCTCCTCATGGACAGTGAGAAGGGGCTAATCACATTCAACAGCCTCAAGAGGAACATCCACGTGCTAGGGCTCGAGGACGTGCTTGGGGACGATGAGATCGTGTGCATGCTCTTGGAGGGAGATCTCGACGGTGACGGCATGCTCAATCAGATGGAGTTCTGCATACTCATGCTCAGACTCAGCCCGGGCCTGACAATCGATGGGACCACCGCCTGCTGCTGCTCCTCGATGGCTCAGGCCGCCGGAAATCACCTCGTCTAGCCGGATATTTCATTTCATTGACTGAGGGTTTGCACGTGGTAATTGCCTTAATCTAAGTTGTTCTTCTAATTATCCACCCCAGCTTATAATGATCCTAGGCACCCCTTTTTTTTTGTTGATGTCGGTGATGTGTTCATGATCTAATATGTACTTAGTTCCTACTTGTGTGCTCTGCCAAGATTACGCACAGAAACAACTTCTGATGTAGTGAGGAAAGTTTAATTAGGCATCATGTCGTTAATTATGTTTCATTGCATGTTTGGTAAGTCCCATGAACAGCATTATTTCTTCTTGTTACAATGCACAATGATTTCAGTTGCTTAATTTGTGAGTTCTAGGGACAAAAGTTAGCCCCAACAGCGTGGGATGTTAGATGCCATTTGAACACTCTTTTCTTGTGAGGCTATTAATAATGAACTGTAATATAAATTATTGCTGTTGGGACATCCCTGCTTCCCTTTTCCCGGTCTAGCTAACCCTTATTCATAGCCTCAACGATCATCATCATATTGGCTTGAGATTGGGCATAATTCTGAAATCTTACAACTAGATGTGTGTGATGTTGATCTACTATAGGTCACCAACAGGCTAAATCCTTAATATAATGTAATTGGGTTGTATCCCTCCCTCAGTAATTTTAAAATATTCCTTACATGTGGGTTTAAAATAGATAATTAATTCACTTGTTGAATAAATTAATATTTTTTTATTTACAAATATTAAATAAAGTATGAAAAATAGTAAACTTGTAAGTTTGTTTGTAATTGTGTAATTTTTGTTCTAATTAATTCCTTATTTTCTCATATTTCTTATAGACCTAGACCTATCCTTCTTAAAAATTTATACTCAACAATAATAAATAACATTTGCAATATCAAGGAGTTGATCCCCTAATCTAATTTAGCCTGGGACGACTAATTTAAGAAGTAAATGGACGGACCACACAATACCTCACTTAGGGAACATGATACCATAATGAGGACCAAAGACCTCCCAATCAGTAACGATTTAGGGGTAGGCTAGTGGGTCATTGAATTCGATGAATTATACATAGTTTTATACATATTATAGTAAATTTCACATAAAGTTTGTTATAAAATATTATCCCAATTAATTTTATTTCCTCAACAAAATTATCATCCCAACTAATTTTATAACCAAATTCCTACATACATCTCTATTTCCAATTAAAATCATCACTGGATCTTTGCAGACTAACAGCCAAAAACAAATAAGACTTAAGCCAAAAACAAAACGTACGTGGGTCAAACCCGTGTCAGTAAAGACTGTCTACAAGTTGATTGTACACAGTGCGGAAGTTACAACAACAGTAAATATCCTAAAAAGTTTGCTAGGGTTTTAAAATTGAGAGCTTCTCCAGAAACATTAAAACTGACGTGTTAGGTCAGAAAAATTTTCAAAATTTAAAAATAGTTATAATAAAAAATTAAAACCGTGCATCAAGCCATAAAAATCATTAAAAAGTAGTTGTGTCATTCCTAGCTACTTTTTTTTCTTTTGCACTATTCCTAGCTACCTTTTTTTCTTTTGCACTATTCCTAGCTACTTTATACCCGTGGTAATATTAAGATAAATAGTTTAGGGTATGATAAAATTTTCAATTGTTTTTGGACTTAATGTGATACGTGTTGAAATTTTTAGAATTTAAAGCATGCTTTTTAATATTTTAAGAATTTTATAAATAACTTTCACACTTTTACTCCATATTTTAAATTTTGATAAACTTTCAAAATGGGAGAAATATATTATTATTATTATTATTATTATTATTATTATTATATTTTTTTGAATTTTGACACTTGGACATTATATATTTTAAGTATTTTTTATGTATTATATATCTAAATAGTTATATTTAATGTCATATGTTGTAAAATAATTTTGTAAATCATATATATTTAAAAAGTGATATTTTTTATCCAATCTATAAGAAATAATTAGGCTAAAATTAAAACTTTTATAAAAATATATAAACTTATTTTTTTTCAAATATATGAAATTAAAAAATAATTTTAAATATTTAAAATTCAAATATTAAAAAAAGGCCTTTCACATGTTAAGTTCACACGGCACAATTTAATTTTTAATCTCTTATTAGTTGGAATGACGAATGACTACATTAAATCCGACAACCATTAACTTGCTCCAACAAGATCTTAAATTAAAAATTAAATAGTCGACCAATGAATAAATGGATAGAAACATCATCTCGAGCTATCTATAAAAAAACTCTCCTCCATTCATCCTCTTGACACCTCGAAAGCTCAGAGAACCTGATCTACCTCGTTTTTCGATCACTTGCTAACTAGAGCTCTGACTTAGTCAATTTTATTCACTTCTAAAGGTGTATTTGTGTTCCCTAGATTTTTGAAGAAGTCCTATACACAATTGCATTCTCAATTCACCTTGAGTATTGCCGGAGAAGCATTAGCGAGCTTGCACAATACCATCGCTCTAACGACCATCAGCAACTAGAGTAACTCGAATTGTCCTCGAGCCACCAGTCCCTTCACCGCCGTGGTAGGTCCCTACTACCACTTTTCATCGGAAATTACCGTTCATGCTACGTTTTACATAAAACCTTAACGAATGAAATATTCACAGCTTAGATCACCAATTGAAGTGCGGTTTGATCAAGGGAAGATCCCTAGGAGTAGAGCTATATTCTTGTATAAAAAGCTCTGACCAAAGGGCACTTATTGATAAGTAATCGAAGATTTCTCTCTGTAGAATGATTTTTCGGCGAAACTTAGTTTAAACTTATTTCTAAGCCAAATTGGATAATTAAAAACTTGAAATGATCCTATGGACTTATGGAAGATTATTAGAATCATGTTAGGACTTAATTGGGAAGGTTTAAAATCGAATTGATGATAATCAAGTTGGAGGACTAAATTGCAATTTTTGAAAGTTTATGGACTAAATTACAATTTTTGAAATATTGAGGATTTTACTATAATTAGTGAGAAATCAAGTACCCAGTTGGAAATAATGAGAAATTAGGGACCCAAAGGGATGATTTGAGAATGTTAGTGACCTAATTAAAGATAAAGTATAACTTAAGTACCTAATTGTAATTAATATAAGCTTAAGGATTTTAAGTATGAACACTTTATGATTTGGGTCTCAATTGCCCAATTTATTATAGGAACCAATCATGTAAACCTCGCCCCCTTAAAGATAAGGAAACCGGGGAAAGAACCGGTCAACCCGGGTGAGAAAACTAAATTGATTCACGAACCCCAATCGTTAGAGAAATGGCCAAATGGGAAATTTACAAATCCCGAGTGACCTAAATAGTCATAAAAGTTATGGAAAAGGGCTTTGGGATGAATTAGAAATGAAAACTAGACCGCTTCAAGTAAACTGGACCTGAACCAGATTGAAATGGTTCGAACCACTATTGAACAGATTTCTAAATTTATTTTTCTAGGTGGTTTAGAAAATTTAAATTGGAGAATTGAAGCCATCATTGGATAGAGAATGAATTTAGAAATTTTAATTTTGAAAAACTCAGTCAAATTAGGCCTGGACCGACTGGTTTAAGCATTAAACCTAGTTCGAACCGGTTTGGTCCGGTTCGGAATAGTGTCGTCTTCTTCCTTTAGATGACAGTACTATTCACTCGCCGGAAAAGCGAGCAGCATCGGTGAAGTTGAAAAGTCTCCGTTCAAGGCGTTCTAGGCCATGAATTATCGCCATAAAGGTGCCAATTGAATAGCAAAGGAGTCCCCTAGCATCCTATATAAAGAGCTCCTCCTCATTCAGGCTCGTCACACCTAAAAACTTCTCTCTCTCCCTACTGCTCCAATTTCCAATGAAATTCGAACCAGAGCTTCGACATTGTGGTTTTTCTGAGCCAAAGAAAGCGAGGTCAGGTTCCTTAAACTCGAGGAGAAGTCAGCTACCCGACGGTGGTCACCATTTGATCCAAGGATCGTCAGAGAAGCGTTGACTTAATCAAACAGTGAAGCAGCTCCGATGGACCGAAGCTGCCTCATTTCGGCAGAGCTAAAAATGACCAAATTGAGCCCTCCTCATGCCAAACCAAGCTCTTCCAATACTTTCACAACCCTCAAATGATCAAATTAGAGTAGAAATGTAAGCCAATTTGGCTCTCCTTTGTAATTTTCGATCAGTGTTACAGAGAGAGTTGGCGAAACTTCACTAATCAAATTCTCTCTTAATTCGACATGAATTGTTGCAATTCTTGATCCTAGGAGGAACCTGTGTAAAACCCGCATTTTTGAGTTAAGGAAAATCGGGAAAAGAATCGGTCAAACCGAGTAAGAAAACCAAGCCGGTTTACAAACCCGATCATTTGGGAACAAGAAATTACTTTCGAATGATCCAAATGGTTCATTAAACCTTGGAAAAGAAACTTAAGACAAATTAAAATAGAAAAACCAAATTGATTTAGGTGAACGAGATTCCATAAGAACTTTGAAGTTAAGCGTGCTAGCCCAAGAGTAGTGTGAGGATGAATGACCTTATTATAAATAGACATAAATTAATACATATTTAATTAATGTAATTAATACCAATAATTTAATACCTAAATTAAATTATTGAAATTAATACGAACAGTGAAGCAGCTCCGGCGGACTAAAGCTACCCTATTTCGGCTAAGCTGAAATCGGCCATTTCAAGCCTTCCTAAAACCAAACCAAGCCCTCCCAACACCTCCTCAGTCCTTCCTCAGCCAAATTAGGACTGAAAGGTAAGCCAATTCGGTTCCCCTTTACAATTTCAAATCGTTGTTAGAGAGAGAGTTGGCTGAATCTCAATGAATAAATTCTAATCCAATTCGACATCAATTGATGTCATTCTTGATCCTAGGAAAAACCTCTGGAGTAGAGCTACCTATCCAGATTGAAAAGCTCCACCGCCGCGCCCTTACCGGTGAGAAATCAAAGCCTTTTCTCTCTACAATCTTTTTTTCGACGAATCTCTGTTTGAGCTCGTTCTAGTGTTAAAATCTGTGATTCAAAATTCCTTACAATCGTATGAACATGTAGGAGCTCAATTTCAAATCCAATTTCAAAATTTGAGTTGTTTGATTGGTCAATTTGATGAAATCAAATTTGGTAGTGTTGAAGAGTTGAAATTGGGAAAAAAAGTTGGGGAAATTGGGGATTTTTGGAAATTTGAAGGTCCAAAATGTAATTTTCTAAAATTGAGGGTCAATTGGTCATGATAAGAATATTAGAGGGCCAATTGATAAATTTAAGAATTTTTGGGGCAAAAATTTACCATTTTTCTAAAGAAGGGGCAAAATGGTAATTTTCGGAAAATTGAAGGACCAAATTGGAAAATTGGGAAATTAAACCCCTTTGTGTGAAATCAAATAATTTGAGGTCCTAAGATAAATTTTAAAGGTTTCGGGACTCGAATTTAGGAAAAACCCGGCAATAGGAACTTAAAGTTAAAGAAAATTAACTTTAGGGACATAATTGCAAATATATGTAAAGTTTGGTTTTCTCATTCATTTGGAACGAATGAGGGCTATTAGGCCAAAGAATAATGAACAATTATGTTCATCTCGTGTAGGAGAATGAGACATCGGAAATGCCAGTCGAGGTCAAGCTTGCTAAGGACGGAACCCGACTAAGTGGAATTTCATTGCACTATTGGGTGAGTGGGTTTACTAATATCATACCCGGTTGGAATGATGAGCACAACTTAAAGTTAAAACCCACTTACCGGTTGTGAGTGGGTTTACAAACATTATACTCGGTTGGGATGATGAGCACAACTTAAAATTAAAAACCAATTACCGGTTGTGAGTCAGTTTACTAACATCATACCCGGTTGGGATGATGAGAACAAATTAAAATTAAAAACCACTTACCGATCGTGAGTGGAAATTTTATATCATACCCGGTTGGGCAATGATAAGTACCTCGGTATGAAAACCCACTATTAAGTGGTATTTTAAACATCACTACTTAGTGAAAGTGATGTGAAAATCATGTGGAAAAACTACTTATCGGTTGTAAATAGATCATACCCGATTGGTATGATGAGACTTCCCCGAAGGACGTTGAAAACCCGTTCATCGGTTATGAACGGAGGTGTTCTTATACTCAAGTGGTATAATGGATAGAGGAAACATATGTTTTGTCGGAAGTGCTCTCCCCTGATTGTGTGCCAATGCTTAAAAAATTTGGGAGACCTTCTCGACGGGAGCTCGAATAGCTCTAATAGGCCAGGGGCCTCGGTTTTGGAACTTGGGGGCTAAATGCCCGATTTTGAAAATCTCGTACAGTGGGCCCAAGGCCAGTTGGCACGAGTAGGAGCTCGTAAATGAATATGATATATGTGCCATAAAACTTAATAAGTGAATTGTTTGGCCATGGTACCAAGACAGGACCGACATGCTCAGTCAACTAGCGATAGTGTGACATGATAGGTCGATGGACTAGTCAAGACAAACAACTGCGGGTTGAGTTGAGAGCAATTTGAGGAAAGATACTCAGAAGAATACTTGGCACCCCACCTAATAAATGAGAAGAAATAAGAATTCATCCGACTTTGGCAAGGGCTTAGTTCCATAGCAGAGTATGAAACAAAATTTAATGAGTTAAGACCCTTTGCTCCTGACCTAGCTCGACCGGCTGACATATGCCAGAGGTTTGTGGATGGTCTCAACTTGGATATTCAAGACCGTATGGGAGTACTGGGATGCCCCACAGACCTGGCAGCTGTAATTAGTATGGCTCATGAATGTGAGCGACTAGTATAGACCTGACGTCGTCGAATGGAGCAGACGACTAGAAAGGGGGATAAAGATTCAAACTGTCAAGGAGGACGAAGAGAATATACCAGCTCAAGGGGAGGAAACAAAAAGGTATTGCAACGGAGATGGAACATGCCTCCACCCCTTCCTAGAGTAGTCCCTACCTTACCACAAGGGAACCCTTGCTGTTCGATGTTAAAGGAATCATGAGGGAGCATGCCATGCCCGTTTCGCCTGCGGACAAGCAGGACACTTTGTGAAGGATTGTCCTACTCTTAGGGAGAACAGACAGAAAAATACTCTTGGACCACCTTAAGGGAACTATAGGAACCCCATACTAGAAGCTACGGCAAGAGTACCGGCTAGAGTATACAACCTCACTCAGGAGGAGGCTAGAGGAGACCCTAGCACTGTAGTGGGTACATCCCAAAACCCTACCAACTAGTCCAAAAGAGTCATGTAAACTGAACGTCTTTTAAATTAATAAAGAGAATTCATTCTAAAATATACATTTCTTAAATCAGGGTATATACAGCTGTGGGGACAACTAATTTATGCTCTTTTTGACTCTGGAGCAGAACGATCATTTATCAAGGAAGATTTGGTTTCTAAGATACCCCTGGAGCTCACTCCTCTTGTACAAAGCCTTAACGTCCTTACACCCTTAGGAGAAGGCCTTAATAGAAATAAACAACTAAAGGGGGGTGAGATAAAAATTGGAGGAATCAAACTTGAAGCTGATTTGATTCCGTTACCTTTAAGAGAAGTGGAAGTAATCCTGGGGATGGACTGGCTGAGTAATCATCAGGCAAGGATGGACTGTAGAAGGAAGACAGTAACTTTCTATACCTCCAAGACTAAGGGACTAAAGTTCCAGGGAGATAAAAGAAAAAGTGAAGTAAAATTTGTATCCCACCTGAAGGTTCAAAAGATGATTTAGAAAGAGTGTACAGTTGTGCTGGCCATGGTGGTAAATGAGGATTTTGAAGAAAAGAAAATGGAAGACATTTCGATAGTCAGGTATTATCCAGAAGTTTTTCCAGAAGAGCTACCTGGACTACCTCCAAGTCGCCAAGTGGAGTTTACTATAGAAATAACCTAGGAACCAACCCCATATCCCAAGCCCCATATCGCATGGCTCCGACAGAATTGAAAGAACTAAAGGAACAACTGGACGAATTATTGGAAAAGGATTTCATATGTCCAAGTCAGTCTCCATGGGGTGCTCCTGTTTTGTTCGTGAAGAAAAAGGACGAGAGTATGAGTCTATGTATTGACTATAGGAAGCTAAATCAGGTGACCATCAAGAACTGATACCCACTCCCAAGGATAGATTATTTGTTTGATCAGTTAAAAGGAGTAGCATACTTCTCAAAAATAGATCTTTAATTAGGCTACCACCAACTAAGGATTAGAGAAGAGGACATCCCTAAGACGGCGTTTCGATCTAGATATGGACATTATGAATTTCGAGTGATGCCGTTCGGATTGACAAATGCCCCTGCAGCTTTCATGGACCTAATGAACCGCGTGTTCCAACCTCATCTAGACAAGTTCGTGATAGTATTCATAGATGATATCCTTATATACTCACGAACCAGGTCGGAACACGAAGAGCATCTGACAATTACATTGGAAATCTTGAAGAAAAACCAATTATATGCAAAGTTTTCCAAGTGTGAATTCTGGTTTCAAGAAGTAGGATTCTTAGGGCACATCGTATCTAAGGACGGAGTTAAGGTGGATCCAGCCAAGGTGGAAGCTATATCAAAATGGAAAACTCCAAGGAATCCTACAAAAATTAGAAGTTTCTTAGGATTGGCAGGATACTATAGGCGGTTTGTGCAAGACTTCTCTAAAATAGCAACTCCTCTAACTCAACTCACCAGGAAGGGAGTTGAGTATAAATGGGATGAGGATTGTGAAAAGTCTTTTTAGGAGTTAAAGACTCGAGTAACGACCGCACCAGTACCCTCCTTACCTGATCCTACTGTAGGAGAGTACACAGTCTATAGTGATGCCTCAAGACAAGGACTGGGATGTGTTTTAATGTAATGAGGGAAGGTTATCGCGTATGCCTCGCGACAACTGAAGATACATGAAAGAAATTACCTGACTCATGACTTATAATTAGCTGCAATAGTGTTTGCCTTGAAGATATGGCCACACTATCTTTACGGGGTTAAGTGCAGGATATACACAGATCACAAGAGCCTTAAGTACTTCCTAACTCAGAAGGAGTTAAATCTTCGTCAGAGGAGATGGCTAGAATTAGTGAAGGACTATGATCTTGTGATAGAATACCACCCCGGAAAGGTAAATGTGGTAGCAGATGCCTTAAGTTGCAAGTATCAAACTGAGGCGACACAAGTCAAGACAAACTACTTACCTTTGTTGCAACAATTGGGAAGAATGGAAGTGAGTTTGAGGATGGACCGACAGGAAAAATGCTTGGTAGTGAATGTAGCAATAAGGCCCAGTCTAACCGAGGATATAAAGGCCCAACAAAAGATTGATAAAGAACTTCAGTCCTACTTGGATTCAACTAACAGAGAAAGGAAACTGGACTACGATTTGCGAGGTGACAGAGTACTGACCTATAAGGGTAGGGTATGTGTGCCTCAAGACAAAGAGTTACGGAGATTAATATTGGAAGAGGCACACGATTCAGTGTATGCTATGCATCCGGGCAGTACTAAAATGTACAGCACCCTCAAACAAGGATATTGGTGGAAGTGTATGAAGAGGGACATTGAGGAATATGTAGCTCGATGCTTGTCCTGTCAACAAATAAAAGTAGAGCATCAGAAGCCGTCAAGACTACTATAACCCTTACCAATTCCGGAATGGAAATGGGAACACATCACCATAGATTTCGTCACGGGCCTGCCGGTGTCCAGAAAAGGTCGAGGTGTGATTTGGGTAATTGTGGATAGATTGACCAAATCAGTTCATTTCCTTCCTATAAGAGTGACGAACACAGTAGAATAGTTGGCCATCCTATACATGAAGGAAATAATAAGACTCCATGGTGTCCCGGTGAGTATAGTATCGGATAGAGATCCGAGATTTACTTCTAGGTTTTGGCCAAGTCTGCAAAACGCCATGGGAACCAAACTCCACATGAGTACAACATTTCATCCTCAGACAGATGGTCAGTCTGAGCGAACCATCCAAACCTTGGAAAACATGCTAAGGGCATGTGTACTCACCATGAATAAAAGCTGGGAGGAATACTTATTCCTAATGGAATTTCCGTATAATAATAGTTATCAAGCCAACATCCAGATGGCTCCTTATGAAGCCCTTTATGGATGACCCTATCGTACCCCTTTGTTTTGGGAAGAAGTGGGTGAAAGGAAGTTAGAGAAAACTGAGATAATAGAGGATGCCACAGAGAAGATAAAATTAATAAGGAGTCGTCTTAAGACTGCATAGGATAGGCAAAAGAGTTAGGCAGACAATCGAAGGAAGGATTTGGAGTTCGAAGTTGGTGATCAGGTATTCCTCAAAGTATCTCCATGGAGAGGAATACTTAGGTTTCAGCAAAGAGGAAAGTTAAAACCCAAATATATCGGTCCATAGCCCATTATTCAAAGGATAGGACTAGTAGCATATAAATTAGAACTGCCTCCTGATTTGCAGAGAATACATGACATATTCCACATTTTAGTACTTCAGAAATATCAGCCTGATTCTAGTCATGTACTGGACCGACCTCCAATGGAATTGGAAGAGAACCTAACTTATCAGATAGAGCCGGTACGAATCATCGACCGGAGAGACAAGAATTTAAGGAACAAGAAAATCCCTATGGTCAAGGTGTTGTGGCAAAACGGACCCATGCAGGAAGAGACATGGGAAACCGAGTCTCTAATGAGGGATAGTTATCCTCAGTTATTTAACGTGCAACTATTTTGGGGACAAAAACCCTAAAAGGAGGGGAGAGTTGTAAAACCCGCATTTTTGAGTTAAGGAAAATCAGGAAAAGAACCGGTCAAACCGAGTAGGAAAACCAAGCTAGTTTACAAACTCGATCATTTGGGAACAAGCAATTTGGAAATTTACAACTTTCGAATGATCCAAAGGGTTCATTAAACCTCGGAAAAGAAACTTAAGATAAATTAAAATAGAAAAACTGAATTGGTTTAGGTGAACGAGATTCCATAAGAACTTTGAAGTTAAGCATGCTTGCTTGATAGTAGTGTTAGGATGGGTGACCTCCTGGGAAGTATGATTTTTTGTAACACGAAATTTCGGTCAAAATTTTTTATACCAAAGTATGCCTTATCATAAATAGGCATAAATTAATATATATTTAATTAATATAATTAATACCAATAATTTATGGCAATTATAATACTAGTAATAATTCTCTCCCATTTAATATACAATTTTACACCTATATAAAGAGGTCATCCCCATTCATTCTCCTCACACCTGAACACTTCTCTCTCTCTCTCTACTGCTCCGTTTCCTAGTGAAGCTCGAACAAGAGCTTCAACTTGAACATTTTCTTAACCTCGGAAGGAGAGGTCGGGCTCTTTATAACCGGGGAGAAGGCAGCTATCTAATAGCAAACTCTAGTCAATTCGAGAATCGCTGGAGAAGCGTCGGCATGATCGAATAGTGAAGCAGCTCCAGTGGATTGAAGCTGCCCTATTTTGGCTAAGTTGAAATCGGCCATTTTGAACCTTCCTGAAACCAAACCAAGCCCTCCCAATACCTCCTCAGTCCTTCCTCGGCCGAATTAGGACCGAAAGGTAAGCCAATTCGGTTCCCCTTTACAATTTCATATCGTTGTTAGAGAGAGAGTCGGCTGAATCTCAATGAAGAAATTCTAATCCAATTCAACATCAATTGATATCATTCTTGATCCTAGGAAGAACATCTGGAGTAGAGCTACCTGCCCAGATTGAAAAGCTCCACCATCGCACCCTCACCGGTGAGAAATCAATGTTTTTTTCTCTCTACAGTCTATTTTCCAACGAATCTCTATTTGAGCTCGTTCCAGCGTTAAAATTTGTGATTCAAAGTTCCTTATAATCGTATGAACATGTAGGAACTCAATTTCAACTCCAATTTCAAAATTTGAGGTGTTTGATTGGTCAATTTGATGAAATCAAATTTAGCAGTGTTGAAGAGTTGAAATTGGGAAAAAAAAGTTGGGGAAATTGGGGATTTTTGGAAATTTGAAGGACCAAAATGTAATTTTCTAAAATTGAGGGTCAATTGGTCATGATAAGAATATTAGAGAGCCAATTGATAAGTTTTAGAATTTTTGGGGCAAAAATTTACCATTTTTCTAAAGAAGGGACAAAATGGTAATTTTGGGAAAATTGAAGGTATAAGAACTCCAATATAACTTGAATTTTAGCAATTAAACTCATTTGTTCGGTCAATTTGATGAAAACAAATTTGGTTGAGTTACAAGGTTGAATTTGGGGGGAAATTTGGGAATTTTAAAAATTTGAGGGACTAATGTGTAATTTCATAAAATTGAAGGCCAATTGGGCATGATATAGATGTTGGAGGACCAATTGGGCAATTTTTGGAATATTTGGGGCAAAATGCCTATTTTGGAAAAGTTGGGGACCAAATTGGAAATTTGGGAAATTAAACCCCTTTTTGTGAAATTGAATAAATTGAGTACCAAAGTAAAATTTAAAAGTTTCAAAACTCAATTTGAATAAAAACTGGCATTAGGGACCTAAAGTTATAGAAGAATAACTTTAGGAACCTAATTATAAATAAAGGAAAAGTTTGGTTTTCTCATTAATTTGGGATGAAAAAAGGCTTTTAGGTCAAATGATAATGAACAAGAGTGTTCATATCGTGTAGGAACACGAAGTACCAAGAACACCAGCTAAGACAAATTCGAGTAAGGACAACAAGCTAGCTAAGAGGATATTCACTACACTATCGGGTGAGTAGGATTTAATATCATAACCAGTTGGGATGATAAGCACCTTGGAAATGAAAACCCACTGCTAAGTGATATTTTAACCATCACACTTGAGGGGATTGATGTGAAAATCACACGAAAAAACTACTTACTAGTTCTAAGTAGATCATACCTGGTTGGTATAATGAAACTTCCTAGAAGGAAGTGGAAAACCCGCTTGTCGGTTATAAGCGGAGCTGTCCTCATACCCAGTTGGTATGATGGACAGTTGAAAAGTTTATTTTGTTGGAAGTGCTCCTCCCTAACAGTGTGCAATTGGTTAAAATTTTTTGGAGATCTTCTTGACGGGAGCTAAAATAGCTCATAAAGGATAGATGCCTCAATTTTGAAACTTAGGGGCTAATATGCCCGATTTTAAAAATCTCGAATAGTAGGCTCTAGGCCAGTTGGCATGAGCAGTAGCTCGTAAACAAACATGATTATTAATCCATGAAAACTTAAGTAAATGAGTTTTTTTTATTATGGTATCGAGATAGGACCGATATACTCAATTGACTAGCGCCGGTGCGACATAACAAGTCCGCGGACTAGTCAAGACAAATAGCTACAAGTCAAGTTGAGGGTCGGGGCCATTGCGCCAGTGGCACCATAGATTATATGGCTCATGTGATAAACTGTTGATTATGCATGCATTATGATTACGAGACCTTCAAGACACCCAAGAGGGGTAGTGATGCGTCCTAGGGCTCTAGACAACCTAGTGGAGATAATGGCAGTTAGTTGTACTAGAAGTCTTGAGAAGCTTGATGTAGGTTCATTGTGCATGAGACCGGGGTGGGGATAGGATGAGGTCTTTGTCCTCATATGGACACGCATTATTTTTAGTCTGAGGGTAGGACGTTAGAGACATTCAGTCAGACTTCGAGTAGAAGCTAGAGACTTCAATTAGGGTGGATGGTAATGAGGCTCCGATCCACAAGTGGGTGCAGTCGACGTAACTACATCTTGTGAATGTGTGTGATCCCTTCATGATGAAGGGTATGTGTTGTATGTTAAACACACCGAATATGGAAATGGGAAAGATGTTATGAAAACCATGGAAAGGATTTGAGAATCCTTGGAAATGAATTGGGAAACCTTGGAAAAAGGTTTTGATAAACCAAAAATTGAAGAAAATCATTTTTATGAAATAAGGAGTATGGCACACTCCGATTAAAGAAATTAATTTTTGTGAAAACTCTCACCCAACACCCATTCATTGAGTTGTCGAACTCACCCCTCCCTTTTACACCTTTTCAAGAAACCAAGGGAAAACCAACCTTAAAGATTTATCAGTAGTCGAAGCTTAAGGTAGGTATGTATAATTTATATTCAGTTTTTATTATTGTTATTATAGGAAAGGTACATGTAAGAAGGACACCTTACTCCCCACAGTTTTGAAGAGGGGAAAACCCTGAATAAATCGAGAGAGTGGCAAGTTGTTCACGGGGATCCAACAAAATTGGGTCAGGGTGTAAACCCCACTCTGTGTTAAGAAAAACCAGGAAAAGAACCGATTAGACTGAGTGAAAAATATCGGACCTGTTCACAAACCCGACTATTTGAGGGTTCATAAAACCTTGGAAAAGAACCTTAAGACAACTTTAAAAAGAAAAACCAGACTGGTTTAGATGAACGGGATCCCATGAGAACTTCAAAGTTATGCGCTCTTGCATGAGAGTAGTGCTAGGATGGGTGACCTCCTCACACCTAAACACTTCTCTCTCTACTGCTCCATTTCCCGGTGAGGCTCGAACTTGAGCTTCGACTTGGGCATTTTTCTTAACCTCAAAAGGAGAGGTCAGGCTCTTTAGACTCTGGGGGAAGTCAACTATCTGATAGGAAACTCTAGTCAATCCTAGAATCACCGAAGAAATGCCGACATATTCAAACGATGAAGCAGCTCTGACAGACCGAAGTTGCCCTATTTCAGCCAAGCTAAAATCAACCATTTCGAGGCCTCCTCGCGCTAAACCAAACCTTCCCAACACCTCCACAACTCTCCCACTGCCAAATTAGGATTGAAAGGTAAGCCAATTCGGCTCCCCTCTACAATTTCCAACAGTTGCTAGAGAGAGAACCAACAAAATTTCAATGATAAAATTATAACTCAATTCGACATCAATTGATGCAATTCTTGATTCTAGGATGAACATCAGGACAAAAGCCATCTGCCTAGATTGAAAGCTCAGATTGCAGTGCCCCCGACGGTGAGTAATTGAAGCTCTCTCTCTCTCTCCACAGTTTGATTTTCGGTGAAGCTCCGTTTAAGCTCGTTCCGATGTTTAAATATATGATTGAATGTGCTAAGGAATTGTATGAACATGTAGAAACTCAATTTCAACAATTAGAAGTGTTTGGCTGGTCAATTTGATGAAATCAAATTCGACTATGTTAGTGAGTTGAAATTGGGGGAAAAACTAAGAAAAATTGGGGATTTTTGAAAATTTAAAGGACTAAGATGTAATTTTTTAAAATTGAAGGGCAATTGGGTATGATAAGAATGTTAGAGGGCCAATTGAGAAATTTTAGTATTTTTGGGGTGAAACTTACCATTTTTGTAATGGAAGGGCAAAATAATAATTTTGGAAATGTTGGGGACCAAATTGGAAATTGGGAAATTAAACCCTTTTTGGTGAAATTTGAATAAATTGAGGTCATAAGATAAAATTTAAAAGTTTCAGGACTCAATTTGAGGAAAAACTGGCATTAGGGACTTAAAGTTAAAAAAAAACTTTAGAGAACTAATTGCAATTAAATAGAAAGTTTGGTTTTCCAATTCATTTGGAATGAATGAAGGCTATTAGGCTGAGAGATGATGAACAATGATGTCCATATCGTGTAGGAATATGAAGTACTGGGAAGGCTAGTAAGGACAAGCTCGTGTGAATACGAAGAACCGATCGAGTGGAATTCATTGCATTAACGAGTGAGTGGGATTTTAGATCATACTCGGTTGGGGATGATAAGTACCTCAAAATGAAAACTCACTACTTAGTCATATTTTAAACATCACAACATAGAGGAGTGATGTACAAATGATGCAGAAAAAACTATTTACAGATTGTAAGTAGATTATACTCGATTGATATGATGAAACTTACTCGGAGGAAGTGGAAAACCCGTTCATCGGTTATGAGTGGAGATATCCTCATATTCGATTGGTATGATGGAAATTTGAAAATTTATTTTGTCAGAAGTGCTCTCTCCTGACTGTGTCCGACTACTTAAACAATTTGGGAGACCTTCTTTACGGGAGCTCGAATAGATATGATAGGCTGGAGGCCTCGGTTGTGGAACTTAAGGGCTATTACACCTAATTGTGAAAATCTTAAATAGTGGGCCATAGGCTAGTGGGCACGAATAGAAGCTCGTAAACAAACATGAGATATATGCCATATATCTTTAAATAAATGAATTATTTGGCCATGGTACCAAGATAGGACCAACATACTCAGTCAACTAGTGGCAGTGCGACATGACAGGTCGTCGGACCAATCAAGACAAACAGCTGCAGGTTGAGTTGAGTGTCTGGGCCGTTAGACCAATGGCACCACAAATTATAAGGCATGATGTAAAAATACTAATTGTGCATGCACTTTGATTACGTGACCTTCAAGATGCCCAAGAGGTGTAGTGATGTGTCCAAAGGGCCATGGACGACCTGGTGGGTATAAGAGTAGTTCGTCGAACCTGGTGACCATGCGAAATTCAGAGTAGCATCAAGTGAATGAGACTTGGGTGGGGACGGGATGAGGTCTCTGTACTCATACGGACACGGAGTATTTTTGATATGAGGGTAGGACATCAGGGATGTTCACTTAGACTTCAGATAGATGTTAGAGATTTCTATCAAGGTGGATGGTAAAGACGCTCTGATCCACAAGTGGGTGTAGTTGGCGTAACTACATCTCGCAAATATGTGTATGATTGACCTTCATGATGAAGGATGTGTGTTTGGTGATGACACACCGTGATTAATAAGAAATGGTAATAAAACCGACATTTTTAAAGTGGAGAAAATCTAAAGGAAATTAAGGAGTTTGATACACTCCAACTTGAAAATGTCATCCTCGGTAGGGTAAAGGTTTTAAAAACCAGTATTTGAGAAAATGTTATTTTAAAAGAAAATAAGGAGTTTGGCACACTTTGATTAAAGTTGTTTTGTTTATGAAAACTCACTCCCAACCCCCGCTCACTGAGTTGTAGAACGCATCCCCTCCCTTATATCCCTTTAAGGAAATGAAGGGAAAACCAATCTTAAATACTTGCCGATATAGGAACTATAAAATCAGGGATGTCTATTTTTTTTCAGTTTTGTATAATTTTATTCCAAGAAAGGTACAAGTTTAAAGCACGCCTTACTCCTCTCGTGTTTAAAAGAGGGGAAACCCTTAGTAAACCTGGAAGAGTGGCAGGTTTCTCACGGGGATCTAACCAAACCGGGTCGGGGCGTGACAACTTGAGTGGTATCGTAGCCTATTTCCTCGAATGCATTATCAAGACTATATAAGAGAGTAACTAAGAGAAAATTTTAAAAATTTTCAGATGGCTTCCAAGAGAGGAACCAAGAAAACTAGGACTAGAATTACCAATACCATCCAACACTCTCTCCCTGTAGGGAGATCACCCTAAAATACCTAAGAAGTCCCAAAGAACCAAGAGACATTAGTGGGAAGTATCCAAAAGGATGGTGTTAGAATATGTTGAGGTCATAATCTTGAATACAAAGAAAGCCAAACCTAAGGCCAGGAACATAATCAAGGGCTTATAACCTTACTAAGGAAGACACTTGTTAAAAAATCCAGTAACTTCACATCTCTTTTAGAAAATTTTTTGTATTGAGGGCTAAGACCCCAAACTATTGTATTAGCTCTCCAATAATAAAGAATTTCAAATTCCTAAAACCATATCTCTCAAGTGATGTGACCTTGCACCTTAGCTGTAGGAAAAATTTCCCATGGAAGGTAACTAAACAAATTCGCATTTCCTTAGACACTATGGAGACTAAGGAGATTTTCATACCAAATAGAGAAAAGAATCAAGGGAATTGTTGGGCAAAAAGGATACAACAAGAATTTTTGTTAAGGTAATTAAGAAGTTTAGGAGAACTCTTGGAGTAATTGAGCAAGAAACGACCTATTACAAGTATAAGGAAATAGGACATGAAGTGAAGTACTGTCCCACACCACAAGGATTTAGGACAATATTTTCCAAGAATAACACTCCCATAGTTATAGGAAACCCAAAAGGATATCATCCCTAGAAATACAACTCCTACTTGGAATTTCAACTACATCCAGAAGGAAGTTGTAAACCCTACCCTTTTGAGCTAAGGAAAATCGGGAAAGGAACCAGTCAGACCAAGTGAGAAAACCGAATTGGTTCACAAACCCGATCAATTATGAACTGGCAATTTAAGAATTTACAACTCTCAGGTGATCGAAAGGGTTCATAATACTATGAAAAAGAACCTTAGGATGAATTGGAAGAGGAAAACTGGACCGGTTTGGATGAACCGGGTCTAACAGGATTGAACCGGTTTATGAACTAAGTCGGTTCATGAACCAAAACTGATAGAGATCGGGTAAACAGAGGAATTCAACTCCATTGTACTCTAAAGAAATTCATAAACCTTGGGAAGGAACCTTAGAACAAAGTGGGAGAGAATAACCAGACCGGTTTGGGTGAACCGGACCCAAACCAAATTGAACCGATTTAAGGACTGAATCGGTTTATGAACCAGAATCGATAAAGAGATGGTAAACTGGGAATTTTATGGACCCTAAGTGACCCAAGGAGTCACAAAAGACATGAAAATGGACTTGTGAAGGAATTGGGGATGAAAACCAAACCGGTTCAGGTGAACTAGATTCGAACCGGTTCGGACTGGTTTGAACCACTATTGAACTGAATCCTAAATTAATTTTTCTAGGTGGCTTAAATAATTCAAATTGGAGATTTGAGGCCACCATTGAATAGAGAATGAATTTAGAAATTTTTAGATTTGAAAAACTTGGTCGAATGGGGGGTGAATCGACCAGTTTAAACTTTGAACCCCGTTCAGACCGGTCCGGTTCAGTTTGGAACAGTGTCATCTTCTTCCTCAGGATGACAACACTGTTCACTCGCTGGGAAACTGAAGAAACGCTGGCGAAGAAGAAATGCTTCTGTTCGAGGCGTTTCAGGTCTTCAATGTCAGTCATAACAGTGCCAAACAGACGGCCAACGGGTCTTCAAGCTCCCTATATAAAGAGCCTCTCCCCATTCATCATCTCCACACCTGAAAACTCCATTCTCTCTCAATTGCTCCATTTTCCGATGAAGCTCGAACCAGAGCTTTGACATGGGATCTTTTTTGAGCCAAACAAGGTGAGGTCGAGTTCTTTAGAATTGGGGAGAAGTCAGCTACACGCTTGTAGTTTCTATTTGCTCCGAGGGTCGCTGGAGAAATGCTGGCGTAATGAAACAGTGAAGCAGCTTCGATGGACCGAAGCTGCCTTATTTCAGCCAAGTTGAAATCGGCCATTTTGAACCCTTCTCAGGCCAAACCAAGCCTTCCCAACACTTCCTCAGCCCTCCCACAACCGAATTAGGACTGAAAGGTAAGCCAATTTGGCTCCACTCTGCAATTTCTGGTCGATGCTAGAGAGAGAACCGACAGAAAGTCAATGATGAAATTCTAACTCAATTCGGCATCAATTGATGCAATTCTTGGTTCTAGGATAAACCTCAGGATGAGAGCTATTTGCCCAGATTGAAAGCTCGGACTACCATGCCCTCACTGGTGAGTAATCGAAGCTTTCTCTCTGTATAGTCCGTTTTATGACGAAGCTTCGTTTGAGCTTGTTCTGGTGTCAAAACTTGTGATTGAAAGTGCTATTGAATCATAAGAAGATGGAGGAACTCAATTTTAACTTCAATTTCACCAATTAGAGGTGTTTGATCGGTCAATTTGATAAAATCAAATTCGGCTGTGCTATGGAGTTGAAATTTGGGGAAAAATTGGGGATTTTCGAAATTCAAAGGACCAAAATGCAATTTTATGAAATTGAGGGTCAATTGGGCATGAAAATAATGTTGGAGGACCAATTGAGGAATTTTGGAATTTTTGGGCAAAACTTACCATTTTTGTAAAGGAAGGGCAAAATGGTAATTTTGGAAAAGTTGTGGGACTAAATTGGAAATTTGGGAAATTAAACCCCTTTTTGGTGAAATTAAATAATTTGAGGTCCCAAGATAAATTTTAAAAGTTCCAGGACTTAAATTTAGGGAAAAACCCGACAATAGGGATTTAAAGTTAAAAAAAAATAACTTTAGGGATCTAATTGCAAATATATGTATAGTTTAGTTTTCTCATTCATTTGGAACGAATGAAGACTATTAGGCCAAAGAATAATGAACAACCATGTTCATTTTCGTGTAGGAGAATGAGGCATCAGGAACGCTAGTCGAGGTCCAACTTACTAAGGACGAAACCCGATTAAGTGGAATTTCACTACACTATCGAGTGAGTGTGTTTAATAACGTCATACCCGGTTGGGATGATGAACACAACTTAAAATTTAAAAACCACATGCTAGTTGTGAGTGGGATTATATATCACACCTGGTTGGGGATGATAAGTACCTCGGTATAAAAACCCACCGTTTAGTGGCATTTTAATCATCACCACTTAGAGAAAGTGATGTGAAAATTATGCGGAAAAACTACTTACCGGTTGTAAGTAGATCATATGCAATTGGTATGATAAAAATTTCTCGAAGGAAGTTGAAAACCCATTCATCGGTTATGAATAGAGATGTCCTTATACTGGTCGGTATAATGGACAATAAAAACCTATTTTGTCGGAAGTGTTCTCCCGTGACTGTGTGCCAATACTTAAACTATTTGGAAGACCTTCTTGACGGGAGCTCGAATAGCACTTATAGGCCGGGGGCCTCGGTTTTGGAACTTGAGGGCTAGAATGCCCAATTTTTGAAAAACTCGTATAGTGGGCCATAGGCCAATGGACACGAGCAGGAGCTCGTAAAAGAACATGATATATATATGTGCCATTAAACCTTAATAAGTGAATTGTTTGGTCATGGTACCAAGGCAGGTCCGACATACTCAGTCAACTAGTAGCAATACGACATGACGGGTCTCCGGACTAATCAAGACAAACAGCTACAGGTTGAGTTGAAGGTCGGGACCGTTGGGATAAATGGCATCACATATTATATGGCAATTGAAGAAAACTTTGTTTGTGTATACACTATGAGTACGAGATGATCAAGACGTTCATGAGGGGTAGTGATGTGTCCTAAGGGCTCTGGATGACCTGGTGAGTATAAGGGCAAATCATCGTTCCAAGTGTCTGTGCAAAATTTGGAGTAGTATCAAGCGCATGAGACTGGGGTGGGATAGGATGAGGTCTCTATCCTCATATGAACACGAAGAAGTGATTTCAGGATTGAGGGTCAGATGTCGCGTACATCCACTCATTCCCAGGATAGAAGTGGTTGTGCTTCTATTTAGGTGGCCAGTAAAGTCACTCCGAAGCCACTAGTGGGTTCAGTAGTCATACTGACCTGCAAATGTATGTAACATTCATGATGAATGATGCGTGTTGGGTGATGACACACCGTGGTAAATAAGAAATGATGGAAAAACCCAAATTTTTAAATGAAGGGATTTTTTAAAAGAAAGGAGTCTGGCACACTCCAGATAAATATTTTTCTTAAAAGTTAAAAGTAGACGTTTAAAAACCCATTCACTGAGTATTCGTACTCACCCCTCCCTTATATCTCTTTCAGGAAATCCTGAAAAGCCTACCCTTATAGACCATCAACTAAGATGCCTATGTGACAGGTATGTAAAGTTTAAAATTTCATGCAGTTTTGATTATGCTATTCTAGGAAATGGTGTAGGTTTAAAGGACACCTTACTCTTTATGGTTTATAATAATGGGAAACCCTTTAATAAACCGGGAGAGTAGTGGGTTGATCATAGGGATCCAACCAAACTGGGTTGGGGCGTGACAGAAGTTCGGAGAAGGATGAAGGTAGGACCTCGATAAACCGTAGACAAGAACAAAGTATAGCTGAAGAAAATCTTTCATTAAGAAGAAATTTCAAGCCATTTAGGAACAAAGAAGGGGGTGCCTCCAGAAGAAAAGACCAGCCGAGCTTTTGATACAAATGAAATGTCTCAAGATGGAAAATACGACTCACTTTGGAAAAAGCAGTGAAGCCAAATAGAAGTTTTGGAGAAACATAGCGGAGGGAAGCAAGTCGTTAAAACAAGATTGTCAAAGAGAATAAACGACGCCCTAAGGAAGACCGAGAGGTAGAAAGGACTACACCCTAAAAAGGGTAGTGGGTTGGACATTAAGGACAAGAGGACTCAAGAAAGAAATGCCCTAAGAAACTTAGACCAAAGGAATGGTAGAGACAAGGCAGTTAACGAACTGATACTCATGAAAGCCATAATTTGAGCTCCAGCAAAGAAGAGAGAGGTGGAAGGCCAAATAATTGGGAAAAGAAGGATGAAAGAAATCCTTAAAAAGACCAATGGCCAAATTAACAACTAGACTCAAGTTAAGAAAGGAGTAGGCAAGCCTCTCACATAATGATCAAGAAATCTTGAAACAAGGAAGATTTAAACTCTCCCTAGAAGAAATAAGACACATACTGTGGTACGGGTGGGAATGCGGATAGTGTACAAAAGATGTACTCGTAAGATTTTAAGAGCAAGGGTAAACAGAAGATGAGGACATCATAGGATACCATTTAAGGGTAGATATTCCCTAGAGATAAGGAAAAAGGGGAGATTCCTACCGAGGAAGAAAACCCTGGAAAGGCATATGTATCCTAACTACGAGATAATTGAACCAAGTGAAAGGGACAAAGAGATTAACTTACAAATGAAGCGCTGGTTGAGGTGAAAGAACCAAGAAAGTATACTAGGAGGACCCAAGAAATAAGTTAAAAGGAATGGGTAAATAGGAAGTTAGCATTAAAAGATGCTGTGACAAGTAAGAATGAGTGGACTACTCATAATAAGGAAATAAAGGAAAGAACGTCCGAGAAATGTTGGGAAAGTAAGCCCTCCAAATAAGATATGGCTAAGGAGAAATAACCACAATTAGTGAGACGGGTCGTAGTCCAAACACACATAATGAAGCCTAAAGAGTGGACGACTGAGCATAGTGTGGAGTGCACATAATAAGATTGATAATTCGAAGCATCTCATATAAGGAATAAGGAATGATAAGAAGGTTGAACATGTAGCTCCTAAGATGGAAGTCTCTACTATGAGGGACATAATAGAGAACAAAATCGGAAGAAGGGAACCTTCCCAAGCAAAGGAATCGACACATAGATCAAAAGTGATTAATTTGAAATAAAGAATAATGAAATGATCACGAGTAAGTAAAAGTGGATTAAGGAAAAGGAGAAATCCTTGAATAAAGAATGCCAAGGAATTAAGAAGGAAAGAATCCCATCTTGTCGGTAAACCATCGAGAAATCAAATAATTGGAACCAGAAAGACCCAATAAGTAGGTTGGGAAGGGACGAGTGGGTAAGGAGAACTGACACGGTTAGGTAAGTTGATTGGATAACGGTAAAGATAGTCGAGGAATACTACCAAACGAAAAGAGGGATGAAGTTACACAATCCCTGAAGGGTTGGAAAGTTGAGAACAACTGTCGCGCCCCGACCTGATTTGGTCGGATCCCCGTGATCAACCCGTCACTCTCCCAATTTTTTAAAGGGTTTCCCCTTATTATAAACCATAAAGAGTAAGACATCCTTTCAACCTACACCTTTTCATGGAATAACATCAATCAAAACTACCTAATATTTTAAATTTATCATACCTGTCTTACATGCATCTTAGTGGATGGTTTTTAAGGATAGGCTTTCCGGAATTTCCTAAAAGGGATATAAGAGAGGGGATGAGTACAACTACTCAGTGAATGGGTATTCAAAACTTTTAACTTTTAGGAAAAAGATTTGTATTGGAGTGTGCCAGACTTCTTTCTTTCAAAAATTCTTTCATTTCTAATCTCGATTTATACCACCATTTCCTTGTTATTCACGGTGTGTCATCACCCAACACACATCCTTCATCATGAAGGTCAAACACACATTCGCAGGCCAGTACATCCACTGAACCCACTTGTGGCATCGGAGCGACTTTACTGGCCACCTATATAGAAGCACATCCACTTCTACCCTGAGAAAGAGTGGATGGATGCGACATCTGACCCTCAATCCCAAAATCAATTCTCCATGTCCATATGAGGACAGAGACCTCATCCCGTCCCCACCTTGGTCTCATGTGCTTGGTGCTACTCCAAATTTTGCACGGCCACCTGGTATGACGAACTGTCTTTATACTCACCAGGTCGTTTAGGGCCCTTAGAACGCATCACTACCCCACATGGGCATCTTGATGGTCGTAAAATCATAGTGCACGCACAATCAGTATTTTCTTATCATGCCATATAATCAGTGGTGCCATTAGTCCAACGGCCCTAACCTTCAACTCAACCTACAGTTGTTTGTCTTGACTGGTCCGGAGACATGTCATGTCGTAGTGCCACTAGTTGACTGAATATATCGGTCCTGTCTTGGTACCATAGACAAACAATTCATTTGTTAAAGTTTTATGGCACATATATCATGTTTGTTTATGAGCTCCGACTCATGCCCACTGGCCTATGGCCCACTGATCGAGATTTTTATAACCCGGTATAATAGCTCCCAAGTTCCAAAACCGAGGCCTCCAGCCTATAAGAGCTATTCGAGCTCCCATCAAGAAGGTCTCCCAAATCGTTTAAGCAGTGGCACATAGTCAGGGGAGAGCACTTTCGACAAAATATATTTTCAACTGTTCATCATACCAACCTAGTATGAGGACATCTCCGCTCATAACCAATGAACGGATTTTCCACTTCTTTCAAGGAAGTTTCATCATACCAATTGAGTATGTTCTACTTACAACCGGTAAGTAGTTTTTCCACGTGATTTTCATATCTCTTCTCTAATTTGTGATGTTTAAAATACCACTAAGTAGTGGATTTTCATTTCGAGGTACTTATCATCCCTAACTAGATATGTTATAAAATCTCACTCACCCGTTAATGTAGTGAATTCCACTCGACAGGTTCTTTGTGGTCACGTGAGCCTGTTCTTGCTAGGGTTCCCTGTACTTCGTATTCCTACATGATATGAACATTCTTATTCATTATTCCTTGGCCTAATAGCCTTCATTCATTCCAAATAAATGCTAGTTTTTCCTCAAATTGAGTCCCAAAACTTTTAAAATTTATCTTAGGACCTCAATTTATTCAAATTGATAAAAAGAGTTTTACTTTCCCAAATTTTCCAAAATTATCATTTTGCCCTTCCTTTACAAATGATAGACATTGGTAAACCTTGGAAAAAGGTTTTGATAAACCAAAATTTGATGAAAAGCATTTTTATGAAATAAGGAGTTTGACACACTCCGATTAAAGAAATTGATTTTTGTGAAAACTCTCACCCAACACCCATTCACTAAGTTGTTGAACTCACCCCCTTCCTTTTACCCATTTTTAGGAAACCAAGGGAAAACCAACCTTAAAGATTTATCAGTAGTCGAACCTTAAGGCAGCTATGTAAAATTTATATTCAGTTTTGATTAATGTTATTCTAGGAAAGGTATAGGTAAGAAGGACGCCTTACCCCTCACAAGTTAGAAGAGGGGAAAACCCTAAATAAACTGGGAGAGTGGTGGGTTTTTCATGTAGATCCGACCAAACCGGATTGGGGCATGACTATATGTGTGCCTCAAGATAAGGAGCTAAAGAGGTTAATTTTGGAAGGGACATACGATTTGGTGTATGCGATGCATCAGGGCAGTATTAAGATGTAGTGCACCCTCAAACAAGGATATTGGTGGAAGGGAATGAAGATGGACTTTGTGAAATACGTAGCCCAATGCTTGTCCTATCAGTAGATAAAGGCTGAGCATCAGAAACCATCAGTACTACTCCAACCCTTGCTAATTCCGAAATTAAAATGGGAGCACGTTACCATGAACTTTGTCACAGGACTACCTATTATCAGGAAGGGTCGAGATGCAATTTGGGTCATCATGGATAGATTGGCCAAATAGGCTCATTTCCTTCCTATAAGAGTGACAGAGATAGTGGAATAACTAGTCGTCTTATAGATGAGAGAGATAGTAAGATTCTATGGTGTCCCGGTGAGTATAGTATCAGATAGAGACCCTCAATTGAGGTTCTAGCCAAGTTTACAAAGTGCCTTGGGAACTAAGCTCCACATGAGTATGACGTTTCATACTCAAACTGATGGATAGTCTGAATGGATGATTTAGACCTTAGAGGACATGCTAATGGCATGCGTACTCACCACAAAAGTTGGGAGGAATACCTGTGCCTAATGGAATTTGCTTAAAATAATATCTATCAGGCCAGTATTCAGATGACTCCTTATGAAGCCCTTTATGGATGACCTTGCCATAACACTTTATTTTGGGAAGAAGTGGGGGAAAGGAAACTGGAAAGGGTCGATCTAATCGAGGATGCTACAGAGAAAATCAAGTTAATCATGAGTAACCTTAAGGCCGTTTAGGACGGACAAAAGGGTTATGCAGATCATCGGAGAAGAGATCTGGAGTTTGATGTGGGAGACCAAGTGTTTCTAAAGGTATCCTCATGGAGGGGAATACTTAGGTTTCAACAATGGGGAAAGTTGAAACCAAGGTATATCGGTTCTTATCCCATCATCCAAAGGATAGGACCGGTGGCCTATAAATTGGAACTACCTTCAGACCTACAGAGAATACACAATGTATTCCATATTTTAGAAGTACCAGCCTGATCCTAGCCATGTGTTAGACCGATCTCCACTAGAACTAGAAGAGAACTTGACCTATCAAATGGTCCTAGTATGAATCATCAACCATAGGGATAAGAACTTGAGGAATAAGAGAATTCCTATGGTCAAAATCCTTTGGCAAAACAGACCCGTGAAAGAAGAGACATAGGAAATCGAGAGGGTAATGAGGGATGGTTACCCTCAATTATTTGACATGTAACTGTTTTAGGGTAAAACCCCCTAAAAGGAGAGGAGAGTTGTAAACCCGTCCTTTGTTAATAAGAAAAATTGGGAAAAGAACCGGTCATTTCAAAAGAGAAAATCGAGTCGGTTTATAAAATGTAACCGATAGAGAAAGGGCACACTTAGAAATTTATAACTAAAGAGGCACAAAATTCATAAGAAAGGACTTTAAGATGAATTAGAGGTGAAAACTAAACCAGTTCAGGTGAATTGGACCTGAACCAAATTGAACCAGTTTGAACCACTATTGAACTAGTTTCCAAATTCATTTTTTTAGGTGGTAATAAAATTCAAATTGGAGAATTGAAGCCACCATTGGATAGAGAATGAATTTAGATGAAATTAAAAATTTTTAATGTTGATAAACTCAGTCGAATCGGTCTTGAATCGGCTGGTTTAAGCATTGAACCCTGTTCGGACCGGTACGGTCCAGTTTAGAACAGTGTCATCTTCTTCCTTCAGTTGACATCACTGCTCACTCGCCGGAAAATCGAGTAGCGCCAACAAAGATGAAATGTCTCTATTCAGGGAGTTTCAGGAAATGAATGACCACCATAAAGGTGCCAACCCGACGACCAAGGAGTCCCCAAGCTCCCTATATAAAGAGCCCCTCCTCACACCTGAAAACTCCTCTTTCTCCCTAGTACTCCATTTTTTGGTGAAGCTCAAACTAGAGCTCCGACATTGGGGTTTTTCTGAGCCAAAAAAGGCGAGGTTGGGTTCCTTAGATTCGGGGAGAAGTCAGCTACTCGACAGTAGTCTCCATTTACTCCAAGGATCACTGGAAAAGCGCCGACGTGATCGAATAGTGAAGCAACTCTGATTGACTGAAGTTGCCCTATTTCGGTCGAGCTAAATACGACCAATTTGAGCCCTTCTAAGGCCAAACCAAGATCTTCCAACAATTCCATAGCCCTCATACAACCGAATTAGAACGGAAAGGTAAGTCAATTTGGCCCCACTCTGTATATTCTATTTAGTGTTAGAGAGAGAATTGGTGAAACATCACTAACTGAATTCTCCCTCAATTCGATATGAATTGATGTAATTCTTGATCCATGGAGAAACCTCAGGATGAGAGCTATTTTCCCAGATCAAAAGCTCGGACCGCTGCACCCCCGATGGTAAGCTTTCGAAGCTTTCTCTCTTTAAGTCAAATTTTCCAACGAAACTATGTTTGAGCTCAATTCAGATCCAAATGACGCGATTCAAATTTCGATTGAATTGTGTGGAAGTGTAGGAACTCAATTTTACCTTCAATTTCAACAATTAAACCTAATTGAATTATGAATTTGATGAAATAATTTTCAGCCTATTTGAAAGGGGAAATTGTGGGAAAATTTTGGGGAAATATCAAAAATTTGAGGGACCAAAGTGCAATTCCCAAAATTGAGGGCCAATGGTTGATTTTTGGAATTTTTGGGGTCAAATTTCCATTTTTGTAAAGTATGGGCAAAATGGTAATTTTTTGAAAAGTTGCGGACCAAATTAGAAAATTGGGAAACTTGTACTTTTTTTTGTGATTTTGAATGAATTGAGGTCCTAAAGTGAATTTTAGAAGTTTCGGGACTTAATTTGAGGAAATGTTTGCATTAGGAACCTAAAGTTAAGGAAAAAAGAACTTTAGGGACCTAAATGTAAATAATTGAAAAGTTTGGGCATTTTGCTCATACGAGAGGAATTAGGGCTATTATGCCAAATGTTAATAAACAAGGATGTCCAAATCATGTAGGAGCATGAAGGACTGGAAATGCCAGCATGGATAAGATCACGTGGAGGCAAAAAGTTGATCAAGAGGAATGCACTATGATTATCGGGTTAGTGAGAATTTTCCCATCATACCCAATTGGGATAATGATGTGAAAACTATACAGAAAAACTACTTATTGGTTGTAAATAGATCATACCCAATTGGTATGATGAACTTTCTAGGAGGAAGTGGAAAACCCGTTTATCGGTTGTAAGCAAAGATGTCATCATATCTAGTTGGTGTGATAGACGAGTAAAAATTTATTTTGTCAGAAGTGTTTCCTCTGATTATGTGCCACTGCTTAAAAAGTTTGGGAGACCTTCTTGATAAGAGCTCGAATAGCTCAGATATGCTAGAGTCCTTGGTTTTGGAACTTGGGGGCTAAAATGCCCGATTTTAAAAATATTGTACAATGAGCCCAAGGCCAGTTGGCATGAGTAGGAGCTCGTAAATAAACATGAATGTTAAGCCATGAAAATTTTAATGAATGATGTGATTTGGCCATGGTACCAAGATAGGACCGACATACTCAATGGACTAGCGACGGTATGATAAGACTAGGTCGACGGACTGATCTAGATAAATAATTGTAGGTTGAGTTGAAGGTCGGGACCGTTGATGGAAAAATTTATTTCTGCTTGCAGTTGAGGTTCAGGACCATTAAGATGCCCAAGAGGGGTAGTGATGTGTCCTAAGTTCTACTAGATGACATGGTGGAGATAAGGGCAGTGTGTGATGCCAGCAGTTAGAGAGCTTGACATAGCTCCATGCGCATGAGACTGGGGTATGGTTGGGATGAGGTCTCTGTCTTCATACGGACATGGAGTTTCTTTTCAGGTTTGAGGGTAAGATGTCATGAACATCCATTCATTCCCAAGGTAGAAGTGGACAGGATTCTATTTAGGTGGTTGGTAAAGTCGCTCCGACGCCATAAGTGGGTGTAGTGGATGGGCTGACCTGCGAATGTGTGATTCCTTCATGATGAAGGGCGTGTGTTGATTGTTACACACACTGATTGTGAGGAAATTGGTTTTGAATAACCAAACATTTAAGGAAAGAATGGTTTTAAATAAAATAAGAAGTCTGATAGACTCCAATTCAAACTATTTTATAAAAACTCATGTTTCAGACACCCATTCATTGAGTTGTTGAACTCACCCCTCCCTTTACTGCTTTTAAGATTACCGAGGGAAAAACCTTCCTACAGACATTCTACTAGCTAAACATGCAAGACATGTATGTATGTATGTTAATTTATTCAATTTTGATTAATGTTATTCTAGTAAAGGTACATGTATAAAGAATGCCTTACTCCTCACGGTTTAAAGAAGGGGAAAACCTTTAATAAACCAGGAGAGTGGCAGGTTGCTCACGGGGATTTGACTAGACCGGGTCAGGGCATGGCACGGTTGGTGTGATGGACGAGTTGAGAAATATATTTTTGTTAGAAATGTTCTCCCGTGACTGTGTCCCAATGCTTAAAAAGTTTGGGAGACCTTCTTGACGAGAGCTTGGATAGCTCAGATAGGTCAGAAGCCTTGGTTTTGGAACTTGGGGGCTGAAATGCCCGGTTTTAAAAATCTCGTACAGTGGGCCCAAGGCCAGTTGACATTTGCAAGAGCTCGTAAACAAACATGTTGATAAGCCATGAAAATTTCTTAATGAATGATTATGTGATTTGTCCATGGTACCAAGACAAGACTGACATACTCGATGGACTGGCTATAGTGCGACAAGACCAGGTCGACGGACCGGTCTAGACAAACAACTACAAGTCGAGTTAAGGGTCGGGGCCATTGGACTAGTGGCACCAAAGATTAATGGCTTTATAGAAAAACTTTGTTTATGCATGTACTGAGGTTCAGGACCATCAAGACACCCAAGAGGGGTAGTGATGCATCCGAAGGGCTACTGGACAACATGGTGGAGATAAGAGCAGTTTGTCGTGCTAGTGGTCAGGGAAGCTTAACATAGCTTCATGCACATGAGACCGAAGTGGGGTTGGGATGAGGTCTCTGTCCTCATACGAACATGGAGTTGCTTTTCAGGTTTGAGGGTTGTATGTCGTGAATGTCCCCTCATTCTCATGGTAGAAGTGGACGAGCTTCTATCTAGGTGGTCAGTAAATTCGCTCTGACGGCACAAGCGGATGTAGTGGATGAGCTACCTTGCGAATGTGTGATCCCTTCATGATGAAGGGCGTGTGTTGATTGAAACCTACCTAAAAACCTTACGCTAGCTAAACCTGCAGGACATGTATGTAATTTTAAATTTATTCAGTTTTGATTAATTTTATTCCATGAAAGGTACAGGTATAAAGGACGCCATACTTCTCACAGTTTAAAAGAAAGGGAAACTCTTAGTAAACCGGGAGAGTGGCGGGTTGCTCATGGGGATCCGACCAAACTAGGTTAGGGCATGACAACTTGAGTGGTATTCGAGCCTGTTTCCTCGAATATATTATCAAGACTAAATAACATAGTAACTAAAAAGAATAATTTTATAATTTACAGATGGCCCCAAGAAAAGTAGCCAAACAAACTTGCGCTACCTTATCCACCTTGGAAGCCAGGGAGAACACCATCCCAAGGGAGGAAGTGAACTAGGAGTATAGAAGGACTCTTAGAGTAACCCCGTGTCAAAGAGGATTTGACAAGAAAACGTCCAAGGTGTTCGGGTTCAAGGACGTCAATTCAATGAACTATTAGCAATCCCTTAGAAAGGCCCCACAATGCTCAAAGTATAGGAGGAACCACAGGTCCACGCAAGGAGATGACCTGTTATAGATATGGGCAATGGGGACACTACATTAGAAGATGCCCGACATTACGATGGACAAGACACGAGAGGATCTGTTATGGGTGTAGGAGGTTGGAAAACAAAGCAAAGGACTATCCCACACTATAAGGAATCCGAGCGACACCTTCCAATAAGGACACCACCACCCCTACAGAAGCCCGAAGGAATAACATTAAAAGAACCATAATTCTGGCTAGGGATCCCAATCTCACCCACGAAGAAATCATTCTAGACCATAGCATAGTATTGAGTATTCCACAAACCATCATTGTAACAACCTCCCTCAAGAGATGTTAAAAC
Source organism: Trapa incisa (assembly GCA_030064435.1). Classification (NCBI taxonomy): domain Eukaryota; kingdom Viridiplantae; phylum Streptophyta; class Magnoliopsida; order Myrtales; family Lythraceae; genus Trapa; species Trapa incisa. The sequence continues at coordinate 23,721,422 of CM057779.1, forward strand.
CCCAAATTGTATTCTTAATTTAATAACGAATAAAATATTGAGTTCTTAAATTTTTTTCTGTCCCTAAATAATACAATTCCTTGCCTCAATTACAAGAGGAAGGATCACAGGAAGAAGAAAAAGGATAGGATCTCAATAAAAGTTATACAGAGCAAAATGGGGACAAAAGGGAATTTTTCCTTAAGGAGCACTACAAGCCACCTAGGAGCGAAGAAGGAAGCACCTCCTCCTTACAAGACAAGCCCTAATGATGAAATGTCTCAGTATAATAAGGTGTGATCTCCCTTGGAAACACAAAGGAGCCACGTAAAACCTATGCTTTGATAATGAGAAAACCGGGGAAAGAACTGGTAAGTTTCGAATTTTTAAAACCGAATTGGTTTACAAGCTCAATTATTAGGAAACGGGCAAATTGAGAATTTACAACTTCCATGTGACTCAAAATAGTTCACAAATCTTGAAAAGAACCTTAGGACAAATTGGGGAAGAAAAATTGGACCGGATCAAGTGAACTGGGTCCAAAACGGATAGAACTGATTTATGAACTAAGTCGATTATTGAACCAAAATCAATAGAGAAAGGGTAGACCAGCAAATTTATGGATCCCAAGTGACCCAAAAAGTCACAAAAGTCATGGAAATGGACTTGAGAAGGAATTGGAGAGAAAAACCAAACCGGTTCAGGTGAACCGGATCCGAATTGGATTGAACCGGTTTGAACTACTATTGAACCAAATTCTAAATTCATTTTTCTAGGTGGCTTAAAGATTTCAAATTTGAGATTTGAGGACACCATTGGATAGAAAATGAATTTAGAAATTTTTAGATTTGAAAAATTCGATTAAATTGGGGGTGAGCCAGCCGGTTTAAGCTTTGAACTCGATTCGGATTGATCTTATCTGGTTCGGAATAGTGTAGTCTTCTTCCATTAGATGAAAACACTGTTCACTCGTAGAAAAATTGAAGCAACGCCGGTGAAGAAGAAACGTTTCCATTCTATACATTTTAGGCCATCAATGTCTGTCATAAAGGTGCCAAACAGACGGTCGGCAAGTCCCTGAGCTCCTTATATAAAGAGCCCATCTCCATTTATCCTCTCCACACATGAAAAGCTCATTCTCTCTCATCTGCTTAGTTTACCGGTGAAGCTCGAACCAGAGCTCTGATACAGGGTCATTTCTGAGCCAAAGAAGGCGAGGTCAGGTTCATTAGAACCGGGGAGAAATCAGCTACACGGTGGTGACATCCATTCATTCTGAGAGTCGCCGGAGAAGGGCCGGCATGATTGAACAGTGAAGCAGCTCTGACGGACCGAAGCTGCCCTATATCGACCGAGTTGAAATCGGCCAATTCGAGCCCTCCTCAGGCCAAACCAAGTCCTCCCAACACTTACACAACCCTCTCACAACTCAATTAGGATGGAAAGGTAAGCTAATTTGGCTCCCCTCTACAATTTGCAATCGGTGTTAGAGAAAGAGTCGGCTGAATTTCAATGATAGAAATCTAATCCAATTCAACATCAATTGATGTCATTCTTGATCCAAGGAAGAACCTCAGGAGGAGAACTACTTACCCACAAAGAAAGCTCAGACCATCGTGCCCTCACCGGTGAGTAATCGATGCTTTCTCTCTCCACAGTCCATTCAAAATGCTAGAGAATCGTATTAACATGTAGAAACTCAATTTCAACAATTGGAAGTGTTTGATCGGTCAATTTGATGAAATCATATTAAGCTGTGTTAGGAAGTTGAAATTCGGGGAAAAATTGGGGATTTTTAAAAAATTTGAAGGTTGAATATGTGATTTTATAAAATTGAGGTTCAATTGGGCATGATAAGAATGTTAGAGGGCTAATTGAGAAATTTTAGAATTTTTGGGGTGAAACTTACCATTTTTGTAAAGGAAGGGCAAAATGGTAATTTTGGAAAATTTCGGGGACCAAATTGGAAATTTGGGATAATAAACCCCTTTTTGTAAATTTGAATAAATTGAGGTCTTAAGATAAATTTTAAAAGTTTCGAGACTTAATTTGAGGGAAAAGCTGGCATTAGGGACTTAAACTTAAAGAAGAATAACTTTAGGGAGCAAATTGCAAATAAATAAAAAGTTTGGTTTTCTCATTCATTTAGAATGAAGGAAGGCTATTTTGCCAAAGAATAATGAATAAGGATGTTCATATCATGTAGGAATGCGAAGTATTGGGAACGCTAGCAAGGACAGGCTCGTGTGAACACAAAGAACCAGTCAAGTGGAATTCATTGCAATAATGGGTGAGTGAGATTTTATATCATACCCGGTTGGGAATGATAAGCACCTCGAAATGAAAACCCAATATTTAGTGGTATTTTAAAGATCACAATTTAGAGAAGTGATGTGAAAATCATGCAAAAAATCTACTTACCAGTTCTAAGTAGATCATACCCTGTTGGTATGATGAAACTTTCTCGAAGGAAGTGGAAAACCCATTCATCAGTTATGAGCGGAGATGTCCTCACACTTGGTTGGTATGATGGACAGTTAAAAACATATTTTATCGGAAGTGCTCACCCCTGACTGTGTGCCAATGCTTAAACTATTTGGGAGACCTTCTTGACGGGAGCTCAAATAGCTCTTAAAGTCCGGGGGCCTCAGTTTTGGAACTTGGGGACTATTATGCTCGGTTTTGAAAATCTTGAACAAGTGGGCCATATGCCAGTGAGCATGAGCAGGAGCTCATAAATAAACTTGAGATATGTGCCATAACACTTTAATAAATAAATTGTTTGGCTATAGTACCAAGACAGGACCGACATATTCAGTCAACTAGTGGCAGTGCAACATGACAGGTCTCTAGACTAGTCAAGACAAATAGATGTAGGTTGAGTTGAATGTCAGGGCCGTTGGACTAGTGGCACCACAAATTATATGGCATGATAAGAAAATACTAATTGTGCATGCACTTTGATTACGGGACCATCAAGACGCCCAAGAGGTGTAGTGATGCGTCCTAAGGGCCTTGGACGACCTGGTGAGTATAAGGGTAGTTCGTTGTACCACGTGACTGTGCAAAATTTGGAGTAGCACCAAGCACATGAGACCGGGGTGGGGACGGGATGAGGTCTCTGTCCTCAAATGGAAATGGAGAATTGATTTTGGGATTGAGGGTCGGATGTCGCCTACATCCACTCATTCTTAGGGCAAAAGTGGACATGCTTTTATCTAGGTGGCCGATATAGTCGCTCCAATGCCACAAGTGTGTTTAGTGGACGTACTGGCCTGTGAATGTGTGTTTAACCTTCATGATGAAGGATGTGTGTTGGGTGATGACACATCGTGAATAATAAGGAAATGGTGGTAAAAACTAAGATTTGAAATGAAATGATTTTTTTTTTGAAATAAATGAGTCTGGCACACTTAATACAGATCTTTTTCTTAAAAGTTAAACGTATTGAAAACCCATTCATTGAGTTGTAGAAATTTACCCCTCTTTTCTATCCCTTTTCAGGAAAAGAGATTATTACTAGGAATAACACCGGGCCTTACCCTTTGTCAGGTTTGCTTAATTTTCCTTAAGCGTGCATTTTATTTGATATGTCTTTCTAGGGAACAATGTTAAAATTACGCCTGGCTCATCACGAGTTAAAGAAGGAGGAAACTCCCCTTGAACTGAGAGAGCGGCGGGTTGTTCATGGGGATCCAACCAAACTGGGTTTGGGGCTTGACAAGCCAAGTAGGGATGTAGACTGATCTATCGAGAAGGTGCAACTAGAAACTTTGGGTGAAGATGCCCTAGGAAGAACCGAAAAATAGAAAGGTCTACACTCTAAAAGGGGTAGTAGGATGGACATTAAGGACAAGAAGACTCGAGAAATAACTACCCTAAGATAATTAGACCAAGAGAATGGTAAGGACGAGGCAGTTAATGAACTAATACTCGTGAAGGTTATAATTTAAGCTCTAGTAGAGAAGGGAGAGGTGGAAAGGCCAAATATTGGGAAAAAAAAGGATGAAAGAAATCCTTAAAATGACTAATGGCCAAATTAATGACTAAACTCAAGCTAAAAGAGGGGTAGGAAAGCCTCTCACATGACGATCAAGAGATCTTGAAACAAGGAGTATTTGAACTCTCACTAAAAGAAATAGATGTGTAATGGGTACAAGTATGGATGAGGATAGGGTACAAAAGATGTGCTCGTAAGATTTCTAGAGCAAGGGTAAACAGGAGATGACGACATCAAAGGATGTCATTAAAGGGTAGATGTTCCCTAGAGCAAATGAAAAAGAAATTTTGGGAGAAAAAGGAAAGAGTCCTACCATGGAAGGAAACCCTGGAAAGGCATATGTATCATAACTAAGAGGTAATGGAACCAATTGAAAGGAATAAGGAGATAAACTTGCAAATGAAGCACATGCTGAGGTGAAAGAACTAGGGAAGCATACTAAGAGGACCCAAGGAATAAGTTAAACCCAAGGAATGGGTAAGTAGAAAGTTAGCATCAAAAGATGTTGTGACAAGTAAGAATGAGTGGACTACCCATAATAAGGAAATAAAGGAAGGAACATGCAAGAAATGTTGGGAAAGTAAGCCCTCCAAATAGGAAGTGATCAAGGGAAAACAACCAATGACATCAAGACTGGTCATGGTCCACACTCATTTAATAGAGCCCAAGTAGTGGACGGCTGGACATAAAATAGAGTGTTAGGGACCAACCTATTAGCAAGATTTCTTTGAAGAGAGGATAAGAAACAAAAAGGAGATGGAGGATAGGTAAGGATAAAGAGCGGGCAACAATACCAATCTCAGAAGGGTGAACTAGGAAATTATGGTCGGTGAATGATTAAAGGGGGGCAAATGCCCTAATTCAAAAGGGTGTAAGAATATGAAGGAAGGAAACCTTCAAGGAGTAGTAAGAAATTCGAGCATATAGCACCTAAGGGGGAAATCTCTACTTTGAAGAACATAGTAGAGAATGAAAATAGTTAAAGGAGAACTCCCCAAACAAAGGAATCATGAAATGGTCACAAGCGAGTAAGAGTTGATTAAGGAAAAGGAAAGTCCTTGAATAAAAGACGCCACTAAAGAAGTGGTAGGACATAAGAAGGGAAGAATCCTCGCATGTCGATAATTCATCGGGAAATTCAACGATTGGAATTAGAAAGACCAAATAAAGAAGTTGGGAAAGGACTAGTGGGTAAGAAAAATTGAAACGGTTACGTGAGACACGACAACAAAGGCAAGATGGATGGGAGGATAACGGTAAAGGTAGTTCAGGAATACTACCAAACAAAAAATGGATAAAGTTATACGATCCCTAAAATGTTGGAAAGCTAAGAACGACCCTCAAGGAGGTATTCTAGAAATCTAATGGACATTGACAGGTTCAAGTAAATTTTATGTTGTAAGTGGCATGTAAGCCCAACAGTTCAGAGGAAAATATGACTCAAAGTAAGGAAGAGTTAGTTAGTAAGCATGACAAGGTCAAACATAAAATTTGAACCGAAGTTGTAATAAACAACGGATGAAGGAAGAGTCAAAATAGGATGAAAAGGTGATAACAAAGAAACCCATGAAAACAAGTGTTTAACACTTGAAAGAATATTGAGCTAAGGGTTTCAATGACCAAGAGAATAACTAGACACAGGAATGATTGGGTATCTTGGAACTTCCAATCCTGAGTATAGGACCTCAAGGGGAAAAATGTTGCTCTAAGCAAAGATAGATATGAATATAAGAATATACCTTAAGTAGCATATGTCTAGTTATGACAAACTCCATGGAAAGAGTAAAAAATGGAAAGGAATAGATATTCCTTAAGTGAATGATATAAAAAGGGCTAACTAAATGAACAATTGAAGAGTTAGCATGTCAAGCAAACACCAAGTTAAAACCAAAGGAAATTATTCTTGATGCAGAGGTTGCTAGTTAAGTTTTGGGGACAAAAGTCTTAAAAGGAGGGGAGAGTTGTAAACCCCGTCCCCTTAAAGACAAGGAAATTAGAGAAAGAATTGGTCAACCCGGGTGAGAAAACTAAACAAGTTCACAAACCCCAACCATTAGAGAAAGGGTAAAATGGGAAATTTACAAATTCTGAGTGACCTAAGGAGTTGTAAAAGTCATGGAAAAGGGCGTTGAGATGAATTGGAAATGAAAACCAAACCGGTTAAGGTGAATCAGACTTGAACCAGATTGAATCAGCTTGAACCAGATTGAATCGCCAAATCTTTAGAGCGAACTATATTATAGCTAATTCCAAGTCATGGGTAGGGTAGTTTCGCTCATGTATCTTAAGTTATTGCGAAGCGTAGGCGATAACCTTTCCTTATTGCATCAGTACACATTTGAGTCCTTGTCCAGATACGTCACTATAGACGGTGTACTCCCCTGCACTTGGGTCAGGTAGAGAGAGTACAAGTGCGATTGTCAAACGTGTCTTCAACTGTATGAAAGATGTCTCACAACTTTCGTCCCATTTATACTCTACTCCTTTCCTAGTGAGATGAGTCAAAGGGGCAGCTATCTTAGAGAAATCCTACACAAACCGTCTGTAGTATCCCACCAAGCCTAAGAAACTTCATATCTCTGAGGGATTCTTGGGTGCCTTCCAATCAGATATGGCTTCCACCTTTGCTGGGTCTACCTTGACTCTATCCTTGGACACTATATGCCCTAAGAGCCCTACCTCCTACAACTAGAACTCATACTTGGAGAATTTTTTATATAAACTGTTTTCTTGTAGTACCTCCAAGGTAATCGCTAGATGTTCTTCATGCTCTAGCCTAGTTTGTTAGTATATAAGAATGTCGTCTATGTATACTATCATGAATTTGTCCAAGTGTGGCTAGAACACTCGGTTCATTAAATGCATGAAGGCTACAGGGGCATTAGTTAAGCCTAAAGGCATCACCCTAAATTTGTAATGTCCGTATTAAGATTGGAATGAGGTCTAAGGAATATCTTCCTCTCTGATTCTAAGTTGGTGGTAGCCTGACCGAAACTTTATCTTGGAGAAGTATGCTACTCCTTTCAATTGGTCAAATAGGTCATTGATTTGTGGGAGTGGATACTTGTTCTTTATGGTGACATGATTCAACATCCTATAATCTCTGCACAGTCTCATGCTCCCATCCTTTTTCATTATGAATAGGAATGGTGCACTCCATGGAGACTAGCTAGGGCGTATGAAGTCCTTTTGCAACAGTTCATATAGTTGCCCCTTCAATTCCTTTAGTTTTATTGGAGCCATGCAATAAGGGGCTTGGGATATGAGGTTTGTTCCTAGGATAATCTCTATGGTGAACTCCAATTGTTAGCTTGGGGGTAATCCAGTTAATTCTTCTGGGAATACATATGGGTAATGTTCAACTACCGAAATATCTTCGGGCCCCTTTTCTTCAGACTTATCATTGATGATCATTGCTAGAAAAGCCTTACAACCTTTCTGCATCATCTTTTGGGTTCTTATGTGGGAAACCATTTGCACTTCCCCCTTCTTCCTGTCTCCTTGAAATTTCAGTTCGGAGATTTTGGGAGTGTGGAAAGTTACTATCTTCTTCACATAGTCCATCCTAGCTTGATGGGTACTTAGCCAATCCATTCCCAGTATTATTTCTACCTCCCTCAGAGGTAATGGAATCAAATTAGCCTCTTGTTTGATTCCTCCAATCTTGATCTCACATCCATTTAACTATTTGTCCTTATTTAACCCTTCTCCTAAGGGTGTGAGGTTGTTGGAATTTGTCCTAGAGAGGTGAGTTCTAGGGGTAGACTTGGAATTAGATCTTCTTTAATGAAGGAATTTTCTACTCTTGAGTTGAAGAGGGCGTTGACCTTTCATCCCCACAAGTGTACGTACCTCTATTGAAGAAACAAATGTTTTAGGAAGAGATTTCCTTTATTAAATGAAATTCAAATTACAGGTTTTTCTCAATTTTAGTTGGGAGGGTTTTAGGAAGTACCCGCTACGGTACAAGGGTCTTTCATAGCCTCTTCCTGGGTGAGTTTGTATACCCTAGCTGATACTCTAGCTGTAGCATCTTACCTAGGAGTCTTAGGGTTCCCTTGGGGTGGTCCAAGCATATTTTGTTGCTTGTTCTCCCTAAGAGTGGGGCATTCCTTTGCAAAGTGCCCCACTTGTCCACATGAAAAACATGACAAGCAAGCTCCCTTATGGGGTACCTTTAGCACCTAGGACAGTGAGGGTTCCCTTGTGGTAGGGTTGGGATTACTCTCTAGGGAGGGGGTGGCACATCCTTCCTCTTTTGAAATCCCACTATATTTCCCCATTTTAGACCATTATGCTCCTTCCATCCTCCATGACAGTTTTGACCCTTGTCCTCCTTCTAGTTTGCCTGCTCCATTTGGCGGCGTCAAGTCTGTACTAGTCGCTCTTATTTGTGAGCCATACTGATCACCACCAATAGATCCGTGGGGTGTCCTAGTACCCCCATCTTATCTCATATATCCATATTGAGACCGTTCACGAATCGCTGGCAGATATCTACTGATCTGGCCATGTCAGGGGCAAAGAGTCTAAACTCATTAAATTTAGTTTAGTACTTTAATATACAGTTAAGCCCTTGTCGAAGTTGGAGGAAATCTTGCTTTTTCTTATTAATCAGATGAGGAGTTGGGTACTCTTCCACATACCTCTCCTCGAATTGTTCATAGGTGGGTGCGGAGGTATGTAGGCTGCAGACATTATCCCACCATCTTTTGGCACTACCCTCCAGGAAAAATTCTGTCATGATTACCATATCCTTTAGTGATATCCTCACTATCCCCATCAAATTCTTGATGTTAGCCAGCCAGTCCATGGTGGCTCCAACATCATTCTCTCGAGGAAAGGCTTACACTCCAGTTAATGGAGAGTCTTGAGGTATTAGGGGATGTCAACTTGAGGAGGATGGTTATTAGGAGGGGGATGAGATTGTACTTGCTTCGACTCAGCTCGAGAGTTGGTGCCTGCCTTAGGGACGAGGTTAGGTTGTCCAAATACTCAAGTGAATTCCCCGTACAATCTCTAGTGTTCCAAGCTTAGTTTAGGTGAAATTGTCTGGACTCATCAGGGAGTTTCCACAAGAAGGGGTAGTTGGGTAGTGTGAGAGACTACGACTCTTGTTCTCTTTGTTCCTGTCTTGGGAGCCATCTAGAATTTTAAAATTTGTTCCTATTAGTTACTATTTTATATAGTCTTGTGAATCCATTCGAGGAAATAGGCTCTAATACCACTCAAGTTGTAATGATCCGACCTAGTTTGGTCGGATCCCCGTAAGCAACCTGCCACTCTCCCGGTTTATTAAGAGTTTCCCATTCTCTAAACCACGAGGAGTAAGGCATCATTTTCACCTGTATTGTCACACCCCGACCTGGTTTGGATGGATTCCCGTGAACAACCCAACTTTCCCTTGGTTCAAGAAGGGTTTCCCTCTTTCTTTAATCAAGAGGAGCCAAGCAAAATTTCAACCCTGTTCCCTAAAATAACAAGTATCAATAAAAATGCAAGGTTTAAAAGAAATACTTTTAAGTGTACTTGATAGAGGGTAGATCCTTGTATTATCCCTAGTCATTTTCCTTAAATCCTAAAAAGGGATAGAAAATGTGGGTGAGTTTCCACAACTCAATGAATGGGTGGTTTAAAAAGAAATTCTTAAAAATAGTTTCCAATTAGAGTGTGCCAGACTCCTTATTTCTTTTAAGAAAGATTCTTCCTCAAATTCTCGGTTTTCAAAACCATATTTCCTCATTATCCATAAATGGTGTGTTTAACAATCAACACATGCCCTTCATCATGAAGGGATTACACATTCGTAGGGCAGCTCGTCCATTGCACCCACTTGTAGCATCAGAGCGACTTTACTGGCCACCTAGATAGAAGCCCGTCCACTTCTACCATAGGAATGAGTGGATGTTCACGACATCCGACCCTCAAGCCTAAAAAGCAACTTCGTGTCCATATGAAGACACAGACCTCACCCCGACCCTACCCTAGTCTCATGCGAATGAAGCTAGTCGGGCTTCCCTGATTGTTGGCATGACAAACTACCCTTATCTCCACCATGTCATCTAGTAGCCCTAGGAGGCATCACTACCCCTCTTGGGTATCTTAATGGTCTAGAATCTCAAGTGCATGCACAAACAAAATTTTCCACAAAGCCATTAATCTTTGGTGCCATTAGTCCAACGGCTTTGACCCTTAACTCAACCTACAGCTGTTTGTCTAAACCGGTCCCTCGACCTGGTCGTATCACACTGCTGCCAGTCCATCGAGTATGTCGGTCCTATCTTATTACCATGGCCAAATCACATAATCAATCATTAAAAGTTGTAGCTCGTGCCAACAAGCCTTGGGCCCACTAGACGTGATTTTTAAAATCTAGGCATTTTAGCCCCCAAGTTCCAAAACTGATGCCTCTAACCTATCTGAGGTATTCGAGCTCTCACCAAGAAGGTCTCCCAAAATTTTTAAGCATTGGCACACAGTTAGGTGAGAATACTTCTGACAAAAATAAAATTTTCAACTCGTCCATCACACCAACCAGGAGTGATGACATCTCCGCTTACGGGTTTTCCACTTCCTTCTAGGAAGTTTATCATACCAACTGGGTATGATCTACATAAAATTGGTAAGTAGTTTTTCTGCGTATTTCTCACATCACCCCTACCAGATGTGATGTTAAAATTCCACATTGTAATGATTTTTCATTTCCGAGGTGCTCATCATCCCAACCAGGTATGATGTGAATAATCCCACTCACCCGATAAGTGTAGTGTATTCCTCTTGATCGACTTTTGCCTCCACGCGAGCTTTTCATTTTTGGCGTTCTTGTCCTTTGTATTCCTACATGATTTTGGACATCCATGTTTATTAACATTTTCCATAATAGCCTTCGTTCCTCACGTATGAATAAAATGCCCAAACTATTAATTATTTGCATTTAGGTACCTAAAGTTCTTTTTCTTTAACTTTAGGTCCCAAATTGAGTCCCAAAACTTCCAAAATTCACTTCAATGCCTCAATTTATTCAAAATCACAAAAAATGGGTTCAAGTTTTTGATATTTCCAATTTGGTCCCCAACTTTTCAAAAATTACCATTTTGCCCCTACTTTACAAAAATGGCAATTTGACCACAAATTAATTTCAAAAATCCACCAATTGGTCCTCCAACATCTTTTTCCTGGCCAATTGACCCTCAATTTTGCAAAATTTCACTTTCGTCCCTGAATTTTTTGAAATTCCCAATTTCCCCCTTTCAAATTGGCCGGATTTGATTTAATCAAATTGACCATTCAATCAAGGTTAATTATTGAAATTGAAGGTAAAATTGAGTTCCTACACATCCATACAATTCAATTGAACTTTAAATCGTATGAATTGGTGCCAGAACGAGCTCAAATGGGGATTCGCCGGAAAATTGGGTGTACATAGAGAAAGCTTCGAAAGCTTACCGATGGAGGTGCGACGGTCCGAGCTTTCGATCGGGGCAGTTAGCTCTTGTCCTAAAGTTCCTCCTAGGATCAAGAATTACATCAATTCATGTAGAATTGAGGGAGAATTTAGTTAGTGAAGTTGCATCGGTTCTCTCTAACACTGATTAGAATTTACAGAGGGGAGCCGAATTAGCATACCTTTCAGCTCTAATTAGGTCATATGAGGGCTGTGTGAGTGTTAGGAGGGCTTGGTTTGGCACGAGCATGGCTGAATTTGGCCAATTTTAGCTCGGCCCAAACATGGCAACTTCAGTCCCTCAAAGTCGCTTCAATATTCGATTACGCCAGCGCTTCTCCAATGATCCTTGGATTGAATGGTGACCACCGTCAGGTAGTTAACTTCTCCCCGAGTCTAAGGAACCCAATCTCGCCTTCTTTGGCTCATAAAGTGCCCTACGTTGGGGCATTGGTTCGAGCTTTGTCGAAAAACTGAGTAGCTTAGAGAGAGTGAAGTTTTCAGGTGTGTGGATGATGAATGGAGAGGGGCTCTTTATATAGTGAGCTTAGGGACTCTTCGACCATTTGTTTTACACCTTAATGATACTCATTGATGGCCTGGAATGTTCCAAACAAAAACATTTCCTTTCTGCCTGCGCTATTCTTTCCCTTGAGATTCTTTACTTAGGATTTCAGTATTGGGAGTTCCAAGATACCCAATCATTCTTGTGTATAGTCACTTCATTTGTCGTTAAAACCCTTAGCTCGAGGTCCTCTTGAGCACCACCTATTCACTTAATAGATTTCAGTGTTAACTTCTTTTATCTAGCATTGACCCTTCCTATGTCCTTCCTTAGTTTCAGTGGCATTCTTTTGTCAAGGACTTTCCTTTCTTTTAGTCAACTATAAACTCCACCCTTTTGAATTAAGGAAAACCAAGAAAAGAACCGGTGAAACCGAGTGAGAAACACTGAACTGGTTCACAAACCCGATCATAGGGGAACATGCAAATTGGGGAATTTATAACTCCCGAGTGACCCAAAAAGTGTTCATAAACCTTGGAAAAGAACCTTAGGACAAATTGGGAGAGAAAAATCACACCAATTCGAGTGAACTGGATCCGAACCAATTTATGAATCGAGTCGATTTATGAACCAAAACCTAAAGAGATAGGGCAAACCGGGAAATTTATGGACCTCGAGTGACCTAAGGAGTCTCAAAAGTCATGGAAATGGACTTATGAATGAATTGTAAATGAAAAACAAATCAGTACAAGCGAATCGGATCTGAACCAGTTTGGACTGGTTTGAACCACTATTGAACCGAATTCTAATTTGAGATTTGAGGCCACCATTGCATAGAAAATGAATTCAGATGAATTTAAAAATTTTGAGATTTGAAAAATTTTGTTGAATTAGGGGTGAACTGGCTGGTTTAAGCTTTAAACCTGGTTCGGACCGGTCCGAAACAGTATCATCTTCTTCCTTTAGATGACAACACTGTTCACTTGTCAGAAAATCATGCAGTGTTGGTGAAGCTAAAAAGCCTCTGACCAGGGAGTTTCAGGCAATGAATGATTGCCATTAAAGCACCAATCAGACAGCCAGGAATTCCCCGAGCTTCCTATATAAAGAACCTCTCCACATTCATCCTTTCCACACCTGAAAACTTCATTCTCTCTCAACTACTCCAATTTCTGGCAAAGCTTGAACCAGAGCATTTTTCTATGCCAAACAGGTGAGTTTGGGTTCTTTAGAATCGGGGAGAAGTCAGCTACACGCCTATAGTCCCCATTTGCTCTAAGAGTCGCCGGAGAAATGCCGACATGTTAGAACAGTGAAGCAGCTCTGGCGGACCAAAGCTACCTTGTTTTGGGTCACAAGCTATCTAGCCACATCGAAAGCTCGGACTATTGCGGCCCAGATAGTAAGCTTTCAAAGCTTTATCTCTCTAAGTCCAGTTTTTCGACAAATCTCCGTTTGAGCTCATTCCCACATCAAATTGTGTGATTCAAAGTGCAATTAAATCGTAGAAAGGTATAGGAACTCCAATCTAACTTCAATTTCAACAATTAAACTCATTTGATCAGTCAATTTAATGAAATAAAATGTGGCTTGATAAGGATGTTGGAAATTGGGGGTAAATTGGGAATTTTGAAAATTAGAGAGTCCAAAGCACAATTTCATAAAATTGAGAACCAATTGGGCTTGATAAGGATGTTGGAGGATCAATTGGGCAATTTTGGAATTTTTGGGGAAAAACTTACCATTTTTGTAAAGTAGGGGCAAAATGGAAATTTTGGAAAAGTAAGGTGACCAAATTCGAAATATGGGAAATTAAACCATTTTTTTTAATTTGAATAAATTGAGGACCTAAGATAAATTTTAAAAGTTTCGATACTCAATTTGAGGAAAAACCGACATTAGGGACTTAAAGTTATATAAAAATAACTGTAGGAATCTAATTGCAAATAAAGGAAAAGTTGGGCTATTAGGCCAAACAATATTGAACAAGGACATTCATATCGTGTAGGAACACGAAGTACTAGAAATGCCAGCAAGGACGAACTCGCGTGAAATACAAGGAACTGGTTGAGAGGAATTCACTACATTAACGAGTGAGTGGGATTTTTATATCATAACCGGTTGGGATGATAAGTACATCGAAAATGAAAATCCACTACTAAGTGGTATTTTAAACATCACAAACTAGAGGGGTGATGTGAAAATGACGCTGAAAAACTACTTACTAGTTGTAGTTAGATCATACCCCGTTGGTTTGATGAAAACTTCCTTGGAGGAAGTGAAAAACTCATTCTTCAGTTATGAGCGGAGATGTCCTCATACTCGGTTGGTATGATGGACAGTTGAAAATATATATTTGTCGGAAGTGCTCTACCCTGAATATGTGCCATTGTTTAAACTATTTGGGAGACATTCTTGGTGAGAGCTAGAATAGCTCTGTTAGGCCGGAGGCCTCAGTTTTGGAACTTGGGGGCTATTATGCCCATTTTTTAAAATCCCGAACAGTGGGCCATAGAGCGGTTGGCACGAGCAATAACTCTAAACAAACATGAGTTATATGCCATGGAAATTTATATAAATGAATTATTTGACCATGGTACCAAGACATGACTGACATATTTAGTCAACTAGCAGCAGTGCGACATGACAGGTCTCCAGACTAGTCAAGACAAACAGCTGTAGGTTGAGTTGAAGGTCAAAGACATTGGACCAATGACACCACATATTATATGGCATGATGGAAAAATATTGATTATGCATGCACTGTGTTTACAGGACCTTCAAGATGCCCAAGAGGGGTTGTTATGTGTCCTAGGGCCCGGGATGACCGGGTAGATAAGGGTAGTTAGTCGTACTAGGAAGCCTTATGAAATTCGACATAGCTTCAAGCACACGAGACTAGGGTGGGGTCGGGATGAGGTCTTTGTACTCATATGGACATGGAGATTTGTTATGGGATTGAGGGTCAGATGTTGTGAACATCCATTCATTCTCAAGGTAGAAGTGGATGTACTTCTATATAGGTGGCCGGTAAAGTCGTTCCGACGCCACAAGTGGGTTTAGTGGGCATGCTGGTTTGCGATTGTGTGATTGACCTTCAAGAGAAAGGATGTGTGTTGGGTGATGACACACTGTGATTGATAAGAAATGGTAATAAAAACTAGAATTTGAAAAGAAAGGTTTTGAAAGAGAGTAAGGAGTCTCGCACACTTCGAGTCAAACATTTTTCCTAAAAAGATGAATTTTGAAACTCCATTCACTAAGTCATTGTACTCACCCCTCCCTTTTATCCCTTTTAGGTAACCTTAGAAATCCTACTCCAAGAGCAAGCGCTAATTCGCCTGTAAAGATAGGTATGATCAGTTTAAAATTTTATGCAGTTTTAATTTATGTTATTCCAAGAAAGGTACAGGTTTAAAGGATGTCTTACTCTTCACAGTTTATAAATGAGGAGCAACCCTTAGTAAACTGGGAGAGTGCGGGTTGATCACGGGGATCCGACCAAACCGGGTCATTGTTTCTCAGTTTTATTACATGTACTCCACCCTATGTTTAGTCGTCCTCTCATTTAAGCTCCATCAGGTGAGCGTTGACCACTACCAGTTCAAATGTCAGTGGTCTTTTTACTTTAATCCCTTCCTAACTACGGGGTTAACTTTTCCAAGGATTTCTTAGATGTGTTTTCCTCTGTTTCCTCTTTTCATTTGGTAGTATTCCTTGACTACCTTCACCATTATTCCCTCACCCATCTTGCCTTTGACATCTTGTCTCACATCACCGTGTAAATTTCTCTTACCTACTCATCCTTTCCCAACTTCTTTAGCAGTGTCCTTTATTTAAGGACTTTCTTTTTCTTTAATCCACTCTTACTTAGTCGTGATCATTTCATAATTCTTTATTCCAAAATAATCATTTTGGTCCATGTGTCAATTTCTTTGCTTGGGAAGGTTCCCTTCTTATGGTTTCATTCTCTACTATGTCCCTCATAGTAGAGACATCCATTTCAGGAGCTATATGCTCAACCTCATTATCATTCCTTGAAAGGTTTTTTCTTCCTTTCTTCACACCCCTTTCTATGTTAGGGCATTTGCCCACTTTGGATCCTTCTCTATCCACCACTTTTGTTTCTTCCCTTATTACTTACTTGAGATACTTTCGATTATTGTTCTTATTCCATGCACTTCACACTATACTCAACCGTTGACTCCTGAGGCTTCATTATGCGCGTGAACTACGACCTGTCTCACTAATTGTGGTTATTTATCCTTGGCCACATTATATTTGGAGGGCTTACTTTCCCAACGTTTCTCAGACATTCTTTCCTTTATTTCCTTATTCTGGGTAGTCCACTTATTCTTACTTGTCATAACATCTTTTAATGCTAACTTCCTATTTACGTGTTCCTTTTAACTTATTTCCTTGGGTCCTCCTAGTATGTTTTCTTGGTTCTTTCACCTCAGTGTGCACTTCATCTCCTCATCCTTCGTCACTTGGTCAAGTACTTCTTAGTTGAAGCATGTATGTCTTCCTAGGGTCTCCTTCCTATGGACAGGTTCAACACTATTAGCTCCAAGACCTCTTTGTATGGGACTTACTAAATCTTCCTTATGGCTTGAGTGTAGTCATCATTTCATTTTTGACCATTTATTTATTCAAGGATTTTCTTCATCCTCCCTTTCCACTATTCTGGCCTTTCCATCTCCCCCTTCCTTGTTAGGTTAGTCTACAACCCTACTTGACTCCTCTGTTTTTCTGAAGTAGTTCATAATTTACTGTTTCAAGACATCCTAGTTATACTTCATCGTTTGGCTTGACATATATGAAGGCGGTATTTCCTTCTTTGCTCCTAGGTGGTTCGTAGTGCTTCTTAAGAGAAAATTCCCTTAATCTATATTCTAATATTTTTGGGTTTTCTTAAGGTCCTACTCTTGATCTTCTTTCCATGATCCTTTCCTCGGGTGATTGAGGCATGCAATCGTATTTTTAAGGGACAGATAAATTTTTTCGGAACTCCGAATTTTATTTATTGAAGTAAGAATACAAATTTTTTGGGTTTTAACATCTATTGAGGGACATTGTTACAATGATGGATTGGGAATAATCATTGCTAAACTATGGTCTAGAGGGATTTCTGCTAGGGTGAGATTGGGTTTTACTAGTAGCAATTATGGTTCTTGTAATGTTATCCATTCGGGCTTATGTAGGTGTAGAGGTGTCCTTATTGGAAGGTATCACTTGGATTCCTCGTAATGTGGGACAATTCCTTACCATGTGTCCCACCCTCCTACATTCATAACAGATCCTCTTCGGTCTGGTCCTTTGAAATGTCGGGCATCTTCTAATGTAGTGTCCCCATTGCCGACATTTATAACATGACATATCCTTGTATGGACCCTTGTAATTCCTCCTATACTTTGAGAATTGTGGGACCTTTCTAAGGGATTGCTGATGGTTCAATGCCTTAGCATTCTTGAGCTTGAACACCTTGAAGGCTTTCTTGTCGAGTCCTCTTTAACCTAGGGTTACTCTAAGGGTTTTTCTATACTCTTGTTTCATTTCCTTCCTTGGGATGTGGTTCTCTCTAGCTTCTGGGGTGGCTAAGATAGCGCGGGTTTGTTTGGCTACTTTTCTTGGGGCCATCTAAAAATTTTTAAAATCAATCCTATTAGTTACTATATTTTCTAGTCTTGATTATGTATTCGAGGTGCGTTAGTTGGTGGTCTTTGGGGTAAGCTTTTCGACTTTACCAAAAAGGGATATAAAGAAGGGGGTGAGTTCAATGACTTAGTGAATGAATGTTCAAGGATTTATTTTTAGAAAAAAAATAGTGTGAATTTAGAGTGTGCCAAACTCCGTATTTTTCATTTAAAAACATTTCATTCTCAATTCTTGGTTTCCATAACCATTTCTCATCATAACGGTGTGTTTATCAACCAACACATGCCCTTCATCATGAAAGAACACACAATCGTAGGCCAGCCCATCCATTGTATCCACTTGTGGCATCAGAGCGACTTTACCGGCCAACTAGATAGAAGCACGTCCACTTCTATCATAAGAATGAGTTGATGTTTATGACATCCGACCCTCAATCCCGTAACAAAACTTCGTGCCCGTATGAGATAGAGACCTCATCCCGTCCCCACCCCGGTCTCATGCGCTTGAAGAGTTATGGTATGACTAATTGCCCTTATATCCATCAGGTCGTCTAGAGCCCTATGATGCATCACTACCCCTCTTAGGTGTCTTGAAGGTCCCTTAACACAACACATGCACAAATAAACTATTTTTCACATAATCCATATATTATGTGGTGCCATTGGTTAAACGACCCCGACCTTCAACTAGACTTACATCTGTTTGTCTTGACTTGTCTGAAAACCTATCAGGTCGCACTGCCACTAGTCCATCGAGTATGTCGGTCCTGTATCAGTACCATGGCCAAACAACTCATTTGCTTAAGTTTTCATGGCTTAATAATCATGTTTGTTTACAAGCTCCTACTCATGCTAACTGGCCTAGGACCCACTATTCGAGATTTTCAAAATCGGGCATATTAGCCCCAAAGTTCCATAATAGAGGCCACTAGCCTATATGAGGTATACGAGCTCCCGTTAAGAAGGTTTCCCAAAATTTTAAGCAGTGGCACATAGTCAAGGGAGAGCACTTCTGACAAGATAAACTTTTCAACTGTCCAATTGGCCCTCAATTTTATGAAATTGCACTTTAGTCCTTTGAATTTTTGAAATTCCCAAATTTCCTCCAATTTCACCCTTCTAACTCAACCGAATTTGATTTCATTAAATTGACTGATCAAATGAGTTTAATTGTTGAAATGGAAGTTAAATTGGAGTTCCTACACCTTCACATGATTCAATTGCACTTTCATTCGCATGATTTGATGTCGGAATGAACTCAAACGGAGCTTCGCTGGAAAACTGGTTTTAAAGAGAGAAAGCTTCGAAAGCTTACTGTCGGGGGCGCGACGCTTCGAGCTTTCAATCTAGGCAAATAGCTTTTGTCCTACGGTTTCTCCTAGGATCGAGAATTGCATCAATTGATGCAAAATGAGTGAGAATTTAATCATCGAAGTTCTGATGATTCTCTCTCTAGCACCGATCAGAATTTATAGAGGGGAGCCAAATTGGCTTACCTTTCAGCTCTAATTAAGATGTAGAAGGACCGTGGAGGTGTTGGGAGGGCTTGGTTTGGCTTAGGAAGGGCTCGAATTGGCCAATTTCAGCTCAGCCAAAACAGGGCATCTTCGGTCTGTCAGAGCTGCTTCACTATTTGATCACGCTGACGCTTCTCCGATGACCCTCAGAGTAAATGGAGACTATAGGCGTGTAGCTGACTTCTCCTCGAATCAAAAGAACTTGAACATGCCTTCTTTGGCTCAGAAAAAGGCGCTATTTCAGAGCTCTGGTTCGAGATTCACCAGAAATTGGTGGAGTTGAGAGAGAATGGAGCTTTTAGGTGTGGAGAGGATTAATGAGGAGGGGCTCTTTATATAGGAAGCTCGGGGACTTCTTGACCGTCCGATTGGCACCTTAATGGCGATCATTCATTGCCTGAAACTCACTGGCTGGAGACTTTTCAGCTTCATCGGCACTGTTCGATTTTCCGGCGAGTGAACAGTCTTGTCATCTAAATGAAGAAGACGATAATGTTCTGAATCTGACCAAACCGGTTTGAACCGTATTCAAAGCTTAAATCGGCTGGTTTAGGCCGGATTCGACTAAATTTTTCAAATTTAATAATTTCTAAATTCATTTTCTATCCAATGGTGACCTCAAATCTCAAATTTGAATTTTCTAAGCCACCTAGAAAAATGAATTTAGCATCCGGTTCAATAATGGTTCAAATTGGTCCAAACCAGTTCAGGTGAACCAGTTTGTTTTTCATCTCCAATTCATCCTAAAGTCATTTTTCATGAATTTTGTAACTCTTTAGGTCACTTAGGATTCATAAATTCCTCGGTTTTCCCTTTCTCTATCGGTTTCAGTTCATAAACCGACTCGGTTCTTAAACTGGTTCAATCCAGTTAGGATCTGGTTCATGTGAACTAGCCTGGTTTTTCTCTTCCAATTTGTCCTATGGTTCTTTTCCAAGGTTTTATGAACCCTTTAGGTCACTCAGGAGTTGTAAATTTCTCAGATTGCCCATTCTTTGATGATTAGATTTGTGAATCTGTTCAGTTTTCTCACTTAGTTTGACTGGTTATTTTCTCGGTTTTCCTTGACTCCAAAGAGTGGGGTTTACAACTCTCCCCTCCTTTTAGGAGTTTTGTCCCCAAAACATAATTAGCAACCTTTGCATTAGGAACAATTTCTTTTGATGTCAACATGGTGTTTGCTTGACATGTAAACTCTTCTCTTGTTCTTTCAATTAGCCCTTTTTATATCATTCACTTAAGGAATTTCTTTTCCTTTATCTTATTTACTCCTTCCATGGAACTTATCATAACTAGACATACCTTTCCTAAGGGTATATTCTTAGTTTCACATCTTTCTTTGCTTAGAGCAACATTTATCCCTTTGAGGTCCTATACTTAGTATTGGGAGTTCCAAGACACCCAACCATTTCTATATCTAGTTATTCTCTTGGTCGTTGAAACCCTTAGCTCGATTTTCTCTCGAGCGTAACATACTTATTTTTACAGGTTTCCTTATTTTCATCTTTTCATCTTATTTCGACTCTTTCTTCATTCATTTTTTATTACAACTTCAGTCCAAATTTTATGTTTGACCTTGTCATGCTTACTAACTAACTCTTACTTACTTTAAGTCATATTTTTCTTGGGATTGTTGTGCTTACTTGTCCCTTACAGTCATGACATTTTCCTAGAACTTGTCTCTATCCATTAGATTTTTGAAATATCTCCTTGAGGGTCATTCTAATCCTTCCAACCTTTCAGGGATCATATAATTTCATCCCTCTTTTTGTTTGGTAGTATTCCTTGACAACCTTCATCGTTATTCCCTCACCCATCTTGCCTTTGGTGTCAGGTCTCACATCACCGTGTAGATTTCGCTTACCTACTCGTCCTTTCCCAACTTCTTTAGCGGTGTCCTTTATTCAAGAACTTTCTTTTTCTTTAATCCACTCTTACTTAGTTGTGATCATTTCATAATTATTTATTCCAAATTAATCATTTTCGGTCCATGTGTCGATTACTTTGCTTGGGAAGATTCCCTTCTTCCGGTTTCATTCTTTACTATCTCCCTCACAGTAGAGACTTCCATTTTAGGAGCTATATGCTCAATGTCCTTATCTTTTTTTGAAGGGTTCTTTCTTCATTTCTTCACATCCCTTTCTATGTTAGGGCATTTGCACGCTTTAGATTCTTCTCTATCCACCACTTTTGTTTCATCTCTTAATCCTTACTTGAGATACTTTCGATTATCGGTCTTATTTCGTGCACTCCACACTATACTTAAACGTCCACTCCATAAGCTTCATTATGCGCATGTGAACTACGACCCGTCTCACTTATTGTGGTTATTTCTCCCTAGCCACATCTTATTTGGAGGGCTTAATTTTCCAATGTTTCTTAGACGTTCTTTCCTTTATTTCCTTATTTTGGTTAGTCAACTTATTCTTACTTGTCAAAGCATCTTTTGATGCTAACTTCCTATTTACGCATTCCTTTTAACCGATTTCCTTGGGTTGTCCTAGTACTCTTTCTTGGTTCTTTCAGTTAAGAGTGCACTTCATCTTCTCATCCTTTGTCACTTGGTACAGTACTTCTTAGTTGGAACATGTATGTCTTCTGAGGGTCTCCTTCCTTTGGAAAGGTTCAACCCTATTTGCTCCAAGACCTCTTTGTATGGGACTTACTAAATCTTCCTTTTGCCTTGAGTGTAGTCATCATTTCATTTTCCACCATTTATTTCTTCAAGGATTTTCTTCATCCTTCCTTTTCACTGTTCTGGCCTTTCCATATCTCCCTTCCTTGTTAGGTTAGTCTACAACCCTATTTGGCTCCTTTGTTTTTCCAAAGTAGAACATGCTTTACTATTTCAAGACATCCTAGTTGTCCTTCCTCATTTGGCTTGTCTTCTATGGAGGTGGTATTTCCTTCTTTGCTCGTAGGTGGTTTGTAGTGCTTCTTAAGGGAAAATTCCCTTTATCTATATTCTAATATTTTTGGGTTTTCTTAAGTTCCTACTCTTGATTTTCTTTCTATGATTCTTTCCTTGGGTGATTAAGGCATGCAATCGTATTATTAAGGTATAGACAAATTTTTCAGAAACTCGCAATTTTATTTATTGAAGTAAGAATACATTTTTTTTTGGACTTTAACACTCTGGAGGGAGATTGTTACAATGATGGATTGGGGAATACTCATTGCTAAACTATGGTCTAGAGGGATTTCTGCCTGGGTGAGATTGGATTCCCTAGCTACAATTGTAGTTCTTGTAATGTTATCACTTTGGGCATCTGTAGGGGTGGAGGTGTCCTTATTGAAAGGTATCACTTGAATTCCTCGCAATGTGGGACAATAACTTACCATGTGTCCCACCCTCCTACATTAATAGCAGATCCTTTCAAGTCTTATCCTTTGAAATGTCGGGCATCTTCTAATGTAGTATCCCCATTTCCCACATTTGTTATAGGTCATATCCTTGCGTGTACCCTTGTAGTTCCTCCTATACTTTGAGCATTGTGGGACCTTTCTAAGGGTTTGCTAATGGTTCAATGCCTTGGCATTCTTGAGCTTGAATAGTTTGGAGGCTTTGTTGTCAAGTCCTCTTTGACTCGGGGTTACTCCAACAGTTTTTCTATACTCTTGGTTCATTTCCTCCATTGGGATGGGGTTCTCCCTAGCTTTTGTGGTGGCTAAGATAGCATGGATTTGTTTGGCTACTTTTCTTGGGACCATCTGAAAATTTTTAAAATCAATATTACTTATTATATTTGCTAGTCTTGATTATGTATTCGAGAAAACAAGCTCTTATACCACTCAAGTTGTCATGTCCTGACCCGATTTGGTCGGATCCCCATTATCAACCTACCACTCTCCCGATTTACTAAGGGTTGCCCCTTATTTATAAACTCTGAGGAGTAAGGCATCCTTTAAACCTACTCCTTTCATTGAATAACATTAATTAAAACTGCACAAAATTTTAAACTTATCATACTTGACTTACAGGTGCGTTAGTTGGTGCTCTTTCGGGTAAGCTTTACGGTTTTACCTGAAAGAGATATAAGGGAGGGGGTGAGTTCATATACTGAGTGAATGTGTGTTCAAGGATTTATTTTTAGAAAAAAAATAGTTTGAATTTGGAGTTTGTCACACACCTTATTTTCTTTCAAAAACATTTGATTCTCAATTCTTGGTTTCCATAACCATTTCTCATCATAATGTTGTGTTTATCAACCAACACACACACTTTATCATGAATGAACACACAATCGTAAGCTAGCCCATCCACTGTACCCACTTGTGGCATTGGAGCGACTTTACCGGCCACCTAGATAGAAGCACATCCACTTCTACCCTGAGAATGAGTGGATGTACGTGATAGCCTACCCTCAATCCTGTAACAAAACTTCGTGTCCGTATGAGGACAGAGACCTCATCCCATCCCCACCCTGATCTCATACGCAATGAAGCTACGTCGAGCTTCGTAAGACTTCTAGTACGACAAATTGCCCTTATTTCCACCATGTCATCCATAGCCTTGGGACGCATCACTACCCCTTTTAGGCATATTGAAGGTCCCATAACACAGTGCATGCACAAATCAATAGTTTTTCACATAAGCCATATAATTTGTGGTGCCACTGGTGTAATGACCCCGACCTTCCACTAGACCTGCAGTTGTTTGTCTTGACTAGTCTAAAGACCTGTCAGGTCATACTAGCGCTAGTCCATCGAGTATGTCGGTCCTATCTCGGTACCATGGTCAAACAACTCATTTACTTAAGTTTTAATGGCTTAATAATCATGTTTGTTTATGAGCTTCTACTTGTGCCAACTGGCCTAGGGCACACTGTTCGAGATTTTCAAAATTGGGCATATTAGCCCCCAAGTTCCAAAATCGACGCCTCTGGACTATGTGAGCTATTCGAGCTCCTATCAAGAAGGTTTTCCAAAATTTTAAGTAGTGGCACATAGTTAGGGGAGAGAACTTCTGACAAAATGAACTTTTCAATTGTCCATCATACCAACCGGGTATAAGGACATCTTCGCTTTTAATCGACAAGTTGGTTTTCCACTTACTTCCAGGAAGTTTCATCATACCAACCGAGTATGATCTACTTATAACCGATAAGTAGTTTTTCCATGTGATTTACACATCACTCTTCTCATATGTGAAGATTAAATCCCACTCACCCAATAGGGCAGTGAATATCCTCTTAGCTGGCTTGTTGTCCTTACTCGAACATGTGTTAGATGGCATTCTTAGTACTTTGTGTTCCTACACGATATGAACACTCTTGTTCATTATCCTTTGGCCTAATAGCTCTCATTCATCCCAAATGAATGAGAAAACCAAACATTTCCTTTATTTGCAATTAGGTCACTAAAGTTATTTTTCTTAAACTTTACGTCCCTAATGCCGGTTTTTCCTCAAATTGAGTCCCGAAACTTTTAAAATTCACTTTGGGACATCAATTTATTCAAATTCACAAAAAGGGGTTTAATTTCCCAAATTTCCAATTTGGTCCCCCACTTTTCCAAAATTACCATTTTGCCCCTAATTTAGAAAAATGATAAGTTTTTCCCCAAAAATTCGAAAATTTGCCCAATTGGTCCTCCAACATCTTTATCATGCTCAATTGGCTCTCAATTTTATGAAATTGCACTTTAGTCCCTTGAATTTTTGAAATTCCCAATTTCACCCTTCTAACATAGCTGAATTTGATTTTATCAAATTGACCGATCAAATGTGTTTATTTTTTGAAATTGAAGTTTTAGATTGGAGTTCCTACACCTTCATACGATTCAATTGCACTTTGAATCGCACGATTTGGTACCGGAATGAGCTCAAATGAAGCTTCAGCGGAAAACTGGTCTTAGAGAGAGAAGGTTTACCGTTGGGGGCGCGACGGTCCGTGCTTTCAATCTGGGTAGATAGTTCTTGTCCTGAGGTTTCCCCTAGGATAAAAAAATTCATTAATTGATGCCAAAATGAGTGAGAATTTAGTAATCAAAATTCTATCGATTCTCTCTCTAGCACAGATCAAAATTTATAGAGGGGAGCCAAATTGGGTTACCTTTCAGCTCTAATTTAGCTGTAGGAGGACTGTGGAGGTATTGGTAGGGATTGGTTTAGCCTGAGAATGACTCAAATTACCTAATTTCAGCTAAGCTAAAATAGGGCAGTTTTGGTCTGTCGGAGCTACTTCACTGTTTGATCATGCCGACGCTTCTCCGACGAAACTCGGAGCAAATGGAGACTACAGGTGTGTAGCTGAATTCTCCTCGAATCCAAAGAACTTGACCATGCCTTCTTTGGCTCTGAAAAGACCCTATTTTGGAGCTCTAGTTTGAGCATCACCAGAAATAGGAGTAGCTGAGAGAGAATGGAGTTTTCAGATGTGGAGAGGATGAATGAGGAGGGGCTCTTTATATAGGAAGCTCGGGAACTTCTTGGCCATCCGATTGGTGCCTTAATGGCGGTTATTCATTGCTTGAAACTCTCTAGTTAGAGACTTTGCAGCTTCATCGGCACTATTCAATTTTTCGGCTAGTGAATAGTGTTGTCATCTGAAGGAAGAAGACCACAATGTTCCGAACCGGACCAAATCAGGTCCAAAGATTAAATTGGCCGATTCATGCTTGATTTGACTGAATATTTCAAAATTAAAATTGTATAAATTCATTTTCTATCCAATGGTGGCCTCAAATCTAAATTTTGAATTTTCTAAGCCACCTAGAAAAATAAATTTAGCATCCGGTTTAATAGTGGTTCAAATCGGTTCAATTCAGTCTGGATCTGATTCACCTGAACTGGTTTGGTTTTCATCTCCAATTCATCCCAAAGTCCTTTTTCATGACTTTTGTGACTCTTTAGGTCACTCAGGATTCACAAATTCCCCGGTTTGGCTTTTCTCTATCAGTTCCAGTTCATAAAGCAGCTCAGTTCATAAACTGGTTCAATCCAATTTGGATCCGGTTCATGTGAACTGGTCTGGTTTTTCGCTTCCAATTTGTCCTAAGGTTCTTCTCCAAGGTTTCATTAACCCTTTGGGTCACTCTTGAGTTGTAAATTTCTCATATTACCTATTCTTTGTTGATCATGTTTGTGAATAGGTTCGATTTTCTCACTTGGTTTGACCGGTTCTTTTCCCTTTTTTCGTTCACTCCAAAGAGTTAGGTTTACACCAACTGTCCGTTTTGCACCTTAATGACACTCATTGATGGCCTGAAACATCCCAAATGGAAATGTTTCCTTTCCATTGGCGCTATTCCTTTTTTTAGCGAGTGAACAGTACTGTCGTATAAAGGATGAAGATGACACTGTTCTGAACTAGAGCGGAACGGTCTGAACCGGGTTCAATGCTTAAACCGATCGGTTTAGGCCCGATTCCATCGAGTTTTTCAAAATTAAAATTTTCTAAATTTATCTAAATTCATTCTCTACCCAATGGTGGCTTCAATTCTCCAATTTTGATATTTTAAGCCATCTAGAAAAATGAATTTACCATCTAGTTTACTGATGGTTCAAACTGGTTTAGGTCTGGTTCACCTGAACCGGTCCAGTTTTCTCTCCCAAATTGTCCTAAAGTCCCTTTCCAGGGTTTTTATGACTCTTTGGATCATTGGGGAGATGTAATTTTCCCAGTTTGGCCATTTTCTGACAATTGAGTTTCGTGAACCGGTTTGATTTTCTCACTTAGTTTGATCGGTTCTTTCCTAGTTTTCATTAACTCCAAAGGATAGGGTTTACAACTCTCCCCTCCTTTTAGGAGTTTTGTCCCTAAAACTTATTCAACATCCTTTGTACTGGAAATAACTTCCCTTGATGTCAACTTGAAGTTTCTTGACATACAACCATTTTGGTTATTTCCACTTAGCTCCATTCTAACACGCACTTTAAGAAATTTCTTTCTTTTCTCTTACTTACTCATTCCCTCAAGCTCATCCCTACTATGCATATCTTTCTTTACTTTAAGTAAAATTCTTTCCCTTGAGTTTCTTTACTCAAAATTTCAAGATTGAGAGTTCCAAGATAACCAATCATTTCTGTGTATAGTCATTTTGTCGTTAAAACCCTTAGCACGGGGTCCTCTCAAGCACCACCTACTCACTTCATAGATTTCGGTGTTAACTTCTTTTATCCAGCTTTGACCCTTCTTATGTCCTCCGTAGTTTCAGTGGCATTCTTTTCTCAAGGACTTTCCTTTCTTTTAGTCAACTCTTACCTTTTTTTTTTTCGTGATAACTTCATGATTCATATTACGAGTTATTCTCCTCCAGTCTTAAGTGTTGATTACTAGTTTGTTAAAGCTCCCTTATTTTGGTTTTGTCCTCTACTATGTCCCTCACAGTAGAGATTTTCACCTTAGGGACTACCTTCTCAACCTTCTTATTATTTCTTAAAGTTTTTTTTTCCATCCCTTCTTCATGTTCCTTTCTATATTAGGGCATTTGCTCGTTCAATTCCTTTTATAACTGAATTTGTTTTCCAGTTTCATCCCTTATTCGTTACTTGGGACACTTTCGATTCTCAGTTTTATTCCTTGTACTCCACCCTATCTTTAGTCGTCCTCTCATTTAAGCTCCATCATGTGAGCGTTAACCACTACTAGTCCTGATGTTAGTGGTCTTTTTACTTTAATCCCTTCCTAACTTCGGGGTTAACTTTTCCAAGGATTTCTTATATGTGTTTTCCTCTGTTTCCTCTTTTTTGGCAGTATGCCCCTTTCTACTCGCACGACAACTTTTGATGTTGTTTTCCTACTTATACTTTACTTGGACTTTGCTTACTCCTTGGGTCCTCTTGAGTACCTTTCCTTTGTACTTGATCTTTCTACCTCCATCGGTAGATCATTTCTAATCTTATCTTCTTTTCCACTTCGGTTGATTTCATTACTTCTTGGTTGGGATATGTATGTCCTTTTAAGGTTTCCCCCCTTGATAGAATTTATACTCCTTTATTCTAAATTCTTTTAAATTTTTTCCATTGAAAACATCAATCCTTAAATGGCCTTCTTCGATGCCATTTGCTCTTGCTTCCCATTGCTCTTGAAACTTTACGTGTACTTCTCAAGTACCTCTTCTTCCTTCATACTCATTTCTTTTAGGTGGATTTTACCCCCTTGTTTTCTTAGTTTCACGATCTCTTGATCGCCCTACAAGAGAGGCTTTGCTTAGCATTCTTATGGCTTTTGATTGTTACTCATGTCTCAACCATTTCTCCTTTTTAAGGCTTTCCTTCATCCTCTTTTCCCCAAGTGTCTTTAGCATTTCCACCTCTCCTTTCTTAATTAGAGTATTGACTTTCACAAGGGTCTATTCATTAACTATATTGATCCTATCATTCTCCTTATCAAGAGATCCTAAGGTTGTCATCTCTTGAGTCTTCTTGTTTTTAATATCCATCTAATTTCCCTTTTTAGGACACAGTCCTCACCACTTCCCAGTGCAACCGGGTATGGTTTTCTCAACTTACAACTATTAAGTAGTTTTTCGCTTTTTTCTCGTATCACTCCGATCGGGTGTGATGCTAAAATCCCACATATAAGTGATTTCTCATTTCTCAGGTGCTAATCATCCCAACCGGCCATGATGTGAATAAATCCACTCACCCATTAACCGTGATGTGTTCGTCCTCGGTTGGTTTTCTAAGTTGACGTGAATTTCTCTTGCTATCATTCTGATCACACTTGTCCATACACAAATTTGGCAGCCTTTTCACTTAAGGTTTGGCATAATAGCCTAGGCTCACAATTTATCAATAAATTGCATTTTGGTTCCTAAAGTATATTTTTCTTAACTTTAGGTCCATAATACAAATATTTTGCCCAATTTGACTCCCAAAGTTTCCAAAATTCCGTTTGAGTCCTCATTTTACTAAAAAATGTACAAGGGGCTCAAGTTTCCCAAATTTACAATTTGGTCCCTAACTTTTCAAAAATTACCATTTTACCCCTACTTTACAAAAATGGCAATTTGACCCCAAACGTTCCTCCAAAATCTTTTCCATAGCCAATTGGCCCTCAATTTTGGGAAATTGTAATTTGGCCAAAATTTTTATGAAATGCCCAAATTTCTCCTAAAGTTTCCCCCAATTTCCCACTTTCAAATTGACCGAATTTGATTTCATCAAATTGACCATTCAATCAAGATTAATTGCTCAAATTAAAGGTATGGATCAATTCCTACACTTCCATATAATTCAATTGAGCTTTGAACCGTCGAATTTTGGGTATGAATTGAGCTTATACGGAGCTCTCTATCTAGGTAGGCAGCTCTCATCCTGAGGTTCCTCCTAGGATCAAGAATTGATACAATTCACGCCAAATTGAGGAAGAATTTTGTTAATAAAGTTTTATAGTTTCTCTCTCTAATGCCAAACGAAAATGATTGAGGGGGGCCAAATTAGCTTACCTTTCAGCTCTATTACGATCTTATGAGGGTCGTGGAAGTGTTGGGAGGGCTTAGTTTGGCTAGAGGAGGGCTGAATTTGGCCGAATTCAACTCGACCGAAATAGGGCAACTTCAGTCCGTCGGAGCTTCTTCACTGTTCGATTTTGCTGGCACTTCTCCGACGGTCCTTGGATCGATTGGAGGTTGCTATCACATAGTTGACTTCCCCTAAAGTCTAAAGAACACAACCTCGCCTTCTAAGGTTGAGAAAACTGCCCGAGTCGGAGTTCTAGTTTGAGCATCACTAGAGAATGGAGGTTTTAGGTGTGAGGAAGATGAATGGAGAGGAGCTCTTTATATAGGGAGCTCGAGGACTTTCTGCCTGATCGTTTGACATCTTAATGGCACTCATTCATGATCTAAAATACCCTGAATAGAGGTGATTCATCTTCGTCGGCACTGTCCATTCTTCTAGTGAATGAACAAGATTTGAAATACTAGACCGGTCTGAACCGGGTTTAATGATTAAATCGGACGGTTCAAGCCCGATTCGACCAAGTTTTTCAAAATTAAAAATTTCTAAATTCATCTAAATACATTCTCTATCCAATGGTGGCTTCAATTCCCCAATTTGAATATTTTAAGCCACATAGTAAAATGAATTTAGAAACAACAAGTCATGATGTCAATAAGACTCTGCTCAATAAGTTGTAAACTCATTCCACTCCCTTACCCATTTTAGGTCTTAAAAATGTCAAGAATGATATTAGAAGATGAACTCCCTATTTGGTATGTGAATTCCTCATACAAATTCATATACAACTTTATATATTTTGACATATTTTAGAAACATAAATTGATGAGCTATTTTATTGTTATTTTACACATTGCTCCTATCAATACTATAGTAATGGTTATGACCTCTATTAGAGTATTAGGATTGGTGGTAAGTTGTTCATAGGTTTTCTACCAAACCAGGTTGGGGTATGGCATCAAAAGTTTAGAGAACCCAAACTGTTCTAAATTTCAATCAACTGTAAAGCAGAGCTCCAACATGGGTAGTTTTCTTGACATCCAAACGTGAATTCATGTTTCTTGGATTATTGTAGAAGTCCTTTACCAGACTGCATACTCTGTTCAGCTCAAGAGTCCGTTAAGAAGCACCGAAGAGCTCGCATAGTACTGCGACTTCATTTGTAAACCCCATCCTCTGAGACCAAGGAAACTGGAAAAGGGAACTAAAAATTTCAGAGAGAAAAATTGAAGGTCTAAGTGAACTGGAATTGGTAAAAAAGGGTCAAAACGAAAATTTGGAAAATTCCAAGTGATTAATAAATTCCTATTGCTACTATGATAGTGTTGCCACGCAGCATGTAGTGATTGGCCGTCTAGCCACATAAAATGTTGTGATTGGTTGCGACCTCCAACATGTCAATCTGGTTCATGGTGTCGGCCAACACTAATTAGATCGGTTTCCAATGAAATTTCTGACTAGTTTAGAAAATTTTAGATCTTTTTTGGCCTAGTTCACCACTAATTTCTTGGCCTAATTTATTTTTCAAAAAATTATTTGATATTTTTTATTCATTATAGAGTTGAAAAAAACATTTTAACCCACATGAAATTCCTTGAAAATTTCTCGATGTTCTATGGTCAATTCGAATTATTCTAATTTCACCTCAATTTTTCTTCTGATCATGCCACATATAACATTCTAGGTTTCCCACTCTAAACCCTTCATTGATGGATAATCTCTTTGGTTTTATTCTTTATGTTTCATGTTTAGGCCTCATAATCTGACTTCGACTTAATTCCTTATTAAATCCATTTTCTTTCCTATTTCATCCAGTTCACAGTTTTCATGTCTAGTTCATAGTATCTGGGTTTGGGTGTTATAACATTCCTTACTCTTTTAACTTTATGATAATTTACTTTTACTTTCACCTACCCTTTCTTGTATACTAAGATAGTATTTATACGAGACTTACATTGAATGTCTTTTCCAAAATTAATGATCCCTTGGTATTTCTATTTCGAACAACATAACCAAGACCCTATTGGTTATGTGAGGTTATTACATAACTTTATTGCTTCTCTATTATGTAATTCATCCCTTATTATGGACCGGAAAACTTTGACTACTCACTCGTCACCATCATGATTGTCATCTTATTTAAATTTTGTTTGTCACCCATTTAGTCATTGGAAGCCTTTGTAGTACTCTTCACCATTTAACCAACATATGCATTCCTCGTATGTCCATCTCTTATTGGTCTTTACCCACGTTACTTTAGTTTTTCCACCCACCTTTTTTCTATGATATTCCCATGTGCTAATGTGATCACTTTCATACTTTTCCTTCTAGTATGTCCAGTCGAGCATCCCCCTTTAAGGTTTCCAATCCCTAAAGTAATTACACTTTTGTCATGCCTTGACCCGGTTTGGTCGGAGTCCTGTGATCAACCCGCCACCCTTCCTCGTACTAATCTAGTATTTCTACCAAATAGTCCAAGGAAGGTAAAGGTGTTAGAGTACCGTTTCCATAACAAAGTATACAAAACATAAAAGTTACATTATGGCAGTACCCTTGGCTTTCTCTTCTGGCCTCGGCTCATTTTAGTGAGGTGGTTTTCCTAAAAAAGGTTTAATGGGAGGGGTGAGTTTCTATAACTCAGTGAGTGGGGGGGTAGAGAAGTGAGTTTTTCAAAACAATCAAGTCTATCAAAACATTTTATACTTTTAGTTTTATTAATATGAGTTCATCTCTTCTTAAGCCCTTTCCCTTGCTCGGGAGGCATTTCGACAAGCATTCACACGCCCTTTCTATCATAGAAAGGGATCATATGTTTATAGAATAGTCCCCGACTACTTCACTTGTGGACCGTAGTGTCTTTACCAACAACCTTGATAGAGGTCACTGCCTCTACCCCGAGTTTGAGTGGACATCAATAGTTCGACCCTCAAACCCTAATCATGTTCGCTTGGTGGGAAGAGACCTCATTTCCCCTCCGGCCTTGATCTTAGTACTTCATCATGTCCGCCTTCTAGGACGAGACCTCCTTTCCCCTACTGCCTCGGTCTCAGTGTGCAAGAAGCTATCAAACCTTTTTGGCATACTGGATGTCAAACTGCCCTTATGCATCCTTTGATCATCCAACAACCCTTGGTACCCATCAACAACCCCTCTTGAGCATCTAGATGCTCCTAGATTCCTCATGCATGCATACAACAATTTTAATCCATTAACCATGCTCTTTGGTGCCAACGGTCCAAGAACCCTGACACTTGACCTAGCTAGTAGCTATTTGCCTTGACCGGCCCATTGACCTGGTCTAGGCGCACCGCCACTAGCCCATCGAGCCTTGTCAGTTTTGTCTTAACCCCATGGCAAATCACAAAACAATTCTAGTTTTTCTAAGAGTTTTCATGGTTCTTACAATTCATTTTTGTCTACGGGTCCAACCCGTGACCATCGGCCTTGGGCCCACTTCATGAGTTTTCCAAAACTGGGCCTTCGACCCTGTCATTTTCAAATTCGAGGCTTATAGACTATTAGAATGATGCTAGCTCCTATTAGGAACATCTCCCAGAATGTTTGAAAAATCAATTTTCCTCATGGATCCAATTTTCACAAACTCCGATCATAGAGAATGGGCAAATTGGAAAATTTACAACTCCTGAGTTACTCAAATAGTCATAAAAATCTTGGAAAGGTACCTTAGGACAATTTGGGAAAGAAAACTGGTTCAGGTGAACTAGATTCGAACCGGTTTGGACCAGTTTGAACCACTATTGAACTGGTTACTAAATTTATTTTTCTAGGTGATTTAGAAAATTCAAATATGAGATTTGAGGCCACCATTTGATAGAGAATGAATTTAGATGAATTTAGAAATTTTTAATTTTTAAAAACTTGGTCGAATCAAGCTTGAACCGACCTATTTAAGCATTGAACCTGGTTCAAACTGGTTCGGTCCGGTTCAAAACAGTGTCGTCTTCTTCTTTCAGATGATAGCATTATTCACTCACCGAAAAATTCAACAGGGCCAGCGAAGAAGAAATGTTTCCATTCAGTATATTTCAGACCATGAATGATTGATATTAAGGTGCCAAATGGACGACCGGAAAGTCCCCGAGCTCCCTATAGAAAGAGCCCCTCTCCATTTATCCTCCATACACCTGAAAAACCTCACTCTCTCCTAACTACTCAATTTTTTGATGAAGCTCGAACTAGAGCTTTGATATAGGGTCTTTTTAGAGCCAAAGAAGGCATGGTCGGGTTCCTTAGACTTGGGGAGAAGTCAGCTACACGGTGGTAGTCTCCAATTGCTCTGAGGGTCGCCGGAGAAGCGTCGACGTGATCGAACAAAGAAGCAGCTTTGATGAACTGAAGCTGCCCTATTTCTGTCGAGCTGAAATCTACCAATTCGAGCCCTCCTCAGGCCAAACCAAGCTCTCCCAACTCCTCCTGAGCCCTCCTACGACCAAATTAGAGCAGAAAGGTAAGCCAATTTGGCACCCTTCTATGAATTCTGATTGGTGCTAGAGAGAGAACCGACAGATTTTTACTAACCAAATTTTCCCTCAATTTGACATGAACTGAGGTTATTCTTGATTCTAGGAGTAACATCAAGATGAGAGCTATTTGCCCAAATTGAAATCTTGGATCGTCGCAGCCCCGACGGTAAGCTTTTGGAGCTTTCTTTCTCTATGTTCAATTTTCTAGCGAAGATGTGTTTAAGCTCGTTCCGACATCAAATCATGCGATTCAATGTGCAATGGAATCGTATGGAGGTGTAGAAACTTAAATCTAACTTCAATGTCAACAATTAATCTCATTTGATTAGTCAATTTGATAAATTCAAATTCGGCCAAGTTGAAAGGATGAATTTGGTGGAAATTTTGAGGCTTTCAAAAATTCAAGGACTAAAGTGCAATTTCCTAAACTTGAGGGCCAATTGGGCATGATAAAGATGTTGGAGGACCAATTGGTCAATTTTTGGGGTGAAATTTACATTTTTTTAAAGTAGGGGCAAAATGATAATTTTGGAAAAATTAGGGTCCAAATTGGAAATTTGGGAAACTTGAACCCCTTCATGAAATTTTGAATAAATTGAGGTCTCAAAGTAAAATTTTGAATTTTTGGGACTCAATTTATGGAAAAATTGGCATTAGGGACCTAAATTAAAAGAAAAAGAACTTTAGGCACCTAATTGCAAATATTTGAAAAGTTGGGTATGATGAACTTTCTGGAAGGAAGTAGAAAACTCATTCATCGATTATAAGCGGAGATTTCCTCACACCCGGTTGGTGTGATGGATGGCTAAAAGATTATTTTTTTTTGGAAGTGCTCTCCCTTGATTGTGTGCCATTGCTTAACCTTTTTGATGGGAGCTCGAATAGATTAGATAGGTCAGAGGCCTCAAATTTAGAACTTGTGGGCTAATGTAAACCTCACTCTTTGGAATTTAGGAAAACTGGGAAAGAACTGGTCAAACCGAGTGAGAAAATTGAACTAGTTCACAAACCAAATTTTTGAGGAACGGGCAAATTGGAGAAATTACAACTCCTATGTGATCTAAAAAGCTTCATAAACCTTGGAAAATAACTTTAGAACCAATTGGGAGAGAAAAACTAGAATGATTCAAGTGAACTAGATCCAAATCGGATTGAACTGATTTATGAACCAAAATTGATAGAGAGAGGGAAACCAGGAAAATTATGGATTCCAATTGACCTAAAGAGTCACATATGTCATGAAAAAGGACTTATGATTGAATTGAAGATGAAAACCAAACCGGTTCAGGTGAACCGGATTGAATGGGTTTAGATAGGTTTGAACCACTATTGAACCTAATTCTAAATTCATTTTCTAGATGGCTTAAAAAATTCAAATTTGAGATTTCAGACCACCATTGGATAGAAAAGGAATTTAGATAAATTTAGAAATTTTTAGATTTGAAAAA
This sequence comes from Trapa incisa, assembly GCA_030064435.1. NCBI lineage: Eukaryota > Viridiplantae > Streptophyta > Magnoliopsida > Myrtales > Lythraceae > Trapa > Trapa incisa. Next base: position 23,756,861 of record CM057779.1, read on the forward strand.
TTTGGTCGAATCGGGGATAAATTGACCGATTTAAGCTTTGAACCTAGTTTGGACCGATCCGGTCTAGTTTGGAATAGTATCATCTTCTTCCTTCAGATGACAGCATTGTTCACTCACTGAAAAGTCGAAGGATCATAGGCAAAGAGGAAGCATTTCCGTTCAGTACGTTTCAGGCCATCATTGATAGTCATAAAGGTGCCAATCAAACAACCGACAAGTCCCCGAGCTCCATATACAAAGAGCTCATCTCCATTCATCATCTCCACACCTGAAAAACTCAATCTCTCTGAGCTGCTTAGTTTTATGGTGAAGCTCGAACTAGAGCTCTGATATAGTGTCATCTTTTAGCTAAAGAAGGTGTGGTTGTGTTACTTAGAATCGGGAAGAAGTCATATACACGGTGGTAGGCTTAGTTCGATCCAAGGGTCGCCGGAGAAGCGTCGACATGATCGAACAGTGAAGCAGCTCTGACGGACCGAAATTGACCTATTTTGGCCGAGTTGAAATCAGCCAATTTGAGCCCTCCTTAGGCCAAACCAAGCTGTCCCAACACCTCTTCATCCCTCTTATGGCTGAATTAGAATTGAATGGTAAGCCAATTCAGCTCCCCTCTATAATTTCCAACTGGTGCTAGAGTGAGAACCGACATAATTTCGATGATAGAATTCTCACCCAATTTGGCATCAATTGATGCAATTCTTGATCCTAGGAGGAACCTTAGGATGAGAGCTATATGCCCAGATTGAAAGCTCAGACCGCCACGCTTTCGACAGTGAGCATTTGAAGCTTTCTCTCTCTACATTCTATTTTTCGACGAAGCTCCGTTTGAGCTCGTTCCTGCATCAAAACTTACGATTCAAAGTGCAATTGAATCGTATGAAGATGTAGAAACTCTAATTTAACTTCAATTTCAACAATTAAACGTGTTTGATCGGTCAATTTGATGAAATTAAATTCGGCTGTGTTAGAAAGTTGTAATTGGGGGAAAAGATGGGTAAAGTTGGGGATTTCAAAAATTTGAGGAACAAATGCAATTTTATAAAATTGAGTGTCAATTAGGTATGATAAGAGTCTTAGGGGACCAATTGAGCAACTTTTAGAATTTTTGGGGTAAAACATAGCATTTTTGTAAAGGAAGGTCAAAATGGTAATTTTGGAAAAATAGGGGGCCAAATTGTAAATTTGGGAAAATTTAACTTTTTTCATGAAATTGAATAAATTGAGGTCCCAAGGGGAATTTCAAAAGTTTTGAGACTTAATTTGGGAAAAATCGACAATTTGGGGCGTAAAGTAAAAGAAAAGGAAGTTTAGGAACCAAATTGCAAATATTTGAAAACTTGGATATTTTATTCATTTATAATGAATGAAGGTTATCAAGTCATGTTCATTTCGTGTAGTAACAAGAGATATCTAGAACGCTAGTTGAGATTGAGCTCGCAAGGGACAAAAAATCAACTTAGAGGAATGCACTTATTGGGTGAGTGAGATTTTTATATCATACATGGTGGGGATGATAAGGATATTAGAAATGAAAACTCATTGCTAAGTAGTATTTTAAACATCACATGTGAGAGGAGTGATGTGAAAATCACGCATAAAAAAACTACTTACTAGTGTAAGTAGATCATACCCGATTGGTATGATGAAACTTCCTTGAAGGAAGTGGAAAACCTATTCATTGGTTATGAGCGGAGATGTTCTCCTACTCGGTTGGTATGATGGATCGTTGAAAAGTATTTTGTCAGAAGTGCTCTCTCCTAATTGTGAGCCACTACTTAAACATTTTGGAAGACCTTCTTGACGGGAGCTCGAATAGCTCTGTTAGGTTGGAGGCCTAGATTTTGGAACTTGGGGGCTAATATGCCCAATTTTGAAAATCTCGAACAATGGGCCCTAGGCCAATTGGCACGAGCAGGAGCTCGTAAAGAAACATGATTTATATGCCATGAAAAGTTAAGTAGATGAATTGTTTGGCCATGGTACCAAAACAGGACCGACATACTCAGTCAACTAGCGGTAGTGCAACATGGTAGGTTTCTGGATTAGTCAAGACAAACAGTTACGGGTCGAGTTGAGGGTCAGGTCCATTGGACCAGTGGCACGACAGATTATATGGTATTATGTGTTGTGCATGCATTATGTTTACGGGACCTTCAAGACACCCACGAGGGGTAGTGATGCTTCCCACGACTCTGGACAAGCTGGTGGATATAAGGGCAGTTAGTCGTACCGGAAGTCTTGTAAAGCTCAGAGTAGCTTCAAGCACATGAGACCGGAGTGGGGACAAGATGAGGTCTCTGTCCTCATATGGACACGAAGATTTGTTATGGGGTTAAGGGTCGAATTTCACGAACATCCACTCATTCTTAGGGTAGAAGTGGATATACTTCTATCTAGGTGGTCAGTAAAGTCACTCCGACGCCACAAGTGAGTTCAATGGATGATTTGACGCCACTAGTGGGTTCAATGGACAGGTTGGCCTGTGATTGTGTGTTTTACGTTCATGATGAAGGATGTGTGTTGTGTGATGACACACCATGTTAATAAGAAATAATTTTTTTAAACCGATATTGATGATGGGAAAATTTAAAGAAATTAAGGAGTATGGCACACTCCAGTTTTAGAAAACTATTTTTCATAAAACTTAAATTTTTTTAATACCCATTCACTGAGTTGTAGAAACTCACTCCTCTTTTTATCCCTTTTCAGGATATAAAGAAAATGACTAGGGATAACACCAAACCTTACCCTCTATCTTGTATGCTTGATCTCTTTTAAGCTTGCATTTTATTTGATATATGTCTTTCCAGGGGAACAAGGTTAAAAGTATGCGTGGCTCCACTTGAGTTAAAGGAGGAAATTCCTTTTAAACCAAGAGAGCGGCGGGTTGATCATGGGGATCCGACCAAACCGGGTCAGGACATGACAACTAGAGAGGTATCAGAGCCTAGTTCCCTTGAAACATTATCAATATTATGCCTGACATTAATCAGACTATAAACTATCGTATAGGATGGAGAGTCCCTACGAGCTTCACAGTGAAATCCAGTCCTCCACCTATAACCCTGAAAAAGACACCCAACCCAAGGGAGGAAGTCGTACAAAGGTTTTTAAAGGGCGAGAAACGAGTACCCAATGACATGTTGGAAGACCACCAAAAACTGGTAAGAGCCTTACTTGAACCGGAAGGTATCATATACCCTCCTCCCAAATAAGATGAACCAGTATCACCTCCTAGACGTCTCCAACCCCTCTTCCTCCAGTCCCACAACAACCAGAGGAGAATCGAACCGAGAAGGAGGCATGGGATAATTATTGGGATGCGTATGCCACCTTCATGAAAGTCCACCAAGTACCTCCACCTACTTAACCTGGCTTCAATCCCTCCCAATGGGTGAAGTCGACCTATGAGTGTGAGGTTGTTGTACTAAGGCGATACGGATTGGAGGCCATATATGAAATTTGTCCTATTAGGGAACACGAATGGACCCCAACCAATTACTCAGAGCCTTCTGACTAAGAGTCTCACAACTGTTCTAGGGTTAATTCTAGTCCTATGACCGCACGGGATTAGGGGGTAGAAAATTTCTGTAATAAGCTAAGTATGGAAAGGAAATATTTTTTGAATGAATGAAAGTAAAAGATTTTGTTTAAACCTCTAAGTTCTTTGATAAATTCAAAACAAAAAAGTATGATAATAAAAAAAAATTAAATTAAAGGTAAGAAATCACCTAAGGAAGAAAAGAAGGTTATTTATAATTAATCTCAGCCGACTTACCCTTGGAATAAGATAAGGAGGAATCCATCTAAGGGGGATCTTATGAAAAGGAAAAAGAAGTTGGAACAAAGGGAAGTAATCATCAAAGAGTATATATTCATGGAGAGTCTAAGGAGTTAAAGATAGGCTTAGGGAATGAAGAGTAAGGAAAAATAAGGAGGAGTAGAACATTCCAAAGGGAACCACAAGAAAAGAAGCTGATCGAGAATAAAAAGAAATAAGCACAGAGACCACCAAGGAAAGATGGGAAGAAAGTACAATAATAAGAAGGACTAGGTGTAACAACTACCCATAAAGAACTAAGATATAGTTCCTTAGGAACTCCGTAAGATAGGGAGACTTGTGGAAGGCAAAGGTATGGACCAAAGGAGGAAGAAAAATAGGAGTGGATGAATCATAGAAGATGCTTAAGTTAGGTGAAGATTTAAAAGAGAGAATTTCTAAAGAACGGTAGGATGATTAAACAAAAGAATCCCAAAATGGAAGACACTAGAAGGAGGATGGAAGTAGGAAGTTGGATCGAGGAAGGAGAAAGCTCCAGATCAAGAAAAGCAATCGAGGAAATGCCACAAAACCGGAGCCGAAATGAGGACCATAGTAAGAAGTCTGAGTGGCTAAGTGAGTGCTTTGGAGGTTAAATATGATCTATCGTAAGAAGACATGGTAACCCAAATAGACATTTTAGATGGATTCAATTGAAGGGAATAACTATTATTGACCAAATTATTCAGAGGAGTAAAATGAAGCTCTAATAAGAGATGGGGAGTAGTAAAAGAATACACTCTAGCAAGAAGTATGAGTGGCTGAGTGAGTGCTTTGGAGGTTAAATATGATCTATCGTAAGAAGACATGGTAACCCAAATATAAATTTTAGATAGACTCAATTGAAGGAAATAACTATTATTGACCAAATTATTCAGAGGAGTAAAATGAAGCTCTAATAAGAGATGGGGAGTAGTAAAAGAATACACCCTAATCAAGACAAAGGGAGGAATACCAAGGACACGAAGATTTGGAAGGATTGGACACAATAAGGATGAGAGGCCCACCTTAAAGGAATAAACAAATGTTGGAGCAAGTGGGAATGAAGCAAGATAAATGAAAATTACTCATAGATCCGAAGAGTAAAATGTAATCTGGTGAAAATAACGACAAAAGACATTCAAGAATTAAATAATTGTAGTGGTAAAACCAGAAGGAAATCCTGGGAGAGAGGGAATGTGAAGCTCACCAAAAAAAGGAATCTTGGGAAAACATAGGTGTATCAATGAAGAGGAAATGAAACCATCGGAATAGGAAAGAGAATAAGCTCCTCAAGAACAAGATGCTGGAGATGAAAGGATCAAGAGCAAGAGGAAGGAAATCGTTAAGATCCAAGGGATAAGTCAAACCCAGGTAACGTGTAAGTAGGAGGACAACATCAAAAGATGCCATATGAGTAAGAAAGGAACTAATTCAGAATAAAGAATAGTGGGAGGATCATTGATGAGAGTAAGAATGGATTTGGAAAGAGAAGAGATCTTAAAGAGGAAGGATGCCAATGGGAATGAGGAATGAATTAAGACATCAAGAGTTTTAATATGTTAGTGAGTGTCAGGAAGTTCAAGGATTTGAAGGTTGAATGACAGAATAAAGAAGTTTGGAAAAGAATAGTAAGTATGGAAACCAATACAGTTATTGTGACATTAAGTCAAAGACATCACGAAAAATGTCATGCGGCAAGGGGCATGTAAACCCAACTGACTCAGGGAAATACGACTTAGGCAAGGAAACGTCTATGACTAAGGCATAACGAAATCAAGCATAAAGGTGATAACCAAAGAATGAGGAAGGGATCCATGCAGGATGAAAAGGTGACAAACACCAAAATCTATCGAAGAAAAATTATCAAAACTCATAGTTCTAAAATTTTGTTTAAAAAAGCTTGGAATGGGAAATGGTGCCTTGGGAAGGAAGAATGTAACTAAAGGAAATGATCCCAGATCATCCAAGAAGATATTTTAGGCTAAAGTAAGTTCCATGAAATGAGAAAAGGATGAGAATGAGACAAGAATCTTAGGTATGTGATGAAAGAGATGAATTAAAACAATCAAGAAGGTTGTAAGACGATAAAATTGAAAATTTACATATTAATAAAAAGTTTAAGTCAATATGCAAAAAGTGTGAAATATGTTTTGGGGGAAAAACTCCTAAAAGGATGGGAGAGTTGTAAACCCTGCTCTTTGGAGTTAAGGAAAACCGGGAAAAAACTAGTCAAACCGAATGAGAAAACCGAACTGGTTCACAAATCCGATTATTGAGGAACATGCAAATTGGAGAAATTACAACTCCCATGTAACCGAAAAAAACCATGGAAAAGAATTTAGAACCAATTAGGAGAGAAAAACTAGACTGGTTCGGGTGAACCGGATTCGAACCTGATTGAACCAGTTTATGAAACTAAGTCAATTTATGAACTAGAACCGAAAGAGAGAGGGAAAACCGGGGAAATTACGGATTTCAAGTTACCTAAAGAGTCACATACGTCATGAAAATAGACTTATGGATGAATTGGAGATGAAAACCAAACCGGTTCAGGTGAACCAGAAGCTAAATTCATATTTTTAGGTGGCTTAAAAAATTCAAATTTAAGATTTGAAATCACCATTGGATAGAAAATGAATTTAGAAATTTTTAGATTTGAAAATTTTGGTTGAATCAGAGGTGAACCGACCAATTTAAGCTTTGAACCCGGTTCGGACCAGTTCGGTTCGGTTCAGAATAGTGTCGTCTTCTTCCTTTTGATGATAGCACTGTTCACTCATGAAAAAGTTGAAGCAACACTGACAAAGAGGAAACATTTCCATTTTGTACATTTTAGGCCATCAATTACTATCATAACGATGCCAAACAGAGGGTTGATGAGTCCTTGAGCTCTCTATATAAAGAGCTCCTCTCCATTCATCATCTCCACACCTAAAAACCTCTCTCTCAGTTACTTAGTTTTTCGGTGAAGCTCACACCAGAGCTCTGATATAGGATCTTTTCTAAGCCAAAAAAGGTGTGGCTGGGTTACCTAGAACCAGGGAGAAGACAGCTACACGGTGGTAGTCTTCATTTGCTCCAAGTGTCGTCTGAGAAGTGCCGGCCTGATCGAATAGTGAAGTAGCTCCGGTAGACCGAAGCTACCCTATTTTGGCCGAGCTAAAATCGGCCAATTCAAGCCCTCCTCAGGAAAAACTAAGCTCTCCTAACACCTCCTCAACCCTCCTACAACCGAATTAGAACTGAAAGGTAAGCCAATTCGGCTCCTCTGTAATTTCCGACTGGTGCTAAAGAAAGAATCGGCAGAATTTTGATGATAGAATTCTCACCCAATTTAGCATTAATTGATGCAATTCTCGATCCTAAGAGGAACACAAGGAGGAGAGCTATCTAGCTAGATTGAAAGCTTAGACCGCCGCACCCTCGACATTTTGCATTTGAAGCTTTTTCTCTCTACATTCTATTTTCTGGCGAAGATCCGTTTCACATCATTCCCATATCAAAACTTGCAATTCAAAGTGCAATTGAATCGTATGAAGATTTAGAAACTCTAATTTAACTTCAAATTCAACAATTAAATGTGTTTGATCGGTAAATTTGATAAAATCAAATTTGGCTATGTTAGGAAGTTGAAATTGGGGGAAAAGATGGGGAAAATTGGGGATTTCAAAAATTTGAGGGGACCAAAATGTAATTTTATAAAATTGAGTTGTCAATTGGGCATGATAAGAGTGTTAGGGGAACAATTGAGAAAACTTTAGAATTTTGAGGGTAAAACTTACCATTTTTTGTAAAGGATGGGCAAAATGGTAATTTTGGAAAAGTTGGGGGCCAAATTGGAAATTTGGGAAAATTGAACTTTCTTATGAAATTGAATAAATTGAGGATCCAAGGGAAATTTTAAAAGTTTTGGGACTCAATTTGGGGGAAAACTGGCAATTTGGGGCCTAAAGTAAAAGAAAAAGAACTTAGGGACCAAATTGCAAATATTTGAAAAGATGTATGTTTTAGTCATATATAATGAATGAAGGTTATCAAGCCAAATGATAATGAACAAAAATTTTCATTTCATGTAGGAAGGCGAGATATCGAGAACCCCAGCTGAGATTAAGCTCACAAGGGATGAAAAATCGACTTAGAGGAATACACTGCACTTATCTGGTGAGTGGGATTTTTATATCATACTCGGTTGGGATGATAAACACCTCGGAAATGAAAACTCACTCCTAAGTGGTATTTTAAACATCACACCTGAGAGGAGTGATGTGAAAATTATGAATAAAAAAACTACTTACTAGTGTAAGTAGATCATACCCGGTTGGTATGATGAAACTTCCTTGAAGGAAGTGGAAAACCTGTTCATTGGTTATGAGCGGAGATGTTCTCCTACTCGGTTGGTATGATGGACAGGTGAAAAGTATTTTGTTGGAAGTGCTCTCCCCTGACTGTGTGCCACTACTTAAACAATTTGGGAGACCTTCTTGATGAGAGCTCGAATAGCTCTATTAGGTCGGAGGCATTATTTTTGGAACTTGGGGGCTAATATGACCAATTTTGAAAATCTCGAACAGTGGGCCCTAGGCCAGTTGGCATGAGTAGGAGCTCGTAAACAAACATGATTTATATGTCATGAAAACTTAATTAAATGAATTGTTTGGCCATGGTACCAAGACAGGACTAACATACTCAGTCAACTAGTGGGAGTGGGACATGATAGGTCTCAGAGGGTCAGAGCCATTAGACCAATGGCACCACAAATTATATGTTATTTTGTGAAACTATTGATTGTGGATGCCCTATGTTTACAGGACCTTCAGGATGCCCAAGAGTGGTAGTGATACGTCCTAGGGCTCTGGACGATATGGTGGATATAAGGGCAATTAGTCATACCAAAAGTCCTACGAAGCTCAGAGTAGCTTGAAGTGCATGAGACTAGGGTGGGGACAGGATGAGGTCTCTGTTCTCATATGGACACAGAGATTTATTACGGGATTGAGGGTCAGATGTTGCGAACATCGGCTCATTCTCAGGGTAGAAGTTGACATAATTCTATCTAGGTAGCTGGTAAAGTCTTTCAGACGTCACAAGTGGGTTTAGTGGATAGACTGGCCTACGATTGTGTGTTTTACCTTCATGACACATCGTGGTAATAAGAAATAATTTTTTTTGAAAAACAAAATTGATGATGGAAAAATTTAAAGAAATTAAGGAGCTTGGAACACTCCATTTTTAGAAAACTATTTTTCATCGAACTTAAAATTTTTTTAATACCCATTCATTGAGTTGTAGAAACTCACTCCTTTTTCTATCCCTTCTTAGGAAATAAAGAAAATAACTAGGGATAACACAAAACCTTACCCTTTATAAAGTATGCTTGATCTCTCTTAAGCTTGCATTTTATTTGATATATATCTTTGTAGTGAACAAAGTTAAATGTACGCTTGGCTCCACTTGAGTTAAAGGTGGAAACATCTTTTGAACCAATAGAGCGGCGGGTTGATCACAAGTATTCGACCAAACCAAGTCAGGGCGAGACATCCAATATGCCTAATTTTGAAAATCTCATACACTGAGCCCAAGGCCAGTTGGCATGAGCAGGAGCTCGTAAACAAACATCAACTTAAGCCATGAATATTTTAAATGAATGATATGTTTGGCCATGTTTCTAAGATAGTACAGACATACTCGATGGACTGGTGGATGTGCGATAAGACAGGTCGATGGACCACTCGAGACAAACAATTGTAGGCCGAGTTGAGGGTTGAGGCCATTGGACTTGTGGCACCAAAGATTAATTGGCTTATGAAGAAAACTATTGTTTTGTACATGCACTGTGGTTTGGGACCATCAAGATGCGCAAGGGGGTAGCGATGCGTCCTAGGGGCTACTGGATGATATGGTGGAGATATGGATAGGTTGTCGTGCCAATAGTCACGGAAGCTCGATGTAGCTTCATGCGCATGAGACCGTAGTGTGTGCAAAATGTGGTCTCTATACTCATACGGACATGGAGTTTTCTTTATCGGATTGAGGGTCGGATGTCCCGTACATCCACTCATTCTCAGGGTAGATGTAAACCCCACCCTTTGGAGTTATGGAAAACTGGAAAAAGAACCAGTCAAACCGAGTGAGAAACACCAAACTGGTTCACAAACCGATCATCAGAGAACGGGAAATTTGGGAAATTTACAACTCTCGAGTGACCCAAAGGGTTCATAAAACCTTAGAAAAGAACCTTAGGACAAATTGGAAGAGAAAAACTAGACTAGTTCAAATGAACCGGATCCAACTAGATTGAACCAGATTTTGAGCCGAGTCAGTTTATGAACCGGAATCGATAGAGAAAGGGCAATCTGAGAAATTTATGGATCCCAAGTGACCTCAGGAGTCATAAAAGTTATGAAAAAGGATTTTATGATGAATTGGAGATGAAAACCAAACCAGTTCAGGTGAATCAAATTCGATCCGGATTGAACCATTTTGGACCGGTTTGAACCACTATTGAACCAGATGCTAAATTTATCTTTCTAGGTGGCTTAGAAAATTCAAATTTGATATTTGAGGCAACCATTGGATAGAGATTAAATTACCCCCATATTGATGCAATTCTTGATCCTAGGAGAAACCTCAGGACAAAAGCTATCTACCCATATTGAAATCTCGGACTGCTGTTGCCCCGACGGTAAACTTTAGAAGCTTTCTCCCTCTAAATCCAATTTTCCAGCAAAGCTCTGTTTGATCTCATTCTAGCATCAAATCGCGCCATTTAAAGTGCAGTTGAATTGTGTAAAGGTGTAGGAACTCCAATCTAACTTCAATTTCAACAATTAAACTTATTTCATTGGTCAATTTGAAGAAATTAAATTCAGCTAGGTTAGAAGGTTGAAATTGAGGGAAATATTAGGGAAATTTGGGAATTTTGAAAATTGGAGGGACTAAAGTGCAAGTTCATAAAAATGAAGGTCAATTGGGAATGATAAAGATGTTTGAGGACCAATTAGGCAATTTTTGGAAATTTGGGGCAAAACTAACCATTTTTGTAAAGTAGGGGCAAAATGGTAATTTTGGAAAAATATGGGACCAAATTGGAAATTTGAGACACTTTAACTCCTTTTGTGATTTTGAGTAAATTGAGGTCCAAAGGTGAATTTTAGAGTTTCAGAACACAATTTGGGGAAAAAACCAGCATTTGGGACCTAAAGTTAAAGAAAAATAACTTTAGGGACCTAATTGCAAATAAATGAAAAGTTTGGTTATTTCATTTATTTAGGATGAATGAAGGCTAGTAGGCCAAAGGATAATGAACAAGAATGTTCATATCGTGTAGGGACATGAACTAACCAGAGCGCCAGCTAAGACAAGTTCTCGTGTAAGCAACAAGCCAATTAAGAGGAAATTTACTGCACTATTGGGTGAGTGAGACTTTTATCATCATATCCGATTAGGGTGATGAGCGAATTAAGCTAAAAGCCACTTATCAGTTGTGAGTGAGATTTAATATCATATCCGGTTAGGATGATAAGCACCTTGAAAATGAAAACCCACTGCTAAGTGGTATTTAATCATTACATATGAGAAGAGTGATGTGGAAATCTCGCAGAAAAACTACTTACCGATTGTAAGAAGATCATACATGGGTGGTATTAAGAAACTTCCTAGAAGGAAGTGGAAAACCTGCTTGTCGGTTATAAGTAAAGATGTCCTCATGCTCGGTTGGTATGATGGACAATTGAAAGTTTATTTTGTCAGAAGTGTTCTCCCTTGACTGTGTGCCACTACTTCAAATTTTTGGGAGACCTTCTTGACGGAAGATCAAATAGCTCATATAGGTTGGAGACCTTAGTTTTGGAACTTGGGTGCTAATATGCCCGATTTTGAAAATCTCGAACAGTGGGCCCTAGGCCAATTGGCACGAGCATGAGCTCATAAACGAACATGATTATTAAGCCATGAAAGCTTAATTAAATTAGTTGTTTGGCCATGGTACCGAGACATGACCGACATACTCGATGGATTAGTGACAGTGTGACATGAAAAGTCTTTAGACTAGTCAAGACAAACAACTGCATGTCTAGTTGAGGGTCGGGGCCGTTGGACTAGTGGCACCACAGATTATATGGCTTATGTGAATAACTATTGATTTGTGCATGCACAGTGTTATGGGGCCTTCAAGACGCCCAAGAGGGGTAGTGATTCATCCTAGGGCTATGGACGACCTGATGGAGATAAGGGCAATTATTCGTACCGGAAGTCTTGAGAAGCTCGACATAGCTTCATTGCGCATAAGACCGTGGTGGGGATGGGGTGAGGTCTCTATCCTCATACGAACATAGAGTATTTTTAGTTTGAGGGTAGGACGTCAGAGATGTTCACTCAGACTTCAGGTAGAAGTCATAGACTTCTATTAGGGTGGATGGTAAAGACGATCCGATCCACAAGTGGGTGTAGTCTGCGCAACTGCATCTCGCGAATGTGTGTGATCCCTCCATGATGAAGGGTGTGTGTTGTTTGTTAAACACACCGAATATGAAAATGGGAAAGAGGTTATGAAAATCGTAGAAAGAATTTGAGAATCCTTGGAAATGAATTGGGAAACCTTGGAAAATGATTTTGATAAACCGAAATTTGAAGAAAAGCATTTTTATGAAATAAGGAGTCTGGCACACTCCAATTAAAGAAATTGATTTTTGTGAAAACTCTCACCCAACACTCATTCATCGAGTTGTCAAACTCAACCCCTCCATTTTACCCCTTTTTAGGAAATCAAATGAAAACCAACCTTAAAAATGCATGTTTGAAAAATTTATATTAAGTTTTGATTAATTTATTCCAGTAAAGGTACAAGTAAGAAGGACGCCTTACTCCCCATAGTTTAGAAGAGGGGAAGTCCCTAAATAAACCAAGAGAGTGGCCGGTTATTCACGGAGATCCAACCAAACCGGGTTTGGGTGTGACAACTTGAGTGGTATTAGAGCCTGTTTCCTCGAATTCATTATCAAAACTATATAACATAGTAACTAAGGGAAAATTTTAAAATTCTACAAATGGCTCCTAGGAGAGAAACCAAGAAAACTTGGATTGACGTTACCAACAATACCCAACACTATATCCCCGTAGGGAAGATCACGCTAAAAATACCTAAGAATTCTCAAAGAACCAAGAGACATTAATGTGAAGTATCTAGGAGGATGGTGCTAGGACCTGTTGAGGTTACAACTCTAAAGGGAGCAAATCCTAAAGCTAGAAACACCAGCAATGGGCGTAGAACCTTACCTAGGGGTATGCTTATCAAGAATTCCATAACTACCTATCTACACTGTTGCCACTTTTTGTAATAGGGCTAAAACCCCAACATTTTGTACTACTTTATCTATGAAGTACTTAAAATTTCTAAAACCATGTCTCTCAAATGATGTGATCTTGCTAGGAAGCCGACCCTAAGAAAAGTGACCATACAAACTCGCGTTACCATAGAAAGTAAGGAGAATCCCCTTTCCAGTTGAGGAAACTGAATAAGAGAAATAAAGAAAATCTAGGAGGATTGAGAGACCGATCCATTGATAAAGAAGACCCAAGGTGTTTAACTCAAGGACGGCAAAACACTAGACCACCAACAATCCCCTAGAAAGACCTTGAAATGCTTGAAGTCAAGGAGGAACCACATCGGTCCATGCAAGAAATAACATGATATGGTATTATGATATGTAGTTAAGGACTATTCCACACCCCATGGACTGATGGCAATGCCTCCTAAGGACCACACCGACTATCAAAGTCTAAGGTAAGACCGAAGGCCAAAAAAAACTATGGAGCGAGTTAGGTAAACTATTCACAAGGAGGATAAGAAATAACGAGGTAAAGGAGGGATATTCAAACTTCTTCTTAAAAAGGTCAACCATAGAGGAATACCACAAGAATAGAGGTAAGGTATATGAGACGTTTAGAACCCCCTCAGAAAGGGGCAAACACAAAAAACATCCTCCGAAATTTCCAGGGTAGGATACAGTAAGACTTAAGAAGAGAAGAAACGTGTTATGGAAAGGAACTCTGAAGGGATGCATACGACTAAGTACCCTTTGAAGGGATCATTGATTGGTGGATGGATATAACGTGGAATGCAAGGAACCAACCCGTCATTAGAAACTTCTCGAAGGAAGGATGTATTGGAGGCCAAGTATGACTTGCTTTGGAAAGAGAAAAATAGACAAATAATGTTTCCAAGAGAACCTAGTAGAAAGAAGCAACTAGTAATAATAGGATGGGCATGAAAGACAAGTGATACAACTATCCAGACAATTGGACAAGAAAAATAGTAGAAATGAGGTAGTTAACGAACTGATCTTTGGGAGAACCACAGATTTAAAACACGATAAGGAAGGGAGAAATGAAGAGGCCAAAATATTGAAAAAGAAGGATGAAGGAAATCCTTAAAGAGATTAATGGCCAATATCGAATTTATGATCAAAAGCCATGAGTTGGTTAAGTGAGCCTCTCAAAAGATGATCAATGGATTTATGAAACCAGAAGGATGTGAGCTCTCCCTAAAAGAAATAAACATATACTTGAGTACAAGTAAGAATGAGTGGACTACCCATAATAAGGAAATAAAGGAAAGAACATCCGAGAAATGTTGGGAAAGTAAGCCCTCCAAATAAGATGTGGTTAAGGAGAAATAACAACGATCAGTGAGATGGGTCGTAGTCCACACATGCATAATGAAGCCTAAAGAGTGGATGGCTGAGCATAGTGTGAAGTGCATGAAATAAGACCGATAATAAGAAGTATATCAAGTATGGAATAAGGAATGATAAGAAGTTTGAGCATGTAGCTCCTAAGATGGAAGTTTTTACTACGAGGGACATAGTAGAGAACGAAATCTAAAGAAGGGAACTTTCCCAAGCAAAGGAATCGACACATATAACAAAGGCGATTAATTTGGAATAAAGAATCATGAAATGATCATGAGTAAGTAAAAGTGGATTAAGGAAAAAGGAAAAAAAATACTTGAATAAAGAATGCCAAGGACATAAGAAGGAAAGAAACCCAGTTTGTTGGTAAACCATCGGGAAACCAAATAATTTGAACCGGGAAGACCCAATAAGGAGGTTGGGAAGGGACAAGTGGGTAAGGAGAATTGACACGATTAGGTAAATTGATTTGATAAAAGTAAAGGTAGTCAAGGAATACTACCAAACGAAAAGAGGGATGAAGTTATACAATCCCTGAAAGGTTGGAAAGTTGAGAATGACCCTCAAAGAAGTGTTCTAGCAATCTAATAAACTGAGAAAAGTTCTAGAAAATGTTATGCTATAAGGGGTATGTAAGCCCAACAGTCTTGAGGAAAATATGATTCAAAGTAAAGAAGAGTGAGTTAGTAAGCATGACAAGGTTAAACATAAAAGTTGGACAGAAGTTATAATAAACAATGGATGGAGGAAGGGTCGAAATAGGACAAAAAAGTGATAACACCGAAACCCATGAAAAATAAGTATGTAGTGCATGAAAGGACACTCAGTTAAGGGTTTCGATGATAAAGAGAATAACTAGATAGAAGAATGATTGAACATCATGGAACTCTCGGACCCGAAATTTTGAGTAAAGAACCTCAAGAGAAAGGATTATGCTTTAAGGATAGAGGAGCGTGAAATCAAGGATATAGTCTTAAACCCTCGAGTAAAGTGTGCCAAGCTTGAGTGAGCTCCATGGAATTGATAATGAGATGGAAAAGAAAATTTATAAGGGTGTGTTATACCGGGACTAATTGGAAGTAACTGAGAAGGTTGTATACCAATAAACAACAGGTTGATATCAAAGGGAAGTCTTTTCCAATACGAAGGATGTTGGATAAGTTTTGGGGATGAAACTCTTAAAAGGAGGGGAGAGTTGTAAACCCTGCCCTTTAGAGTTAAGGAAAACCGGGAAAAGAATCGGTCCAACCGAGTGAGAAACACCGAATCGGTTTGATCATTAGAGAACAAGCAATTTGGGATATTTACAACTCCCAAGTGACCCAAAGGGTTCCTAAAACCTTGGAAAGGAACCTTAGGACAAATTGGAAGAGAAAAATCAGATCGGTTCAAATGAACCAAATCCAACTAGATTGAACCAATTTATGAACCGAGTCGGTTCATGAACCAGAATCGATAGAGAAAGGGAAAACTAGGAAATTTATGGATCCCAAGTGACCTAAGGAGTCATAAAAGTCATGAAAAAGGAATTTAGGATGAATTGGAGATGTAAACCAAATCGGTTCAAGTTAACTAGATCCGAACTGAATTGAACCGGTTTGGACCAGTTTGAATCACTATTAAACCGAATGCTAAATTTATTTTTCTAGGTGGCTTAGAAAATTCAAATTTGAGATTTGAGGCCACCATTGGATAGATAATGAATTTAGTAATTTTTAATTTTTAAAAATTCGGTCGAATCGAGCCTGAACCGACCAGTTTATGCTTTGAACCCAGTTCAAAATGGTCTGGTCCGGTTCAGAATAGTGTCGTCTTCTTCCTTCAGATGATAGCACTATTCACTCACCGGAAAATCGAACAGCACTGACGAAGCTGAAAAGTCTCTGGCAAGGGAGTTTCAGGCAATGAATGACTGCCATTATGGTGCTAGTTGGAAGACCAAGAAGTCCCTGAGCTTCCTTTATAAAGAGCCCCTCTTCATTCATCCTCTCCATACCTAAAAACTCCATTATCTCTCAACTTCTCCATTTTTCGGTGAAGCTTGAACCAGAGCTTCGACATAGGGTCTTTTTTGAGCCAAAGAAGGTGTGGTCAGGTTCTTTAGAATCGGGGAGAAGTCAGCTACCCGATAGTAGTCTCCATTTACTCCAAGGGTCGCCGAAGAGACATCGACATGATAGAACAATGAAGTAGCTCCAGCGGACTAAAGCTGCCCTATTTTGGCCGAGCTGAAAATGGCCAAATCAAGCCCTCCCAACACCTCCACAACCCTCCTAGGGTTGAATTAGAGCGGAAAGGTAAGCCAATTTGGCTCCCCTCTGTAAATTCCTATCGATTCTAGAGAGAGAACCTGCAGAACATCGATGGCTAAATTCTCATTCAATTCAGCATCAATTAATGCAATTCTTGATCCAAGGAGTAATCTCAGGATGAGAGATATTTGACTAGATTGAAAGATCGGACCACCGCGCCCCCGACGGTAAACTTTCGAAGCTTTCTCTCTCTATTTCCAATTTTTCGATAAAGGTCCGTTTGAGATCATTCCGACATCAAATCACACGATTCAAAGTACAATTGAATCATATAAAGGTTTAGGAACTGCAATCTAACTTCAATTTCAACAATTAAACTCATTTGATCAGTCAATTTGATGAAAAAAAATTTGGCTGAGTTAGAAGGTTGAAATTAGGGGAAACATTGGGGGAAATTTAGATATTTCAAAAATTCGAGGGACTAAGGTGCAATTTCATAAAATTGAGGGCCAATTGGGCATGATAAAGATGTTTGAGGACCAATTGGGCAATTTTTAGAATTTTTGGGGCAAAACTTACCATTTTTTAAAATAGGGGCAGAATGGTAATTTTGAAAAAATTGGATACCAAATTGGAAAAATTGGATACCAATTTGAGAAAATTGGATACCAATTTTGAGTAAATTGAGGTACTAAGGTAAATTTTAATGTTTCAGAACTCAATTTGGGGGAAAACCAACATTAGGGACCAAAACTTAAAGAAAAATAACTTTGGGGACATAATTGCAAATAAATGTAAAGTTTGGTTATTTTATTCATTCGGGATGAATGAAGGCTATTAGGCCAAAGTATAATAAACAAGAGTGTTAATATCATATAATAACATGAAGTACCGAGAACGCCAGCTAAGACAAGTTCGCGTGAAGGCAACAAGCTGGTTAAGAGGAAATTCACTGTACTATCGAGTTAGTGAGACTTTTAATATCATACTTGGTTGGGGTGATGAGCGAATTAAGCTAAAAACCACTTATCGGTTGTGAGCGGGATTTAATATCAAACCCGGTTGGGATGATAAGCACCTCAAAAATGAAAACCCACCGCTAAGTTGTATTTTAATCATCACATCTAAGAAGAATAATGTAGAAATCTAACGGAAAAACTACTTACCAATTGTAAGTAGATCATACCTAGTTGGTATGATGAAATTTCCAGGAAGGAAGTGAAAAACCCGCTTGTTGATTAAATGCGAAGATATACCCAATTGGTATGATAGACAATTGAAAGTTTATTTTGTCGGAAGTGCTCTCCCCTGACTTTGTGCCACTACTTAAAATTTTTGGGAGATCTTCTTTATGAGAGCTCAAATAGCTCATATAGGTTGGAGACCTCAATTTTGGAACCTAGGTGCTAATATGCCCGATTTTGAAAATCTCGAACAGTGGGCCCTAGTCCAGTTGGCACGAGCACGAGCTCGTAAACAAACATGATTATTAAGCCATGAAAACTTAAGTAAATGAGTTGTTTGGCCATGGTATCGAGACAGGACTAACATACTCGATGGACTAGAGACAGTGCGACATGACAAGTCTTCGGACTAGTCAAGACAAACAGCTGCAAGTCTAGTTGAGGGTCAGGGCCGCCGGACCAGTGTCACCATAGATTATATGGCTTATGTGAAAAACTGTTGATTTGTGCATGCACTGTGTTACGGGAGCTTCAAGACGCCCAAAAGGGGTAGTGATACATCATAGGGCTACGGACGACCTAGTGGAGATAAGGGCATTTTTATGAAATAATGAGTGTGGCACACTCCGATTAAAGAAATTAATTTTTGTGAAAACTCTCACCCACACCCATTCATTGAGTTGTCGAACTCACCCCTTCCCTTTGACTCCTTTTCAGGAAACCAAGGGAATACCAACCTTAAAGATTTATCAGTAGCCAAACCTTAAGGCAGGTATGTAAAATTTATATTAAGTTTTAATTAATGTTATTCTAGGAAAGGTACAGGTAAGAAGGATGCCTCACTCCCCATAGTTTAGAAGAGGGGGAAAACCCAAAATAAACCAAGAGAGTGGTGGGTTGTTATTGGGGATCCGACCAAACCGGGTCGAGCCGTGATAGTAGAAGTGGATGAGCTTCTATCTAGGTGGCCAGTAAAGTCTCTTTGACACCACAAGTGGGTGCAGTAGATGTGCTACCCTGTGAATGTGTGTTCCCTTCATGATGAAGGACGTGTGTTGGTTGATAAACACACCGTTGAGATTAATGATGAGAAATGGTGATGAAAAACTGAGATTTTGAGCATGAAATATTTTAAAGGAAATAAGGAGTCTAGCACAATCCAATTCTAAACTATTTTATTAAAACTTTATTTTTTTTTAAGTTACCTATTCACTAAGTTGTAGAAACTCACCCACCCCGTTTTATCCATTTTTAGGGAGTAGAGAAATGACTTGGGATAGCACCAGGCCTAACCCTTTATTAGGTATGCTTAATTATATTGAGCTTGCATTGTTATTGATGTATGTTATTCCAGGGAACAAGGTTGAGATTTTGCCTAGCTCCTCTTGAATAAAATAAGGGGAAACCCCTCTTGAACCAAGAGAGTGGCGGGTTGATCAGGGGATCCGACCAAATCGTGTTAGGGCGTGACAACTTGAGTGGTATCAGAGCTAAGTTTCCTTGAAACATTATCAATATTATGCCATGACATTAACCAAACTTTAACTCTCATGTAGGGAGGATAATCCCTAGGAAATTCACTGTGAAATCCAATCCTACACTCATAACCCTGAAAAAGACACCTACCCCAAGGGAGACAAGTATTTAGAGATTCTTAAAAGGTGATAAAAGAGTACCCAAGGACATGGTGGAAGATTACCGTAAGCTAGTGGGAGCCTTATTGGAACTAGAAGGCATTACATACCCTCCTCCAAGACAAGAGGAACTTGTACCTCCTCCTAAGAGCCTAACCCTTCCTCCAGCCTCACAACAACCTGAAAGGAATCCAACCAAGAAGGATGCCTAGGATTACTACTGGGATGCATATGCCACCTTCATGAAGGTCCACCAAGTACCCCCTCCTACTTAGTCTAGCTTCAATCCATCTCAATGGATGAAGTGGACGTTTGAGTGCGAGGTCGAGGTACTAAGGTGGTATGGATTGGAGGCCATACATGAAATTCGTCCCATAAGAGAATATGAATGGACCCTAACGAGTTCCTCAAAGCCTTCTGATCAAGAATCCCACAACTATTCTAAGGTTAACTCTCAGCCTATGACCCCAAGGGATTATGGGGTAGAAAATCTCTTTAATAAGCCAAGTATGGCAAGAAAATTTCTTGAATGAATGAAGATAAATTCTTCTTGATAAAACTTCCAAGTTTCCTTGATAAATTCAAATAATAAGTGTATGCTAATAAAGATCACCTAAGGAAGGAAAAATGGGTTATTTCTAGTTAACCTTAACCTTTTAAAATATTTCCTCAAAAGTACAATGAAATTTGGCAAGTAAGAAACTCTTAGAGTTCACCAAAGGATGACGAATCCTAACTAAGGCAAGGAAGGAGAAGGAAGTGAGCATTTAAGAGAAGGGGATTAGTCTAATGAGTTAAGGAAGGGTTAAAAGGATAAGAGTAAAGAAAACAAATATGCTATTCCAAAGAAACCAAAGGAATGGAAGTTGATCAAGAAGAAAAGAAAGAACATTAGGGAGAGTACTTAAGATGTTAAAATAATTAAGATAAGACAAGGAGAAAATATGATAACAAGGAAGCCCCAAGAATAATGTTTATTAGGAAAGAGTTAGAAATCAATAGAGGAAATAGTGCAAAACGAGAGCTGAAATAAAGACCTTAGTAAAAAGTATATAAGTGGATAAGTAATTGCTTGAAGAGGTTATGTAAACCCAGCCCTTTTGAGTTAAGGAAAACCAGGAAAAGAACTAGTGAAACCGAGTAAGAAAACCGAACCTGTTCACAAACTTGTTTATTGGGGAATGGGCAAATTAGAGAAGTTTAACTCCCTTGTGACCCAAAGAGATTTATAAACCTTGGGAAGGAACCTCAAAACAAAGTGGAAGAGAAAAACCAGATCGGTTCGTGTCAATCGGACCGAACTAGATTAAATCGATTTAAAAACCGAGTCGGTTTTTGTACCGGAACCGATAGAGAGATGGTAAACTAGGAATTTTATGAACCCTAAGTGACCTAAGGAGTCATAAAAGTCATGAAAAAGGACTTTAGGATGAATTGGAGATGAAAACCAAACCGATTCAGGTGAACTGGATCCGAACCGGATTGAACTGGTTTGGACCAGTTTGAACCACTATTGAACCGGATTCTAAATTCATTTTTCTAGGTGGCCTAAATAATTCAAATTTGAGATTTGAGGCCACCATTAGATAGAAAATCGAAGCAGCACCGGTGAAGAACAAATGTCTCCGTTCAGTACATTTCAGGCCATTAATGTCTGTCACAAAGGTGCCAAACGGACGGCTGATGAGTCCCCGAGCTCCATATATAAAGAGCCCCTCTCCATTCATTCTCTCCACACCTAAAAAGCTTACTCTCTCTCAATAGCTCCATTTTTCGGCGAAGCTCAAACCACAGCTCCGATATAGGGTCATTTCTGAGCCAAAGAAGGCAAGGTCGAGTTCTTTAGAATTAGGAAGAAGTCAGCTACACACTTGTAGTCTCTATTTGCTCCGAGGGTCAGCTATATGATGGAACAATGAAGCAGCTCCGGCAAACTGAAGCTTGGCTGAGTTGAAATCAGCCATTTTGAGACCTTCTCAGGCCAAACAAAGCCCTCCCAACACTTTCTCAGCCCTCCTACGGCCGAATTAGAATGGAAAGGTAAGCCAATTTGGCTCCCCTCTACAATTTCCAACCGGTGCAAGAGAGAGAACCAGCAAAATTTTGATGAGGAAATTCTAACTCAATTCCTCATCAATTGATGAGATTCTTGATTCTAGGATGAACCTCAGGATGAGAGCTATCTACCCATATCGAAATCTCAGAATGTCGTGCCCCCAACATTAAGCTTTCGAAGCTTTCTCTCTCTATAGTGTGTTTTCCGGCGAAGCTCCGTTTGAGCTCATTCCAGTGTCAAAACTTGCGATTCAAAGTGCTATTGAATTGCATCAAGATGGAGGAACTCAATTTTAACTTCAATTTCAACAATTAGAAGTGTTTGATTTGTTAATTTGATAAAATCAAATTCGACTGTGTTAAGGAGTTGAAATTATGGAAAAATTTGGGAAATTGGGAATTTTCAAAATTTGAAGGACCAAAATGCAATTTTATGAAATTGAGGGTCAATTGGGCATGATAATAATGTTAGAGGACCAATTGAGGAATTTTAGAATTTTGGGGGTAAATTTTACCATTTTTGTAAAGGAAGGGCAAAATGGTAATTTTGGAAAATTTGAGGGACCAAATTGGAAATTTAGGAAATTAAACCCCTTTTGTGAAATTCAATAAAGTGAGGTCCCAAAGGGAATTTTAAAAGTGTTCGTAATCAATTTGAGGAAAAACCGGCATTTAGGACTTAAAGAAAAATAACTTTAGGGACCTAAGTGCAAATAAATAAAAGTTTAGTTTTCTCATTCATTTGGAATCAATGAAGGCTATTAGGCCGACATATAAAGATCCGAGATGTTCATATCATGTAGGAACATGAAGTTCCAGGAACGCCAGCAAGAACAAGCTCGAGTGAATACAAGGAATCGGTCTAGTGGAATTCATTGAATTAACAGGTGAGTGGGATTTTATATCATACCCGGTTGGCGATGATAAATACCCCGAAAGGAAAAACCCAATATTTAGTGGTATTTTAAAGATCACAACTTAGAGAAGTGATGTGAAAATCATGTGGAAAAGCTACATACGGGTTGTAAGTAGATCATACCCGGTTGGTATGATGAAACTTCCTCAAAGGAAGTGGAAAACCCATTCATTGGTTATGAGCGGAGATGTCCTCATACTCGGTTGGTATGATGGACAGTTGAAAACATATTTTGTCGGAAGTGCTCTCCCCTGATTGTGTGCCAATGCTTAAACAATTTGGGAGACCTTCTTGATGGGAGCTCGAATAGCTCTTATAGGTCGGGGGCCTCGATTTTGGAAATTGGGGGCTAATATGCCTGATTTTGAAAATCTCGTACAATGGGCCCAAGGCCAGTTGGCACGAGTAGGAGCTTGTAAACAAAAATGTGTTATATGCCATAAAACTTTAAATAAATGAATTGTTTGGTCGTGGTACCTAGATAGGACCGACGTACTCAGTCAACTAATGGCATTGCGACATGATAGGTCGATAGACCAATCAAGACAAACAGCTGCGGGTTGAGTTGAGGGTCGAAGCCATTGGACCAGTGGCACCACAGATTATATGGCATGATGAGAAAATATTGATTGTGCATGCACTATGATTACGGGACCATCAAGATGCCCAAGAGGGGTAGTGATGCGTCCTAAGGGCACTAGATGACCTGATGGGTATAAGGGCATTTTGTAGTACCAAGTGATCGTGTGAAATTTGGAGAAGCACCAAGCGCATGAGATTGGGGTGAGGACGAGATGAGGTCTCTTTCCTCATACAGACATGGAGAATTGATTTCGAGATTGAGGGTTGGATGTCACACACATCCACTCATTCTCAAAGTAGAAGTGAACGTACTTCTATCTAGGTGGCCGGTAAAGTCGCTCCGACGCCACAAGTGGGTTCCATGGACGTACTGACCTGTGCATGTGTGTTTGACCTTCATGATGAAGGATGTGTGGTGGATGATGACACACCGTGACTAATAAAAACTGGTGGTAAAAATTGAGATTTGAAATGAAAGGATTTTCGAAAGAAAGGAGTTTGGCACACTGCAATACAAATCTTTTTATTCAAAAAGTTAAAAGTTTAAAAAACCCATTCACTGAGTAGTCATACTCACCCCCTCCCTTATATCCCTTTCAAGAAATTTTGGAAAGCCTACCCTTAAAGACCATCAACTAAAACACCTATGAGACATGTATGATAAATTTAAAATATTATGCAGTTTTGATTTATGTTATTCTAGGAAAAGGTGCAGGTTTAGAGGACGCCTTATTCTTTACGGTTTATAATAAGGAGAAACCCTTTAATAAACTGGGAGAGTGGTGGGTTAACCACTAGGATCCGACCAAACTAGGTTGGGGCATGATAGGTTAAGTATGATCTACTTGCAAGAAAGCAAGGAAACCAAATGGGGATTTTAGACGGACACAGTTGAAGGAAATAAACTATAATAACCAGATCATCCAAAAGAATAAAATACGCTCTAAGAAGGATTGGGGGGTAGTAAGGAACTACAACCTAAATAGGACAAAAGGGGATGGACACTAAGGATAAGAAGATTTAAGAGAAAACCATCTCAAAATCATTAAAATAAGAGAATAATATGAGTGAAGACAATTAATGAACTAACCATCGTGAGGGTCATGATTCTAATGAAGAAGGAAAAGATGGAAAGGTTAAAACCTTTGAGAAATAAGGACAGAGAAAAGCCTTCAAGAGATCAATGGATATGACAGGAGTAGCTACTTGAAAACTATGAAAAGGCTAAATAAGTGTTCTGCGGGATGATTAGGAGATTGGGAAACTAAGGGAATGTGAACTCCACCTCAGAGAAATAAATTATGTATTAGAAATGAGTAAGAATGATGATGAAGTATACAAGAAGTACCCATAGGGTTGTAATAGTAAAGGTGAGCAGGAGAGAATGGCATCAGGTAATGTCATTTCAGGTTGGACATTTACAATGATAGAACTAGAAGAAAATTTCGGGAGAAATGAGTAAAAAACTTATGAAGGAAGGAAACCTTGGGAAAACATATGTGTCCTAATTTGGAGAAAATGGCACTAACAGAATTGGAAAAACGATAAGCTCTTCAAAGACAAGCTGTTGTAGATGAAAAGATCAAGTGCCAAAGTAGAGAAATCATAAGGCTCCAAAGGAGTAAGTTAAACCCAAGTAACAGGTAAGTAGGAAGACAACATCAAAAGGATGTCGTACGAGAAAGAAAGGAACTAAGTCGGAATAGAGAATCATGAAGTTATCATGAGTGAGTAAGAATGAATGAAGAAAAAAGAAAAGTACTAAAGGGAAGGGACTCCACTGAGAATGATGAATGATGTAAGAAAAGAAGAATTTCAGCATGTCAGTAAGTATCGGAAAAACTTAAAGATTTGAAATTTGAAGGACCCAATAAAGAAGTTTGGAAAAGATGAGTGAGTAAGGAAACCAATACGGTTATAAAGGATATAGCGTCAAAGGAAAAATGGACAATTGGATAATAATGATGATAATCAAGAAATACTACTAGACGAAAAGAAGGACAATGTTATACCATCCCTGAAAAGATTGAGAATAACTATTTTGGAAGTACTTTAAAAGTGTTATACAGTCAAAGACAAGCTCTAGAGAACGTCGTGCTGTGAGGGACATATAAGCCCAAACTATCCTAAGGGAATATTACTCAGGTAAGGAAGAGTTCATTAATTGAACATGACAAGGTGTGACATTAAATTTGATAAGAAGTTGTAATAACCAATGAATGAGGGAAGGATCAATTTAGGATGAAAAGGTGATAACACCAACACTTGTGGAAGCAGGCACATGGTGCTTGAATGGACACTGAGCTAAGGAGGTCAACAAATAAAGAGAATAACTAGATACATGAACGATTGGGTATTTTGGAACTCCCAATCTTGAACTATTAAATAAAGAAATCTTGGATAGGAGAAATAATGATTTAAGGAATGAAGGATGTGAATTTAAGGATATGACCTTAAACCTTCCAATGAGATAGGTTTAATGAAAACCAGCTCCAGGGAATGAGAAAATGATGGTAAAGAAAAGAAGATCTCAAGTGTATATTATATAAGGGAGAGATGGAAATAACTGAAGGGATTGTATGTTAATAAACTACAAGTTGATATCAAGGGAAGTTCATTCCCAAACAAAAAGAGTGAAATAGTTTTTGGGGACAAAACTCCTAAAATGAGGGGAGAGTTGTAAATCTCGCTCTTTGGAGTTAAGGAAAAAATCAAGGAAAGAACCGATCAAACTAAGTGAGAAAAATTGAATCGGTTCACAAACTCGATCATAGAGAATCGGTAAATTAGGAAATTTACAACTCCCGAGTGACCCAAATAATTATAAAAACATTGGAAAGGGATCTTAGGACAATTTGGGACAGAAAAACAAACTGGTTCAGGTGAACCGGACCGAACCAATTTGGATCGGTTTGAACCACTATTGATCCGGATGCTAAATTCATTTTTCTAGGTTGCTTAGAAAATTCAAATTTTAGAATTGAGGCCACCGTTTGATAAATAATGAATTTAGATGAATTTAAAATTTTTTAATTTTTAAAAACTCGATTGAATCAGGCCTGAACCATCTAGTTTAAGCATTGAACCTCGTTTGGACCAATCCGGTCTGGTTCCGAACAGTGTCGTTTTCTTCCTTCAAATGGTAGCGTACTGTTCACTCACCAAAAAATTTAACAGCGTTGATGAAGAAGAAACATTTCCATTCAGTACATTCTAGGCCATCAATGACTGTCATTAAGGTACCAAACGAACGGTCAGAGCGTCTCTGAATTCCCTATATAAAGAGCCCCTCTCCATTCATCCTCCACACACTAGAAAACCTCACTCTCTCTTATCTACTTAGTTTTCCAATGAAGCTCAAACCAGAGCTTCGATATAGCGTCTTTTTTTAGCCAAAGAAGGCTTGGTTGGGTTCTTTAGACTCAGGAAGAAGTCAGCTACATGGTGGTAGTCTCCAATTTCTCCAAGGGTAGCCGGAGAAGTACCGGCGTGATTGAACAGTGAAGCAAGTCCGACGGACCGAAGTTGGCCTATTTTTGTTGAGCTGAAATCAGCCAATTCGAGTCCTGTTTAGGCTAAACCAAGCTCTCCCAACACCTCCTCAGCCCTCTTACGACTTAATTAGAGCGAAAAGGTAAGCCAATTTTGCTCCCCCTTATGAATTTTGATTAGTGATAGAGAGAGAACCGACAGATCTTTACAAACCAAATTCTCCCTCAATTTGACATGAATTGAGGTGATTCTTGATTCTAGGAGGAACCTCTGGATGAGAGCTATCTATATAGATTGAATGCTCGTACCGTTGCACCCCCCACAGTAAACTTTCGAAGCTTTCTCTCTCTACATTCAATTTTTCGATGAAGCTCTATTTGAGCTCGTTCCGATGTCAAATCGTGCAATTGAAAGTGCAATTAAATTGTATAAAGGTGTAGGAACATAAATATAACTTCAATTTTAACAATTAAACTCATTTTATCAGTCAATATGATGAATTCAATTTTGGCCAAGTTGAAATGTTGAAATTGGGTGAAAAATTAGGGATTACGAAAATTCTATGGACTAAAGTGCAATATCATAAAATTGAAGGCCAATTGGTCAATTTTTAGAATTTTTGGGGTGAAATTTACCATTTTTGCAAAGTAGGGGCGAAATGGTAATTTTGGAAAAATTGTGGACCAAATTGGAAATTTGGGAAACTTGAACCCCTTTATGAAATATTGAATAAATTGAGGTCTCAAAGTAAAATTTTGAAGTTTCGGGACTCAAATTAAGGAAAAATCGGCATTAGGGTACTAAAGTTAAAGAAAAAGAACTTTAGGGACCTAATTGTAAATATTTGAAAAGTTGGGTATTTTATTCCTTCACAATAAATGAAGGCTATCAAGCCAAAAGATAATGTACAAGGATATTTATACTATGTCAGAACACGAAGTAACGAGAATGCTAGCTAAGTCATAACTCGCGAGGAGACGAAAGTTGGTTAAGATGGATTCATGATATTCATGGGTGAGTGGGATTTTATATTATACCCGATTGGGATGATAAGCACCTTGGAAATAAAAACCCACTACTAAATAAGAGTGATGTGGAAATTACGCAAAAAAACTACTTATCGGTTGTAAGTAGATCATACCTGATTGGTATGATAAACTTTCTGGAAGGAAGTAGAAAACCTGTTCATCGATTATGAGCGGAGATGTTCTCACAACCGGTTGGTGTGATGGATGGCTAAAAGATTATTATTTAGTTAGAAGTGCTCTTGTCACGCACCGACCCGGTTTGGTCGGATACCCGTGATCGACCCGCCACTCTCTCAGTTTATTAAAGGGTTTCCCCTTATTATTAACCGTAAAGAGTAAGGCATCCTTTAACCTGAACCTTTTCCTGGAATAACATAATTCAAAACTACAAAATAATTTGGTTTTATCATACCTATCTCACAGGCGTGTTAGTTGATGGTCTTTATGGGTAGGTTTTCTGAAATCTCCTAAAAGGGATATAAGGGAGGGGGTGAGCAAAGTTTGGACTTTTAAGAAAACATTTATTATTGTAGTGTGCTAGACTCTTTTCTTTCAAAAATCTTTTTATTCAAAAATCTTAGTTTTTCCACCATTTCTTATTTAACCACTGTGTGTCACCCAACACACATCCTTCATCATGAAAGTAAAACAAACATTCGCAAGTCAACACGACCACTAAATCCACTTGTGGCTTCGAAGCAACTTTACCGGCCACCCAGATAGCAGTACGTCCACTTCTACCCTAAGAATGAGTGCAGTTCGTGACATCCGACTCTCATTCCTAGAATGGATTCTTCGTGTCCATATGAGGATAGAGACCTCATCCTGTCCCCACCTTGGTCTCATGCGCTTGGTGCTACTCCAAATTTCGTGTGGTTACCTGGAACGACAAACTGCCCTTATACTCACTGGGTCGTCCAGGGCCCTTAGGACGCATCACTACCACTCATGGGTATCTTGATGATCTCGTACTCATAGTGCATGCACAACCAATGTTTTCTTATCATGTCATGTAATTTGTGGGGTTATTAGTCCAACATTCCTGACTTTCAACTCAACCTGTAACTGTTTGTCTTTACTGGTCCAGAGACTGGTCATGTCTCACTACTGCTAGTTGACTCACTATGTCAGACCAGCCTTGGTACCATGACCATACAATTCTCTTATTACAGATTTATGGCACATATATTATGTTCATTTACGAGCTCCTGCTCGTACCCATTGGCCTATGGCCCACTCTTCGAGATTTTCAAAATATGGGCAAATTAGCCCCCATGTTCCAAAAACCGAGGCCCCCGACCTATAAGAGCTATTCGAGCTCCCGTCGAGAAGATCTCCCAAATTGTTTAAGCATTGGCACACAGTCGGGGAGAACACTTCCAACAAAATATGTTTTATATGTCCATTATACCGATCCGATATAATGATATCTTCATTCATAATCGATGAACGGGTTTTCAACTTTCTTCAAGTAAGTTTCATCATACCAACCGGGTATGATCTACTTACAACCGGTAAGTAGTTTTTCCGCATGGTTTTCACATCACAACTCTAAGTCATGATGTTTAAAATACCACATAATAGTGGGTTTTGCTTTCAATGTGCTTATCATCCCCAACCCGGTATGATATAAAATCCCACTCACAACTGGTAAGTGGTTTTTAACTTTAAGTTGTGCTCATCATTGCAACTGGGTATGATGTTATTAAACCCACTCACCCATTAATATAGTGAATTCCACTAGACCAGTTCCTTGTATTCACGCGAGCTTGTCCTTGCTGGCATTCCTGGTATTTCGTGTTCCTACAAGATATGAACATCTCGGTTCATTACCCTTCAGCCAAATAGCCTTCATTCATTCCAAATGAACGAGAAAGTCAAACTTTCTATTTATTTTCAATTTGGTTCCTAAAGTTATTTATTTTTAACTTTAAGTCCCAAATGCCAGTTTTTCCTCAAATTGAGTCCCGAAACTCATAAAATTTATCATGGGATTTCAATTTATTCCATTTCACAAAAAGGGGGTTAAATTACAAAATTTTGAATTTGGTCCCCCAACATTTCCAAAATTACCATTTTGCCCTTCCTTTACAAAAATGGTAAGTATCACCCCAAAAATTCTAAAATTCCTCAATTGGCCCTCTAACATTTTTATCATGCCCAATCGATCCTTAATTTTTGGAAAATTTCATTTTAGACCCTCGAATTTTCAAAAATCACTAATTTCCCTCTTGTTTTCCCCCAATTCCAACTCTTTAACACAGCCGAATTTGATTTCATCAAATTAACCAATCAAACACCCCTAATTTTGAAATTGAAGTTGATATGATTCCGTAGACCTTTGAATCGTGAGTTTTAACACCGGAACGAGCTCAAACGGAGCTTCGCTAGAAAACAGACTATAGAGAGAGAAAGCTTCAATTATTCACCGGTGAGGGCACGATAGTCAAAGCATTCGATTTGGTCAGATAGATCTAGTCATGAGGTTCATCCTAGAATCAAGAATCACATCAATTGATGCCAAATTGAGTTAGAATTTCATCATTGAAATTATGTCGGTTCTCTCTCTAGCACCAATTAGAAATTGTAGAGGGGAGCCGAATTGGCTTACCTTTCAATCCTAATTCGGCCATGGGAGGGTTGAGGAAGTGTTGGGAAGGCTTGGTTTGGCCTGAGGAGGGCTCAAAATGGCCAATTTCAACTCGACTGAAATAGGGCAGCTTTGGTCCGCCGAAGCTGCTTCACTATTTCATCACACCAGTGTTTCTCCCACGACCCTTAGAGCAAAGAGAGACTACAATTGACTTCTCCCCGATTCTAAAGAACCTGACCTCACCTTGTTTGGCTTAGGAAAGACCCCATATCAGAGCTCTGGTTCGAGCTTCATCAGAAAATGGAGTAGTTGAGAGAGAATGGAGTTTTTAGGTGTAGAGAGGATGAATGGGGAGGCGCTCTTTATATAGGAAGCTCGGGGACCCGTTGGCCATCCGTTTGGCATCTTTATGATAGGTATTGAAGACCTGAAACAAACCGAATGGAAACGTTTCTTTTTCACCGACGCTACTTCGATTTTCCGGTGAGTGAACACTGCTGTCATCCTGAGGAAGAAGATGACACTGTTACAAACCGGACCATACCGGTACGAACTAGGTTCAAAGCTTAAACCGGCCAGTTCACCCCTTATTCGACCGAGTTTTTCAAATCTAAAAATTTCTAAATTCATTCTCTATCCAATGGTGGCCTCAAATCTCCAATTTGAATTATTTAAGCCACCTAGAAAAATAAATTTATGATTCGGTTCAATAGTGTTTCAAATCGGTCCAAACCGGTTCAAATTCGGTTCACCTGAACCAATTTGGTTTTCATCCCCAATTCCTTCACAAGGCCATTCGCCTAACTTTTGTGACTCCTTAGGTCACCTAGGGTCCATAAAATTCCCAGTTTATCATTTCTTTAACGATTCTGGTTCATAAACTGACTCAATCCTTAAACCGATTCAATTCGATTCAGGTCCGGTTCACCTGAACCAATCTAGTTTTTCTCTCCCACTTTGTTCTAAGGTTCCTTCCCAAGGTTTATGAATTTCTTTGGAGTATAATGGAGTTGAATTCCTTTGTTTTTCCCGATCTCTATCGGTTCCGGTTCATGAACCCACTCAGTTCATAAACCAGTTCAATCCTGTTGGATCAGGTTCATCCAAACCGGTCTAATTTTCCTCTTCTAATTCATCCTAAGGTTCTTTTTCATAGTATTATGAACCCTTTGGATCACCTAGGAGTTGTAAATTCCTAAATTGCCCATTCATAATTCATCGGGTTTGTGAACCGGTTCAGTTTTCTCACTCGGTTTGACTAGTTCCCTTCCTGGTTTTCCTTAGCTCAAAAAGGCGGGGTTTACAACTCTCCCCTCTTTTTAGGAGTTTTTTTTTCTAAAACTTAATTAGGAACCTTGTTTAAGGAATCATTTCCTTTGATTCCCTTTTGGTGTTTGCTTAACATGCAAACTCTTCTCTCGTTCTTTCAATTAGCCCTTTTTACAACCTTCACTTAAGGAATTCATTTTTCCTTTGTATTATTTATTCCTTCCATGGAGTTTGTCATAACTAGACATACCTTACTTCAGGGTATATTCTTAGATTTTATCTCTTTCTTTGCTTAGATCAATATTCTTCCCCTTGAGGTTCTATACTCATGATTGGAAATTCCAAGATAACTAACCATTTTCATATCTAGTTAACCACCTGGTCATTGAAACACTTAGCTTGACATCCTTTAGAGCATTACGTACCTATTTTCACATATTTCTTTATCATCACTTTTTCATCCCATTTTGACTCTTTTTTCATTTGTTGCTCACTACAAATCAGTCCAAATTATGTTTGACTTTGACATACTTACGAACCGACTATTCCTTATTTTGAGTCATTTTTTCATCGAGCTTGTTGGGTTTTCTTGTCCCTTACAGCATGACGTTTTCTAGATCTTGCCTCTATATCCACTAGATCTCCAAAACACCTCTTTTAGGGTTATTCCTTATTTTTCAACCTCTCAGGAATTGTATAACTTCATCCCTCCTTTCTTCTGGTAGTATTCCTCGACTACCTTTACCATTATTAACTCAATTTACATAACTGAGTCGGTTCTCCTTACCCACTCATCCTTTTTCAACTTCATTATAGTATTTCAGTTTTGATTATTTGATTTCCACATGTTTTACTGACATATTGGTATTTGTCCTTTCTTAGGTCCATCATCATTCCCAATAACATCCTTTATTCAAGGATTTTACTTTGGCCTTAATCCACTCTTACCTGTTCGTAGTCATCTCACAATTCTTTGCTTGGTTTGGGGAGTTTCCCCTTTTTACGATTTCATTCTCTACTATTTCCTTCAAGGTAGAGACTTTCATTTTAGAAGATACATGTTCAACCTTCTTACCATTTCTTGAAGGTTTCCTTTCTTCATCTCCTTACACCCTTTCCATATTGGGGCATTTGTCCACTTTTAATTTTCCATTGTCTTAAATTTTTCTCATTCCATCCCTTATTCCTTATTTGAATAGATTATTAATCTTATTTCGGGTACTTCATATTATGCTCAGCCATCCACTCTTTAGGCTTTATTATACGCATGTAGACTACGGCCTGTCTTACCAATCGTGGTTATTCCTCCATAACCACATCTTATTTGGAGGGCTTATTTTCCCAACATTTCTCATACGTTCTTTCCATCCTTACCTTATTATGGATAGTCCACTCATTCTTACTTGCCACAACATCTCTTAATATGCTTCATTGGGTTTCTTTCACTTTAGCATGCATTTTATTTGTGAATTTGTCTCCTCACCTCTCGTCACTAAGTTCCATTTATTCTTTATTACATCATGTATCCTTTCTTAGGATTTCTTTATTTGGGAGGATTCTTACCCTTTTTTCCCATAATTTCTTTTTCATACAACCTTGAAGACACCTAACTTTAAATGATGTCCCTTGATGCTATTCTTGTATGCTTACCTTTACTCTTGAGATCCTATGGATACGTTTTTTGTACTTCATTCTCATTCTCACTCGTACCTCATCACATGTCTAGAGCTCACATCCACCTAGTTTCAAAATCCCTTGATTACCCTTCGAGAGGTTCATTTCACCGTCTCAAGACTTTATAGTTCCAGTTTTGGCCATTGATTTCTTTTAAGGATTTTCCTTCATTCTTCTTTTTCAATGATTTGCCCTTTTCACTTCTCCCTTCTTTATTGTAGTTAAAATCCTTGGTTCTCTCGAAGGCTAGTTCTTTTACTACCTCCTTCACATTATTTTTCTGATCCAATCATCTGGGCAACTATATCACTCTTCCTTCATGACTATCCTTTTGTTCTTCATAGAATGTAGTTTTTACTACATCTTAGCCTTTCTTAGAATTCTGTTCATTCTCTTTGGCTGCCCACTACTACCAGTTTCTTCTTTCTACTCGGTTCTCCTGCTCTCTCCAAATAGGTCACATTGAGCCACCACGATACTTTCTTCCTTTGAAACATTTCCTAACTAAGGGTTATTTTCTTGTACTCCACATTATGTCCATCCGCCCATCATTAATTCCTTCAAGGGTAGTTAATCGTATGCATCCCTCCAAAGTTTACCTTCATAGTGTATTTCTTTATGGAGCATTCAAATCTTCCTTGTTCCAAGATTTATTGACAATTAGGTGAGAGGCTTGCCTATTCTTTTCTTGGCTTGAATTTAGTCGTTAATTTGGCCTTTGACCCTTTTAAGAATTTCTTTCATCCTTCTTTTCCCGAGTATTTGGCCTCTCTGCCCCTCTTTTCTTTGTTGAAACTCAATTTATGTTTTTCCCCGTGTATTAGTTTGTTAACCGCCTCGCCTCCACCATTCCTTGGGTCTAAGTTTCTTAGGGCGGTGTTTTTTCTTGAGTACTCCTCTCCTAAACGTCCATCTCACTGACCTTTTTAGGGTGTAGTCTTCCTTAGGCCGTCATTTCTTTGACTTAATTTGTTGTCACGATTTGCTTACTTCTGCTATGTTGCTCCAAATCTTCAATTTGACTACTCTACTTCTTCCAAAGGAAATCATGCTTGAAGTCCCAAGACATCCCATTTGTCGCCAACCGCTCGGCTTGTCTTCTCTTATGGATTCACTCCCTCCTTTTCTCCAAATTATTGGGAATTTCTTCTCTAAGGGAGGGTTCTCTTCAGCTACCTTTTGTTCTATTTATGGTTTTATCGAGGTCCTACCTTCAGCCCCTATTCCTTCCTGCCACTTTGTAGTGATTTTGAGTTGTTTCCACTTGTTTATGGTTGAAATTATAAGCGAAAGTTGTGTTCCTTGGGATGATATCCTTTCTATTGTTGTGGTGGCATTTATTCTTGGAAACTATTGTCCTGACTCCTTGTAGTGTGGGACGGTTTTCTTCACTTTGTGTCATATTCTCCTATACGTTAACTTGCTTCTTATCCTTAGTAGGGTTGGGCACTTCTCCACGCAGTGTCCCTATTGTTCATACATATAACCATGTGGACATAAGTGGTTCCTCCTGGCATTTTTCTAGGGAATTATTGGTTTGATGTTTCTTCGTCCTTGGGTTTTGATACCTTGAGAGTTTTTCTTGTGGAGTTCTCTTTGTCAACTGATCGCTCTTAAGAGTCCTCCTAGATTTATAGATTCCCTAATTCAATTTCCTTAATTTGGATGGGATTCTCCTTAGTTTCTATGGTAGTATAGCCTTGTTGGGGCCATCCTCCTTGAAGATCACATCCTTTGAGGGACAGTAATTATTTTAGGAATTTGGAGTACTTTATTAATCGAGTTATACAGTATGTTCAGGGTCTAGCCCTATTACAGAAAGTGGTCACAAAATAAGGAGCTACAGGGTTCTTCAAAAATACCTAGGTAAGGTTATACACCCTTTACTAGTGTTTGTAACTTCACGCTTGACTTCCTTTATACTTAGAATTGTGCCCTCAATAGGCCCTAGCACCATTCTCTAGGATTACTTCTCCATCTAGCTTTGGAGATTTCTACCATGCATCAGGCATTTTGGGAAGCTTCTAGGGTTGTCTTCCTATGAGGATAGGGTGCTGAGCAGAGTCATCCCTAGTTCTCTTCGTTCCTCTCCTCGAAGCCATCTGAAAATTTTAGGATAAATCCAATTGTTTACTATATTTTCTAGTCTTGATTATGTATTTAAGGAAACAGGCTCTGATACCAATCTAGTGTTCACGCCCCGACCTAGTTTGGTCGGATCCTCGTGATCAACCCGCCACTCTCTCGGTTTATTAAAGGGTTTCCCTTATTATTAACCGTAAAGTGTAAGGCGTCCTTTAACTTGCACCTTTTCCTAGAATAAGATAATTCAAAACTGTAAAATAATATGGTTTTATCATACTTGTCTCACAGGCATCTTAGTTGATGATCTTTAATGGTAGGCTTTCCAAAATCTCCTAAAAGGGATATAAGGAAGGGGGTGAGTACGACTATTCAATGAATGGGTTTTCAAAGTTTGGACTTTTAAGAAAACATTTATTATTGGAGAGTGCCAGACTAATTTCTTTCAAAAATCCCTTTATTAAAAAATCTCAGTTTTTCCACCATTTCTTATTTAACCACGGTGTGTCACCTAACACACATTCGCAGGGCTAACACGACCACTGAACCCACTTGTGACTTTGGAGAGACTTTACCGGCCAACTGGATAGAAGTACTTCCACTTCTACCCTAAGAATGAGTGGATGTTCGCGACATCAGACTCTCATTCCCATAATGGATTCTTCTTGTCCATATGAGGACAGAGACCTCATCCTGTCCCCACCCTGGTCTCATGCACTTGGTGCTACTCCAAATTTCGCACGATCACCTAGAACGACAAACTGCCCTTATACTCATCGGGTCGTCCAAGGCCCTTAGGACATATTACTACCCCTCATGGGCATCTTGATGATCCCGTACACATAGTGCATGCATAACCAATGTTTTCTTATTATGCCATGTAATTTGTGGTGTCATTAGTCCAACGATCCTAACTTTCAACTCAACCTGCAGCTGTTTGTCTTGACTGGTCTGGAGACCGATTGTCATGCCTTGACCCGGTTTGGTCGGATCCCCATGAACAACCCACCACTCTCTCGGTTTATTAAAGGGTTTCCCCTTATTATAAACCGTAAAGAGTAAGGCATCCTTTAAACCTACACCATTTCCTAGAATAGCATAATCAAAACTGCATGAAATTTTTAAACTTTACATACCCGTCTTACGAGCATCTTAGTTGATGGTCTTTTAGGGTAGACTTTCTGGGATTTCCTGAAAGGGATATAAGGGAGGGGGTGAGTACGACTACTCAGTAAAGGGGTTTTCAAATGTCTACTTTTAACTTTTAAGAAAAACATTTATATAGAGTGTGTCAAACTCCTTTCTTTTTAAAAATCCCTTCATTTAAAAAGATTCAGGTTTTTCCATTATTTCTTAGATACTAGTGTATCATCACCCAACACACATCCTTCATCATGAAGGTTACAACCATTCGCAAGTCAGTATCACTACTGAACCCGCTGGTGGCTTCAGAGCGACTTTTCCTGCCACCTAGATAGAAGTATGACTAGTTCTACCGTGGGAATGAGTGGATGTAACAACATCCGACCCACAATCCCGAAATCACTTCTTCGTGTCCGTATGAGGATAGAGACCTCATCCCGTCGCCACCCCAATCTCATGCGCTTGATGCTACTCCAAATTTTGCACAAACACCTGGAACGACGATCTGCCCTTATACTCACCGGGTCGTCCATGCCCCTTAGGACACATCACTACCCCTCATGGGCATCTTGATGATCTCGTACTCATAGTGCATGCACAAACAAAGTTTTCTTAAATTACCATATAATATGTGGTGCCATTTGTCCCAACAGTCTCGACCTTCAACTCAACCTATAGCTGTTTGTCTTGACTGGTCCGAAGACCGGTAATGTCGCACTGCTACTAGTTGACTGAGTATGTCGGACCTGCCTTGGTACCATGACCAAACGATACACTTATTAAGTTTTAATGGCACACATATATATATATATATATCATGTTCTTTTATGAGCTCCTGCTCATGTCCATTGGCCTATGGTCCACTGTTTGAGTTTTTCAAAAACAGGGCATATTAGCCCTCAGGTTCCAAAATCGAGGCCCCCGGCCTATGAGAGCTATTCGAGCTCCTATCGAGAACCAAATAGTTTAAGCATTGGCACAAAGTCATGGGAGAACACTTTCAACAAAATAGGTTTTCACTATCCATTATACCGACCGGTATAAGGGCATCTCTGTTCATAACCGATGAATGGATTTTCAACTTCCTTCGAGGAAGTCTTATCGTACCAACCGGGTATGATTTACTTAGAACCGGTAAGTAGTTTTTCCGCATAACTTTCACATCACTCTCTCTAAGTGGTGATGATTAAAATACCATTAAATAGTGGGTTTTTATACCAAGGTACGTATCATCCCCAACCGGGTATGATTTATAATCCCACTCATAACCGGTATGTGGTTTTTAGTTTTAACTCGTGCTCATCATCCCAATCGGGTATGATGTTTGTAAACCCTCTCACTCGTTAATGCTATGAATTCCACTAAACCAGTTCTTTGTATTCACGTGAGCTTGTCCTTGCTGGCATTCCCGGTACTTTGCGTTCCTTCAACCTAATCGTCTTCATTCATTCCAAATGAATGAGAAAGTCAAACTTCCATTTACTTGCAATTAGGTGCCTAAAGTTATTTCTCTTTACCTTTAAGTCCCTAATATCAGTTATTCCTTAAATTGAGTCCTAAAACTTCTAAAATTTATCATATGACCTTAATTTATTCAATTTTATCAAAAAGGGGTTTAATTTCACTAATTTTCAATTTGGTCCCACAATTTTTCCAAAATTACCATTTTGCCCTTCCTTTACAAAAATGGTGAGTTTTGCCCCCAAAATTTCAAAATTCCTCAATTGGTCCTCCAACATTATTTTCATACCCAATTGATCATCAATTTCATAAAATTGCATTTTATTCCTTTGAATTTAGAAAATCCCAATTTTCCCTCCAATTTCAACTCCTTAGCACAGCCGAATTTGATTTCATCCTGAGGTTCTGATTTGTGCAGATAGCTCTCATCCTGAGGTTCATCCTAGAATCAAGAATCGCATCAATTGATGCTGAATTGAGTTAGAATTTCATCATTGAAATTCTGTCGGTTCTCTCTCTAGCACAGACCAAAAATTGTAGAGAGGAGCCAAATTGGCTTACCTTTCAGTCCTAACTCGGCCGTGGGAGGGCTGAGGAAGTGTTAGGAAGGCTTGGTTTGGCCTGAAGAGTGCTTCAATCCACCGTAGCTGCTTCTCCAATGATTCTCAAATAGACTGGAGTTTGCTATTAGATAGTTGTCTTCTCCCCGGTTCTAAAGAGCCTGACCTCTCCTTACGAGGTTAAGAAAAATGTTCAAGTCAAAACTCTAGTTCGAGCTTCACCAAGAAATGGAGCAATAGAGAGAGAGAGAAGTGTTCAGGTGTGAAGAGAATGAATGGCAAAATTGTGTATTAAATGGGAGAGATTTAGTACTAGTATTAATATTGCCATAAATTATTGGTGTTAATTCCAATAATTTAATTTAGCTATTAAATTATTGGTATTAATTACAATAATTAAATATATATTAATTTATTGCTATTTATGATAATGTGTACGCTTCGCATAAAAATTTTTCACCGAAACTTCAAGCAACAAAAAAAATAATACATCCCAAGAGGTCACCCATCCTCACACTACTCTCAAGCACACTTAACTTCAAAGTTCTTATGGGATATCGTTCACCTGAACCAATTTGGTTTTTCTCTTCTATTTTGTCTTAAATTTCTTTTACAAGGTTTAATGAACCCTTTGGATCACCCATAAGTTGTAAATTTCCAAATTGCTTTTTCCCAAATGATCGAGTTTGTAAACCGGCTCGAAATTCTTACTCGGTTTGACCGGTTCTTTTCCTGATTTTCCTTAACTCACAAGTGCGGGGTTTACACTGGTCATGTCGCACTGCTACAAGTTGACTGAGGATGTCGGACCAGCCTTGGTACCATGACCATACAATTCTCTTATTAAAGATTTATGGCACATATATTATGTTCATTTACAAGCTTCTGCTCGTACCCATTGGCCTATGGCCCACAGTTTGAGATTTTCAAAATCTGGGCTTATTAGCCCCCATGTTCCAAAAACCGAGGCCCCCGACCTATATGAGCTATTCGAGCTCCCATCAAGAAGGTCTCCCAAATTGTTTAAGCATTGGCACACAGTCAGGAGAGAACACTTCCAACAAAATATGTTTTCTCTGTCCAGTATACTAATACGATATAAAGATATCTTCATTCATAACCGATGAACGGGTTTTCAACTTTATTCGAGTAAGTTTTATCATACCAACCGGGTATGATCTACTTACAACCGGTAAGTAGTTTTTCCGCATGGTTTTCACATCACAACTCTAAGTTATGATGTTTAAAATACCACATAGTAGTGGGTTTTGCTTTCAATGTGCTTATCATCCCCAACCAGGTATGATATAAAATTCCACTCACAACCGGTAAGTGGTTTTTAACGTTAAGTTGTGCTCATCATCCCAACCGGAAATGATGTTATTAAACCCACTCACCCTTTAATGTAGTGAATTCCACTAGACTGGTTCTTTGAATTCATGCGAGCTTGTCCTTGCTGGCATTCCCGGTACTTCATGTTCCTACACGATATGAACATCTCGATTCATTATCCTTCAACCTAATAGCCTTCATTCATTCCAAATGAACGAGAAAGTCAAACTTTCAATTTATTTTCAATTTGGTTCCTAAAGTTATTTATTTTTAACTTTAAGTCCCAAATGCCGGTTTTTCCTCAAAT
Organism: Trapa incisa; assembly: GCA_030064435.1. Lineage (NCBI taxonomy): Eukaryota > Viridiplantae > Streptophyta > Magnoliopsida > Myrtales > Lythraceae > Trapa > Trapa incisa. The sequence continues at coordinate 23,796,915 of CM057779.1, forward strand.
TGAGTCCCGAAACTCATAAAATTTATCATGGGATTTCAATTTATTCCATTTCACAAAAAGGGGGTTAAATTACAAAATTTCCAATTTGGTCCCCCAACATTTCCAAAATTACCATTTTGCCCTTCCTTTATAAAAATGGTAAGTTTCACCCCAAAAATTCTAAAATTCCTCAATTGGCCCTCTAACATTTTTATCGTGCCCAATTGACCCTCAAATTTTGGAAATTGCATTTCGGTCCCTCGAATTTTTGAAAATCCCCAATTTCCCCCAATTTTCCCCAATTCCAACTCTTTAACACAGACAAATTTGATTTCAACAAATTGACCAATCAAACACCTCTAATTGTTGAAACTGAAGTTGAAATTGATTTCCTCCATGTTCATACGATTCCATAAAACTTTGAATCACGAGTTTTAACGTTGGAACGAACTCAAACGGAGCTTTGCCGGAAAACAGACTATAGAGAGAGAAAGCTTCGATTACTCACCGATGAGGGCACGACGGTCCGAGCTTTCAATCTGGGCAGATAGCTCTCGTCCTGAGGTTCATCCTAGAATCAAGAAATCACATCTATTGATGCTGAATTGAGTTAGAATTTCATCATTGAAATTTTGTCAGTTCTCTCTCTGGCACTGACTGGAAATTGCAGATGGAGTCGAATTGCCATACCTTTCAGTCCTAATTTGGTTGTAAGAGGGCTGGGAAAGTGTTGGGAAGGCTTGGTTTGGCTTGAGGAGGGTTCGAAATGGCTGATTTCAACTCGGTCAAAATAGGGCAACTTTGGTCTGCTGGAGCTGCTTCACTGTTTCATTACGTGGGCGTTTTTTCGGCAACCCTCGGAGCAAATGGAGACTACAGGCGTGTAGCTGACTTCTCCCCGATTCTAAAGAACGTGACCTCACCTTGTTTGGCTCAGAAAAGACCCCATATCAGAGCTCTAGTTTGAGCTTCGCCAAAAAATGGAGCAGTTGAGAAAGAATAGAGTTTTCAATTGTGGAGAAGATGAATGGGGAGGGGCTATTTATATAAGGAGCTTGGGGACCCTTTTGCCGTCCATTTGGCATCTTTATGACAGGCATTAAAGACCTGAAACATACCGAATGGAAAGGTTTCTTTTTTGTCGGTGATGCTTCGATTTTTCGGTGAGTGAACAGTGTTGTCATCATGATGAAGAAGATGACACTGTTCCAAACCGGACCAGATCGGTACGAACCGGGTTTAAAGCTTAAACCAGTCGATTCACCCTTCATTCGAATGAGTTTTTCAAATGTAAAAATTTCTAAATTCATCTAAATTCATTCTCTATTCAATGGTTGCCTCAAATCTCCAATTTGAATTATTTAAGTCATCTAGAAAAATGAATTTGGGATTCGATTCAATAGTGGTTCAAATTGATCCAAACTGGTTCGAATCCGGTTCACCTGAACCGATTTGGTTTTCATCCCCAAATCCTTCACAAGTCCATTCCCCTGACTTTTTTTGACTCCTTAGGTCACTTAGGGTCCATAAAATTGTCGATTTACCTTTCCTTTATCGATTCCGGTTCAAAAATAGACTCGGTCCTTAAACCGGTTCAATCCGATTCAAGTCTGGTTCACCCGAACCGGTCTGGTTTTTCTCTCCCACTTTGTTCTAAGGTTCCTTCCTAAGGTTTATGAATTTATTTGGAGTATAAGTGGAGTTGAATTCCTTTTTTTTGCCCGATCTCTATCGATTTCCGTCATGAACCGACTCGGTTCATAAACTGGTTCAATCCTGTTGGACCCGATTCATCCAAACCGGTCTAATTTTCCTCTTCCAATTCATCCTAAGGTTCTTTTCCACAGTATTATGAATCTTTTGGATCACCTGGGAGTTGTAAATTCCTAAATTTCCCATTCACAATTGATCGGGTTTGTGAACCGATTCAGTTTTCTCACTTGATTTGACCGGTTCCCTTCCCAGTTTTCCATAGCTCAAAAGGGCAGGTTTTACAGCTCTCCCATGACTGTGTGCCACTGCTTAAACTTTTTGGGAGACCTTCTTGATAGGAGTTCGAATAGCTTAGATAGTTCAGAGGCCTAGGTTTTAGAACTTGGGGGATAATATGCCCAATTTTGAAAATCTCGTATAGTGGGCTCAAGGCCAGTTGGCACGAGTATGAGCTCGTAAACAAACATGAACTTAAGCCATGAAAATTTTAAATGAATATTATGTTTGGCCATGGTACCAAGATAGGACCAAAATACTCTTTGGACTAGCGGTTGTGTGACAAGACAAGTCGACGGACCAATCGAGACAAATAGTTGTAGGTCAAGTTAAGGCTCAGAGCTATTGGACCATTAGCAGCAAAGATTATATGGATTATGAGGAAAATTGTTGTTTTGTGCATGCATTGAGGTACAAGACCTTCAAGATGCCCAAGAGGGGTAGTGATGCGTCCAAGGGGCTACTGAATGACATGGTGGAGATAAAGGGAGGTTGTCATGCTAGCAGTCAGGGAAGCTCAACGTAGCTTCATGCGCATGAGACCAGTGTGGGGTTAGGATGAGGTTTTTGTCCTCATACAGACACATAGTTTTCTTTAAGAAATTAAGGGTCAGATGTCGCATACATCCACTCATTCTCAGTGTAGAAATGGATGGGCTTCTATCTAGGTGGTTGGTAAAGTCCTTCCGACGCAACAAGTTGGTGTAGTAGACATGCTTCCCTTGCAAATGTGTGTTCCCTTCATGATGAAGGGTGTGTGTTGGTTGATAAACACACCATTGATATTAATGATGAGAAATGGTGATGAAAAACTAGCATGAAATATTTTAAAGAAAATAAGGAGTATGGCACACTCTAATACTATTTTATTGAAACTTTATTTTTTTTAAGTTACCCATTCATTGAGTAGTAGAAACTCACCCACCCATTTTTATCCCTTTTCAGGAAGTAGAGAAATGATTAGGGATAGCACCAGGCCTTACCATTTGTCATGTATGCTTAATTATCTTGAGCTTGCATTTTTATTGATGTGTGTTATTTCAGGGAACAAGGTTAAGATTTCGCTTGGCTCCTCTTGAATAAAAGAAGGGGGAAACCCCTCTTAAACCAAGAGAGTAGTGGGTTGATCACAGGGATCCAACCAAATTAGGTCAGTGCATGACACATGGCTAGAAACAGGATGGTACTTCTGAAGCACAAAGATATGGAATACGTCATGTATTCTTTGCAAGTCTGGAGGTAGTTCCAATTTATAGGCTATCGGTCATATCCTTTGAATGATGGGATATGGACCAATATACCTAGGTTTCAACTTTCCCCGTTGTTTAAACCTAAGTATTCCTCTCCATGGGGAAATCTTGAGAAACACTTGATCTCCCACATCAAACTCCAAATCTTTCCTTCGATGATCTGCATAACTCTTTTGCCTATCCTGAGTGGTCTTAAGGTGACTCCTGATTAATTTTATTTTCTATGTGGCATCCTCGATTAGCTATGCCCTTTCTAGCTTCCTTTCCCCTACTTCTTCCCAAAATAGAGAGGTACGACATGGTCGTTCATAAAGGGCTTCATAAGGAGCCATCTGAATAATGGTCGGATAACTATTATTGTAAGCAAATTCCATTAGGCACAAGTATTCCTCCCAACCTTTGTTCATGATGAGTACGCACGCTCTTAGCATATCCTCCAAGGTTTGAATAGTTCAATCAGACTGTCCATCAGTATAAGGATGAAACGTCGTGCTCATGTGGAGATTGATTCCCATGGCACTTTATAAACGTGGCCAAAATTTTGAAGTGATTCTCGGGTCTCTATCTAATACTGGAACACCATGGAGTCTTACTATCTCCCTCATATATAGGACGACCAATTGTTCAACTGAATCTGTCACTCTTATTGGTAGGAAATGGACGTACTTGGATAATCGGTCTACTATGACCCAAAGTGCATCTCTTCATTTTCTTGTCACAGGTAATCCCGTGACAAAGTCCATAGTGATGTGCTCCCATTTCCATTCCGGGATTGATAAGGGTTGCACTCATCCTGATGGTTTTTGTTGCTTGGCTTTAATTTGTTGACAGATCAAGAATCAGGCTACATATTCCGCAATCTCCCTCTTCATTCCTTCCACCAATATCCTTGTTTGAGGGTGCGGTACATCTTAGTACTGTCCGGATGCATCGCATATACTGAATCATGTGCCTCTTCTAGGATTAACCTCTTCAACTCCTTATCTTAGCACTCCATCTCTTCACAGGTCGTAGTCTAGTTTCATTTCTCTACTAATCGGGTCAAAATAAGGTTGGACTTCTTTATCAACCTTTTGTTGAGCCTTAATCTGTTCGATTAGAGTGGGCCTTACCATCATATTGGCCAACAAGCACTTCTCCTACTTTTCTATCCTTCGATCCACCTCCATTCTTCCTAGCTATTGCAACAAGGGTATGTAGCATGTCTTTATTTGTGCTGCCTTAGTTTGGTACTTGCGACTTAAGGCATCTATGACCATATTTGCCTAGGTGGTATTTTATCACAAGGTCATAGTCCTTATGAGTTAAGAAGTACTTAAGACTCTTGTGATCCATGTATATCCTACAATTAACCCCGTAAAGGTAGTGTTGCCAAATCTTTAAGGCAAACACTATCACAGCTAATTCTAGATTATGGGTTGGGTAGTTCCTTTCATGTACATTAAGTTGTCGTGAGGCATAAGCGATAATCTTCCCTTGTTGGATCAATACACATCTCAGCCCTTGTCCGGATGTATCACTATAGATGGTGTAATCTCCCACACTTGGGTTAGGAAGGGAGAGTCCCTGTGCGGTTGTCAACCGAGTCTTCAACTCCGAGAAAGATTTCTCGTAACATTTATTCCATTTATACTCAAATCCTTTCCTGATGGGCTGAGTTAGAGGTGCTGCTATCTTAGAGAAATCTTGCACAAACTGTTTGTAATATCCTACCAAACATAAGAAACTTCATATCTCCAAAGGATTCTTGGGTGCCTTTCAGATAGATATGGCTTCCACCTTTGCTAGGTCTACCTTGACACCGTCCTTGGACACTATATGTCCTAAAAAACCTACCTCCTGCACCTAGAACACACACTTAAAGAATTTTGCATATAAGTGATTTTTCGTCAATAACTCCAAGGTGATTGCCAAATGTTCTTCATGCTCTAACATGGTTCATGAGTATATACGAATGTCATATATGAAAACTATCACGAACCTATCCAAGTGTGGTTAGAACACACGGTTCATCAATTCCATGAAGGCTGCAGGGGCATTCGTTAATCCGGATGGAATCACTCTGAACTCGTAATGTCCGTATTGGGATCGAAATGTCGTCTTGGGAATGTTCTCTTCTCGGATCCTAAGTTGATGATTGCCCAACTGAAGGTTTATTTTAGAGAAGTAAGATGCGCCTTTTGGTTGGTCGAATAGGTCATCAATCCGCAGAAGTGGGTATCTATTCTTAATGGTGACCTAGTTCAACTTCCTATAGTCTGTGATAATCTCATGCTTCCATTCTTTTTCTTCACGAACAGGACAGGTGCACCCCATGGAGACAGGCTAGAATGTATAAAATCCTTCTCCAAAAGCTCGTCCAATTGTTCTTTCAATTCCTTCAGTTCTGTTGGAGCCATACGATAGGTGGCTTGGGATATGGTGTTGGTTCCTGGGATAATCTCTATGGTAAATTCCACTTGTCGACTTAGAGGTAGCCCTGGTAGTTCTTTTGGAAATACTTCCGGGTAATGTTTAACCACCAGAATGTATTTGATTCTCTTCTCTTCTGACTCTTCATTGATGACCATGGCTAGGAGAGTTGTACATCCTTTCTATATAATTTTCTAGGCTTTCATATGGGACACCACCTACACTTCACTTCTCCTTCGTTCTCCTTGGAACTTTAGTCTGTTTGTCTCGGGAGTGCGGAAGGTCACTATTTTCTTTCCACAGTTCATCCTGGCCTGATGGTTACTTAACCAATCAATTCATTGGATTATTTCTACATCCTTCATGGGTAATGGAATCCAATATGCTTTAAGTTTGATTCCCCTAATCTTTATCTCACATCCTTTTAATTGCTTATTCATATTTAACCCTTCTCCAAAGGGTGTGAGGCTGTTGAGACTTGGTTCTAGTGGAGTAAGTTCTAGGGGTACACTTGGAATCAAATCTTCCTTGGCGAAGGATCTCTCAGCTCCTAAGTCGAAGAGGGCATAGACTTGTTGTCCCCATAATTGTACATACCTTGATTTGAAGAAACGTATATTTTAGAGGAAAGGCTTTTCTTTATTGAATAAAAATTTCAATTAAAAGATTCTCTTGAACAAGTTGAGAGGGTTTGGGGATGTACCTGCTATAGTGCTAGGGTCTTTTCTAGCCTCTTAATGGGTAAGGTTATATAACCTAGCTGGTACTCGTGCTGTAGCATCTGGTCTGGGATTCCTGGGGTTCCCTTGAGGTGGTCCAAGTGTATTCCTCTGCTTGTTCTCCCTGAGAGTGAGTCATTCCTTTGCAAAGTGCCCTACTTTTCCACATGCAAAATAGGTCAAGCATGCTCCTTCGTGATTCCTTTGACACCTTGGACAACGAGGGTTTCGTTAGGGCAAGGTGGGAATTACTCTTTGTGGAGGTGGTGGCATGTCCTTTCTTCTTTGAAAAGCCATTCTATTTCCCCATTTTGGACCATTATGCTCCTTCCATTCTCCCTGACGGTTTTTACCGTTATCTTCCCTTCGGGTCATCTACTCCATCTGATGATGTCGGGTCTGCACCAGTCACTCGCACTCATGAGCCATAATGGTTACCGCCGCCAGGTCCGGGGGGCACCCTAGTACTCCCATACGGTCTCGTATGTCCATATTGAGACTGTCCACGAACCGTTGACATATATATGTTGGCCCTACTAGGTCAGGAGCAAAGGATCTTAACTCATTAAATTTTGTTTCATATTCTGATATGGCGTTAAGCCCTTGCCGAAGTCGGATGAACTCTTGCTTCTTCACATTAATCAAATGAGGAGTCAGGTACTCCTCCGTGTACCTCTCCTCGAATTGCTCCTAGGTGGGGATGGAGGTATGCAAGTTTCAGACATTTTCCCCCCATCATTTAGCACTTCCTTCTAGCAAGAATTCTGTCAAGATCACCATATCCTCTCGTGGTATCCTAACGATCTCCATCAGCTTCTTAATGTTTGCCAGCCAATTCATGGCAGCACCTGCATCTTTCTCTCTAAGGAAAGGCTTACACCCCAGTTGACAGAGAGTCTTGAGATTTTTGGGGATGTCTACTTGAGGGGGATGGTTAACAGGAGGAGGATGAGATTGCACTTACTCTAATTCAACCCGAGAATTAGTGCCTACCTTAGGGACAAGGTTAGGTTTCCCAAATACATGGGTGAACTCCTCGTACAACCTCTGGTGTGTTGAGCCAAGTCTAGGAGGGGTTGTCTAGGCTCCTTTGGGAGTTTCTATAGGTAGTGGTGGTTGGACAATGTTGGAGACTACAACTCTAGTTCTCTTGGTTCCTTTCTTGGGAGCCATACTGAAAATTTTAAAATCATTTCTATTAGTTACTATGTTTTCTAGTCTTGATAATGTATTTGAGGAAACAGGCTCTGATACCACTCAAGTTGTCATGCCCTAACCTAGTTTGGACAGATCCCCGTGATCAAGCCACCACTCTCTCAGTTTATTAAGGGTTTCCCCTTCTTTAAACCATGAGGAGTAAGGCGTCCTTTAAACCTGTACCTTTCTTGGAATAACATTAATCAAAACTACATGAAATTTAAACTTAACATACATGTCTTACAAGTGTAGTTAATTGGAGGCCTTTAGGTAGGTTTTCACTTGTTTACCTGAAAAGGGGTATAAGAAGGGGGTGAGTTCAACAACTCAGTGAATGGTTTCATGTGCATGAAGCTACGTCGAGCTTCCTTGACTGCTGGCACGACAAACTATCCTTATCTCTACCATGTCATCCAGTAGTCCCTAAAACGCATTACTATCCCTCTTGGGTGTCTTGATGGTCCTCAAATTTAGTTGATGCACAAAACAACGGTTTTGCTCATAAGCCATTTAATCTTTGGTGCCACTAGTCTAACGGCCCCGACCCCTACTCGACATGCAATTCTTTGTCTCGACTCGTCCGTCGACCTGTCATGTTGCACTGCTGCCAGTCCATCGAGTATGTCGGTCTTGTCTTGGTACCATGGCCAAACACATCATTCATTTAAAGTTTTCATGGCTTAAACTCATGTTTGTTTACAAGCTCCTCCTCGTACCAACTAGCCTTGGGCCCACTATACGAGATTTTCAAAATCAGGCATATTCGCCCCCAAGTTCAAAAACCGAGGACTCCGACCTATCTGAGCTATTCGAGCTCCCATCAAGAAGGTCAAAAGGTTTAAGTAGTGGCACACAGTCAGGGAAGAGCACTTCCAGCAAAAATAATATTTTAGCCGTCCATCACACCAACCAGGTGTGAAGACATCTCTGCTCATAATCAATGAATGAGTTTTCTACTTCCTTCAAGGAAGTTTATCATACCAACTAGGTATCATCTACTTACAACTGTTAAGTAGTTTTTCCACATAATTTCCACATCACTTCATTTAGGTGTGATGTTTAAAATTCCATTTAGTAGTGGGTTTTCATTTTCGAGGTGCTTATCATCCCAACTAGGTATGATATAAAAATCCCACTCACCCGATAATGCAATGATTTCCTCTTAACCAATTCTTTGTCTTCACACGAGCTTGTCCTTGCTGACGTTCCCGGTACTTCGTGTTCCTACACAATATGAACATCCATGTTCATTATTCGTTGGCCTAATAGCCTTCATTCATCATAAATGGATAAAATACTCAATCTTTTCAATTAATTGCAATTAGGTACCTAAAGTTCTTTTTCTTTAACTTAATGTCCCTAATGCCAATTTTCCCCCAAATTGAATCCCGAAACTTCTAAAATTTACCTTGGAACCTCAATTTATTCAAAATCACAAAAAGGGGTTCAAGTTTTCCAATTTCCTGATTTGGTCCTCATATTTTCCAAAACTACCATTTTGCCCCCACTTTACAAAAATGGTAAGTTTCACCACAAAAATTGACTAATTGGTCCTCCAACATCTTCATTATCCCAATTGGCCCTCAATTTTAGGAAAATTGCACTTTAGTCCCTCAAATTTTCGATATCCCTAAAATTTCCCCAAATTTCAACCTTTCAACTTGTCCGAATTTGATTTCAACAAATTGACCGATCAAATGAGGTTAATTGTTGAAATTGAAGTTGGATTTGAGTTCTGACACTTCCTCACAATTCAATTGCACTTTGAATCACACGATTTGACGTTGGAATGAGCTCAAACAGAGCTTCGTCAGAAAATTGAATGTAGAGAGAGAAAGCTTCAAAAACTTACCATCGGAGGCACGATGGTTCGAGCTTTCAATCTAGATAGATAGCTCTTGTTTTGAGATTACTCATAGGATCAAGAATCACCTCAATTCATGCTTGAATTGATAGAGAATTTGGTCAGTAAAGATTTGTTAGTTCTTTCTCTATCACCTATCGGAATTTATAGAGGGGAGCCAAATAGGATTACCTTTCCTCCCTAATTTAGTAGTAGGAGGGTTTCAGAAGTATGGGGAGGATTTGGTTTGGCCTCAGAAGGGCTCAAATTGGTCATTTTCAGCTCTGTCGAAATAGGGCAGCTTCGGTCCACCGGAGCTGCTTTACTATTCTATCAGGCCAGCGTTTCTCTAGCAATCCTTGAAGAAAATGGAAACTACAATCATATAGCTAACTTCTCCTTGAACCCAAAGAACCCGACCACACCTTCATTTGCACAGAAAAATGCCCAAGTTAGAGCTTTGGTTCAAGCTTCACGGAAAATGGAGCAGTAGGGAGGGAGTGGAGTTTTTCAGGTGTGAGGAGGATGCATGAGGAGAAGCTCGGAGACTTCCTGGTCGTCCGATTGGCATTCTAATGGCTATCATTCATTGCGTAAAACTCCCTGGCCATAGACTTTTCATCTTCGTCGGCGCTGCTTGAGGTGAGTGAACAGTGTTGTCACCTAAAGGAAGAAGACGTCATTGTTCCAAACCAGTCCAAACCGGGTTCAATGTTTAAACTAGTCATTTTAAGCCTTATTCAACTGAGTTTTTTAAAATTAAAAATTTTTAAATTCATTCTCTATCAAATGGTGGCCTCAATTCTCCAATTTGGATTTTCTAAGCCACCTAAAAAATGAATTTAGGAACTGGTTCAATAGTGGTCCAAACTAATTCAATCCAGTTCATTTTGGTCCAGGTCTGGTTCACATGAACCGGTTTGGTTTTCACCTCCAATTCATCCTAAAGTCCTTTATCGTGACTTTTGTAACTCTTTAGGTCACTCAAGGTTCATAAATTTCCCGGTTTGTCCTTTCTCTATTGGTTTCGGCTCATAAACCGACTCAATTTTCTCTTTGGAAATGACTGGTTCTTTTCCCGGTTTTATTATTATCAAAGGATAGGGTTTACACCGACGACCGGAGCTCTTGATTTCTCTAAATTACCCTTGTAAACCTGACCCTTTTGAGCTAAGGAAAACTGGGAAGGGAACCGGTCAAACTAAGTGAGAAAACCGAACCGGTTCACAAATCCGATCAATTGTGAATGGGAAATTTAGGAATTTACAACTCTAAGGTGATCCAAAGGGTTCATTAAACCTTGTAAAAGAAACTTAAGACAAATTATAAGAGAAAAACCAAATTAGTTTAGCTTAATGAGATCCCATAAGATCCTCATTCATTCTCCTCACACCTTAACACTTCTCTCTCTCTCTCTCTCTCTCTCTCTCTATTGCACCATTTCTCGGTGAAGCTCAAACAAGAGCTTCGACTTGAACATTTTTCTTAACCTTGAAAGGAGAGGTCAGGCTCTTTAGAACCAGGGAGAAGACAGCTATCTAATAGCAAACTCCAGTCAATCCAAGAATTGCTGGAGAAGCGCCAGCATGATGGAACAATGAAGCAGCTCCGACGGACCGAAGCTACCCTATTTCTACCAAGCTAAAATTGGCCATTTCAAGCCCTTCTCAAACAAAACCAAGCCCTCACAACACTTCCTTAGCCCTCCCATGGCCGAATTAGGACAGAAAGGTAAGCCAATTCAACTCCTCTCTGCAATTTTCGGCCGGTGCTAGAGAGAGAACCGACAGAATTTCAATGATAAAATTCTAACTCAATTCGGAATCAATTGATACAATTATTGATTCTAGGATGAACCTCGGGATGAGAGCTATCTGCCCAAATCAAAAGCTCGGACAGACGTGCCCTCACTGGTGAGTAATCGAAGCTTTCTCTCTCTACAGTATGTTTTCCATCTAAGCTCCGTTTGTGCTATTGAATCGTAAGAAGATGGATGAACTAAATTTTAACTTCAATTTCAACAACTAGATGTGTTTGATCGGTCAATTTGATTCAATCAAATTCGACTGTGCTAAGGAGTTGAAATTGGGGGAAATTTTGGGAAAATTGGGGATTTTTGAAATTGAAAGGACCAAAATGTAATTTTATGAAATTAAGGTTCAATTGGGCATGAAAATAATGTTGCAGGACCAATTGAGGAATTTTAGAATTTTTGGGGCAAAACTTACCATTTTTGTAAAGGAAGGGCAAAATGGTAATTTTGGAAAAATTGGACCAAATTGGAAATTTGGGAAATTAAACCCCTTTTTGGTGAAATTGAATAAATTGAGGTCCCAAGATAAATTTTAAAAGTTACGTGACTCAATTTGAGGAAAAACCAACATTAGGAACTTAAAGTTAAAGAGTAATAACTTTAGGAACCTAATTGCAAATAACTAAAAGTTATGTCGAGTAATAATGAACAAGGATGTTCATATCGTGTAGGAACGTGAAATACCGGGAATGCCAGCATGGATGAGCTCGTGTGAATACAAAGAACCGGTCTAGTGGAATTTACTACATTAACGGGTGAGTGGGTTTACTAACATCATACACGGTTGGGATGATGAGCACAACTTAAAATTAAAAACCACTTACCAGTTGTGATTGAGATTATATATATCATACCCTGTTGGGGATGATAAGTACCTCGGTATAAAAATTCACTGTTTAGTGATATTTTAATCATCGCCACTTAGAGAAAGTGATGTGAAAATATTGCGGAAAAACTACTTACCGGTTGTAAGTAGATCATACCCGGTTGGTATGATGAGACTTCCTCGAAGGAAGTTGAAAACCTATTCATCGGTTATAAATGGAGATGTCCTTATACTAGTCGGTACAATGGACAGTAAAAACCTATTTTGTCGGAAGTGTTCTCCCCTAACTGTGTGCCAATGCTTAAACTATTTGTGAGACCTTCTCGACGGGAGCTTGAATAGCTTTGATAGGCCAGGGGCCTCAGTTTTGTAACTTGGGGGCTAAATGCCCAATTTTGAAAATCTCGTACAGTGGTCCCAAGGCCAGTTGACACAAATAGGAGCTCGTAAACGAACATGATATATGTGCCATAAAACATAATAAGTGAATTGTTTGGCTATGGTACCAAGATAGGACCAACATACTCAGTCAACTAGCAGCAGTGCAACATGATAGGTTGACGGACCAATCAAGACAAACAACTGCGAGTTAAGTTGAGAGTTAGGGTCGTTGGACCAATGGCACCATAGATTACATGGCAATATGAGAAAATATTGTTTGTGCATGCACTATGAGTACAGGATCATCAAGACACCCATGAGGGTAGTGATGCGTCCTAAGGGCACTGGACGACCTGGTGGCTATAAGGGCAGTTAAATGAAGGGATTTTTGAAAATAAAGAAGTCTGTCACACTCCATATAAAACCCGTCCTTTGGGACCAAAGAAAACTAGGAAAAGAACCGGTATATGTTTATATATGAAGAAAGGAGTCATTTAATGAACAAAAAATAGCTAACATGGGAAATTGGAAAATCTTGAGTGACCAAAAATCCACAAAATTACAAGGAAGAACGGGAAAGCAAAATTGAGGAGAAAACCAAATTGGTTCGAGGAGAACCAAACCAGAACCGGACCGAACCGACACGAACCATAGTTAACCCGTTCATGAATTCATTTTTTTAGGTGACTTAAAAATGTCAATTTGAAAAATTGAGACCACCATTAGATAGAAAAAAAAATTTAAATAATTTTAGAAAATTTTAAATTTGAGAAAAATGATGGAACCAGGTTTGAACCGACCGATTTTTAAATTTGGGGTAGCTAAATCGGTCAGACCAAACTAATCAACGGTTAACAAACCAGTCAATAATCAACGGCCAGCTGGCACCACGTCAGCTGCCACACAGATATGAGCACTCAATGGGAAGTCTCCACGTGTCCGATCGACGAATAGCTGGCACCCGTTAGCACGCAACACAGACATGAGCAGCCAATGAGAGGTTGCCATGTGTCTGGTCAACGGGTCAACGGTTGATGCGGCGGCCGAGCTGACACTCCATGTCAAAAAAACTGTCCAATCATAGCGTGCCATATGGTATGACCGCCACATCATCGTCTTCAACATTCACATGTTGACAAAGAAGAGAGAGAGGGAGTCACCGAAAAAGCTGGAGTCTCCAGTGACACAAAAAATTCTCCGGTCAGGTCACCAACAGCTGAGTCAAAGGTTAAGTCTTATGCCGGCGGGTAGCCTGAACAATTGTCAAGCTCCATATATAAAAGCACCCCATCAATCATTCTCAGCATCCCACAATTGAGCAAAGAAGAAGAGGGAGTTTTCCAGCGAGCTACAAACTAGAGCTCTGACGATGGGCAAAACCTCGACCAAAGGAACTTTGAAGGGTTGCATTAGAACCAAGGATGAGTTCTCTAGCTCCAGAACTTCTCATAATAACTAGAGGACGCTCAGGGAAGTGCATAAAGAATCGCACAGTGAAGCTGCTTTGGAGCTCCAAGCAGCGAGCTCCAGCCCGATGGCACCTCACCCTGTTCGACCCTCCCACCACCCACATTCATCATCTCTGACTGTCTAAGACCCTCCACAAAACCCCTACAGGCCCCGGTAAGCTCATTTCCACCTCCCCTCATCGAAAGTTCTGAATTTCAGAGCTGCACCACTCGAAGCTTCTCTCTTCAAATTCCCGTATGACAATAACGAATTACAATAAGATTTGGTCCTACTAGACTCTCCTCAACTGGCTCAAGCTACCCCCACCTCAAGCTCCTACTGTCGCCCCTCCATCAGTAAGAAACACAAACTTTCCCTATCTACTATGAATTTTCCAACGAAGGTCCAACAGGGCGTAAAACTCAATCAAATCAATAAATTCTAAGTGTAGGGCCATTGAGGCGAGCTGGAGGAGACAAATAGAAGCAAGAATCGAAGAAAATAAGGACTTATTAGCTGCTAGTTGGACGAGGTAAGATTCGAAGTTCCATATGCTTGAATTGTGGAAGAAGATGAAGGGTGGTTTGGGAATTTTGGGGGACTTTTGTGCAATTTTCAAAAATTGGAGGGCTGAACAACAATTTCATGAAATTGAGTGTATTTTCATGAAATTCACCCCAATTGAGGGTCAATTGGGCAATTTAAACAAATTTAGGATAAATTGGCAATTTTGAAAAGTTGGGGGGATCAAACTACAATTTTTGGAAAATTAAGGACTAAAAGGAAAATTTGGTAAATTAAGGGCCAATTAGTGAAATTGAAAGAGTTAAGGACCCAAAAAGAATAATTGGGATCCTAGGGGACCCAATAGTAACTAAAGGGAAATCATTGACCCAGGTGCAATTTAAGCAAAGTACGGGGCCTTAGGTGCAGATATGAGAAAGTATGTGACCCATTTGCCACCATGCCCTAATATGAACAGTCGCACATGCAGGAATGGATTTCTCGAGCACCGACCCTAGAAGTGCACTGAGGAGAGAGATTATGCCAACACGAGCACACCAAAATCACCAAGTGAGTGGGAACCACTATAACGTCCATTCCGGTTCAGCTTTGAAAACTTTTTTCTCGGAATTAGCATTACCTAACTGGGTGACTCTGCTTAAAATATTTGGGAACTAATTTTGGGCTTAGACTCTAGATGCCAGTGGGCCTAAGGCGGATACAGGCGTTGACCTGTCCTGAACAAACATGTGATATATGACTGCTAGAAGACCTGAATAATATGAACCTTGTGTGATACCGATCGAGCAAAGCTGAGTTGGCAAGCTTGTTGGGCCAAACTGCTACTTTGTCGAAGCCTGGTCATCAAACTTGTTGGGCTAGTACATGTGGTGGGTTGAAGCCAAGCTGATAGACCGTTGTGCAAGAGCATGATAAATTCTATAATTCAAAAAAATTGTTGATTGTGCATGCATTGTGATGTATGGGCCATCAGGACACCTGACACGATGTAATGATGGAGCCCATGGACTGTTGGATGACCCAGGAAGCATAAGGGCAGTTTTTTCATTTAGTAGGTCGTGAAGTCGATGAGCTTCCTATGCATGGAGACCGAGGCAGTGGGGGAAATGATGTCTCGTCCCACTGAGCGGAATGGAGAAGAAACGAGGTATTTTGATGTGTCGAACTATTGATGTCCACTCAAACTCTGGGTAAAGGCAGTATCCCTCTATTAGGGTGGATGGTAAAGGCGCTCTAGTCCACAAGTGGCATGGTCGAGAACCGTCCTGTGAATGTGTGATCCCTCCTATGATAGGAGGGCAGTTGTTGATCATGTGATTGTATAACAAAAATAATTAATTTAAAAGATAGAAAAGATGAAGTCATGTAAAATGTTATAGTAGTTTCCCTCACTTAATGTTTTACTCACCCCCTCTCTCACCCATTTTCAGGATAATACCCAGACAGGAAGTTCCCAGATGCACTCAAGCTCTCAAGGTACGTTTCCTACCCCCAACTAAAAGTAAGGGTTTGAATATAAACACATATTCACCTTCCTTGCGTCATTCAGGTAGGTATACCCGGATGATGTAGGAAAGGGTGGCAAGTTAATCACGGACTCCGACCAATCCTAGTGGGGGCATGACAACTTGAATTATATCAGAGCATAACTTTCTTTATTAGTTTTCCCCAACTCATCCTAATCCTCGATTCCCGACAACCTTGCTAAAAACATGAATGGGATCACCCCCAAAGAATATATTCCCTGGATCCACGCTATGTAGCAACTAGTAGGGGCCTTAGAGGAGCCCATCCCCTGTGACGCACCCCGAGATAGAACCCCTCCCTACTCGGTGGAGGATGAAGTGTCTCCATCCAAGAGACTAAACCTGGTCTAGATTCAGGCTGAAGCTGAAAGAAATTTCTAGGAAGCATACGCCAACTACGTCAGGCTTTTTCATCGGCTCCCCCCAATCCAAAAGAGTGTGTGTGCTGCAGGCCCCACCTAACACGCCCATGATGCAGTTGTCTTATGCCGATATGGAATAGATATAGCACCACACAAACAGGCCAGGAGAGCCCCCAGTCTATCAGCATCAGTGGAATTCGAGGAACCCAATATGAACATATGCCTCCGCTGCAGCAGGTACTATGGGGGTGAATGCCCACCTAGAAGGAGAAGACGCCTCTAGACACCAGATGTGGAGTCTCGTAATTTGTATAGGTATAATTCTAGGTCAGTTAACTGGTGGGGATATTAGGTTCTAAGAAATGTTCATTGTAATAAACCTTGGCCGGGATTTTTCTGGTCCAACTAATAAAGAAGATTTCCTTTTCAAAAAGAAAACCCATTTCCTGGAGCAGGGGAGCTTTAGAAGCCCCCGAAATACAAAGAACCCTAAAGGAGTAAAACCAAAGCCACCTTAGGTTGGTCGTCCCCTTCCAACACCTACACCCTACAGCATGGGGCTAGGATGACAAGAGGCCCGATAAGTGCCTTACGGGACAAAAGAAAGTCGGGTCAACCAATGACTAGCCCAGAGAACCGCGTAGGAAACCATATGGACCAGATGCCACCGATAAATTAGTAAGAACCCTAAGAGGCAAACCAAAGGAGGGCCTATAATCCTTGACCTGATTTGGTCGGATCCCCGTGAACAACCCACCAATCTCCCGGTTTATTAAGAGTTTTCCCCTTCTCTAAACCGTGAGCAATAAGGCGTCCTTTTCACCTGTATCTTTCCTAGAAAACATTAATCAAAACTAAATATATTAACCTTACATACTTGTCTTGCAGGTTCAGCTATTGGTAGGTTTTTAAGTGGGTTTTCCATCAGTTATCTTAAAATGGGTAAAGGGAGGGGGTGAGTTCAATAACTCAATGAATAGGTGTTGGGAGAGAGTATTCAAAAAAAATTTAATCAGAGTGTGTCAGACTCCTTATTTCTTTCAAAATATTCTTTTCTTTAAATTCCCGATCCTCATTTCCATATCAGGTGTGTTTAATATTCAACACATGTCCTTTATCAGGAAGGGAATCACACATTCATAGGGCGGCCCATCCACTACACCCACTTGTGGCATCGAAGCGACTTTACTAGTAACCTAGATAGAAGCCCGTCCACTTCTACCCTGGGAATGAGTGGATGTTCGCGACATCCGACCCTCAAACCAGAAATCAACTCCGTATCCATATGAGGATAGAGACCTCATCCCGACCCCACCCTGGCCTCATGCGCATGAAGTTGCGTCGAGCTTCCCTGACTGTTGGCATGACAAACTACCCTTATCTCCACAATGTCATCCAATAGCCCTTAGGACGCATCACAACCCCTCTTGGGCGTCTTAATGGTCCTGAACCTCAAGTACATGCACAAACAAAAGTTTTCCACAAAGCCATTTATCTTTAGTGCCACTAGTCAAATGGCATCGACACTCAACTCGACCTGCAACTGTTTGTCTATACTAATTCGTCAACTTGATTTTGTCACACTATCGCTAGCCCATTGAGTATGTCGGTCGTGTCTTGGTACCATGGCCAACTCACATAATTACTTCATCAATAATTTTCATGGCTTAACATTATGTTTGGTTACGAGCTCTGGCTTGTGCCAACTAGCCTTAGGCCCACTATACGTGATTTTCCAAAACTGGGCATTTTAGCCCTCAAGTTCCAAAACTGAGGTCTCTGGCATATCTGAGCTATTCCAGCTCTCGTCAAGAAGGTCTCCCAAAAGTTTTAAGCATTGGCACATAGTAAGGGGAGAACACTTCTGACCAAATAAACTTTCCATCCATCACACCAATTGGGAGTGATGACATCTACGCTTATAATCGGTAAGCGGATTTTCTACTTCCATGTAGGAAGTTCATCATACCAAACGTGTATGATCTACTTACAACCAGTAAGTGGTTTTTCATTTTCACAGTGCTCATCATCCCAACCGGTTATGATGTTATTAAACTCACTCACCTGTTAATTGTGACGTGTTCGTACACAGTTGATTTTCCCAAGTCGTCGCGTGCTTCTCTTACTGGGGTTCTGGTCCTTCGTGCTCCTATACGATTTGGACAACCTTATCTATTAATGTTTGGCATAATATCCTTCGTTCCATATGTATGTATGACTAAACTCAAAACTTTCAATTAATTGCACTTAGGTCCCTAAAGTTCATTTTCCATGACTTTAGGTCACTAATGCTAACGTTTTCTCCAAATTAAGTCCCAAAACTTCCACAATTCACTTTGGGTCCTCAATTTACTCAAAATCACTTAAGGGGTTCAAGTTTCCCAAATTTACAATTTGGTCTCCAACTTTTCAAAAATTACCATTTTCCCCTACTTTACAAAAATGGAAATTTGACTCCAGTAATTTTAAAAAATCGACCAATTGGTCCTCCAACATTCTTTTTATGGCCAATTAACACTCAATTTTGGGAAATTGAAATTTGGTCCCTCAATTTTAAAAAGTCCCAAATTTAACCCCAAAGTTTTTCCCAAATTTCCCCCTTTCAAATTGGCCGAATTTGATTTCATCAACTTGACAATTCAATCGAAGTTAATTGCTCCAATTGAAGGTATGTATCGGTTCTTACATTTCCATATGATTCAATTGAGTTTTGAACCGCATCATTTGGTTCTGAATTGAGCTCAAACAGCGCTTCACCAGAAAATAAAACTTAGAGAGAGAAAGCCTCAAAAGCTTTCCATCGAAGGTGCGGCGGTTTGAACTCTTTATCAGGGAAGATAGCTCTCTTCCTGAGATATCTTCTAGGATTAAGAATTCCTACAATTGACCTCTTATTGATGGAGAATTTCATCAGTGAAATTATGCAATTTCTCTCTCTAACTCTGATGTCCAACGATTGAGTAAGGCCAAATTGGCTTACCTTTTAGCTAAGTTGAGATCGTCTAAGGGTTGAGGGGACGTTAGGAGAGCTTGGTTTGGATGGAGGAGGGGTGAATTCAGCCGATTTTAGCTCAGCCAAAATAAGGCAGCTTCAATCCATCGGAGTTGCATCATTGTTTGATTATACGAGTGCTTCTCCGATGATCCTCGAATCAAATGGAGACTGTCGTCGAGTAGCTAACTTCTCCCTGAATCTAAGGAACCCAACCTCACCTTCTAAGGCTAAAAAAAATGCCCAAGTTAGAGCTCTGGTTTGAGCTACAATGAAAATTAGAGCAATAGTGAGAGAGAGGGGATTTAAGGTGTGAGGGATACTAATGGAGGGGAACCCTTTATATATGGAGCTCGGGGACTCTCTAGCCGTTTGTTTGGCACCTTTATGGTATTCATGCATGGCTTGAAATGCCCTGAATGGAGACTTTTCACCATTGCTGGCACTGTTCATTTCTCTATTGAGTGAACACTGTTGTCATCTGGAGGAGGAAGATGACATTATTTTGAACCAGACTAGACCGGTCCAAATCAAGTTCAATGCTTAAACCGGCCAGTTCAGGCACGATTTGACCTAGTTTCTCAAAATTAAAATTTTCTAAATTCATCTAAATTCATTCTCTATCCAATGGTGGCTTCAATTATCCTATTTTAATATTTTAAACCACCTACAAAAATAAATTTAATAATCGGTTTAATGATGGTTTAAACCAGTCCAAACCAGTTCAATTCAGTTCATATTTGGTTCATCTAAACCGGTCTTTTTTCTCTTCCAATTTATCCCAAAGCCCTTTTCCATGAATTTTATGACTATTTAGGTCACTCGGGATTTGCAAATTTTCCTTTTTGCCCTTTTTCTAATGGTTGGGGTTTGTGAACCAGTTTTGTTTTCTCCCTTGGGTTGACCAGTCCTTTCCCCAGTTTTCTTACCTTTAAGGGGCAGGGTTTAACTAGATGGGGTCCACTCGTATTCCCTTATGAGATGAATCTCATGTATGGCCTCCAATCCGTACTGCCTTAGTACCTCTACCTTGCACTCATAGGTCCAATTCATCCATTGAGAGGGATTGAAGTTGGGCTGAGTAAGTGGGGGTACTTGGTGGACTTTCATGAAGGTGGCATATGCATCCTAATAGTTATCCCAGGCCTTCTTTTTGGTTGGATTCTTCTCTGGTTATTGTGGTACTGGAGGAGGGGTTGGGCTCCTAGGAGGAGGTACAAGTTCCTCTTGTCTTGAAGGAGGATATGTGATGCCTTCTAGTTCCAATAAGGCTCATACTAGTTTATAGTAGTCTTCCACCATGTCCTTAGGCACTCTTTTCTCGCCTTTTAAGAATCTTTTAACAGCTTCCTCCCTTGTGTTGGGTGTCTTTTATAGGGTTATGGGTGGAGGATTGGATTTCATAGCGAATTTTCTAAGGGTTCTCCTCCCTATATGATAGTTAAAGTTTGATTAATGTCAGGGCATAATATTGATAAATTTTCAAAGAAACATGGCTCTAATACCACTCAAGTTATCACACCCCGATCCGGTTTGGTCGATTCCCGTGAACAACCCACCACTCTCTTGGTTCAAGAGGGGTTTCCTCCTTAAATTCAAGAGGAGCAAAGTGTAATCGCAACTTTGTTCCTTGGAATAACATATATCAAATAAAATGCAAGCTTAAGAAAAATTAAGCATACCTAACAGAGGGTAAGCCATGGTGTTATCCCTAGTCATTTCTCTAATTACTAAAAAGGGTGGGTGAGTTTCAACAACTCAGTGAATGGGTGTTTAAAACTTGACTTTTAGAAAAATAATATGAATTGGAGTGTGCTAGACTTCTTATTTTCTCAAAATCTCAATTTTCATAGCCATTTTTCATCACAACGGTGTGTTTATCAACCAAAACAAGCCCTTCATCATGAAGAGAACACACATTCGTAGGCCAGCACATCCACTGCACCCACATGTGGCATCGGAGCGACTTTACTGGCTGCCTAGATAGAAGCACGTCCACTTCTACCCTGAGAATGAGTGCATGTACGCGACATCCAACCCTCAATCCCATAAAGAAAGGGATCAAATAGGAATGATGAGTTATGAAATGATCATGAGTAAGTAAAAGTGGATTAAGGAAAAGAAAAAATCCTTGAATAAAGAATGCCAAGGACTTAAGAAGGAAAGAATCTCCGCTTGTCGGCAAACCATCAGGAAACTAAATAATTGGAACCGGAAGTGCCCAATAAGAAATTTAGGAAAATATGAGTGGGTAAGGAAAACCAACATGATTATGTAAGTTGATTGGATAACAGTAAAGGTAGTCGAGGAATACTATCAAACAAAAAGAGGGATGAAGTTATACAATCACTAAAAGGTTGGAAAGTTGAGAATGACCCTCAAGTAAGTGTTCTAGCAATCTAATGGACAGAGACAAATTCTAAAAAATGTCATGTTGTAAGGGGCATGTAAGCCCAACAGTCCTGAGAAAAATATGACTCAAAGCAAGGGAGAGTTAGTTAGTAAGCATGACAAGGTCAAACATAAAAGTTGGACTAAAGTTATAATAAAAAATGGATGGAGGAAGGATCGAAATAGGACAAAAAGGTGATAACACCGAAACTTATAAAAAATAATAAAATAAGTATATAGTGCCTGAAAGGACACTAAGCTAAGGGATTCGACAACAAAGAGAATAATTGTATACAATAATGATTGGATATCTTGGAACTCTCAATCCTGAAATCTTGAGTAAGAACCTCAAAGGGTCTTGCCCTAAGTAAAAAGGGATGTGAACCTAGGGATATATCTTTAGACTCGCAGGTAAGACATACTAGTTATGATAAAACTCTATGGAAGGAGTAAACAATGTAAAGGAAAAGAAATACCTTAAGTGCGTGATTTAAAGTGGGCTAAGTGAAAGAATGACCAAAGTATTAACATGTCCAAGTTGACATTTAGGGAAGTTTATCCCAGAGTGAAAAATGCTGATTTAGTTTTGGGGACAAAACTCCTAAAAAGAGGGGAGAGTTGTAAACCCCGCCCTTTGGAGTTAAGGAAAACTGAGAAAAGAACCCGTCAAACCAAGTGTGAAACACCGAACCGGTTCATAAACCCGATCATTAGAGAACATGCAATTTAGGAAATTTACAACTCCTAAGTAACTCAAAGGGCTCATAAAACCTAGGAAAAGGACCTTAGGACAACTTGGGAGAGAAAACCATACCATTTCAATTAAACCAGATCCGAGTCAGATTGAACCGATTTATGAACCGAGTCGGTTCATGAACCGGAACCGATAGAGAAAGAGCAAATCAAGAAATTTATGGATTCCGAGTAACCTAAAGAGTCACAAAAGTCATGAAAAAGAACTTTAGTATGAATTGGAGATGAAAACCAAACCGGTTCAGGGGAACTGGATCCAAACCGAATTTAATCATTTTGGTCCGGTTTGAACCACTATTGAATTGGATGCTAAATTCATTTTTCAAGGTGGCTTATAAAATTTAACATGGAGAATTGAGGCCACCATTGTATAGAGAATGAATTTAGAAATTTTAATTTTGAAAAACTCAGTCGAATCAGGCTTGAACCAACCAGTTTAAGCTTTGAACTTGATTCGGTCTAATTCGGAACAGTGTCGTCATCCTCCTTTAGATGACAGCATTGTTCACTCGCTGGAAAATCGAGCAGCGCCGGTGAAGATGAAAGGTCTCCGGCCAAGGAGTTTCAGGCAATGAATGACCACCATTAAGGCACCAATCGGGCGACCAAGAAGTCCCCGAGCTTCCTATATAGAGAGCCCCTCCTCATCCATCCTCCTCATACTTGAAAACTCCATTCTCTCACAACTACTCCATTTTCCGGTGAAGCTCGAACCAGAGCTCTGACTTGGGCATTTTTTTGAGCCAAAGAAGGTGTGGTTGAGTTCTTTGAATTCGGGGAGAAGTCAGCTACACGCCTGTAGTCTCCATTTGCTCTGATGGTCGCCGGAGTAGCGTTGGCGTGATCGAACAGTGAAGGAGCTCCGGCGGACTAAGCTGCCCTATTTCGGCCGAGCTGAAATCGGCCAATTCGAGCCCTTCTCAGTCCAAAACAAGCCCTCCCAACACCTCTACAATCCTCCTATAGTTGAATTAGAGTTGAAAAGTAAGCCAATTTTGGCTCCCCTCTATAAATTTTGATTGATGCTAGAGAGAGAACCAGTAGAACTTCGATGACTAAATTCTCACTCAATTCGGCATCAATTAATGCAATTCTTAATCCTAGGAGGAAGCTCAAGACAAGAGCTATCCGCCTAGATTGAAAGGTCAAACCGCCGCACCCCCAAAAGTAATCTTTCAGAGCTTTCTCTCTCTAAGTCTAGTTTTTTGGTGAAGCTCCATTTGAGCTCATTCCAACATCAAATCATGCGATTCAAAGTGCAATTAAATCATGTGAAGATGTAGAAACTCCAATCTAACTTTAACTTCAACAATTAAACTGATTGGATTGGTCAATTTGATAAAATCAAATTCGGCTGAGTTAGAAGGTTGAAATTGGGGGAAATTTGGGGATTTCGAAAATTTGAGGGACTAAAGTGCAATTTCATAAAATTGAGGGCCAATTGGGCAAATTTTAAAATTTTTTGGGTAAAACTTACCATTTTTGTAAAGTAGGGGCAAAATTGTAATTTTGGAAAAGTTGGGGGACCAAATTGGAAATTTGGGAAACTTGAACCCCTTTTTGTGGTTTTGAATAAATTGAGGTTCTATGGTGAATTTTAGATTTTAGGGACTCAATTTGGGGGAAAACAGACATTAGGGACTTAATGTTAAAGAAAAAAATAACTTTAGGGACCTAATTGCAAATAAATGAAAAGTTTAGTTTTCTCATTCATTCGGGATAAATGAAGGCTATTAGGCCAAAGGATAATAAACAAGAATGTTCATATCATATAGGAACACGAAGTACCGAGAACGCCAACTAAGACAAGTTCGCGTGGAGGCAACAAACCGGCTAAGAGAAAATTCACTACACTATCAAGTGAGTGGGATATTTAATATCATACCCGGTTGGGATGATAAGCACCTCGAAAATGAAAACCCACTGTTAAGTGGTATTTTAATAATCACACTTGAGAGGAGTGATGTGAAAATCACGCGAAAAAACCACTTACCAATTGTAAGTAGATCATACCTAGTTGGTGTGACGAAACTTCCTGTAAGGAAGTGGAAAACCCGCTTATTGATTATAAGCAGAGATGTTCTCATACTTGGTTGGTGTGATGGATGACTGAAAATTTTATTTTGTCTGAAGTGCTCTCCCTTGACTGTGTGCCACTGCTTAAAATTTTTGGAAGACCTTCTTAACTGGAGCTTGAATAACTTAGTTAGGCCAGAGGCCTCAATTTTGGAACTTGGGGGTTAATATGCCCGATTTTGA
Organism: Trapa incisa; assembly: GCA_030064435.1. Lineage (NCBI taxonomy): Eukaryota > Viridiplantae > Streptophyta > Magnoliopsida > Myrtales > Lythraceae > Trapa > Trapa incisa. Next base: position 23,821,581 of record CM057779.1, read on the forward strand.
AAATCTTGAATAGTGGGCCCTATGCTAGTTGGCACGAGTAGGAGCTCGTAAACAAACATGATTTAAGCCATGAAATCTTAAGTGAATGAATTATTTGACCATGGTACTGAGACAGGACTAACATACTTGATGGACTAGCGGCAGTGCGACATGACAGGTATTTAGACTAGTCAAGACAAACAGTTGTAGGTCGAGTTGAGGGTCGAGGCCGTTGGACCAGTGGCACCACAGATTATATGGCTGATGTAGAAATTTGTTGATTTGTGCATGCACTGTGTTATGGGACCTTCAAGACACCCAATAGGGGTAGTGATGTGTCCTAGGGCTTTGGATGACCTGGTGGAGATAATGGCAGTTAGTCGTACCAGAAGTCTTGAGAAGCATGACATTGCTTCATTATGCATGAGACTGGGGCAGGGACGTGATGAGGTCTCTGTCCTCATACGGACATGGAGTTTTGTTATGGGATTGAGGGTCGGATGTCACGTACATCCGCTCATTCTCAAGGTAGAAGTAGATGTACTTCCATCTTGGTGGTAGGTAAAGTCACTCCGACGCCACAAGTGGGTGCAGTGGACGGGCTGGCCTACGAATGTGTGTTTCCTTCATGATGAATGGTGTGTGTTGGTTGATAAATACACCGTTATGATGAGAAATGGTTGTGAAAACTAAATTTGAGAATGAAACGTTTTTAAAAGAAAAAAATGAGTGTGGCACACTTCAAATCAAACTATTTTTTTGAAAGTCATACCCTAAAACACCCATTCACTAAGAATCGTTGAACTCACCCCCTCCCTTATATCCCTTTCAGGTAACTCTGGAAAAGCTTACCCCAAAGACCACTAACTAACATACCTATAAGACAAGTATAGAAAGTTTTAATTTTATATAGTTTTGATTTATGTTATTCCTGGAAAGGTGCAGGTTGATTATAGAAATAGGAAACCATGAATAAACTGGGAAACCATAACCAGGTCGGGACGTGACAAGTATGGTTAACTTACTTATTCCCTATAGAACCATGTGAGGTACATCTCTAGGATGCTAGCCAAGTTATAGAAGAATTAAGAGCCAGAAGGGCAATTCTCGTGCTTTGGAGGTAAAGGATGCATGAAGAATGTATAGGAGACCATCTCCAAATCTTAGATGAGACAATAAGATCAAATTTTAACTCGGAAAGAGTGACATGTATTAAAACTATGATTTTGATAAGAGGGCTCACCATAGGTACATAGTATAGATTGAAAACATGATTAGGAGACCCTTAGGCCCAAGTTTTTCCTTGAACCCCGAATCTAACACCTGCAAATTAGACATAACAAGGCCTCAACAGAATCTGCATCATATTATGAATTATACAGGGTTAGGAATCTTGAATGGATTAACTAAATTGAAACCAAGCTATAAGAAGTATTGATAACCTGAATTGACATACATTAGGAGACCCTTGTAAGCTCGTACTAAAAATGGAAAATTTATCGAATAGTTGGGGAGGGTAAGGTATGACCACAAGAGGCCATCATCAAGGAAATGGGGTGAACAAAATATCCAAAATATCCTAACAATTTAAGAGGAAAGAACTAGTAACACAACCATCACCTCAAAGTACCACCAAAAGATATCTAGAGAAATTCAAACATAGGAAAGTCAATACTCGGAACATGGGGGGACAAACACTCAAAATTGGAATGGGTTGCCGAAATTATTGCACAGTATTGGAACAGACAATGATATGATCAGTCATCTCTTCAGCACTATACAAAAAAGATTCAACACTATTACCCATACTTTTTCTACACAAATTAGCACTAACATGTAGAGTATTTGAACAAACTCGCGAAAGAAAGTTCCTAGATTTTGTACACATTTAATATGCCAAAAATTTTGTCCAAACTTTACTAAGGATTATGGAAGAAGTGGAGCGTACCTAGGAGGCTCCACCTTTTAGAATGATGAAAAGTGTAGGTTGATTTTTAATATTATCTTACTTGAGTGTCCGCCCTGCCAAATTAGTCTATCATCAGTTGGTACTTGACTTTTAGAAACCGATCTAATTATTTCTAACTCTTCTAGGGAGAGGTGTTATTGTATGCCATGTTCTAGTCCTTCTATTAGTAAGAGAGCATACTCTCACATGTTGGTTGTTGGATTGCTCATTTGGGAATTTGAGGTATTCACTCTTACATGTCATAAGAGTCCCCCATCTCCTACATGTCATAAGGCATGGAGTCCTCGGGCAAAAAAATAATATGGGTTAGATAGTATTGTCTTGGCAATTTTTACAAATAGGGCTCGTTTAAAAGTGGATTTGTCTTTAAATCTGATGTCCCTTATTACTTTAAACCTATATGACCACTTCACTTTTATCTTATATTTTTTTCATATTTAATTTTATCTCATACTATTCACTTTCAGTTATATATTTAAATCTAAAAAGTTGAAACACTTATTAGCCAAAAACATATTATCATAAATTGCCATGACAAAGAAATACACTTTCCTGTCATCACACTAATTAGTTTATTTATGATTTGAGTCGATTAACTAAGAATTTAAAGATAATCTTGAAGTTAAATAGGTAAAATTAGTTGGAAGTAAGACATTTATTGAGGATATAAAATCTTTGGTAATAGAACGGCATCCATTTTATGAAGTTCTTACAGTAGACAACATGTTTTAAGAGTATTAGAGTATGTTAGTCATCACCAAATGTGGTAATTTGAAGCTCCACACCCCAAACATGAAATTCACTTGGGATTTTAATTGTGATGGAAGATAAATTTATGGAATTCACGGAAGGTACGACAACTTGCTGTATAGGGCTTAGCTTTCCGATACGCGCCAAGGTCCAATTCATGATGGGCCACTCTGATTACTCTTCAGTCCATGAAAGAATTCATAGGCCATATTCTTATTGAAACAAAAAGTAAAATCCAGCGAGAAGATAATAGATAGCACCGATACGAAATAATTACAAGCACTCCATGTCATCGCAACATGTGGACACTGTTTCCCTATCCAGTTTCTCCATCTCAAGATCCTCGTCTTTCTCATTATCTACCACTATCTTCTCTTCCACCTACACCCTTCCGCAACACCCACAACTTCCACCACACAGCACAGCACACAGCATCTGTCAATGGCGGCCTCCACCCTCTCCTCCACCTCCCCTTCTCAGGTGCCTCTCTTGAAAAAACCTCTACCCGCAATCTAAAGTCCAGAACTGCTGCTGCAACTGCCCTTGGATAGATTTTCACTCCTACTATAGCTTAAAATTTCCATTCTTGAGCATCGAGTGTCTGATTGGCTCCTACCTTATTGTTTAGCTATGTTCAAGCAAGAACGGGGTGGCCGCGCCGTCCCATGCCCTGGTAGGGAAACTCTCGGGGACCTCTCCGGTTGCTGGAAAGGGGAGGCGAGGCGTGAAGATCACGTGCCAGGCCACGAGCATCCCGGCCGATGATCGGGTCCCCGACATGGGCAAGAGGCAGCTCATGAACCTGCTATTGTTGGGTGCTATCTCCCTCCCCTCTGCGGGGATGTTGGTTCCTTATGCCACCTTCTTCGCTCCACCTGGGTTAGATTCCAATCCGTTTTGGCCCAAGATTTAACCATGCCCATGTGGTTGTGCTGCCTGAACAATATTCGGTCTTATTAGCTTACATGGCAATTCGTAATGCATCACTTAGAGACATGATTCTCTCTCTTTTTTTTTTTTCTGAATATCTTGTTTTTTTCTCGATACTGGCAGGAGAAAGGGCGGAAGCAGTGGCACTGTGGCTAAAGATGCCATCGGAAACGATGTCCTTGCCGACGAGTGGCTCAAGAACCACGGCCCAGGTGACAGAACCCTCACCCAGGGGTTGAAGGTGCTTTTTCCTTCATTGTTTCTGTTTGCTGGCATCTGCTGACCTATTTTTATTCTCATCAGTTATGTACTCCTTATAGAAAGCAAATAGAGTTAGGGCTCATTTCAGTAATCTTTGAGCTTGCAATGCCTTGTTATATTGACTGCCACACTTATCTGCAACCCATCTTATCTTTGAAGGGTGATCCGACCTACCTCGTGGTGGAAAACGATAGGACACTTGCCACCTTTGGAATCAACGCAGTGTGCACTCATCTTGGTTGTGTGGTGCCGTGGAATGCTGCTGAGAACAAGTTCATCTGCCCTTGCCACGGTTCGCAGTACAATAACCAAGGCAGAGTCGTAAGAGGTCCTGCTCCTCTGGTAAGACATCATCTGTCTACTGTTCTTCACACATGCTTGATGAGGACCTTTGTCTGATGAATCAGAATTGATTGGATATATAACCACGGTTTCCTTTTTGCATACTCCACATGTTCTCTTTCAAGAAAATTAACTTACCTCAAATGAGTTTGTCTGGTGGAGTACAGTCCTTGGCGCTGGCACATGCAGATGTCGATGACGGGAAGGTTGTCTTTGTCCCGTGGGTTGAGACTGACTTCAGGACTGGCGAAGCTCCATGGTGGGCATAGAAGCCGCTTCATGCACTAAGGGAGCTGCTATTTACCATATCAAATGGATCATTTATTATGTAATGATGCTCTCATAATTGCATTGCATAGCAAACCAACACTTAATTAATTTGGGCTCATTCTAAATATGATATTAGAATATAATCTTTCAATTATATGGAATATTCACTAGATAAAATAGAATAATAATAATATATCAAGATTTTTTAATAGTTTGAATATATATTGATTATTCATAACTTGTTAAATATACTGTTAATATGCATTTTTCAAAGCAGTTGGGGAAGTATATCTTCAAGTTAAATATTCTTCATAACATGAGCTAGTTGAATACATGGAGGGGATATTTGTTCATATAATCATGTCTCCTATAATATGCTAATCTATTTCAATATTTTAGTTGGCCTATGAAATAGTTGATTCTTGACCATATGTATTTTTGCTTGATTGTCATAATATAATTGCATTAATTCATTATTCCACCCACACACCCAATTCTCTAAAGAAACAATTTATCTAAATTAACTCTCACATGAATTATTTGCTATTGCCAAATATTCTAAACTTACACTAGAACGATAAACAATTATAGTTCTAATGCAATTATTTGTTTCTTACTTTTTCATAAAATAAAATTATCATAAAAAATATAAAATCTAGTAATTGATCTTCGACTTTAGAACAACTTGTCCAATTTGTATTAATGAATCCTACTATCATTTCATGTTCCTGATCTGATCTGATCTGAATACGAGTTATTTTCCTCTTGTATCACTTGAGATATTTAAGAAGTTGAAAATTCGAAGTGTGGTATCTAGTGGGTAATCACACTAGCTGACATAAATTGGCTAATCACACTAATTGGATAAGAAATGTCACTAGTTCAATTTACCAACTAATTTTTAATATTTCTATATGTATTAATTCTCCATTTTGATATACAAGTTTAATATTAGGGATCGTAGGTAAATCCAGAGGTTTATAATCAAGTAACTGACTTTTTTTTAGAATATAAAGTAAATATTTCTTTTAACATATGAGAATTATAATATGAGATCTTAATACGTCAATACAAGAAAGTATTTGAAATTTTTAATATGGGTAATATGAAATTACTTATATAAAAATAATTTCAGTGCAATAATATCTTCGTCATCAAGACTAATCATAAAATTACCTACATATGTAACTAATATAAAACTTTAGTAATTTTAATCATACCAAATCAATTGATAGACTATTATAAGTGACCAAACCATATATGGAGAGATTGATTAAGACGATACAAAAATTTGTGAAAGACTTTAGATTATTCCTTCTAAACACACGATGTGGTTGCATCGATACAAATATGAATAGATGTTAGAGTGGCAACAAGACAAAATGTATCAACATAATAAATATTATATGATTGTAAGTAATATTTTGTGACTAACCATGCTTTAAGTCGGTGAAGGCACCCAAGTTAAAACTCGATGGTGAAAATTTACTAGCAACCACCTCTTGCTTATGAGGGGTAGAGGACAAAGGTCCCAAGTATCATTTTTCCAAACAACTCATATTTTCTTTTCCATAACATAAAACCACCTTGAATATTGCAAACCTTCAGTCATAGTCTAACGAATTAAGTGTCAATGCATGAAGTAAATGCACAATGATGGGCTTGTAAAGAAGTATTGGTACATAATCAATCAATAGGATTACGAGTGGTATGACAATGATGAGGTTTTTTCCGGAAAGCAATAAGAATATCTAAGTCGGACACGAGAGATGAAACCATGAAAGGGACTATAGATGAATCAACTGGTATAGGTTCATGAGTATAAGCATTATTATCATGCATAAGTTGGATAATTTTAATGGACTGACAGCAGTGCGATATGATAGGTCGACGGACCAATGGAGGCAAACAGCTGCAAGTCGTGTTGAAGGTTGGGGCCGTTAGACCAGTGGTACCAAATATTAAATGTCTTATTAGGAAAACTGTTGTTTTGTGCATGAACTGAGGTATGAGACATTCAAGATGCTCAAGAGGGGTAGTGATGCATACTAGGGGCGACTAGACGATATGGTGGAGATAAGGGCAGATTGTCATGCCATCAGTTAGGGAAGCTTGACGTAGCTTCATGCGCATGAGACCAGAGTGGGGTCAGGATGATGACTCTGTCCTCATACGGACACGAACTTTTCTTTACAGGATTGAGGGTCGGATGTCGCATACATTCACTCATTCTCAAGGTAGAAATGGATGGGTTTCTATATAGGTGGTCAGTAAAGTCACTCCGACACCACAAGTGGGTGCAGTGGATGTGCTGACCTATGAATGTGTGTTTCATTTATGATGAAGGGCGTATGTTGGTTGATAAATACATTGTTTATGATTAATGATGAGAAACAACTATGAAAACTGAGATTTGAGGATGAAATGTTTTAAAGGAAAATATGGAGTCTAGCACACTCCAATTCAAACTATTTTCTAAAAGTTATATTTTAAACACCCATTCATTGAGTTGTAACTCACCCCTTATATCCCTTTTCAGATAACCAAGGGAAAGCCTACCCAAAGACCTCAAGCTAACCACACTTGTGATACAAGTATGTTTAAAATTTCTTGCAGTTTTTATTAATGTTATTCCAGGAAAGGTACATGTTTAAAGGACGCCTTACTCCTTTCGGTTTAAAAGAAGGAGAAAACCCTTAATAATATGGGAGAGTGGCGGGTTGATCGTGAGGATCTGACCAAACCAGGTTGAGGCGTGATGAATTGAGTGGAATCATAGCCTGTTTACTCGAATACATTATCAAGACTAGATAACATCTAATAGGATTAATTTTAAAATTTTCAGATGGCCTTAGGAAAGGTAGTTAAACAAAACCGCGCTACCTTAGCCATCCCGGAAGCCAGGGAGAACCCCATCTCAAGGGAGGAAATGAATCAGGAATATAAAAGGACCCTTGGAGTAATCCCGAGTCAAAGAGGACTTAACAAGAAAGCCTCCAAGATGTTCAAGCTTAAGGACGGCAAGGCATTGAACCATCAACAATACCTTAAAAAAGCCCAACAATATTCAAAGTATGGAAGGAACCACAGAAGTCCATGTAAGGAGATGACCTATTATAGATGTGGATAATGAAGACACTACATTAGAAGATGCTCAACATTTTAGAGGACAAGACCTGAGAGGATTTGTTATGAGTGTAGGAGGGTGGGACACATAGTAAATAATTGTCCCATATTGCAAGGAATCCAAGCGATACCTTCCAATATGGACCCCTCCACCCCTACAAAAGCCCAAAGGTATAACATTACAAGAACCACAATTGTGGCTAGGGAACCTAATCTCACCAAGGAGGAAGTCCTACTAGACCATAGTTTAGTACTGAGAATTTCTCAAACCATCATTATAACATTCTCCCTCAAGAGATGCTAAAACCATAAAACTATATTATTACTTCAATGAATAAGATTCTGAGTTCCTGAAAATTCTTTTGTCCCTTAATAATACTATTATATGCCTCAGTTACCTAAGGAAGGATCACATAAAGAAAATTATGGGTAAAACCTTATTAAATCCCAGAAATAGCAGAATATAGATAAAGGGGAATTTTCCTTTAAGGAGCACTACAAGCCACCTAGGAGCAAAGAAGGAAACACCTACTCTATAGAAGACAAGCCAAACGATGAAAGGCAACTAGGATGTCTCAAGACAACAAGGTATGATCTACTTTGGAAAAACAAAGGAGCCAAGTAGGGTTGTAGACTAACCTAGCGAGGAAGGGAGAGGTGGAAAGTCTAGAATAGTGGAAAGGAAGGATGAAGGAAAATCTTGAAGAAATAAATGGCCGAAAATGAAATGAAGGTCACACTTAAGCCGTAAGGAGGATTTAGTAAGTCTTGCACAAAGGAGTCTTGGGGGCAAATAACACTTGAACCTTTCCTAAGGAAGGAGACCTTGGAAAGGCATACACGTTCCAACTAAGATGTAATGGACTAAGTGACGAAGGATGAGGAGATGAAGTGCACGCCGAGGTGAAAGAACTGGAGGAAGTATACTAAGAGGACCCAAGGAAAAAGTTAAACCAAAGGAGTGGGTAAGTAGGAAATAGAATCAAAGGACACAGTGACAAGTGAAAATGGGTGGGCTACCCATCATAAGGAAATAGAGGAAAGAACATCCAAAAACCTTAGAGAAGTAAGCCCTCCAATTTAGAAGAGGGTAAGGAGAAAACAACCAATGACATCAAAACTAGTCATGGCCCACACTCGCTTAATAGAGCCCAATGAGTGGATGGCTGGACATAAAGAGTGCTAGGAACCAATCTATTAGGAGGAGCTCTTTGAAGAGAGAATAAGGAACAAAAAGGAAATGGAGGACAATGAAGGATATTTAGCAAGCAACAATACTGATCTCAGAAGTGTGTAAGAAATTATAGAAGGAAAAGCTTCCCATAAGCATTAAAGAGGTTGAACTAGGATAGGAATCCCTAGGTAGATGATACAAGTAGGAAGTGAGACCTCAAAAATGGAAGTTCCAAATCTATGGAACCACCAGATGGATCCTAAGAGGCTTAAACTATCATAAAAAACCATAAGTAGTTAAGGGTATGTCGGGATGGCCAAAGTATTACCCGATTTGGAAGAGCAAAGAAGCCAATTAAAGATTTCTGATGAACCTAACAAAGAAGGAAGCAACTAGTAGCAATAGGATGGTCAAGGAGAATAAACGATACCCTAAGAAGGATCGGGAAGTAGTGGTGACTACACTCTAAAGAAGGGTAATAGAGTAGGCATAGAGTTGAGTACATGAAATAAGACCTAACGATTAGAGATACCTTGAGTAGGAAAGTAAAAGTTGAACTAGGAAATTATGATCAGCAAATGATTAAAGGTGGACAAAATTTCTAATTCAAAAGGGTGTAAGAATGCGAAGGAAGGAAACCTTCAAGGAGTAGTAAGAAATTTGAACATCTAACACCTAAAGGGAAATCTTTACTTTGAAAATCATTAAAGTAAAACTCCCCAAAACAATAGAATCGTGAAATGGTCACAAGCAAGTATGAGTGGGTTTAGGGGAAAGGAAAATCCTTGAGTAAAGGATGTCACCATAAATGAAGAAAGACATAAGAAGGGAAGAATCCTAGCATGTCGGTAAGTCATCAAGAAATTCAATGATTGGCACCAGAAAGTCCCAATAACGAAGTTGGGAAAGGACCAGTGAGTAAGGAAAATCGACGTGATTATGTAAGACATGTTGTCAAGACATAAAGGATGATTGGATAACAGTAAAGGTAGTTGAGAAATACTACCCGATGAAAAGAGGTATGAAGTTATACAATCCCTGAATGTTTGGAAAGTTGGGAACAACCCTATAGGAGGTGTTGTAGAAGTCTATTGGATAGAGACAGGTTCTGTAATATGTCATGTCGTAAGGGACATGTAAGCACCAATAGTCCTAAGTAAAATATGACTCGAGTAAGAAAGCGTCAGTTAGTAAGCATGACCAAGTCAAACATAATTTTGATCAAAGCTATAATCAATGATGGATGAAGGAAGGGTCAAATTAGGACGAAGGGATAATAACACTGAAACCTATGAAAATAAGTACGTAATGCTCGAAAAAACACCTAGCTAAGGGTTTCAAAGATGAAGAGAATAACTAGACAAAAGAACGATTGGGCATCTTTGAACTTCCAATCCTGAAATCTTGAGTAAGAACCTCAAAGTGAAGAATCTTGCCCTAAGAAAAAGGTGATGTGAACCTAGGGATATACCTTTGGACTTGAGGTCAAAACATACTAGTTATGATAAACTCCATGAAAGAAGTAAACAATGTGAAGGAAAAGAAATTCCTTAAGTGTGTGATTTAAAGTGGTCTAAGTGAAAGAATGACTAGAGTATTAACATGTCCAAATTGACATTAAGGGTAGTTTATCCTGGAGTAAAAAATGATGATTTAGTTTTGGTTATAAAACTCCTAAAAGGAGGGGAGAGTTGTAAACCCTACTCTTTTAGGATAAGATAACCGAGGAAAGAACTGGTCAACCCGGGTGAGAAAACCGAATCAGTTCACAAACCCCAATCGATAGAGAAAGGGTAAATAGGGAAATTTATGGATCTCGAGTAACCTAAAGAGTCACAAAAGTCATGAGAAAGGACTTTAGGATGATTAAGGTGAAAATCAAACCAATTTAGGTGAACTGGACATGAACTAGATTGAACCGGTTTGAACCACTATTGAACCAGTTTCTAAATTCACTTTTCTAGGTGGCTTAGAAAATTAAAATTGGAGAATTGAGACCACCATTTGATAGAGAATGAATTTAGATGAATTTACAAATTTTTAATTTTGAAAAACTCGGTCGAATCGGGCCTGAACCGACCAGTTTAAGCATTAAACCCGGTTCAGACCGGTTCGGTCCAGTTCGGAACAGTGTGGTCTTCTTCCTTCAGATGACAGCACCAACGAAGATGAAAAGTCTTCATCCAAGGAGTTTCAGGCAATGAATGATCACAATTAAGGCTGGGGCCTTAATTGGACAGCCAAGAAGTCCCCGAGCTTCCTATATAAAGAGCCCCTCCTCATTCATCATCCTCACACCTGAAAACTCCACTCTCTCCCTACTGCTGCATTTTTCGTTGAAGCTCAAACTGGAGCTCCGACTTGGGCATTTTTTTGAGCCAAAGAAGGAGTGGTTGAGTTCTTTGTATTTGGGGAGAAGTCAGCTACATGCCTGTAGTCTCCATTTGCTATGAGGGTAAACAAAGAAACGTCGGTGTGATAGAACAGTGAAGCAGCTCCGACGGACCGAAGTGACCTACACCTACAAGTGACCTACAAATTATCCCAAACTAATAAATTAAATTACCCAAGATGGTCCAAGAGCAATGGTTAAACAAAAAGTGATAAGAAAACTACCTGACTAAGTCTTGTGAGGGACTAGAAGAAGGATCCAACAACCTTTTAAATAAATTGGAAGTCAGACAAGTCTATTTTCATACCTTGTATAGGAACCACACTAACCTTAGATAGTCTTGTAACAACAAGTTGATAAATGTGATAGACAAATAACCAATGACATTAAAAGAGTTAAAAGAATATATGAACATAACATGAACTAACATTAGCTAAAAGTGTGGGGGGCCCTAAGATACATTAAAGACAAATACAGTGTGGGGGGGGCCCTAAGCTAAAACTAACATTAGCTAGTTTCACATATTGTCAACGAGATAGGTCATAGAATAACCGGTGAGCTAAATCTCAAGTTTAGCGTGATAATGATTGGACTGGGAAAGAAGCTTAATGGGGGCTAGCCCTTATAGGATAGAGTTTAGAACATCATGAATAAAGGCTTCCTACAAAAAATAGAAAATTAATACATAAAATCTAAATCAATTAAAAAAGGAAATTCAAGGAAAGAAATATTGCGACAACATGAATTAAATGAAGTAGAAGGCAACCTCTCATACACTAGTTAGTAAAGCTACATTAATACCCCTACTAAAGTTGGAAGACCCACAATCAATATGTGAAACTAGTGTGAAAGTATAGGAAAACTAAGAGATATGAATGTAAAGTTATCCGATCAGATGGGAGACATCATGTGAAACCCGTCTTCTTGGACAAAGGAAACCGGAAAAAAGAACTGACCATTTTCATTAGAAAACCGAGCCATTTAAAGTAACCAAAAATGATAAAGAAGGGTTGAAATGGAAAATTGGAAAATCCCAAGTAACCAAGATGTCATAAAAATCCTGGGGAAGAACCATGAAGTAAATTGGATGGGAAAACTGGACTGGTTCAGGGTGAACTAGACCCGAACAAGATTAAATCGGGTTGAACCATGATGAACCAGATTCAATAATTCATTTTTCTAGTGGCTTAAAAATGTCAGTTTGGAGAATTGAGGGTAGAGAATGAATTTAGATTAATTTAGAAAATTTTAATTTTTAGAAAACAAGTTGAATCCTGCTTGAACCGAACCATTTTTGTCAATTGAACCCGGTCGGACTGGATGGGTCAACGGTTCGACTGGACAATGAACAGTGTCATTGTCTTCATTATAATGACAACACTTTTCATTAAGGCAGAAATACTTTCCTTTTCCGGCGAGGCAATATTCCCTCCTACTATGGCATTTTCCAATGAGGATAAGCTCAACCAATATGAAAATTGGTATAGTAGAGGGTCCCCAAGCTCCCTATATAAAGAGCTCTCCTCCATTCATCCTCCACACACTTCAAACCTTCGAAGAAGGAGAAGTGCTCCATTTTTTGACGAAGCTCAAACTAGAGCTTTGACTTGGGCACTTCTCTCAAACCTTAGAAGGTGAATTAGGGTCCTACAAACTCCGAAGAAAGTTAGCAACCTGACGACAACCTCCACCCGACCCGAGGATCGCCTGAGAAATGCCGGCGAGGCCAAACAATGAAGCAGCTCTGTTGGTCCCGAAGCTGCCCTATTTTGGTTGATCTAAATTCGGCTAATTCAAACCTCTTATGGCTGAATCTAGTCCTCCCTTAGCCCCACAATCATCACACGACCCTCACAAAGGGAAAAAGTGAGTCAATTCGACTCTTCTTCATTAAAACAGTTCAGTTCTAGAGAGAAAAATGTTAGATTTCATTGACCAAATTACCACTAATCCTCACATCAATTTTAATAATTCTTGATTCTAGAAGGACCATGAGGACGAGAGCTATCTTCACAGATCAAGAGCTCAAACTACCGCGCCTCTGACTGTAAGCTTTCGTAGCTCTCTCTACCTTCAGTTTTTCGGCGAATTTCTGTTTGAGCTCATTTTAGACCCAAAATCCATAATTCAAAGCTCAATCGGACTATATGAAAGTGAAGGAACCGATTGACACCATGAATTGGAGTAATTAACCCCATTTGAAAGGACAATTTGAAGAAATCAAATTTAGTCAATAGGAAGGAGTGAAATTAGGTGAGAAATTTGGGAAAATTGGGAATTTCGAAAAATTGGAAGACCTTAGTGTAATTTTTCAAAATTGAAGGTCAATTGGTAAAGAGGAAGATGTTGGAGGACCAATTGGTCATTTTTGAAAGAATTGAGACCAATTTGGCCATTTTTGAAAAGTTAGGAACAAATTGGTAATTTTTGAAAATTGAGTAACCGATTGGAAATTTTGGAAAAGAGTGAGTCCCAATTACAATTTTGAGGAAATTAAGGAACCAAGGAGGATATTGGAAATCCTAAGGATATAATGGAAGAAAAGTTAGCATTAGGGATCTAAAGTCAAGGAGTATGAACTTTAGGAACCTAAGTGAAATAAAACTAAAGATTATGGCTTAGTTGCCAATACGTGAGAACAAGAAGGCTTTCACACTAAACCCTTCCTTGTAAGGATATTCAAACTATGTAGTAACACTTTGGACTAGGAAGTGAGAAAAAGGGAGCACGACTTGGACATGGAAAGTAGACTGGGTACAAACATGTCACAGTCATCGGGTGAGTGGGACGTTTTAAATGTTATATATAGTTGGGGTGATGAGCACACTTTTATTAAATTAAAAACCACTTACCGATTGTGAGTGGAATTATTTAAGCTTGAACCAGTTGGTATGATGAACTCCTTTACTAAAAGGAAAGACCACCAATAGTGGGAATATCTCTCATAATACCCAATTGGTGTGATGAGTGCATTTTGAGCTTAAAAACCCTTTTTCAAAAATGATCCCCCTGACTGTGTGTTAATGCTTAAAACATTTGGGAGAATTTTTTTGATGAGAGCTGAGATAGCTCCAATAGGCTGAAGGCCTCGCTTTTAAACATATAGGGCTTAAGGCCTATTTTTGAAAAACTCGTGAAGTGGGCCCAAGCTCAAAGGGCATGGGCTAGAGCCCATAAACAAACATGAGTAAAAGAGCCATGAAATCTTTCATTAAAACTAGATATTTTGTGTGACTTGCCATGATACCAAGTCAGGACTAACAAGACTTGATGGGCTAGTAGCAGTGCGCCAATACTAGGTTGACGGTCCGGTCAGGCAAATAACTATAGGCCATGTCGAGTCTCGGGGCCATTGGACCGTTGACACCAAAGATATTGGCTAATATGATAAGATTTTTGTTTGTGCGTGCACTTTGATTCGAGACCATCGAGATGCCCATGAGGGGGTAGTGATGGATTCCAAGGACTGCTGGATGACCAGATGGCGATAAGGGCAGGTTATCGTGCTAGTTAGTCATGAAGCTGGTCGGAGCTTCTTGTGCATGAGACTAGGGTGGGGGTGGGATAAGATCTCTGTCGTCATATTAGACATGAAGTATCTTAGGTCTAAAGGTCGGATGTTTTAGACGTTCACTCAAACTCTAGGTAGAAGTGGTCGAACTTCTATCAGGGTGGATGGTAAAGACGTTCCGATCCACAAGTGGGTGCAATCGCCGTAATTGCATCTTGTGAATGCTTGAACCCTTTATGATATAGGGCTTATGAATGTTTGCTAAACACCTCCCAAGCAAGGAGAAGTGCTAAAAATAGCTAAACATACAAATGGTGAAAGGAATGTTAAAATGATGAAATGTTTTTCTAAGAAAAAGAGAAACCCACAATCATGTGAACATAGATGAAATGTTTTTGATAAACTATATTTTGAAAACTCACTCTCCAACAGTGGCTCACTGAGTTGTAGAAACTCATCCCCTCCCTTTAAACCTTTTTTTAGTAAAGGTGAATACTCATAAGGAAATTCGAGAACCAGCCTTAAGTCAGGTATGTAAAGTTTTTAAGATATTGGGTTTTATATAATGCTATTCTAAGGAACAAGGATAGAATATATGTTTGACTCCTTGTGGCCTTGGAAAGTGGTAACTCTTCTTTGACCAAAGAGAGTGGCAGTTGTTTACAGATTTCTGATCAAACCGGGTTGAGGTATGACACATCAGCCATAAAATATGAAATTGCTTCACAATAATTACCTAAATTCAATAGACTAAGTTAATGTGGGATTGAATGAAAAAGGATTTCTATCGCTATAACTTCCATAAGTTAAGATATCAGCCCTATCATGTAACTACTATAAAAATGACTCAACTTGGCCTATAAAAAATGATAAGAATTTCCTACAATCCAATTAAAGTGACCACCTATCATTGTGAGTACCCCTTTTAGCTCATATGACTGCCCTGCCTAATGCTACCATTTCACTTACCTGCCAAGTTCCAAGAGGATGGGAGTTAGTGACCGAGAAAATCAAAAGAGAGTAACATATGAAACGTACCTTTAATTTGGGAGGAACACATAGAACTCCTTAGTTAGAAATGAAGAAAAAATGGGAACATACGGGTGAGCAAGGATTTGGATCCTTAAATAACATCCGTATACTGCAAACACCTAACCACTCTTAGCCATATATGAGGAATTAATTGGCTAGACAATTGAAGTGATTAGAGAACTTACTAGAGGTGGAAATGATGTCGAGCTACGTGTTGTTGGGAGTAAGAGCGACTTAAATTGAATCCTTCAGGAAATCAATCAAACAAAAAAAAAAACCAAATGGACGAAACTCATAGGACATCACTAGAAAAAATCAAGCCAGAAATGTACCTTCATGCAATGATAGACACAGAAGGGAGGTCGCCACTGATATCAACATTCACCTAAGAGCCCTTTAAAAATGGAACTTCAACTTCATCAATCGGGAAAGGAAGTGAGCTGGGCAAATCTGAGCTTGTATGTCGTCGGACTGAGAAGGGAGCCAACAAGATCATTAATAAAAAGGAAATGAAACCAAACTTACTTTAACAAAGCTAAAAAATGGGAACCGATGGAATCTAAACAACATTCCAAATGAGGAGGATGAAGTTGGGCATTGGGAAGATGAAGTCGAAGTTAGCAAGAATGAAGACGAAGACTCGAACGTCAAGGGTACACAATAGCCATGAAAGGAACGATAGAAGGGCATTTGGTCTGTCATTGTCAATAGAAGCCAGTGATTGCCACAAATGGGGAAGCTATTGATTTCATGCGAAGTAAGAGAGAATTGCCGTAGGAATGAGCTTCTCACTTCAGTTCTGATGGTAGGGGGCTGTGGGCATTCCTAGATAAAAGAACATACTGTATTCAATGTCGATAATTAAAACATTTTAGAGGGAACGATGATATTGCCCAGATGTTGGGTTAAATTAGAATTCTCACTGAGGAGTTGTTTGGGAGCGAGGAAAATTGCAATATTAAGTACATGTTTGGCAGCGGAGAAAGTGTGGGATTTTTGTCCCCATTTGGAGGATGATAAATTAAGCACTCATAAGGCCATGTTTAGCATAATGAAAATTTTGAGGGAAAATTCTAATAATACCCCTACCTGACGAATTAAGTGAACAACATATGATTTTCTCCAGGTATTTAGAGAATGAAATTTAGATTGAAAGGGAACATATCATACTTGATTGTGCAACAAGAGCGCGAAGACTCGGGAATCTGTTCGAGACGAACATGTCCCTGGATAATGGTGAGTGAGATTTCTATCATCGAGTATGATAGTACCGATTATACAATATTACTCGTATATTTAATATATATAAAATAATTAAAAATAATATTTGGAATATATTCTCTTTGACTACTTTAACCCTACTAAAAATTATTTTGGGCAATGTATTCTTTATTTGAGCATGAACTCTTCATATAAATTATGATGTATTTTATTTAAAAGCGTGATATATTGATCCATTCCTTGACATAGGAAATGGGTCAAGCCCTTGGTCGAGTGAATATAGATTTAAATTATAATTTATTAAATGGGCCCTAGGCTAGCATTTTTAAAAATAGTGGGCCCAATGCCATGTTTTAAAAACTCGTGAAAGTGAGTCCAATGCCAATGAAAACGATTCATGTCCTATAAATAACGGTTGGTTTATGAGTCTGATAAAATATATCATAAATTGATGATCTGCATTTAAAACTATTGAGCTAGTGTCGGGTTGTAGCCCGTTGGGCTGGTAGCACAAATAGAAGGTTCTTAAACAAAAATACTATTGCTTATCAATTATAATGTTTGGAACCATGAGAAGCCCGATATGGGGTAGTGATGTTTCTAAGGGCTACTAGTCCTCAAGAATGGTACAAGGAAAGTTATGGCTGAGCCAATATGTCTTGGGGCTCTAAGAGTCTCATGCCCAATATTCCTAATGAATGGGAAATGCCTCATCCCTCTAATAGCGGACAAATTTACTAGAAATTTCTAGGTGTTGGGCAATGGTGCTCACACAGACTAATGGTTAAGGTTGTAGAATCGCACTAATGTGGTAGAGGTTGTAGTCTCTTACCAAGGAGGTTAGTAAAGGCGCTCTTGATCACAAGTGGAACAGATCGAAAGTTTGTTATTCAAATGTGTGTTTTTTCGATGAGGGGAAAATTGTGTGATGCTTGTCTAATAAAGTATCCATTTATCAAAACTTTGAATCCCAATATGATATAATATTGTTTTCTTAAAAGGTTGCTTATAATAATAAGCTAAACTACTCACTGAGTTGTGAAATCATTCCCCTCTAAATACCTTTTCAAGGAACTAAGGTTATTAATAGACATGTTGATGTACGAGAAGTCATCCAAAATTGATGATACGCCTTACTTTCAGTACTTAGTCCTAATATGATTTAAAAAGTCTAGTTTCCAATTCCAATTGAACATTGTTGGAAAATAACTATAGAAGTTTTATTTTGAGCCTTACATCCTACCAGGCTTACAATGATGAGGCGCCCATCATTGTATGTCACTCCCCAATCCGGTTTGGTTGGATCTCCGTGAACAACCCACCGCTCTTTCTCAGTTCAAGAGGAGTTTCCCCCTTCTTTTAATCGAGAGGAGCAAGGAAAAATCTCAACCTTGCTCCCTAGAAGACATATATCAAATAAAATGCAAGCTTAAAGAAAAATTAATCATAATTGATAAAGGGTAAGGCTCGATGTTACTTTTAGTCATTTTCTCTTTTCCTAAAAAGTGGTAAAAAAGAGGGGTTAGTTTCTACAACTTAGTGAATGGGTTTTTCAAAGGTCTACTTTTAACTTTTAAGAAAAACATTTATATTGAGTGTGCCAGACTTCTTTTTTTAAAAATCCATTCATTTAAAAATTCAAAATTTTCCATTATTTCTTAGTTACCGATGTGTCATCACCCAACACACATCATTCATCATGAAGGTTACATACATTCGCAAGTTAGTATCACTACTGAACCTGCTAGTGGCTTCAGAGCGACTTTTCCGGCCACCCGGATAGAAGCACAACCATTTCTACCCTGGGAATGAGTGGATGTACGTGACATCCGACCCTCAATCCTAAAATCACTTCTCCGTGTCCATATGAGGACAGAGACCTCATCCTGTCCCCACCCTGGTCTCATGCGCTTGTTGCTACTCCAAATTTTGCACAGACACCGAGAACGATGATTTGCCCTTATACTCGCCGGGTCGTCCAGGGCCCTTAGGACACATCACTACACCTCATGGGTGTCTTGATGATCCCATACTCATAGTGCATGCACAAACAAAGTTTTCTTAAATTACCAAGTAATATGTGGTGTCATTTATCCTAACGGTCCTGACCTTCAACTCAATCTGTAGTTGTTTGTCTTCACAAGTCCGAAGATCGGTCATGTTGCACTGCTACTAGTTAACTAAGTATGTCAGACATGCCTTGGTACCATAACCAAACAATTCACTTATTAAGTTTTAATGGTGCACGCACGCACACACACACACACACACACACACACACACACACATATATATATATATATCATGTTCTTTTATGAGCTCCTAATTGTGTCCATTGGCCTATGGCCCACTGTTCGAGTTTTTCAAAAACAGGGCATATTAGCCCTCAGGTTCTAAACCGAAGGCCCCCGGCCTATAAGAGCTATTCGAGCTCCCGTTGAGAAGGTATCCCAAATAGTTTAAGCATTGGCACACAGTCAGGGGAGAACACTTCCGACAAAATAGGTTTTCACTGTCCATTAAACCGACCGGTATAAGGACATCTCCGTTTAACTTCCTTTGAGGAAGTCTTACCATACCAACCGGGTATGATCTTCTCACAACCGGTAAGTAGTTTTTCTGAATAATTTTCATATCACTCTCTCTAAGTGGTGATGATTAAAATACCACTAAACAGTGGATTTTTATACCGAGGTACTTATCATCCTCAACTGGGTATAATATATAATCTCATTCACCCGATAGTGTAGTGAAATTCCACTTAGTCAAGTTCCGTCCTTAGCAAGTTGGACCTCGACTAACGTTCCTGATGCCTTGTTCTCCTACACGAAATGAACATAATTTTTCATTATTCTTTGGCCTAATAGCCCTTATTCGCTCCAAATGAATGAGAAAACCCAACTTTACATATATTTGTAATTAGGTCCCTAAAGTTATTTTTCTTTAACTTTAAGTCCCTATTGCCGGGTTTTTCCTAAATTTGAGTCCTGAAACTTTTAAAATTTATCTTAGGACCTCAAATTATTTAATTTTACACAAAAGGGTTTAATTTCCCAAATTTCCAATTTGGTCCCTCAATTTTTCCAAAATTACCATTTTGCCCCTTTAGAAAAATGATAAATTTTGCCCCAAAAATTCTAAAATTTCTCAATTGGCCCTATAATATTCTTATCATGACCAATTGACCATCAATTTTAGAAAATTACATTTTGGTCCTTCGAATTTTCGAAAATCCCCAAATTTCCCCTAATTTCAACTCTTCAACACTACTGAATTTGATTTTATCAAATTGACTGATCAAACACTCTAATTGTTGAAATTGGAGTTGAAATTGAGTTCCTACATTTTCATACGATTCTAAGGAACTTTGAATTACAGATTTTAAATCTGGAACGAGCTCAAATTGAGAATCGCCGGAAAACAGACTATAGAGAGAGAAAGCTTCGATTTCTCACCGATGAGGGTGCGGTAGTCAGAGCTTTCTATCTGGTAGATAGCTCTCCTCCAGAGGTTCTTTCTAGGATCAAGAATGACATCAATTGTTTCAAGGGAACTAGGCTCTGATACCACTCTAGTTGTCACGTCTCAACCCGTTTGGTTGGATCCCCGTGAACAACCCGTTGCTCTTTCTCAGTTCAAGAGGAGTTTCCCCCTTCTTTTAATCGAGAGGAGCCAGGCAAAATCTCAACCTTGTTCCATAGAAGACATATACCAAATAAAATGCAAGTTTAAAGAAAAATTAAGTAGACTTGATAAAGGGTAAGGCTCGGTGTTACTTCTAGTCATTTTCTCTTTTCTTGAAAAGGGGTAAAAAAGACGGGTGTGTTTCTACAACTCAATGAATGGATTTTTCAAAGGTCTACTTTTAACTTTTAATAAAATATTTATATGTAGTGTGCCAGATTCCTTTCTTTTTAAAAAGCCCTTCATTTAAAAATTCAGATTTTTCCATTATTTTTTAGTTACCGGTGTGTCATCACCTAACACACATCATTTATCATGAAGGTTACACACATTCACAAGTCAGTATCACTACTAAACTTGCTAGTGGCTTTAGAGCGACTTTTCCGGCCACCCAAATAGAAGCACGACCACTTCTACCCTGGGAATGTGTCGATGTATGTGACATCCAACCCTCAATCTTGAAATCGCTTCTTCGTGTACATATGAGGACAGAGACCTCATCCCGTCCCCACCTCAGTCTCATGCGCTTGGTGCTACTCCAAATTTCGCACAAACAATGCGAACGACGAGCTGCCTTTATACTCGTCGGGTCGTCCAAGGCCCTTAGGACACATCACTACCCTTCATGGGCGTCTTGATGATCCCATACTCATAGTGCATGCACAAACAAAGTTTTCTTAAATTACCATATAATATGTGGTGCCATTTGTCCCAACGGTCCCGACCTTCAACTAAACCTGTAGCTGTTTGTCTTGACTGGTCCGGAGACCGGTCATGTCACACTACTACTAGTTGACTGAGTATGTCGCACGAGAGTTTTCCTAAAATTAAGCCCTGAAACTTTTAAAATTTATCTTAGGACCTCAAATTATTTAATTTCAAACAAAGGGGTTTAATTTCTCAAATTTCCAATTTGGTCCCTCAAAATTTTCCAAATTACCATTTTGCCCCTTATTTAGAAAAATGGTAAATTTTACCACAAAAATTCTAAAATTTCTCAATTAGCCCTCTAAAATTCTTATCATGAACAATTGACCCTCAATTTTAGAAAATTACATTTTGGTCCTTTAAATTTTTGAAAATCCCCAAATTTGCCCCAATTTCAACTCTTCAACACTGCCGAATTTGATATAATCAAATTGACCGATCAAACACCTCTAATTGTTGAAATTGGAGTTGAAATTGGGTTCCTACATGTTCATACGATTCTAAGGAACTTTGAATTACAGATTTTAACGCCGGAATGAGCTCAAATAGAGCTTCGTCGGAAAATAGATTGTAGAGAGAGAAAGCTTCGATTTCTCACTGGCGAGGGCGCAACGGTCGGAGCTTTCTATTTGGGCAGGTAGCTCTCCTCTAGAGGTTCTTCTTAGGATCAAGAATAACATCAATTGATGTCAAATTGGATTAGAATTTCTTCATTGAAATTCAGCCGACTCTCTCTCTAACAATGATCTAAAGTTGTAAAGGGCAGCCGAATTGGCTTATCATTCGGTCTTAATTCGGCCGTGGAAGGGCTGAGGAGGTGTCTGGAGGGCTTCGTTTGGTCTGAGGAGGCTCGAATTGGCCGATTTCAACTTAGTTGAAACATGGCAGCTTCGGTCTGCCGAAGCTGCTTCACTGTTTGATCATGCCGACGCTTCTTCGACGACTCTCGGGACGAACGGATGCTACCACCGTGTAGCTGACTTCTCCCCAGTTCTAATGAACTCGACCTCGCCTTCTTTGGCTCAGAATTGACCCTATATCAGAGCTCTGGTTTGAGCTTCACTAGAAAACTAAGCAACTAAGAGAGAGGGAGCTTTTTAGGTGTAGAGAGGACGAATGGAGAGGAGCTCTTTATATAGGGAGCTCGTGGACTCGTTGGCCGTTTGTTTGCCACTGTTATGACAGGAATTGATGACCTGAAACGTACCAAACGGAGCTGTTTCTTCTTCGCGACTCGGTTCTTAAACCGGTTTAATCCGGTTTGGGTCCGATTCACCCGAACCAATCTATTTTTTCTCTCTCACATTGTTCTAAGGTTCCTTCCCATGGATTATAAATCACCAGGAATCCATAAACTTCTTGGTTAACTCATTCTCTATCAGTTTCGATGCACGAATCAACTTGGTTCATAAACTAGTTCTATCAAGTTCGGACTTGGTTCTCTTAAACTGCTTTGCTCTTTCTTCCTCATATCATCCTAGGGTTCTTTTCCCAAGTTTATGAATATTTTTGAGTCACATGAGGGTTAGAAATTTTCGAATTTGCTTGTCCCCTAATAGTCGGACTTGTAGACCAATTTGTTTTAAAGATCACGTTGACCGGTTCTTTCCTAATTTTTCTCATTACTAAAGGACAGGGTTTACATTGTAAAACCAGGAGGATGTGGCAGGTTGTCTACAAGTCCGACTGGGGAAAACCGAGTCTAGGCATGGGTCGGGGCGTAATAGATTATAACACCAAAACTTTATGAACCTATGTCAAGTCCAAGTGGATTGAGACCCAAGTGAGACTGGGCATGAATTCTTGAAGTAAGAATAAAACTCTAAGACCGAAAGGGGGATACGAAACTGGGAAGGAAATCTCAAAACCTGAGACAAAGGCCAAAACCAAGAATGGAACATCGAGCTAGGAATAGAACCCAAGCTGAGATTTGGAGAGTCTGATTAAGTATATGAATATTTGACAGTATGGGGTAGGACCCCAAAACGACTATCAAAAACCCCCTAAAGAATCATGAGTCAGGAGATGGAAAAGTATAAATTGAAAACTAGTCTAAAATGGGATCGAGGTGAATTTCAGGAAAATGCCCCCGATTTTTAAGAGGACATAAATAAACCATAATGGGGAGAATCTTGAGGCCAATCAATAGAGGATTAGAATGATGATTTTTAGAAAATTTGATTAGACAAGATATAGGTCTAGTTGGAGATCAATTGGCCCCAAAAGTGCCAAAACTTATTGAACTGGCTTAGAGCAGGATAACCCTAAGAGTGCTAAACAAATCTAGATAAGGTAGTTCTTTGAACCCATTCAATAGGAAATTGATTGTAGAATTTTTAGTTATTTTTATTTTTCCAAGAACTTGCTAGAAAAGGGCTAAACCGAGCCAAAAATCGTCGAACCGACTGAAAAATTTACTGGAAACTAGTTTGCTACAGTGCAGATTGGTCATCATGCCATGTTGGATGCACACATGCGATTTTATATTTTCATCTAGGTATGCTTAACTATAGGACAAAGTCGAGGGGACCAGGCATTCATGTGTGAGTAGAGGTTGGATTAACACTGCAAGTCAGGAAGTTGATGAAGCTATTTGGTGAGGGAAAGCTCAATCTTAAGTCTACAAGAGATAGGGATTGCAAGCAGGTTATCTCAAACATAGACTAAACTATAGGAGAGAAGGAAGTGTGAGCTTGATATACCTTAGGATATTATCAACAAACTCTAGATAGGAATCATATGTTTGGCTTAGAGCCTTACATAAATTGGAGAGAGGGTCGTTGAGGTCTAAACTCCTGATATGTGTGTATTGCTTTGCATTGATAGTGACCAGGTCAGGTTTATGCTATGAAACCTAAGCCCGAGATCGTTGAGCTAGTTGCTTGAAAAGGGAAGCCGACTCACGTAAAGTTGAGCTCCCAGTATTTGTGCATACATCCAAAAAGGGGAGGTGACCTGTGAGGTCCCACATCCCGCGTTTAACCATGTTTTAGAATGAAAATTCTTAGATGCATTTGGTAAGCAAAGTGATTGAGAGATAACAAGTGTTGCATTGAGCTCCCAGTAATGTTGTGCATATGGAATCGTTATGAGGAATAGACATGTGTTCCATATTATGATTGGAAGTCATGCATGTTTTCACTGCGGTAATGGTATATATACCCATGATTGTGAAAATGGGTGTCAACAACATCCTCGAAGGGCTACTAACGACGCCTAGGGTAATACTAGAAGTGAAGTAAGGAGGGCATAAGTGATACTTCCAAATCGTTTGGTTTCCAGGTATACTTTCATGCGTGGCAGTAGGGGACAGTCGGAATATACGTATACTAACACGCCTAGTAGTTGGGGACAATCAGAGCGTACAATTTGATGGGTGAGGATACGTCCTCGACAACCATGGATGGTGTATGAATGTGAAAAGAGGGCCATGAGTAGCCTCATGTGTTTGATGTTTGGGGGCATGAGTTGCCCCAAGATACCAAGACACTAAGCTATGAGATGGCATGAGTAAGGTGTCAGTGGTGAGAAGAGAGCCTTGGGCATCCCACACCCAGTTTCTTGGTCTGAGATTGTGAAAGTTGTGATCCATCATAGGAGGAATGTGATTGTCTGTTTAGTGTCATGAGTACCCCTTTGTTTTTTGCTAATGCTTGAGTTGTTAGGTTGAGGCACGGGCTGTAAGTAGCCCGTAAGTACCGCCCGGGTATATGCCATGTTTTCAATTAGGCCTAAATTGCCAGGTTAAGGCACGAGTTGTGAATGGCCCGGTAGTGTTGCCCGAGCGTATGCCATGCATGTGTAAGGGACTGAGTGCATGGAGCTAATCAAGCTTCCCTAACTGCTGGCATGACAATCTGCCCTTATCTCTACCATGTCATCCAATAGCCCCTAGGATGTATCACTACCCCTCTTGGGCATCTTGAAGGTCCCGTACCACAGTGCATGCACAAAACAACAAATTTCCACATAAGCCATTTAATTTGTGGTGCCACTAGTCCATGGCCTCAACCCTTAACTCGACCTACAACTGTTTGTCTCAACTGGTCCGTGAACCTATCATGTCGCACTGTACCCAATCCATTGAGTATGTTGGTCTTGTCTTGGTACCATGGCCAAACAAATCATTCATTTTAAGTTTTCATGGATTAAACACATGTTTGTTTATGAGCTTCTTCTCATGCCAACTGGCCTTGGGTCCACTATACGAGATTTTCAAAATCGGGCATATTAGCCCCCAAGTTCTAAAACCGAGGCCTCTAGCCTATCTAAGCTATTCGAGCTCCTGTCAAGAATGTCTCCCAAAAAGTTTAAGCAGTGGCACACAGGTAGGGGAGAGCACTTTCGAAAAAATAATGTTTTAATCTGTCCATCATACCAATCAGGTATGATGACATCTCCGCTTATAACCAATAAGCGGGTTTTCTACTTCCCTTTAGGAAGTACATCATACCAACCGGGTATGATCTACTTATAACCATAAGTAGTTTTTTCGCATAATTTTCACATCACTCCTCTCAAGTGTGATGGTTAAAATGCCGCTTAGTAGTGGGTTTTTATTTCTGAGGTGCTTATCATCCCAACTGAGTATGATATAAAAATCCCACTCACTCGATAATGCTGTGATTTCCTTCTAAACCGGTTCTTTGTCTCCACGCAGGCTTGTCCTTGCTGGCTTCCCGGTACTTCGTGTTCCTACACGATATAAATATCCTTGTTCATTATCCTAGGTGTGATGGTTAAAATGCCGCTTAGTAGTGGGTTTTTATTTCTGAGGTGCTTATCATCCCAACCGAGTATGATATAAAAATCCCACTCACTCGATAATGCTGTGATTTCCTTCTAAACCAGTTCTTTGTCTCCACGCAGGCTTGTCCTTGCTGGCTTCCCGGTGCTTCGTGTTCCTACATGATATAAATATCCTTGTTCATTATCCCTTAGCCTGATAGCTTTCATTCATCATGAATCAATGAAATACTCAAACTTTTCCATTAATTAAAATTAGGTACCTATGATTCTTTTTCTTTAACTTTAGGTCTCTAATGCCAATTTTCCCCCAAATTAAGTCCCAAAACTTCTAAAATACACCTTGGGACCTCAATTTATTCAAAATCACAAAAATGAGTTCAAGTTTCCCAAATTTCCAATTTGGTCCCCCAATTTTTCAAAATTACCATTTTGCCCCTACATTACAAAAATGGTAAGTTTTGCTCCAAAAATTGCCCAATTGGTCCTCCAACATCTTTTCCATGCCCAATTGGCCCTCAATTTTATGAAATTGCAGTTTAGTCCCTCAAAATTTTGAAATCCCCAAAATTTCCCCTAATTTCAATCTTCTAACTCAGCCGAATTTGATTTCATCAAATTGATCGATCAATTGAGTTTAATTGTTGAAATTGAAGTTAGATTGGAGTTCCTACACCTTAATACAATTCAATTGTATTTTGAATCACACAATTTGATGTCGGAATGAGTTTAAACGATGCTTCGCTGGAAAACTGAATGTAGTGAGAGAAAGCTTCAAAAGCTTACCATCAGTGGTGCAACGATCCAAGCTTTCTATCTAGGCAAATAGCTCTCATCCAGAGGTTTCTCCTAGGATCAAGAATTGCATCAATTGATGCCGAATTGAGGGAGAATTTAGCTAGTGAATATTTGTCGGTTCTCTCTCTAGCACCAATCGGAATTTATAGAGGGGAGCCAAATTGGCTTACCTTTCCATTCTAATTCAGCTGTAGGAGGGTTGTGGAGGTGTTGGGAGAGCTTGGTTTGGCTTGAGGAGGGCTTGAATTGGCCATTTTTAGCTCAACCAAAATAGGGCAGCTTCAATCTGTCAGAGCTCTTTTACTATTCTATCACGCTGCATTTCTCCGTCGACCCTTGAAGCAAATGGAGACTACAGGCGTGTAGCTGGCTTCTTCTCAAATCCAAAGAACCCGACCATGCCTTCTTTGGTTTTGAAAAATGCCCAAGTCAGAGCTCTGGTTCGAGCTTCATTAGAAAATGGAGTAGTAGGGAGAGAGTGGAGTGTTCAGGTGTGAGGAGGATGAATGAGGAGGAAGCTCATGGACTTCTTGGCCGTCCGATTGGCGCCTTAATGGTGGTCATTCATTGCCTGAAACTCCCCGGCTGGAGACATTTCATCTTCACCATGCTGCTCGATTTCCTGGCGAGTGGACAGTGTTATCATCTAAAGGAAGGAGACGACACTATTTTGAACCAGACCGGGCCGATCCAAACCATGTTCAACACTTAAACTAGTCGATTTAAGCCTGATTCGACCGAGTTTGTCAAAATTAAAAATTTCTAAGTTCATCTAAATTCATTCTCTATCTAATGGTGGCCTCAATTCTCCAATTTGAATTTTATAAGCCACCTAGAAAAATGAATTTAGCATCCGGTTCAATGATGGTTCAAACCAGTTCAATCCGGTTCGAATCTGGTTCACTTGAACTGATCTAGTTTTCTTTCCCAAATTGCCCTAAAGTCTCATTCCAAGGTTTTTATGACTCTTTGGGTTAGTCAGGAGTTGTAAATTCCCCAATTTGCCCGTTCTTTAGTGGTCGGGGTTTGTGACCGGTTCGGTTTTCTCACTCGGTTTGACTGGTTCTTTCCTAGTTTTCCTTAACTCATAAGGGTGGGGTTTACAATATCATTCTAGGTGGTTTATGGGAAAGATCTGGGTCATAAGCCATGTAGTGACATGACTTTAGTGTCCTACTCACTGAGTTGTGAGCTCACCCCTCCCCCAAATTATTTCAGGTGGAAGGCAAGGAGACTAGGGGCAAAGGTGAAAATATATTCCCAAGCCACTGACCATCCAAGGTAGCCTCCTATCCTACTCATGAAGGTTGTAGTTTACTACTTATCTACTGTTGTATTTCCGGTTCTTGTTAAACCACTTTTGGATTGCCATGCTCTAATGAAAAGTTTCAAATTTCCACTGAAAAACAAATAGCATATTCTAGTAGGAGCCTTAGTTCTGTTGATTTTATTTTGGTGAAGGATCCTACCATTCTAACATCGAGGGGATTGGTGAGTTGCATGGGACTACCGACCGATTAATTAGGCTAGGGTGTGATAACTTTCGATGGTATTAGAGCCTGTGTTTTCAAAATAGAAGATTTTGGAAACGAAGTGTTTTGGGGTTGATGGAAAAATGGGAATATCATTGATAAGGCATTCGTTTATAACATAAGAACCCTTATAGGGGCAAAGTATAAGAATACTAATAAAAGGAAATGTATTTGTAGAGTGGAGTCTAGAAACGTAGATTTCCACTACCCAAGCTTCGATAGAGCAACAAAGCTTAGAGAAGTTTGTGTTCTACCTGCCCAAAGAGGTTAGAAGATGCCTTAAGAGGGCTAATGAGATGGAGACACACGCTGGGAAATCACACAACCAATGTATGTGGCTTCCTTTACTAGGAGCAACTATGAAGATATCATAGGTGTGTAGCAAAAAGGCCGAAAGAATGCCAAGGGCCATAACTTTCAAACGGAAGCTGAGGAATGGACCTATGGCATGATAGGGAAAGAGAATGGAGTCAAAATTGGTTAATAGGGGAAGGTTGATACTGGGGGACAATAGCCGAAATGTGAATTGGCCTGAGTAGAAAGCCTACCCCAACAAACTTACAAAGTGTTCAGGGTAAATCCCCTTGGTGCCCACACTACGACCAGTTCGACCAAGGGCTATGTAAGACGAGCAAGTGTTTTGAGTGGGGACAACCAAGGCACAGGGCCCGAGAGTGTAGAACCATCCAAATCGAGCCATGGAAGGCTAAGGGCATTGCGAAATCGGTATGCAAAGCCATAGAGCCATTGTCATGCCCTAAATGTAAAAAGGGTCACAAGGGACACTAATGAGGGGCAATAATATGTTTTGGTTGTGATTGACAAGGGCACAAGGTTCGAGATTGTCAGTTGGGTAACTCCCAACCGGAATCGCTAGTGTCATTACTACCAGACTCACCGATGCATAAAGGTCCTCGGAAAGGGAAGGACATTATGACTAGCAGTGAGTCTGATAGGTAAGTAGAACCACAGGGGGAGCTCGATCACCAAGGAACTAGGAATAAGGATCCATGGGGTGTTCGGAGTTTAGATACCCTTGGTGCAATGGAAACTTGCTCAAACCCTTATATGATAGGAGTGGAAAGGTTTAAATGTATATCGTTTTGGATAGGAGATGCACTATGAACCTCATAGGGGTAGAATTGAACTGTCGGTTCAGATTGTGTTGTAACTTGGTCATGACATGGCCACCATGGTACCTGAGTCTAGTAAGGGGAGGATTTGGATGAGAGCCGAATGTACTTTGAAAAATTTTACTAATATGTGCATTATGAATGAAGGAGGAAGTAGTACATAAGGTTTCTAACTATAACAACCCCTTTTATTGATAACGAGAAGGTTAAGGATTTGTTTGTTCATGCATACATGGGAAATCTCGATGGAGCATGATAATGAAATAGTAGAAGGGTCGTATCATGGAGAACCAATAAATGAAGGAAGGGAGATTCCTTTTGAGAATTCCTAGGAAAACATCATAACTCTAGAGTATGCCCGAGCCAATAGGGATATCATGATGCATATCAAAATGAACCATGGACTAATCGGGTTAACAACACCAGTGGAACTCCTAGAGTTGAGAGTGCACCAAGTGGCACCACCTCAGGACTGTAATGTTAAAAAATTTAACATTCCCAAGAACCTAAAGGTTCTAAGGTAATTGGGGTGTAAGGCCTTCACGAACAAAAAGGACATAGTTGAAGTCATGGATTGACTGAGGAATGTAAAGAGACTAATGGATGTGGTAAATATTCCAGAGACAGCTAGGGTAACCATTGTCGAAATCTTTCTAGAAGAAAATGCCGACATATGGTGGCTAATTGTATGGTACACGTCCTCGTCACTCCCAAACTAGACCAAATTTGAGGCTAGATTTATGAAGGAATACCCG
This sequence comes from Trapa incisa, assembly GCA_030064435.1. Lineage (NCBI taxonomy): Eukaryota > Viridiplantae > Streptophyta > Magnoliopsida > Myrtales > Lythraceae > Trapa > Trapa incisa. Next base: position 23,851,894 of record CM057779.1, read on the forward strand.
CCTCCATACCTAGTAAATAAAAAGAAGTGGGAGTTCCTCCTATTATGACATGGCTTAGGATCGAAGGTTGAATGCGATGACAAATCCAATGCCCTTCGGTCATTTGCACTAGATTTAGCTAGTCCGAATGATATTTATCATAAGTTTAAGACTAGAATGTCTCTAGAGATTCGATGATGTATAGGGATCCTAGGGAGACCCATGGACCTAGCAGCAGTCATTAATTCGATGCATGAGTGTGAATGCATCTTGCTGACCAGTAAAGTCCCAACAAAAGGAGTTAGAAAGATAAAGGAGAGTGGAGTAATATTGGCCACTCCAAGATGGTACAGTCCGTAGACCAGGCGAGCACCAAGTAGTAGTAAGTATTCTCCCAAGAATGGAAAAAAAAGTAAGGACCATATGGGGACTAAGGCATCCTGATGTCAGAGGTGCACAAACATTAACCCAAGTGCATGTTAGGGCACAATATGTTAAGTGTGTGAATAACTAGGACACTTCACCTGTAATTGCCCATATGGCAAGTGCTTGACTGCCACTTTTGAGATCTTAATGGCTCTAACCCCACTACCCAAAAGGTGACAAGCAAGGTGCAGATCGTGCATCAGGTAGTGGTACAAAAAAGTGGGGAATCTTAAGCTCCTTCCACCTAGACTAAAAAATCATGCCTAAGAGTCTACACTTAGATGCGTGGTATAGTAGAAAGAATGTCTTAGTAAGTTGACTAAGGTGGTTAGCATTCTCCTTTTTGTGTAATAGGATAATGAAACACTTGTGTGTTATCAAGTGGCATAGTATAGTTACTTGGAAACTTGAGAAATGTACTAAAGTGGAGTATTAAGGTTAGTGTAGTAGGATAGATGCAAAGTCAGTGAGATGGGACAAGAACTTGAAGTCATTAATTTGTTCTAGGGTACAAAGAAATAAAGACCTAAGGATCTTAGGGACCCACGAACTAGATGAGCACTATTGGAAAAGAATGACACTCGTATACTGGTGGTAACAATGGTACAATAAGGAGTGGTTTTCTAAAGGGCGTACTATAAGATACGACGCGATAAGTATGGTGGTTAAAGGGGTGGAAAGAACAACTTGAAAAGGCAATCGTGCCATGAAAAAAATGAGAAGTAGTAAAGACCAATAGGCTTGGAAAGGAGACTAACACCTCTTAAGCGCATGATGATTTTGAGGAAAAAAATTCCTAAAAGGAAGGGTGAAAGTATAACAACAAAACTTCTGGAACTCTGGTCAAGTCCAAGTGGACCAAAACTAGAGTGAGAACCGATAATGAAATCTTGAACTAAGAATAAAACTCTAAGACTGCAAGGGGTATATGAATCTATGATGGAATGGGGTAGGACCCCTAAACTTCTCTCAAAACCCCTCCAAAGAATTATGAGTTGTGAGATGGAAAAGCACAAAGTGAAAATCAAACCAAAATGAGATTGAGTTGAATTTTGGGAAAAGCCCTGATTTTTAAGTGGATATAAACAAACAATAAATGAGAGTATCTTTAGGCCAATCAATAGAGAATTAGAAGGAGGATTTTTAGAAATTTTGATTGGGCTAGGAATCGGTCAGGTCGGAGGTTAACCGGCCCCGGAAGGGCCAAAATTGATTGAACCGACTTAGAGAGGGAAAACACCCCAAATATTTGAGGGTGCTAAAGAAATTCAAATGATACGGTTCTTAAGTCTATTCGATAGGAAATTAAATGTAGAATTTTAGGAATTTTTTTTCTAAGAACCGATAAGAAAAGGGGTGAACCGAGCAAAAACCATCAAACCAGCCGAGAAATTCAACAGAAACTGGTTTGCTACAATGTAGACTAATCACGTGTCACGCTAGGCGCACACACATGGTTTGATATTTTCATCTAGGTTTTCTTAAATAAAGGAGAAAGTTAAGAGAACTCGACATCCATGTGTGAGCAGAGGTTAGATTGATACTACAAGTCGAGAAGTTGACGAAATTGTGAGGTGATGGAAAGCTCGATCTTATGTCTACAATAATTAGGGATTGCAAGCAAGTTAACTAAAACTTAGACTAAACTATTGGAGAGAAGGAAGTGTGAACTCAACAAACCTTAGGAGAATATCAATAAACTCAAGATGGGAATCTGGGACGAACCTTACTCCTCTCGGGTACCTTACTCCTCTCGGGTTTCCAAGAGGGGAAAACCCTTAGTAAACCGGGAAGAGTGGTGGGTTACTCACGAGGATCCAACCAAACTAGGTCGGGGCGTGACACATTCTTAGGAATCCGATAGTAATAAATGACTTGTTTGGAGATAAGGATGTGAAACAAAAAGGAAAAGAAGATAGGGGAGAAAGCTAGAGTGAATCACCATGCAAAGGTCAAGAAGCATAAGAAAGAATGAAGGGAGAACTTTCAAGGAGCGGTAAGGAAAATGAGCATGAAAATCCCAATATGGAAGTCCCTAGAAGAAAAATGAAGATAGGAAGTGGAATCGTAGAAAACGTTTCAAGCTAAGGAAATCAATAGATGAGATATCATAAACTGGAGCATGAATCAGGACCTCATTAAATGACATAGATGACCAAGTAAATACCTGGAAGGCCAAGCAATGTTCTAATTGCAAGAGAGCAAGGAAACAAATGGGGATTTTAGACTGATCCGATTGAAGGAAATAACTCCTATTAACCAAATCATCTAGAAGAATAAACTATGCTATAATAAGAAATGGGGAGTAGTAAGGACTACACCCTAAACGAGGCAAAGGGAGGAACACCAAGAACATGAAGATACGAGAGACAATCATTTCAAAATAATTAAACTATGAGGATAAAATGAGCAAGGCAGTTAACGAACTAACCCTTGTAAAAGTCACATTTCTAGTAAAGAAGGAAAGGATGGAAAGATCAAAACCATTGGGGTTTAAGGGGAGAGGAAAGACTTAAAGAGATCAATGACTAAGACCAAAGTCATGACCTGAAAGCTATGAAAATGTTAAATAGATTTTTGCAGGATGAACGAGAGATTTTGACACAAAGAGGGATGTGAAATCTACCTCAAAGGAATAAATGAGCACTGGGAGCAAGTGAGAATATGGTGAGATAGACAAAAAGTACTCGTAGGATCTCAAGGGTAAAGGTAAGCAGGAGAAGATGGCCTCAAGGAATGACATTCAAGGTTGGATATTCTCAATGGTAAAACTAGAAGGAAATTATGGGAGAAAAGAAGCGTAAAACTTACCAAGGAAGGGAACCTTGGAAAGACACATGTGTACCAATTAGGAGGAAATGGAACTAATGAAATTGGAAAGAAGATATGCTCCTCAAGGACAAGCTGCTGAAGATGAAATGATCAAGTGCAAAGGGAAAGTAATCGTGAAGGTCCAAGGGATAAGTTAAACTCAAGTAACGGGTAAGTAGAAAGACTACATCGAAATATGCTATACGAATAAGAAATAACTAACTTGGAATAAAGGATCGTGAAATGATCACAAGTGAATAAGAGTGGTTTACAAAAGAGAAGGATTCTTAAAGGAAAAGATGCCCTTGGGAATTGGGAATGACGTAAGAAAGGAAGGGATACAACATGTTAGTAAGTATCAAGAAATTCAAAAACTTGAAGATTTGAAAGACCCAATAAAGAAGTTGGGAAAAGATGAGTAAGTAAGGAAATCAATATGGTTCTAAAGGACATGATGTCAAAGACAAGTTTCAAAGAATGTCATGTAGTAAGGGACATGTAAGCCCAACTGTCCCAGGAAAATATGACTTAGATAAGGAAGAGTCTATGATTGAGCATGACGAGGTCAGGCATTAAAATGTGGAACGATGAAGTAATAACCAAAGAATGAGGGAAGGAATCAATATAGGATGGAAATGTGATAACACCAACACCCGTGGAAGTATGTATGCAATGCTAAAATGGACACTGAGCTAAGAAGGTCAACAATAAAGAAAGTAACCGGATGCAAGAAGGATTGGGTATTTTAGAAATCCCAATCCTAAAATTTTAGGTAAAGGATTTTGGAATGGAGAAATAGTGCTTTAGGAAAATGAAGGTTGTAAATTTAAGGATATGACCTTAAGCCTTCTAGGGAGATATGCTTAGCTAAAGTAAGCTCCATAGAATGAGAAAGGGATGTGAATGAAAAGAAAATCTTAAGCATGTGATATAAGGAATAAACGAAAACAATCGAGAAGGTTGTAGGTCGATAAACTACAAATTGACATCAAGGGAAGTTCTTTCTAGTGTGAAAAACGTTGAATAAGTTTTGGGGACAAAACTCCTAAAAGGAGGGGAGAGTTGTAAACCCTACCCTTTAGAGTTAAGGAAAAGTCAATTTGATGAAATCAAATTCGGCGAGTTTTTTTTTTTTATTTTTTTGCTCAATAAAATAATATTTCATTAATTTATCAAATCGGATACAATATCCGCACAAGAAGATGAAGATGAGATAATTCTCAAATTCTCAATAATAGATATAACATTATCAGGTACAGCAGTATTCAAACCAATTGAGCCCCAACTCTTCCTCTAGAAACATACTAATGCATCTGCGCAGGAGTTGCTTAATCATTTAACTAGTGTCACTTGATACTCTAAAAATCTCATGTAATTTGGCCAGGTTGAAAGGGAAAAATTGGAGATTTTGAAAATTCGAGAGACTAAAGTGCAATTTCCCAAACTTGAGGGCTAATTGGCCAGGGAAAAGATGTTGGAGGACCAATTGGTCAATTTTTTGGGTGAAATTTCCATTTTTTTTGAAGTAGGGCCAAAATGGTTATTTTTGAAAAGTTGGAGACCAAATTGGGAATTTAGGAAACATGAACCCATTTTTGTGATTTTGAATAAATTGAGATCCCAAAGAAAATTTTAGACGTTTCGGGACTCAATTTGGGAGAAAATTGGCATTAGGGACCTAAAGTTAAAGAAAAAGAACTTTAGGGACCTAAATGCAAATAAATAAAAGTTTGGGCATTTTATTCATTCATGATGAATGAAGGCTATTAGGCCAAAGAATAATGAACAAGGATATTCATATCGTGTAGGAACACAAAGTACCGGGAACGCTAGCAAAGACAAGCTCGCGTGGAGGCAAAAAGCTAGTTGAGAGGAATTCACTGCATTATCGGGTGAGTGGGAATTTTCACATCATACTCAGTTGGGATTATGAGTACTTCGGAATGAAAAACCACTACTAAGTGGCATTTTAACATCACACATGGATGGGGTGATGTGAGAAAACACGTGAAAAAACTACTTATCGAATGTAAGTAGATCATACCCGGTTGGTATGATGAACTTCCTAGAAGGAAGTAGAAAACTCGCTTATCGATTATGAGCGGAGATGTCCTCACACCTAATTGGTGTGATGGCAAATGAAAAGTTATTTTTGTCAGAAGTGCTCTCCCCTGTCTATGTGCCACTGGTTAAACATTTTGGGAGACCTTCTTAATGGGAGCTCGAATAGCTCAGATAGGACAAAGGCCTCGGTTTTAGAACTTGGGTGCTAAAATGCCCGATTTTGAAAATCTCGTACAGTGGACCTAAGGCCAGTTCGCATGAGGAGGAGCTCACAAATAAATATGAGATTAAGCCATGAAAACTTTAATGAATGAAGTTATTTGGCCATGGTACCAAGACAGGTCCAACATACTCAATGGACTGGCGGTAGTGCAACAAGACAGGTCGATGGACCAATCAAGACAAACAACTGCAGGTCGAGTTGAGGTTGGGGTCGTTGGACCAGTGGCACCAAAGATTAAATGGCTTATGAGGAAAACTATTATTTTGTGCATGCACTAAGGTTCAGGACCATCAAGATGCCCAAGAGGGGTAGTGATGCGTCCTAGGGGCTACCGGATGACATGGTAGAGATAAGGGTAGTTTGTCGTGCCAGTAGTTAGAGATGATCAATGTAGCTTCATGCACATAAGACCCTACTCAAGTCTTATGTCACGTACACCCACTCATTCCCAGGGTAGAAGTGGAAGGGCTTCTATCTAGGTTGCCGGCAAAATTGCTTTGACACCACAAGTGGGTGCAGTGGACGAGTTTCCCTGTGAATGTGTGATTCCTTCATGATGAAAGGCATGTGTTGGTTGCTAAATACACCGTTTGTGGTTAATAATGAGTAATGGTTTTGAAAATCGAGAAACTAAGGAAGAAAGAATATAAAAGGAAATAAGGAGTCTGGCACACTCCAATTCAAAAAATTTTATTTTATTGAAAATTTACTTTTTAAAATACCCATTCACTAAGTTGTAGAAACTCACCCACCATTTTTATCAATTTTCAGGAATAAAGAATGACTAGGGGATAACACTAGAAATTACCCTCTGTCAGGTATGCTTAATCTCCTCTTAAGCTTGCATTATTATTGATTTATGTTATTCTAGGGAACAAGGTTGAGATTACACATGGCTCCTCTTGAATTAAAGAAGGGGGAAACCCCTCTTGAACCAAGGGAGTGGCGAGTTGTTCACAGGGATCCGACCAAACCAAGTCGGGGCATGATATTATCACTTTAAAGTAATTCTCCAATATTTTGGGTTCCTTACATACGTATTAATAATGTATCTTTTTTCATTATCTAACTTAACATATATTGACAAAAATTATCCTGCCAACTCCTTTTTACAAGGTATAAGTCATTTGTTGTTATAAGTATTGTTTGTGTATTCCTTGAGCACTCATTTCAAACTCAATTATTATTGACTAAGTTTCCTTCTTTTATCTTTCTCATCAATTATTTCTTATTACTAAGCTTTTACTATTTGTTCTAGATGGACTTCATTAGGGATTTTATCAAGTTCTTCCTTTGACTACTTTGGAATTCTAACTATCCCCCTCCTCCTATGGGGTCAATTTTCTTTTTAACCTTCATTTTCAATTTGGATAGAATTTTTATTTCGGACCCTTAATGAGACTTGCGTCAAGTTATGTCCTTTAAATCATTATGGAGATTTAGATTTAACTAAAGGGTTCGAGCTTCTCTTCATTCTTTCTTCCTTTTATTTTTTTCTAGCTTTTTCTCATATAGGTATCCATTTCTCATATCTTTAGTATATTATAAAAGGGATAATTATTTGTCTGTCTTATAATAATTTTATCTGAAAATGTTTGCCCTCTACCAAGGTACCAATTTTTACTGTACAAAAAATAAGGTCCTTTATAACATTCTTGTATTTCTCAATACCAACTCTCATAGAAATTATGTTCTATAACCACATGTATTTCATGTTTTATGGTTGTTCCTTTCCCTTAGTAATTATGTTTAACGCATTCTTAACCAACGAAGATCCTTGAAAAATATTAGAAATATACCTCCATCGATTCATGCATCCATCGTCCACCTATTTCTTCCCACAATATTTTATGGTTTTGTTTTTATATAGATAAAGTAGCATCTATTGGGTCTACCATACCATATACCTTTTGGTTTACTTACTTGTGCTTTTATCATTTATCATCATGTCTTTTCTCATGGAATGATATGCTAGTATATATTTCTTGAGAATGTCTCAGTTTCCCACATACTTGTTATTTGGGGGTATTTATTCATATCTATTTCACTGTTATGTTTTGATTTATTCACTTATAATTCGCTCCTTATCCTAAAGACTTTATATTACTGGGTCTTACTTCGTCTTTCCCATACTTGCCTCATTATCCAACATGAATCACTTAGCTCAAAGGTATATGTGACCAATTATTCTTTGATATATCCTCTAGAATAATGTTTTCCCAAGGTTCTTATGGTGCTCATCGATTTCCACCTCTATTATTAATTACTTGGTCTAGTGGTCCCATCTTAGTGTCATGGAATGGGTTCATAGGTTTATCATTCTTGGTATTTTATACCCTTATTTCTCATCTTCCGGAGTTTCATCCTTCATCCAGTCTCTTCTTTAGACTTATCTACCCTACCTTATTTTATGTGTTGGTCATTATGGTACATCTTAATTTCATTCATTCTTTTAATTCAATTCTTCAATGTCTCCTTACATCTATTCTTGGGTTTATATCCCTTAATCTTTTTATGACATTCCTTGATGTCTTTTTTCCAATTTTCCCATTATTTGGGGCAAGATCCCATTTGGGTTTCTTAGGTGTACACTTCTTCACTTCATTCAAGATTCTTGGTTCTACTTGTATTTCATTTACAAGTTCATTTTTAAGGTTATTGTTGGGTACGTTCTTCCATCCTTCTATTCTTCGACTTCCTTCCCAAGAATACTTGTAGCATTTTTTGTGTTCATCACCTAATCCTAAAATTGTAGGTCAGTCTTGTTCATTTTGTACTTTTCGATTTCTACTGAAATCCTTGTAGCAGTTTATTGCTTTATAGAGATCTTTACTTCCACCTTTTTTGTTTTCCCAGACATTCTCAAGTCGATAACTACATGAGACCTTACTCTCTAAGGTCATTATTATCTATGGTCATAGACGTAGATCTTATTTCAATATGAAGTTTTCTTTTTCCAAAATTTGGTACCTAATTGGTGTTTTGAATTTAGGTTTGTATTAGCCTTATACATTATTTTCTTGATACTTTATTTTTTGAAAATGTTTTTGCTTCAAAACCAAATTCGAAAAACATTGACTCTAATACCACTTAAGTTGTCACACCCTTACCTAGTTTTACTAGTTGCACCTACAAACAACTTGTTCCATCCTCTTAGTTTTACAATGATGTACATCTCATCATTGTAAGCCTAACATAACTTCAAGCTCAAAATAAAACACATTAGGTTATTTTTCAAAATATTCATTTGGATTTGGAAAATAAATTTAATAAATACTACCGTAATCAAGTACTAAATATAATACAAACCTTTAGAAGTTGTAGCTTTCCATAGCTTAAACATATCCTTTAGAACATCTTAGTTTCCTCAAATAGGTATTGTAGGGGAATGAGTTCTGAAGTAGGGTTTGCTAACATTGTGACGATATGTCCACAATTCAGCACATATTCCAAAATAGTTATAAAGAGTATTTTAGGAAACAACATTTAACCATATAGGGATTAAAGTTTTTAATAAACGAGGCTTGTATTGGACAAGCATCATACACAAATTTTCCCTCTTGAAAGAGATCACATATTCTTAGAACATAAATGTTATCTGATTCACTTGTGCTTCGAAGCGACTTTACCAACCACCCTGGTACGAGGCCATAACCTCGACCAAATGTTTAATCAAATATTGATGTCCATGTTAGATTATTTGTGTGAGCACCATCGCTCAACCCCAGACATATTAATCGAGTTCTTCGCTATAGAATTACTAGACCTTCCACATTCATCAAGTCTAATACACACATAAATTTTAGAGCCCTTGACATACCGGCTCAACTATAACTTTCATTGTACCAATCTTGCTAGCCAATAGTACTCAAACCATTACTACCTCATATCGGGCATCTCATGGTATCGTTTCTAACCATACACATATAAGTGTTTTAGATAAAAACAATTGTGTTTATACCATTAGCTCTACGAGATGAGACCCTCCTCCAACTCGATAGTATTTATTGGGCATAGCCCATTTCACATAAGTCACATGTTTAAGTATTTTAACATGTTTTAAATATAATATCGAGATTATTTGCAGGATAATGTCCATTTCCATTGACCATAGGCCCACTTTTACAAGTTTTCAATATATATCATTAGGCCCACTATTTTTTGAAAATACTAACCTTGGGCCCATTTCTAAAATTATAAATTTAATCCATTTTATTCAACTATGGATCCAACTCATTTTCTACATCGGGGAATTGATCTATATACCATACTTGAAATTGGATTTCATAACACAACAATAAATGGTAAATCATCTAAGCAATATAAATGCTTATCGCAAGAATATATTCCCCAAAAATATTTTAGTAGGGTTTCAGGCAGTCAAGGGGAATATATTCCAAAAATACTTTAATTAATACATGCTTTAATTAATACATGCTATTAAATGTGCGAGTAATATCGTGTCATCGATCCAATCAAACTCGATACTAGAAATTTCATTCACCGTTATTCAAAAAAATGTTCATCCTGAATGGATTCTCGAGTCTCTGTACTTCTGCACGATCGTGTATGAGTTGTTCCCTTCCTTTTTTAATTCCAATACTTGGATAATCTAATGTTGATTAGTAAAATTTGAAATTCCCTCATACTCCTAATATGCACTCAAGGGCATTTTCATAATTTCAATGTCAGGTTTTATTTTCCTCCCAAATATGGCCTTAGGCACACCATTTTCTTCTTCCCAAACATGTCCTTAATGGCATCTTTGTAATTTCATCAAAAATACAAGGGTATTTCAGTCATTATGTAGAGCATGCCTCTACTATAATTATATTTGAATTTGAGGGCATGATGGTCATTTATCCCTTAAGCAATTTATCTGATTGCATTAGGAGTAATATCATCAATCTCTCTTCACTCTTTTAGCTCTTCTGAAACCCCAATTCATTCAATCTTAGAAATGCTCTCACCCCCCACTTGCCTTTGAGCAACACACTAATCTCCAAGGAAGCACTTATGAACTCCTTTGTTTGCTATTCTTAGTTCGTCCTACATGCTTGATAATCCAAGCTCCAACTTTCGATCACTCTTATGCCACAAGTCCTTGAGTTCCATAGATCTTAATTCGCATGCCTTGTAGATCTCTGCTTGGGAACTGTTGAGGTAATTGAACTCAAACCCTTTATTTCCTTCCAGTTCATCTCGACTTTGTTCCCATAATACCTAAAAGCTCTACTATTTTATTTGCCTCTTTAATTGCATGTTTACAGGTCTCCTATCGATCAGTTCTCCTCCATTTAGGCTTCATTTAGTTTATTCTAGTTCATCATCAAATCATGCTATGCTAATAAGTTCGGTAATCCATTCCAATTTCGAGTGTTTGTCCCCCAAGTTCCGAGGATCAATTTCCCTCTATCCAAATTTTCCTCAATACTTCTGGTGGTAGTTTGAGGTGATGGCTACCTTACTAGTTCTTTCCTCTTGAATTGTTAGGCTGTTTTGTTCACCCCATTTCCTTATTGAAGGCCTCATATGATCAAACCTTACCTTCCTCATCTATTTGATAAATTTTGCATCCTTAGTGCGAGCTTACAAGGGTCTCTTAAGATATGTCAATTTAGGATATCAACACTTCTTATAGCTTGGTTTTAATTTGTTTATTCCTTTCGAAATTCCTAACCCTCTACAATTAGTAATATGATACAGGTTCTGTCTAGGCCTTATCTTGTCCTATTTGCAAGTGTTAGATTTGGGGGTTCAAGGGAAGCTTGGGCCTAAGGATCGCCTAATGATGTTTTCAATCTATACTCATTACCTATGGTAAGCCATCTTATTAGAATAATAGTCTTAAGCCATCTCTATCTAAGACTGGGAGATTGTCTCCTTTCTATACATTGTTTGTGCATCATTTGCCTCTAAGAGAATTGCCAGGTTCTTAATTCTTCTATAACTTGGTTGGCGTCCTAGAGGTGTACCACACCATATGCCTATTTTCATGGACTTGATTCAACACGTATACAATAATTTCTCTCTTGTTACTAATTCATTCCTTCCCTCTATGTAGCAGCATCTATTTCTAACAATGCATGAGAAATACTCAATTTTGTGACCATTTGAAAGAATTGATCTATTTAACTTAATCTCACATGGTTCTATAGGGAGTAAGTAAATTTATCGTACTTGTCCAATCGACAAGGTGGTAATCTATGGATTTAAGGTAAGTTTCTTTGTTTTCTCTATATTGTGAGTCCTTAATTTTACCATGGTGGTTTAGATAAGATTTTAATTTCTTTGTAGGCTTTTGGATTAAACCTTTCAGGGAAGGGTACTAAGCTCGGTTTATGGAGTAGGGGTCATTTGTTAGCTAAATTTATGGAGTATGGGCTATTTGTTCTCTCTTTCTCCGGGGCTTACCGATGAGGAGTTGTAGATTAATGATTCATTAATGAGAGGCTTAATTCTACTATGTAGAGAATGTTGTAGGTAATAGATATTGATCTCTTCACTTACTTATGAATATTATATTAAATTTGCAATTTACTTCATAATTGATTTGTTGGTTGTTTGTTGTTTGGTTCTTATTCAATGTATATAATTTTTGTATCCATGCTTATTAAAAGTATTTTTTTTTTTGCTTGACCTCTTTATTTAAGTGATGAATTTTTAATAGTCAAATAATGTTTACTTTAATAGACAATATTTTATGTTTAATACAAGGTGTAATGAGGTTGAAAGTCACAACTAATGGATAGGTGAACGGTGGGTAATTGTTAATTTGTGAAGCCTAAGCCTTTGCATCAGCTGTGTCCCAACTCGTATTATTGGAGCAACGAGCCAAATAACAACATATTAGTTGCTCTTTTAGGGGTTTTTTAGTTCATTTTTGAACTGTCAGTAGATGCAAAGCCTTAAGTGGCCTTGTGTAATTTTTATGCTTGATACGGCTTATTATTATAAGGTCATTGGTTTTATTTTAAATTTTGTACGCGTTTTTTTTGTTTCTCCAACCCTTTTGTTTGGGCTTTCATCTATTTTGGTTTATTTAGGCTTAATTTGTATACTTTTATTTTATAACTCATATGTATTAAAAAATATTGGGTTTTCTTTTATTTGGAACAATACTAATATAAGGTCCTAATCTATTTGTATTATGTTAATAGATTTTATTTAATTTTAAATTAAATCCCTATCTTTGTATTAAAATCAATGGTTCAGTATTTTTATTGGATTTTTGTCAAACTTTTTTATGAGTTAAAGGATTGGGTAATTAAAATTCTCAAGGTTTCTAACCACTATAATTTATATATATGTAAATTTTTATTCGTAAAATAGTTAATTAAACTTAATTCTATTAATTTAATGTGAAATTTTAAATTAATTATCCCTGTTCAATTAGTTATTTTTCAATATATAAATTAAAGTTATTCTAATTTACATTAAAATTTTAATTAAATTAATTTAATTTAAGGATAATTTTAATTTAATTTCTAATAGAAATTTATTTTCTAAAAATATACGGTAATTGAGCATAATAATATATACTTTAACTCCAAATTTTGTACCCTAACTTTCACATATTCAATAAAATGTACGCAATATATCACATATTGTAGATATTATATGTGAAGGGATTGATTATTTATTTTAATAGTTAATTAATAATAATTAAATATATATATAAAAAAAAAAGTAGACTTTTGATCAGTATGCATACCAATTAGTCTAGGTACCTCAGACCGTTTGGTTCATTTTAATATTAGGAAGAAGATGTACCCGGTTCAATCAGTAATTGAGCCGGTGCGGGTTTAACCATCTAAAAATCGACGTCTTCACGAAGAGGAACCCAATAGACAATAACTGAAAAAGGCCAATGGGTGTCTGTTCAAAGCTTCAAGCTCTTTATAATAGAAAATTATATAATTGATAGAACAAAAACTCCTCCTATTTATTTGTTTCATTCAATCCCATTTACTTCTATTTCTATTTAATTGAAGAAGATAACCGCTCCATCACCCGGCAAATGCCCGGCTCCTCAGGCTTCTGACCACCTGCTGCGCTATCACTCACTTCTTTGATTCGCAGCGGTTACTGATATACTCTTTCACACGATGACGTACTCTAAGGAGGATAAGAGGAATAGGCAAAGGAGTACCAGCAGTAGCCTCGGCCTCGGGCTTGGCCTTTTCAAGTGTTTCCGGTCGACAGTTAACGACGAAGCAGCCAGCCGAAATGCAGGGGGGCTCAAGCCCCCCGCCCGTATTGCAGAGGACGGCTACGACACCTTCGGAAAACGCCGGATTCATCCGGGCACTGCCGCCTCGACAGGAAGGTCCGCCGGGGCCCTTACGCCGCCATCAAGGCTGTTTTCTTCGAGACGTCTCTGGTTAGTCTCCTACACAGTGTCATTTTATGTCCGCTTAGATTGATTTGTACGATAAGATAAGACAACTGCTATTCAATTTCGCTCTGTCAAACTATTTCTCCTTCTCTTGTCGGATTCGTTAACGTCTACAAGTATACTATGGAAGGGTAGGAAGAGCCGGAAGAGGAAATGCTCGCGAGAGCTCTTATCGGCCATGGCCAACGACAGCACGGACTCGGCCGGTGGAAGCGGTAGGACAACCTGTTTGAGCGGCGCCACCGCCACATCGTCTTCACTCTCCCTTGACTCCTCGCGGTGCTCGTCCCTGTCATCGAGCTCCAGATCGTACGACAGCAGCCAGAAGCTATCCCGGACAAGCTCGTTCGCGTCGGGCAAGAGGCCGTGCGGCGATGCAAAGGAGCAAGGGCTCCAACAGGCTCACGACGGCCTCTGCCTCCTCTTCGCTGCCCTCCTGGTGGTTGTCATGTGGGGAAAGGCATGTGCCATCATATGCGCATCGACATTGTTGTACGTCATGTCCTACAGGAAGATAACAGCAGCACACCCGCGGGTGTCTGGCGGCGTATGCGACTTAGACCAGATGGACACGGCTGAGTACAAGAAGCGGGTCATCCTGGGAGGGTTCTTGGACCGGAAGCGGTCCCGGGGTGTAGGCTGTCCTTCAAAAGATCGTTGAGATGTAACTTCTGTCATGTTTTGACGGTGACGTTTAGGACTGAGAACTTATGGGCAGAATTGGTACACTAAGCAATTTTCTGGTCGTGCTTGTAGTTGTAGTCGAGGTACTTCGTTGGGTTAATTCTTTATACATGACAAGACATTTGTTGAGAAAAAAATTGATTTTGATCTTTTTGATTAGTCAATGAACATATATTTGCACATTATTTTCTTAGCCAATCTGATCACTACTTTAGGGTAGAAGGAAAAACCTGAATGAGCACATTTCATAGAAAGGAATTAAATGTGCATAATGAAAATGATATTTAAAAAGTACTTTTTTTAAGAATAGAGATAAATCCACCCATGTAACACCAATTTAGATTACATATTCTTCACCCTAAAAGCTCGGGAGTGCTAGCTCGGGAGTGCTAACTCAGAATATTACATATTCTTCACCTAAAATGTTTGAAATTGGCAAGAATGAAGGCAGTTTTTTTTAGTTTGAAAGTTACACCATACCATGATTAAACATTGGCAAGAATGAAGGCATCTAAGCTATGTAAGGATAACTCAATCAATCTTTTTTAAATGTTTTTTTCTATAGGTGTAACATCGTAATTAAAAATATTAATTTGACTCAAATTGGATTAAAAATTATATTTAATGCCGAAAACTAAAAAGTGAATGGAATTTGGAAAATCAACCTAATTTTAATATCAATTTAAAAATGAGTTTTTGATATTTTATAAAATATTATAAATTGTACCTAAATAATTTCTTTGATCGAGAATCAAATAACAAGAAATCTACTATTAAAAATCAAATTTAATCGAGATCGAATCAAATTAGGCAAAAAATTTCACAATTTTTATAAAAGTTACAAAATTCAAAAAAATAAAAATTTATGAGCCCAAATAGTATGAAATTGAGTAAACTATTTTTATAAAAATAAATTGGGTTAATAATTGTTTAAATTAGAGGTGCATCAATCAAGAAATGAATAAAATTAGTCGAACCAACCGAACTAACCATGACATGCATTGCACGCATAAACACGCAACAAAGTCATGCACCATACACACACGTCCTCTCTGCTTAACCAGAAGTCCGAAAACCCGTAAATTGGACATGATTCTTTCTCGTAATAACAAAAATGCACCATTCATGGAAATTAATTATTGCAATGATTAGTGGGCTATGATTTGATGAAAGGAAATCATGGTAAAATAGACCATTAGGTCTAGAATATGGTCATATAAAGATTGACCTCTATCTCACTAGTTACTCACTAGAATCCTATTTATAAGTGAGATCACTCTACTTTCCGATAGCCCAAATTATAAAGTTCATAACTTTATTTTACGACCATCAAATTGAGTGCTTCAAGTGCGATTGAATTCATATTTAAGTAAGCTTTCCAATGCCATATCATTAGGACACAATCGACCACTCTAGTGTGATAAAATAATAACCATACTACACAGCCAAAAAAGTAACATCCTCTTTTCAAGCCATTTATGATGCCATCGATAACTAAGGATGGCCATGAAACATTCCACATATATATCTTGATCCCCTTTCAAACCCCAGTAGCTTCATAAGATTTGGAAAAGCATTGATGTCAAATAAATTAATAAAATTCTCAACTAGCATTCAGTCATAACAAAGTGTAGTAAAATAATATTTTTAGGCTATTCCAACCTCCTTTTGAGGTGATTTAAGTGTGCACAAACTCTTTTGAGAGTAAGCTTTCCAACCCAATTAGTGCCACCAACGTAATTGTTATCTCTAGTAAGATTCCGACCTTCATTATCTTTTTGCATTATTTCGACAATCTTTAGAAAATATCCTTAGAGGTTACTGTTCCGACCAGCCCTGGGTGAGCAGGGACCATGACATCCTAGGGAGAGCCCATAGGGACCTCTTATATCACTTTCATAATTTTTTAGAAATATTTGTTGAAGAACTAAGGTTGGGGACCAAAATGTAAATTTGGTAAAGTTATAGAACTCATTCGGGAATGAGATTTATTGGGGGTCTCTATGAGGGTCTGAATCTAGGGACCATTGAGAAAGAATGAAAAATATTTGAAACTTAGATGATAAGTTTTGGAAACTTACGAAACTAAATTGGACATTAAGAAAAGTTTAGGAACTAAAGTGTAAATAGTGAAAAATTTGGGACACATAAGTCATTATTGAGAACTTAGATACTCACATGAGACTAAAGGAAGTCTAAGGGCCTAAAAGAAAGACTTGAGTAGTTTAGGATCCCTAAAGGAATAGTTATAGAGTATAAGAGCAAAATAGTAATTTTTTCCATTTTAAGAACAAAAATGCAAACTTGAAAAATGTTAAGGATCTATATGGGAAACTAAGAGATTTTTGGACATTTTGTTAAAAAAGACCAAACATGGGTGTAACCAAAGATTTGTGAAAAATTATAGAATATGGTTAGTCTAAATGGGTTTGTTGGTATACGAGTATATTGAATTGTACAAAAGGGCAAAATTGTAAATTTTAGAAAATTACAAATGGTACTAGAGTACCCCAAGGAAAACTAAATCTAACCCTAGGTTATATAATTTGATCCAAGTAGAGTAAGCTGACATGCTATCATACACTGGGAGTGCATCACAAGGCAAGTGGAAATCCATCGGGATGGACAAGTCCCGATTAAAACGATGATTGAGATTTATTGACGATGAGACTTATTGGACATACCACGTCACTTTACAACTTTCTAAGAAAATTCATGTATATGTATGTAAGTGCTTTTGAAAAGTGTTATGAAAAGTAGAGAAAAATAACATGGATGCATGCTCACAAAAACTAAAGAATAAAAAATTTTTGTTTTATTGAAAAGAAGGGTTAAAAACCTAGGAAAATGATAGTTGTGGAATAAGACTATATGAATAAGGACACATTGACCATAAGTACATGGGTGATGGATTATGTTAGTAGAGAACATAACTTCGATGGCTCGATACCTATTATGCTTGTCATGTTCATTTTTATTTGGTATATACCGATTGAGGAATATTGGGGCGTCGTTAGGATACCTATCGAGGGAGTGTCATTGTCACGGCCCGACCCGGTTTGGTCAGATCCCCGTGAACAACCTGCTACTCTCTTGGTTCAAGAGGGGTTTCCTCCTTCTTTAACTCAAGTGGAGCCAAACGTAATTTCAACCTTGTTCCCCGAAATAACATATATCAAATAACATGCAAGCTTAAGAGAAATTAAGCATACTTGACAAAGGGTAAGGCTTAGTGTTATCCCTAGTCATTTTCTCTATTTTCTAAAAAGGGATAAAAAGGTGGGTGAGTTTCTACAACTTAGTGAATAGGTATAAAAAAATAATTTCAACAAACTAGTTTTAAATTGGAGTGTGTCAGACTCTTTATTTTCCTTTAAATTTCTCATTTTCAAAATCTCGGTTTTTCATAACCATTTCTCATCTCAACAGTGTGTTTATCAGTTAACACACACCCTTCATCATGAAGGGAACACACATTTGTAGGCCAGCCCGTCCACTGTACCCACTTGTGGCGTCGAAGAGATTTTACCGGCCACCTAGATAGAAAAACATCCACTTTTACCCTAAGAATGAGTGGATATACGCGACATCCGACCCTCAATCCCATAACAAAACTCTGTGTCCGTATGAGGATAGAGACCTCATCCCGTACCTACCCTGGTCTCATGCACAATGAAGCTACGTTGAGCTTCTCAAGACTTCGGGTATGACTAACTGCCCTTATCTCCACCAGGTCGTCTAGAGTCCTAAGACACATCACTACCCCTCTTAGGCATCTTGAAGGTCCCGTATCACAGTGCATGGACAAATCAATAATTTTTCACATAAGCCATATAATTTGTGGTGCCATTGGTCCAACGGCCTCGACTCTCAACTTGACCTACAACTGTTTGTCTTGACTAGTCCGAAAATCTGTCATGTTGCACTACCGTCAGTCCATTGAGTATGTCAATCCTATTTCGGTACCATGGCCAAATTATTCATTCACTTAAGTTTTCATGGCTTAAAATCATGTTTGTTTACGAGCTCCTACTTGTGCCAACTAGTCTAGGGCCCACTATTTGAGATTTTCAAAAGCGGGCATATTAGCCCCAAAGTTCCAAAACCGAGGCCTCCGACCTAAATGAGCTATTCGAGCTCCCATCAAGGTCTCCCAAAAATTTTAAGTAGTGGCACACAATCAGGGGAGAGCACTTCTGACAAAATAAATTTTTCAGTCATCCATCACACCAACCGAGTATGAGGACATCTCCACTTATAACTGATAAGCGGGTTTTCCACTCCTTCGAGGAAGTGTTCATCATACCAACCGAATATGATCTACTTACAACTAGTAAGTAGTTTTTCCGCATGATTTCCACATCATTCCTCTTAGATGTGATTATTAAAATACCACTTAGTAGTGGGTTTTCGTTTTTGAGGTGCTTATCATCCCAACCGAGTATGATATTAAATCCCACTCACCTGATAGTGTAGTGAATTTCCTTTTAGCTGGCTTGTTGCCTTCACACAAACTTGTCTTAGCTAGCCTTTCTGGTACTTCGTGTTCCTACACAATATGAACATTCTTGTTCATTATCCTTTGGCCTAATAGCCTTCATTCACTCCGAATGAATGAGAAAACTAAACTTTTCATTTATTTGCAATTAGGTCCCTAATGTTATTTTTTTCTTTAACTTTAAGTCCCTAATGCCGGTTTTCCCCCAAATTGAGTCACATTTTCAAACATGTCATTTTTTGAAATGAAGTGATTTAGGAAAAGTTGAGAAAACATGAATAACATTAATAAAATGTTCGTTTATAACATTAAAAAACTTCTTGGGAGGAAGTAAGCTACAAAAGTTACTAATGAGAGATAAAAGTTTTTGTAGATATGAACCCTATAATCACACACACTAGAAATATCAAACGAGGAGGCTTATGTGTTGGCACACCTAGGAACTTCGGGGTTTAGGGAGCAAGCATACGAGTAAACAGACTTGTGAGAAGGGAACTCAATACTAAAGAAACTTGGATTCTTATGAAAAGAGTGGAAGGGGCATCATATTGTAAAAGTCAAAGGATCTACGATGAATTTCTGAGAATTTTTGGGGTACACCTGCCAATGGTAAGTGTCAAGCAAGAGCTTTAGGGAGCCCTAGACCGAGGGTAAGAACCTTAGCAAATGATGAAGGTTTGATTTCCGTCAACATTTTTGAAAGGTCATGCCAGTCCTGATACCCAGTAGGAGGAAGATCTATGAAGGAAATAATGTAGTAGTAGCCATTAAATGTGTCATGGTAACAACCCGCTACATCTCTTTGATGTTATAATGGTGGGTACATTTACCAAAATAGTACCAATGAAACCAAGGCTATGAATAAGATAAATATAATTTTCAGTGAAAATTTTAAATTTTTTTAATAAATAGTGTGCAAAAAAACTCATACAAAATAACCCGTGAAGATAACAACTCATAAGCATTTAATTAAAAATATTCATGTGTGTGCTTCGAGATTCGTACCTCTCTCCCACCCTTATTGTAAACCCTGCACTTTTGAGTTAAGGAAAATCAATTAAAGAACCGGTCAAACCGAATAAGAAAACCGAGTTGGTTTACATTTAGGGATTTTCGAAATTCAAATGACCAAAATACAATTTTATGAAATTGAGGGTCAATTGGGCATGAAAATAATGTTGGAGGAACAATTGAGGAATTTTGGAATTTTTGGGGCAAAACTTACCATTTTTGTAAAGGAAGGGCAAAATGGTAATTTTGGAAAAATTGGGGGACCAAATTGGAAATTTGGGAAATTAAACCCCTTTTTGGTGAAATTGAATAAATTGAAGTCCCAAGATAAATTTTAAAAGTTATGGGACTCAATTTGAGGAAAAACCAAGATTTGGGACTTAAAATTAAAGAGAAATAACTTTAGGAACCTAATTGCAAATAACTAAAAGTTTGGGTTTTCTCATTAATTGGAAATGAATGAAGGTTGTTATGCCGAGTAATAATGAACAAGGATGCTCATATCGTGTAGGAACGTGAAATACCGGTAACGCCAGCATGGACGAGCTCGCGTGAATACAAAGAACCGGTCAAGTGGAATTCACTGTGTTGACAGGTGAGTGGGTTTACTAATATCATACTCGGTTGGGATGATAAGCACAACTTAAAATTAAAAACCACTTGCTGGTTGTGAGTGGGATTATATATATCATACCCGGTTGGGGATGATAAGTTACTCGGTATAAAAACCCACTATTTAGTGGTATTTTAATCATCACCACTTAGAGAAAGTGATGTGAAAATATTATGGAAAAACTACTTATCGATTGTAAGTAGATCATACCCGGTTGGTATGATGAGACTTTCTCAAAGTAAGTTGAAAACCCGTTCATCGGTTATGAACGGAGATGTCCTTATACCGGTTGGTATAATGGACAGTGAAAACTTATTTTGTCAGAAGTGCTCTCCCCTGATTGTGTGCCAATGCTTAAACAATTTGGGAGACCTTCTCGACGGGAGCTCGAATAGCTCTAATAGGCCGAGGGCCTCGGTTTTGGAACTTGGGGCTAAATGCCCGATTTTGAAAAATCTCGTATAGTGGACCCAAGGCCAGTTGGCACGAGTCTGCTCATAAACGAACATGATATATTGCCTAAAATTCTATGGCTGGAGACTTTTTAGCTTTACTGGCACTATTCAATTTTCCAGTGAGTGAATAGTGCTGTTATCAGAAGGAAGAAGACAACATTGTTCCAAACAGGACCGGACCGGTCCGGTCCAAACCGAGTTCAAAGCTTAAACAAGTTGGTTAAGGCCCAATTCATCTAAATTCATTTTCTATCCAATGGTGGCCTCAAATCTCAAATTTGAATTTTTTTATACCGCCTAAAAAAATGAATTTAACATCTGGTTTAATAGTCGTTCAAACCGGTCCAAACCGTTTTGGATCCAGTTCACCTGAACCGGTTTGGTTTTTATCTCCAATTCATTCTTAAGTCCTTTTTCATGACTTTTGGAACTCTTTGGGTCACTTAGGATCCATAAATTTCCCGGTTTACCCTTTCTTTATTGGTTCCGGTATGTAGTCCAACTTGGTTTTCAAATTTAAAATGATCGGTTCTTTTCCCCCCGTTTTCTTATTATCAAGGGATGGGGTTTACAACTCTCCCCTTCTTTTAGGGGTTTTGTCCCCAAAATAGTTACATGCTAAATAATTGAGGGTAACTATCCCTAATCACACTTTCGGTTTCCCATGTCTCTTCCAGTATGGGTCTGTTCTGCTACAGAAACTTAACCATAGGAATCCTCTTATACCTTAGATTCTTGTCCCTCTATTCGATGATTCATACCAGTTTCGTTTTTGATAGGTCAAGTTCTCTTCCAGCTCTATTGGAGGTCGGTCCAATACATGACTAGGATCAGGCTGATACTTCTTAAGCATAGAGATGTGGAATACATCATGTATTTTCTACAGGTTTGGAGGTAGTTCCAATTTATAAGCCAATGGTCCTATCCTTTGAATGATGGGATATGGACCAGTATACCTTGGTTTCAACATTCCTCTTTGCTGAAACCTAAGTATCCCCCTCCATGGGGACACTTTGAGAAACACTTGATCTCCCACCTCATACTCTAGATCTTTCCTTCAATTGTCCACATAACTCTTTTGCCTGTCATGTGCAGTCTTAAGGCAACTCCTGATTAGTTTTATCTTCATTATGGTATCCATGATTAGTTCTGCCCTTTCTAGCCTTCTTTCCCCCACTTCTTTCCAAAATAGAGGGGTACGACATGGTCGTCCATAAAGGGCTTCATATGGAGCCATCTAAATACTAGTTTGATAACTATTATTTTAAGCAAATTCCATCAGGCACAAATATTCTTTCCAGCCTTTGTTCATGGTGAGTATGCACGCTCTTAGTATGTCATCCAAGGTTTAGATGGTTCGCTTAGACTGCCCATCTATCTGAGGATGAAATGTCGTACTCATGTGGAGCTTGGTTCCCATAGCACTTTGTAAGCTTGGCCAGAACCTTGAGGTAAATTTTGGATCTCTGTTTGATACTATACTCACCAGAACGCCATGGAGTCTCACTATTTTCCTCATGTATAAGACGATCAATTGTTCCACTGTGTCCGCCACTTTTATAGGGCGAAAATTAGCTGATTTGGTCAATCTATCCACGATGACCCAAATCGCATCTCGACCATTTCTTGTCACCGGTAGTCCAATGACAAAGTTAATGGTGATGTGCTCCCATTTCCATTCTGAAATTGGTAAGGGTTGTAGCAGTCCTGACGGTTTCTAATGCTCTGCTTTTATCTGCTAACAGAACAAGCATTGGGTTACATATTCTGCAATATCCTTCTTTGAGGGTGCGGTACATTTTTGTACTACCCGGATGCATAGCATACACTGAATCATGTACCTCTTCTAGAATTAACCTCTTTAGTTCCTTAATTTGAGGCACACATACCCTACCCTTGTAGGTCAGCACCCCATCACTTCATAGGTCGTAGTCCGGTTTAGTTTCTCTATTAACCAGATCTAGATAGGGTTGAAGTTCCTTATCTGCTTTTTGTTGAGCCTAGATCTGCTCAGTTAAACTAGGCCTCACTACCACGGTTCTTATCACACGATAATAGTGACGTGGCTGTCCCGTGAAGATCTTGATCTGGGGTGCGCTTCGTTGTATTGATACTAGAACAATCAATTCCTGCATGGTTCAAGTACCCTTATTAGAAGAATCAGCATGAGGGACCTCATAGTTTCGGATATTTGCGCATAGGTCCTCATATTATGCCGTAATTACAGTTAGGTCCCTTAAAGTTTATAACTTTACATTTTAGTCCTTGATCTTCATTAATCCTGGTTAAATCCCTAGGACTTCCAATTTTTCCTCAAGGGTCCTTAACTTTTCCAAAATTTACACTTGGTCCTCATTTTCCCAAAATTGCCAATTGGTCCATAATTTTCCAAAAATTACCAATTAGTCCTTGAACTTTCAAAAATTGCCAATTGGCCCTCCATTTCATCCATTTGCTCAATTGGGCCTCAATTGGAAGTTAATTTCACGAAAATGCCCCTAATTTTCTTAAATTGCAATTTCGACCCCAATTTTCCAAAAATCCCCTAATTGCCCAATTTCTCAAAAAATTGCAATTTGGTCCTCGAATCACACTTTCATTTAATTGACCCCCAAAACATGGTTAATTTTCTCAATTTGTGATCAAAACCATCTTCTCTATATCTCCCTCATCATTTTGAGCTTTGAACAACTCGATTTGGCTTAGAAATGAGCGCAAACGGAGCTTCGCCAAAAAATTTAGTTTAGAGAGAGAAAGCTTCGATATCTTACCGGTGAGGGTCCGGCGACCAGAGCTCTTGCTTTCTCTAAATTACTCTCCTCCCAGTGATCCTCCCTAGATCAAATTGTGCCTCAATTGGTGGTCTGAATTGTATTTCTTAGTTTTAGTTTTCACATAAATGCACCGTGAACAATGTTTTCCAGAAAGGGGTGGTAGATGGGCTTACCGTATTAGCTCGAGAGAAGGTTGAGACACCTCTAGGTGGAGTGTAGGGGGTTTGGTTTGGCCACAATTGGCCAAGGGAAAGCTCGAAGTAGGCTGCCAGAGGTCGGGTCTTTTCTGGCTGAGAAGCAGCAGCACTATTTGAGCTCCCTTGCTCCTCCTCGGTGGCTCTTAGGCTGAACGGAGGTTATGGCTAGGTAGAGGACATCCTTTTGGTTCCAAGGACATCGAATGTGGCTTCGGAGGTCGAGAAAAGCCCTGATGTTGAAGCTCTGGTTTGTTGCTCATCAAAAAACTGAGCACCTCTCCTTCTTCGCTCGATTGTAGGATGCTGAGGACGAATGAAGGGGTGCTCTACATATAGGGAACTCAACGAGTATTCAGGCTACCAGCTGGCATAAGACTTGGCCTCTGACTCAGCCATCGATGACCTGATCGGAGAGATTTCTGAGTCACCAAAGACTCAAGCTTTTCTAGCCTCTCTCTCTTCTCTCTTCTCTTTATGAGCGGCTGGAGGTTGAAGACTATGTTGTGGCATGTGTGTCATGTGGCACGCTATGATTGGCTAGTTTTTCTTACATGGAGGTCCAACTCAGCCACCACGTCATTTGTTGACCATTGACCATACACATGGCAGTCTCCCATTGGCTGCTCATGCTTGTGTGGTTGTTGACTGGGCATCGTTGATCGTTGACCAATCAAACCATTGACCGTTCACCAATCAGACTGTTCACCTGTCTGATCCGATCGGGTTCAATGACCCGAATTCAAAATTTGGCCAGTTCGGAACTGATTTGACCGGTTTTCTAAATTTTAAAATTTTCTAAATTCATATAATTCATTTTCCATCTAATGGTGGCCTCAATTTCCCAAATTGACATTTTAAAGCCACCAGGAAAAATGAATTATTGAATTGGTTCATTATGGTTTATCCCGGTTCAGTCTGGTA
This sequence comes from Trapa incisa, assembly GCA_030064435.1. Lineage (NCBI taxonomy): Eukaryota > Viridiplantae > Streptophyta > Magnoliopsida > Myrtales > Lythraceae > Trapa > Trapa incisa. The sequence goes on from CM057779.1 coordinate 23,876,948, forward strand.
CGAGTCTGGTTCACTCCGAACAAATCCGGTACTCTCATCAATTCCACTTTCTAGTTCTTCCTTATGATTTTTATGAATTTTTTGGCCACTTTGGATTTTCAAATTTTCCAGTTTAACCCTTCTTTATCATTTTTTCAGGCCCTTTTTTGGCTTGGTTTTTCTCAAAACTACCAATTCTTTCCCTAGTTTACTTGGTCCGGGGGAGGGGTTTCACAACTCTCCCCTCCTTTTAGGAGTTTTGTCCTTATAACTTAGCCATCCATCCTTTACATCGAAAATGGATTCTCTTGCGGCTAAATTAGGGTTTGATTTGATATCATATCGCTCTGGTTACCCCTTTTCATTCATTCATTCATTTACTCCCTTGAACTTAGTTATTTTGACTTGCCTTACCCTCGTGTCCAAGTAATCTATTAAGTTCAATGCTCCTCGTCGTTTGGGTTCAGACCTTTCCTCTTAAGGGTTTCATCAGGAGTTGGGAGTTCCAAAATGTTCGATCATACTCGGGTCTATTTACTTCCTTGGTCATCGAGTCTACTTAGCTCGTTGTCCCGTCGAGCCTTTCGCACTTACTTTCCACAGGTTTCATTGTCATCCTTTTTTGTCCTTTGTTGGTCCCTTATTCTGTTCCCTATTGGGCTTCCTTATTTCCAACCATCGATTTCCCATCCACTCCTTGATTTACCGACATACTGGTGGTTCTCTTCCTTTCAGTCCTTCCACACATCCAACGGTGTCCTTACTCAAGGACTTCTTTTTGTTAGATCCATCCTTACTCGATCATGTCCATTTCATGGTTCTTTTATTCCAAATTAATCTCTTGTGGCTTACTTGTCCCTTCCTCGATTTCACCCGAAGGAGTTTCCTTTTTGGTTTCATCCTCAATTCTGGTACCTTGAAGTCAAGATCCATCCTTTGAGTCGTGCATTTATCCTTCTCATCATTACTTGAAGATTTTCCTTTAATCACTTCCTAATTGAAGGGTGCACTTTCCAATGCTTTATTAATCTCCCTTCCAAAAAAAATTTTATTACAGGTATTCCACCCATCCCCACTTGTTACAGAATTACTTGAGTTTATTATCCTACTATTCGCTCTTTAGGCTCGCTTCACTCCTTGGGCTTTGGGTATACTTCCCTTTTGCATTCATCCTTGAGGGTATCAAACCTTTAATCCATTTCGTGACACCCTTTGATGTTGTCTTTTTCTACTTACTCATCCTTTGTTCCTTTCTTTATTCCTACTTGTAATTATTACAAGTTTCCTTTTGAAAGTCCAAATCTTCTTTGTCTTGAGGTCTCCCAATCGCCTTACAAAAGGTTCACTTAGTCCTTCTCGTGGCTCGAGGGTGGTTGCCAATTCCTTTTGGCCATGGATTGTTGTAAGGATTTCCTTCATCCTTCTCTTCTGACGTTTGCCCCTTTTCACCTTTCCCTCCTGAACGGGGTTTAAATCTGTGATTCTCATGAGGGTCGGTTCGTTCAACCGCCCTGTTCCTATTGCCCTCTCCGTCCAATTGTCTCAAGATAGTTGTCTCTTGAGTTCACTTGTCCTTAATGTCCATCCTTTCACCTTCTTTAGGTTGTGGTTGTCACCACCCCTTTCGTTCCTACTTAGGGCATCGTTTTAGTCTCCTTTGGTTATCCCATGATTACTAGATGCCTACTTTCGCTAGGTGGGTTTGTAACCCTACTTGTCTCCTCTGCTTTTCCAAAGCAGGTTACACTTTGCCATCCCTAACTTCATGTTCCTACCCAATGAACTTCTAGTTCTCGTCCTCGTCTTGTGCACTCCCGATTTTGCCTCGTCGTCTGATCTAGGTTTCCTTAAGTAGGTGGGGTTAGAGACTAGTTTGAGGTTCGTCATTGTTTAGTTAGTGGGCATACATCTTCCAAGGTTCCTCTCTCCTTGAAAATTCTTTCCTTTGTTTCTTGGTCATGGTTACCTTTCCTATCCCAAAGGGGGTTGTCACCTCCCTTACTATTGTCTCCTCGCTCGCCCATTCTTTGGGTTTAGCCCTATGCATGGTCCTCTTACATAGGCTTGTCTCTTTCGGGGAGGTCGGAGTATCTTGACATCTTTTAAAGGCATTATTCGTCCTTATTAGGTTTATCCTTCTCGTTCCTTATTTGTCATGGGGCACAAGATTTTGATTGGACTTGTTATGAGTCGGGGCAACAAAATGAGAATTTAAAATCTTATTTCTTGTGAATTGAATACAGTACACTTGGGGACCTCCTCCCACTAAGGGAGATGGTTAAAAGAAAGGTTGGAAAGCTCTACACTAGAATTTTAAGGAACTCTCTCCAGGGTGGGTTTGAAATCCTCATTTGGAGTTATGGCTTCTGAGGTGGCCTCCTGTCTTCTATCCTATCAAACTCTGGTAGTCAGGGAGGTATTATTATTAGGAGGTATTGCCATCCATTCTGGTGGCATGGGACATTTCCTTATCATGTGTCCTACTCCTCCACACCTATAACATGTTATCTCCACACCGGTTCCTACGTGGGTTCTTTGGCATGGTGGAGAGGCTTCCTCTACCCTCTTTTCCTTTCTTTTCCCTTCTTCATATCCTTCTGTGCCTGTGGAGGTAGTGCTACTAGGACTGGGTACCACATTCCTTAATGGTATTGGGCACTTCCATGCGTAGTGTCCCTTTTATCCACAGTTGTAGCAAGTTACTTCCCTGCGTGGACCTTTATAGCTTCTTCTCCATCTTGGGCTTTGGGGAGTTTCTCTTGGTGCTTGCTGGGGGCCTCCACGTGTCACCATCCTCGAGCAATAAGGCGTCATTTAAACCTGTACCTTTCAAGGAATAACATTAATAAAAACTGCAAGAAATTTTAAACTTAACATAGCGGCCTTACATGTGTTGTTAACTCGAAGTCATTAGGTAGACTTTCCCTTGATTACTTGAAAAGGGGTATAAGGGAGGGGGTGAGTTCAATAACTCAGTGAATGGTTGTTATAAAATTGGATTTTTAAAAAATGATTTGGATTGGAGTGTGTTAGACTCCTTATTTTTCTTTAAAACATTTCATCCTTAAAATATCAGTTTTCATAGTCATATCTCATCATTAACCACAAACGGTGTATTTATCATATAATTGGCCAAATACTCGGAAAAAGAACGATGAAAGAAATCCTTAAAAGGACAAAGGCCAAATTAATGACTAAACTCAAGCCAAGAAAAGAATAGGCAAGTCTCTCATATAATTGTCAAGAAATCTTGAAATAAGGAAGATTTGAACTCTCCATAAAGAAATACACTATGAAAGTAAACTTTGAAGGGATGCATACAACTAACTACCCTTGAAGGAATTAGTGATAGGCGGATGGACATAATGTGGAAGTGCAAGGAACCAACCTTTAATTAGAAAATGTTTCAAACAAAGTAAGTATCATGATGGCCCAGTATGACCTATTTGGAGAGAGCAGGAGAACCAAATAATAATTCCCGGAGAACCAAGTAGAAAGAAGAAACTAGTAGCAATGGAACGGCCAAAGAGAATAAACAAAACCCTAAGAAAGGTTGAGATGTAGTAAAGAGTACACTCTATGAAGGACAATAGGATGAGCATGAAGGACGAGTGATACAGCTGCCTAGACGATTAGACCAAAAAAGAAAAAAATAAAATAAATAAATAAATAGAGAGAAAGCGACAGTTAAAGAACTGGTCTTCGAGAGAACCATGGATTTAAATCACGATAAAGAAGGGAGAAATGAAAAGGCCAAAACATTGGAAAAGAAGAACAAAGGAAAATCCTTAAAGGAAATCAATGGCCAAAGCTGAATTTACAATTAAAAGTTTTGAGACGGTTAAGTGAACCTCTTGAAGGATGATCAAGGGATTTTGAAACTAGATGGATGTGAGCTCTACTTAGAAAGAAATAGACATGTATTGGGGTACGAGTGAGAATGAGGATGGAGTATGAAGGAAGTACCCGTAGGATCTCAAGAGTAAAGGTAAGCATGAAAAGAATGGCATCAAGGGACATCATTTAAAGTTATGTGCCTTCCAAGATGTATGAAAAAGAAATTGCAGGGGAAAGGGTAAGAATCCTCCCAAATAAGGAAAACCCAAAGAAATGAAGCATGACCTAATAAAGAAGAAATGGAACCGGTGACGAGAGGTGAGGAGACAAATTTGCAATAAAATGCATGTTAAGGCGAAAGAAACCCAAGGAAACATATTAAGAGATGTTGCGACAAGTAAGAATGAGTAGACTATCCATAATAAAGTAATGAAGGAAAGAACATCTGAGAAATGTTGGGAAAGTAAGCCCTCCAAATAAGATGTGGTTATGGAGGAATAACTTGGTAAGACAGGTTATAGTCCACACGTGTATAATGAAGCCTAAAGAGTGGACGGCTGAGCATAGTATGAAGTACACGAAATAAGATTAATTAGTTCATCAAATAAATAATAAGGGACGAAATAGAATTTTAAGATGGGGAAGGATACTAAGCGGGTAAATGGCACAGTATAGAAGGAAAGTAAGGAAAACGAAGGAAGAAACCTTCAAGGAATGGTAAAAAGGTTGAGTATGTAGCTCCTAGAATGAAAGTCTCTACCTTGAGGGACATATTGAAGAATGAAATCTAAAAAGGGAACTCCCTGAACAAAACAATAGACTGAAAAAGGGTTAAACGGGAATAATGAACTATGAAATGATTATGAGTAAGTAAAAGTGGATTAAGAAAAAAAGAAAAATCCTTGAATAAGGAATGCCAAGGACTTAAATTTAACCGAAGTTGTAATCAATAACGGATAAAGGATGGGTCAGATTGGGGATGAAAGAATAATAACAGGGAAATCCATGAAAATAGGTATGTAATGCTCTAAAAGATGTCGAGCTAAGGGTTGCAACGACCAAGAGGTTAACTAGACACGAGAATGGTTAGGTATCCTGGAACTCCCAATTTTGAGTATGGGGCCTTAAAGGGAAAAATGTTGCTCTAAGCAAAGAGAGATGTGAATCTAAGGATATACCCTTAAGTAAGGTATATCTAGTTATGATAAACTCCATGAAGGGAGTAAATGATATAAGGGAAAAGAAGTTCCTTAAGTGAAGGATGTAAAAAGGGCTAGTTGGAAGAATAAGAGAAGAGTTGCACGTTAAGCAAACACCAAATGGATATGAAAGGAAATGATTCCTCATGCAATGTTGCTAATTAAGTTCTGGGGATAAAACTTCTAAAAGGAGGGGAGAGTTGTAAACCCCACCCTTTTGAGTTAAGGAAAACTGGGAAAAGAACCGGTGAAACCGAGTAAGAAAGTCGAACTAGTTCACAAACCCGTTTATTGGGGAATGGGAAATTAGAGAAATTTCAACTCCATTGTGACCCAAAGAGATTTATAAACCTTGGGAAGGAACCATAGAACAAAGTGGGAGAGAAAAACCAGACCGGTTCGGGTGAACCGGATCCAAAACGGATTAAATCGGTTTAACAACTGAGTCGGTTTATGAAGCAAAATCGATAGAGAGATGGTAAACCGGGAATTTTATGGACCCTAGGTGACCTAAGGAGTCATAAAAGTCATGAAAAAGGACTTTAGGGTGAATTGGAGATGAAAACCAAACCGGTTCATGTGAACCGGATCCAAACCAAATTGAACCGGTTTGGACCGGTTTGAGCCACTATTGAACCAAATTCTAAATTCATTTTTCTAGGTGGCTTAAATAATTCAAATTTGAGATTTAAGGCCATCATTGGATAGAAAATCAATTTAGATGAATTTAAAAAATTTTAGATTTGGAAAACTCGGTCAAATGGGGGGTCAACAGGTCAGTTTAAGCGTCAAACCCGGTTCGGAACAGTGTCATCTTCTTCCTTCAGATGACAGCACTGTTCACTCGTCAGAAAATCAAAATAGTGCCGGCGAAGAAGAAACGTCTCCATTCAATATGTTTTTGGCCATCAATGCTTGTCATAAAGATGCCAAACGGACAGTCGACGAGTCCCTGAGCTGCCTATATAAAGAGCCCCTCTCCATTCATCCTCTCTACACCAAAAAAGCTCACTCTCTCAGTTGCTTAGTTTTTCAGGGAAGCTCAAACCAGAGCTTTGATATAGGGTCATTTCTAAGCTAAAGAAGGTGAGGTTGGGTTCATTAGAACAGTGGAGAAGTTAGCTACACGTTAGTGACATCCATTCGCTCTAAGATTCGTCGGAGAAGCGCCAGCGTGATTGAATAGTGAAGCAGCTCCGGCGGACCGAAGCTGCCCTATTTCGGCCGAGTTAAAATCAGCCAATTCGAGCCCTCCTCAGGCCAAACCAAGCCTCCCAACACTTCCTAAGCCCTTCCACATCTGAATTAGGATGGAAAGTCAAGCCAATTCGGTTCCCCTCTGTAATTTTCGATCGGTGTTAGAGAGAGAGTCAGTCGAATTTCAATGACAAAATTCCAATCCAATTTGACATCAATTGATGTTATTCTTGATCCTAGGAAGAACCTTAGAAGAAGAGCTACCTGCCCAGATAGAAAGCTCAGACTGTCGCACCCTCACCGATGAGTAATCGAAGCTTTCTCTCTCTACAGTCCATTTTGTGGAAAAGCTCTGTTTGATCTCGTTCCGGCATTAAAACTTACGATTAAAATTGCTAAAGAATCATATGAACATGTAGAAACTCAATTTGAACTTCAATTTCAATAGTTGGAAGGGTTTGATCGGTCAATTTGATGAAATTAAATTCGGTTATGTTAAAAAGTTGGAATTGGGGGTAAAATTGGGGAATTTCAAAATTTCGAAGGACCAAAAATTCAATTTTTTTAAAATTGAGGGTCAATTGGTAAAAATGTTAGAGGGCCAATTGAGGAATTTTAGAATTTTTGGGATAAAATTTACCATTTTTTTAAAAGGAATGGCAAAATGGTAATTTTGGAAAAGTTGAGGGACCAAATTGGAAATTTGGGAAATTTAAACCCCTTTTTGGGAAATTAAATAAATTGAGGCCTCAAGGGGAATTTTAAAAGTTTTGGGACTCAATTGAGGAAAAACCGGCATTATGGACTTAAATTTAAAGAAAAATAACTTTAGGGACCTAATTACAAATAAATAAATGTTTAGTTCTCTCATTCATTTGGAACGCATGAAGGATATTAAACCGAGAGATAATGAACCGAGATGTTAATATCATGTACAAACACGAAGTACCGGGAACGCCAGCAAGGACAAGCTTGTGTGAATACAAGGAACCGGTCTAGTGGAATTCACGACATTAACGAGTGAGTGGGATTTTATATCATACCCGGTTGGGGATGATAAGTACCTAGAAATGAAAACCCACTACCAAGTGGTCTTTTAAACATCACAACTTAGAAGAGTGATGTGAAAATCATGCGAAAAAAACTATTTACCAGTTGTAAGTAGATCATTCCTAGTTGGTATGATGAAACTTCCTTGAAGGAAGTTGAAAACCCGTTCATCAGTTATGAGCAGAGATGTCCTTATACCCGGTCGGTATAATGGACAGTTGAAAATATATTTTTGTCGGAAGTGCTCTCCCTTGACTGTATGCCATTGCTTAAATAATTTGGGAGACCTTCTTGACGGGTGCTCGAATAGCTCTTATAGGTCGGGGGCCTCGGTTTTGGATCTTGGGGACTATTATGCCCGGTTTTAAAAATCTCAAACAAGTGGGCCATAGGCCAGTGGGCACGAGGAGGAGCTCGTAAACAAACATGAGATATGTGCCATAAAAAATTAATAAATGAGTTGTTTGGCCTTGGTACCAAGATAGGACCGATATATTCAGTCAATTAGTGGCAGTGTGACATGATAAGTATTCGGACCAGTCAAGACAAACAGTTGCAGTTTGAGTTGAGGGTCGAGGTTGTTGGACCAGTGGCACCACAAATTATATGGCATGATAAGAAAATATTGTTTATACTTGCATTATGATTACAAGATCATCAAGATGCTCATGAGGGGTAGTGATGCGTCCTAAGAGACTTGGACGACCCAGTGAGTATAAGGGCAGTTCGTCGTACCAGGTGACCATGCAAAAATTGGAGTAGCACTAAGCGCATGAGACCGAGATGGGGAGGGGATGAGGTCTGTCACACCCCGACCTGGTTTGGTCGGATCCCCGTGAACAACCCGCCACTCTCCCAATTTATTAAAGGGTTTTCCCCTTATTATAAACCGTAAAGAGTAAGGCATTCTTCTCACCATTTCCAGGAATAACATAAATCAAAACTGTATAGAAATTTAAAATAATCATACCTGTATTGCAAGCATTTAAATTTATAGGTCTTTAAGGACAGGCTTCACTTTACTTCCTAAAAGGGATATAAGGGAGGGGATGAGTACAACTACTCAATGAATGGGTTTTTCAAAAGCCTACTTTTAACTTTTAAGAAAAATATTTATATTGGAGTGTGCCAAACTCCTCACTTTTCAAAAATCTCTTCATTTAAAAATTCGTGTTTTTCTACCATTTCTTATTATCACGGTGTGAACACACATACTTCATCATGAAGGTTACACACATTCGCAGGTCAGTATGATCACTAAACCCACTTGTGGCTTCGGAGCGACTTTACCGGCCACCTAGATAGAAGAACGTCCACTTCTACCCTAAAAATGGGTGGATGTACGTGACATCCGACCCTCAATCCCAAAATCGATTCTTCGTGTCCATATGAGGACAGAGACCTCATCCCGTCCCCACCCCGGCCTCATGTGCTTGGTGCTACTCCAAATTTCGCACGGTCACTTGGACCGAAAAATTGTCGTTATACTCACCAGGTCGTCCAGGGCCCTTAGGACGCATCACTACCCCTCATGGGAATCTTGATGATCATGTATACATAGTGCATGTACAAACAATATTTTCTTATCAAGCCATGTAATCTGTGGTTCCATTAGTCTAACGGTCCCGACTTTCAACTCAACTTGCAACTGTTTCTCTTGATCGGTCTAGAGATCGGTCATGTCGCAATGTTGCTAGTTGACTGAGTATGACGGACCAGCCTTGGTACCATGACCATACAATTTACTTATTGAAGTTTTATGGCACATATATTATGTTCGTTTACGAGCTCCTACTCGTGCCCATTGGCCTATGGCCCACTGTTCGAGATTTTCAAAACCGGGCATATTAGCCCCCAAGTTCCAAAACTTCGGCCCCCCGGTCCCAAATAGTTTAAGCATTGGCACACAGTCAGAGGAGAGCACTTCTGACAAAAATATATTTTTAATTGTCTACTATACCGACCGGGGATAAGGACATCTCCACTCATAATCGATGAATGAGTTTTCAATTTCCTTCGAGGAAGTTTCATCATACCAACCGAGTATGATCTACTTACAACCGGTAAGTAGTTTTTCCGCATAATTTTCACATCACTTCCTCTAAGTAGTGATGATTAAAATACCACTTAATAGTGGATTTTAATTCTAAAGTACTTATCATCCCCAACCGAGTACGATATAAAATCCCACTCACTCGATCATGCAGTGAAATTCTACTTAGTCGAGTTCCGTCCCTTGCACGCTAGACCTCAACTGGCTTTCCCAATGTCTCGTTCTCCTACATGAAATGAACATAGTTGTTAATTATTTCATGGCCTAATAGCCCTCATTTGTTCCAATAAATGAGAAAACCCAACTTTATATATATTTGTAATTAGGTCCCTAAAGTTATTTTTCTTTAACTTTAAGTCCCTATTGATGGGATTTTCCTCAAATTGAGTCTTGAAACTTTTCAAAGTTATCTTAGGACATCAATTTATTAAATTTTGCAAAAAGGGGTTTAATTTTCTAAATTTTCAATTTGGTCCCTCAATTTTCCCAAAATTACCAATTTGCCCTTCCTTTACAAAAATGGTAAATTTTGCCACAAAAATTCTAAAATTTCTCAATTGGCCCTCTAATATTCTTATCATGACCAATTGACCAAGAGTTTATATATGTTCATATGATTCTAAGAAACTTTGAATCGCTGGTTTTAACGCCGGAATGAGCTCAAACGGAGCAGCACCGGAAAACAGACTGTAGAGAGAGAAAGCTTCAATTTCTCACCGGTGAGGGCGCACGGCCTGAGCTTTCTATCTAAGCAGGTAGCTCTCCTCCAAAGGTTCTTCCTAGGATCAACAATGACATCAATTGATGTTGAATTGGATTAGAATTTCATCATTGAAATTCGGATGACTCTCTCTCTAACACTGATCGGAAATTAAATGGGGAGCCAAATTGGCTTACCTTTCGGTCCTAATTCAGCCGTGGAAGGGCTGAGGAGGTGTTAGGAGAGCTTGGTTTGGCCTGAGGAGGGCTTGAATTGGCTGATTTCAACTCGGCCGACACAGGGCAGCTTCGATCTGTCGGAGTTGCTTCATTGTTCAATCACACCGGCGCTTCTTCGGCAATCTCGGAATGAATGGATGTCACCACCGTGTAGTTGACTTCTCCCCGGTTCTAATGAACTCAACCTTGCCTTCTTTGGTTCAGAATTGACCCTATATCGGAGCTCTGGTTCGAGTTTCATCGAAAAACTAAGCAACTAGGAGAGAGTGAGCTTTTCAAGTGTGGAGAGGATGAATGGAGAGTGGCTCTTTATATAGGGAGCTCGAGGACCCATTGGCCGTCCGTTTGGCACCTTTGTGACAAGCATTGAAGACCTGAAACGTACCAAACGGAAACATTTCTTTTTCGCTGGCGCTGCTTCAATTTTCCAGCGTGTGAATAGTGCTGTCATCTTGAGGAAGAAGATGACACTATTCCAAATCGGATCGGACCGGTCCGAACCGGGTTTAAAGCTTAAACCGGCCGGTTCACCCCTCATTCGACTAAGTTTTTCAAATCTAAAAATTTCTAAATTTATTTTCTATCCAATGGTGGCCTCAAATCTCAAATTTGAATTATTTAAGCCACCTAGAAAAATGAATTTAGGATCTGGTTCAATAGTGGTTCAAACTAGTCCAAACCGGTTCGGATCCGGTTTACCTAAACCGATTTGGTTTTCATCCCCAATTCCTTCACAAGTCCATTTTCATGTCTTTTGTGACTCATTGGGTCACTTAGGGTCCATACAAATTCCCAGTTTACCATCTCTTAATCGATTTCGGTTCATAAATCGGCTCGGTTCTTAAACCGGTTTAATCCGGTTCGGGTCCAGTCACCCTAACCGATTTGGTTTTTCTCTCCCACATTGTTCTAAGTTTCCTTCCCAAGGATTTCATATCTCTTTGAATCACAAGGGATCCATAAGCTTCTTGTTTACCCATTCTCTATCGATTCCAGTTCATGAATCAACTCGGTTCATAAATTGGTTCTATCTAGTTCGGATCCAGTTCTCTTGAACTGCTTCAGTCTTTCCTCCTTATTTTGTCCTAGGGTCCTTTTCCCAAGTTTATGAGTCTTTTGAATTACATGGCAGTTATAATTTTTTTCAAATTTGCTCGTCCCCTAACAATCGGGCTTATAGACCAATTCGGTTTAAAGATTCAAATTTGCCGGTTCTTTCCCCGGTTTTCTCATTACTAAAGGACGGGGTTTACAAGGTCTCTGTCCTCATACATACATGGAGGATTGATTTCGAGATTGAGGGTTGGATGTCACGTACATCCACTCATTCTCAAGGTAGAAGTGGACGTACTTCTATCTAAGTGGTCGGTAATGTCGCTCCGACGCCACAAGTAGGTTCAGTGGATGTGCTGGCCTATGAAAGTGTGTTTGACCTTCATGATGAAGGATATGTGTTGGGTGATGACAACATGATTAAATAAGGAAATGGTGGTAAAACCTGAGATTTTAAATGAAAGGATTTTTGAAAGAAAGGAATCTGGCACACTCCAATATAATTTTTTTCCTCAGAGTTAATTTTTGAAAACCCATTCACTAAGTAGTCATACTCACCCCCTCTCTTATATCCCTTTCAGGAAATTCCAAAAAGTCTACCATTAAAGATCATTAACCCAGACGACTGCGAGATAGGTATGACAAAATTAAAATATTATATAGTTTTGATTTATGTTATTCTAGGGAAAGTGCAGGTTTAAAGGACGCCTTACTCTCTTTAAGGTTTATAACAAGGGGAAACCCTTAATAAACTAGGAGAGTGGCGGGTTGATCACGGGGATCCGACCAAACCGGGTCGGGGCGTGACAGTTTCGAGTATTTGTGCATATGTCCTTACATTATTCCTTAATAGCAGTTAGATCCCTTAATGTTTATAACTTTACATTTTAGTCCCTAATCTTCATTAATCTCGGTTAAATCCCTAGGACTTCCAATTTTTCCTCACGGGTCCTTAACTTTTCCAAAATTTCCAATTGGTCCTCAATTTTTCCAAAATTGCCAATTGGTACTTACTTTCCCAAAAATTATCAATTGGTCCTTGAACTTTCAAAAATTACCAATTGGCCCTCCATTTCATCCAATTGCCCAATTGGGCCCCTATTGGAAGTTAATTTCATGAAAATGTAACTAATTTCCTTAAATTGCAATTCCAACCCCAATTTTCCAAAAATCCCCAAATTGTCCAATTTCCCAAAAATTGCAGTTTGGTCCCCGAATCACAATTTCGTTCAATCGACCCCTAAACGTGGTTAATTGTCTCAATTTGTGATCTAAATCATCTTCCCTATGTCTCCCTGATCATTTTGAGCTTTGAACCGCTCAATTTGGCTAAAAAATGAGCTCAAACGGAGCTTCGCTACAAAATTTAGTCTAGAGAGAGAAAGCTTCGATATCTTACCAGTGAGGGTCCAGCGACCGAAGCTCTTGCTTTCGCTGAACTGCTCTCTGCCCAAGGATCCTCCTTAGATCAAACCGCACCTCAATTGGTGGCATGAGCAGTGTGAATTTCTTAGTTTCATTTTTCACATAAATGCATCGTGAACAGTATTTTTCGGCGAAGGGGCTTACCGTATTAGCTCGGAGGAAGGTCAGGGCACCTCTAGGTGTAGTATAGGGGGTCTGGTTTAGCCGCAATTAACCGAGGGAAAGCTCGAAGTGGGTTGCAAGAGGTCGGTTATTTTTTGTTTGAGGAGCAGCAGCACTGTTTGAGCTCCCTCGCTCCTCCTTAGTGGCTTTCAGGCTGAACGGAGGTTATGGCTAGGTAGAGGACTTCCTTCCAGTTCCAAGGATACCAAATATGGCTTCGGAGGTGGAGAAAACCCCGATGTCAGAGCTTCGGTTTGCTGCACATCGAAAAATTGAGCACCTCTCCTTTTTTGGTCGATTGTGGGATGCTAAGGATGAATGAAGGGCTGCTCTTTATATAGGGAACTCGGCAACTGTTCATGCTACCATCCGGCATAAGACTTAGCCTCCAACTCGGCCATCGGTGACCTGACCTGAGAGATTTACAAGTCACCGGAGACTCTAGCTTTTTCGGCCTCTCTCTCTTCTCTCTTCTCTTTGTCAATGGCTAGAGGTTGAAGACAATGATGTAGCAGGTGTGCCACAAGGCACGTTGTGATTGGTTAGTTTGTCTAACGTGGAGGTCCAGCTCAGCCACCACATTAGTCATTGACCCGTTGATCGGACACGTGGTAGCCTCCCATTGACTGCTCATGCTTGCATGGCTGCTGATTGGGCATCGTTGATTGGTCCGGTTCGACCGAGATCGGTGACTCGAATTCAAAATTTGGTTGGTTAGAACTTGATTCAACCAATTTTCTAAAATATAAATATTTCTAAATTAATCTAAATTCATTTTCTATCTAATGGTGGCCTCAATTTCCCAAATTAAAATTTTTAAGCCACCTAGAAAAAATGAATCATTAAACCGGTTCACTATGGTTTATCTTGGTTCAGTCCGGTTTAGGTCCAATTCACTTCGAACCGATCATGTTCTCTCATCAATTCCACTTCCCAATTCTTCCTCATGATTTTTAGGAATTTTTTTGTCACTTGGGATTTTCAATTTTCCAAGTTTAACCCTTCTTTATCATTTTTTGGGCCCTTTTTCTCAAAATCGTCGGTTCTTTCTCTGGTTTACTTGGTCTGGGGGACGAGTTTCACATTCATAATTTTGACTTTAGATCCCTAATGCTCCACTTATTTTTAATTAAGTCCCTAAGGTTTCTAATATCACTCTTAGGCCTTAATTTTCCCCAAATTACCAATTGGTCCTTAATTTCCTCAAAATTATCAATTGGTCCCAATTTTTTCCAAAAATCACCATTGACCTTCAATTTCATCCAAATTACTAATTGACCCTCAATTGGGAGTTAATTTCATAAAAGTCTCCCAATTTTCCTTTAATTGCAATTCGGTCCCCAATTTTCCAAAAATCCTCAAATTGCCCAATTTTCCAAAATTACAATTTGACCCCTAAAATTTTATTTCATTCAATTGACCCTTAAGCTTGTGTAATTGTCCCCTTTCATTTTTTATTCATCTTCTTTATGTCTCAATCGTCATTTCAAGCTTTAGCACACTAAAAATGGCTTAGAAACGAGCTCGAATGGAGCTTCGACAGAAAATCACCTTAGAGAGAGAAAGTTTCAATTTCTTTCTGGTGAGGATCTAATGATCAGAGCTCTTACTTCCTCTAATTTGCTCTCTTCTAGGGGATCCTTCTTGGATCAAACCGTGCATCAATTGGTGGCATGAGCAATGCAAATTTCACAATTTAATTTTCATGAAAAATCAACTATGAACAGTGAATTCCGCAGAAGGGCAACTAAGGGAACTTATCAACTCAGCTCATGAAAGGTCGGGGAACTTCTAGGGGTGGTCTAGGGAGCTTGGTTTGGCTGAAATTGGCATGAGGATGGCACAAATTGAGCTCGACCTGTTCGGGTTATAGACTACCGAGGAGCGCAGGTACTGTGCGAGTTCGTCAGTGCTTCTCCGATGATCCTCGAGTTGAATGGAGGTTGCAGTCATGTAGCTATCTTCCTCAGGATTCTAGGGAAGCTGAAATTGGCCTTCAAAGGTTGAGAAAAGTGTCCTAGTCAGAGCTCTGGTTCGAGCTTCATCGGAAAACTAAGCGCTTCATCTTTTTTGAGCGCTTGAGGGGTGAGGAGACCGAATGGGGAGGAGCTCTTTATATAAGGAGCTCAAGGACTGACCATTTTATCTGTTACTCCATTGATTGGCCATTAATTCTCTGATTTAAGGCTTTTTGGAGGATTTTATTGGCCGTCGAAGGAAGAGCGTCCATTTTGGCTCTCTCTCTTCCCTATCGTCTGGAAGTATACTATGAAACTATGTCGTGCGTGTGGACTTGCCACGTGGCACTCTATGATTGGCTAGCTTTGCTGACGCGGCTTCATACTCAGCAGCCTAGTCAGCCTTTGACCTGTTGACTGGATACATGGCGGCCTCCAATTGGCTGTTCATTCCTACGTGGCTGTTGACCATGTTCAGTCAACCGTTGATTGTGACATGTGGCATCCTCTGATTGGATGTTTCAAATGCGTTAGATTTCCCTTCTAACACATAGTGCCATTGCCACATGTCAGTCTCTAAATGGTTGAGGTCATGTAACTTGGCACTGCCATGTGTCGACCACTGATTAGTCGATCGATCCTTTGACATCCTTATCGAATGCTGATGTGGCATCCTTGTGTCAGCTCCTCATTGGTCAGCCTTGCTGATGAGGCTTCTCTACCATTGATCGGGGACACGTGTCGCTCTCCTATTGGTTGGTCTTCGCTAATGTAGATTCTCCTCTTCTGACCATTGACCGAGGACACATGTCACTTTCTGATTGGCCAGCCCTTCTAGGTGTTGACTGTGCGTTGATAGGGCACTCTTTGCCACTCATCACGCACTGATTGGTCATGATTGTTGACTAGGTGCTAACTTGGCAGCGGTCCATTGACCACCTTGACTATTGACTGGTCCAATCCGACCGAGTCTAGTGACCCAATATAAAAAATCGGTCAGTTTAGGCTCGATTCGACCGATTTTCCAAAATTTAAAATTTTCTAAATTTTTCTTAATTTATTTTCTATCTAATGATGGCTTCAATTTTCCTATTTAATATTTTTTAAATCACCTAAAAAAATGAATTTTTGAACTGGTTATTTACAGTTCAATCTGGTTCATGTCCGATTCACCATGAACCTTTCCAGTTTTTACATCCAATCCTCTTCATGATTCTTCTCCATGATTTTTGTGATTTACTGGCTACTTGGAATTTTCCAAATTCTTATATTGGTCCTTTCTTTACCAAATCTAGTTCACTTAGCTCCTCGGTTTTTCTCTCAAAAATTTTTGGTTTCCTTGGTTCGAGAGGACGGGGTTTTTATGAGAAGTCTAAGGTACAAAATTGGAGAGTTTGGATGTGTAGGGGCAAAATGGTGCCCTTCTTACGAACCATAATGCAAACTATAAAAAAGTTAAATATTTAAGTGGGAAACTTAAAAATATTTGGGCATTTTAGAAAATAGGTCATAATATAGGTATAACCATAAATAGGTGAAAGAAATTTATGGATGGGTTAGTAGAAATGAGTTCATCGATACTGAAGAATAGGTACATCCTGCATTCAAAGTATGTAATAGAAGAGTGGATCTATCTTGTATGTTAGTGGTGGTGGGTCCATCATTGCTGCTAGGCACCGGTAGCGAGTGGTGCTATCATATTACTACAACTCAACCACTTCAAACACATACAATGCATATATAAATATAATATCAATATAGGTTGCATTGCTATATGTCTAATCCCTATAAGTAAGTCATAAACAACATAATTATTATACCATCAAGGTCCCTTAAAGCTATGGTGATCATTACTTTATTGGGCATAAGCCCATATTTAGAAAATATGGGTCTTCAACTATTTTATAAGCATGGGATATATGACCACTTTAATAAAAATGTAGGCTTTGAACCATTTTGTCAAAATATTGTACCTAATTCTACTTTCATAACATAAGGACTTTAGACCACTTCAGAAAATATGGCTTAAGCTCTTTGGGTAAATATTGGCATTATAGAGAATTTTTTTTACATGATCATGCATAAAAATACACAAATATTCTTAAATCCTTTTAGGATATAAGAGTTTCAAAATACCTAATAGTGAGATTTTTAACCTAGTGTGGGGAACAATAATGCTTATTATTCACAATTTATTAAATTTTAAGTATATCTATAATCATCAAATAAGAAAAACTCGGCACACATTTATCTATCACAATCAACATAGTCGTTTTTAAGTTTTTAATGTAATAAATTTTAGAATCTAATAGGATGAGAATGCACAAATAATAAATTATACAAAATAATATTTTTATTTAAATGAATTGTACTTATGCAATTAACAATTATTTTAGTAGTATTAGCTAATTGTACTTACAAATATTATCAATGTGATTTAGTATAAAATCAGTTATGTCTTTCTCCCATTAGCATAAAACAATATTTCTGCTATGAAATTAATCTTAGTAATTTTCTTCCAAAAAGTGTTGTCAAAATTGAGAAAGTGATGAAAAGAGAGAGAGGAAAGGAGACAGGAAGACAGGGAGGAAAGGCTTGTAATATATGGGCCATATTATATATTAGCGATGAAAATGCTGATCCCGGAAAAGACAAACAGAGACACAGCCAGACAGGTAAACTGAGGATAGGAGACTTATCAGACGTGCCACACTTGGTATCAATTATATTCCCTCCCACATGTAAATTACTTTCATGTACTGCCTCTCTTGGTTTGCTCTATCATAAGTGTGTTTCTGTCTGATGGCCTTCGGACAAAAAGACTTTGGCCCTGAAGGTTCCTGTCGTACACTTCCTTTCATTCATGCTCTCAACTCCATGGCATGGCCTACACCTGCAACTTGATCGATTTCTCTCTCTCTTTCTCTCCCTGTGCTCTAGTTCTTGTGATCAATAATATCTTCTTCTCCAAAGTCCCTTCTGAATATCAAGTTTGAGTTGGAATATGTTGCATCTGGACGATGATTACGCCATGCTGCAGCTAGCCATATTTCACTCTAAGCTTGTCAGTATATCATCCAACAACTACTGAAAACACATCATCCTTGCTATTCAGATCAGGAAAATAAGAAAAATACATGATCTTGTGATCCAATCAAACAGGTAGGACATAAAATTATTGTGACCTATACTTCTTCCAGCCATTGGCCCATCCATATAGACAGACATATATCATCATCCTTCATAAGTGTGATGACCCATTTTGTTTGTTCAAGTATGGTATGCTCATATTAATCATATATTGTGCATTATCGTAGAAAAAATTGAAGTGCCGAGTTTTCTTTTTGAAAGTAAGTGAAATATTGAGGAGAGTGTTGTAGTCAAGCCCCTGTGGGAAGACTTAGAAAGCATGAATAAATGATAATGAATGACTGAAATGTACAGGATATAGCTCAAAAAAAATATATTCCAGAATACCCAAGAGCTAGTTAATGATAGTGCAATCAAATGGAAATGACAGAGATGAGGGAGGATTCATCAGTCAGAAGCTATGGACGCCTATAAGTTGATGTGAGGAATCTATTAATGAAAACCAGAAGGTCCAACAGACAGACAACGCCCACACACAATATATAAAGGAAGCAAAAAGGCTATGCTTTTCTGGGTTCATGTTCTCATGCATTATACCTAACCGTGAAAACAAAAAGGACAATGTACAAGAAGAGGTCCTTTTTGCTGAGTGATTAGTAGGAAAGCCTGAGAGATAGATCAATGGAACTGGGGTCGGCTTCACCATCACCACCACCTGATCTGCTCACTGCAGCAGCAGATACAGAAGCAGAAGTAGAAGCAGAAGCAGAAGCAGAAGCAGCAGTAGCAGCTTCTTGATCTTCCACTGCGGGAAAGCACAGCTTCTCGGGAAAAATGCCTCTGCCAGTGTTGCTCTTTCCTGGGAAGAACTCATACTCCATTAAAAGGCTATCCCCTCCTACTGCTTTCACCTTCCTCCCCAGGCCGGTCACTTCTTCTACTTCCTACAGGTATGTATAAAACAGCATCCCCAAGCTATCTAATTAATTTACATAAATTAGAAATTCCTTGCAAGGAGAGGATCAGGTCACAGATCCCAATGCCTACTTCATCATAGAGAGAATATTATCAATTAACTACTTATTTTTCACTTGATGCATCTATCAAAGCTAAACACATTCACTCAATGCAATGCAAGAGAATATCAATTATCTATATGCACTTTTTGTATCAGTACTATAAGTATCTACGCCTACACCTACATCAATAATGGCTGTTTCTAGCGGGCAATGACTATTATCTAGACCTTGAGCTTTGCACCTAAGCACTCCAACAAGGTCAGGCATAATAAAATATTAGTCATAATGCTGAGTTGATAAAAAATGTTATGGGTGCAAAGAACAAGTTAATAAAAGAGCATCATATCAAGTATATATTAATTTTTCTTACAAATCCTGTGAAAATGCATAGAAAAAGCATCCTCAGAGTCCCTGATCTAGGTTTTCTCAGATATGCATTTAATAGCTTGTCTTATTTATCAACTATCAACACCTTAGAATTTTGAACCATAACCAAGCTTGTAAAAAAACTATGGCTTCTTGCATAGTTATGAACATTATCCAGCTATCATGGTTAATTGGGTTAAACTGAAGTGGCTCTAGGTAGAACCCGGAGAAAATCACTATATTTATTGCTTTCTGAAAATGTAAAGCTACAAATTCTACATGGGCTAACAGCATATTTAGTAATTTATCTCTTTCCATATGAATGAGGGGCTGATTTTTTAACCTGATCAATAGATGGTCGACGACTCCCATGAAGAGCATAGTTCTGTTCACTTGAATTAATGTGATTCCCACTGCAGCTGAAGCTGTTACCCAAATTCAAAGCCAGGAAATCACGGTTGTTGGTGAGTGGCCTCTCTCGGCTGTCGGCATGGCCTCCTGCTCCATGATCGAGCATCACAATGTTCGCTGCATTAGCATTGCCCTTCTTCTGCAATGGAAATCAAATCAGGAAATCACCAGATCATATGCCAAATAGTCACATATATGTGACCCATGGTACACTTTCATGCTAAGGGATGAGACAAAGGAATCGCCAAATCATTTTGTCCCCTAATAGAATGCCAATGGAAGAGGATACAGGATAGGTTATTAATATAACAGTGGACGTTTTCTTTTAGGGCTAGGGCAATTTCTCACCTTGAGACTGCAGACATCACAACGGTCAGAGACGCATCGCACATTTGGTATTGAAGAGAGCTCTCTCAGTGGCTCAAATGCAGGAGTAGCACTTGCTCCAGCCCCGGCCATGTACATGCCCCCAACAGCCCGATCCACCCCGTATGGGAATGAGGAGCTCCTTTGTGTTTGACCGCCAGGTCCCCGTCCGGCTCCGAGCATCTGACCGGAGCAGGCGACCGTCGGTGACGAGCCCGTGAAGTAGTCAGCCGGGGAATAGTGGACAGGAGCGCCGCACAAGGGACCGGGAACCAGCACGGCTGGGTCAACGACCTGGGCCTGGAACTGGTATTCGGCGCCGGCTCGGAGGTGCTGGCCGTGCTGCGACATCTCCGTCATTTTCTTCCATTGTTCCTGCTGCCTGAGGCGCTCGAGCTGGGCAACGCCGAGGCCCCTTTGCGGCGGCCGCTTCAGTGCCGGAGGCTTGGCCGCCCTCTTGCCTCTTCCAGCTGGCCTAGGAGTCACCTCGGTCTGCCGCGCCTGTGCCAGCTCAGGGCCAGCTAGCGGGGCCTGGTTCCTGGGCATATCTTGGCTGGTGGATGAGCTTGTGGACTTGAGAAGCAACGGACCTGCCATTAAAGTGAAGGTTTGATCACTGGGAACGGATTTCTTAGAGAAACAAACCAACAGAGGACTTTAGAGAGAGGGAGAGAGGACAAGAAGCATATAATGCCCGTGGAGAGAAGTGCCAAAAGGGACACAATATATATATATATATATATATATATTTGGATACACACATATACATAGATTACATGTTTGAGAGCTTCATTTGTTGTTGGAGAATTTACATTGGGTAACCTTAATCAGATCTATTAGAGTACTCACACTGATTAGAGCATTCAAGACTATATATTAACATGTAATATAGGTATATAACCCATTATCAGATAAAAAAACACAAAAGAATTCCTTAATAACACTGTCCATATCAAAGGCTTACTCAAATTCTATGTAGAGGTAAAACTCAACGGGGATAGTGACTTTTGGACAATTTTACGGGCTGGGAGGAAGGACGTCTAGGGCATAATTCCGTGGAATGATGCTAAAATAAGCAGGTGGGCGCACTCTAGTGATGAGTGTCAGACCCCTCCCAAATTTGGCAAGTAATCATCCTCTCCTTTCCCCTTTATAACAGCACTATAAATTTGCTCCTTGCCCATGAAATATTGAGTAAACCTAATCCATATTTGAATTCCTCTTTTCATCAAATCAATTTATCTGTTCCATATGAAAATGCATAGAATATGTGGACTTGTTGACATAACTTTTAAGTCCATAATACTTCAATCCCATTCATCAAACATGGGATTATTATTATTGGGTCGACTTAGAGCATTATAGGTGGGCAGTGGGGAAATCATTGAGGCACTTCATTGGCTATTACTACATCTTGAGATATAGGGAGAGAGAGAGACTAGGGTTTTCCATGTGGGCAATAGTTTTTATTTCGAGTAGGATTTGCTCATAAATGAGTGTATCTCTGATCTGCTCTTGCATGTAAAGCACACATAAGAAGGATGGTGGTTTTAGCAGATAGTGATGCACTTCCTTTCTTCATATATGGAAAACATGGATAAAGCTGACTCCATGTGGGCTGCTCTTTTGTTTGGCAAAAACCATTCCCTCCCCCCCTAGGACTACTACACTCTTTTACCCTTTCGTCCCCCTCCTCATGGACTAATTCCTTTAGATGGGATCTCATACTAAGTGAATGTGAACACACAAAATTTATGATCATATATATGACGAATACTTTGGGTTGGATTTGAACCAGACAATGATATTTTGAGCCTTGAATTTTTATGAGGAAGGGTGGCGTGGACATTGGAATATTGCCTCAAATACATCATTTTATATCACATTAATGTGTGCATCATTTTATTTTTTAGGTCATACTTATTATTTTTATGGTTTATTAAGTTTATTCAATATTTTTTTTTCAAAAACTAACATTTATCTGTCGACTATTCATTGAGAATTGAAGTGTGACAGGATCAAGATCAACGCGATTTCTATTGTGCAATTTCTGGTGGGATTATGAGATTCTCTTAATAGTCCCCACAATCCCTGAATGGGATTGGGCAACAATTAAATTCCATGCATGCATGCCTAGAAAGAATGCTCCCCCGTCATGGATTAAGTGTTGTTCTGGACGTGATCTACATCATTGTCATTGCATTTAATATACAAAATCCACAGTACATCATATATAAAATAAACAAACAAACAATGGTAAATCCTCAATTGTACCATTAAAAATCAATGGTCTCTATTCCCTAACATTTTTCTACACAATTCTCCGATATCTATTCCTTAATAACATTACCATCCTAGTACATCGGCGTGCCTCTATTTCCGATCCAACAATGGAGTGGAGGAAGTCTGTAGAGGTGTTCGGAGTCAGATTGCAGTCAGATGATACCCTACCGCCACCTACGATGATGCGATCGAAATGATTGTGATTTTGTGTTAAGCCCAACCAGCCGCCCCCGGCGGCACTGGACCACCCTACAGACACCCCCAAACCCAATAACACGGATGATGAACAAGCAAATTAGTATTTTTTTTCATTAGTTATAAATTATAAAATTTAAATTAATAGGGATGTAAGACTGATTTTTCACCTTATTCTCTAATAGTTGCATAAGGTATTATGGTGAGGATCATGGGAAATGGAAGGGGTTAATGAGTAGGTAGGATGTGGCTTTCCTACTGGGTTGCCATATATAAGCATGTTTTATTGCATCTAGGGGGGAACCCACTAAGGGGTCACTGTTAGTTGAAGCCTTTCTGCACCTTCAGAATCTCTATTCCTATTTCCACATAATTTCTTTTCCATTCGGCCGGTCATGCATATACATACACACCTACATATATATCATATGCATTGGACCACACACACCCAAACTGACACCAAAGAACCAGTAATGCATTTAGAGAGAGAGTGGGAGGAGAGATGTTTATTTTCCTTCTTTGTTTTTTTATTAATTTCGACTTTTTTTAGATTTGAAATCAATCTGAACTGAGATTCTCCCGGCCTCTCTTGCCCATGTCAATTTACAAATTTGCCCCCGCCTTCCATATCCATTTGCTATCCTCTTCTTGACAGAACAGGGGTAGGAGGGGAAATTCGGTGGGAGGTGAGAGGGGAACAGTGTGGCAGAGGCTTTGAGGTACAGTGGCTGTGGGGATGACAAATCTGTGTAACAAATATTCGATCTTGGTGATCGGTGGTGGCACTAATGTTGGTTTATTCACCCAATATAATCCCTTGGGATGTAATTCTCCTATTATCATTATTCACGTGAATATATAAAAATGGTGGATAGATGGTATCCTCTCTACATAACATAACATCATGCTTCTTACTATTATAGACACTTCTTGTTTTAGGGACCCTAAATTCTAATTTTAAATTCGAGAGTTAGTATTTTAGATTAGGGTTTGTTTAAATCTTTACCCATGGCTTTTGATCCAGCGAAAAATCAGTCATATTTGATGGATTGAAATTATTTTCTTTTAGTCCGATTAGGTTAGATTATGGGGTTAGGTCACATCAAGTCAAGTCAGATCGAATTGAGACATAGACCCGTTAACGACGGGTCCTTTCTGCAACTGAAAAAAATGTCGTGTTTCTACAATGGGAATGACATTTATCTGCCAACTGAAGCAACGATATTTTTGCGTAAACCAGAACGATTCTTTTCCATCTCCCTGAAACCAAATCGTTTTTGTGCTTGCTAGGACATGCTGAGACTCAAACCTGTCCAGCCAGTGCACAAGTCTGAGAGAAGAGTCTCGGACCTGCCCCGTCCCATACCCACATCTGGAGGGGCGAACCCGGACTCGTCCGGTGCCGGTACAGGTACAGGTTTTTTTGCCATGCCTAGACTAGTAATCCTCAAACAGACAGTGCAGCACTGTCTGACAAAATGTCTACCGCGCTAAGTTTCATTTATAGGATATATATATCGATCACATCAACCGAGATTAGGAAATTGTCTTATTTTAACAATATAAACTGCTATATAAACAGAAAAATGAAACCAAAATTAAGCCTTTAAATATTCAGTTTCCTAGATTAAGATAAGACAAAAAACAAAACAAATTGTCGAATATTAGAAAGGTAAAATTAGGGGTTGGTTGGCATGGATATTCCGGGCCGACCTAAAAAATACAGTAAACATGCACGGGTTGGACCTTGTAGGGTTTTCTTGGTCGCAATTATTGAAATGGTACCGATGTAAAAGAATATTTTTTCAAAGTTATTCACCATCTACTTTTATAAAATGCCTTTTAATTTGGAGATGGATTTAACTTATTAACATCAATGATAAGAGATGGTTGTTCACCCTGATAAACTATTAAATTCCTATTATGACATATACAATAATGAAATTCACTAAAAATAATATGAAGATAATTTAATCCAAGTTATCTACGATCAATACTGCATCATTTATATTAATTCCTTGACCTAAACCCTCCATATCCTACAATAGCTGTGCTGAGAAGATGCAACAGTAATTGAAGTTTGAAAGTATATCATTACGAGTAAACTAATAGTGTAATTAGGGAAATATTTTTTATTTTATATAATATGAGATTATATTATCTTCACATATTATATTTATAACGGTGTGAAGTCTAATTTTTAAATCTTATCTAATAAATTATATTATATATAAACTGATTATAATTTTTATTTTATATAATATAATTTTTTCATTCGATAACAAAATAGAGTTAACAACAAACTCAAATTTAGTATTTTTATTTTCTAATTGAATAGATTACCGGTTGAATTTCTGATCTTCCGTCAGACATGAACCACTATCTTGATAATAAATGAAAACGTAATTTAAACTAATAAATAATTAATATCATGTTTATTTAAAAGTTATAAATTTTAAATAATCGAATATTTTTAAAACTATAAACTTACACCTTTATCAAATGTCTAAAAATATTCCTAAATATGTGTTTTATTGATATCACTATCTTGAATATATATATGTCACGTCCTGATCCGGTTTGATCAATATCTTATAATTAATCCGCCACTATCTTTAACCTCCAAGAGTGACTAATCTAGGGGATCAAAGAGAGTCTAGCATATTATCTGACATATTTTCCTTTAACAACATTAACAAAACTAAAACGGTAAATTCTTATACATGGGATAGGTTTTGGAGAGGGAGAGTCTATAATAGTCACGTTCCTTCCTATAAAATGTTTAGAAGGTGGGGTGAGTTTGACAAATTAGTGGGTGGGAGAAATATTTTAGGAAATGTTCACTTTAACACTTTCAAATAATTGATATTTTATAAGCCGTTCTTTCTCAAGTTTTTCTTTTTACATAATTATTAATAGCTCTCCTATTATAGGAGAGATCACACATTCGCAAAATGGTCCCTGACTGTTCCACTTATGGACCATAACGCCTTTATCATCCACCCTGATAGAGGTGCACTGCCTCTACCTTTAGTGTGAGTGTACATCAATAGTTCGACCCTCAAGCCCCGGTCATTTCATCATGTCCACTTTGTGGGACAATACCTCATTTCCCCTACTACCCCGGTCTTAGTGCATAGGAAGCTACTCAAGCTTCACGACCTATTGGACGATATACCGCCCTTATGCACCATGGGTCGTCCAACAACCCTTGGGCTCCATCACTACCTCATGACACGTGTCCTGATGGCCCAAATCTCATAATGCATGCACAATCAACAATTTTTTAAGTTATAGCCTTTATCTTTGGCCCTTCAGCGCAACGGTCTATTTGCTTAGTTTTGACACACGCGTACTGGCCTAACAGGTTTGATGACTTGGCTTCGGCGGAGTAGTGGTTTGGCCCAACAAGCTCAACAACTCAGACTTGGCTCGGCAGGTATCACACACAATTTCCTGTTATTTGGATCTTTTAGCATCACTTATTACATGCTTGTTCTGGACGGGTCCATACCCGTGTCCATCGACCTTGAGTCCATTGGCATATCGAGCCTAAGCCTAGAATTAGCTCCCAAATATTTTAAGCAGAGTCACCGAGTTAGGTGAGGCTAATTCGAGAAAAATCATTTTCAAAAGAATCACCATTCCAATTGGAATGGACATTATAGTAATTCTCACTAACTTGGTAATCCCGGCGGGGCCGTCCCGATGGAGTCTGGCTTTGCAGTGTTCTTTCGAAAGTCGACACTCGAGCAGTCTGCTCCTTTAAAATATTCTTTCCTCAAATTCCCGATTTTTCAAACCATTTCCACATAATGTGTGTTTAACAATCAACACACACCCTTCATCAGGAAGGAAATCACACATTCGCAAGGCAGCCCGTCCACTTTTATCTTGGGAATGAGTGGATGTTCGTGACATCCGACCCTCAAACCCAAAAATCAACTCCATGTCTATATGAGGACAAAGACCTCATCCCAACCCCACCCCGGTCTTATACGCATGAAGCTACATTGAGCTTCCCTAACTGCTAGCAAGACAAACTGCCCTTATTTCCACAATGTCGTCCAATAGCCCCTAGGACGCATCACTACCCCTCTTGGGTATCTTGATGGTCCTGAAACTCAAGTGCATGCACAAACAAAATTTTTTCATAAAACCTTTTATCTTTGGTGCTACTGGTCCAATGGCCCTGACCCTCAACTCAACCTGCAGCTGTTTGTCTAGATCGGTCCATCAACCTGGTCCTGTCGCACTGCCGTTAGTCCATTGAGTATGTCGGTTCTGTCTTGGTACTATGGCTAAATCATATAAATCATTCATTAAGAATTTTCATGGCTTATCATCATGTTTGTTTACGAGCTCCTACTCGTGCCAACTGGCATTGGGCCCACTGTATGTGATTTTCCAAAACCGGGCATTTTAGCCCTCAAGTTAAAAAACTGAGGCCTTTGACCTATCTGAGCTATTTCAGCTCTCGTCAAGAAGGTATCCCAAAAGTTTTAAGCATTGGAACATAGTCAGGGGAGAGCACTTTTAACAAAATAAATTTTTTCATCCATCACACCAATTGGGTGTGATGACATCTACACTTACAACTGGTAAGCGAGTTTTTTACTTTCTTCTAGAAAGTCCATCATACCAATCGGGTATGATCTACTTACAACCGATAAGTAGTTTTTTCGCGTAGTTTTCACATCACTCCAACTAGGTGTGATATTAAAATTCCCCATAGTAGTAGTTTTTCATTTCCAACATGCTCATCATCCCAACCAGGTATGATGTGAATCACCACTCACCCGTTAACTGTGACGTGTTTGTTCTCGGTTGATTTTTCCAAGTCAACATGAGCTTCTTTTACTGGCGTTTTGGTCCTTCATGCTCTTACACAATTTAGACAATTTTTTCTATTAATAGTTGGCATAACAGCCTTCGTTCCTCACATATGAAGGACTAAACTCAATACTTCTTATTAATTGCACTTAGGTACCTAAATTTCTTTTTTCCTTGAGTTTAGGTCCCTAATGCTAACTTTTCCCCAAATTGAGTCTTGAAACTTCCAAAAATTCACTTTGGGCCCTCAATTTACTCAAAATTGTTTGAGGGGTTCAAGTTTCCCAAATTTCCAATTTGGTTCTGAACTTTTCAAAAATTACCATTTTGCCCCTACTTTACAAAAATGGCAATTTGACCCCAATTATTTTAAAAAATGACCAATTGGTCCTCCAACATCTTTCTCATGGCCAATTGGCCATCAATTTTGGGAAATTGCAATTTGGTCCCTCAATTTTATGAAATCCTAAAATTTCCCCCGTTTCAAATTGGCCAAATTTGATTTTATCAAATGGACGATTCAATTGGGGTTAATTGATACAATTGAAGGTATGGATTAGTTCAAACACTTCCATATTATTCAATTGAGCTTTGAACCATGTCATTTAGATATGAATTGAGCTCAAATAGAGTTTCGCCAGAAAACAAAGCGTAGAGAGAGAAAGCTTCAAAAGCTTACCATCGAAGGTGCAGTGGTCTGATCTCTCTATCGGGAAAGATAGCTCTCTTCCTGAGGTATCTTTTAGTATCAAGAATTCCTATAATTGACTTCTAATTGAGGGAGATTTTCATCAGTGAAATTCTGTAGTTTCTTTCTCTAACTCCGACCTGCAATGACTGAGTAGGGCCAAATTAGCTTACCTTTCAGCTTAGTTGAGGTCGTCTAAGGGCTGAGGGGACGTTGGGAGAGCTTGGTTTGGCTGGAGGAGGGCTGAATTCGACCGATTTCAGCTCGGCCGAAACAGTGCAACTTTGGTCCGCCACAGCTGCTTCACTATTTGATTACGTTGGTGCTTCTTTGGTAATCCTCAGATCAAATGAAGACTATTGTTGGGTAGCTGACTTCTCCCCGAATCTAAGGAAGCCGACCTCACCTTCTAAGTCTCAGAAAAATGCCCATGTCAGAGCTTTAGTTCGAGCTTCACCGAAAATTGGAGCAGTAAAGAGAGAGAGAGAGAGAGAGAGAGAGAGAGAAGTTTTCTGGTGTGAGAAGGATGAATGGAGATGAGCTTTTTATAAAGGGAGTTCGGGGACTCTTTGGCCGTTTGATTGGCACCTTTATGGTGCTCATTCATGGTTTGAAACGCCATGAACGGAGACTCTTCACCTTCGCCAACGCTGTTCATTTTTTCGATTAGTGAACAGTGCTATCATCTTAAGAAAGAAGACGACAATGTTCTGAACTGGATTGTACCGGTTCGAAATAGGTTCAATGCTTAAACTAGACGGTTCAGAACTAATTTGATAGAGTTTTTCAAAATTATAAATTTCTAAATTTATCTAAATTCATTCTCTATCCAATGTCATTTCAATTCCCCAATTTGAATATTTTAAGCTACCTAGAAAAATGAATTTATAAACCGGTTCAATCTTGGTTCAAACTAGTTCAAATTGGTTTAATCTAGTTCATGTCCAGTTCACCTGAACCGGTTTGGTTTTCTCTTCCAATTCACCCCAAAGTCCTTTTCCATGACTTTTATGACTCTTTAGGTCAATTAGGATTTGTAAATTTCCATTTTTACCCTTTACTTATCAATTGTGGTTTGTGAACCAACTCAGTTTTCTCACTCGGGTTGATCGGTTCATCCCCTAGTTTTCTTATCTTTAAAGGATGGGGTTTACAACCCTGCCCTCCTTTAAAGTCCTTATTTTAAAAATTTTCATTTTCAAAATCTCAGTTTCATCGCCATTACTCACTCCTCAACCATAATCGGTGTGTTTATCAATTAACACACGCCCTTCATCATGAAAGGAACACACATGATTAAAACTCTATGTTCGTATGAGGACAGAGACCATATCTCGATCTCATGTACATGAAACTCAAACACAAAAGCTTCAGGAAGTCCCAAACACAACAGCTTCATGGAGTCCAAACATAGAAACTCTGTGGAGTACAAATACAAAACTCCGTGAAGTACAAAAACAGAACTCCATGGTGTACAAACACAGAACTCCATGACTGACTAGTATGATGAGAAACACAAACCCAGTAGCTTCTCTTTCTCCTTATCGCCACCGAGTTATCCAGCAGCCTTTAGGACCCATCACTACCCCTCTTAGGCATCTTAATGGTCCCGAACCTCAAATGCATGCACAAACAAAGTTTTCCTCAAAATTCATTTAATCTTTGGTGAAATTGTTCTAACGGCCCCGATCCTCAACTCGACTATAGTTGTTTGTCTCGACTGGTCCGTCAACCTGTTATGTCGCATTGTCGCCAGTCCATCGAGTATGTCGGTCCTGTCTTGGTACCATGACCAATCAATTCATTCATTTATGTTTTATGGCTCCAATTCATGTTTGTTTACAAGCTCCTGCTCATGCCAACTGGCCTAGGGCCCACTGTTCGAGATTTTCAAAATCGGGCATATTAGCCTCCAAGTTCCAAAACTGAGGTCTCTGACCTATATGAGCTATTCGAGCTCCCGTCAAGAAGTTCTCCCAAAATGTTTAAGCAGTGGCACACAATCAGGGGAAAGCACTTTAGACAAAAATATAATTTTCAATTATCCATCATACCAACCGAGTTTGAGGACATCTCCTCTTATAACTGATGAACGGGTTTTCCACTTCCTTCGAGGAAGTTTCATCATACCAACTGGGTATGATCTACTTACAGCTTGTCATTGTTGGTGTTCCCGATACTTCGTGATCCTACACGATATGAACATCCTTGTTCATTATCACCCAGCCTAATAGCCTTCATTCATTCCAAATGAATGAGAAACTAAACTTTTCATTTATTTGCAATTAGGTCCCTAAAGGCATTTTTCTTTAACTTTAAGTCCCTAATGCCGGTTTTTCCTCAAATTGAGTCCCAAAACTTTTAAAATTCACCTTGGGACCTCAATTTATTCAATTTCACAAAAAGAGGTTCAATTTCCCAAATTTCCAATTTGGTCCCCCAACTTTTCTAAAATTACCATTTTGCCCCTAATTTACAAAAATGGTAAGTTTTGCCCCAAAAATTCCAAAATTGCCCAATTGGTCTTCCAAAATCTTTATGATGCCCAATTGGTCCTCAATTTTATGAAATTTCACTTTAGTCCCTCAAATTTTTGAATTTTTGAAATTCCCCAATTTCCCCCTAATTTTAACCTTCTAACTCTACCGAATTTGATTTAATCATATTGACCGATCAAATTAGATTAATTGTTGAAATTGAAGCTAGATTATAGTTCCTACACCTTCATACAATTTAATTGCACGATTTGGTGCCAGAATGAGCTTAAATGGAGCTTCGCCGGAAAATTGGACTTAGAGAGAGAAATCTTTGAAAGCTTACCGTTGGGGGTGCGGCGGTCTGAGTTTTAGATCTGGGTAGATAGCTCTTGTTCAAAGGTTACTCCTAGGATAAAAAATTGCATCAATTGATGCCGAATTGAGTGAGAATTTTATCATTAAAGTTTTGTTGGTTCTCTCTCTAGCACCGGTCGGAAATTGCAAAGTGGAGCCAAATTGGCTTACCTTTCAACTCTAATTTAGCTGTAGAAGGACTGTGGAGGTGTTGGGAGGGCTTGGTTTGGCCTGAGATGGGCTTGAATTAGCCAATTTCAGCTCAGTCGAAATAGGGCAGTATGGGTCTACCAGAGCTCCTTCACTGTTCGATCACGACAATGCTTCTTCGGCGACCCTTTGAGCAAATGGAGACTACAAGCGTGTAGCTCACTTCTCCCTGGATCTAAAGAACCTGACCTTGCCTTGTTTGGCTCAGAAGAGTGCCTAAGTCAAAGCTTTGGTTTGAGCTTTGGTTTGAGCTTCACCGGAAAATGGAGCAGTTGAGAAAGAATGGAGTTTTCAGGTGTGAAGAGAATTAATGAGGATGGGGTCTTTATATAGGAAGCTCGAGAACTTCTTGGCCGAATGATTGACGCCTTAATGGTGGTCATTTATTTCCTAAAACTCCCTGGCCAGAGACTTTTCAACTTTGCCGACGCAGTGCGATTTTCCAGTAAGTCAACAGTTGTAAACCTCGCACTTTTGAGATAAGGAAAAATAGGGAAAAGAATCGATCAAACTGAGTGAGAAAACTGAGCTGGTTTACAAACCCGATCATATGGGAACAAGAAATTTGGAAATTTACAACTTTCGGGTGATCCAAAGGGTTCATTGAACCTTGGAAAAGAAACTTAAGACAAATTAGAAGAGAAAAACCAAATTGGTTCAGGTGAACGAGATTCCATAAGAACTTTGAAGTTAAGCATGCTTGCATGAGAGTAGTGTGAGGATGGGTGACCTCCTAGGAAGTATGATTTTTTTGTAACCCGAAATTTTGGTCAAAAATTTTTATGCGAACGTATGTCTTATCATAAATAGTCAATCCCCATTCATTCTACTCACACTTGGACACTTCTTTCTCTCTCTACTGCTCTATTTCCTGGTGAAGCTTGAACCAGAGCTTCGACTTGAACATTTTTCTTAACCTCAGAAGGTTAGGTCAAGCTCTTTAGAATTGGGGAGAAGTCAGCTATCAGATAACAAACTCCAATTAATCCGAGAATCGCTGGAGAAGCGTCGGCATGATGGAACAATGAAGCAGCTCCGGCGGACCGAAGTTGCACTATATTGGCCAAGCTTAAATCAACCATTTCAATCCCTCCTCAGGCCTAACCAAGCCTTCTCAACACTTCCTCGGCCCTCCCACAGCTGAATTAGGACTAAAAGGTAAGCCAATTCGGCTCCCCTCTGTAATTTCCGGCCGGTGCTAGAGAGAGAACTAGCAAAACTTCAATGATGAAATTTTAAATCAATTCGACATCAATTGATGTGATTCTTGATTCTAGGATTAACCTCAGAATGAGAGCTATTTTCCAAATCGAAAGCTCAAACCACCGTGCCCTCACTGGTGAGTAATCGAAGCTTTCTCTCTCTACAGTCTATTTTCTGGCGAAGCTCCATTTGAGCTTGTTACGACGTTAAAATCTACGATTTAAAGTTCCATAGAATCGTATGAAGATGTAGGAACTCAATTTCAACTCCAATTTCAACAATTAGAGGTGTTTGATCGGTTAATTTGATGAAATCAAATTCAGCAGCGTTGAAGAGTTGAAATTGGGGGAAAATTTGGGGAAAATTGTTTTTTTTTGAAATTTAAAGGACCAAAATGCAATTTTATTAAATTGAGGGTCAATTGGGCATGAAAATAATGTTGGAGGACCAATTGAGGAATTGTGGAATTTTTGGGGCAAAACTTACCATTTTTGTAAAGAAAGGGCAAAATGGTAATTTTGGAAAAATTGATGGACCAAATTAGAAATTTGGGAAATTAAACTCCTTTTTTTGTGAAATTGAATAAATTGAGGTCCCAAGATAAAATATAAAATTTACGAGACTAAATTTGAGGAAAAACCGATATTAGGGATTTAAAGTTAAAGAGAAATAACTTTAGGGACCTAATTACAAATAACTAAAAGTTTGGGTTTTCTCATTTATTGGAAATGAATGAAAGCTGTTATGCCGAGTAATAATGAACAAGGATGTTCATATCATATAGGAATGCGAAATACAGGGAACGCTAGCATGGACGAGCTCGCGTGAATACAAAGAACCGTTTTAGTGGAATTCACTACGTTAACGGGTGAGTGGGTTTACTAACATCATACCCGGTTGGGATGATGAGCACAACTTAAAGTTAAAAACCACTTACCAATTGTGAGTGAGTTTACTAACATCATACCCGATTGGGATGATGAACACAACTTAAAGTTAAAAACCACTTTCCGATTGTGAGTGGGTTTACTAACATCATACCCGGTTGAGATGATGAGCACAACTTAAAATTTAAAAACTACTTACCGGTTATGAGTGAGATTATATATTATATATGGTTGGGGATGATAAGTATCTCGATATAAAAACCCACTATTTAGTGGTATTTTAATCATCACCACTTAGAGAGAGTGATGTGAAAATTATGCGGAAAAACTACTTACTGGTTGTAAGTAGATCATACCTGGTTGGTATGATGAGACTTCCTCGAAGGAAGTTGAAAACTTGTTCATCGGTTATGAATGGAGATGTGTCCTTATACCGGCCGGTATAATGGATAGTGAAAACCTATTTTGTCAGAAGTGTTCTCCCCTTACTGTGTGCCAATGCTTTAACTATTTGGGAGACCTTCTTGACGGGAGCTCGAATAGCTCTCATAGGCCGGGGGCGTCAGTTTTGGAACCTGAGGGCTAATATGCCCTATTTTTGAAAAACTCGAACAGTGGGCCATAGGTCAATGGACACGAGCAGGAGCTCATAAAAGAACATGATATATATATATGTGCCATTAAAACTTAATAAGTGAATTGTTTGGTCATGGTATCAAGGTAGGTCCGACATACTAAGTCAACTAGTAGCAGTGCGACATGACCGGTTTTCGGACCAGTCAAGACAAACAGCTACAGGTTGAGTTGAAGGTTAGGACCGTTGGGACAAATAGCACCACATATTACATGGTAATTTAAGAAAACTTTGTTTGTGCATGCGCTATGAGTACATGATTATCAAGACACCCATGAGGGGTAGTGATGTGTCCTAAGGGCCTTAGATGATTCAGTGAGTGTAAGGGCAGATCGTCATTCTAGGTGTTTGTGCGAAATTTGGAGTAGCACCAAGCGCATGAGATCGGGGTGGGGACGGGATGAGGTCTCTGTTCTCATACGGACACAAAGAAGTGATTTCAGGATTGTGGGTTGGATGTCGTGTACATCCTCTCATTCCCAAGGTAGAAGTGGTCGTACTTCTATATGAGTGGTAAGAAAAGTCGCTACGAAGCCACTAGCGATTTCAGTAGTCGTACTGACCTGTGAATGTGTGTAACCTTCATGATGAAGGATGTGTGTTAGGTGATGACACACCGTGTTAACTAAGAAATGATGGAAAAACTCAAATTTTTAAATGAAGGGATTTTGAAAGGAAAGGAGTCTGGCATACTCCAATAATAATTGTTATCTTAAAAGTCACAAGATTTTGAAAACCCATTCACTGAGTAGTCATACTCACCTCCTCCCTTATATCCCTTTCAGGAGATTTTGGAAAGCCTACCCTTAAAGACCATCAACTAAGGTGCCTGTGATACATGTATAATAAATTTAAATTATTATACAGTTTTGTTTATGTTATTCCTATAAAAGGTGTAGGTTTAAAGGACGCCTTACTCTTTACGGCCTCTAATAAAGGGAATCCCTTTAATAAACTGGGAGAGTGGCAGGTTGATCACGGGGATTCAACCAAACAGGGTCAGAGCGTGACAACTAGAGTGGTATTATGGCCTGTTTACTCGAATACATTAATAAGACTAGAAAGTATAGTAACTAATAGGATTTATCCTAAAATTTTCAGATGACTCCTAGGAGAGAAACCAAAAAAACTTGGAATAGCTCTACTCAACACCCTACCTTTGTAGGAAAACAACCCTAGAAGCTTCCCAAATGC
Source organism: Trapa incisa (assembly GCA_030064435.1). Lineage (NCBI taxonomy): Eukaryota > Viridiplantae > Streptophyta > Magnoliopsida > Myrtales > Lythraceae > Trapa > Trapa incisa. The sequence continues at coordinate 23,912,010 of CM057779.1, forward strand.
CTAAGACCTAGCAGAAATGTCAAAAGACCAAATGGGGAAGTATCCTGGAGAATGGTGCTTGGACCTATTGATGGAACAACCCTAAGTATAATGGAGGATGCTTATCAAGAATCCCATAGCTCCCTAGTTAATTTGTGACCATTTTCTGTGATAGGGCTGAGAACCCAACCATTTGTATTCCCATGTTAATAAAATATTCAAATTTTCCAAAACTCTATCTTTCGAGAATGTGATCTTACTAGGAATATGGCCTAAGGAAAATAAAACAAACCCACACTATCTTGAAAACTAAGGAAAAGTCACATCCCAGTGATGGGAAATGAATCAGGAAACCTAAGAGGACTCTTACCATGACCCTTAGTAAAGGTGATTCAGCAAGAAAACTGTCAAAGTGATCAGACTCAAGAATGGTAAAGCACCAAATCACTAGTAACCCTGGAAAAGCCCCGCTTTAAGGAAAGAAGAAACCACAACAATCCATGTAACGGAATAACGATGGGACATTACCTGAAGAGTGTCCAACCCTACTAAGGACAAGTACCAAGATAAACTATTATATGTGTAAGGAAAGAAGGAGTGTCCCATACCTCATATATTTAGGGGAATACCTCCTCAAAGATCACTAAAGACATGAAGGACTGGAGACCAGAACTATGAAGCAAGTTAAGTAAGCGGTTCACAAAGAGGTCAAGAAATGACGAGGTGAATGCCAAATTTAAACTTCTTAAGAAGGGCAAACCAAGAAGGATACCATCCCAAGGAACACGACTCCCGATCGTAATTTCAACCACAGACTAGAGGAAACTTTTCGAGATCACAACAAAGTGCCAGGAAGAAAAAAAAAAGGGGGGGGGAGGGGCTGAAGGTAGGACTTCAATAAAACCATAAACAGAACAAAAGGTAGCTGAAGAGAACTCTCCCTTAAAGAAGAAATTTCCAATAATTTAGGAGAAAAGGGGGAGAGTGCATCCACAAGAGAGACAAGCTATGTGTTTGACGACAAATGGGATGTCTTGGGATTTCAAGTATGACTTACTTAGGAAAATGGTAGAGAAGTCAAATTGGAGATTCAGAGCAACATAACAGAAGGAAGCACACCGTGACAACAAAATAGTAAAAGAAAATAAATGACAGCTTAAGGAAGACCGAGAGGTAGAAAGGACGATACCCTAGAAAGGTCACTTAGATGGACATTAAGGACCGGAGTACTCGAGAAAGACAATTGCCCTAAAAAAACCTAAACCAAAGGAATGGTGGAGGTGGGGCAGTTAAGGAGCCTATATGTGGAAAACCATAATGTAAGTTTTGACAAAGAAGAGAGAGGCAAAAAGGTCAAATACTCGGGAAGAGAAGGATGAAAGAAATCCTTAAAGGGACCAAAAGACCAAATTGACAACTAAATTCAAGCCAAGAAAGGAATAGACAAGCCTCTCACATAATGATCAAGAAATCTTGAAACAAGGAAGGTTTGTACTCTTCCTAAGGAATTAGACAGGTGTTGGGTATGAATGAGGATGGGGATAGAGTATAAAAGAGGTGCCGGCAAGATATGAGGAGAAAAGGTAAACAAGAGAAGAGAACATCAATGGTAGAAATCCCCCAAAGCAAATGTAAAAAAAAAAAAGAAGAATGTCAGGAGAAAGGGAAAGAATTCTACAAAGGAAGGAAGCCCCGAAAAAACATGTGCATCCCAATTAAGAGAGACTGGAACCAACTGAAATAGAAGGAACGACAAGCTCACAAATGAAATGTTGGTTGAGATGGAAAGATCGAGTACCAAGCAAAAAAATGAGGACCTAAGAAGGAAATTAAACTAAAGGAATTACTGATGGGCAGATGGACACAATGTGGAGTGCAAGGAACCAACCTTTAATTAGGAAATGTTTCCAGGGAAGTAAGTATCGTAATGGCCTAGTGTGATCTATTTGGAGAGAACAGGAGAACTATGTAGAAAGAGGAAAACTAGTAACGGCGGACAGACAAAGAGAATGAAGAAAACCCTAAGAAAGTAATAGATGTAGTAAAGAATACACTCTATGATGGACAATAGGATGGGCATGAATACAACTGCCTAGACGATTGTACCAGAAAAATAAAGAGAAAGAGATAGTTAAAGATCTGGTCTTCAAGAGAACCATGGATTTAAACCACAACAAAGAAGAGAAAAGTGAAAAGGCCAAAACATTGGGAAAAAAGAACGAAGGAAATCCTTAAAGCAATCGATGGCCAAAACTGGGTTTATAGTCTTAAGAAGGTTAAGTGAGCTTCACGAAGGGCGAACAAGAGAATTTGAAATAAGGAGAATGTGAACCCTCCTTAAACGGAAATAATCTAACGGGTTAGCACCAAAAGATGCTGTGACAAGTATGAATGAGTGGACAACCCATACTAAGGTAATAAAGGAAAGAATGTTCGAGAAACATCGTGAAAGTAAGTCCCCCAAATAAGATGTGGCTAAGAAGGAATAGCCACAATTGGTAAGATGGGTCAGAGTCCACACGTGCATATGAAGTCAAAAGAGTGGACGACTGAGCATAGTGTGGAGTACACAAAATAAGACCGATAATCAGAATCTACTCAATAAGGAATAAGGGATGGAATGAAAAATTCAAGACAATGGAGGACTAAAAGCAGGCAAATGCCCCAATATAAAAAGGGTATAAGGAGATGAAGAAATGAAACCTTTAAGAAATGGTAAGAAGGTGGAACATGTAACTCCTAAGGTGAAAGTCTCTACTTTGAAGGAAATAGTAGAGAATGAAACTATAAAAAGGGAAACACCCAAAACAAAACAAATCGACATGTAGACCGAAAGGAATCAACTCAGTATAAAGAATTGTGAAATGATTTCGAACAAGTAAGAGTGGATTAAGACCAAAGTAAAACCCTTGAGTAAAGGATGTCATTGGAAATGAGGATGGACATAAGAAAGGATGAATCCCAGCTTGTCAATATAGCATTGGAAAACCTAATAAATGGGAACCGAAATGACCCAATAAAGAAGTTAGGGAAAGATGAGTAGGTAAAAAGATGGTTATGTGAGACATAACTTCAAAGGCATGATGGAGGAGATGATAATGGTAAAAAGGATAGTTGCGGAATGCTATCAAAAGAAAAGAGGGATAAAGTTATATGATCCCTAAAAGGTCTAAAAGCTAAGAGAGAGACACTCTAGGAGATGTTCTAGAAATCAATTGGATAGAGATAGGTCCTAGAAAATGCCATGCTACAAGGGCATGTAAGCCCAATAACCCTGAGGAGAATATGACTCAAAGTAAGGAAGAGTTGGCTAATAAGCATGACGAGGTCAAATATAACAATTTGAACTAAAGTTGTAATAGAAAACAAATGGAGGAAGAATTAAAATAGGATGAAAAGTGACAATAAAGAAAACCATGGAAACAAGTACGTAACGCTCGAAAGAACATCGAGCTAAAGCTTTCAACTACCAAAAGGATAACTAGACACAAGAATGATTAGTTATCTTGGAGTTCCCAAATCTTGAGTACGGAATCTCAAAGGGAAGAATATTGCTCTAAACAAAGAAAGATATGAATTTAAGGATATACCCTGGAATATGGTATGTCTAGTTATGATAAACTCCATGGAGGGAGTAAATAATATAAAGGAAAAGAAATCCCTTAAGTGAAGGAGGCAAAAAGGGCTAATTGAAAGAATAAGAGAAGAGTTTGCATGTTAAGCAAACAACAAACGGACATCAAAGAAAGTGGTTCCTCATGCAAGGTTGCTAATTTAGTTTTGGGGACAAAACTCCTAAAAGGAGGGGAGAGTTGTAACCCCCGCACTTTTGAGTTAAGGAAAAACTAGGAAAAGAACCGGTCAAACCGAGTAAGAAAATCGAGCCGGTTTACAAATCCGATCATATGGGAACAAGCAATTTGGAAATTTATAACTTCCGAGTGATTCAAAAGGTTCATTAAACCTTGGAAAAGAAACTTAAGACAAATTAGAAAAGAAAAACCAAATTGGTTATGGTGAACAAGATTCCATAAGAACTTCGAAGTTAAGCGTGCTTGCATGAGAGTAGTGTAAGAACGGGTGACCTCCTAGGAAGTATGATTTTTTTGTAACCCGAAATTTCGGTAAAAAATTTTTATGCGAATGTACGCCTTATTATAAATAGCCATAAATTACTATATATTTAATACCAAAATTAAATTATTGGAATTAATACCAATAATTTATGGCAATATTAATACTACTAATAAATCTCTACCATTTAATACACGATTTTAGTTATCCCCATTCATTCTCCTCACACCTGAACACTTCTCTCTCTCTCTCTCTCTACTGCTCCATTTCCCAGTAAAGCTCGAACCAGAGATTCGACTTGAACATTTTTTCTTAACCTCAGAAGGAGAGGTCGTGCTCTTTAGAACTGGAGAGAAGTCAGCTATCAGATAGCAAACTCCAGTCAATCCGAGAATCACCGTTATGATGGAACAGTGAAGTAGCTCCGGCGGACTGAAGTTGCCCTATTTTGGCCAAGCTGAAATCAGCCATTTCAAGCCCTCCTTAGGCCAAAACCAAGCCTTCCCAACACTTCCTCAGCTCTCCCACGGCCGAATTAGGACTAAAAGGTAAGCCAATTTGGCTCCCCTCTGCAATTTTCGATCGGTGCTAGAGAGAGAACAAATAGAATTTAAATGATGAAATTATAACTCAATTCAGCATCAATTGATGCGATTCTTGATTCTAGGATAAACCTCTTGAGAGCTATCTGCCCAAATCGAAAGCTCGGACCATCGTGCCCTCACCGGTGAGTAATCGAAGCTTTCTCTCTCTACAATCTATGTTCTAGTGAAGCTTAGTTTGAGCTCGTTTCGGCATTAAAATCTGTGATTCAAAGTTTCTTAGAATCATATGAGCATGTAAGAACTCAATTTAAACTCCAATTTCAACAATTAGAGGTGTTTGATTGGTCAATTTGATGAAATCAAATTTGGCAGTATTGATGAGTTAAAATTAGGGAAAAGTTGGGGAAATTTGGGGATTTTCGAAATTCAACGGACCAAAATATAATTTTATGAAATTGAGGATCAATTGGGCATAAAAATAATGTTGGGGGACCAATTGAGAAATTTTGGAATTTTTGGGGCAAAACTTACCATTTTAATTAAGGAAGGGCAAAATGGTAATTTTGGAAAAATTGGGGGACAAAATTGGATATTTGGGAAATTAAACCCTTTTTTTGTGAAATTGAATAAATTGAGGTCTCCCAAACAAGTGCATGCACAAACAAAGTTTTCCTCAAATGCCATTTAATCTTTGGTGCCACTGGTCAAATGGCCCCGACCCTCAACTTGACCTGCAGCTATTTGTCTTGACTGGTTTGTCAACTTGTCATGTCGCACTATTGCTAGTCCATCGAGTATGTCAATCATGTCTTGGTACCATGGCCAATCAATTCATTAATTTAAGTTTTATGGCTCCAATTCATGTTTGTTTACGAGCTCTTGCTCGTGCCAACTAGCCTAGGGCCCACTGTTCGAGATTTTCAAAATTGGGCATATTAGCCCCCCAAGTTCTAAAACCGAGGCCTTCGGCCTATATGAACTATTCGAGCTCCCGTTAAGAACGTCTCCCAAAATGTTTAAGCAATGGCACATAATCAGGAAAGAGCACTTTTGACAAAAATATATTTTTCAACTGTCCATCATACCAACCGAGTTTGAGGACATCTCTGCTCATAACAGATGAAGGAGTTTTCCACTTCCTTCGAGGAAGTTTCATCATACCAACCTGGTATAATCTACTTACAAATAGTAAGTAGTTTTTCATTAAATAAAAGTGCTCATCATCCCAACCGTTATGATGTATAAGATCCCCCCTCACTCGTTAATGTAGTGAATTCCTCTCGATCGGTTCTTTGTATTCATGCTAGCTTGTCCTTGCTGGTGTTCCCGATACTTCATGTTCCTACACAATATGAACATCCTTGTTCATTATCACCTGACATAATAGCCTTTGTTCATTCCAAATGAATGAGAAACCAAATTTTCATTTATTTGCAATTAGGTCCCTAAAGTTATTTTTCTTTAACTTTAAGTCCCTAATGTCAGTTTTTCCTTGAATTGAGTCCCAAAACTTTTAAATTCACCTTAGGACCTCACTTTATTCGATTTCACAAAAAGGAGTTCAATTTCCCAAATTTCCAATTTGGTCCCCCAACTTTTCCAAAATTACCATTTTGCCCCTACTTTACAAAAATGGTAAGTTTTGCCCAAAAATTCCAAAATTGTCCAATTGGTCATCCAACATCTTTATGATGCCCAATTGGTCCTCAATTTTATGAAATTTCACTTTAGTCACTCGAATTTTTGAAATTCCCCAATTTCCTCGAATTTCAACCTTCTAACTCTATCGAATTTGATTTCATCAAATTGACCAATCAAATGAGATTAATTGTTGAAATTGAAGCTATATTAGAGTTTGTATACCTTCATACAATTCAATTGCACTTTGAATCGCATGATTTGGTGCTAGAATGAGCTCAAATATAGCTTTGCCAGAAAACTGGAGTTAGAGAGAGAAAGTTTTAAAAGCTTAATGTCGGGGGTGCAGTGGTCCGAGTTTTTGATCTAGGCAGATAGCTCTTGTCCTAATATTTCTCCTAGGATCAAGAATTGCATCAATTGATGTCGAATTGAGTGATAATTTTATCATCAAAGTTCTGCTAGTTATCTCTCTATCACCAACCAAAAATTGCAGAGTGGAGCCAAATTGGCTTACCTTGCAGCTCTAATTCAGATGTAAGAGGACTGTAGAGGTATTGGAATGGCTTAGTTTAGACTGAAAAGGGATCAAATTGGCCGATTTCAGTTTGGTCGAAATAGAGCAGCTTCGGTCCGCTGGAGCTACTTCACTATTGAATCACGACAGCGCTTCTCCAGCGACCCTCTGAGCAAATGAAGACTACAAGCGTGTAGCTGACTTCTCCCCAGTTCTAAAGAACCAGACCTCACGTTGTTTAGCTTAGAAAAGTGCCCAAGTCAGAGCTCTGGTTCATGCTTCACCGAAAAATGGAGCAATTGAGAGAGAATGGAGTTTTTAGGTATGGAGAGGATGAATGGGGAGGGGCTCTTTACATAGGAATCTTAGGAACTTCATGGCCATTCGATTGGCACCTTAATGGCAGTCATTTATTGCCTGAAACTCCATGGCCAGAGACTTTTCAACTTTTTCGACGCTGCATGATTTTCCGGTGAGTGTACGGTGTTGTCATCTGAAGGATGAAGACGACACTATTTTGAATCGAATCGGACCGGTCCGAACTGGGTTTAAAGCTTAAACCGGCCGGTTCACCCCCAATTCGACTGAATTTTTCAAATCTAAAAATTTATAAATTCATCTAAATTCATTTTCTATCCAATGGTGGCTTGAAATCTCAAATTTAAATTTTTTAAGCCATTTAGAAAAATAAATTTATCATCTTATTCAATAGTGGTTCTAATCGGTCCAAACAGGTTCAATCCAGTTCGGATCCAGTTCACTTGAACTAGTTCGGTTTTCATCTCCAATTCATCCTAAAGTTCTTTTTCATGATTTTGTGACTCCTTAGGTCACTTGGGAGCCATAAATTTCCTAGTTTTCCCTTTCTCTATCAGTTCCGGTTAATGAACCAACTCGATTCATAAACCGGTTCAATCTGGTTCGGATCCAGTTGTTTTGAACCGGTCTGTCTGGTTTTATCTTCCAAATAATCCTAAGATCCTTTTCCAAGGTGTTATGAACCCTTTGGGTCATTCTGGAGTTGTAAATTCCCAAATTTTCCATTCCCTAATGACTGGGTTTGTGAACCGGTTTGGTTTTTCTCATTCGGGTTGACCGGTTCTTTCCCCAGTTTCCTTGTTTTAAAGGAACAAGGTTTACATTTCGTTTGTTCTTTCACTTAGCCCCTTTTAAACATGCACCTAAGGAACTTCTTTTCCTTTCCACTATTTACTCTTTCCACGGAGTCTATCATAACTAGATGAGTCTTATCCACTATTCCAAAGGCACATCTTTAGGTTCATTTCTCCCTCTGTTTAAGACAACATTCTTCCTCTTGGGGTTCTTGCACAGGTCTTCAGGATTAGGTGTTCCAAAATGGACAATCATTCATGTGCCTAGTTATTCTCTTAATCATTGAAACCCTTAGCTTGGGGTTCTTTCAATCATTACGTACTTATTTTCACGGGTTTCAGTGTTATCCCCCTTCATCCTATTTTGACCTTTCCTCCATCTGTTATTTATTATAACTTCGGTCCGTCTTAGGTTTGAACTCCTCATGCTTGCTAACCGACTCTTCCTTACTTGAGTCACATTTTCCCTCAAGATTGTTGGGCTTACGTGTCCCTTACAACATGACATGTTCCAATATCTATCTCTATCTATCATATTTCTACAACACCTTCTTTAAGGTCGTTCTCAACTTTCCAACCTTTTAGGGAATGTATAGCTTCATCCCTCTTTTCGTATGGTAGTATTCCTCGACTACCCTTACAATTATCCAATTATCCTTCATGCCCTTGATGTAATGCCTTTCATAATCGTGTCAGTTTTCTTATCATCTCGTCCTTTCCCAACTTCCTTATTGCATTTTTCCGGTTCCAATCATTTGGGTTCTCCGATGACTTACCAACATGCTGAGATACTTCCCTTCTTATGTCCTTCCTCTTCTCTAATGGCATCCTTTATTCAAGGACTTTCCTTTTCCTTAATCCACTTTTACTTACTCATGACCATTTCATGATTCATTATTTCGAGTTGATCCCTTTCGGTTTATGTGTCTATTGTTTTATTTGGGGAGTTCCCTTCTTTTGGTTTCATTCTCTACGATGTCCCTCAAAGTAGAGACTTTCATCTTAGGAGCTATATGCTTAACCTTCATACCATTTCTTGAAGGTTTCTTCCTTCATTTCCTTACACCTCCTTCTATATTGAGGCATTTGCCCACTTTGAATCCTTTCTCATCTTAAATTTCATTTCATCCCTTATTCCTTGTCTAAGGAACTTCCAATTATTTGTCTTATTTTGTGTAATCCACCCTATGCCCAATCGTCCACTCTTTATGCGAGTGTGGACCACAACCCATCTTGATATTAATGGTTGTCCCCCCTCAACCATTTATTATTTGGAGGGCTTACTTCTCCAAGGTTTCTCAGATGTTCTTTCCTCTTTTTCCCTATTTGGGCAGTCCACTTCTCTTTTACTTGTACAACATCTTTTGATGCTATCTTCCTACTTACTTGTTCCTTGGGTTTAACTTATTCCTTGGGTCCTCCTAATGTGCTTCCCTTGGTTCTTCCACCTCAGCATGCACTTCATTTGTAAGTTTATCTCCCCATCCTTCATCACTTGGCTTCATTACCTCTTAGTTGGAACATGTATCCCTCTCTAGGGTTTCCTTGGGAGGATTCTTACCATTTTCTCCCAAAGTTTCTTTTTCATTCACCCTTGAGGGCACCCAATCTTTAAATGACATCCCTTGATGTCATCCTCTCCTGCCTACCTTTACTCTTGAAACCTTACTTGCACATCTTTTATACCCTATCCTCATTCTCACTTTTACCCTAGTACCAATTTATTTCATCAGGAAGGCTTTCCAATCTCCCTTGTTCCAAGGTATTTTGTTCACCTTGCGAGAGTCTTACTTAACCTTCTCATGACTTTAGTTTGGTCGTTAATCCATTCTTGGCCATTGATCTAAGGATTTCCTTCATTCTTCTTTTCCAATATTCGACATTTTCATTTCTCTCTTCTCTCTCGGGGTTTAAATCCATGGTTCTCCCGAAGGCCAGTTCGTTAACTGCATCATTCCTATTGTGTTTCTTGTCCAACTATTTGGATAGCTGTATCTAGAATTCACTCATCCTTTATGACTATCCTATTTTCCTTCATATAGTGCAGTCTTTACTACTTCCCAGCTCTTCTTAGGGCATTATTTATTCTCCTTAACCATCCCATGGTTACTAGTTGCTTCTTTCTACTAGGTTCTCCTAGAATTGCTATTGGGCTCTTTTGCTATTCCAAATCAGGTCACACTTGGCCATTCCGATCCATCCTTCCTTTGAAAGTTCCTAATGATGGGTTGGTTCCTTGCACTTCATGTTATGTCCATCCGCCTATCAATGATCCCTTCTAGGGTTACTTAGTATTATGCATCCCTCTAGAGTTCCTTTTTGTAGCGCATTTCTTCTCTTCTTCACCCTTACTGTGTCCTAACCTGGAATTTCTAAAGGACGTTTTCCATGTTTGCCCCTTTCTGAGGGGGTTCTAGGCGTACCTTCCATGTATCTTACCTCTATTCTTGTGGTATTCCTCTCTGTTTGACCTTCTTAAGAAGTAGTTTAAATTCCACTTTACCTCGCCATTTCTTGACCTCTTTGCTAACTGCTTACTTAACCTGCTCCATTGTTTTGGTCACCAGTCCTTCCTGTCTTTCATGACTTTTTAGAAGGTATTGCCCTAAATCTATGAGGTGTGGGACAATCCTTCTTTACTTTTCCTATCCCCCTATACCTATAACAAGTTATCATGGTACTTGTCCTTAATAGGGTTGGGCACTTATTCACATGGGGTCCCCATCGTTCACATTTATAATAGGTTATTCCCAGGCACGGACTGTTGTGATTCCTCCTTTACTTCGAGCATTGTGGGGCCTTTCTAGGGTCGCTGATGATTTGGTGCTTCACCGTCCTTGAGTCTGAACACCTTAAAAGTTTTCTTATTGAATCTTCTTTGCTAAAGGGTCATTCTAAGAGTCCTAGATTTCTTAATTCCCTAATTTAGTTTCCTTAACAAGGATGGGATTTTCCCTAGTTTCTTTGGTAGTGCGAGTTTGTTTGATTACTTTCCTTAGGGCCATCTTCCTAGCAAGATCACATCATTTGAGAGGTAGGATTTTGGGAATTTTGAGTACTTCATTAGTAGAGGAGTACAAAATGTTAGGGTTTTAGCCCTATTACAAAAAATTGGTCACAAAATAGATATTGAGCTACGAAGTTCTTGATAAGCACCCTCCTTGGTAAGGTCATATGCCCTTGTTGGCGTTCCTGGCTTCAGGATTTGCTCCCTTTGTACACAATACTGTGACCCTAACATATCCTAACACCATACTCCTTGGTGGTACTGGATACTTTCCCATTTGGTCCTTTGGGCTTATACTATGTCTCGGGCATTAGGAAGCTTCTAGGGTTGTCTTCTACGAGGACATGGTGTTAAGTAGAGTCAGTCCTTGTTTTCTTGGTTCCTCTCTTGGGAGCCATCTAAAAATTTTGAAACTTTCTCTTAGTTACTATGTTATATAGCCTTGATAATGTATTTGAGGAAACATGCTATGATACCACTCAAGTTATTACACCCCGACCCATATTGGTCAGATCCCTGTGAATAACCTGCCACTCTTCCGGTTTATTAAGGGTTTTTCCCTTCACTAAACCATGAGGAGTAAGGAATCTTTTTCACCTGTATCTTTCTTAGAATAACATTAATCAAAACTAAATACATGAACCTTACATACTTGTCTTGTAGGTTGAACTATCAGAAAGTCTTTAAGTGGGTTTTCCCTTGATTACCTAAAAAGGAGTAAAGGGAGTGGGTGAGTTTGACAACTCAGTGAATGGGTGTTGGGAGAGAGTTTCATAATTAAAACATCTTTAATCAGAGTATGCCAGACTCCTTATTTCCTTTAAAATATTATTTCCTCAAATTCCTGGTTTTTCAAACCATTTCCTCATTTCCACATTAGATGTGTTTAACAATCAACACACGCTCTTCATCAAGAAGGGAATCACACATTCGTGGGACATCTCGTCCACTACATCCACTTGTGGCATCGAAGCAACTTTACCGGCCACCTAGACAGAAGACTGTCCACTTCTACCAGAGGAATGAGTGGATGTTTGTGACATCCGACACTTAAACCTGAAAATCAACTCCGTGTCCATATGAGGACAAAGATCTCATTCCGACCCCACCCTAGTCTCATGCACATAAAGCTATGTCGAGCTTTCCTAACTGTTGGCATTACAAACTACCCTTATCTCCACTATGTCATCCAGTAGGCCCTAGGATGCATCACTACCCCTCTTGGGCATCTTGATCATCCCAAACCTCAAGTGCATGCACAAACAAAAGTTTTCCACAAAGCCATTTATCTTTGGTGCCACTATTTCAATTGCCCCGACCCTTAACTTGACCTGCAACTGTTTGTCTAGTCAGTTCGTTGACCTGGTCCTGTCGCACTACCGCTAGTCCATTGAGTATGTCAGTCCTATCTTGGTACCATGGCCAAATCAAATAAATCATTCATTAAGAATTTTCATGGCTTTAACATATCACGATTGTTTACGAACTCCTGCTCGTGCCAACTAGCCTTGGGCTCACTAGTTCCAAAACTAAGGCCTCTGGCCTATTTGAGCTATTCCAGCTTCCATCAGAAAAGTTTCCCAAAAAGTTTAAGCAGTGGAACATAGTCAAGGTAGAATACTTCTGATAAAAATATATTTTTACTTCTTCACACCGAGTGTGATGATATCTCCGCTTACAATCGGCAAGCGAGTTTCTACTTCCTTCAAGGAAGTCCACCATACCAACCGGGTATGATTTCCTCTACTTACAACCGGTAAGTAGGTTTTTATCTTAATTCGCACATCACTCCAACCTGGTGTGATGTTAAAATCTCATATATAAGTGGTTTTTTTCATTTCTAAAGTGCTAATCATCCTAACTGAGTATAAGTGTAAATTAGTCCACTCACAATTGGTAAGTAGGTTTTCATTTAATAAAATTGCTCATCACTCTAATCTGGTATGACGTTAAATATGCCCACCCACCCGTTAACCATGACTTATTCGTCCTCGGTTGGTTTTCCAAGTTGATGTGAGCTTTCTCTTGGTGGCGTTCCGATCACACTTGTCCCATTGGAGGTGCGACGGTCTGAGATTTCTATCGGGAAAGGGAGCTCTCTTCCAATTCCTACAATTGACCTTTCAGCTTCATTGAGGTCGTATGAGGGTTGTGGGGATGTTGGGAGACCTTGGTTTGGCCGGAGGAGGGCTGAATTTGACCAATTTTAGCTCGACCGAAATAGGGCAGCTTCAGTCTATTGGAGCTACTTCATTGTTTGATTATGTTGGTGCTTCTTCGACAATTCTCGAGTCGAATGGAGGTTGCTATCAGATAGCTGACTTCCCCCAAAGTCTAAAGAGCTTGACCTCACCTTCTTAGGTTGAGAAAAATGCCTAAGTCGGAGCTCTAGTTTTAGCTTCACTGGAAAATGTAATAGTAGAGAGAGAGAAGTTTTTAGTATGAGGAGGATGAGCTCTTTATATAGGGGTAAAATTGTTTGTTAAATGAGAAAAATTTATTATTATATTATGGGTATTTATTTTCATTAAATTAGAAAATTGATGAATATTTATGGGTACTAATTCCAATAATTGAATGCATGTATTAATTTATAGGTATTTATTTAATAATGGTATTAATTCCTAAACTCTCATAATCCATTTCTCCTTTATATTTGTTTGGAAAATAATTTTGTACAGGTACATATATGTACCCTTATATGTAAATATCTCTTTAATATATATATATATATATATATATACATAATTAACAATTATGTATATAATATTTAATTTCCGCTTAAATTCAACGATAACATTTTCCGATCGAAATTTTTTGTCACTGAAAACACGGTGTAACAAACAGTCTTTTAAGTTATAGCCTTTATCTTTGGCACTCCAACTCAATGGTCTGCTGGCTTAGCTTCGGCCCACGCGTACTGGCCCAACAGGTTCAACAACCTAGCTTTGGCGGAGCAGTGATTTGGCCCAACAAGCTCAATAACTCAAGCTTGGCTTGACGGGTGTCACACACAATTTCTTGTTATTTGGATCTTTTAGCATAACTTATCACATGCTTGTTCTAGACGAGTCCATACTCGTGTCCATCGGCCTTGGGCTCACTGGCATACCGAGCCTAAGCCCAAAATTAGCTCCCAAATATTTATGTAGAGTCACCTAGGCAGGGGAGGTCAAATTCGAGAAAAATCATTTTCAAAAGAACAGTTCCAACCGTAATGGACATTATAGTAACTCTCACTCACACAGTAATCTCAGCGGGGCCGTCCTGGCGGAGTCTGGCTTCAAGGTGTTCTTCTGGAAGCCGAAGCTCAAGCAGTTTACTCCCACATGACATGAATATCCATATTAGGGTTCCAGGCTAAGGAGCCACGTCTTTTTGGGCATTTTCATATAGACCCTCATATTTTGCCTTAATTACCTGTGTTTTTACCTTTAGGTCTTTATTTACCCCTTAGTTTCGATTAATCCTCTAGTATTTCCAAATTCCTATTTGGATCCTTAGTTTTATCAAAATCACCCATTGGTCCCTCAATTTTCCAAAATTGCCATTTATTCCCTAATTTTTCAAAAATTGGTTTTTAACCCCAAACTTCTCAAACTTTGCAATTTGGTCCTCCATTTTATCCAACTTTCCCAATAGGCCCTCAATTAGAAGGGAATTTCATGAAAATGTCCTCACTTTTATCAATTTGCCATTCAGCCCCCAATTTTTGAAGAATCCCCAATTTTTCCAAATTTCTCAAAATTTGCATTTTGGCCCCCAAATCTCAATTTCATCAAATTGACCATCAAAACGTGATTAATTGTCCCCGTTCATGATTTGGATCACTTCCTTTATGTTTTCCTCGTTATTTTAAGCCCTGTACCATTTCATTTGGTTTGAAAATGAGCTTAAATAGAGTTTCATTGGAAAATACAGTCTAGAGAGAGAAAGGTTCGATATCTTACCGATGGAGGTCCGGTGATTGGAGCTTTGGCTACCACTGCATCGCTCTCATCATGGGGATTCTCCTTGGATCAAATCACATCTCAATTAATGGCATAAGCAATGTGAATTTCAATGTTAAAGTTTTTGCAGAATTTGGCCGTAAATAGTATTTTCCCGTTTATACCGGCAGAATTAGCTTACCTTCTTAGCTCAGGGGAAGGTCAGGATACCTCTAGGTGGTGTGTAGGGGTTCTGGTTTGGCCACAATTGGCCGGGGGAAAGCTCAATGTGGCTGCAGGGGGTTGGGCAATTTTTTGGCTAAGGGGCAGAAGTACTGTTTGAGGTTCCTCGTTCCTCCTCGGTGGCTCTCAAGCTGAATGGAGGGTATGACTAAGTAGAGGACTTCCTCCTAATTCCAAAGACACCCAATATGGCTTCAAAAACTGAGAAAAGTCCCGTCGTCAGAGCTATAGTTTGCTGCTCATTGAAAACTTGCACACTTCTTTTTCTTATTCACTCAATTGTGGGATGCTGAGAATGAATGGTGGGGTGCTCTTTATATAGAGAGCTCGATAACTATTTAGGTTACCCACTAGCATAAGACTCGGCCTCTAACTTGGCCGTTGGTGACCTGACCAGAGAGTTTTTCGAGTCGCTAGAGACTCCAGCTTTTCCGACCTCTCTCTCTCCTCTAATCTCTTTATCAGCGGTTGAAGGTTGGAGATGATGATGTGGCGAACGTGCCTCGTAGTGCATTGTGATTGGCCAATTTTTCTAATGTGGAGGTCTAGCTCAACTGCTGCGTCAGGCGTTGACCAGACACGTGAAGTTGACCGTTAATTGGACATGTGGCGACCTCCCGTTGGCTACCCGTGCTTGCGTGGCTGTTGATTGGGAATCATTGACCATTGAACGGTTTGGTTTGTTGACCGGTTAGACCATTGATCGGTCCGATCTAACCGAGTTTGTTGTCCTAAATTTGAAATTTGACTGGTTCAGATCCCCTTCCACTGGTTTTGTGGAATATAAAAATTTCAAAATTCTCCTAAATTTATTTTCTATTTAATGGTGGCCTCAATTTCCCAAATTAACATTTTTAAGCCATCTAGAAAAATGAATTATTGAACCGGTTCACTATGATTCACCCCGGTTAAGTCCTGTTCGGGTTCGGTTTACCTCCGAACCGGTCTGGTTCTCTTCTCAATTCCACCTCCCGGTTCTTGCTCACAATTTTTGTGAATATTTTGTTAATTGAGATCTTCCAATTTCCCATATTAACCCTTATTTTTTATTTTTCGTTTATTAATTGACTCAGTTTTTTACCTGTAATGCTTTACCGGTTCTTTTTTTTTTGTTTTCCTTGGGCCAAATGATGGGTTTTACAATATAAATATAAAATAGGGGAGAAGAGAATTTAAAGGATTTACATGTCAAGCCATAGGAATAACCTAGATTAATATTTATTTTTGATAAATAATTAAATAAATTTAATATTAAATACGAAAATTTATAGTTTATAATAATATAAAAATAAAAATAAAAAAATAATATTATAATATTATTATATAATATTAACTAATAAAATTATATTATATATTATAACAAAATAAAATACTATTTTAATAATATACCATAATATTTCTATACTTACTCTAAAAATTATTATAAAATCATAAAAAATATTAATATTATAAAATCATAAACTCAAACTATTGCTAACCGAATACCAAGTAACAAGAAGTCGTTTTCTATTTCGCTCGTATTTCTGAAATCAAAATATGTCATAAACTATTTTTTATTCTGTCGGCATTGTGAACACCACACAAAAGTCATTGGTATATCGTACACCAGTCAAAAGCGTGTTATTCCGGTCAGCACAACAAAGACAAACCATGAAGGATGGAAAGAATCGTTCAACGACTCCCCATCCCAAGATAGAAATGGAAGGGTATAGTGGCGGATGATGTGATGTGAGATAGGGTGGACCACGTTATCGAGGTCCCCATTCCTAACCCATAAAGTGGAGGACCTAGTGGAATGGTGAACCAAGCGGAGGACCTAGTGGAATGGTGAACCAAGCGGCATATCGTCAAGATGGCACACTCGTGTACTATCTTAGAATCTATGGGCTCGAACTAAAGTCCCGAGGTATGGAGGTAGATTTTGTCCAAGTAAAAAAAGTCACTCGAGGTAAAGTTCCCATGAGTGTGGTGTTCTACCCCCACTAACTTGTAGTTAGGGTAAATGATCTCGACGAAAGAAGCCATATATGGGCATAAGTCCCTGATCCTGGAGATAGGTTCAAATGGGGATGCCACAGACAAAGTTTGGACGTTCCATCATAGACTCGTAGTGGCTCGGAAATAATGGCTGACGGTTATGTCGAGGGCTAACGCCAGAGCTGAGAGTTAAAGTTAGGGATCAATGAAAACTTTAAAGATGGGCTTCCATAGGAGGAAAGGGGCATCCATTTTTCCAAGCTAGGAAAGACTAATTCGGGATATGGGTCTCTCCTCAATTATACGTAGTAGGAAACTGGCGACAATATGCCAAGTCCCGAAAATGTGTGAGTTACCCTCCACTTGAATGGGATAGAACCATGTTTGATACAAGGGCACCCATGCACCTACGTGACCTAGGGGGACATTCTTCAAGTAAGAAGACCCCAATAACAAAGGTCATAGGACAGAATAAACATGTGAGAGTTAGAGCATGTGAAACTCAAGGCAATGTAAGAAGAGATCCAGTAAGATCAATGAAATGCCTTAAGTACAACTAGTTTTGAGGACAAAGATCCTAAAATGGAGGAGATGTTCATAAGATCGGGTAATCCAAAGTCAATGATTAGACTGAGTTAAACTAGGAAGGGGGATTGATAGAGAGGCAAGTAGGAGATACAAAATAAGAATCGAGAGGTGAAATCCAATCGGAACAAGGAGAGAGATTGATAGAGAGGCAAGTAGGAGAGAAAAATGGGTCAAGAGAAACCCTTAAAACTATTTTGGCACATGGGGTCAAGAGTTGGGAGAAAACTAAGAAAGAATCGGTTTGGACAGGGACCGAGCTTGGAGGAGTCACACCCCCTCCCTCCAAATTTGTTAGGGGCCAAAACAAATCCAAATGGAACGATTCATGAGTGTCACGCCCCGACCTGGTTTGATCAGATTCTCGTGATCAAGCCGCCGCTCTCTTGGATCAAGAAGGGTTTCCCCCTTTCTTTAATCAAGAGAAGCTAGACAAAATTTAAACTGTGTTCCCTAGAATAACATATATAAATAAAAATGCAAGCTTAAAAAGTAATTAAGCATACCTGATAGGAGGAAAATCCTGGTGTTATTCCTAGTCATTTCTCTACTCCTGAAAAGTGATAGAAAAGGTGGGTGAGTTTCTATAACTTATTTAATGGCTATTTGGAAAAGGGTTTCAATAAAATAGTTTTTAATTGGAGTGTGCTACACTCCTATTTTCCTTTAAGATTATTTCTTCCACAAATTCTCAGTTTTCAAAACCATAATTTCTCATTATCCACAATCGGTGTGTTTAACAATTAAAACAAGCCCTTCATCATGAAGGGATCACACATTCGTAGGACAGCCCGTCCACTGCATCCACTTATTGCGTCAAAGTAACTTTACCGGCCACCTAGATAGAAGCTCATCCACTTATATCATGGGAATAAGTGGATATTCGTGACATCCAACCCTCAACCCTCAAAGGGATATAAGATAGGGGTGAGTACCACGACTCAGTGAATAAGTTCTTGAAATTTAATTTTTAGAAAAAATATTTATTTTGGAGTGTGTCAGACTCCTTATTTCCTTTCAAAAATCCTTTCATTTCAAATCTCAATTTTTATCACCATTTCTTATTAATCACGATGTGTCATCACCCAACATACATCCTTCATAATGAAGGTCAATCACACAATCGCGGGACAATACATTTATTGAACCCACTTGTGGCATCGGAACGACTTTACCAGCCACTTAGATACAAGTACGTCCACTTCTACCCTGAGAATGAATGGATATTCGTGACATTCGATCCTTAATCTCATAACAATTCTCTGTATCCATAAGAGGATAGAGACCTCATCCCGTTCCCACTCCGGTCTCGTGCACTTGAAGCTACTCTGAGCTTCGCAAGGTCACCTGGTCTGACGAATTGCCCTTATACCCACCAAGTGGTCTAAGGCGTTATGACAAATCACTACCCCTTTTGGGCATCTTGAAGGTCTCATAATCATAGTGCATGCACAATCAATATTTTTGCATTATGCCATATAATCTGTGATGCCACTGGTCCAACGGTCCCCACCCTCAACTGTTTGTCTTGACTAGTCCGGAGATCTGTCATGACACACTGCCACTAGTTAATTGAATATGTCGGTCATGTCTTGGTACCATGGCCAAAAAATTCAATTACTCAAGTTTTCATGGCATATAACTCATGTTTGTTTACGAGATCCTGCTCGTGTTAACTGGCCTATGGCCCACTGTTAGAGATTTTCAAAATTGGGCATTATAGCCCCAAAGTTTCAAAACTAAGGCCTCTAGCCTAACAGAGCTATTCGAGCTCCCATCAAGAAGGTCTCCCAAATTGTTTAAGCAGTGGCACACAGTCAAGGGAGAGCACTTCCAACAAAAATATATTTTCAACTATTTATCATACCAATCGAGTATGAGGATATCGCTTCTCATAATCAATGAACGGGTTTTCCACTTCCTCCAAGAAAGTTTCATCATACCAACCGGGTTTGTTCTACTTACAACCAGTAATTAGTTTTTTTCCGTGTCATTTTCACATCACTTCTCTAAGTTGTGATATTTAAAATACCACTTAGCAGTGATTTTTCATTTTCGAGGTACTTATCATCCCAACCGGGTATGATATAAAAACCCCACTAACAACCGGTAAGAGGTTTTTAGTTTAATTCGCTCATCACCTCAACTGGGTATGATGTTAAAAGTCCCACTCACAACCAGTAAGTGGTTTTTAGTTTAATTCGCTCATCACCCCAATCGGGTATGATGTTAAAAGTCTCACTCACCCGATAGTGTAATGAAATTCCTCTTAGCTGGTTTGTTGTCCTTACTCGAACTCGTCTTAGTTGGCATTCTTGGTACTTCGGGTTCCTACATGATATGAACATTCTTGTTCATTATTTTTTAGCCTAATAGCCCTCATTCATCCCAAATGAATGAGAAAACCAACTTTTTCCTTTATTTGCAATTAGGTCCCTAAAGTTATTTTTCTTTAACTTTAAGTCCCTAATGTCGGTTTTTCCTCAAATTGAGTACCAAAAATTTTAAAATTTATCTTCAGACCTCAATTTATTCAAATTCACAAAAAGGGGTTTAGTTTCCAAAATTTCCAATTTGGTCCCCAACTTTTCCAAAATTACCATTTTGCCCCTACTTTACAAAAATGGTAAGTTTTACCCCAAATTTTCAAAAATTGCGCAATTGGTCCTCCAACTAGTCCCTCTAATTTTTGAAATTTCTCCCAAATTTCCCCCCAATTTCAACCTTCTAACTATGCCAAATTTGATTTCATCAAATTCACTGATCAAATGAGTTTAATTGTTGAAATTGAAGTTACCTTGGAGTTCCTACACCTTCATACGATTCAATTGCACTTTGAATAGCAAGATTTGGTGTCAGAATCTATTCAAATGGAGCTTCGCTGGAAAACTATACTTAGAGAGAGAAAGCTTCAAAAGCTTACTGTCAGAGGCGCAACGGTCCGAGCTTTCAAATTGGGCACATAGCTCTCATCCTGAGGTTCATCCTAGGATCAAGAATTTCACCAATTGATGCTGAATTGAGTGAGAATTTTATCATCGAAGTTCTGTCGATTCTCTCTCTAGCACTCGTTGGAATTTACATAGGGGAGCCAAATTGGCTTACCTTTCAGCTCTAATTCAGCTGTAGGAGGGCCGTGGAGGTGTCGTGAGGGCTTGGTTTAGCTAGAGAAGGGCTCGAATTTACCGATTTTAACTCGACTGAAATAGGGCAGCTTCGGTCCGTCGGAGCTGCTTCAATGTTCGATCACGTCGGCGTTCGTTCGGCGACCCTCAGAGCAAATAGAGACTACAGGTGTGTAGCTGACTTCTTCCCGGTTTGAAAGAACTCGACCTCACCTTGTTTGGATAAAAAAAGTGCCCAAGTCGGAGCTATGGTTCGAGCTTCACCAAAAATTGGAGCAGTTGAGAGAGAATGGAGTTTTCAGGTGTGGAGAGGATGAATGGGGAGCGGCTCTTTATATAGGAAGCTCGGGGGCTCCTTGGCCATCCGATTGGCACCTTAATGGCAGTCATTCATTGCCTGAAACTCCCTGGTTGGAGACTTTTCAGCTTTGTCGACGCTGCACAATTTTTTGGCGAGTGAACAATGCTGTCATCTAAAGGAAGAAGATGACACTTTTCTGAACTGAACAGAACTAATTAAACTGGCCGGTTAGCCCCCAATTCGACCGAATTTATCAAATCTAAAAATTTTTGAATTCATCTTTTATCCAATGGTGGCCTCAAATCTTAAATTTGAATTTTTGAAGCCACCTAGAAAAATGAATTTATCATCCGGTTCAATAGTGGTTCAAATCGGTCCAAACCGATTCAATCCGATTCAGATCTAGTTCACCTAAACTAATTTGGTTTTCATCAATTCATCCTAAAGTCATTTTTCTTGACTTTTGTGACTTTTTAGGTCACTCGGGATCCATAAATTTCTTGGTTTTCCCTTTCTCTATCGGTTCCGGTTCATGAACCGGCTCGGTTCATAAACTAGTTAAATCAAGTTGGATTCGGTTCATCTGAACTGGTATGATTTTTCTCTTCCAATTTGTCCTAAGGTTCTTTTCCAAGAATTTATGAACCCTTTGGGTCACTTAGGAGTTGTAAATCTCCCAAATTGCCCA
This sequence comes from Trapa incisa, assembly GCA_030064435.1. Lineage (NCBI taxonomy): Eukaryota > Viridiplantae > Streptophyta > Magnoliopsida > Myrtales > Lythraceae > Trapa > Trapa incisa. The sequence continues at coordinate 23,933,730 of CM057779.1, forward strand.
TTCTCTAATGATCGGGTTTGTGAACTGGTTCAGTTTTTCTCACTCGATTTGACCGGTTCCTTTCCTGATTGTCCTTAACTCAAAAGGCAGGGTTTATGCATAATCATTCATTTAGAATTTTTTACAGCTTATCAACATGTTTGTTTATGAGCTCCTACTCGTGCCAACTAGCATTGGGCCCACTGTACGAGATTTTCAAAATTGGGCATTTTTGCCCCCAAGTTCCAAAATCGAGTCCTTTGGCCTATCTGAGCTATTCAAGCTCTTGTCGAAAAGGCCTCCCAAATTTTTAAAAATTGGCACACAATCAAGGGAGACCACTTCTGACAAAATAACTTTTCAACTTATCCATCACTTCATCCGAGTGTGATGACATCTCCACTTACATTCGCTAAACGAGTTTTCCGTGTGTTTCTCATATCACCCCAACTAGGTGTGATGTTAAAATTCCACATAGCAGTGATCTTTAATTTCTGAGGTACTCATCATCCCAACTGGGTATGATCTGAAAAATCCCACTCACCTGATAAGTATAGTATATTCCTTTTAAAATGGCTGTTTGACTCCATGCGAGCTTATACTTGTTGGCGTTCCGATCCTTCGTGTTCCTACAAGTTTTTGGACATCATTGTTTACTAAATTTATCATAATTGCCTTCATACCTCACTTATGAATATATTGCCCAAACTTTTAATTATTTGCATTTTGGTCCCTAAAGTTCTTTTTCTTTAACTTTAGGTCCTTAATGCCAATTTTTCCCAAATTGAGCCCCAAAACTTCTAAAATTCAATTTGGGACCTCAATTTATTCAAAATCATAAAAAGGGGTTCAAGTTTCTCAAATTTCCAATTTGGTCCCCAACTTTTCAAAAATTACCATTTTTCCCTTACTTTACAAAAATGGCAATTTGTCCCCAATAATTCCAAAAATCAACCAGTTGGCCCTCATTTTTTTTGAAATTGCACTTTGGTCCCTCAAATTGTCAAAATCCCCAATTTCCCCCTTTTAAACTGGTCGAATTTGATTTCATCAAATTGACCAATCAATCGAGGTTAATTATTGAAATTGAGGTAAATTTGAGTTCCTACACATCCAAACGATTTAATTGAGCTTTGAATTGCAGGAATTGAAGCCGGAATGAGCTCAAATGGAGCGTCGCTTGAAAGCTGGACTTATATAGAGAAAGCTTCGAAAGCTTACCGTCGGGGGTGCAGCGGTCCAAGCTTTCGATCGGAGCAGGTAGCTCTCATCCTCAAGTTACTCCTAGGATCGAGAATCGCATTAGTTCATATCGAATTAATTGAGAATTCAATCAGTGAAGTTTTGCTAGTTCCCTCTCTAACACTGATTGAAAATTACAAAGTGGAGCCTAATTGGCCTACCTTTCCGCTCTAATTCAGTCGTATGAGGGCTGAGGAGTGTTGGGAGAGCTTGGTTTGGCTTGAGGAGGGCTCAATTTGTCCATCTTCAGCTCGACCAAAATAGGGCAGCTTCTGTCCGTTGGAGTTGCTTCACTATTTGATTACGTTGGCGCTTCTGCGGTGATCCTCAGATCGAATGGTGACCATCGTCGAGTTGATGACTTCTCCCCGAGTCTATGAAACCCGACCTCGCCTTCTTTGGCTAAAAAAACCCCCTATGCCAGTGCTCTAGTTCGAGCTTTGTTGGAAAACTAAGTAGCTAAGAGAGAGTGAAGTTTTAAGGTGTATGAAGGATGAATGGAGAGTGGCTCTTTATATATGGAGCTCGAGGACTCTGCGGCCGTCTGTTTGGCACCTTAATGACAGTCATTGATAAGCTGAAACATCCTGAATGGAAATGTTTCCTTTCCATTGGCGTTGTTTGATTTTTCGGTGAGTGAACAGTGCTATCATCTAAAGGAAGAGGACGATACTATTCCAAACCGGACTAGACTGGTTCGAACCGAGTTCAATGCTTAAATTGGTCAGTTTAGTCCCGATTTGAGAGAGTTTTTCAAAATTAAATATTTTAAATTTATCTAAAGTCATTCTCTATCTAATGGTGACTTCAATTCTCCAATTTGAATATTTTAAGCTACCAAGAAAAATGAATTTAGCATCTGGTTCAATGATGGTTCAAACGGTTCACCTGGACCGGTCTGGTTTTCTCTACCAAATTGTCCTAAAGTCCCTTTCCAAGGTTTTTATGACTCTTTAAGTCATTCAGAAGTTGTAAATTACCCAATTTTCCCATTTTCTAGTGGTTGGGGTTCGTGAACCGGTTTGGTTTTCTCACTTGGGTTGAGCAGTTCTTTCTCGGTTTTCCTTAACTCCAAAGGATGGGGTTTACAACTCTCCCCTCCTTTTAGGAGTTTTGTCCCCAAAAGGTATTTAACATCCTTTGCATTGGAAATAATTTCCCTTGATATCAACTTGTTGTCTATTGACATATAATCATTTCAGTTGTTTCCACTTAGCCCATTTATAACACACACTTAAAAATTTTCTTTTCCTTACTCATTCCAAGGAGCTTACTTAACTAAACATACCTTACTTGAAAGTTTAAGGTTATATCCTTAAATTCACATCCTTTTTTCCTTAGTAAGGATTTCAGGATTAGGAGTTCCAAGATACTCACCCATTCCAGTGTGTAGTCATTTCCTTTGTCATTAAATCCCTTAGCTTGAGGTCCTCTCGAGCACCACCTACTCACTTCATAGATTTCGGTATTAACTTCTTTTATTTACTTTGGACCCTTCATATGTCCTTCCTTCGTTTCAGTGGCATCCTTCCCTCAAAGACTTTCTTTTCTTTTAGTCAACTCTTATTCTCTCGTGATCACTTCAAGATTCTTATAAAAGTTAATCTCCTTCGATCTTAAGTGTCGATTGCTTATTTGTGATAGCTTCTTCATTCAGGTTTTGCTCTCTACCATGTCCCTTATAGTAGAGACATTCACCTTAGGAACTACATACTCAACCTTCTTATCATTTCTTTAAAGGTTTCATTCCTTCCTTTCTTCTTACACCTTTCTATATTAGGGAGTTTGTCCATTTGAATCCTTCTCTAACTGAATTTTCGGTCTCTTCCTTTATTCTTTACCTGAGATACTCCAATTATCGATCTCATTCCATGTACTCCATACTATGTCTAGTCGTCCTCTCTTTAGGCTCTATCAATTTGAGCATTGATCACTACCGGTCCTAACGTCAGTGATCCCTTACTTAATTTCCTTCCTAACTGAGGGGTTAACTGCACCCAATGGAAGGAGGGAAGCACCCATGAGAGTCCTAGCCAGGGTCTACAACCTGACCTAGGAGGAAGCCCTAAAGGACCCAAGCATGGTGGCTGGATTCGTACAAGTGTTCGGAAAGGAAAGATACACCATCTTTGACTTAGGGGTGGAACAATCTTTCATCAAGGAAGCCCTAGTCCCATAACTCATTAAAGAGCCCTCCCCTCTCATGCCACCCCTCCACATCCTCACCCCTTAGGAGAAACACTAGAGCACGAGTACAGTAAGGCCTATGAAGTGCATATAGGAGGGACCACCCTAGAAGCAAACCTAATTCCCCTTCCACTATGAGAAGTGGAGGTCATCTTGGGAATGGACTGGCTAAGTACGCATCGAGCCTAGGTGGATTGTGGTAGTAAGTGGATAACCTTCTAGGCTTTTGGGAAGGCGGAGGCTGTGTTTGAAGGGGACAAGGGAAGAGCAGGGATACACCTGGTGTCCTGCATAGAAGCGCAGGACTTACTACAAAAAGGATGTAAGGTATTCCTTGCACAAATCACTTGCAAGGACTTACTGGAGAAGGGACTAGAAGAAATTCCGATAGTCAACCATAACCCATAAGTTTTCCCAAAAGAACTACTTGGGCTACCCCAACTAGAGTTTGTAATTGAGGTGGTGATAGGAACCCACCCCATATCTCAAGCACCATAACATATGGCACCTACAGAACTCAAGGAGTTGAAGGACCAGTTGAACAAACTCCTAGAGAAAGGGTTTATACACCCAAGCCAATCCTCATGGGGTGCACTGGTATTGTTCGTCAAGAAGAAAGACGAAAGCATGCGACTCTACATCAACTACCGGAAATTGAACCAGGTAACAATCAAGAATAAGTACCCTCTCCCTAGGATAGATGACTTATTTGATCAACTAAGAGGGGCAACCTAATACTCCAAAATTGATCTACGATCAGAATATCATCAACTAAAAATTCGGGCAGAGGATATATAGAAAACGGCCTTCCGATCATGATACAGGCGTTTAGGGTAATGCCCTTTGGACTGGCAAATGCACCTGCGGCCTTCATGGAACTGATGAACCAGGTGTTCCAGCCATACTTGGACAAGTTCATAATTGTGTTTATAGACAATATCCTCATATACTCCCGAATTGAAGAGGAGCACTAGGCACACCTGGAGATAACCCTAAGTACCCTGCGAGAAAACCAGTGGTACACCAAGTTCTCTAAGTGTGAGTTCTGGCTTCAAGAAGTGGGTTTCCTAGAACATATATTGTCCAAAGATTGAGTAAAGGTGGATCTAGCCAAAATAGAGACCATCTCAAATTGGAAAGATCCCACCAACCCAACCGAGATCTATATCCTTAAACTCGCTGGATACTACCAGAAATTTGTGGAGGACTTCTCTAGGATAGCAGCTCCCTTAACTCGCCTCACGAGGAAGGGAGTGGACTACAAGTGGGACACCAAGTGCGAGGAGTCCTTCCAAGAGCTCAAGTCTTGATTAACAATGTCTCTAGTGCTGGCATTACCCGACAAGGATGCTGGGGAATACATGGTATATAACGATGCATCCGGACAAGGGTTAGGATGTGTCCTAATGCAACAAGGGAAAGTTATTACCTATGCATCACGATAGTTAAAGCCGCACGAGAAAAATTACCCCACCCAAGACCTCGAGCTGGTGGCAATAATGTTCTCCCTCAAGATATGGCGCCACTATTTATACGGAGTGAAGTGCCACATCTACACCAATCATAAAAGCCTGAAATACTTTCTAACCCAAAGGGAGCTCAACTTGTGATAGAGAAGGTGGCTAGAGCTAGTAAATGAATTCGACTTGACGATCGAGTATCACCTCGGTAAGGAAAACATGGTGGCAGACACACTCAGCTCCAAGTACCACACAAGAGTGGCCTTAGTAAGTACTAGCTACCTAACCTTATTAAGCCAACTGTGCAACTTAAGGGTGGACCTCCACGTGGATGAGGGCCAGGGTAACCTAGTGGCCAACTAGTAGTACGACCTAAGCTAGTGGACCAAATACGGACTCTACAAAAGGAAGACGAGAGCTCTATCCCCCATTGGGAATAGAACGAGGACAGCCAAACACAAGACATCACAGTTAGGAGCGATAGAGTGATGACCTTCAAAGGAAGGATGTGGCTCCCAAACAACAAGGAATTAAAAAGGAAGATACTGGAGGAAGCACATGACTCAATGTACGCCATGCATCCGAGTAGTACCAAGACGTACCTCACACTAAAACAGGAATACTGGTGGAAGGGAATGAAGAAAGACATCGCCGAGTACATGACCAGATGCATGTCATGTCAACAAATTAAGGTCAAACACCAGAAACCCTCCAAATTGCTGCAGCCTCTCCCAATTCCCGAGTGGAAATGGGAGCATATCACCATGGATTTCGTGACCAGGCTGCCAGGAACAAGAAGGGGTTGGGATACCATATGGGTTATCGTGGATCGACTGACCAAGTCTGCACATTTCTTACTCATCCAGGTAATAGACCCGATAGAAAATGTAAACCCTGTCCTTTGATAATAAGAAAAACCGGGAAAAGAATCGGTTATTTTCAAAGAGAAAATTGAGTTGGTTTATAAACCATAACTAATAGAGAAAGGGAAAACCGGGAAATTTATAAATCTCAAGTGACCTAAACAGTCACAAAAGTCATGAGAAAAGACTTTAGGATGAATTAGAAGAGAAAACCAAACCGGTTCAGGTAAACTGAACCTAAACCAGATTGAACCGGTTTAAACAACTATTGAATTACTTTCTAAATTCAATTTTCTAGGTGGCTTAGAAGATTCAAACTGGAGAATTGAAGCCACCATTGAATAGAAAATGAATTTAGAAATTTTTAATTTTGAAAAATTTGGTTGAATCGGGTATGAACCAGTAAGTTTAAGCATTGAACTTGGTTCGAACCGGTCCGGTCCGGTTCGAAACAGTGTCATCTTCTTCCTTCAGATGACAACACTGTTCACTCGTCGTAAAATTGAGCAGCGCAGGCGAAGATGAAAAGTCCTCATTGAAGGAGTTTCAGGCAATGAATGATCGCCATAAAGGCGCCATTCTGATGACGAAGGAGTCCCCGAGCTTCATATATAAAGAACTCCTCCTCATTCATCCTGCTCACACCTAAAAACTCCTCTCTCTCCCTACTACTCCATTTTCTGGTGAAGCTCGAACCAGAGCTCTGACTTGGGCATTTTTTTTAGCTAAATAAGGCGAGATCTGGTTCCTTAGATTCAAGGAGAAGTCAGCTACCCGACGGTAGTCTCCATTTACTCTGAGGATCACCAGAGAAGCGCCGGCGTGATAGAGCAATGAAGTAGCTTTAGGGGACCGAAGCTACCCTGTTTTGGTTGAGCTAAAAATGACCAATTTGAACCCTTCTCAGGCCAAATCAAGCTCTCCCAACACTTCCACAGCTCCCATACGACTGAATTAGAGCTGAAAAGTAAGCCAATTTAGCTCCCCTCTATAATTTTTGATCTGTGTTAGAAAGAGAACCGATAAAATATTACTAATTAAATTCTCCCTCAATTTCACATGAATTGATAAAATTCTTGATCCTAGGAGGAACCTCGGGACGAGAGCTACTTGGTCCCATTGAAAGATCGGACCGCCACACCCCCGACGGTAAGCTTTCGAAGCTTTCTCTCTCTAAGTCTCGTTTTTCAATGAAGCTTTGTTTGAGCTCAATTCGGATCCAAATGATGCCATTCAAAGCTCCATTGAATCGTGTGGAAGTGTATGAACTCAATTTTACCTTTAATTTCAACAATTAAACCCAATTGAATGGTCAATTTGAAAGGGGGAAATTGGGGGAAAATTTTGGGGAAATTTGGAAATTTCGTAAAATTGAGGGACCAAAGTGCAATTTCCCAAAATTGAGTGCCAATTGGCCATGAAAAAGATGTTGGAGGACCAATTAGTTGAGTTTTGGAATTATTGGGGTCAAATTGACATTTTTGTAAAGTAGGGGCAAAATGGTAATTTTTGAAAAGTTAGGGACCAAATTGGAAATTTGGGAAACTTGAACCCCTTTTGTGATTTTGAATAAATTGAGGTCCCAAAGTGAATTTTAGAAGTGTCGGGACTCAATTTGGGGAAAAACAATTAGCATTAGGGACCTAAAGTTAAGGAAAAAGAACATTAGGGACCTAAATGCAAATAACTAAAAAGCTTGGTCATTTTGTTCATACATGAGTAATTTAAGGCTATTATGCCAAATGTTAATAAATAAGGATGTTCAAATCGTATAGGAGCACGAAGGACCGAAAACACCAGCAAAGATATGCTCGCGTGGAGGCAAAAAGTCGATTAAGAGGAATACACTACACTTATCGAGTGAGTGAGATTTTTCACATAATACCAGGAAAGGTACAGACATAAAGGATGCCTTACTCCTCACAATTTAAATAAGGAAAAAACCCTTTATAAACTAGAAGAGTGGTGGGTTGCTCACGGGGATCCGACCAAACCGGGTCAGGGCGTGATAACTTGAGTGGTATCAGAGCCTGTTTCCTCGAATACATTATCAAGAATAGAGAACATAGTAACTGATAGGGATAATTTTAAAATTTTCAGATGGCTCCCATGAAAGGAACCAAGAGAACTAGAGTCGTAGTCTCTGACACTGCCCATCCACCCCTCCCTGTGGAAACTCCCCGAGGAGCCTAAATAACCCCACCTGGATTTAGCTCAAAACACTAGAGGTTGTATGAGAAGTTCACCCGTGTATTTGGGCAACCTAACCTCGTCCCTAAGGTAGGCACCAACTCTCGGGCTGAACCAGAGGAAGTACAATCCCATCCTCCTCCTGTTAGCCATCCCCCTCTAGTTGACATTCCCAAAAGTCTCAAGACTCTCTGTCAACTCGGGTGTAAGCCTTTCCTCGGAGAGAAAGATGCTGGTGCTACCATGGATTGGCTAGCTAATGTCAAGAACTTGATGAGGATAGTTAGGATATCACCAGAGGACATGGTGATCTTGACAGAATTTTTCCTGGAGGGGAGTTCCAAAAGATGTTCGAAGCATGCATACCTCCACACCCACCTCAAAGCAATTCAAGGAGAGGTACGCGAAGGTGTACCTGGCTCCTCATTTAATTAATGAGAAGAAGCATGATTTCCTCTGACTTCGGCAAGGGCTTAACTTGATATCGGAGTATGAGACCAAATTCAATGAGTTAAGACCCTTTGCTCCTGACTGGGTTGGACCGGCGGACATATGCTAGCTGTTCATGGACGACCTCAATATGGATATACGAGACCGTATGGGAGTACTAGGACGCCCCATGAACCTAGCGACAGTGATCAGTATGGCTCATGAATGTGAGCGACTGGTGCAAACCCGACGCCGTCGGATGGAGCAGATGACCCAGAAGGAGAACAAGGACTAAAACTATCAGGGAGGATGGAAGGATCATAATGGTCTAAGATGGGGAAATAGAGTGGCATTTCAAAAGAGAAAGGATATGCCACCACCTCCCAAGAGAGTAATCCCCACCTTGGCATAAGGAAACCCTCATTGTGCTAGGTGTTAGATGCACAATGAGGGAGCAAGCTTGTCATGTTATGCATGCGGACAAGTGGGGCACTTTGCAAAGGAATGCCCCACTCTTAGAGAGAACAAGCAAAGGAATACACTTGGACCACCAAAAGGGAACATCAGGAATCTCAAGCCAAACGCTACAGCTAGAATACTGACTAGTGTATACAACCTCTCACAGGAAGACGCTAGGAAAGACCCTAGTATTGCAGCAGGTACATCCCAAGACCCTCCCAATTAGATTAAGAAATAATCTATAATTGAAATATTACTCAATAAAAGAAAGATTTTCTCTAAAAGTATATGTTTCCCCAACCAGGGTACGTACAATTGTGGGAATGAAAGGTCTATGCCCTCTTCAACTCAAGAGCTAAGAGATCCTTCATCAAAGAGGACCTAATCCCAAGTTTACCCCTAGAACTCACCTGTCTTGGACAAAGTCTCAACATTCACACACCCTTAGGAGAAGGGTTAAATAGGAACAAATAACTTAAGGGATGTGAAATAAAGATTGGAGGAATCAAGCTCGAAGCAGATTTGATTCTATTACCTCTAAGGGAGGTAGAAGTGATCTTTGGGGTGGATTGGTTAAGTAACCATCGGACTAGGATGGATTGTGGAAAGAAGATGGTAACCTTCCTCACTCCCAAGGAAAATGGACTAAAATTCCAAGGAGACCGAAAGAAGGGTGAAGTACAGATGGTGTCGCATATAAAGGCCCAAAAGATGATACAGAAAGGTTGTCCAGCTTATCTCGCCATGGTCATCAATGAAAGGACTGAAGAGAAGGGTTCCAAAGACATTGGGACAATTTGGGAGAGAAAACTAGACTAGTTCAGGTGAACCGGATTTGAACCGAAGTGAACCGGATTTGAACCAATGTGAACCGGTTTGAATCATTATTGAAGCAGATGCTAAATTCAATTTTCTAGGTGGTTTAAAATATTCAAATTAGAGAATTGAAGCCACCATTAGATAGAGAATAAATTTATATGAATTTAGAAATTTTTAATTTTGAAAAACTCTGTCAAATCGGGCCTGAACCGGTCGGTTTAAGCATTGAACTCGGTTTGGACTGGTACGGTCCGATTCGGAACAATATCATCTTCTTCCTTCATATGACAACACTGTTCACTCGTCGAAAAATTGAATAGCTCTAGCGAAAAGGAAACATTTCCATTCATATCATTTTAGGCCATCAATGAGTGTCATTAATGTACCAAACGGTCGGTCGGAGAGTCCCCAAGCTCCTTATATAAAGAACCCCTCTCCATTTATCCTCAACACACCTAAAAACTTCACTCTCTCTCAACTACTCAGTTTTCCGATGAAGCTCGAACTAGACCTCCGACATAGGGTTTTTTTTAGCCAAAGAAGGCAAGGTCAGATTCCTTAGACTCAGGGAGAATCAGCTACCCAACGGTGGTCACCATTCGATCCCAGGATGGTAGGAGAAGCGCTAACGTAATGAAACAATGAAGCAGCTCTGGAGGACCAAAGCTGCCTTGTTTCGGCTGAGCTGAAGACGACCAAATTGAGCCCTACTCAGGCCAAACCAAGCTCTCCCAACACTCCCTAGCCCTCATACAACCGAATTAGTGTGGAAAGTTAAGCTAATTTGGCTCCCCTCTGTAATTTTTTATCAGTGTTAGAGAGAGAACCGACGAAATTTGACTGATTGAATTCTCCCTCAATTCAATATGAATTGATGCAATTCTTGATCCTAGGAGCAACCTCAGGACGAGAGCTACCTGCCCCAATTGAAAGCTCGGACTGCTGCACCTTCAACGGTAAGATTTCAAAGCTTTCTCTCTCTAACTCCAATTTTTCGACGAAGCTCCGTTTGAGCTCATTCTGACGTCAATTCATGCGATTCAAAGCTCAATTGAATCATATAAATGTGTAGGAACTCAATTTTACCTTTAATTTCAATAATTAAAACCAAATTCAGCCAGTTTAAAAGGGGAAAATTTTGGGGGAAATTGAGGATTTCAAAAAATTGAGGGACGAAAATGCCCGATTTTGAAAATATCGTACTGTCATGCCTAGACCTGGTTTGGTCAGATCCCCGTGATCAACCATCCACTCTTCCGATTTACTAAGGGGTTGTCCCTTGTTTATAAACCGTGAAGAGTAAGGCGTCTTTTAAACCTGCACCTTTCCTGGAATAATATAAATTAAAATTGTATAAAATTTTAAACTGACAATACTTGTATTACAGGCGTATTACCTGGTGGTCTTTAGGGTAGGCTTTCTAGGTTTACCTGAAAGGAATATAAGGAAGGGGGTGAGTACAACAACTCAAATAATGGGTTTTCAAAATTTAATTTTTTAGGAAAAATGTTTGTTTTGGAGTGTGCCAAACTCCTTATTTTAAAAACCTTTCATTTGAAATTTTGATTTTTATCACCATTTCTTATTAACCACGGTGTGTCATCACCCAACACACATCCTTAATCATGAAGGTCAAACACACAATTGTAGGCCAGTACATCCAAAATTACCATTTTCCCGTACTTTACAAAAATGGTAAGTTTTGCCCTAAAAATTCTAAAATTACCCAATTAATCCTCCAACATCCTTATCATGCACAATTGGTCCTCAATTTTATAAAATTGCACTTTGGTCCCTTTAATTTTTGAAATCTCCAATTTCCTCCTAATTTTTCTCCTAATTTCAACTTCCTAGCTCAGTCGAATTTTATTACATCAATTGATTTCGAATTGAGTGAGAATTTCATCATCAAAGTTTTGTCGATTCTCTCTCTAGCACCGGTTAGAAATTACAAACGGGAGTCGAATTATCTTACCTTTCAGCTCTAATTTAGCTGCAGGAGGGTTGTGGAGGTGTTGAGAGAGCTCGGTTTGGCCTGAGGAGGGCTCGAATTGGCCGATTTCAGCTCGGCCAAAAAAGGGCAACTTTGGTCCGCCGGAGCTACTTCAATATTCTATCAAGTCGGTGTTTCTTTGAAGATTCTCAAAGCAAATGGAGACTTCATGCATGTAGCTGACTTCTCCCCGGTTCTAAAGAACCTGACCTCGCCTTGTTTGGCTCAGAAAAATGCCCAAGTCGGGTCTCTGGTTCGAGCTTCACAGGAAATTAGAGCAGTTGAGAGAGAATGGAGTTTTCAGGTGTGGAGAGGATGAATGAGAAGGGGCTCTTTATATATGAAGCTCGAGGACTTCCTAGCCATCTTATTAGTGCCTTCATGGCGATCATTCATTGCCTGAAACTCCCTGGTCAGAGGCTTTTCAGCTTCTCTAGCACTGCACGATTTTCCGGTGAGTGAACAGTGCTGTCATCTGAAGGAAGGAGTCGGTCCTAACTTTAGTACATATGTTGCACCTCTTACTAATGTTATAAAGAAGAATGTAGCATTTAATTAGGGAGTTGAGCAATAAAACGCATTCTTATTGATAAAGAATAAACTAACAAGTGCCCCATTGCTTGCCTTACCTAATTTTTCTAAAACGTTTGAAATTGAGTGTGATGCATCGGGGGTAGGTATTGGAGGTGTATTGATGCAAGAGGGAAGGCCAATTGCATATTTCAGTGAAAAATTGAGTGGAGCAACCCTTAATTATCCTACCTACGATAAGGAGATGTATGCCTTAGTTCAAACAATACAAACACGGCAACATTATCTATGGCCGAAAGAGTTTGTGATTCACACTGATCATGAATCTCTTAAGCACCTCAAGGTGCAACACAAGTTGAACAAGCATCACGCTAGGTGGGTGGAGTTCATTGAGACATTCCCATATGTGATCAAGTATAAACAAGGTAAGGAAAATATAGTTGCTGATGTGCTTTCCCAAAGATACGCCATGCTTGCAATCCTTGATTCTAAATTGCTTGGGTTTGATTATATTAAGGAATTGTATGCAAAAGACCCTGATTTTTGTGATGTGATTAAAACTTGTACAAATGGTGGGTTTGGAAAATTTTATTTGCAAAATGGGTTCATTTTTTGAGAAAATAAATTGTGTATCCCTCAATCCTCTTTGCGTGAGTTACTTGTTAGGGAAGCACATGCTGGAGGACTTATGGGACATTTTGGGGTAGCTAAGACTATGGCAAAATTGCATGAACATTTTTTTTGGCCTCACATGAAAAAGGATGTTGAGAAAATATGTTCTCGATGCATTACATGTAAGGAGTCTAAATCTAGGTAGCAACCTAATGGTTTGTATACAACTCTTCCAATTCCTAGTGCACCTTGGATTGATATATCAATGGATTTCATTTTAGGATTACCAAGGAATAAGAAAGGGAGTGATTTTGTGTTTGTGGTTGTTGACAGGTTTTCCAAGATGGACACTTTATTCCTTATCATAAAACTGATGATGCCTCGTATGTTGCCAATTTATTCTTTAGAGAAGTTGTTAGATTGTATGGTATGCCTAAAACTATTGTTTCTGATCCTAATTCTAAATTCTTGAAGTACTTCTAGAAAACTTTATGGGGTAAATTGGGAACAAAACTTTTATTTTTAACAGTTTGTCACCCGCAAACTGATGGTCAAACAGAAGTAGTTCATAGAATATTAGGTACTTTATTACATTCTATCATAAAAAAGAACTTGAAATCATGGGAAGATTGTTTGCCACATGTTGAGTTTGCTTATAATCGTTCTGTTCATTCTACTATTAAGTTTTCACCATTTAAGAGTATATAGAGTTTTAATCCATTGACCCCTCTAGATTTAACTCCACTTCCAGTTGGTGAGTTAGTAAATTTTGATGGAAAGAAAAAGGTAGAGTTCATGGGACAAATGCATGAGAAGGCAAAGATGCACATTGAAAGGCAGACTAAAGCATACGAAAATCAAGCAAATAAGGCTCATAAAAATATAACATTTGAACCCGAAGATTGGGTTTGGCTTCATCCGAGGAAGGAATGATTTCCAAAACAAAGGCGGTCAAAGTTTATTCCAAGAGGAGATGGACCATTTCGAGTGTTGGAGCGCATCAACAATAATGCTTATAAGTTGGAGTTACCATATGAGTATGGTGTTAGCGCAAGTTTCAATGTCACTAATTCAATACCCTTTGATGTAGGTGACGAGAACACCGAAGATTTGAGGACAAATCATTTTCAAGAGAGGGAGAATGATGTGAGTCCAACTAAGGGTGCTGCCAATTTGCAAGGTCCAATCACAAGGTCAAGGGCCAAATGAATTAAAGAAGAAATGCAAGGGCTGATTGGAGCGATTACAAGAGGTCAAGCTGGTAGCACAATTGAAGAGTATAATGAGAGCATTAAAGAAGGCAATAATTCAAATGGGAGATTTATTAAATTAGGAAACAATATCTTTTTTTAGATATGTTTAAGAAATATATTAACAATATTCTCTATATGGTTGGCATGTCAACCACAATATTTTATTTCCTTATTTAGATTCTCAAGTGCCTATAAAAGGCTAACTTTAAAGCATTGTCAAGATAGATCTTTGATTTCAATTTTATTATGAGATTTATGTCTTCTTTCTCTTTTGAGAGAACTTTTGAACTTATCAGGTTTTTACTTGTGGCGTTCAAGCAATCGGACTTATCACCAGGATTTTCTAGGAGCTCTTCTTAGAGGAGTTTGGTGTGGCGTCTACTTCTATCCATACCTTATTTTTCAATCGAACAAGGTATATTCCATTCTTTTTACTTACATCATGAAAGTCATGGGGTCTATTCCATATTTGGTGTAGGGTGCCGTTAGTATATTGGCGGGGTTCACATCACTTCTGGCGTGTAGCTGACTTCTCTCCGGTTCTGAAGAACCTGACCTCGCCTTGTTTGGCTCAAAAAAATGTCCAAGTCGGATCTCTGGTTCGAGCTTCGCGGGAAATTAGAGCAGTTGAGAGATAATAGAGTTTTCAGGTGTGGAGAGGATGAATGAGGAGGGGCTTTAAAAATGTCCAATGTCGTTTGATTAGTGCCTTAATGGCGGTCATTCATTGCCTGAAACTCCCTGGTTAGAGGCTTTTTAGCTTCTTCGGCGCTGCACGATGTTCCGGTGAGCGAACAGTGCTGTCATTTGAAGGAAGAAGACGAAACTGTTCCAAACCGGACCGGACCGGTCCGAACCGGGTTTAAAGCTTAAACCAACTACAATTCGATCGAATTTTTCAAATCTAAAAATTTCTAAATTCATTTCTATTCAATGGTGGCCTCAAATCTCAAATTTGAATTTTTTAAGCCACCTAGAAAAATGAATTTAGAATCCGGTTCAATAGTGGTTCAAACCGGTTCAATTTGGTTAAGATCCGGTTCACTTGAACCGGTTTGGTTTATATCTCCAATTCATTCTTAAGTCCATTTTCATGACTTTTTGGACTCCTTAGGTCACTCGGGGTCCATAAATTTCCTAATTTCTTGTCTCTCTTTGGGTTCGGATTCATAAACCGACTCGATTCATAAACCGGTTCAATTTGGTTCGGATTCGATTCACCCGAACCGGTCTGGTTTTCTCTCCCAATTTGTCTTAAGGTTCTTTTCCAAGGTTTATGAACTCTTTTTGGGTCACTCGAGAGTTGTAAATTCCCTAATTTGCCTGTTCCCCTAGGATCGAGTTTGTGAACCAGATTGGTGTTTCTCACTAGGTTTGACCGGTTCTTTTCTCAATTTTCCTTAATTAAAAAGGGTGGGGTTTACATGTACAATGTGCCCAAGGTTAGTTGAAATGAGCATTCGATCCAAGGATTGTCGGAGAAGCGCCAGCGTAATCAAACAGTGAAGCAGCTCCGGCGAACCAAAGCTGCCCTCTTTCGATCGAGCTGAAGATAGCCAAATTGAGCACTCCTCAGGCTAAACCAATCTCTCCCAACATCCCCTCAGCCCTCATACGATCGAATTAGAGCCAAAAGTTAAGCCAATTTGGCTTCCCTCTGTAATTTTCGATCAGTGTTAGAGAGAGAACTAGCGAAATTTCACTAACCAAATTCTCCCTCAATTCAATATGAATTGATGTGATTCTTGATCCTAGGAGTAACATGAGGATGACAGCTACCTACCCCGATCGAAAGCTTAAATCACCGCACCCCAGACGGTATGCTTTCGAAGCGTTCTCTCTCTAAGTCAAGTTTTCCGATGAAGCTCAATTTGAGCTCATTCCGATGTCAATTCATGTGATCCAAAGCTCAATTGAATCGTATGGATGTGTACAAACTTAATTTTACCTTCAATTTCAACAATTAACCTCGATTGATCGATCAATATGATGAAATCAAATTCGCCTAGTTTAAATGGGGGAATTGGGATTCCAAAAAATTGGGGGACCAAAGTGCAATTTCCTAAAGTTGAGGGCCAATTAGCCATGAAAACGATGTTGGAGGACCAATTGGTTGATTTTTGGTATTATTAGGGTCAAATTACCATTTTTATAAAGTAGGGGCAAATGGTAATTTTTGAAAAATTGGGGACCAAATTGGAAATTTGAGAAACTTCAACCCATTTTTGTGATTTTGAAGAAATTGAGGTCCTAAAGTGAATTTTAGAAGTTTCGAGGCTCAATTTGGGAAAAATTGGCATTAGGGACCTAAAGTTAAAGAAAAACAACTTTAGGGACCTAAATGCTAATAATTTAAAGTTTGGGCATTTTGTTCATAAGTGAGGTAAGAAGGCCAGTATGACAAATGTTAATAAACGAGGATGTCCAAAAATGTGTAGGAACATGAGGGACTGAAATGCTAGTAAGTATAAGCTCGCGTGGAGGCAAAAAGCCAATTTAAGAGGAATACACTGCACTTATCGGGTGAGTGGGATTTTTCATATCATACCTGGTTGGGATGATGAGTACATCAGAAAGGAAAAACTACTACTAATTGGAAATTTTAACATCACACTAGGTTGGGGTGATGTGAGAAACACGTAGGAAAACTACTTATCGGTTGCAAGTAGATCATATCCAGTTGGTATGAGGAACTTCTTGGAAGGAAGTGAAAAACCTGTTTACCGGTTGTAAGCAAAAATATCATCACACCCGGTTAGTGAGATAGACGAGAAAAAAGTTATTTTGCCAGAAGTGTTCTCCCCTGATTGTGTGCCACTAGTTAAAAATTTTGGAAGACCTTCTTGACAAGAGCTCGAATAGCTCAAATAGGCGAGAGGCCTCAGTTTTGGAACTTGGGGGGCTAAAATGCCTAGTTTTGAAAATCTCGTATAGTGGGCCCAAGGCCAGTTGGCACAAGGAGGAGCTCGTAAACAAACATGATGATAAGCCATGAAAATTATAAATGAATGAGTTATATGATTTGGCCATGGTACCAAGATAGGACCAACATACTCGATGGACTAGCAGCAGTGCGACAAGACCAGGTCGAGACAAATAGCTGCATGTCTAGTTGAGGGTCGGGGCTGTTGGACTAGTGGCACCAAATATTAATGACTTATATGGAAAACTTTGTTATGCATGCACTGAGGTTTGGGATCATCAAGACACCCAAGAGGCGTAGTGATGCATCATATGGGCTATTGGACAACATGGTAGAGATAAGGGCAATTTGTTGTGCCAGCAGTCAAGAAAGCTCGACGTAGCTTCATGCGCATGAGATCGGGGTGAGGTCTCTGTCCTCATATGGACACGAAGTTACTTTTTGGCTTTAAGGGTCCAATGTCGCGAACATCCACTCATTCCCAGGGTAGAAGTGGATGGGCTTCTATCTTGGTGGTCGGTAAAGTCGCTCTGATGCCACAAGTGGGTGCAGTGGACGAGCTGTCCTGCGAATGTGTGATCCCTTCATGATGAAGGGCGTGTGTTGATTGTTAAACACAATGATTGTGGATAGTGATGAATTATGGTTTTTGAAAATTGAGAATTTGAGTAAGAAACAATCTTAAAGGAAATAAGGAACCTCGCACACTCCAATTCAAAACTATTTTATTTAAACTTTTTTTCAAATACCTATTCACTAAGTTGTAGAAACTCACCCATTTTTTTATCCCTTTTCAGGAGAAGAGAAATGATTAGGGATAACACCAGGATTTACCCTCTGTTAGGTATGCTTAATTTCTTTTTAAGCTTGCATTTTTATTGATATATGTTATTACAGGGAAATAGTAGAAATTTTTCTTGGCTCCTCATGATTAAAGAATGGGGGAAACCCTTCTTGAACCAAGGGAGCGGTGGGTTGATCATGGGGATCTGAGAAAACTGGGTCGGGGTGTGACAACTTGAGTGATATCAGAGTTAAGTTCCCTTTAAACATTATCAATATTATGCCTTAACACTAATAAAACTTTAACTACCGTGTAGGAAGGAGAATCCCTAGAAATTTTGCCATGAAATCCAATCCTCCACATCTAACCCTAAAATAGACGCCTACCCCCACAGAGGCAGCTATTCAACTGTTCCTGAAGGGCGAGAATACAGTGCCCAAAGATATGGTGGAGGATTATCGAAAACTCGTGGGAGCCTTACTAGAACCAGAGAGCATTACATACCCTCCTCCCAGGTAAGAGGAAACTATTCCTTCCTCCAAGAGCCCAACCCCTCCTCTAGCCCCACAACAATTGGAGAGAAATCCCACTAAGAACGAGGCTTGGGACAACAACTAGGATGCGTATGCCACCTTCATGAAAGTCCATCAAGTACCCCTACCTACTCAATCCAGCTTCAATCCCTCTCAATGGATGAAGTGGACATATGAGTGTGAGGCTGAAGTATTGTGGCAGAAAGGACAAAAGGCCATACATGAAGTTCGTTTCATAAGGGAATATGGATGGATTCCAACTAGTACCTTAGAGCCATTTGATCATGAATCCCACAATCGTTCTAAGGCCAACTCCCGGCCTATGACCCCAAGGGACTAGGGTGTGGAAAATCTTTGTAATAAGCCAAGTATGGTAAGAAACTATTTCTTGAATCTATGAAAGACTAAATTTCCTGATAAATTTTTTTTTTGGGACTCTTTGATGAATGCAAAGCAATAAGAGTATGCTAATAAGGATCAGAGTAATGAGTAGAAATCACCTAAGGAAGGAAAAACAAATGAGTCAATACTTATTAACCCAAACCTTTGATGTAAGATTACCCTCCAGAGAAGGTACAATAAGACTTGGCAAAGAAGAGACTACTAGAGTTCACCCAAGGAGGACAAATCCTAACTTAGGAAAGGATGGAGAAGTCTGAACCAAGAGAAGTGAGCGTTAGAGAGCATGGGACTAGTGAAAGTCTAAGGAGTTAAGGAAAGACTCTATGGATAAAAGTAAGGAAACAAGAAGGATTAGATTATCCCAAGGAAAATCAGTGGAATGGAAGCTGACTAGTAAGAAAGAAATGGGAACCCTGAAGAGAAAGAAATGGGACCCTGAAGATGTTAAGTCAATGGAGATAAGACAAGGAGAAAGGAGAACGAAGAAAGGAAAGAAGTACGATAGAAAGAAAACCCCAAGAATAATACCAGTACTTGGAAAGGTTAGGACACAATTCTTAGGAACTCAATAACAATAAGGGGACTTTTTGGAAGCTAGGATATGGAACAAAAAGGGAGAAATCCAGAGTGAATAACCATACAAAGGTCATAAGTATAAGAAGGGAATAAAAGAGGAACTTTCAAGGAGCAGTAGGGAGAAACACGTGAAAATCCTAGAACAGAAGACCCTAGAAGAAGGATATGGATAGGAAGTGGAACCGGGGAAGAAGGAAGTCCCAAACTCAGGTAACCAACAAACGAACTATACTAAAACAAAAGCCGGAATAAGGACCTTATTAAAATTACATAGGTGACTAAGGATATATCTAGATGGCCAGGTGTGATCTTCTTTCAAAAGAGTAGAGAAAATAAATAAGGATTTTAGATCAACCCAGATGAAGGAAATAAATTCATAACAACAAGATAATCAGGGTGAATAAATGACCCCCGAAGATGGAATGGGAAGTAGTGAAGACTACGCCTTAAAGAGGGAAATGAGATGGATATTAAGGACAATACGACTCAAGAGACAACAGCCTCAAGATAATATGACAAGGAGAACGATAAGATTAAAGTAATGAACTGACCCTCGGGAGGATTATAAATTTAAACTCCGGTAAAGAAAGGAGTGAAGGAAAGGCCAAACATGTGGTGATTAAAGATGAAGGCAAAATCTTTAAAGAGATCAACGACCAAGACCGGATTAATGACCAAACTCAAGATAGGAAAAAATTAAGTAAGCCTCTCACAGGATGAATGTGAGATCTTAAAATAATGAAGATGTGAATCCCATCTATACGAAATAGATGGATACATGAAAGAAAGGAGAATCAAGATGAGTTGTGTAAGTTCTCATGAGTAATGCAAGCAGGAAAGGATGGCATCAGGGACTACCCTTTAAGGTTAGATATTTTAAATGGAAAAAACGAGAGGAGAACCCAAGAGAAAAAGTATAAACTGCCAAGGAAGGAAACCTTGGGAGGACAAAAGTGTCCCAATTAAAAGGTAATTGGATCAACAGAGATGGAGATTAGATAAATTCGTCCAAGATATGTTGGTCGAGATGGAAAGATTAAGTACAAAGGAAAGGTACTTAGGTGGACCCAAGGAGCAAGTCATGTACAAGTAATGTGTAAGTAGGAAAACACATCAAAGGAGGTTGTGCGAGTAAGGAGGGGGTGCATTGCCCATAAAAGTGGAAATAGAGGAAAACACATCTAAGCACCCTCTAGTTTCCAAGCGGTGCGGTGGAGCATTTCGCGGAGCATTGTCCCGTGTACTAGGGAAATTTTGAAGGAAGTGCCCACATTGTCCACATTCGTCGCAGGTTATGTAGGCCCCTTCATGGTTCCTTTGGCACTAGGGACAGTAGGGGCTTCTACGTGCAAGGTGCGGTTTCCTCCCGATGACCATAATGACCCTCTTCCCTCCGTGGGAACCTTGGTCGGTTCCCCCATTGTGGTAGGGCTTGTTCTCTTAGGCCTCCTCTACTACTCTGCCCCCTGTCCTCCCTCCGCCCACCCATCTCCATCCAGCGACACCTCGTTTGGACCAGCCACTTGCATTCATGCGCCATGCCAACTATGGCAGCTAGGTTGGTGGGGCATCCCAAAATCCCCATTCAGTCTCTTATATCCATATTGAGACCATCAATGTACTTCTGGCAGAGATCGACTGGTCCTGCCAGGTCGGGGGCGAATGGTCTTACTGCCTCGATCTCAGTGCACAGGAAGCTTCCTCGAGCTTCATGACCTACTAAACGACAGAACTGCTCTTAAGTGCCCTGGGTCATCCAACAGTCCTTGGGCTTCATCACTAACTCATGCTAGGTGTCCTGATGGCCCGAACATTACAATGCATGCACAATTAATAGTCTTTTTAAATTATAGCCTTTATCTTTGGCCCTCCAGCGCAATAGTATGTTAGCTTGGCTTCAGCCCACGCGTACTAGCCTAACAAGTTCGATGACTTGGCTTTGGCAGAGTAGCGGTTCGGCCCAACTATCTCAACAAATCAAACTTGGCTCAATGGGTATCACACAAAGTTCCCATTGGTTAGATTTTTAGCATCATTCATCACATATTCATTATGGAAGGGTCCATGTATGTATCCATTAGCCTTGGGCCAACTAGCATCTCGTGGCTAAGCCCAAAATTAGCTCCCAAATATTTTAAGCAGGGTCAATCAGTCAAGGGAGTTTAATTCCAAGGAAATGCATTTAAAAGTTGAACTTTCATTCCAACTGTAATTGACATCATAGTGGTTCTAACTCACCCTGTAATCTTGGTAGGGTCGTCCCGGCGAAGTATGGCCTCACGGTATCTTTCCGGAAGTTAACGTTTGAGTGGTCTGCTCCTACATGGCACGAATATTCTCATTAAGTTATTGGACTAAGGAACCACATCTCTTTGAGAATTTGCATATAGGCCTCATATTTTTGCCTTAATTGCACTTTGGTCCCTAAGGTTTGTGCATTTACCTTTAAGTCCTTAATCATCCCTTTTTCTTTTGTTTAGTCCCTAGGTTTTCCAATTATCTTTTCTGTCTCCTTATTTTTATCAAATTTGTCCATGGGCCCCTCAATTTTCTAAAATTGTCATTTAGCCACAAATTCTCCCAAAATTGCAATTTGACCTATAATTGGGAGGCAATTTCATGGAAAGATAGTTAATTTTATCAATTTTCCATTCGACCCCCAATTTTTTAAAAATCCCCAATTTGCCCAAACTTCTCAAAATTTGCATTTTGGTCCCCGAATTTCAATTTTCATTAAATTGATCATTAAAACGTGGTTAAATGTCCCCATTCATAATTTGGATCACTTCCTTTATGTTTCCCTCAACATTTTAAGCCCTGAACCACTTCATTTGGTTCGGAAATGAGCATAAACGAAGCTTTATAGGAAAATACAGTCTATAGAGAGAAAGCATCGATATCTTATCGGTGAGGGTATAGTGATTGGAGCTTTGGCTACCACAATGTTGCTCTCATCGCGGGGATCCTAACTAGATAATACTGCACTTCAATTGATGACTTGGGCACTGTGAATTTTAGTTTTAAAATTTTTGCAGAATTCAGGCATGAACAGTGCTTTCCAGCGAAGGACGGCAGAGGGAGCTTACCTTCTTAGCTCGAGGGAAGGTCGGGACACCTCTAGGTGGGGCGTAGGGGATTTGGTTTGGCCACAATTGGCCATGGAAAGGCTCGAAGTAGCTGCAGGGGGCTGAGCCACATGAGCATGTACTTGCTAGCGTTCCTAGTACTTCGTGTTCCTACACGATATGAGTATCCTTGTTCATTATCCTTTGGCCTATTAACCTTCATTCACCACGAATGAATAAAATATTCAAACTTTTTTAATTTATTGTAATTAGGTCCCTAATGTCGAATTCCCCCCAAATTGAGTCCCGAAACCTCTAATTTCACCTTAGAACCTCAATTTATTTAAAATCACTAAAAGGAGTTCAAGTTTCCCAACTTTCCAATTTGGTCCCCAACTTTTCCAAAATTACCATTTTTCCCCTATTTTACAAAAATGGCAAGTTTTGCCCCAAAATTTGCCCAACTGGTCCTCAAACATCTTCATCATGCCCAATTAGCCCTCACTTTTATGAAATTGCACTTTAGTCCCTCGAATTTTCAAAATCCCCAAATTTTCCCCTAATTTCAACCTTCCAACTCAGCCGAATTTGATTTCTTCAAATTGACCAATCAAATGAGTTTAATTGTTGAAATTGAAGTTAGATTAGAGTTTCTACATCTTCATACGATTCAATTGCACTTTGAATACCACAATTTGATGTCGTAACGAGCTCAAATGGAGTTTCATCAAAAAATTGAACTTAGAGAGAGAAAGCTTCGAAAGCTTACTGTTGGGGGTGCGACGGTCTGGGCTTTGGATCTAGGCAGATAGCTCTTTTCCAAAGGTTTCTCCTAAGTTCAAGAATCACATCAATTGATACAGAATTGAGGGAGAATTTGGTCAGTGAACTTCTACTGATTTTCTCTTTAGCACTGATAAAAAATTACACATGGGAGCCAAATTGGCTTACCTTTCCACTCTAATTCAGCTGTAGAAGGGTTGTGGAAGTGTTGGTAGGGCTTGGTTTGGCCTAAAAAGGGCTCGAATTGGTCGATTTCAGCTTAGCTAAAATAGGGTAGCTTCGGTCTGTCAGAGCTGCTTCACTGTTCTATCATGTTAGCGATTCTCGAGTGAGCCTTGGAGCAAATGGAGACTACAAGTGTATAGCTTACTTCTACTCGAATCCAAAGAACCCGACCACGCCTTCTTTGGCTAAAAAAAATGCCCAAGTTGGAGCTCTGGTTCGAGTTTCACCCGAAAATGGAGTAGTAGAGAGAGAGTGGAGTTTTCAGGTGTGAGGAGCATGAAGGAGGAGGGCCGACGTTACTCAATTTTTCAACAAGTGAACAGTGCTATCATCTGAAGGAAGAAGATGACACTATTCCGAACTGGACTAGACCAGTTCGAACCGGGTTCAAAGCTTAAATCGGTCAGTTCAGACCCAATTTGACCGAATTTTTCAAAATTAAAAATTTCTAAATTCATTTTAAGCCACCTAGAAAAATGAATTTAGCATCCGGTTCAATAGTGGTTAAAATTGGTCCAAACCGGTTCAATTTGGTTCGAATACGATTCACCTGAACCAGTTTAGTTTTCATCTCCCATTCATCCTAAATTCCTTTTTCATAACTTTTGTAAAATTTTAGTTCACTCGGAATTAGGCATGTCAATGGGACCCAAGACTAGAGCCTCGAGTCCCTATCTGACCTGAGGAGCCTCGAGTTTGTGCTCGGGTTCGGGTCCATAGATTGGACCCGAGACTTGAGCCTTGGGTCCAGCTGTCTGATTCCTGCGGGCTTGGATCCCACTCGCTAGACCCGAAGGTGTGCCCACAATTCCTTTGAATTATTTTTCCTTTTTTAAAGAAACCATGATGTTTTATTAAATTTAGGGAAAAAATTAGAAAATTCTAATAAAAAATGTGATTTAAAAATTATTCTATTTTTTATTTCATTATTTAATACATAATATCTTCTCATAATAATATATTCAATTTTTTATTTACTTATAACATAATAGCTTTTTTTCTTTATTATATAATAATAGATTTATAAATATATGTAAAAATTATAGTGAAAAAATTAATATTAAAGTAAGTTATAAGTTTAATTAACTATATTATTTGATACAAAATTATAATTAATATTCAAAATTTTGATATGGTTAATAGATTTATAATTTATTTTTAACTAAAAAATTGAATTTAAATTATATAAATAAAATTTTATATATCAATAATTATACAAAAAAAAATATTAAATTACTGTGTTAATATGGGTACCACAAGTGTATGCGCATTCAACTTATATCATTTTTCATTTTGTGTGTATAAACAAAGATTAGCATGTAATTCGTTTTTATATTCTAATTTTCTTAAATTTATAGTTTTTGCTATTTGATTATCTTTTTTATAAATCATTTTCTCATTATTTGTAATATAAACTTAATGAAAAATTATACAAGTAATTTATTAAATAAATTAAATCTAATAAATATTTAAAAAATTAAATTATCAAACAAATATTAGAAAATTTATATATTAAAATAATTTAGAATTTTTTATTTTTAGTAAAAAAAATATATTAAAATATAGGATATACTCGACTCGGGTCCAGGCGGGTTTCGGTCCAGCAGACCCGAGATTAGGTTGGGTTTGGACTCGACCAAATAGACCTGAGGCTTAGATCCACTCGGGTGCGGGTCTACTAAAACCTGCCTCGACCCGGTCTATTGTAATCCCTACTTGTAATTCATAAATTTTTCGATTTACCCTTTCTCTATCGGTTGGGGTTCGTGAATCGGTTCGGTTTTCTCACCCGGATTGACCGGTTCTTTTCCTGGTTTTCTTATCTTAAAGGAGCGGGGTTTATAACTCTCCCCTCCTTTTAGGAGTTTTGTCCCCAAAACTGAATTAATATTTTTCACTCTGAGATAAACTTATGTTAATGTCAACTCAGACACGTTAATATTTCGGTCATTATTTCACTTGGCCCACTTTAAATCACACGCTTAAGGAATTTATCTTCTTTTATATTGTTTATTACTTACATGAAGTTTTATCATAACTAGTATGTCTTACTCGCGAGTCCATCCCTAGGTTCCCGTTTCCCTTCACTTAAAGTAAGATTCTTCCCTTTGAGGTTTTTACTCAAGATTTTAGGATTGTGAGTCCCAAGATGCCTAATTGTTTATTTATCTAGTTATTCTCTTTATCGTTGAAACACTTAGCTCGACGTTCTTTCGAGCATTACATACTTGTTTTCACAAGTTTCGATATTATTATTCTTCCGTCCTAATTTGACCATTAATTCATCTGTCATTAATTACAGATTTAGTCAAAATTATATTTGAACTTGTTATGCTTACTAATTGAATCTTTCTTACTCAAGTCACATTTTACTCGGGATTGTTGGTACTTACATGTCCCTTTCTACATGACATCTTGTAAAACCTATTTCTGATAGTTAGAATTCTACAACACCTCATTTGGAGTTGTTCCCAAATTTCTTTATCGATTTCTACTTTCCAATATGATCTCACGAGTGCAGTAAAAGTTACAATTTCACAGAATGATGGACGTATCTTTATTTTCTACCATCATCTTTCTTTTTTATTGATGAGTGAGGCGGATGCCGTTTTAGTAGAGTACATAGATATATAGATATCATCAACACGGAGGAATGAAATTAGTGGCTCTCATAGTTGCATTTGACGGTTTTTAGTGTTTTCATACTTTTTTTTACTCCGAACACCTAAATCTATATGGTTTAAAAGTTTGAAATGATTAAATTACTTATAATTTATTATTTTTAAGTAAATATGAGTCGATCAATTATAGAAGCACAATATATTTTTACATTTTATAGTATTGAGCTTTCTAAATTAATTAACCTAAGTTAAGATAATTATATATTGGAATAATTTCATACCATTCTTCACTTTAAATAAAATTATATTTATAAATATGAAGAATTTGGGCTTTAATATAGAAAGATGTATGACCTCCTTCCTAATGCATATTGTATATACATATTGAACAACTCAAATTAAGTGATATTACTTAGCCTAATAATCAAGATGTTATAAGTTAAAATGGTCAGGATGAAAATGAAATTTTTGATAGTATATAATTAGCTATTAATATTTTCTATATTTGATATTTATTATAATTAATGAAAATTTATAATCCATGGAAGAGCTTAGGTGTCCATCCTCTCTAATAATCCCTATTTTATGTTGTACCACAAAAATAAACTACAAATATTAGAGATAGGTTTTGATGCTGAGATCTGTGGGTTATGGGCCACCACGCTTCCGCTACACCACTCTGATTATAATTATTCTACCTCTAAATTTTCTCTAAAAAATTCATTTTACGTTTTTTAGTTGATGTTGACTTCAGAACCATAATTTGACAATATTAAACTTTTCCCAAACTTATTCCTAATTTAATTATATCAACATATTCTCCTTTATTCTCGGGACCTGAGAGGGTTACCTCAAACAAGGGAATTCATGGGACATGGAAGTTACAAGATCTTGGACTTTAGGTCCCCAAATGCTCAATTATTTTTAGTCAAGTCCCCGAGGCTTCCAATATCCCCCTTGAGTCCTTAATTTTCTCAAAATGGTGTATGGGGCTCAAATTTCCCAAATTTCCAATTTGGTCCCCCAACTTTTACAAAATTACCAATTTGCCCCTAAGTTCCAAAAATGACCAATTGGTGCCAATTCTTCCAAAAATTGACCAATTGGTCCTCCAACATCTTTCTCATTGCCAATCAACCTTTAATTTTGAGAAATTACATTTAGGTCCTTCAATTTTTCGAAATCCTCAATTTCACCCCATTTCTACTCACCAGATTTGTTTTCTTCAAATTGGCCATCCAAATAGGGTTAATTGCTCCAATTGATGACATTGATCGATTACTACAGTTACATACAATCCAATTGAGCTTTGAATTGTAGAATTTGGGATCGAAACGAGCTCAAATGGAGCTTCGCTGGAAAATTGTACATAGAGAGAGAAAGATTCAAAAGCTTACTCTCGAAGGTGCGGCAGTTTGAGCTCTTGATCTGGAAAGGTAGCTCTCATCTTTAGGGTCCTTCTAGGATTAAGAATCACTACAATTGATGTCAGGATCAGTGTGAATTTGGTTAGTGAAATTCAACACTTTCTCTCTCTAGAATTGAACTACAACGATAAAGGATGGTTGAATTGGCTTACCTTTCACCTCTGTAGAGGTTGTGTGATGGCCATGGGGACTTTGGGAAGGCTTGGTTTGGCTGTAGGAGGTTAGAATTGGCCCAATTCAAGTTGGCCAAAACAGGGCAACTTCGAACCGGCGAAGCTGCTACACTATTTGATCTCGTCGACACTTCTCTAGTGATCCTTGGGTCGATGGGAGGTTGTTTTCAGGTATATGACTTCCCCCAGAGTCTATAGGACTTGAGTTTGCCTTCTAAGGCCGAGAAAAGTGCCCAAGTCAGAGGTTTGGTTTTAGCTTCACCGGAAAACTAAGCACTTAAGAGGACGAGAGGATTTGAGGTGTGTGGAGGATGAATGGAGGGGAGCTTTTCATGAGCTCATGGACTATCTGCTCTACTAGTTTCCATATTGGTCGAGCTTATCCTCTTCAAAAAATGCCCAAATCAGAGGAAATATTTGCTCACCAAAAAAGGAAAGTTTTCTACATTGATGAATAGTATAGTCATCCCATGAAAGAAGACAACACTGTTTTGGACCGGACCGGTCCGGTCCGACATGGTTCAGTGACAAAAATCGGTCGTTTCAGGCCTGATTTGACTGGTTTTCTCAAAATTATAAATTTCTAAATTAGTCTAAATTCATTTTCTATCTAATGGTGGCCTCAATTTTCCAATTTAAGATTTCCAAGCCACCTAGAAAAATGAATTATCTAATCTGGTTCATTATGGTTCAACCTAATTTAATCTGGTTCAGGTCTAGTTCACCCTGAACCGGTCTAGTTTTCTAATCAATTTTACTTCATGGTTCTTTCCCATGACTTTTTGGTCACTTGAGATTTTTCAATTTCTCATTTTAACCCTTGTTTATCATTTTTGGTTCATTAAATGGTTCGATTTTCTCTTTAAAATCGACCGATTCTCTCCTAGTTTTCTCATTCTCGAAAGGACGAGGTTTACATGTTTGGTCTATGGGGTTTTATCTAACTAGCTTGGCATATATGGTGATTGATATTTAGTCCTGCGAGCTCCCTATATAAGCCTTGGTCATTTCATCACTAGTGTTTAGCCAGAATTCTCTCCAAAAACAAGATTCCTCCACTTTCTAGTGAATTTACTACTAGAGCTTCCCATTTCTTCCTCAAACCATCAAAATCAATCATTTAGGTGTTGTTAGAACCAGAGAAACTTTCAAACCACACCCTTCTCTACCACCAACGTGTCGCCTACCATAGTTAGCATGACGGAATAGTAACACGACTCCTCCGACCAAAAATAGGGTAGAAGCTTTCCGAGCTCGCCTCAACCTCCTCGATGGCCAACCAAAACCCAAATTTATTATTAAAGCTACTCATGATCTACTATCACCAACCACTATGGTCTTTAGGCTATAAGTAAGCCTCATGAACATGAAAGATCTAAGAAGCTATGATAACTCTCTATTTCTGACATCTCTCTATAAATCGAGAATTATAGGTGGCTTTGACCACCTCAAAAGTTGATCAAGGTGTCCATAGACTTGTGGGGAAGTTAGCTACCCAACCCCACCATGACGACCATCACTACTTCCTTCCGTTGAGTTCCCTACCAAAACCTGACTATGTGTCTATTTTTTAGTAAGAGCCTGATTGGGGCAAAAATGACACTATTTTGACCAAGATTGATCAAAAAGTGACCGCAAGACATAGTGAAGATGATGAGGGAGCTGGATAAGGTTTTTGAAAGATTTATGGAGTTGTTTTGAAAGAGATATAAGTTTGGGGACCCAATCATATTTTTAGGAATATTTTGGGATCAAATAGTGATTTCATAGAAATGGGGACCCAAATGAGACTTAGTAGAAGTATAGGGACCTAAAGGAGAGTTGGAGAAACTTGGGGACTTGAAATAGTGGCTTAAAAGAGACTAATGACCAAGTGGGACTTTTAGATAAGTTTAAGAGACCAAATGATAATTTTGAAAAGTTGGAGGACAAAAAATGGAATTTATGAGACGTTAGGGACCCAAACCTAACTTAGGAAAAGTGAGAGGACCTAAGATAGAATTATATATGAATTTAAGTCCAAAAATTATTAAGGAGAAAGTAGAGAAACCGAAATGTATTTTTGGAAAGTATAGGGATTATTATGTAATAAGTAGAATGTTCGGAACTTATATGAAAGAGTTGATATATGGGTAAGTATATGTACATTGGGGTCCTAGTGAGAAAATGACCAAGAGGAAGGGGGAAATGTTGGGACTCGAGAAAGCAAATGAGAGTCATATGGAAAATCATTTGAAAAGAAATGAAAAATAACATGGATACATGTTCACTAAGAAGAATCATTTTTCATAAATCAATTAACGGGATAGAGTAAGTTGATCATGATAAATCATAATCACATGCTAATACTATGTGACTTGGGGCTTTATGCCCAAGATTGAATTGCTAATAGAAAATGGTCGAGTTAAGGACTAAAATCCCCATGTTTAAGACTATGAACATGTTGTATGCCTACTAATTTTAAGTATATGCATCTGAGTTATGGAGTTGGTCAGGTGAAGGACCAAGCCCCCTATGAATTGATTGAACATGCATGTTGCTTATTGTTTATTATGCATGCATTTGAATATTGAGTTGGTCAGAATGAAGACCATACTCTATGATATGTGAAATAAGCATAAGTGTTATCTAAATGTGTGCTTCTGTGATATGTGTATATACATACTAGTTAGAAATTAGGGCGTTGATAGCTCATCTATCGAGGTTGTGTCGACATCGAGGGGTAATTGGAAGTGGTGGATAAGGGGAGAAAGAGGTCTATATTTCCAGGTTACTTGGGACCTCGAGATGATGCATGTGATGGTATCAATTTGTACACCATTGCAATGAGAAATGACATAATTGAGCCGCGTGTGTACAGAGACATGTATGTTGTGTAGGCAGGTTAGTGACATAACCTCGGGATGTTATGACATCCAAATGAGAGATGAACTCAAGGGGTTTCGATTATGGAGAGTACATGTGACTCATATGCTCTCACATTACCCGATCAAAATTATGGCATGACTTCACGGAATGGTTTGGTCCATGAGTTGCCAATATATGTTATTAAGTGCATACCATATTGTCATAGATGTGATTTTGGGGAGAGAGAATTTGACCTGGTGTAATTTTAATTATGATTTCGGGTGGCACAAGATGGGAGTTTCAAAGGGCGAGTAAAATTATGGAAGTAATTATTTTATGTTAAAATATAATAAATCTCCATGTTACAATTTTGTGTGAAGTCTAAAGTCATAAGCCATGTAGTGGCCCATTAGTATCTCTTTCACTAAGTTGTGAGCTTAGCCCTCCCCTAAATAAATTTCAGCTGAGAGTCATGTTCTAAGTTCTATAATTATGGGCATCACCTACAAAACCTACTCGACTGTGGTAAGGATCTCGAGATTTGTACACCAAGATTTATAAGTTATTCTTACAAGTTTTCGTAATTCTTGGGGTATAATATTAAGTTTTTGGGTTCATTATGTATTATGAAAAAAAACATTTAAATTTTCACTGAAAATCGAGGTAGACATTTGTATTATGAACATTAGTCCCTCCGTTTTTACCTTGGTGAAGGTACCCATTGCTGTAATATCGAGGGAATTGACGAGTTGCATAGGACCATTGGCTGGGAATTGGGTCTAAACTTCTACCGAGTCTTATTTGAGTCCTCATTTTCCTTAAATTGCATTTTAACCCCTATACTTTTCAAAAATTACATTTTAGTTTGTAACTTTCATTTCCCTAAAAAGACCTACATATACTTTCCAAAAAATACTTAATAAATCTCTTATCTTATTTCCCATGACCCTACAATCACTTTTGGACCAACATAGGTTGGAACAGTGTTGTTTTGGTCATCATTGAACCTTCATTGAAAAACTAACACAATTCAGAAAAATGATAGGAACTCTCTATAGATGACGAGTTAGTCATCAATGTGAGTGGGGTTGGAAAGCTGACTCACTTGTGCATTCATGTCTTCTTGAATCACCCCAAATGGTGGTTTGAGTTACCTAAAAATGTGATTATAAAAAACATTCAAAATAGGGTGTCATCGAAGTCTCCAAGAATTTTTGCGGACACGAGGCTTATCTTAACCTTGAACCACTACTGGTGTTGGCTAGATGGGACTAAGAGGAGCCCAAGGAATTAATCTAAGCTATGGTTGGCCATCAAGGAGGTTAGGATAAACTTATTTGATCACACCTATGACAATAGAAAGTATGTGGTGTCGGGGAGAGGTAGGGTTTGAAAAATAGCTTTCACAAAGTTCTAACGCCACTAGAATGACCAAGTTTTGTGGTCGAAAACAAAATTAATGAGCTCTAGAAGTAAGGTAACCAGAAAATTGAGTAGGTTGGCTTTTAGAGGGAATTATAGTGATTGGTTGATGGGAGTGGGGTCGAGACTTATATGGAAAACTCAGGGGATCAACGCCATCAACCTATGTCCATAGCTAGTTGGATTGGACTTCTACAATTTTGCTTTAAATTAATTTCTCTTCGAGTGTCAAGGTCAAAAAATCACGCAACTTTTGGCCAAGAATATAATTTCTGACCGGATCTAGGTCAACATTTGGGTGAAAAAGATGACATGTGCATGCATGGGTTTGTTGCACGCCCCACGCATTTGGCTTGTGCCAAGCGCCCGACATACCGATGCATAATTCGCATTGTAGCGAACTAGTTTTTGGTGAATAAATGAACTAATTTGATCGATTTTGGCCATTTTTTATTTGGTTCAACTACAATTCAACTAGTTCTTGACCAAATTTATTTTTCTAAAAATTCATTATTCAATTCCTTACAAATTGAGCTCAATAATTTCTATTTTATGATTTATATATCCCCTCTAAAAATTGGAGGGTTTTATGCTACCAACTAGTTCATTCCCGATTCGAACTGATTTTCAATTATACTTTTCCCCATCCTTGATTTTCAATCAAGTGAGGCTCGTTAATAATAATTTCATGAACTTATCATTCATTTAAATTTATGATCCAAATTAAATTCCAATTCGATTCGATTTCCAAATCTCAATTTTGGGGTTTATATTCTTGGACATTAGTTTTTGGTCTAATTGAGTCAAATCCCCAAGAATACAACATATGATAACAATATAATGAAATATTTGTATGTGTACTTAGAGATGTATACCTCAATGTTCCCTGAATGAGATGGATAATATATAACTCTATTTTCTCTACTAAAATTTGTTTAGGAAGGAGAGTGAGCTCATAACTCGGTGAATGACATTACTAATGTCGATACACTATATGGCTACGACTTAACCTCTACTCTATGTATATATCATAGAAAGTTTTATCATTTCTATCACATATGTTTAATATGTATTCTCGTGGTAATTTAACCCCTTTCTCAGGTTTTAATAAAAGGGTTATAATCACGACACTGGTGCAAGCAAGCAACAATATGATAACAAACAAAATGGATTTGTCATGCCCCCAAAGGTCATTCATAGACCATTCAAGTTCATCTAGGCTATGTGCGACTCCCGCACTTGTAAAGCCCTACACAAGCATTGTCACTTCGATCGATGTCTATAAGGGTATGTACACATCACATACTCGGAAAGACCTGCATAAGAGTTGTCCCCATTATACGAATGTTCGAGACTCTATTCAATCAAATATCCGCATATTAAGGTATTACTACATCATTCATGGCCATAAGTATGCTTATATCATGCCATATGTCTCCCTTGGGTTCTGGGTGACCTAGAAGTATAATAGAAACATCTCACCCTTATTTTTCGCCTCTAGTCAATCCCCGACGTCGACATACACTCCCAAAGGTATGTTGTCGATTTCCTATGATGTCCTCAATAACATGCATAACACATATGCATAGCAAGACGAACATAATCTCAAATAAACAAAGTCAATACTCTTATCTTGAGGGTTGGTTTGTAATCTAATACACCTTCTCTCATAATATCCTCTCGAATAATAAACATAACATATTAGTGAACAATTCAACAAACAGAGTAGATAATCTTCTCATGATTTTCTTTTAGAAAACGTTATAACCCATTTATAATTTAATTGAGGTCTATATCCCATTTCCTTAAAATTCATGATCATAACTTATAAACCTATTTTTCAAATATAATATGGCATTTATACTTTCTATATTATAAATTATAACTTCGTGTCATTTTTTTCAAGTTCTCAAAATATTCTTTTAAAATAATGCACACATTCAAGGAGTTCATAGAAAGTCTTAAAGTATAACAGTAAGTTCAATCAGACTTGCCATCAATAATTCCAACTCATAGTTTTAATTGGGACTTGTTAATGTCAATAGGTTTTCCACTTGTATTGGGAAGTGGTCCTCATTTGATAGCGTGTTAGTTTACTCTACATGAATAAAATCATATAACCCTAGGTCAGATTTAGTTTTTATTGAGTACATTGGTGTCACACTGTAATTTTTCAAAAATTATGGTTTTGTCCCTCGAGTTCAGTTCGTTCAACTTATGTGTCGACAAAATCATTTAGACTAGCCCCCTTATATCATATCTTTATACAAATCTTAGGTTACACAATATTTGGTTGTATTTACCAAAATATCTACAATTTTCTAAGTTTCCCACTAATATACTCACTTTTCCAAATTTTGTATTTTGATCCCTAAGATGGTTAAAATTACTATTTTGCCATTATACTCCAAAATACTTCATTTTTGGATCCTAGACTTCCCAAGTCTTCTCCTTAGGTCCTTAAACTTCCTATAGTCTTATTTGGGTCCCTATGTTCCAAAGAATTTGTCATGCCCTAACCCGATTTCCCTCGGTCAGGGACCCATGAAACCCCCATTGATTCTCTCGATATTATAAAGGTGGGATCCTTCACCAAAGTAAAACCAACGGAATCCAGACTTAGACCCGTAAACTTCTTTTTGGAAAACAACTAAAATTTTAAACTTTTCATATATGAAAAACAATGTGAGCCCATTAGCTACTTTACCATTCACAACCCCAGCAATATTAGTAAAATGATAAGCATGTACTTTATGCGCAGGTTACAAGGTCACTTGGGGTAGTAGGGTGCCTTAGGAGTATACTCCAGCGTCCTCACCTCGAGTCACCTAGACTTACCTGCAACAT
The DNA here is from genome assembly GCA_030064435.1 of Trapa incisa. Taxonomy (NCBI): domain Eukaryota; kingdom Viridiplantae; phylum Streptophyta; class Magnoliopsida; order Myrtales; family Lythraceae; genus Trapa; species Trapa incisa. The sequence goes on from CM057779.1 coordinate 23,968,375, forward strand.
AGTTTGGAGGAGGGGTTCAGCTCACAACTCATTGAGTGGGACGCTGAAGTCATGTCACTACATGGCTTATGACCCAAATATTTTCCAAAAACCACTGAGCAACAAGGCTTACTCTAATCACTTGCATCCCCCATGCGAGTCCCGTAGTTTGTTTTCTCCACTTTGAGACATAATCTCGAGTCATTCGGCTCGTCTCTATCTTGTGGTTGGGATATTCTCAGTCTCCTCCTTATCGAGTATTTGTGTCTTTAATTCTTTGATCTCAACCATGGGATGTGGTCTCACACAATCACCCAGCATACGCTCAGGCGATACTCCCAAGTTATTGTGACTCGTGCCCCCAGCCTGATAACTTAGACAACCAACATAAAACAAGGGGCAACTCATAGCCCTAAACACACCATCAAAATTCTGCCCAAAATGGGTCGCCACTCGTGCAATCTCGGACTAGGAGCTGAAGTGTGGGAGGCCCCAAGGCTCTCTTTCCACAATTGGCACCTCACATATGCCGCCTCGTAGATCAGTGCCATAGCACCTCGGTGTCCTGGTAGCTTTGCAGTCACTCTCCTGCACAAACATGGCACTCGGGCCTCCACACAATTTGGGCAACTTGGGCCCCACATGAACATGCAAACCTCCACATAATGCATTGCCCTCTCAGGATGGCACCATATAGGAAACTATAATACGGGGGTTACAAACCTTCTCCATACTTACATCTAGTGTCTCAGCACCCGGGTCATAGCCGCATTACCACCTCTCACTGACCTATGGCCCCTACACATACGACTCATCTCCACTATCTCACCTTCGTAGAGGAGTATTGGGATGGTGCCCCTATGTATTTCAGGTGTCCTGGGAAACATGGAAGAGATCACAATATGCACTCCCCGATCGTCTTTCCATTTTCCCCTAGACGATAGCACAACTGTGAAGGCGCCCATCCGTTGGCCCCATTTCTGCCATACTGGTATTTAAAATAGCAATTCATATGACTACAGGTCATAACATGGTGCTCAGGGCCATTACTCGTCACGATGCTATATGCATTGCATAATTGAGAGCTCAGCGCAACACATGCCCGACTCCCCATCATTATGCACACAAAATGCACACCACATCTATCATGCTAAAACATTGTTAAACATAGGAGTTGAGACCCTCACTAGGCATCTCCCCTTAAAGGATGCATGTGCAAATGCTGGGAGCTTGGCTCTATGGGAGTCGGCTTCCCTTTTCAAACAACTGGCCCAATAGCCCTGGACTCGAGTCTCATTGCCTAAACTCGACCCAGTCATTGTCACAGCAAATCAATGCACACATGACAGGATTCTAACCCTTTCCCCAATTCACGCAAAGGCTCCAAGAAAAAAAATATGGTTTTCCCTTGGTTTCTCAAAAATCGGTATTCATCTCATACCCCGATTCTCATGATGGTTCTTACTTTGCACTTTGTTGAAAGGATATTTGATTTAGTGGGCATGCTATTACTAGTTCACACTTCTTATATGAGTTCTTAAAGTGCAACTTACTATTTTAACATGCAATGTCACACAAGCATAAGTTATTAAAACTCGGCCAATCCAATAGTATGCACCATCAAATAACACCTGCTCACCCAATTCATAGAATGCATTCATCACGTGGGGTATCCCAGAAATCCTGCTATAGATCCCGCTTGATAACCTTTACTTTATTTGCAAGGGGTAGCATAATAAGGTCATACCCACTTCTAGCCATCAATACTTAGCCTAATGTATCCCTTCTAATGGTTTTACGGTTCAAGTCATTTCCAAAGTTTTGGCCATCAACACTTAGCCTACTGTATCCCTTCCAATGGTCTTATAGTTCAGATCATTTTCGAAGTTCTATTTAACCGGCTTGATAATCGATGACCTGCCTCTTGGCCGAGCCTTCTCTACGAAACCTCCTTGGCTCATACCTAGGCTCATTTCATTGAGTACTTCAGTCAAAAAAACTATCTTCTTTACTGACCACCTAGTGGCTACATTTTGACCAAATTACCATTTGGTCATCCCTTTTGGAAAAATCACTATTTTGTCATTTTTCTCTTAAAACTTTTCCTCTTTGGGCCTTAGAATTTTCTAAGACATCCATTTGTGTCCCCCAAGTTTCCTTGGGTTCGATTCAGGTCCTTGTTAAGCATTTTAACCATTTCAAACCATACTTTCTTGAAATTTCCAAAATGACCCTAAGTTTTGGAAAAAAATACATTTTTGCCCTTTTTCCTTAAACTTAGGTTTTGGGGTTCCTTAAACCTCCAAATTCCTCATTTAGATCCCCAAACTCTATTAAATTATGTTTGGGTCCTTAGGTTTCCTAAAGGTTGCCTTTTAGCCATGCAAATCCATGTTTTTGCACTTAGGACCCTAACTTTGCATTATTTGCAAATTGGTCCCTAATCTTTCAAAAATAAGCAACCTCGGTCCCCATCCTTCCCCAAACTTTCCTATAAGCACCAAAACTTTATTTTGCCCCTTAGGAAAACCTCATAAAAATCTTGATTGCATTTGGGTCCCCTAACTTTCAAATATTTGCATTTTGGGCCCTGACTATTGACCCAAAACTAACCTATTTCCCAAAATTACCAAATTAAGTGAGGATGTTCCCCTAGCCTTCCTCTAGGCCATCATAAGATTGTTTGGTCGAGTTCAGTCGGAGGTGCTCTGGTCAGGTATGATCAGTAACTTGCATGTAGATGAGTTAGAGTCGGGTCAAAGTTGGGATCTTATCAGAGGTGGCAAGTCGGTCATTGAGGCTAGTGATATTGGAAAGATGACTCTTCCAGAAACCTCTATCAACTTAAATGATGGTTTATAGCTCATGCAATCCACATTTTAGCCAACTTGGCCCCTAGACCCATGGTTTGAAATTTTGATGATTTAATTCATCCCAAAATATAACTCAAATCGAGCAAAATCAAAGGCTATGGAAATATGGAGGCTCAAGGGACTCGCCTAAATTTTTAAAGCTTGTGACGGCCATCGTGGCCATTAGAAGAAAATAGTTGTGATGTTTCGAGTTGTCGAAGATTGGGTATTGTGTGATCGTGCCGGTGACTATAGAAAAAGAGTTAGGCGTCGAGAGGTGTGGTGATGGAAAGCTGAGGTCCTCAGCTTTCTAGGGATACTAAGAATGTCATCGGAGGTTGTCAAACGGTGGAGAAATTCTCTCTGGTAGTCGAGTCATTAGAAAAGGGAGCAATCGATGGTTGGGAGAGGATTCTCAGCAAATTTCGGGGAGGGAGTAGTCCCAATTTATATGGAGGGGATCTAGACCTTCATGGCAATCTAGCCATAGGTTTCTTTCTTCATTTCATAGTGTGAGGCCTCGGAAATCGATTAATTTTCCAAAGCGGTGGATTTGGGTTGTCTCAGTGAATCATCGGGTAAAAATCAGGGAATCAGAGTAAGTTGTTTGGCGAGGAAGATGAAATATGCATGCATAGCCCCGCGCATGAGTACACTCAATGTCCTAGCTATTTGGTTCGGCGCTATAGCAAACTAGTTTCCGATGAATATTTCAGTCGATTTAGTAGTTTTCTACTCAGTTCACCCAATTTTCAATCGGATCATGAGAAAATAAAAATAACTAAAAAAATTCTACATTCAATTTCCTATTGAATGAACTCAAGAACCGTTCCATTTATATTTGTTTTGACCCCTAAAACATTTAGGGAATTTCATGACTCCACCAAGTCCAAATCCAATCTAAATCGGTTTCCTTCCAGTTTCTTTCCAATCCTCATCCTCATGTTCCGATGCACTCCCAAGTGTCTTCCAAGCTCCACTTTACCCTTTGTGGCCCCTCCATCAATCCCTTCCTTCTATTCTAACACAATTTAGTTCCCTGGTTGACATTTTGTCTCCTGTTCAATCCTTTTTCCCTACTTAATCTCTTCCTAGTTTGTGCCTTGGGAATTTCTCGATATTATAGAAACACTTTTGGGTCCCCAAATTTTTACTATTTACACTTTGGTCTCTATACTCTTTTTGAAGACCAATTATGTCTGTAAGCTTTCATAACTCATTATTTGAGTTTTAAATCTTTTTCATTCTTTTCTATTGGTCCATTATCCTTCTTCAGACACTGAAAGAGACCCCCAAGTAATCTCATTTTTCAATGGTCCTCAAACTTTACCAAAATTATATTTTAGTCCTTGACCTTGGTTCCTTAACAAAATATTCTTGAAAAATTATGAAAATCAAATATGAGATCCCCATTTGCTCCCTTTAGGTTCCCATTGTCCTTACCCAACCAGATCTAGTAGGAACAATACCTTCCAAGACTATTTTCTAAAGACTGCTGGAATAGTGCAGAAATCATGCCAAGGTCGGGATCTCACCGAAGAGAGCAACTCAGTTGATGACACCGGTGCGATTGGAAAGATAACTCCCAATGGAGTCCGTGGACACTTAAATCACATCAAATAGTGGTTTGAGTAGTATGCAAATATTATCTTACTACACAATCATAATTGATGGCTAGTTGATAATTTTATGAATTTATTTAACCTTAGTACCTACAAAAGCTTATGAGGCCGATAGGGCTCAGACCAAGAGGTGTTTGTGGTATTTTTCTTGGCCATAGTTGGTTGTTGATGTCATCAAAAATAGACCAAGAAGGTAATGCTATGTCTCTAGTTGCTAGAGCAAGTGTCCTATTTGATCATGCCTACGTCGGTAGAAAGCACATCTCAAACACCTAGATATTTATTAAGTGGCGACAAGTTGGAAACTGAAACGAGAATCAAACCAAGATTATTAAGTAATCGAATCAGGAATTGGTTCAAAATCAAGCAATCGAGAATTTATTAAGTTAGAATAAATTGATTTCCCTTTGATTTGATGTCGGGATTAACCAAGTTTGGGAAATTAAATCCTGAAATAAGCTAAAAGGGCAATATGGTACTTTTGGTATAATAATAATAATTAATAAATAAATAAAATATAATAATGAACCAAGCCTTGTATGTATATTGAAGTGGATTAAGTAATGAATGGGCTAGATTGGAATTCAACCCACATATATACAAAGGGGTTGTTTGGAATTCAACCGAAGAGAGGCAATTAAATGATTGAAGCTCATTCACCGATCATGCCATAAGCCTAAGCCTTTCAACATGAAGGTCACAATCACTCTACCCATTATGAAGATCGAGATACTCATCTTCAGAGACTTCTGTGCTTCCTTGAATCAAGACAAGCTTATCACCTTGTTAGTTTGAGCAAAATCCCTTCCATCAATTCCTTGCATTCTTTCCTTATAGGAGTGAATCATTTCTTCTTGTGATCTAGCCGAGCATTCTCTAGAATTTGATGATTGAATGACGACTGGATGTTTGGGAGGAAACTCTTCCCAAATTTAAACAATGAGGTGGCAACCAAGGGAGGCCTCTAGCTTCCATCCCTATTTTATCTTTTCAAATAAATGTGTTATTTGGGATAAATTGTGGAAGATGGAGAATGAATATAGATAGTGTAACCATGGGAGGAACTCAAACGTGTATCCAACAAATCCAAGACACCATAGATTTTAGTATTTACCAATTAAATTGGCTAGGGATGGTCACTGAAGTGGAGGATGTATTAAGGATTTATGCACACTAAAGATTGATGAACACCGCTAAAGACAGTTGAAGTTATGGGAAATCTACGGGAATTCATGACTTAATCTCGGATGCTAGACTCATCCAATCCAAAGTTGTGGGCTAATTTAGACCTTATATGGATTCCTAAAGGTCAACTAAAAGTCTCTATCGAAAAGAAGATGATACCATTCATTTTTGAAAAATTCGACATCAATCAGACTTAGATAAGGGGCCAATTTGGGTATGAATGATTATAATGGTGTTTGGAGAGAACATAGTCGTAGGAGTGTTGACTTTCTATCATTCAAGACTTTTGTTGCACTAGTTCTTGCATTATTAGAGATCTTTGGTAAGGGAATTCGTTGGTAGAATCTAGGGTGAGGTAGTTCGAACTCAAAGGGGGTTCTATTAGTGGGAGAAATCAATGATGGCGGAAGTAGGGCTACTAAAACTTTAGTTTATAACTGGGAAGATCAATTGTTCTGTAAGGGGTAGTAATCTTGATAGATATGGGAGGTTGAGCATGGTTTATAGGGATGGGTCGATGATGAGTAGGGGTTGGTGACAATGAGATTGAGTCATTTTGGGGCTGAAATGAAGGAAGGGTGAAACGATGCTAAGTTTATATTGGGCAGAGATGAGAAGGATTAGTGTATATGGATGAATGGGCTGCATTTTTAGAATTTGGGTTGGACAATTAAAATTGGCATAAATGAAAGGATGGGTGAAATGGTATGGATGGGTAATGAGCTGACAAATATGAATGGATTGATGGACTAGGGTTAGTCTTCCTTTGGGCTGAAATTCAAAAGGGCCAAAACAAAATATGGTGGGATGTTAAGGGAGCGTATAGCTAAAAACAATTTATTCTTTGGTCTTTATGAAAAAATACAACAAAAAAGGGGTTAAATAGATTGTGCCTTCCGTACATGGGTCATTAAGTTAAATCATGGGCTACTACTATTCACTAGACTGGATTAGCATTAAACCGATTATGGATTTTTACCTAAATATGGAATGATGCTAAGGAATAACCTCCTGGAGGTGTGTCGAGGTGCTCATAACGATTGAGTAGTAATTCCAAGTACCGTACTCAAACTTGGAAGGTAAGAGGTGTAAATTTACAAAGTCTGTAATTTTCTTAATTAATTATAACAAAAATATATTTAACTTTAAAATTGAGTATAGGGGTAAAATCATAAATTTGGAAATATGATTGTATGTGATATTAATTATAATTCTAGTGTACTTCGGGAATAAATATAAATTTATGTGTTATGTGTAGGAAATAAATCATACTAATCATGCTAGAGGGGCACGAGGATTTGAAAATTGTATAAGATGAGTGAGATTATTATTATGGTGTTAGTTCCAATTAGACTAATGTATATTTTCTACATGTTTGAAATAAGTGTTGTGCATTATATGTGTTTAAAACTATTTAATGAAAGTAAAAACGATAAGGATGCATTAATACTATGTTTTTTACGAAACTATACTATAACCCATATCTTGAATTGAAGGAACTCGATCGTATTTTAAAAAGGTTAAAGGCCCAAATGTTATGAAAAAGGGATTTCGACCCATTTTGTGAAAGAAAGCCTTCAACCCATTTTGTGAAAAAAAGGGGATTCTACCCATATTTTGTGAATGAGGTGTTTTTACTTATATTTTTTAAATAAGGCTTTTGACCCATATTTTTTGCAAAAAGGGTTTGGACAATATTTTGAAAAAGTGGTTGCGACTCAAACATTATGAACAAGGTATTTTGTCACTTATTTTGAAAAGGAGGTTGTATACTATGAGTTGATAAAAAGTAACTTTGATTTGTGTTTATGAAAAAAGTAACTTTGATTTATGTTTATAAAAGTTATATTAAATCAATTTTTTAATATCCTCCATGATTTTGTAAATTTGATATCGTTAAATAAATATGATACAATTTTAGAGAGATTGGTTATATAGCTAGTCAACCCCTATGTTGTTGTGTATTTTTGTTGTGTTATAGAGTGGGTCATCATATAGCAAACTAACATTTATAATTGTTGTGAATGTTTGATGTATTATTTGTGATTTGAGAAGAATGTGAGACGGTACTGATAAATACTTATGTGAAAAGATAATATCGAGTAATAACGAATTATTGGAGTGTAGAGGTAATAAATAAGAAATAATTTTTGTCCTAGTATATCCAAGAGAGTGGAAGCATAAGATAATGTACAAGTATTAACCAAGCAGAGGTGAAATATAATCATAGTAATTCTAAGGAATCGATGATCCACGAAAAACTAAGTAGTAAAATTTAGAATCTCTTAATGATAAAATCATGTCGAAAGAGGAAATATTAATCTGAAATGTCCATATACTGAAGGGTAACATAGAGGATAGACTTGTGTGACTATGAGAAAAAATAAGAAAGACGGTAAGATTTTCTTATACTTTTATTATATATCTAATAAATTAACTTGGCAAGATATGACGTCTTCAACCGTTTATATAACAAAAAAAGTATATAATTCTGTTTGGCATATACAATTTTAACTAAAGGTAAAATATTTGTACGGAGAGTATGCAAAAATATTATAGCCTCTAATTAAAATTTATGGAAACAAGTTTGAGTTCTAATTTTTATGTAAATTTTTTTATGAGATTGTATGTGTTGAATATACTTGTTGAGATATCCTTAGATAGGAGCCATTTGATTTGAGTTGTATAGTATTAGAATTGATTCTATTAATTTTGAATCACTTGGTAGGTGGTTGGAAACTTGGTTTACAAGTAAAATGATATCAAAATAAGAGTGTGAAACTTGGTAGAGCATATTACTCTCACATGTGATATATATATATATATATAATAAAAGGAATCGAGCCAAATGTGAATAGATAAGTTCTTATCACCTACGTGGTAGAGAGATATAATAAAATTTATAGTGATATAAAAATTAAAACGAAATAAATTAGAAATAATGAGCTGATAAAATCTTATCACCTACGAGAGATATAATGAAACTTATAGTGATACAAAAACTAAAACAAAATAAATTAGAAATAATGAGCTGATTCGAAGACAACCAAAATTAATAGTGATAGATATTTCATACAAAAAATAACGGGTATAAAAGTGTTTGGGACAAGGGAGCATTGCATGGGGAGGAGAGCACATTCAAGGTCATCTCCACATGTTAGAGAAGCGGAAGCTACAGTCATGGTGTTTAGGATGCATGCTTGCGACGATTACAACCTTATATGTGAGAATTCCGAGCTGCTATTGTTAGTGATATATCATCCAAATTTAGTGAATAAATTAGCAAATTTGTTTGTTGATATGATTTCTTGCATGTATCGGATTTGGCATAACTCAATTAAGTATTTTACTACTGTATCTTTCTATATTAATTGTTTGATGGCCTTTTCATATTGGTCCTTTAATGGCTAAAGACAATTAGAGTTTACAATTTATGTGTGGAAAATATTGTACAATCCTATTTACCAGATTATTAAATAAAATTTTATATTTGTTTCTATGTAAAAAAATAATTTCACGTGGATAAACCTATTATTAGTCAGTCATTTACGTTTTATTTGTATTGATGGGTTTGAAGTAATATGGATACTAGGGGTTATAAATGTATAAATTTAATTTGTTTGGTAAAATAAAATACAATAGTTTGGAAATTTGAAGAAACAATTCCAAAACTCTCCAATACCCACATTTATACTCTCTAATTTAATTATTTAACTTTTGAGAGTTTTTGAATCATTTATTTTTAAATTATTTTAATATCCTAATTTTATTTATTTATATTATCAATGGTTTATTTTCTTATTTATTTTTATTATTATATACTTAAATACATATATATTAGTAATATTTTATATAAAATTATATAATATAAATATAATACATAAAAAATGTAAAATATATAAAATATAATTTATTATATATTGATATTATTTTTTTTGTTATAATTATAAAATCAATATATATATATTAATTATTATATAATTAATATTAAATTTTATTATAATAATAATTTAATTATTTTACATAATATATTGTTTTAATATATAGTATATTTAATATAATTTAATTTTATATAATATTTAATAAATTACTTAATTTAATTAAAATAATAAATTTATTTTTCTAATTTTTTTATTAATAATATCTCAATTCAATAAAATTCCATCAAAATAATAATTTATTAAATATTTTAACAAATTCAAATTAATTAGTTACCCTCCCAATAACTCTAACGCATACACTCCAAATTTATCACTTTAGTTTTAAGTAATTTGGAGTGAAATTAATTACTCCGCAAAACTAGTATTAATTACTAACCAATCAAAATGAAATTGAACCTTGAACGCCATACTGGGAATCATAAAAATCATTGCCTGGTCATCAACAAAATGGAATTCTAGTAATTGCAAATAGAATGTGCGTCATTGACTTTGATCTATTTATGAATGGAACTGTGCAAGACCATGTGAACAAACAACCTTGTGTTTTTTTCTAGTGCCAAGCAGAGGCAGACATCAGTTTCCTGTCCTTCCATCCTAACAGCATGACTCCATCTTTCTCTTCCAGAGTGTAGTGCTTTGCATATCGGTTCAGGAGGTTTCTTATCACCGAGGTCACGTAACTGCTTAGCGGATACTGCTTGAAACCTGCCATTGTTAACCTGGATTTCCACTTCCCGAACAGTTCGTGCCTCTCCACTCTTTCTTTCCCCTCGCAGGCGATTATGTTCACTATGTCCCTCGCCAGACAGTGCCGCTCCATGTCTATCCTCACCCTCTGGTCCCTCGGCAGTGCTGCATCAACCGACTCGAACATTGCTAGGTAGTAATCCAAAGTCTCAACGAATCTGGTCAGTAATGGGGTTGTGTTGGTGTTGGATTCCTGCTCCACCAGGGTGGTCACTTTAGGCGAGAGCGACTTCACGAGCCTTAGGAGGCCATCCCTTGGGTTGTTCACATCAACACCCTCGTCAGGAGTGCGGTGGAGCTGCAGGGGAAAGTTCACAGCCAGGGCTTCTCCACGCCGTATGTCAAGCATTTCCCTCGTCACTTCCGGGGCGGACACTGGAATCCCATTGAACTCGAAAGGAATCTTGAACTGATCAGAGATTGCACGAAGGCGTCTCCCCACAGCCTCTAGGCCAACCCCACGAGCGAACTTTGAAATAGGGTCGTCAATCCCTGTGATCCGCACATGAGGTGGTCCACTAGGTCTTGCTGCGAGAGCCTGGAGCAGGGTGACCCACTGGTTCCCCTGAGAGATTTGGAAGTCTATGATGTGTATGTTATCCTCATTCCTGCAGGCTTCTGCAATGGCTCCGTTGGCTGCCATGTAGCCGAACTTAAGATATGGGCATGCCTCGTAGAGGATATGCATGTAAGAGAGCAAATCCTTGCTCTCAGGCTCTTTGCAACTGAGGGCCTTGTGGATGTAACAGCCTGAAGGGTTATTCCTTGTCATGAGCCCTTCTATCAAGTAAGCACCAATACGCTGAATCGGCTCACCAGAGACAGAAACAGCATTCTTCGTTTTCAGTACCAGATCTTCAAACCCATCATTATCATCATCCACCAGCGACTTTGCACAAGCAACTAGCAGCTGCTTCAGATCACTCAAATTAGAACCTTTAATGGAGGATTCTTCTATAACCCGGAGGCGTTTCTTGATCCTTGTGTCTTGGTATGAAATACGTTCATGAGGCTGGATCCTGAAGGAAGCATTTTGTGTAGTGACTTCATCAACATCATCATCAGTGTTCATCAACGCAGTCTCAAGTGCCTGGATACAAGAAGTATTTTTTGATGGTGAAATTATAGCAGGGAGATTCTGTCTGTAATAATCCACGGGAAGATTTGAGGGTCTGCAGTGACCCCTGCTGCTTGTCTCCAGTGTGTAGTAAGAAGAAGGGATAATTGTGGAGAGAGTTGTGCAGGTAGAGCTGTGGTGCTCCGGGCTGTCGCTCAAGGTACTGAAGGTCTCACTTTCATGGTGACTCAAAAGTGAGTTTGAAGACCTTTCAAATTCATTTTTATGAGGTGCAGGCAGTAGGTTGGATACCGAAGAAAATGTGGAATGAGATGCCAAGTTAGACATGCTGGTGTCAGGCAGGCTGTACAGAAATAACTTTTGTGAGTCCATGCTACGAGGTTAGCATCAGTTGCTCTATCTGATGAAATTTCAGTACTTGGATGAACCACGACCTCTATTCTAGTTCACCTGCATCAGTTTCAACAACATTAAAGAATTAAAATGAGAAAAACTCCATTCAAAAGCTGATGATAATGGAGAATAACAGGGATTGCGCTGTTGATAGAGAACTAGGAAGATAAAACTGCTTCAACACATACCGCTAGGAAGATAAAACTCCATCAACACATACCAATCTTCTAGATTTTGACCATTTGTTTTGAAAGCGCTACATACTTTTCGGACTGAACTATCAATCTCCTCATTGGACTTAAGACATAGAGGATAGATCATTATTTGTTCTATTTCTTTCAATGGTTGACACATACAGTAGAATAGCTCACCAAAATTCATTTTTTTCTCAGAAACACAACGATTACAAAAGTAACACTCGCACACTGGAGATGTCACAGACTCGCAGCAGACTTCGGGCGAGAATTTTTTTTCTGTTGAAAATTAGGGGCAAGCAATTCTGGTGACCTAAGAACGAATACCTAAGCTAAGCTGAAATAGATTAAGGTAAAAAGGAACCTGAATGAAAAAAATACTGGAATCTTACATCAATCTTTCTAGAATGGTCACCCAGCAAGAACAGGTAGAATCGTAAATTTCTACTGAGGCTTTCTTTTTCTTTCCTACGATTGAACTGAAAAAGGAAGCAAGTGAATTCAGCTCTGGGCAAGCAGCGGAATCCCAAGAAACTATCATCCCAATCATCTGCAGCATCTTTCACAACCAACAGAAGAAGAAAGACGTGGAGAAAAGCAAGCTCAGGGCTGGAAGAAGAACGAAAAGGCGAAAGGAAACCGAAAACAGTGCTAGAGGAGATCGCAAGAAGAATCAATCACCTGAAACACGTGGAGGAAGTTCGGACAAACCCTCTGCTGTTGGGCGAATTAACTCAGGGATGATGATATATAGATGGGGGGCTGTGTAATTGCACTTGCCCAGTCTTCTCAACTTTTTTTCTAGAGTGGAACGAAGACGAAGTTGGGGTCTGCGCTGACGTAGAGGTATGTATGGTCCAATCTACAGAACACGACCGGACGGAGGTTTCATGGTTCGTACGTACGCACTGGGGGAGATAATAACGGTAACAGCGATCATCCAATGGTGAGATTTGACTTGACTTGAGCTGAGCAATAGTAGAGTTGTCCTTTTGTCCGTTAGTATTTGACGGAAGAAGTTGACGTCTCCGGACCCACCTGGCCGACCGCATCACCGACATTCACAGTTGTCAGAATTTATAATATGGATTTGTCGCATTTTATTAAAATATTACATAAATATATTAATTATAAAAGTAAATAAATAAAAAATAAGATATATTCAAAATATGATAATATTTTATATTTATAAACTTTTAACAATTTATAATTTTAAAAGATAAATATACATTTTAATATAATTCAAACGTCTATTCCATACCCTTTTAATAAATAAGGAATGTAAATTTAATTTAAATTATTTATTATATACCTGTATTCATTTTACATTAATTATTTTCATGAAATAAAGTGCATATTTATCTTATTTAAAGTTTATTAATATATATTTTTTTATTGATTCAACTACCCATTTTTTGTGTCCGTAAAAATAAATTAAAGAATATTATCGACTTCTAACTTTTTATTATTTTTATTGGGGGCAAATCATATGGGAATGGATTATTTCATTTTATATGCATAATAAATACTCAACTTTTAATTAGGTTTTGATGTGATGGGTTCCATTCTCACATTATTAATCCATATGTAAGTGATTTATTTCATTTAATTTTTATATATTTTTATTACAAAAATAATTTATATATAAGTATTTTATTAAATATTAAATTTATTTATATATAAATTAAGCTATTAAAATGAGACAAGTTTTTTAAATACAAATCTAAATTTTGTGGAGATGTGGGTATTGCTTTTGTCATGACATCTCTTACATGAGTTATATATATGTAGAAAATATGGAATATGATTAATTTATATTGACAGTAGATGGATAAATTTAAAACAAAACAATACTAATATAATTTCTCTTCATAAATTATTTAAAATTGATATAATGATAGATATATTTTATCATATGTATGGCTAATAATTCATTGGACCGGCAGCATTCTAGTGACACGGATATAAGGATATTATACCCGTTCTAAGAGGAAAAATAGAGTGAAAAAAGGACACCCGTGACACTGTAACCCTTACTTGGTTCACCATTATTTCAGCATTGTCACATTTTTATTCCTTAATACTAAATTTTACATAAATTGCAAAGTTAGGTCTAAATATGCAAAGACGAAAAGCAAATGGTAAATTTATCAGATTTTTCTAAGTTATCAACCCTTACTGAAATTGAATAAATCATTTGAAATTATCATATAATTTGTTGTATGCCTCTAGCAAAAATTATTTTATTTATAATAGATAAAAATATAATAAATAAAATAATGAGAGGCGCCATCTTGTGTTGGTTGATATTCACCAATTATCGAAAATTTCAGATTTGTGAATTTGAGAAAATGTATGGTGTAAGAAGTATTCATAAATAGATGTCCAAGACTGGAAAAAAAAAAACAATATGGAGCGACAAAATATATCTTGCTTGAAAATCCAAAAATATAGGCTGGGTAGTGCTTAAGTTTTTTTTTTTTTTGCCATTGTAGTGTTTAAATGACTAAAATGAATCATTTATATAATTACTATAAATAAAATAGAAAACATAGCATATGAGAGTTTTGACATTTTTTTTGCTCTAAGAGTTTTGATATTGGAAAAAACGCCAAAACTACTACACATTCAGTTTTTATGTATAATATTGTAGATAATGACACTCACTATGTAATGATAGTATACCAGTTTTTATTTTTTTTTTCGGCCAAAGATGCATTCTTCCAAAGTTACCATTCTCATGTACAAAAATATTAAAGTAATGCATGACAAAAATGATCATGACTGTCCAAGTTGTTGTGACATGAAACGTATTTTGTCTAGAGAATATTTGGTCCAAGTTGCATGGGAGTTCAAATTTACACAACTTTCTTATGGGGTACTCTACTTGTCAAGTGATTTTTTCTTCAAGATACTTGCAACAGTTTTGTGTTTCTTAATTACTTTAGCAACCCATAATATAATATACTAATCAATAACAATGTTTCTTTCTTTTCATATATCACATGTAGTATTTTTTTTGAATTAATAATAACCACTTCTCATTAACCATAACTCTTTGATACAGATACAGAACTTAAATAGCATACCCTATTGGTAGTGTCACAATAAACTGAACCATATACACTAAAATTAATGTTATTTGTGTAATATCTAAAGTTTCAAATCTAGTTTTAACTCTATTTATATCGAAATATCGATAATAAAAAGTTAATGTAAAACCAACATGTATATAAGTAAGTGGGTAGAACCACTTGAAATGCCATCAAATAATAATTAAGGACTATGAATCAAGTGGTGAAAAATACCCACTAAAAAAATAGACAAATTAGAATTAAGTTGGTTTACTAGTAATTACCTCTTATTTTCTAGTGGATTTAAACAACTCCAATAAGGGAGTATCTTTAACCCAATCAATAAAGAATGGAAAGAATTTTTTTTAGAAAAATAGATTGTGCTAAGAATCGGTCGAATCGAAGGTGACTCAATTTCAAAAGGACCAAAACTAATAAAACCGACCTAAAGCAACAAAATCCTATGAATTTTATAGCGGGCTAAATCCAAATTAGGTGATTATTGAGTACATTTAATAAAAAATTAAATATAGAATTTAAAAAAATTTTATTTTCTCAAGAACTAGCTTGAAAATGGGTGAACCAAGACAAAAATCGATATATTAGTCGAGAAATTCACTGGAAACTGATTTGCTATAGTGCATATTGGTATGCGCGCCACACCGGATGCATCGCATGCGCTGCACACTACTCCTAGTTCTGATTCCAAGTGGTTATGGTGTTCCAACCGTTCTTCCTATTTTAGTTAAGAGTTTCTTTTAACTATCTAATCTCCTAATTAGCTTGGCTTGCTTCCCTACAGTTAACTCTAATCTGAATAGAAATGCTAATGCTTACTTTTCTACTCATGTAGTAGATCTGCATCCTCTATGTAGTTGAGCATCCATTAAATTCCATGATAATTGAGATGACTAATCTATCAAATTTGTATTATTGCAGGAGTTTTATAGGGAGAGAGGAGGTTTACCCAAGTAGTCTAGTAATGACCAATTTTCTTGATTGTTCACAGCCATGATGTGTGGCTTAGGCACTCCCTTTAACTCCATTGGGTTTTAAGCAAAAATGAAATTTCAAAAAATTTCTAATTTAAAATTTTTGGGTCACTAATATATGGTGTTACAGCCATACTCGCATCAAATGGCAGGGTCGAGTAGACCTGGGAGCAGAGTTGATGGTGTCAATGCGATCGAGAATCAAGTGTGTTTGTATTCTCACTTGGCATCTTGGTAAAGAAAGATAGTTTTGAAATTATCAATCAGCATGACATCAACTGTTGGAGCTAACACAAGGTAGACCAAATCCCAATCATTATCCAAGTTGGAGAGTGTTTGATCTTTTAGCTCATAAGCTAGCTTTAGATGACATGTCTAGGAAAAGTGAGTGGCAATGACATCGAATTCAGTGAGGTAAGAGGTCATTGATTGATTCTTTTGTTCTAATAGGTCTTTTTGTGTCATGGTTTGTGAGGTAAAAAGTGTTTGGAGGCGTGTTCATACATCAACATAAATCACAACTCCAACAACTTGTAAATTCACATATGTGGACATGGATGTAAGGATGGTGGTAAGGCAAAAACGGTGGGGATTTGACATAAGGCCAAATATAAAAACGTTGTCATCATATTTCATAGGAGTTATTTTAGGAGGTGTGGGAATGTAACAATCTGCATAGCCAAGGAGTTGATAGATATCAAGCAGCATTATCATATTACTTGGCTAGATGTAATATTTTTTGTCGTCAAGCTTAATAGCTAGTGTTGATAGATAATTATGAAGAGATAGTTGAAGAACATAAGAATTACAAAAAAATGTACCATGAATGACTGGTAGATTTGTCCGAGAAGGTTATGAATGAGTGGATGCCATAGGGTCAGATGAATTTAATCTTGATTTGAGGTCAAAATGGGTATGGTCTCACCTTGAGTGATGTAAGTAGATTGATGAGCCTTTGATAGGAGCATCATGAAGTGAGAGATCTTGATTGTTGATCTTGAAGAGTAAACTTGAGTAGAGATGGAAGTAGAAAAATATTATGTGTCACGCCCCAATCCAATTTGGTCGGATCTCCCTGAGTAACCCCCCACTCCCTCGCTTTATTAAGGGTTTTCCCCTTCTCTAAACCGCCAGGAGTAAGGCGTCCTTTTCACCTGTATCTTTCATGAAATAACATTAATCAAAATTGAATACTTTAAACCTTACATACCTGTTTTTCAGGTTCAACTACAATAAAGTCTATAAGTGGGTTTTCACTTGGTTACCTGAAAAGGGGTAAAGGGAGGGGGTAAATTCAACAACTCAGTGAATGGGTGTTGGGAGAGAGTTTTTCATAAACCAAATATCTTTAATCGGAGTGTGTCATACTCCTTATTTCTTTTTAAAAATGTTCTTTCCTCAACTCAAGGTTTTCAAAATCCTTTTCCCTCATTTTTCACATTAAGTGTATTTAACAGTCAACACACACCCTTCATTAGGAAGGGATCACACATTCGCAAGGCAGCTTGTCCACTGCACCCACTTATGACGTCGAAGCGACTTTACCGGCCACCTAGATAGAAGTCCGTCCACTTCTACCCTGGGTATGAGTAAATGTTCGCGACATCTAACCCTCAAACTCGAAATCAACTCCATGTTTGTAAGAGGATAAAGACCTTATCCTGGTCTCATGCGCATGATGCTCAAACACAATAGCTTTTGGAAGCCCTAAACACAGTAGCCTTATGAAGTCCAAACACATTAACTCTATGGAGTCCAAACACAGTAACTCCATGACTAACTGGTACGACGAGAAACTCAAACACAGTAGCTTCTCTTTCTCTTATCACTACCATGTCATCCAACAGCCCTTATGACGCATAACTACCCACCTTTGGCGTCTTGATGATCTTGTTACTCAAGTACATGCATAAATAATATTTTTCCACAAAGCCATTTATTTTTGGTGCCTACGATCCAACGGCCCCGACACTCATCCTGGCTTGCAATTGTTTATCTAACTGGTCCATCGACCTAGCCCTGATGCACTATCGCTAGCCTATCAAGCCTTGTTGGTCCTTAGTACTGTGGCGAATCACACAATAAATTCCACTTTTTAATGAGAGTTTTCTTGGCTCTTCCTATTCATGTTTGTTTACAAGCTTTTACTCATGCCCACTAGCCTTGGGCCCATTGTATGTGATTTTTCAAAACTGGGCATTTAGCCTCCATGAGTTCAAAAACCGAGGCCTCTGGCCAATCAGAGCTATTCTAGCTCTTGTCAAGAAGATCTCCCAAATAGTTTAAGTAATGGCACACAGACAGGGGAGAACATTTCTAACAAAAAGGTTATTTTCAACTTTATCACACCAATCGGGTATGTTGATGTCTATACTTACAACCGTTAAGTGGATGTCTCATTTCATCAAGGAAAATCATCATACTATCCGGGTATGATCATCTCAACTTACGACCAGTAAGTAGGTTTTCATTTCATAAAAATAAGCTCATCATACCAACCAGGTATGATGTGAATAAACCCACTCACCCAATAACTGAAGTGTATTCTTCTTCAGTCGGTTTCCTCATCTACGCTAGCTCGTCCTTATTGGCTTTCTGGTCCCTCATGTTCCTACATGATGTGGACATCCTTATCTTTTAATACTTGGTATAACATCCTTCATTTCTCATGAATTGAATGTCTATACTCAAAGTTTTCAGTTAATTGCATTTAGGTCCATAAAGTTCTTTTTCCTTGATTTTAGGTCCCTAATACTAACTTTTTCACAAATTTGAGTCCCAAAACTTCCAAAAGTTCACTCTAGGTCCTCCATTTACTCAAAATTGTTTAAGGGGTTAACGTTTTCTAAATTTCCAATTTGGTCCCCAACTTTTCAAAAATTATCATTTTGCCCCTACTTTACAAAAATGGCAATTTGACCCCAATTATTTTCAAAAATTGACCAATTGGTCCTTCAACATCTTTCTCATGGCCAATTGGCCCTCAATTTTGGAAAATTGCAATTTGGTCGGTCAATTTTACGAAATCCCAAAATTTCCCCCAATTTCCCCCTTTCAAACTGGCCAAATTTGATTTCATCAAATTAACGAGTCACTCTGGGTTAATTGCTCCAATTGAAAGTATGGATCAGTTCCTACACTTCCATAAGATTCAATTGAGCTTTGAACCACGTCATTTGGGTCCGAATTGAGCAAAAACAGAGTTTCGCCGAAAAATTGAACGTAGAGAGAGAAAGCTTTAAAAGCTTACCGTCGGAAGTGCAACAGTTAGATCTCTCTATCGGGATAGATAGCTCTATTCCTGAGGTATCTTCTATGATCAAGAATTCCTACAATTGATCTAGAATTGAGCGAGAATTTTGTTTGTGAAATTTTGTTGTTTTTCTCTCTAACTCCGACCTGTAACGACTGGGGAGGGCCGAATTGGCTTACCTTTTAGCTCAGTTGAGGTCGTTTAAGGGCTATGTGGATGTTGGGAGGGCTTGGTTTGGCCAGAGGAGGGCTTAATTCGATCAATTTCAGCTCGGTCAAAACAAGACAGCTTCGGTTCGCTGGAGCTTCTACACTATTTGATTACGTCTGCGCTTTCCTGGCGATCCTCGGATCGAATGGAGGTTGCTATCAGATAGCTAACTTCCCCCAAAGTCTAAAGAACCTAACCTCGCCTTCTGAGGTTGAGAAAAATGCCCAAGTTAGATCTCTAGTTTGAGCTTCACCGGAAAATTGAGCAGTAGAGAGAGAGGAGTTTCAGGTGTGAGAAGTATGAAGGGAGAGTGGCTCTTTATATAGGGAGCTCGGGGACTCTCTAGTCATCCATTTGGCACCTTTATGGTGCTCATTCATGGCCTGAAACGCCCTGAACAGAGACAATTCCACTTCACCGGCGTTGTTCATTTTTCCGGTGAGTGAATAGTGTTGTCATCTGGAGGAACAAGATGACATTGTTCCAAACCTGACCAGACTGTTTCGAACCGGGTTCAATGTTTAAACCAGACGGTTCAGGCCTGATTCGACCGAGTTTTTCAAAATTAAAATTTTCTAAATTTATATAAATTCATTATCTATCCAATGGTAGCTTCAATTCCCCAATTTGAATATTTTTAGTCACTTAGAAAAATAAATTTAGTGACCGGTTCAATGATGGTTCAAACTAATCCAATCCGATTCACCTAAGTCATTTTTCATGATTTTTATGACTGGAACACTCTAAGTTTTAAATTTCCTAATTTGTCCTTTTTCTGACAGTTGGGGCTCGTGAACCGGTTCGATTTTCTCCCTTGGGTTGACCAGTTATTTCTCCTGTTTCCTTATGTTTAAGGGACGGGGTTTACATTATGAGTCTAAAATTGCATGTCATGAGTGTTGTGATGAAGAAGTATATACATATATAAAATTAGTGAAATACTTATAATTTTATATATACATAATATTTTTCTATTTTACTTAATTTGATATTTAATTCTGAACACCGACTTTAATGTACAATATGGATAAATTTGTCACATCAATTTTAAGTACACTCTCAATAACTGTACAATAGTGGGGTATTATTATTTTGGTTTTATACGAGTAAAAATAATAAACACAAGTTAAGTATTTTTTTTATAATCGGACAAACCACAAATTTTGTTTCCGGTAAAAGGTCAGGTACGAACTCTTTAACACTAATACTATATTATAAAATAATATGATCTAATGATGAGTTTTTTTTCTCGAAAAAGTACTATTTCATTAATTTATCAAATCTGATATAATATGTGTACAATAATAAGATAAAAATGAAATAATTCTCTTATTCTCAATAATGGATCTAATATTATCAAGTACAGTAGTATTCAAATTATTTGAGCCCCAATTCTTCCTGTACAAACATGCTAATACATTTGCACAAGAGTTGTTTAATTGTTTAACTAGTGTCATGTAAACCCCGCACATTTGAGTTAAGGAAAATCGGGAAAAGAATCGGTCAAACCGAATAAGTAAACCAAACCGGTTTATATTTGGGAATAAGCAATATGAAAATTTACAACTTTCGGTTGATACAAAGGATTTATTAAACATTGCAAAAGGAACATAAAACAAACTAAAAAACAAAAACCAAATTGTTTCAGGTGAACTAGATTCCATAAGAACTTCAAAGTTAAGCGTGCTTACCTAAAATTAGTGTGAGGATGGGTGACCTCCTAGAAAGTATGAAATTAATACAAATAATTTAATACTGAAATTAAATTATTAGAATTAATATTGGAATTAAATTATTGTAATTAATATCAATAATTTATGACAATATTAATACTAGTAATAAATCTCGCCCATTTAATACACGGGTTTTACCACTATATAAATAGGTCATCCCCATTCCATTCTCCTCACACCTTAACACTTCAACAAAGGTCAGGCTCTTTTGAACCAGGGAGAAGACAGCTATCTGATAGCAAACTCCAGTCAATACGAGAATCGTTCGAGAAGCGCTGACGTGATAGAATAGTGAAGCAGCTCCGGCGGACCGAAGCTGCCCTATTTCGGCCAAGCTGAAATCAGCCATTTTAAGCCTTGCTCAGGCCAATCCAAGCCCTCCCAACACTTCCTCAGCCTTTCCACGGCCGAATTAGGATCGAAAGGTAAGCCAATTTGGCTCCCCTTTATAATTTTCGATTGGTGCTAGAGAGAGAGTCGACCGAATTTTAATGACAAAATTCTAATACAATTCCGCATCAATTGATGCGATTCTTGATTCTAGGATGAACCTCAGGATGAGAGCTATCTGTCCATATCAAAAGCTCGAATTGTTGTGCCATCACCAGTGAGTAATCAAAACTTTCTCTCTCTATAGTTCATTTTCCGGTGAAGCTCCGTTTAAGCTCGTCCCGGCAGTAAAACTTGTGATTCACATTTTTGAAGAATCGTATGAACATGTAGAAACTCAATTTCAACTTCAATTTCAACAATTAGAAACGTTTGATGGGTCAATTTGATAAAATAAAATTCGGATGTGTTAAGAAGTTGGAATTGGGGGAAAATTGGGGATTTTTGAAATTCAAAGGACCAAAATGAAATTTTATGAAATTGAGGGTCAACTTGGCATGAAAATAATGTTAGAGGACCAATTGAGGAATTTTGAACTTTTTGGGGAAAAATTTACCATTTTTGTAAAGGAAGGGCAAAATGGTAATTTTGGAAAAGTTGGAGGACCAAATTGAAAATTTGGGAAATTAAACCCCTTTTTTGTGAAATGGAATAAATTAAGGTCTTATGATAAATTTTAGAAGTTTTAGGACTCAATTTGAGGAAAAACCGGTATTTGGGACTTAAAGTTAAAGAGAAATAACTTTAGGTACCTAATTGCAAATAAATGAAAGTTTGACTTTCTCATTCATTTGGAATGAATGAAGGCGATTAGGCCGAAGGATAATGAACCAAGATGTTCATATCGTATAGGAACGCGAAATACCGGGAACGCCAGCAAGGACAACCTCGCGTGAATACAAAGAACCAGTCTAGTGGAATTCATGACATTAATGGGTGAGTGGGTTTACTAATGTCATACCCGGTTAGGATGATGAGCACAAATTAAAGTTAAAAACCACTTACCGGTTGTAAGTGGGTTTACTAACGTCATACCCAGTTGGGATGATGAGCACAAATTAAAGTTAAAAACCACTTACCGGTTGTGAGTGGGTTTACTAACATCATACCCGATTGGGATGATGAGCACAACTTAAAGATAAAAACCACTTACCGGTTGTGAGTGGAAATTTTATATCACACCCGGTAGGGGATGATAAGTACCTCGATATAAAAACCCACTGTTTATTGGTATTTTAATCATCACCACTTGGAGAAAGTGATGCAAAAATTATGCGAAAAAAACTACTTACCGGTTGTAAGTAGATCATACCCGGTTGGTATGATGAGACTTCCTCGAAGGAAGTTGAAAACCTGTTCATCGGTTATGAACGAAGATGTCCTTATACCGGTTGGTATAATGGACAGTGAAAACCTATTTTGTCGGAAGTGTTCTCCCCTGACTGTGTGCCAATGCTTAAACTATTTGGGAGACCTTCTCGACGGGAGCTCAAATAGCTCTGATAGGCTAGGGGCCTCGGTTTTGGAACTTGGGGGCTAAATGCCCGATTTTGAAAATCTCGTACAGTGGGCCCAAGGCTAGTTGGCACGAGTAGGAGCTCGTAAACAAACATGATATATGTGCCATAAAACTTAATAAGTGAATTGTTTGGCCATGGTACCAAGATAGGACCGACATGCTCAGTTAACTAGCGGTAGTGCGACATGACAGGTCGATGGACTAGTCAAGACAAACAGCTGCGGGTTGAGTTGAGAGTCGGAGCCGTTGGACTAGTGGCACCACAAATTACATGACAATATAAGAAAACATTGTTTGTGCATGCACTGTGAGTACGAGATCATCAAGACGCCCATGAGGGGTAGTGATGCGTCCTAAGGGCACTGGACGACATGGTGGCTATAAGGGCAGTTCGTCGTTCTAGGTGTCTGTGCGAAATTTGGAGTAGCACGAAGCGCATGAGACCGGGGTGGGGACAGGATGAGGTCTCTGTCCACATACGGACATGAAGAAGTGATTTCGGGATTGTGGGTAGGATGTCGCGTACATCCACTCATTACCAGGGTAGAAGTGGTCGTACTTCTATCCGGGTGGCAGGAAAAGTTGCTCTGAAGCCACTAGCGAGTTCAGTAGTGATACTGACTTGTGAATGTGTGTAACCTTCATGATGAAGGATGTGTGTTGGGTGATGACGCACTGTGGTAACTAAGAAATAATGGAAAAATCCAAATTTTTAAATGATGGAATTTTTGAAAATAAAAGAGTCTAGCACACTCCATATAAATATTTTTCTTAAAAGTTAAAAGCTTTTAAAAACCCGTTCACTTAGTAGTCATACTCACCCCCTCCCTTATATCCCTTTCAGGAAATCTCGGAAAGCCTCCCGTTAAATACCGTCAACTAAGATGTCTGTAAAACAGGTATGTAAAGTTTTAAATTTCATACAGTTTTGATTATGCTATTCCAGGAAAAAGGTGAAAGTTAAAGGACGCCTTACTCTTTACGGTTTACGATAAGGGGAAACCCTTTAATAAACTAGGAGAGTGGCGGGTTGATCACGGGGATCCGACCAAACCGGGTTGGGGCGTGACATGTCATTTCACACTTTAAAAACCTCATGTAATATAACAATTCATCAATATAAGGACGGACAATCCATGTAAATTTTAGTTATTACTTCTGAAGTATAGACATAGTATGCGATAATCAGATTTAAGTATTATTTTGGGCCAACGTTGTTCTTGTGCAAGTTTTAATCCTTTCTATATGGCTCGTATCTTGGCTTACAAAGCATGTGTGCAATAAAATCGGGACCCAATAGCCCACAATAGAGAACCATGTTCATTCCTTACTATGATTACTGTACATGTATTTCTTATCAATGGATCAAATGAGCCATCTCTGAAGAACCACTTGGTGGCCACTTCCATACTCCTTCAGTTTTTGTAAGCGAATTTGGCTTATTTCTAGTACGAATTTGATCATTATTAACACCTGCATATTATTCAATCAAACCAATGATGTTATCAATCAATTACTGTGGCGGACGTATTAAGAATATAGTTTTATTTCATTCATTATATATTGTTCAACACATTTTGACAAATCTATACTCCATTGTTTCCCTCTCATCAGGTTTACACTCGAATATTTTAAAAGTTATAAATTTTAAATAATAAAATTATTATAAATTTAGATATACATAATATTTATATATTATTATGAGATCTTAATTCTCAATTACACTACTATTTTTTTCATTTTGATGTGACACTTGTTTGTGTTATTTTAACGTAGAATGTGAGGAAGAACATCTACTCTCAATATAACGGCTAGAGCGTCCAATCTAGTTAAACGCATGTCATGATTGAACTTCACAATATGCACCGCTAAAGAAGAGTGAAGAGTGGTGCCTCCAAGTCTACAGTTGGCCACAATGGCTGAAATGGGATGGTGTGGTGCCTCATTCTAGGTTTGGGTTTAGCAAGCAGAATATCAAGTTCTAGTGATTGAATTGAGTTATCACCCTAATACTAAGTTTCTAGACATCAAATAGTTTCATAGTTAATTATTTTGAGCTTAACATCGAATAGTTTCAAGAATCATATATTTGGCTATCCAAATAGAGTTCTACTTGGAGACGGGCTTGGAAGCCATTCCAATGAGCCTATTTAGCATACATTGATAAGTTATGATTATCCATGATTGCTTTAAAAGATAAAAAGTAATATACTAAAAAAGTGATAAACTATTCTCTGATTGTCATTTGGAAATTGGCAACAATAATCTTCTCCCAGGGGAAAAAGAGATGCAAAATAAAGGAGACCTCAACTCACCTCCATGATATGATTTCACATACTTGGGAAGTTGATCCAGATATCACTTTCCCGTGAGGCCTTTACTTGTCCACTACTATTAGATTGAATTATTGAGCCAATCATTAGCACCTCCATGAAATATACTATGATTTCTTGTTCTTTTTTATGGTTCAAAAAGGATGTTGTAGAGGTGCAAAAAAAGGATGTTATAGCTAAAAGTTTTTTCTCATTGTCTAGTACATACCCCTTCTTTGAGTTGCCTCTCTCTTATTTCACGGGCCTCCAAGGCGTGAAATTGACCTCTTTACACACCTTATCTAGCATGATTAAGAAATCTAGGACTATAAGAAATAATCTCAAGCACTCATCTTTACCAACATCCCCATGAAAATAGTTGCATGTGCTCTTAACTAGAGACAATATCCTTTTCTCTTCCTCCACCAAATCACATCAATCTCTGCCTCTTGGAGAAAGCTTCTAAGATTTTAGTGGAACCCACTTTCCTCTATTGAGTTCATGTTAGTATTCAAGAAATTTCGAGATTTTATCAATGCATGGTTCAATTTAGCCACAGATTCTGTTAATGCATCAGCATTGATAGTTGCTGCCCTATTCACATTCTCAAGTTCACTTCCCAAACCTGAAACAACCTGAAGCCCAAGGCCTTGGTAGTACTCTTTTGATGCATAATCGGCATCCTGGAACAGATCTTCTAATTTAACACATGATAAAGTCTGGTGTTCTCTCGCTAGATGAACAACTCTTATGCCTTCCAATCTGACCATCTCTTGAACAACAAATTGTAGTAGTGTGGTCTTCTCATCAGTTCCTTTGACGTCGGAGAGTTTTAAAAGAGTGTTCATCTTAAAAGCCTTTGCTTGACCTCGAACTGTACCATCTTTTATTCAATTCCCCGTCTTTAGGACTGCTTCAAGGAGCTTTAGAAATAATATACTACTTCTCAGTTCTTTGCAAGCAGCCTTCAGTTAAAAAGCAATACCATTATTAAAAAAAACCATTCCAAATCAATGAATACATGATCAATGATGAGTTGGAGGTCCAAAGTTATACTTCTAGGGTCTACAAGGACTCTCTAGTAGAGGTAACGTTTTTCCTGAAGAGTCACCGTAAAGTGTAGTGCTTCCATACGTTTGAAAGCAAATGGGATGCCAAAAATATTTTTGAGCATCTGATTAGTAAGACTGATATAAACCCGCACTTTTGAGTTAAGGAAAATCGGGAAAATAACCAATCAAACTGAGTAAGAAAACTGAGCCAGTTTACAAACCCGATAATATGGGAACAAACAATTTGGAAATTTACAACCTCCAGGTGTTCCAAAGGGTTCATTAAACCTTGGAAAATAAATTTAAGACAAAATAAAAAAAATAATAACCAAATTGGTTCATGTGAACAAGATTTCATAAGAACTTTGAAGTTAAGTGTGCTTGCTTAAGAGTAGTGTGAGGATGGGTGACATCCTAGGAAGTATGATTTTTTTGTAAACCGAAATTTCGGTTTTTATGCAAACGTACGCCTTATCATAAATTGTCATAAATTAATATATATTTAATTATTATAATTAATACCAATAATTTAAAATTAAATTATTGAAATTAATACCAATAATTTATGTCAATATTAATACTAATAATAAATCTCTCCTCATTCATTCTCCTCACACCTAAACACTTCTCTCTCTCTACTGCTCCATTTCCCGGTGAAGCTCGAACCAGAGTTTCGACTTAAACATTTTTCTTAACCTCGGAAGGAGAGGTCGAGCTCTTTAGAACCGAGGAGAAGACAACTATCTAATAGCAAACTTCAGTCAATCCGAGAATCGTTGGAGAAGCGCCGGCATGATGGAACAGTGAAGCAGCTCCGGTGGACTGAAGCTGCCCTATTTCGGCGAAGCTGAAATCGACCATTTTGAGCCCTCCTCAGACCAAACCAAGTCCTCCCAACACATCCTTAGCCCTCCCTCAGCCGAATTAGGACTAAAAGGTAACCTAATTCGACTCCCCTCTGCAATTTCTGGCCAGTGCTAGAGAGAGAACCAATGGAATTTCAATAATAAAATTCTAACTCAATTCGGCATCAATTGATGTGATTCTTGATTCTAGGATAATCCTCAAGATGAGAGATATCTTCCCAAATCGAAAGCTCGGACCGTCGTGCCCTCACCGGTGAGAAATCGAAGCTTTCTCTCTCTATAATCTATTTTCCGGCGAAGCTCCGTTTGAGCTCGTTCCGGCATTAAAATGTACGATTCAAAATTCCTTAGAATCGTATGAACATGTAGGAACTCAATTTCAACTCCAATTTCAAAATTAGAGGTGTTTGATCGGTCAATTTGATGAAATCAAATTCGGTAGTGTTGAAGAGTTGAAATTGGGGGAAATTTGGGGATTTTCGAAATTCGAAGGACCAAAATGAAATTTTATGAAATTGAGGGCCAATTGGGTATGAAAATAATGTTGGAGGACCAATTGAGAAATTTTGGAATTTTTGGGGCAAAACTTACCATTTTTGTAAATGAAGGGCAAAATGGTAATTTTGGAAAAGTTAGGGGACCAAATTGGAAATTTGGGAAATTAAACCCCTTTTTGTGAAATTAAATAAATTGAGGTCCCAAGATAAATTTTAAAAGTTTAGGGACTCAATTTGAGGAAAAACCTGCATTTGGGGACTTAAAGTTAAAGAGAAATAACTTTAGGGACCTAAATGCAAATAACTAAAAAGTTTGGGTTTTCTCATTCATTGGAAATGAATGAAGGTTGTTAAGTCGAGTAATAGTAAATAAGGATGTTAATATCGTATAGGAACACGAAGTACCGAGAACGCCAACATGGACGAGCTCGTGTGAATACAAAGAACCGGTCTATTGGAATTCACTGCGTTAACAGGTGAGTGAGTTTACTAACATCTTTCCCGGTTGGGATGATGAGCACAACTTAAAATTTTAAAACCACTTACCGGTTGTGAGTGAAAGTTTTATATCATACTCGATTGGGAATGATAAGTACCTCGGTATGAAAACTTACCATTTAGTGGTATTTTAAACATCACTACTTATAGGAAGTGATGTGAAAATCATGCGGAAAAACTACTTATCGGTTGTAAGTAGATCATACCCGATTGGTATGATGAGACTTCCTCAAAGGAAGTTGAAAACCTGTTCATCGGTTATGAATGAAGGTGTCCTTATACCAAGCGGTATAATGGATAGAGAAAACATATCATGAGACTCCTTTATTTTTATTTAAAAATCCCTTCGTTTAAAATTTTGGGTTTTTCCACCATTTCTTAGTTACCGATGTGTAATCACCCAACAAACATTCTTCATTATAAGGGTTACACATATTCGCAAGTCAGTATCACTACTGAACCCACTAGTGGCTTAAGAGAGACTTTTCCTGCCACCCAGATAGAAGTACGACTGCTTCTACCCTGGGAATAAGTGGATGTATGTGACATCCGACCGACAATCCCGAAATCACTTCTTCGTGTCTATATGAGGAAAGAGACCTCATCTTGTCTCCACCCCAGTCTCATGCGCTTGGTGTTACTCCAGATTTCGCACAGACACCTAGAACGACGAACTGCCCTTATAGACACCAGGTCGTCCAGTGCCCTTAGGATGCATCACTACCCCTCATGGACATCTTGATGATCTCATACTCATAGTGCATGCACAAACAATATTTTCTCATATTGCCATGTAATCTGTGGTGCCATTGGTCTAACGGCCCCGACTCTCAACTCAACCCGTAGTTGTTTGTCTTGACTGGTCCGTCGACCTATCATGTCACACTGCCGCTAGTTGACTGAGCATGTCAGTCCTATATTGGTACCATGGCCAAATAATTCACTTATTAAGTTTTATGGCACATATATCATGTTCATTTATGAGCTCCTGCTCTTGCCAACGGGCCTTGGGCCCACTATACGAGATTTTCAAATTTGGGCATTTAGCCCCCAAGTTCCAAAACTGAGGCCCCCGGCCTATCAGAGCTATTCGAGCTCCCGTCGAGAAGGTCTCCCAAATTGTTTAAGCATTGGCACACATTCAAGTAAGAGCACTTCTGACAAAACATATGTTTTCTCTATCCATTATACCGCCCGGGTATAAGGACATCTTTGTTCATAACCGATGAATGAGTTTTCAACTTCCTTTGAGGAAGTCTCATCATACCAACCGGGTATGATCTACTTACAATCGATAAGTAGTTTTTCCTCAAATTTAATCCCGAAACTTCTAAAATTTAACATAGGACCTCAATTTATTCCATTTCACAAAAAGGGGTTTAATTTCCCAAATTTCCAATTTGGTCCCCCAACTTTTCCAAAATTACCATTTTGCCCTTCCTTTTCAAAAATTGTAAATTTTGACCCAAAAATTTCAAAATTCCTTAATTGGTCCTGCAACATTATTTTCATGCCCAATTGACCCTCAATTTCATAAATTTCATTTTGGTCCTTTGAATTTTAAAAATCCCTAATTTTCCCCCAATTCCAACTTCTTAACACAGCCGAATTTGATTTTATCAAATTAACCCATCAAACGTTTCCAATTGTTGAAATTGAGTTTCTACATGTTCATACGATTCTTTAGAAATGTGAATTGTAAGTTTTAATGTCGGGACGAGTTCAAATGGAGCTTTGTCGGAAAATGAACTATAGAAAGAGAAAGCTTCGATTACTTACCGATGAAGGCACGACGGTCCGAGCTTTTGATCTGGGCAGATAGCTCTCGTCCTGAGGTTCATCCGATAATCAAGAATCATATCAATTGATGCGGAATTGGATTAGAATTTCGTCATTGAAATTCGGTCGACTCTCTTTCCAGCACCGATCAAAAATTGTAAAGGGGAGCCGAATTGGCTTAACGATGAAGCTCCTAATTCGGCCATGGAAAGGCTGAGGAAGTGTTGGGAGGGCTTGGTTTGGCCTGAGGAGGGGTTGAAATGGCCGATTTCAGCTTGCCCGAAATAGGGCAGCTTCGTTCCGTCGGAGCTGCTTCACTATTCCATCATGCCTGCGCTTCTTCAACGATCTCGAATTGACTGGAGTTTGTTATCAGATAGTTGTCTTCTCCCCAGTTCTAAAGAGCTCGACCTCTCCTTCTGAGGTTAAGAAAAATGTTTAAGTCGAAACTCTGGTTCGAGCTTCATCGGGAAATGGAGCAATAGAGAGAGAGAGAAGTGTTCAATATGAGGAGAATGAATGGGGATAACCTCTTTATATAGATGTAAAATTATGTATTAAATAGGAGAGATTTATTACTAGTATTAATATTGACAAAAATTATTGGTATTAATTTCAATAATTTAATTTCTGTATTAAATTATTTGTATTAATTCCAATAATTTAATATCATATTAAATTATTGGTATTAATTACAATAATTAAATATATATTAATTTATGGCAATTTAAGGAGTACGTTCGCATAAAAAATTTTGACCAAAATTTCGGGTTACAAAAAAAAATCATATTTCCTACGAGGTCACCCATCCTCAAACTAATCTTGAGTTAGCACGCATAATTTCAAAGTTCTTATGTAATCTCGTTATCCTAAACCAATTTAGTTTTTATCTTTTATTTCATCTTAAGTTTCTTTTCCAAGGTTTAATGAACCCTTTGGATCACCTGGAAGTTGTAAATTTCCAAATTGATTGTTCCCATATGATCAGGTTTGTAAACTGGCTCGGTTTTCTTACTCGATTTGACTGGTTCTTTTCCCAATTTTCCTTAACTCAAAAGTGTGGGGTTTACACAAGGCAAATTGATGATTTACAACTTACGGGTGACTCAAAATGGTTCATAAATCTTGGGAAAGAACCTTAGGGCGAAATGGGAAAGAAAAACCAAACCGGTTTACGAGAACCGGACCTAAACCGAATAGAACCAGTTTGTGAACCGAGTTGATTTATGAACCGGAACCGATAGAGAATGAGTCAACCAAGGAATTTATGGACCCCTTGTAATCCAAAGAGATTTATAAATCTTGGGAAGGAACATTAGAACAAAGTAGGAGAGAAAAACCAAATCGGTCCAGATGAATCGGACCCAAACCAGATTAAACCAGTTTAAAGATTGAGTTGGTTTATGAATCGAAATTGATGAAAAGATGGTAAACCATAAATTTTATGGACCCTAAGTGACCCAAGGAATCACAAAAGACATGGAAATGGACTTGTGAAGGAATTGGGGATGAAAACCAAACCGGTTTAGGTGAACCGGATTCGAACCGGTTTTGACCGGTTTGAACCACAATTGAACCAAATCCTAAATTCATTTTTTATAGGTAGCTTAAATAATTCAAATTTGAGATTTCTGGCCACCATTGGATAGAAAATGAATTTAAAAATATTTATATTTGAAAAACTCGATCAAATGAGGGGTGAATCGGCCGGTTTAATCTTCGAACCCGGTTCGGACCGGTCCGGTCTGGTTTAGAACAGTGTCGTCTTCTTCCTTCAAATGACAGCACTGTTCACTCGCCGGAAAATCAAAGCAGCCCTGGCGAAGAGGAAACATCTCCGTTCAATACGTTTCTAGCCATCAATGCCTATCATAAAGGTGTCAATCGGACGGCCAAGAAATCCCTAAGCTTCCTATATAAAGACCCCCTCCCCATTTATCCTCTCCATACCTGAAAAGCTCTCTCTCTCTCAGTTGCTTAGTTTTTCGGTGAAGCTCGAACTAAAGCTCTGATATAGGGTTATTTTTAAGCCAAAGAAGGCGAGGTCGAATACCTTAGAACCAGGGGAAAGTCAGCTACACGATGGTGGCATCCATTCGTTCTGAGAGTCACCGGAGAAGCGCCGGCGTGATCAAACAGTGAAGCTACTCCGGCGGACCGAAGCTGCCCTATTTCGGCCAAGTTGAAATTGGCCAATTTGAGACATCCTCAGGCCAAACCAAGCCCTCCCAATACTTTCTTAGCCCTTCCACAGCCGAATTAGGACCGAAAGATAAGCCAATTCGACTCCCCTTTGCAATTTTTGTTCGGTGTTAGAGAGAGAGTCGGACGAATTTCAGTGACAAAATTCTAATCAAATTCGATATCAGTTGATGTCATTCTTGATCCTAGGAAGAACCTCTGGAGGAGAGCTACCTGCCCAGATAGAAAGCTCAGACCGTCGCACCTTCATCGGTGAACAATCGAAGCTTTCTCTCTCTACAGTTTATTTTCTGGTGAAGCTCCGTTTAAGCTCATTTTGGCATTAAAACTCACAATTCAAAGTTCTATGGAATCGTATGAACATGGAGAAACTCAATTTCAACTTCAATTTCAACAATTAGAGGTGTTTGATAGGTCAATTTGATGAAATCAAATTCGACTGTGTTAAATTGGGGGGAAAATCAAGGAAATTGGGGATTTTTGAAAAATTTGAGGGACCAAAATGAAATTTTCTAAATTTGAGGGTCAATTGGGCATGATAAGAATATTAGATGGCCAATTGAGGAAATTTTACAATTTTTGGGATAAAATTTACCATTTTTGTAAAGGAAGGGCAAAATGGTAATTTTGGAAAAGTTGTGGGGACCAAATTGGAAATTTGGGAAATTAAACCCCTTTTTGTGAAATTGAATAAGTTGAGGTCCCAAGAGGAATTTTAAAAGTTTTGGGACTCAATTTGAGGGAAAACTGGTATTTAGGGATTTGAAGTTAAAGAAAAATAACTTTAGGGACCTAATTGTAATTAAATAAAAGTTTGGTTTTTCTCATTCATTTGTAATGATTGAAGGCAATTAGGGCAATAGATAATGAACAAAGATGTTCATATCGTGCAGGGACACGATGCACCAGGAACGCCAGCAAGGATAAGCACGTGTGAAACGCCTGCAAGACAGGTATGATTAATTTAAAATATTATGAAGTTTTGATTTATTTCATTACAAGAAAAATGTGCAGATTCAAAGGACGCCTTACTCCTCCTAGGTTTAATAGAGGGTAAACCCTTAGTAAACCGGGAAGACTGGCGAGTTGCTCACGGGGATCCGACCAAACCGGGTCGAGGCGTGACAACTAGAGTGATATCAGAGCCTAATTCCTTTAATATATAATCAAGATTAGAAAACATAATAACTAATATAACTATTTTAAAATTTGATAGAAATGGCTCCAAAGAAAGGAACCAAGAGAACTAGGGCTGTCGTCTCCAACATTGCCCAGCCACCCCTACCCGTAGAAACTCCCAGAGCAGCCCAGACAACTCCTCCTGAACTAAGCAGGGAGCATCAAAGATTGTATGAGGAGTTCACTTGTATATTTGGCCAACCTAACCTCACTCCTGAAGTGGGCACCAACTCGTGGATTGAACCAGAAGAAGTGCAATCCCACCCTCCCCCTACTAATCCAACCGCTCCATCGAACATTCCAAGAAATCTCAAAACTCTCTGACAACTAGGATGTAAACCTTTCCACGGAGAAAAGGATGTTGGAACCGCCATGGATTGGCTGGCAAATACCAAGAAGTTAATGGGAATTTTCCAGATACTACCAGAGGATAGGGTGATCCTGATGGAATTCTTCTTGGAAGGAAGTGCTAGACGGTGGTGGGACAATGTCTGAAACCTGCATACCAGCGCCCCCACTTAGGAGAAATTTGAGGAAAGATACTCAGAGGAGTACCTAGCACCCCACCTAATAAATGAGAAGAAACAAGAGTTCATCCGGCTTCGCCAAGGGCTTAGCTCTATAGCAGAGTATGAAACAAAATTCAACGAGTTAAGACCCTTTGCTCCCAACCTAGCTGGGCCAGCTAACATATGCCAGAGGTTTGTGGATGGTCTCAACATGGACATTAGAGACCGTATGGGAGTACTGGGATGCCCCCATAGACCTGGCAGCTGTAATCAGTATGGCTCACAAATGTGAGCGACTGGTATAGACTCGACATAGACGAGTAGAGCAGACGACCAGAAAGGGGAATAAGGATTCAAACCGTCAAGACCCTTTGCTCCCGACCTAGTTGGGCCAGTTGACATATGCCAAAGGTTTGTGGACGGTCTCAACATGGACATTAGAGACCATATGGGAGTACTGGGACGCCCCACAGACCTAGCAGCTGTAATCAGTATGGCTCACGAATGTGAGCGACTAGTACAAACTCGACGTCGACAAGTAAAGCAAACGACCAGAAAGGGGAATAAGGATTCAAAATGACAAGGAGGACATAGAGAATATATCGGCCCAAGAGGAGGAAATAAAATGGTATTCCAACGGAGAAGGGGCATTCCTCC
The DNA here is from genome assembly GCA_030064435.1 of Trapa incisa. NCBI lineage: Eukaryota > Viridiplantae > Streptophyta > Magnoliopsida > Myrtales > Lythraceae > Trapa > Trapa incisa. Next base: position 24,003,088 of record CM057779.1, read on the forward strand.
ACCTTCTACCAGAGTAATCCCTACCTTACCCCAAGGGAACCCTCGCTGCTTGAAGTGTCAAAGGAACCATGAGGGAGAATGCCATACCTGCATCGCATGCAGACAAGTGGGACACTCGTAAAGGATTGCCCTACCCTTAGGGAGAACAGATAGAAGAATACTCTTGGATCCCCTCAAGGAAACCTCAGAAACCCCAGGCTAGAAGCTATAGCAACAGTACCTGCTAAAGTATACAACCTCACTCTGGAAGAGGCTAGAGGAGACCCTAGTTGTCACGCCCCGACCCGGTTTGGTCGGATCCCCGTGATCAACCCGTCACTCTCCCAATTTATTAAAGGGTTTCCCCTTATTGTAAACCGTAAAGAGTCAGGCATCCTTTAACCTGCACCTTTTTCCTGGAATAACATAATCAAAACTGCATGAAATTTAAAACTTTACATACCTGTCTTACAGGCATCTTAATTGACGGTCTTTAAGGGGAGGCTTTCTGGGATTTCCTGAAAGGGATATAAGGGAGGGGGTGAGTACGACTACTCAGTGAATGGGTTTTTAAAAGCTTTTGACTTTTAAGAAAAACATTTATATGGAGTGTGTCGAACTCCTTTGTTAAAAAAAATCCCTTCATTTAAAAATTCAGGTTTTTCCATTATTTCTTAGTTACCACGGTGTGTCATCACCCAACACACATCCTTCATCATGAAGGTTATACACATTCGCAAGTCAGTATCACTACTGAACCCGCTAGTGGCTTCGGAGCAACTTTTCCTGCCACCTGAATAGAAGTACGACCACTTCTACCCTGGGAATGAGTGGATGTACATGACATCCGACCCAAAATCCCGAAATCACTTCTTCGTGTCCGTATGACGATAGAGACCTTATCCTGTCCCCACCCCGGTCTCATGCGCTTGGTGCTACTCCAGATTTAGCATAGACAGCTGGAACAACGAACTTCCCTTGTCACACCCCAATCCAGTTTGGTCGGATCCCCGTGAACAACCCGCCACTCTCCCGGTTTATTAAAGGGTTTCCCCTTATTATAATCCATAAAGAGTAAGGCGTTCTTTAAACCTGCACCATTTCCTAAAATAGCATAATCAAAACTGCATGAAATTTTAAACTTTACATACCTGTCTTACAGGCATCTTAGTTCATGGTCTTTCAAGGTAGAATTTCCGGGATTTCCTGAAAGGGATATAAGGGAGGGGGTGAGTACGACTACTCAGTGAATGGGTTTTCAAAGGTTTACTTTTAACTTTTAAGAAAAATATTTATATGGAGTGTCCCAGACTCCTTTCTTTCAAAAAAATCCCTTCATTTAAAAATTTAGGTTTTTTCATTATTTCTTAGTTACCGGTGTATCATCACCTAACACACATCCTTCATCATGAAGGTTACACACATTCGCAAGTCAGTATCACTACTGAACCCACTAGTGGCTTCGGAGCAACTTTTCCTGCCATCCGGATAGAAGTACAACTACTTCTACCCTGGGAATGAGTGGATGCACGTGACACCCGACCCACAATCCTGAAATCACTTCTCCGTGTCCATATGATGACAGAGACCTCATCCCGTCCCCACCTCGGTCTCATGCGCTTGGTGCTACTCCAGATTTTGCACAAACACCTGGAACGACGAACTGCCCTTATAGCCACCAGGTCATCCAGTGCCCTTAGGATGCATCACTACCCCTCATGGGAGTCTTGATGATCTCGTACTCACAGTGCATGCACAAACAATGTTTTCTTATATTGCCATGTAATCTGTGGTGCCACTAGTCCAACAGCCCCGACTCTCAACTCAACCCGCAGCTGTTTGTCTTTACCAATCCATCGACCTGTCATATCGCAATGCCGCTAATTGACTGAGCATGTCGGTCCTATCTTGGTACCATGGCCAAACAATTCACTTATTAAGTTTAATGGCACATATATCATGTTCGTTTACGAGCTCCTGCTCGTGCCAACTAGCCTTGGGCCCACTGTATGAGATTTTCAAAATCGGGCATTTAGCCCCCAAGTTCCAAAACCGAGGCCCTTGGCCTATCAGAGCTATTCGAGCTCCCGTCGAGAAGGTCTCACAAATAGTTTAAGCATTGGCACACAGTCAGGGGAGAACACTTCCGACAAAATAGGTTTTCAATGTCCATTATACCAACCGATATAAGGACATCTCCGTTCATAACCGATGAACAGGTTTTCAACTTCCTTCGAGTAAGTCTCATCATACCAACCGGGTATGATCTACTTACAACTGGTAAGTAGTTTTTTTTCGCAAAATTTTCACATCACTTTCTCTAAGTGGTTATTATTAAAATACCACTAAACAGTGGGTTTTTATACCGAGGTACTTATCATCCCCCACCCGGGTATGACATAAAATTGCTACTCACAACCAGTAAGAGGTTTTTATCTTTAAGTTGTACTCATCATCCCAACCGGGTATGATGTTAGTAAACCCACTCACAACCGGTAAGTGGTTTTAAATTTTAAGTTGTGCTCATCATCCCAACCGGGTATGATGTTAGTAAACTCACTCACACCTGGTAAGTGGTTTTTATCTTTAATTTGTGTTCATCATCCCAACTGGGTATGATGTTAGTAAACCCACTCACAACCGGTAAGTGGTTTTCATCTTTAAGTTGTGATCATCATCCCAACCGGGTATGATGTTAGTAAACCCACTCACCCGTTAATGCCGTGAATTCCACTAGACTGGTTCTTTGTATTCACGCGAGCTTGTCCTTGCTGGCGTTCCTACACGATTTGAACATCTTGGTTCATTATCCTTCGGCCTAATCGCCTTCATTCATTCCAAATGAATGAGAAAGTCAAACTTTCATTTATTTGCAATTAGGTCCCTAAAGTTATTTCTCTTCAACTTTAAGTCCCAAATACCAATTTTTCCTCAAATTGAGTCCCGAAACTTCTAAAATTTATCATAGCACCTCAATTTATTCCATTTCACAAAAAAAGGATTTAATTTCCCAAATTTCCAATTTGGTTCCCCAACTTTTTCAAAATTACCATTTTGCCCTTCGTTTACAAAAATGGTAAATTTTGCCCCAAAATTCCTTAATTGGTCCTTCAACATTATTTTCATGCCCAATTGATCCTCAATTTCATAAAATTGCATTTTGGCCCTTTGAATTTCAAACATCCCCAATTTTCCCTCAATTCCAACTACTTAACACAGCTGAATTTGATTTCATCAAATTGGCCCTTTAAACGTTTCCAATTGTTGAAATTGAAGTTGAAATTGAGTTTCTACATGTTCATACGATTCTTCAGAAATGTGAATCGCAAGTTTTAATGCCGGGACGAGCTCAAACAGAGCTTCGACGAAAAATGAACTATAGAGAGAGAAAGCTTCGATTACTCACCGGTGAAGGCACGGCGGTTCGAGCTTTCGATCTAGGCAGATAGCTCTCGTCCTGAGGTTCATCCTAAAATCAAGAATCGCATCAATTGATGCGGAATTAGATTAGAATTTTGTCATTGAAATTCGGTCGATTCTCTCTCTAACACCGATCAAAAATTATAAAGGGGAGCCAAATTGGCTTACCTTTCGATCCTAATTCGGCCGTGGAAAGGCTAAGTAAGTGTTGGGAGGGCTTGGTTTGGCCTGAGGAGGGCTTGAAATGGCCAATTTCAACTTGGCCGAAATAGGGCAGCTTCGGTCCGCCAGAGTTACTTCACTATTCCATCATGTCGGTGCTTCTCCAACGATTCTCGGATTGACTGGAGTTTGCTATCAGATAGCTGTCTTCTCCGAGTTCTAAAGAGCCCGACCTTTGTTCCAGTTGAAGCTTTGGTTCGAGTTTTACCGGGAAATGGAGCAGTAGAGAGAGAGAGAGAAATGTTCAGGTGTGAAAAGAATGAAATGGGGATAACTTTTTTATATAGGCAAAAAACCCATGTATTAAATGGGCGATATTTATTACTAATATTAATATTGCCATAAATTATTGGTATTAATTCCAATAATTTAATTTTGGTATTAATTACAATAAATTAAATTTCGGTATTAATTCCAATAATTTAATTTTGGTATTAAATTATTTGTATTAATTCCAATAATTTAATTTAGGTATTAAATTGTTGATATTAATTACATTAATTAAATATATATTAATTTATAGTTATTTATGATAAGGCGTACATACAAATTTTTTTACCGAAATTTCGGGTTATAAAAAAATTCATACTTCCCAGAATGATATTAAATTATTGGAATTAATACAAATAATTTAATATATATTAATTTATGGTTATTTATTATGAGAGTACATACAAATTTTTGACCGAAATTTCGGGTTACAAAAAATATTCATACTTTCTAGAAGGTCACCCATCCTCACACTACTCTCAGGCAATCACGCTTAACTTGAAAGTTCTTATGGAATCTAGTTCACCTAAACCACTTTGGTTTTTGTTTTCTAATTTGTCTTAAGTTTCTTTTCCAAGGTTTAATGAACCCTTTGGATCACCTGAGAGTTGTAAATTCCCAACTTGCCCGTTCAGAAATAATCGGGTTTGTGAACCGGTTCTGAATTCTCATTTGGTTTGACCGGTTCTTTTCCTGGTTTTCCTTAGCTCAAAAGGGTGGGTTTTACACTAGCACTGTAGCGGGTACATCCCAAAACCCTACAAATTAATCCAAAGGAGTCATGTAAACTAAACATCTTTTGAATTAATAAAGAAAATTCCTTCTAAACTATACGTTTCTTAAATTAGGGTATATACAGCTATGGGGACAACAAGTTTATGCCCTCTTTGACTCCGAAGTAGAGAGATCATTTATCAAGGAAGAGTTGGTTTCTAAAGTACCCCTGAAACTCACTTCACTAGTTCAAAGCCTTAACATCCTTACACCCTTGGGAGAAGGTTTGAATAGGAATAAACAATTAAAGGGATGTGAGATAAGAAATGGGAGAATCAAACTTGAAGCTGACTTGATTCCATTACCCCTAAGGGAGGTTGAAGTAATTATGGGGATGGACTAGCTGAGTAATCATCAAGCAAGGATGGACTGTAGAAGGAAGACAGTAACTTTCCATACTTTTGAGACTAAGGGACTAAAGTTCTAGGGAGATAAAAAGGAAAGTAAAGTAAAATTGGTGTCTCACTTGAAAGCTCAAAAGATGATACAGAAAGGATATACAGTTTTTTTTTTGCCTTGGTTGTGAATGAAGATTCGAAAGAAAAGAAGCTGGAAGACATTCCACTAGTCAGACATTATTCAGAGGTTTTTCCAGAAGGGCTACCCGGACTACGTCCAAGTCGCCAAGTGGAGTTCACCATAGAAATAACCCCAGGGACAAACCCCATATCCCAAGCCCCATATCGCATGGCTCTGGCAGAGCTGAAAGAATTAAAGGAAGAACTGGACGAATTATTGGAAAAGGATTTCATACATCCAAGTCAGTCTCCATGGGGTGCTCTTGTTATGTTCATAAAGAAAAGGGATGGAAACATGAGACTGTGTATTGACTATAGAAAGCTAAACCAGGTCACCATAAAAAATCGATACTAACTTCCAAGGATAGATGATTTGTTTGACAAATTAAAGGGAGCAGCTTATTTCTCCAAAATAGATCTTCGGTCAGGTTATCACCAACTCAGGATTCGAGAGGAGGACATCCCTAAGATGGTGTTCCGATCCAGATATGGACATTATGAGTTCAGAATGATGTCGTTTGGATTGACAAATGGCCCTACAGCTTTCATGGACTTAATGAATCACATGTTACAACCTCATTTGGACAGGTTCGTGATAGTATTCACAGACGACATCCTCATATACTCACGAACCAGGTCGGAACATGAAGAGCATTTGGCAACTACATTGGAAATATTGAAAGAAAACAAATTATATGCAAAGTTTTCCAAATGCGAGTTATGGTTACAGGAGGTAGGATTCTTAGGGCACATCGTATCCAAGGACGGAGTTAAAGTGAATCTAACTAAGGTGTAAGCCATATCATATTGAAAAGCTCCAAGGAATCCTATAGAAATAAGAAGTTTCTTAGGATCGGCAGGATACTATAGGCAGTTTGTGCAAGACTTTTCTAAAATAGCAGCTCCGCTAACTCGACTCGTAAGGAAGGGAGTTGAGTATAAATGGGATGAGTGTTGTGAAAAGTCTTTTCAAGAGTTAAAGACTCGACTAACAACCACACCCGTACTCTCCTTACCTGATCCTAATGCAGGAGAGTACACAGTCTATAGTGATGCCTCTAGACAAGGGCTTGGTTGTGTTCTAATGCAATAGGGGAAGGTTATCGCATATGCCTCACGACAACTGAAGTACATGAGAGAAATTACCCGACAAATGACTTGTAATTAGCTGCAATAGTGTTTGCCCTAAAAATATGGTGACACTACCTTTACAAGGTTAAGTGCAGGATATACACAGATGACAAGAGCCTTAAGTACTTTCTAACTCAGAAGGAGTTAAATCTCCGTCAAAGGAGATGGTTGGAATTGGTGAAGGATTATAATCTTGTGATAGAATATCACCCCAGAAAGGATAATGTGGTAGCAGATGCCTTAAGTCGCAAGTATCAAACTGAAGCGGCACAAGTAAAGACAAGTTAGCTACCCTTGTTACAACAATTGGGAAGGATAGAGGTGGATCTGAGGATAAACAAGCAGGAAAAATGCTTGGTGGTGAATGTGGCGGTGAGGCCCAGTCAAACCGAGCATATTAAGAGTCAAAAAAGGATCGATAAAGAATTCCAGTCTTATTTGGATCTGGAAAATAGAGAAAGGAAACCAGACTATGACGTACGAGGTGACGGAGTACTAACCTATAAGGGTAGGGTATGTGTGTCTCAAGATAAGGAGTTAAAAAGATTAATTCTAGAAGAGGCACACGATTCGGTGTATGCTATGCATCCAAGTAGTACTAAGATTTACCGCACCCTCAAACAAGGATATTGGTGGAAGGGTATGAAGCGGGATATTGTAGAATATGTAGCCTGATGTTTGTCCTGTCAACAGATAAAAACAGAGCATAAAAAACCATCAGGATTACCATAACCTTTACCAATTCCGGAGTGGAAATAGGAGCACATCACCATGGACTTTGTCACGGGCTTACCGATGACAGAAAGGGTCGAGATGCGATTTGGGTCATAGTGGATAGATTAAACAAATCAGCACATTTTCTTCCCATATGTCCTATATATGAAGGAAATCATAAGACTCTATGGTGTCCCAGTGAGAATAGTATCGAACAAAGATCCAAGATTTACTTCTAGATTTTGGCCAAGCTTAGAAAATGCTATGGGGACCAAACTCCATATGAGTACGACATTTCACCCTCAGACAGATGGGCAGTCTGAATGAACCATCCAAACATTGGAAGACATGCTAAGAGCATGCGTACTCACCATGAATAAAGGTTGGAAGGAATACTTGTGCCTGATGGAATTTTCTTATAATAATAGTTATCAGGCCAGTATTCAGATGGCTCCCTATGAGGCCCTTTATGGATGACCATGTCGCACCCCTCTATTTTGGAAAGAAGTGGGGGGAAAAAGTTAAAAAGGGCAAAAATAATATAGGATGCCACAGAGAACATAAAATTAATAAGTAGTAGTCTTAAGACCGTACATGATAGGCAAAAGAGTTACGCGGACAATCGAAGGAAAGATTTAGAGTTTGAAGTAGGAGATCAAGTATTCCTCAAAGTATCCCCATGGAGAGGAATACTTAGGTTTCAGCAAAGAGAAAAGCTGAAACCAAGATATATCGGTCCCTATCCCATTATTCAAAGGATAGGACCAGTAGCTTATAAATTAGAATTGCCTCCTGATCTGCAGAGAATACATGATGTATTCCACATCTCAGTGCTTCGAAAATATCAGCCTGATCCTAGTCATGTACTGGATCGACCCCCAATGGAACTAGAAGAGAACCTGGCCTATCAGACAAAACTAGTACAAATCATCGATCGTAGAGACAAAAATTTGAGGAATAAGAAAATTCCTATGGTCAAGGTGTTGTGACAGAACGAACCTGTACAGGAAGAGACATGGGAAACCGAGTCTATGATGATGGGTAGTTACCCTTAATTATTTAACGTGTAACTATTTTGGGGACAAAACCCTTAAAAGGAGGAGAGTTGTAAACCCCATCCTTTGATAACAAGAAAACTGAGGAAAGAACCGGTCGGTTTTGAATTTTTAACCAAAATGGTCTACAAGCCCGATTATTAGGAAACGAGGCAAATTGATGATTTACAGCTTCCAGGTGACTCAAAATGATACATAAATCTTGGAAAAGAACTTAGGGTGAAATGGGGAAGAAAAACCAAACTGGTTCATAAAAACTGAGCCCGAACTGGTTCATAAGAACCGGGCCCGAATTGGATAGAACCAGTTTATGAACATAGTTAATTTGTGATTCGAAACTGATAGAAAATGAGTCAACCAAGGAATTTATGGAGCCCTTGAAATCCAAAGAGATTTATAAACCTTGGGAAGGAACATTAGAACAAAGTAGGAGAGAAAACCAAATCGGTTCGGGTAAACCGGACCAGAACCATATTGAACCGATTTAAAGACCGAGTTGGTTTATGAACCAGAATCGATAAAGAGATGGTAAACCAGAAATTTTATGGACCCTAAGTGACCCAAGGAGTCACAAAAGACATGGAAAAGGACTTGTGAAGGAAATGGGGAAGAAAACCAAACCGGTTCGGGTGAACTGGATTTGAACCGGTTTGGACCGGTTTGAACCAAATCCTAAATTCATTTTTCTAGGTGGCTTAAATAATTCAAATTTGAGATTTGAGGCCACCATTGGATAGAAAATGAATTTAGAAATTTTTAAATTTTAAAAACTCGATTGAATGAGGGGTGAACCGGCTGGTTTAATTTTTGAACCCGGTTCGGAATAGTGTCGTCTTCTTCCTTCAGATGACAACACTGTTCACTCATCGAAAAATTGAAGTAGCACCGGCGAAGAGAAAACGTCTTCGTTCAATACGTTTAGCCATCAATGCATGCCATAAAGGTGCCAATCAGATGGTCAAGAAGTCCCCGAGCTTCCTATATAAAGATCCCCTCCATATTCATCCTCTCCACACCTAAAAAGCTCACTATCTCTTAGTTGCTTAGTTTTCTAGCGAAGCTCGAACCAAAGCTCCGATATAGGGTCATTTCTAAGCCAAAGAAGGTGAGGTCGGGTTCCTTAGAATCGAGCGGGAAGTCAGCTACATGGTGGTAGCATCCATTCGTTCCAAGAGTCGCAGGAGAAGCATCGGCGTGATCGAATAGTGAAGTAGCTCCGACGGACCAAAGCTGCCCTGTTTTGGCCGAGTTGAAATCGGCCAATTCAAGCCCTCCTTAGGCCAAACCAATCCCTCCCGACACTTTCTCAGCACTTCCATGGCCGAATTATGACCAAAAGGTAAGCCAATTTGACTCCCCTTTGTAATTTGCTATCGGTGTTAGAGAGAGAGTTGGCCAAATTTCAGTGGCAAAATTCTAATCCAATTTGGCATTAATTGATGTCATTCTTGAATCTAAAAAGAACCTCTAGAGGAGAGCTACCTACCCGGATAGAAAGCTCAGACCGACGCACCCTCACCAGTGAGCAATCGAAGCTTTTTCTCTCTACATTTTATTTTTTGGTAAAGCTCCGTTTGAGCTCGTTCCGGCGTTAAAACTCGTGATTCAAAGTTCTATGGAATTGTATGTACATGTAGAAACTCAATTTCAACAATTATAGGTGTTTGATTGGTCAATTTGATGAAATCAAATTCGGTTGTGTTAAAGAGTTGAAATTGGGGGAAATCGGGGAAATTGGGGATTTTCAAAAAAATTGAGGGACCAAAATGAAATTTTCTAAAATTGAGGGTCAATTGAGCATGATAAGAATATTAGAGGGCCAATTGAGAAGTTTTAGAATTTTTGGGGTAAAATTTACCATTTTTGTAAAGGAAGGGCAATATGGTAATTTTTGGAAAAGTTGGGGGACCAAATTGGAAATTTGGGAAATTAAACCTATTTTTGTAAAATTGAATAAATTGAGGTCCCAAGGGGAATTTTAAAATTTTTGTGACTCAATTTGAGGGAAAACCGCATTTAGGGACTTGAAGTTAAAGAAAAATAACTTTAGGGACCTAATTGAAATTAAATAAAAGTTTAGTTTTTCTCATTCATTTGAAATGAATGAAAGCTATTAGGCCGAGAGATAATGAACCGAGATGTTCATATTGTGTAGGGACACAAAGCACCAGGAACGCCAGCAAGGACAAGCTCGCGTGAAATTAGGGAATCAATCTAGTGGAATTCACGGCAATTACGGGTGAGTGGGATTTTATATCATACCCGGTTGGGGATGATAAATACCTTGAAATGAAAACCCACTATCAAGTGGTATTTTAAACATCACAACTTAGAAGAGTGATGTAAAAATCATGCGAAAAAAACTATTTACCTATTGTAAGTAGATCAAACCCGGTTGGTATGATGAAACTTACTCGAATGAAGTTGAAAACCCATTCATCGGTTATAAGCGGAGATGTCCCTATACCCTGTCGGTATAATGGATAGATAAAAAAATATTTTGTCGGAAGTGCTCTCCCCTGACTGTGTGCCAATGCTTAAACTATTTGGGAGACCTTCTTGACGGGAGCTCGAATAGCTCTTATAGGTCGGGGACCTCAGTTTTGGAAATTGGGGGCTATTATGCCCGGTTTTGAAAATCTCAAACAGTGGATCATAGGCCAGTGAGCATGAGTAGGAGCTCGTAAACAAACATGAGATATGTGCCATAAAACTTTAATAAGTGAATTGTTTGGTTATGGTACCAAGACTGGACTGATACACTCGATTAACTAGTAGTAGTGAGACATCACTGGTCTACGGATCAATCAAGACAAACAACTGCAGGTTGAACTAAAGGTCGAGGCCGTTGGACTAATGGCACCACAGATTACATGGCATGATAAGAAAATATTGTTTGTGCATGCACTATGATTTCAGGATCATCAAGATGCCCATGAGGGTTAGTGATGTATCATAAGGGCCCTAGATGACTCGGTAAGTATAAGGGCAGTTCGTCGTACCAGATGACTGTGTGAAAGTTGGAGTAGCACTAACCGCATGGGACCGGATAGGGGACGGGATAAGGTCTCTGTCCTCATATGGACACGAAGAATCGATTTCGGGATTGAGGGTCGGATGTTGCGAACATCCGCTCATTCTCAGGGTAGAAGTGGACCTGCTTCTATCTAGGTGGCCGGTAAAGTTGCTCTGAAGCCATAAGTGGGTTTAGTGGTCGTACTCGCCTGCAAATGTGTGTTGAACCTTCATGATGAAGGATGTGTGTTGGGTGATAACACACCGTGGTAATAATAAAAAAAACCCAAGATTTGAAATTCAAAGGATTTTTGAAAGAAAGGAATCTGGCACACTCCAATACAACTCTTTTCCTAAAAGATATTTTCTTGAAAAACCCATTAACTGAGTAGTCGTACTCACCCCCTCCCTTATATCCCTTTTAGGATGTCCTAAAAAAACCTGACCTTAAAGACTCGCAAAGTTAAATGCCTGCAAGACAGGTATGATTAATTTAAAATATTATACAGTTTTGATTTATGTCATTTCAGGAAAAGGGTGCAAGTTCAAAGGACATCTTACTCCTCTTAGGTTTAATAGAGGGGAAACCCTTAGTAAACCAGGAAGAGTGGCGAGTTGCTCACAGGGATCCGACCAAACTGGGTCGGGGCATAACAGTGGGTCATAGGCCAGTTGGCACGAGTAGAAGCTCGTAAACAAACATGAGATATATATATGCCATAAAACTTTAAATAAATGAATTGTTTGGCCATGGTACCAAGACAGAACCGACATACTCGGTCAACTAGCAGCAATGCGATATCACCGGTCTCTGGACTAGTCAAGACAAAGAAGTGTAGGTTGAGTTGAGGGTTAGGGCCGTTGGACTAGTGGCACCACAGATTATATGGCATGATATGAAAATATTGATTATGCATGCACTGTGTGTACAGGACCTTTAAGATACCCAAGAGGGGTACTGATGTGTCCCAGGGCCCTGAACGACCTGGTGGGTATAAGGGCAGTTCATCGGACCAGGTGACCTTGTGAAGCTCGGAGTAGCTTCAAGCGTATGAGACTGAGGTGGGGATGGGATGAGGTCTCTGTCCTCATACAAACATGGAGAATTGTTATGGGATTGAGGGTCAGATGTCGTAAACATCTACTCATTCTCAAGGTAGAAGTGGACGTGCTTCTATCTAGGTGACCAGTAAAGTCGCTCTGATGCCACAAGTGGGTTAAGTGGATGTGCTGGCCTGTGATTGTATGATTGACCTTCATAATGAAGGATGTGTGTTGGGTGATGACACACCGTGATTAAAAAGAAATGGTGATAAAAATAGATATTTAAAATGAAAGGATTTTTGAAAGGAAATAAGGAGTATAGCACACTCCAAAACAAATCTTTTTCCTAAAATTTAAATTTCGAAAACCCATTCACTGAGTCGTTGTACTCACCCCCCTTCCTTATATCCCTTTTAGGAAATTCTGGAAAGCCTACCCTCAAAGACCATCAACTAAAATGTCTGTGAGACAGGTATAATAAATTTAAAATTTTATGCAGTTTTGATATATGTCATTCTAGGAAAGATGCAGGTTTAAATGACACCTTACTCTTTATGGTTTATAATAAGGGGAAACCCTTTAATAAACCAGAAGAGTGGCAGGTTGATCACGGGGATCCAAACAAATTGAGCCAGGGCATGACACATTACCTTCTAGTGACGTTGATGAACCGTTAGAGGGTTGATTAATACTTTAGATTGTCTCACCATCACCTGACTCATCTTTCTCCCCCGTAGCACCATCCTTATTTCTCCTGCTATATACCTTCAATTGAGGTTCATCCTTTTTTTTTTCATATTTGTTACTCCAAATTATAGGACACGGATTCACTCCTACAATAATATTTTCAGCACTTTGATCATTGACAATTTCTTCATTTGTTTGTTGTATATTAGGAATTGACAAGTCTTGTAATATGGTTGCAAACTGCATTGATTCCTTATAGAATGGTTCATTCTCACGAAAAATCATATCCAAACTCATAAAGAGTCTTTTCTCACTTGGACTCCAACACTTGTATCCCTTTTGAGTACTAGAATAACCCAAATAAATATATTTCAATGCACGGGGATCGAGCTTACTTGCTGAATGACGATGATCTCTCACAAAACATATACATCCAAACACACGAGGAAGGATTGTGTATGTGTTTTTTTCTATAAATACTTCACAAGGTGATCTAAAGTTCAATACTTGTGAGAGCATCTTATTAATCAAATAAGCTGCTGTCAGTATAGCTTCACTCCATAAATATTTTGGTACATTCATCTTGAAGAGAAGAGAATAAGTAACTTCCAACAAATGACGATTTTTACTCTCTGCAACAAATGACGATTTTGTTGGGAGGGGTATTTGGACATGTAGTCTGATGAATAATTCTCTTACTAGATAGATAAGATGAAAATTCTCGATTCACATACTTAGTGTCATTGTCTGTTCTAAGAGTACGAACTTTGGTATTAAATTGAGTTTGAACAAGAGTTAGAAAACCCTTTAAACATAATAGTGCTTCTCCTTTGTGCTTAATCAAATATAACAATGTCATCTGAGAGTGACAATCAATAAAGGTGATAAACCATCTGAATCTACTAGTAGAGGTAATCAGACATGTCCCCCAAACGTCTGAGTGAATCAATAAAAACGGCTCTATACTTCTTAATCCAGTAGAATTATAACTTATTTTTGTGTGTTTTCCAAACTCACAAGTATCATAAATAAGTTTATTATGTTCTACTTTACTCATCAGCTCTAGTTTCAACCTTTTAATACTCTCAAAAGATGGATGTCCCAACTGATAATGTTATAACATTGCTTCATCTTCTTCTTTACTATTCACTTCAACACTCAAACTTTTATCCACAACTCTTCTATTTAGATAGTACAATCCTCTACACTTGCTGCCAGTTCCAAGTATCTTCTCAGTGTTTCTCTCTCGAAAGATACAAGTGTCTCCATTAAAAATTACTTGACAATTCAATTTATCAATGATATTACTAATTAACAATAGATTATCTGGAAAAGAGGGAACATGCAAAATAGATGATAATATGATCAAATCAGTACATCTAACATAACCCTTCACTTTGATAGATTATACTGTTCCATCTGCCGTATGAATAACTCCATTATAAGTTTGAGGATATTTATCATATGTATTAAATTATTCTATTGATCATGTTATATTCTTGAAGCGCCAGAATCAATAACTCAATATGTGGAAGGTTCAAGTATTTGTACCTGATTACCACAATTGATCTTATTCTCGTCCAGTATAATGAGATATCTGTTATTCATATTTTTCATCTCTCTTAAATCTCTTATATCTTTTAGGTCTCTTAGTCGTGGCTCCCGGCGACGATAAATCTTAGAGATATCTTTTCATCTCCTTTAATAATTCAGTTACTTCGCATCTGAAGCCGTCTCATTCTCTCTAATCCTTCAAATACGCCAAAACTTAAAAATACCAAAAAACCCTAGCTCTGATACCGTATTGAATATTGTAAAATAAAATACTAAACTAGTAAATTATATTTAGAATATATATAGGATATATTTGTACTAGTTATAAATATATTCCTAACTTATTAATATTACACAGAAAAATTAGAAAATATTATCATCAAACTATACCAATAGTGTAGTTAGCCATATTTAGGTTCAGAATGGGTCTCTCGTCATTTTGATCTGCACTGGCCCCACTATTGCAGACTTTATTATAACATTGACATACTAATACTGCAAGGAAAAATGTGACTGAAGCAGTGAGAACAACGGCAATAACAACTGATCTTCTCTTGTTATTCTTGTCACTGGACTGTGCACTTGAACTAGGACCTTGACTTGCGAAGAGTGTTTTTTGCTTAATGTAGCTTTTGGGTTTAGGACATCAAAGCTTAGTGGAAAAAATGTTTTTTTAGAGACAAAGCAGCTAGACAAGAGCCTCCATCTATGGACATGGAAGGAGATAGGCTTGGTCCTAGGGCAGGTGAGGTAAACCAGCAAATCTTGTTGGTGAAGTAATTTAACAACAATAAAAAAGAACCCAGTACCACAAATTCTTCTCCAACTATCACTGAGAAATGCAAGACCTTTAACAGAAATATTTTAATGCACGCTATAAATTCCAAACTAAAAGTAGCAAATCAATGTGTTACCCTATGGCTATTATTTGTATAGATCCCACAAATGAAGTCAAAATCCTTTCATCACCCAAAAAAATTGAATAAAGGGGCTATTTAAACCTGCCAACTAGGGTAAATATAAGTGATATGATTGCATACCGTGCCCTGGTCAATCTCAAGTGAGGCAAAATCAAGTATATCCTGAAATGACACTTCTTCCAAACTTCCAACCAAAACACATAGAACAGTAACAAGAAAGATCGAGCAGCATACTCCTCTGCAACGTGAGTACCTGTGAACCACTTTTCACACTGGGAAGTCTCTTCTCTTGTCTGCAAGCCGTAAACTTTTTTATCATTCAAGATGTTTTCATACCCCATTTGATTCGGTCGTTTGAAAGATTTCAAGATCATGAGGGCAACACAATTTCTGGTTGTTCAGGGATACACTGCGCTGCACTTGTCATATGTCGTTTGGGAATGTCGTGCACTCCTATCCTCACCCACGGGCACTGAAAATGAAATCGGTATTACTGTAAGTAAAATTTAAAATGCATAGATCAATATAATAAATGGCCTGAGTAGGCCATGATTGCTCTCCTGTCCATGGGCTCAGTAGACCCAGCTGCCCATGACAGTAAAGTTCTATGCCGACGATTCGATGAAGACATCAGAATAGGAAGACCGATCTCTGATTTATTTTTTCAATGTATGGACGTAGATGATTCTGCTGCCTAAATATCGCAGACCACTAAGCTTCCTGATGAGTGGTGCAAAGTATTATAATGGAGAAGTGCTTTAGGCTCGACAAGTGACAACACGTTCAAAGCTAGAAAATGTTCTTTTCACACAGCTTTAGAGACCGATGGAAGCGCCTCTGTTTTCTAAGGATCCGGTCTTCTTCCCGAATCATTATCTCTCAAATGGACATATTGCCGATACCCAATTGTGAGCAATCAGCTATGGACCATCGCCTACATGGGCAGCTCTACTGCTTTTGAACTTTACTGTCATGTTAATCAGACTAGGATGTGTCTACAAATGGTTATCTGGGTCGAATCTAATGTTCATAGATGCTGATGGTGAGTTCATCTGACCGAGTGACAAAAAGGCAAGAGGAAAAGAGAAATATTCCTCTCTTCTTTATAGCAATCCAAATATTCCCACGGAATTTCTTCCCTGCAAAATGCACACACATCACAAGGCCAGACACTTTCCAGATGCCTGGGTATAAAGGGTAAGCAAAATCTCCATTTCCATCGCAATTGAATGATCCAATCTGCTCCAGATCATGAGCAGCTCCAGGCAGATTGAGGTTAGAACCGGAGATCACCCTACCCAGAAATGGGGCGTTTCTTTGAAGGAGGACGTGTTCAAGAGGTTCATCTCCCAGGAAAGCCCCCTCTTGCATCAGATCTTCGGAGATCAGGGCTCGCTGTTCAGTCCCTTGTTGTTCGGGAAGTACTTTGATCCTTGTGATGCATTCCCCTTATGGGAATTTGATTCAGCCATACTGTTATCGAGCCTCAGGAGCAGCGGCAAGACTGCTGTCGATTGGTCCCAGTCGGACCAAGAGTATGTCCTAAAAGCAGAAATCCCAGGTAAGTCTTTTCAAAACAAAGAGAGTTCATGACTTAGCCATGGTAAGGTGGTACTCTACACAGAGATGAATGAGAATTATATGCATCTTATAATATGTCAGGAGGAGCATTGGAAAACAACGTTCAGGTATGTGTTGACAACTGGAAGGTAGTCGAGATCAGTGGGCAGTGGCGGCCCCAGAACAAAGAGTCGTCCAAGGTGAAGGACTGGAGGTGTGGAAACTGGTGGGAGCATGGCTTTGTGCGGCGGCTTGAGCTGCCCGAAGACGCAGATTGGAGAGGCATGGAGGTAAAGTTGAATGGCGAGGTGTATATAGAACTCAGGATTCCTAAGAAAGGATCCAGCTCTGAAGGGAAGTTTGGAAGGGCCACCGAGCCTGAGAATGTGTGATAATTGAGTTTAACTGCTGAAAAAAAATACATCTGATAGCATAACTTCAAGCTGTTCCATGATCAGATGAAAATACATGAAACATAGAATGCCATTAAAAGTATTCCGTCTGTCTCGAACCATCAGATATATAATGTCAAATAGTTTTCCTGGTCTGGGAGTTTCAGAAACTTGCTGTTGGTGTATTCTCACTGTTGAGTAGGAGTGGCCCGAAGTTGAAGGATCACGGAATTAACAGTATGCATCTAATTTCTGAGATGGCTCGGTGGCATTAACGAAAATTCAGTGTACTGTTAAATGGACAGTTGATAAGATCCAATCTGGGAATTGATTGTCGGTCTCGTCGGGGGCATCAGAGATCTATGTATCACAATTCATGGATGTTACTTCTGCTTATAGGCTTGGATTCATATTTGTTCAATTCTCGAAAATTCGCTCAGGAGGGCCTCCTCAATCAACACTACCTTGATTTGCGAAAAGAAGATCAACTAATAATTCAGTAGTCAACCAACTCAATACTAAATTCACCATAATGGATTCTCCTTTGTATGTATAGCAAATTAATCATCAAATCATTTTTGGTATAGGAACCTCTCACTCAGTATTTGGCACTAACACTATCTAACTACTCAACTCGACAATTATAAGTTATACTCCTTAAAGAAGAAGGTAAGATAGATTACCTTGACTCGACTGGACTGGACCCATGTCCTCTCATCCTCTTTAGCTTTTATCTTGTTTCGGAGTTTCTAGGCTCAGGTCCTGCTGAGTTGCATTTCACCCAAACTATTGGTGTCCTTCCCCAGTGGGTGGGCATTGCTTCATGGGTCACAACCTCTCTCCCACGCAGTTAAGGTTTGTAGATATTACAAATTTATTTAGATAAATAGTATGGTTTGTTAATAAAAAATTTAAAATGTAAATTTTTTTTATTAAATTTAATACTTTATTAAGTAATGTATATTATAAAATAAAATATATTAATATATGATAAAATATATTTTTAAATAAAAACAATATAATTATATTTTATATATGGTAAATTATAGCTATCCTATTTTATTATATAACCAAATTATATATAAATATTTTATAATTATAAAAATAAAAATATATATATAATAAATTATATTATATATATTCAATCAATTATTTGGTATGTGTGATATTTTTATTATATA
The DNA here is from genome assembly GCA_030064435.1 of Trapa incisa. Classification (NCBI taxonomy): domain Eukaryota; kingdom Viridiplantae; phylum Streptophyta; class Magnoliopsida; order Myrtales; family Lythraceae; genus Trapa; species Trapa incisa. The sequence continues at coordinate 24,021,524 of CM057779.1, forward strand.
ATTTTGTATAAAATATTATTAATATATACGTTTATTTAAAATATATAAAAATAAATAATATAAATAAATAAAATGATATTAAAGTTATTTAAGGCTTTGTTTAAATAATGATTATGTTTGAGTGTGAATTAATTTTTGTATGTATGCACCTTATAAAATCTCCATTTTTTTAATCAAACTTCTCATTTTTAGCCCATCATATTTATACCCTCCAAATCACTTCAAAAATTCAAATGTTATTGTTGTAATAGAATTCCTAACCCTCTCTCACCAATTGATGAGGGCTCTCATCCCTATTTTATTTATTTATTTTATAAAATTATAATTAGTTAGTAACGCGTCAATATTTAATAATTATTTAAAAGTATTATATCAACTTCATTAAGTATAAAATTAATCACGGTATTTTAATATAATATTCTTCAAATTTTATTTTTACACTAAATAATTTTTAAGGTTGTGTACTAACAAAACAATTTATCTAAATATTATTCAAAGTTATTCAATGAAATAGTACAAAATACTTGAAATTTGAGTGATGTATAATGGGTTGTACAATCTTGGAAGATAAGGGTTTGATGCTTTCCTAACTAGTATTGTATACGAAGGAATGATAAATAAATTTATGTTGGATTATTCTCGTATTGGTGATTTATCATTTCATAGACTTAAGTGAGTGAGACAAACCTTGATAAATAATATAGAATAAAGTAAGATTATATTGATGCTTGTAAGTTTGGAAAACACACAAATAAGAGATATACCTCTACTGAGTTAAGGAGTGAGGAGTATTATGTTATTTTCTTAGATATAATCTGATTTTTGGGGATCATGTTTAGTTAATTCCATTAGTATATCAAAAAGTTTGTTACATTTATTGATCGTCACTCACAAATGATATAAGTGTACTTGATGAAAAATAAGTCTCAGACTTTGATTTGGTTTAATAATTTTTTAGCTCTTGTGCAAATATAAAATTGATGTCAAAGTATGTATTATTGGTAGGGATAATGACATTGAGTATATAAATTAAGAATTATCATCTTATCTTCTATAAAAGGAAATATTCATCAAATTATAGGTCCAGACTAGAACAAAATATAGTGGAAGAGAGGAAAAATCATCATTTGTTGGAGATGATTTATTCTCTTTTATTTACTACGATTGTCACAACATAGATTTTGAGTGAAGTTGTACTAATAATATCATATTTGATTAATCAAATGTATTCACAGGTGAGTTTCAAATCTCCATGTGAGATATTGATGAGATAAAATATCTACATAGTTCCTTCTCGTGTGTCACCAAGTATATGTTTCGTGAGAGACCGTCTACCTTTAATAAGTTCGATACACATACATTAAAGTGTATTCATGTGGGTTATTAACATGCCCTAACATGATTTTTGGATTGTGGTCCATTAACAATCTATCACACCCTCTCGATATAATAATAGTGGACACATTCACCACTGTAGAACTGATATGACATAAGGCTCAAAATATAAAATATCATAATTTTTGTAAAAATTTGTAACTTTCATTCATACAAGGCAACATGTTTACAAACACATTTGAAATCATGGGGAAAGCATACTAACTATATGGAAAGCATTTGTGCAATTCTTTTCAAGTATGTCCACCTCAATCTTGGTTAATGTCAGAGATATGCAATCTCACTCTCGAGTCCGTCCTCATTTTTTTGTGTTTTCTCTCTTCCTTGAAATGTGTTATGTTAGAGGGTGGAGTGATTAATACTTAGTGAGTTCAAAGACCATTTATACAAAGTTTATAAATGCTCCTTTTCTATTTTTCTCCGATGCTATTCTTAATTGTAAAAAATCTTCAATTTGTGATATTCATAAAAATTATTTCATGACCTTTTTAAGTAAAAATAATTCATTTATAATTTAGTATCATTGTGTTTCCTCATTAAACTCCAAATTATCTTGATTATATATAATGTTAAGTCACACATACAAAGCAAACATCATGGTCCGACTATGTGCATACAAGCTAAGCAACTCATGTTAAGCTATCATAACGACACAACCATGCCTTCAAATGTCTCAAACACGAGTATTCGAGTCTATGAGAGTATATGAGTGCATTCACGTGCTCACTCGGTACTATAACAATTCATACACTCATAGGAATGTCGGGGTTGTACCCCAATCATCTGTACACTTGGCATTCACCACCCACCATGCAACCAAGTGTATGTATACCCGAGCATTCATCACCCTCCATGCACTCAGATATACTTGAATCCTCAATCGGTTTCGAGTGATTTGGAAGATATCAACATTCCTCCCTTATATGTTGCTTTCAGTCTACCCCTAATATCGACACTAGCTCTAGTTAGGTGTCTTATCAACAACGCCACATTACACAAATATATCAAATACAATATATATACAACTTTAAATATAATCATATCAAATTCAATATTACTTAAAGTATAGTCCATTCACCAATGACCCTACTACTCTTATTTTTTTAAGAATTTTCACCATTTACTTATGACTCATAGGTAACTTAGACAACTTCTATTTAAACAAAGTAGCCTTAGCCACCTTTTCTTTATAATATTAAACGTAGGCATTGACCAATTTACCTTTTTTAAAATATTGGGTCATATATCACTTTAATATACATTGGCATGAACGACATCATAAATACTAGCCTTTTGTACCCTTTTATAACTATGGGGATTAACTCATTTTTTTTTGTAAATAATTTTGACTTTCACCCATTTTTTATAAACACTTTGATTTTTAGCTTTTTTTGTATAAATAATTGGCTTAGCCCATTTCTTAAAAATAATTTTGGTTTTAACCCCTTACTTATAAAGGGTCGGATCTCACCTATTTTTTAAACCCTCGAGTATACACCCGTTTATTATAGGCCATCAAATCATAGTCCACTTTTCAAAAATCACCTAGGACATATACCATCTTTTACTAAAAATCTTTTTATAAATATTTTTACATACTTCTTAAGAATAGTTTCAAATTATGTTATATTTTATAAAATGGAAAGTATCAACTATATTGATCCAATCAGACTTGAAGTTAAAAATCTCAATTACCCATTATTCAAGACTTATTTGTCCCGAAGGTATTCCAAATATTTGTGTTTCACTTGCACGATAAATATATAAGTGTATATGTTTCTATAAATAATATATATATATATGCACACATTATTATAGTATCCAAAACACTTTTAAAGTTAGTATATATCATTATATCTTATATACCGCCCATAATTTCCCATAATTATAGTTTTACTACTATGGTACGATTCACCCGATTTGTACATCGACAAATAATTTTTCATTAACATTTACTCGATCTTATTCAAATAGTAAAATTTCTCAAAACTTATCCAAATGACCCAAGTCCTTTTTCTCAAAAAATCACATTAAAACTCTTATTTTTACAAAATTACAATTTTCTCGTTATTTGTAAAAAATTCCAATTTTTTACCTCTTTACTTTTCAAAATTATTATTTTTACCCATCATTAGTTAAAATTGACCAATCTCCCCCTCCTCATGGTGCAAAATTATTATTTTACCCTCCATTTATCCAAAAATAACCATTTTTCCACTCGTATGCAAAAATGACTATTTTGCCCATAAACTCCTTAAAATCATTTTTAACATTTCTATTTATTTAAATAACTAACCCCTTAGGCTTCCCTTAGGGAATATTTTTCAAGTTTTATCATGTTTGCAAATTAGCTCCCAAAGTTTTTAAAATTTGTACTTTTGTCCCCGAACTTTCAAAACAACTCCAACCAATTCTAAATTTCACAAATGCATCCCCACATACTTCCATTTATCTTCTAAGGGCTCATGAAAGTAGTTTGGGGTCTTACCCCAGCTAAATTTGGTTATTTTCCAAAACTGACCAAAATCGTGATATCAGAGGTTTTGTCAGAAATATTGCCACCGGTTACTAGAGGATAGGAGTTTTGAAGTTAAGGACCAAGCGACTTGTTCTATGGTGGTGGTTGATCAAGTGGTTGTCAGAGCAAGGAAAATATTAACATTGGACGGTCACTACTAGAAGTTCTAGAACATACCCACTAAAGGAAATTGATTCGTTACGACCAAAAGTTGCCTTTCTAGAGGTGGACCAAGGATAGTGGGAGGTATAAGAGAGGCAAGGGTTCTTTTGGCACCATTGTTAGCTAGAGTGATGGTTGGAGGTGACTGAATTTAGCCCCAAAAAGGCAGCGACACGACACAGTTCAAACTTGATTTTTTATCCAATTGAGTTAAACTTTTATTTTCACAAATTCTGGTGTTATAGTTATTCTAGTACTCAGAAGGGCGACATGTGTTGGAGTAAAAGCAGGAGCTCTCAATTCTTGGTATATGGCAGGAAAATGAAAAAATAACCGTTGATCATAGTACTAAAAATATTATGGTGGGAATAATTGTGTGCCCTAGCGAATTGATTATCATGGACAAAAAAAGATGAATTGCAATTGAAGGTATATAGAAAGAGAAAAAATGATTGTATTAAGGGGAGAGAGATAAAGATATTAAAGTATACATTGGCCATGTGACATGCCTAATTAATGCCAAGTGATGGTAATGACTCTATGACTTTTACTATTCTTAGAGAGCCTAGAGCTAATGCAAGAATGTATGATATAATTATGATATATCTAACTATATCACATATGCATACTTTTCATCTATATATAAAGCATTCATCACATGATTTTACAGATATCACAAAAATTAGAAATTAGCAAGAGGTCAAATAATAATCAAAATTTGCATGAAAAAAATGAGTGCATTAGCAGAGAAAAAATTTGGGAACTGATATTACTTGCAAGTGAAAAAAAGTATGTTGGATCCAAGTGAGGATTCATTATCAAACAAAATATTTAAAGAATAACTAAGTGATGTAAAGTAAAATTAGTGGCAAAAGTCTACAATCAAACCTATGGAATAAATGATGATGACACTTTTACAATGATAGCCAAGATGAACACTATGATAATGGTTATTTCATGTAGCTAATTCCAAATGGATATTAATTCAATTAAATGTAAAAAATACATTGTTATATGAAGATTTGCACGAGTGTGTATATGGAGATTGCACTTGAATTTTGTACAATGATAACAAACGGTAAAATATATAGGTTGAAGAAATTTTTCTACATACTCAAGTAAACATTAAAAACTTGGTTCGAAAATTTTAAATATGCAGTAGTTAAAATGAATCAAATATGTATAAGAGTGTAATAGAGATAACAGATTTTTCTATCGACATACAATAAATCAAATTACATATATATTTAGATGATATTATTATCATTAAGGATAATAATAATGAGATATTATAGCTAAAGCAAATATTAAGTATAAAATTTAATATGAAAAGATTGTGCCCTCAATTATTATCTCTACAATGAGATCCTAAGGTATATAACATAAATAGCAATTTATAGGAGAAAATATGTGTTATATCCATTTATTGATACATGAATATTATGTTCTCAAATAATTTTGATTCTAAATCATACGTTATATGTTATTTAATGTGATATAATAAATAAATAACAATGTTATAGAATTGTAGGATGTATTATTTTACACGACTAAACAATACATACACCTATTATAAATTGATATATGATTGATCACACGTATCACGTTGACATGTAATTATATGAATATTTATAGTATTTAGGAAATTAAAATATATAATATTAATTACTTAACACTATATCATAGTATTTATTTATTTAATGTTAGTTATTATTCTAAAATTATTGTTAGTCAGTTAAATATCTAATTTGGTGTGATCAATATATAAAGGATTACCCATATATATCATGACATGGAATTACAGGCAAAAGAGCATTTTATGTACTTCCTTATAAGTCTGCTCGGCTGGGAAGACCATGGAATCTATACCATGTTGTTCTCACTAGAACATATTCTCCTTTTGCAGCAGTGTCTTCACACATCCTTCCATGTTCCCATACCCAGCTTCATTAGTAAATGTCAAGTTGCATTTTTTTTTTATCATGAGCTTGTGCCGTTGAGTATAAAGCGACATTTTTGTTATTGTCCTTCTCAACCTTCCAAAAGTCACCACTCAAGTGGCTATCAATTCTATATTGTGGTAAAGTAATCAACTACTTTTTCTATTATAATAGGAAAAATATATGCTTAGAAGGGACAATAAAATATGGATTAAGAGAACTATGGAATCTCACTACCTAAATTCATCACCTTTAAATGTGGATACCCCATCATGGATGGAAAAGGAACATAGAATCGCAGGAGTGGACATTTAGAAGGCGAGAACCGATGAAAAATGCCAAGGCCAGTGTTCTTTGATATGTGGGCTACAGTCAAAGGTTTAAACCGAAAACCCGCATAAGGCTGGCGGGTTTAACCCGAATAGACATTGGCCCTACTAGATGTACCGAACAGCCTGCCCACACCATGATTTTTCCCAATCTTACACGCTCACCTCTTGTCCCGACTCCCCACTTTCTCTCTCTTCAAGTCAGTCCATAGGACGCTTCCTCTCTCTATCCTTCTCAAGCCTCGACTTTGCCTATCGACCAGGAGAGAGACCCTTCTATACCTTCAGAGACCCGTGTAAATGATTTCCCACCAAGAGAACACCAATTGGCTCTTCGATTATGGCCTGATTGAAGACATTCACGTTCCGGATGGGGGTTTCCAGGTGCACGGTTCTGGGTTCTCGTGGCCTCAGGCGTTGAATGGTTCTTCCAATGCAAGGTTCTCCCTACAATCTCGTCAATTTTTTACATTCGCCTTTTCTCTGCCTGTTTGGCTTTATTTCTTCCCCTTGGGGTTCCCGTTTTCTCTCTTGTGCTCGATTTCTGAATTTGGGGATGGATGCCCTTTATTTTGTGGATTTCTACTTATAAGTTTTGTGGGGTTTTGAGCCTACAATTCAAGTTCTTCTCTCTGAACGGACCCCTATTTAGAGGGGATAACGCATGGAATTGATTAGCTTGTTCCTTTCCTATCACTGGTCAACCATGTGATCGGATTGAGCTCAAAATTGACCATAATTGGATGATGGCGAACTATATTATCAGGCATAGTAATGAGACATTTCCTTGTTTTATGGAGATTTAGTCTACTGTTTGATGGCTGAACTTAGCAGGAAAGACAAGGTGGCGTTGAAGATGTGCTTCCTAGAAAAAAAGATCTAAATTTGCTCAAATGGTTGTAGATTTCAGTATACCTTGATTCCAATCTCAAAGGCAGTTCCGTTTATGTAGACTTGCCAATAACTTACATTGCTTTTTTTTATTTTCTGATTATTCTCTTGGTTTTTGCTGCGTGTAATTTTTAGTGGAAGAGCTGATGGATCACTTGGAGATGCAGAAGGTGTTAAAGAGAACTGGAAGAAGCGGTATGTCAGATTTTGTTTCCCTGCCTATTTTATATAAATATTATTTTTCCCCGATTGTGATGCTTGATAGCTAAGGGAGGTTATTGAAGGTCTGGTTTTGGTAGTACTTGGAGAGCTTCAAAATTATTGACCATTTTGAGAATTTTGTTTCTTAAAACAGAGTTTGATGTGCAACTTATAGTTTGTTGTCTAATATGTTTGGTGGAAATCTGCTTTTTACCTAGTTTGTGTGGCATTTTTCTCTGCTTCGCATTATGCATAGGATCCCACTACTGCATTTTTTCATAATAATTCTTTTATGTGTTGTAGAGTCAGTTATTGCTTGACGTAAAAAGAGGTTGCAGTCCCTGTGGCCTACTTAGGCAGATATTTAAGTGCATTGTAGTGTATCCTTCTGATTGCCATGAAATTTGACTATTTATCTATGCTATGTTGTGCAAATTAAGATAATCTTACTTTGTTTTTTCCAGGGCAAGACCTGAATTATGTGGTGCAACTAGCTCTAAGGCTTGCAGGGAAAAGCTGCGCAGAGATAAACTAAATGACAAGTGCTACATCCTTCTATCTTTCCCATTCACTCTATATTACACACAATCACTCAAAATGCACAATTATAAGGCACAGTGTCTAGTTACCCATACTCATAGTTTGCCTGCAAACTTTTAAAAGTTTTCTCCTCTGTGACATGACCATTAGGTTTCTTGAATTGGGAGCTATCCTTGAACCTGGAAAACCTCCCAAAACAGACAAGGCTGCTATATTGGTGGAAGCTGTACGCATGGTGAGTCACCTGCGAGGAGAAGCTCAAAAATTAAAGGACTCAAATTCAAGTCTTCAGGAGAAAATTAAGGAGTTGAAGGTGACCCCCTTTACACATGAATTACTTTAATCTAGGAATAGCTGGCACTATTGTCTCGAGAACCTTTTATTTAGTTCCATTTGGTTAGATTTTTGGATGGGTCTTTTACTGAGCAACAAAATATTTACAACATATAGGCTGAGAAAAATGAACTCCGAGAAGAGAAACAAAGCTTAAAGGTTGAGAAAGAGAAGTTAGAGCAGCAAGTGAAGACTCTCAACACTCAGCCCCAGTTTGCGCCTCCGCCTGCTGCCATTCCTTCTGCTTTTGCAGCACCTGCTCAAGGTCAAGCACCTAATAACAAGTTGGTTCCTTTCATCAGCTATCCAGGGGTTGCAATGTGGCAGTTCATGCCTCCTGCAGTTGTAGACACATCCCAGGATCACGTCCTCCGTCCTCCTGTCGCTTGAGTTAGTGAAAGGCCTCCGGGCTTTGGGTGTGCAATTTCTCTGGTCCAAGTTTGTTCTCTGTCATTGATGGCTCGAATAGCTTCTGCTCAAATCTTGTTAGTCTATATCTGTGTCCGAAAGGACAGTGCTAAAGTCTAAACTGTGAACTCTCTATGTTAGAACTCAGTTGTAAATCTTAATAAGTTGATTATCTGAATTCCCTTGTTTGTTTTTCATCTTAGTTTTCTTAACCCATGTGTTTCTTTTGGCCACGCCAACTGGTCAGAGCCGCAGAGAGATTCTCAACCATGTGCACTCTCTCGCATCACTCTTTCTGCTTATCTTTTAAATGGTGTGAATATGTGATCTTCTCTTATATCAATTATACGTTTTTTTAGTAGATTGACACTTCTGTCCAAGCAATATATCATTCATAATATTTTATTCCTTCCAATCTTAGTGCGCACTACTTTTTTGGCCGTCTCATGCATTGTTTTGCCAGTAGCAAGCAGCTTACAACGTCACTTCATCATCATTGTTGTTGGGGGCTTGATGCTTCAGCAGGCATCAGGCTTTCCATCCATATAGAAAATGGCTTCCCACCTTATGGGATTTCAGATTCAGATCATCGGAATTCCCCAACTTTAGCCCCCAACAAGCCCCAAGACATCTTGTCATCCATCTTTCAAGTTTCACCCGTATTACCTCCATTCCTATATGGCCTGCTTCCTTCCAAACACTCTCAAGAGCCCTGAATTTCTAGTTTATTGATCTGGCTAATTCACTGGCGCCACCAACTCACTAGTTGCATAGTCTAGTTCTTGAGAGATGTAATCTCACTTTTTTTGGGGAAATTTTGGCTTCTTTAGTATCAAACTTTTGCTGACACCCGAGGATCTTTCTGTAGTGTTTTCTGCTCCACTGACTTCTCACTTGAATGAAAGACCGAACTTGCGAATTCGTGATTGTACTCGATCCCTTTTCCTTTTTCCAAGATAGACGTTTGTTGTACTGCCTTTTGAGTAAGTAAACTGCTAGTGTGATTCAGCCTAACTGAGTGCATTTTACAGCATTGGTTTTCCTTGTGCAGAAGAAGTGGTTGTCTACACTCATGCATTCAATATTGCATTATTTCCAAAGAACTCTGAGTATCTCTCTTCCTAAAAATTAAGGCGGAGAGTGTAAAGCCATTCCAACAGTAAGGGAGGGAAAAAGTTACATGAGTTGGAGCTGATCACTATCTACGATCAACTCAGGCCTCAAATTTAGAAACCAGGAACTATCTCCTTCTATCAACTCCTTGTACATGTAAATATGCCTTGTTCATTTGTCAATATTGAGAATGATCTGCTCTTATTATCAATTCTAGGATGCCCTTATGTGACAGCCCTTGATGAACTTATCGGAGAAATTGACATACTTGGCCCACAAAGGTCGGAGATGAGGAAATGCAATATCAAGCCAAGGCTTTGCCCTTCCATTGAAGTGGATGACACCAGCGCCCTTAGCTTCAGCGAAAGTCATGTTCTCTTGGTATCCAAGGCCTAGCATGTGCCAGAAGGGGTCGATAATATGCACATGTCCATTGAATGCAATTAAACCAGGAGGCAATGTTCCCAGTTGCCACAAACTCAGGTCTGATTTAAAGTTCTGCATGTACAGATATCATTTTGGCGTTAGTAGGATTACTTCATCACAGTTATGCTATTACTTTATTGTTGCATCATCCTTTTATGCATCAAAGTCTTTACCTGTTCAAGCCAGTGATAGTAAGTGAGGCTTATGCTGGACTTCCTCCAAGCAGCTAGATCGAATACATTCATCCCATAAGCCCAGGCACACTGATTTGGATCAAAGCTCTCCCTTATCAGAGGATGCGAGAAGTTGAGGTAACTCTTGAAACGCTTCGACATCACAAACTTATCCTTCCCATGACATGTCTGAACTGCTCCATTGACCTTTCCTTTCATGTCAATGTCCCACAGAGGTGTAAGATCTGTCTGAACCACAATGTCATCATCCAAGAATACCACTTTCTTCAGGCTTGGAAATAGCTGCATTAGACCGTGCAGAAGAGTCAGCAAAAATTTCACTGTAATCAAGGACTAGGAAGGACTTCAGAGGGACTATTTATCATATTAGACCTCTGGAAGATGTATCCTTATGTGATTCATCATCGAGTTGTACTTGGGACTCAGTGCTTGGAGCTTGGCAGCAATAATGTGAGGCTTCTCAGTGTTGTTTTTCACAATTGCAGATGATCCCCCTCGGAACTGCGACCGCTTAAGCTGGTCCTTCTCCATGGCCTGCAAGACCGGCACCTTCCCCCTGGCAAACCAATCGAAGTGGTGCAAGGCCTTGACCTCGACAATGGCTTGGCCAAGAGGGTGGAGGGAGAACCAAGCCTGCATTGGTGAATAAGTCTTCTTGTCCGTTATTATATGCAGGACAACCATGTGTGGCCTCAAGGAATTCCGAACTAACGAGGCCGCCACCACCGAGGCTGCCAGGACATTGTCCGATGCAAGGACAAAGTGGAAGTAGGAGTTATTAATAAGGGCCGGGACGAGCTCTGCTGTAGGAAGCTGCAACCTAGCTCCTGCATTGCTGGAGTGCTCATTGGCAAGCCTAAGAGTGAGGCAGTGGAGCTGTTTAGGGATGCTGCTCGAGGCAATGTGTCGATACAGGTACTCCTGGATTTTGGCCATTCGGGTTCTCTGCTCTAGCAGGGCTACCTGCAAAAAGAACACCATGGTAGACTTATAGACTCAATGAAGTACAGGTGCATTATCAGTTGCTATAGAATAGGAAATGACTGGTGGGGCAACCATATCTCGAAGCTTGATGGCAAAGGTTTTGGCATTGGGTCGACTTTCCTTAACCTCGGACATGAAGTCTTCCAAGGTCTGAGGGATCTCGCTTCTTCCTTTGAGCTCTTCTACGGGCACCATCGGCTGCTCCAGGACCTGGTACATCACCTCTGGGACCTATACAATTAAGCTAGAAGATGCTCAATAAATGAGGTGTATTTTTTTTGTCATTCATTTAGGAAGGTCACTCAATCCAAGGGGAAGCTATGAAACTCTGAATAAGTCACTTCTAAATGTATTTGGATATTTTTCAGTCCCATAAACATACATTTCAATTTAATTGATATACATGTTTTGACAAAAAAAAAATAACATAATTTTAGGAAGCTTGGGAGATGATGTTTACACTTGGTTCCAGCTTTCTGCCGAGAATCTTGGGCACCAATTTTTTCCCCAGGCAACCTAACACAAAATAAAATTGGTTGTAGATGGACATTATTGTAGGAAGAGAATGAAAATGATTGACTCTTACCAATAAAATCTTTAAAATTAACTAAATAAATCGAAAACCATTTCCATTAGAAGTTCTTATAAACAAAGATGGATTAATCGGAAGTTATAAGAGGGCCAATTATTTTAAGCTTTTACATTTGAAGAACAAGAAAAAGGGTCTACAGTTAATGGCTTGCTTCCATTAACTATGCAACTTCTTGAACGGTATGATGATGCAGGGGATGGGATTTGTTCATGCAATGTGCTGATGGAAGAAGCTGCAAATGAACTTACTAATGGTGGAGGTGGAGGTGGAGGAGCAGTTGTTCTCCCGGGGGTCGATGCTGTCTACAGCAGTCATCACAAACAGAAACCTGAGGAGGAGCGTGAAGAGGAGAAGCATGTAGAACATCATCCTGTACGAGACCCGTCTCGTTCCGATCTTCACGTTGATGAACTCCCTCACCCCTTTAGCCGGAAGCATGGTCACGTGCCTCAGGCTCGGCGATATGTGAAGCTGCATCATTGCCGGAGGAACACTGGCACAGGACGGCCAACTCGCTTGCCTTATTCTTCTGTTCCTAGAGTTGGATCAGAGTCGATCATTTACCTCATTCTATACGTGAAGTCATGATCTTGGTTAGGGATGGTGGTGAAGAAGAGGGGGAAGGACATATTGAAGATTTTTATTGGGTTCTAATGTAGTTGTGTGCCACCAAGACTTGCTTAGCATTTGGGCTATCAGTAGAAAGAAAATAATAGGGTGTCAGCAGCTTGTTGTTTCTGTTGGTCAAGGAGAAAGGGACGTCAGCGTTGAAGCAAGTGCAAACTAATTTTTATATTTGAAGAGTTTGGTGTGGCATAGCTTTGCCTGCAGATGAAGTTTTTTTTTTCTTTTTGAAGGTTCAAAGAAGATTTTTGCCTCTTACTTTGAGGGCTACTTGCTTTCTGAACGGACAGAGACATTCTACCCTTTAGAGGAATGCTTCAGAGTTCTCGTGAAAACTGAGTTGGTAGGAAAGTCTGGGACGTGGACAAGGACAATGGCATTCTGTGTTAGGTGCTGGGTACCCTTGGTTTATCATAAATGGTGACCAAGGAGATAATATGTGTTGTTGAATTCACATGGCAACTTTATCGGTTATTTTTAAAAAATATGAAGATTTATTAATAAATTTATTATTCAAATTATCTCACGCTATCTTTACAAATTGCTCATGTTTTTTACTTGTCCATAATACAAAATTATCTCTAACAAATATATAATAATTTAAAATAAAATTTCTATTATTCACACAAATAAATATTGATAAAAATTATAATATAATTTTATAAAATTATAGAATAATAGTAGATAAAATGAGATAACAAATATATAATAATTTAAAATAAAATTTCTATTATTCACACAAATAAATATTAATAAAAAATTATAATATAATTTTATAAAATTATAGAATAATAGTAGATAAAACCGTGAATAACAATCTAAATATCTACTTTCCTGTAGAGAGTACGAAGTAAATTAAAAACTTATCGAAACAAATAATTTTCGAATAAAATGATAAAGGGATATATTGATATTAAGTTATATGATAACGAGAATATTATTTTATATATTTATAAAATATTTATATGTGTATTTTTTTAAATAATTTTGAAAATATTAAAAAACTAGATGGATAATTTTTCATAAGAATAATGTTAATAATTTTAAAAGTGGATTAATTTCTAATATATAAAAAATTGGTTCTATGCCATCGAATGATTTGAAAAGGTTAACATTCAATCTATAGAAGAAAAACGTAAGGGTAGAAAGTCTAGTACATATGTGTATGATATAAATCTAATACTTTTATTAGAGTGGATAACAAATGTACACTAATATAGTGTAGTTTAGAATTATCCTACGTATGTTTATATCCTTTGTCATAAATAATATGTGTTTATTTACTAAAAACTTCCGAGTCAAGAATATATATTAATAGAGCTAGACACACCAATGATTCAAATAAAGATTTGTAAAAAGGTTCAACCATTTAAAAAGTGCAATAACTCTCCATATTTAGAAAATGATATTTTTTAATAAATAAATGGTAAAATGGTAAATTTTTACAAATAAGTAATAAAATAGTTATTTTTTAAGAAAAAAATGATTAAAATGGTAATTTTTTTATAAAAATGGGTAAAATGGTCGTTTTCAATAAATGATGGGCAAAATAATATCATAAAGGGTTCAAACGTTCACCAGATGTAGTTACACCAACTACACCATCGGAGCGTCTTTTACCATCCATCTCATAGAAGGCCTTGACTTATACCCAGAGTATGAGTGAACCTCAACTATTCGACCCTTAGACTCAAATATACTTCATGTATGCTATGTGGGACGAGACCTCTTCTAACCCCACCTAGGTCTCAATGTGCATGAAGCTACTCCGAGCTTCATAACTCACTGGACAACAAAACTGCCCTTATTGCATATTGGTCGTCCAACGACCATTAAAACCAACACTACCCCAAACTGTGAGTCTTGATAGTTTCGTATCATAGTGCATGCACAAATAACACTCTTAGGATTTTATCCATTATCTTTGGTGCTACCGACCCAACGACCCCGACTCTTGGCTTTGGCTTCATAGCTGCTAGCTCAACAAGTTCGTCGACCTCGCCTTGGCTCAACAACTACTAAAATTTTCCAAAATTACAAATTGGTCCCAAAATTTTTCAAAATTATCATTTGGCCCCAATTTTCCCAAAAAATGACCCTTTGACCCTTTAGATTCATCCAATTTGCCAATTGACCCTCAATTTTCAAAAAATTGCACACTAGTCCTTCAAATTTTGAAATTTCCCAATTTCTCCCAAAAGTTGACCCAATTCATCCTTTCCTTTGCCCCGAAGTTGATTTCATCAAATTGACCCCTCAATTCATGTAAATTGATCCTTATCATGGTGCTAATCAGTTTCCTCACCTCCATACGATCTGACCCGGCTTTGAATCATTGTTTTTGGATCTAAAACTAGCTCAAACGGAGCTTCGTTGGAAAACTAGAATTATAGATAGAAAGATTCAGAAGCTTATTGGCGGAGTTGTGGCGGTCAAAGCTCTTAATTTGGGATGACAACTCTTGTCTAAGGGGTCATTCGAGGATCAAGAGAAGCTCCAATTCTCATCATGAGCAGTGGGAATTTGGTTAGTGAAATATGGAACTTTCTCTATCTAGGACTATGCTATTCCGATGAGGGAAGGATGAATTGACTTACGTGGGTACTTCGGGAGGTCGAGAGTAGGCTAGAGAGACTTGAGGAGAGCTTGGTTCAATTGCAAGAGGTCGGGGATGGACAAATTGGGACTCGGTAGAACAAGGCAACTTTGAGTCCTTCGGAGCAGCTTCACTCTTTGGACCTGTCGATGCTTCTTCAGTGGTCTGAGTGGAGGGTGCCATCGGGTAGCTGACTTCCTTCGGAATCTATAGGATCAAATTCACCTTATGAGGTGGAGGGAAGTGCCCAAGTTGAAGCTTTGGTTTGAGATTCGTTAGGAAATCGAGCAGTTCTTCTTATTCAAGTGTTTGAGGGATGAGTAGGATGAATGGGGGGAGCTCTTTATATAGGGAGTTTGTGGATCCTCGACTCTACCAATTTCCAAATTGGTCGAGCCTATCCTTTACATAAATTGGCATTATTGGAGGGAATATTCCCTCACTGGAAATGGAAATGGAAATTCCTTCCATGAATAGTGCTATCATCTAAAGGAAGGACACGACATTGTTCCATGAGTGCGAGCTTTGCACATGTGGACTTGCCACATGGCGCTTCATGATTGGTTGGCTTTGTTGACTTGGCTTCCTACTCAATAGCCTAGTCCGTCGTTGACTCGTTGATCGGATATGGGGTAGCCTCCCATTAACTGCTTGTGCACACATGGCTGTTGACCATATTTCTGCTGACTATTGATAGTGACATGTGGCATTCTCTGATTGGCTAATTTAAATATGTCAAGTTTCCCACATGACGCATAGTGCCACTATCATGTGTTTGAATGCTTGAAGCCATCTGACGTGGCATGCCATGTGTCAACCTCTGATTGGTCGGACGTTTCTCTGACATCCTTGTCAGATGGTGACGTGGCATCCTTACCACGTGTCAGCTCCTCATTAGGTTGATCGGAGACACATGTCACTCTCCTATTGGTCAATTATCGGTAACGTGGATTTTCCTCCTGACCATTGACCAAGGACACGTGTCGCCTTCTGATTGGCCAACGCTTCTGGCTCTAATTGAATGACTGACTGGGTGTGCTTCGCCACGTGTTGCACGCTGATTTGATGCTGACCTGGCAGCGGTCCGTTGACCGGTCTAGTCCGACTGGGTTCGTTGACCCAAAAATGAAAATTGGCAGGTTTATGCCCGATTTGACCAGTTTTCCAAAATTTAAAAATTTCTAAATTCTTCTAAATTCATTTTCTATCTAATGGCAGTTTTAATTTCCCATTTTAATATTTTTAAGCCACCTAGAAAAATGAATTATTGAATCGGTTCTCCATGGTTTAATCTAGTACGGGTCCTGTTTATCCTGAACAGTTCTGATTTTCACCTCAAATCTCTCCATGGTTCCTTTCCATGGTGTTTAGGTATTTATTGGCCACTTAAAATTTCAAATTCCCTAGTTCTGACATGTCACACCCTGACTTGGTTTGGTCGAATCCCCGAGAACAACCTGCCTCTCTCTTGGTTAAAGAGGGGTTTCCCCCTTTTTTATCTCAAGAGGAGCTAGGCGTAATTTCAACCTTGTTTCCTAGAATAATATATATCAAATAAAATGTAAGCTTAAGTGAAATTAAGCATACCTAACAAAGGGTAAGGTTTTATATTATCCCTAGTCATTTCTTTTTCCTTAAAAGGGATAAAAAGGGATGGGTGAGTTTCTACAACTCATTGAATGAATATTTTCAAAAATGAAGTTTTAATAAAATAGTTTTTAACTTGGAGTGTGCCAGACTCCTTAATTTCTTTAAAATATTTTATTTATGAAATCTCAGTTTCTATAGCCATATCTCAGTCCTCAATCAATACTGGTGTGTTTATCAACCAACACACGCCCTTCCTCATGAAGAGAACACACATTCGCAGGCCAGCATGTCCATCGTACCCACTTGTGGCATCAAAGCGACTTTACCAGCCACCTAGATAGAAGCACGTCTACTTCTACCCTGAGAATGAGTGGATGTACGCGACATCCGACTCTCAATCCCGTAAAAAAATTCTGTGTCCGTATGAGGATAGTGACCTCATCCTGACCCCACCCTAGTCTCATGCGCATGAAGCTACGTCGAGCTTCCAAGATTGCTGGCATGACTAACTGCCCTTATCTCCACCATGTTGTCCAGTAGCCCTAGGACACATCACTACCCCTCTTGGACATCTTGAATGTCCCATAAACTCAGTGCATGCACAAATCAATAATTTTCCACATAAGCCATATAATATGTGGTGCCACTAGTACAATGGCCTTAACCCTCAACTTGACCTTTAGTTGTTTGTCTCGACTGGTCTGTAGACCTGTCATGTCGCACTGCTATTAGTCTATCGAGTATGTTGGTCCTATCACTATACCATGGCCAAACAATTCATTCACTTAAGTTTTTATGGCTTAAAATCTTGTTTGTTTACGATCTTCTACTCGTGCCAACTGGCCTAGGGCCAACTATTCGAGATTTTCAAAATCGGGCATATTAGCACTCATGTTCCAAATCTGAGGCCTCCGATCTATATGAGCTATTCGAGCTCCCGTCAAGAAGGTCTCCCAAAATGTTTAAGCAATGGCACACAGTCATGGGAGAACACTTCCGATAAAATGAACTTTTAGCCGTCCATCACACCAACTAGGTATGAGGATAGCTCCACTTTTAATCTGTCACGCCCCGACCCAGTTTGGTCGGATCCCCTTGATCAACCCGCCACTCTCCCGGTTTATTAAAGGGTTTTCCCTTATTGTAAACTGTAACGAGTAATGCGTCTTTTAACCTGCACCTTTTTCCTGGAATAGCATAATCAAAACTGCATGAAATTTAAAACTTTACATACCTGTCTTACAGGCATCTTAGTTGACGGTCTTTAAGGGGAGGCTTTCCGGGATTTCCTGAAAGGAATATAAGGGAGGGGGTGAGTACGACTACTCAATGAATGGGTTTTTAAAAGCTTTTGACTTTTAAGAAAAATATTTATATGGAGTGTGCCAGACTTCTTTATTTTAAAAAATCCCTTCATTTAAAAATTCGGATTTTTTCATTATTTCTTAGTTAGCACGGTGTGTCATCACCCAACACACATCCTTCATCATGAAGGTTACACACATTTGCAAGTCAGTATCACTACTGAACTTGCTAGTGGCTTCGGAGCGACTTTTTCTACCACTCGGATAGAAGTACGACCACTTCTACCCTAGGAATGAGTGGATGTACGTGACATCTGACCCACAATCCCGAAATCACTTCTTCATGTCCGTATGACGATACAGACCTCATACTGTCCCCACCCCGGTCTTATGCACTTTGTGCTACTCCAAATTTCACACAGACACCTGGAACGACGATCTGACCTTATACTCACCGGGTCATCCAGGGCCCTTAGGACACATCACTACCCCTCATGGGCGTCTTGATGATCATGTACTCATAGTGCATGCACAAACAATATTTTCTTATCAAGCCATGTAATATGTGGTGCCACTAGTCCAACGGCCCCAACTCGCAACTCAACCCGCAGCTGTTTGTCTTGACTAGTCCGTCGACCTGTCATGTCGCACTGTCGCTAGTTGACTTAGCATGTCGGTCCTATCTTGGTACCATGACCAAAAAATTCACTTATCAAGTTTTATGGCACATATATCATGTTCGTTTACGAGCTCCTGCTCGTGCCAACTGGCCTTGGGCCCACTGTACGAGATTTTCAAAATCGGGCATTTGGCCCCCAAGTTCCAAAACTGAGGCCCCTGGCCTATCAAAGCTATTCGAGCTCCCGTTGAGAAGGTCTCCAAAATAGTTTAAGCATTGGCACATAGTCAGGGGAGAATACTTTCAACAAAATAGGTTTTCACTGTCCATTATACCAACCGGTATAAGGACATCTCCGTTCATAACCGATGAACGGGTTTTCAACTTTCTTCGAGGAAGTCTCATCATACCAACCGGGTATGATCTACTTACAACCGGTAAGTAGTATTTTTCACATAATTTTCACATCACTTTCTCTAAGTGGTGATGATTAAAATACCACTAAACAGTGGGTTTTTATACCGAGGTACTTATCATCCCCTACCGGGTATTATATAAAATTTCCACTCACAACCGGTAAGTGGTTTTTATCTTTAAGTTGTGCTCATCATCCCAACCGGGTATGATGTTAGTAAACCCACTCACAACTGGTAAGTGATTTTTAAATTTTAAGTTGTGTTCATCATCCCAACCGAGTATGATGTTAGTCAACCCACTCACCCGTTAATACCGTAAATTCCATTAGACTGGTTCTTTGTATTCACACGAGCTTGTCCTTGTTGGCGTTCCCGGTATTTCGCGTTTGTACACGATATGAACAACCTTGTTCATTATTACTTGGTATAACAGCCTTCATTCATTTCCAATGAATGAGAAAACCTAAACTTTTGGTTATTTGCAATTATGTCCCTAAAGTTATTTCTCTTTAACTTTACGTCCCTAATGTCGGTTTTTCCTCAAATTGAGTCCCGTAACTTTTAAAATTTATCCTGGTACCTCAATTTATTAAATTTCACCAAAAAGGGGTTTAATTTTTCAAATTTCCAATTTGGTCCCCCAATTTTTCCAAAATTACCATTTTGCCCTTCTTTTACAAAAATGGCAAGTTTTGCCCCCAAAATTCCAAAATTCCTCAATTGATCCTCCAACATTATTTTCATGCCCAATTGACCCTCAATTTCATAAAATTGTATTTTGGCCCTTTTAATTTTGAAAATCCACAAATTTTCCCCCAATTTCAACTTTTCAACACTATCGAATTTGATTTCATCAAACTGACTGATCAAACACTTCTAATTATTGAAATTGGAGTTGAAATTGAGTTCTTGCATGTTCATACGATTCTAAGTAACTTTGAATCACAGATTTTAACGTCAGAACGAGCTCAAACGGAGCTTCACCGGAAAATAGACTGTAGAGAGAGAAAGCTTCGATTACTCACTGGTGAAGGCACGATGGTCCGAGCTTTCGATCTGGGCAGATAGATCTCGTCCTGAGGTTCATCCTAGAATCAAGAATTGCATCAATTGATGTAGAATTGGATTAGAATTTGGTCATTGAAATTCGGTCGATTCTCTCTCTAGCACCGATAAAAAATTATAAAGGGGAGCCGAATTGGCTTACCTTTCGGTCCTAATTCGGCCGTGGAAAGGCTGGGGAAGTGTTGGGCGGGCTTGGTTTGGCCTGAGGAGGGCTTGAAATGGTTGATTTCAGCTTAGCCGAAATAGGGCAGCTTCGGTCCGCCGGAGTTGCTTCACTATTCCATCATGTCGGCGCTTCTCCAACGATTTTCGAATTTATTGTAGTTTGCTATCAGATAGCTGTCTTCTCCCCGGTTCTAAAGAGCTTGAACTTTGTTCAAGTCGAAGCTCTTGTTCGAGCTTTATCGGGAAATGGAGCAGTAGTGAGAGAGAGAGAGAAGTGTTCAGGTGTGAGGAGAATGAAATGGGGATGACGTGTATTAAATGGACGAGATTTACTACTAGTATTAATATTGCTATAAATTCCAATAATTTAATTTCGGTATTAATTTCAGCAAACACGCTTAACTTTAAAGTTCTTATGGAAACTAGTTCACCTGAACCACTTTGGTTTTTATTTTCTAATTTGTCTTAAGTTTCTTTTCCAAGGTTTAATTAACCCTTTGGATCACCCGAGAGTTGTAAATTCCCAACTTACCCGTTCATAAATAATCGATTTTGTGAACCGGTTATGAATCCTCACTTGGTTTGATCGGTTCTTTTCTTGGTTTTCCTTAGCTAAAAAGGGCGGGTTTTACATAATCGATAAGCGGGTTTTCTACTTCTTTCTAGGAAGATCACCATACCAATCGGGTATGATCTACCTACTACTAAGTAGTTTTTTCACGAAATTTCCACATCATCCTAGCAAGTGAGATGGTTAAAATGCCACTAAATAGTAGGTTTTCATTTCTGAGGTGCTTATCATCTCAACTGGGTATGATATTAAATCCCACTCACCCGATTACACAGCGATCTCTTCTTAACTGGTTTGCGTCTCCTTACGAGCTTTGTCTTAGTTGGCATTCCTGATGTCTCATGTTCCTACATGGTATGAACATCCATGTTCATTACCATTTAGCTTGATAGCCTTCATTCATTATGAATGACTAAAAATATCCAACTTTTCAAATATTTGCAATTTGGTCCCTAAAGTTCTTTTTCTTTTACTTTAGGCCCCAAATGTCGGTTTTCCCCAAATTGAGTCCCAACACTTTTAAAATTCACCTTGGGACCTCAATTTATTTAAATTAACAAAAAGGGGTTCAAGTTTCCCAAATTCCCAATTTGGTCCTCAATTTTTCCAAAATTATCATTTTGCCCCTCATTTACAAAAATGGTAAGTTTTACTCCCAAAAATTCCAAAAATTGCTCAACAGTCCTCCAACACCCTTATCATGCCCAATTGGCCCTCAATTTTATGACATTGCATTTTAGTCTTTGAATTTTTTGAAATCCACAAATTTTCTCCAATTTCCCCCCAATTTCAACTTTCCAACACAGTCGAATTTGATTTCATCAAATTGATCGATCAAACGAGTTTAATTGTTGAAATTGAAGTTAAATTGGAGTTCCTACATCTTCATACAATTCAATTTCACCTTGAATCACATGATTTGACACCATAACGAGCTCAAACAGAGCTTTGCCTGAAAATTGAATGTAGAGAGAGAAAGTTTTGAATTCTTACCATCAGGGACACGACGGTCCGAGCTTTCAATCTGAGTAGATAGCTCTTGTCATGAGGTTACTCTTAGAATCAAGAATTGCATCAATTGATGCTGAATTGAGTGATAATTTAGTCATTTAAAATCTATCGGTTCTCTCTAAGATTGATCAAAATTTACAAAGGGGAGCCAAATTGGCTTACCTTTCCATTCTAATTCGATCGTAGGAGGGTTGAGGAGGTGTTGGGAGAGCTTGGTTTCGCATGAGGAGGGCTCGAATTGGCTGATTTCAGCTCGGTCAAAATAGGGCAATTTTGGTATGCCGGAGCTACTTTACTGTTCGACCAGGCCGGCGCGTCTCCGGTGATCCTCAGAGCAATTGGAGACTACCACCATGTAGCTGACTTCTCCCTTAGTCTAAGGAACCCGACAATGCCTTCTTTGGCTTAGAAAAGACCCTATATCAGAGCTCTGGTTCGAGCTTCAACAAAAAACTGAGTAGCTGAGAGAGAGTGAGGTTATCATGTATGGAGAGGATGAATGGTGAGGGGCTCTTTATATAGGGAGCTCAGGGACAAGTTGGTCGTTTGTTTGACACCTTTATAACAGTTATTGATGAGTTGAAACATACTGAACATAAATGTTTCCTCTTCATCGGTGTTGGTTCGATTTTCCGGCAAGTGAACAGTGCTGTCATCTCAAGGAAGAAGACGACACTGTTTTGAACCGGACTGGATCGGTCCGAATCGAGTTCAAAGCTTAAGCCGGCCGGTATAGGCCTGATTCGACCGAGTTTTTCAAAATTAAAAATTTCTAAAGTCATCTAAATTCATTCTCTATCAAATGGTGTCTCAATTCTCCAATTTGAATTTTCTATGATACCTAGAAAAAATAATTTAGCATCCGGATGAATAGTGATTCAAGCCAGTCCAAACTGGTTCAATTTGGTTCAGATCTAGTTCACCCGAATCGGTTTGGTTTTCATCCCCCATTCATCCTAAAGTACTTTTTCATGACTTTTGTGACTATTTAGGTCACTCGGGATCCATAAATTTCCCGGTTTGCCCTCTCTTTATCAGTTTTGGTTCATAAACCGACTCGGTTCACAATCCGGTTCAATCGGGCTTGGATTCGGTTCACCTGAACTGGTCTGGTTTTTCTCTCCCAATTTATCCTAAGGTTCTTTTCCAAGATTTTATGAACCCTTTTGGTCACTCATGTCATGCCCCAACTTGGTTTGGTTGGATCCCCGTGAGCAACCCGCCGCTCTCTCGGTTCAAGAGGAGTTTCCCCCTTCTTTAACTCGAGATGAGCTATGCGTATTTTCAACCTTGTTCCCTGGAAATACATATATCAAACAAAATGCAAGCTTATGGAAAATAAAGCATACCTATCAAAGGGTAAAGCTCGGTGTTATTCCTAGTCATTTTCTTTTTTCCTAAAAAAAGGATAGAAAAGAGTAGGTGAGTTCTACAACTCAGTGAATAGGTTTTCTATATTTGACTTTTAGAAAAAAAATTATTTGGAGTGTGCTAGACTCCGTATATTCTTTAAAAAAATATCCTTTCATTTAAAATCATCATTTTTTATTAATCATGGTGTGTTATCACCCAACACACATCCTTCATCATGAAGGTAAAAAACACACAATTGCAGGACAGCCCGTCCACTGAACCCACTTGTGGCGTTGGAGTGACTTTACCGACCACCTAGATAGAAGTACGTCCACTTCTACCCTGAGAATGAGTGGATGTACGTGACATCCAACCCTCAATCCCAAAATTAATTCTCTGTGTCCGTATGATAACAGAGACCTAATCCCGACCCCACTCCGGCCTCGTATGCTTGAAGCTATGTCGAGCTTTACAAGGTCACCTAGTTCGCGAACTGCCCTTATATCCACTAGGTCATCTAGGGCCCTAGGATACATCACTACCCCTATTGGGTGTATTGAAGGTCCTGTGCACAATTAGTATTTTCACATCATGCCATATAATCTTTGGTACGACTGGTCCAATGGCCTCGACCTTCAACTCAACCTGCAGCTGCTTGACTTGATTAGTCTAGAGACCTGTCATATCGCACTGCCACTAGTTGATTGAATATGTCGGTCCTATCTTAGTACCATGGCCAAAAAATTCATTTATTAAAGTTTTATGGTATATATCTCATATTTTTTTACGAGCTTCTGCTCGTGCCAACTAGCCTATGGTCCACTGTTTGAGATTTTTAAAACCGGGCATATTAGCCCCCAAGTTCCAAAACTGAGGCCCCCAGCCTATAAGAGCTATTAGAGCTCCCGTCAATAAGGTCTCCCAAATCATTTAAGCAGTGGCACACAGTTAGGGGAGAGCACTTTCGACAAAAATATGTTTTCTACTATCCATCATACTAACAGAGTATGAGGGCATCTCTGCTCATAATCGATGAACGGGTTTTCCACTTCCTTCGAGGAAGTTTCATCATACCAACTAGGATGATCTACTTGCAACGAGTAAGTAGTTTTTCCGCGTAATTTTCACATCACTCCTCTAAGTTGTTATGTTTAAAATACCACTAAGTAGTGGGTTTTTCATTTCGAGGTACTTATCATCCCCAACTGGGTATGAAATAAAATCCCACTCACCTAATCGTGCAGTGAAATTTCAATTAGTCAGTTTCCATCCCTAGCAAGCTTAACTTCAGTTGGCATTTCCGATGTCTCATTTTCCTACATGAAATAAACATAGTTGTTCATTATTCTTTGGCCTAATAGCTCTCATTCGTTCCAAATGAATGAGAAAAACTAACTTTTCTTTTATTTGCATTTAGGTCCCTAAAGTTATTTTTCTTTAACTTTAACTCCTAAATGCAGGTTTTTCCTCAAATGGAGTCCCAAAACTTTTAAAATTCTTCTTGTGATCTCAATTTACTCAATTTCATAAAAAGGGGTTCAAGTTTCCCAAATTCCCAATCTAGCCCCCAAAGTTTTTCAAAATTACCATTTTGCCCTTCCTTTACAAAAATGGTAAGTTTTACCCCAAAAATTCTAAAATTTCTCAATTGGCCCCCTCACATTCTTATCATGCTCAATTGACCCTCAATTTTATAAAAATTACATTTTGGTCCTTCAAATTTTCGAAAATCCCCAATTTCCCAAAAATTTCCCCCAATTTCAACTTCCTAACACAACCGAATTTGATTTTATCAAATTGATCGATCAAACACTTCTAATTGTTGAAATTGAAGTTGAAATTGAGTTTCTACATGTTCATATGATTCCATAGCACTTTGAATTGTTAGTTTTTAATGCCAAAATGAGCGTTCATATGATTCCATAGCACTTTGAATCATAAGTTTTTAACGCCAAAATGAGCTCAAACGGAGCTTCATCGGAAAACAGATTATAAATAGAGAAAGCTTCGATTGCTCACCCGTGAGGGCACGCCGGTTTAAGCTTTCTATCTAGGTAGGTATCTCTCCTCCTAAGGTTCCTCCTAGGATCAAGAATAGCATCAATTGATGCTGAATTAGATTAGAATTCTATCATTGAAATTTTGTTGGGTCTCTTTCTAGCACCGGTTGGAAATTGCAGAGAGGAGCCTAATTGGCTTACCTTTCAGTCCTATTTCGGTTGTGGTAGGGCTGAGGAAGTGTTGGGAGGGATTGGTTTGGTTTGAGGAGGGATCAAATTGTCCAATTTCAGCTCGACCAAAATATTGCAGCTTCGGTCCACCGGAGCTGCTTCACTGTTCGATCACACTGACACTTCTCCGGCGACTCTCGTAACGAATGGATGCCACCACTGTGTAACTAACTTTCCCTAGTTCTAAGGAACCCTACCTCACCTTCTATGGCTCAGAAAAGACCCTATATCAGAGCACTGGTTCGAGATTCGTCGGAAAACTAAGCAATTAAGAGAGAGTGAACTATTTAGGTGTGGAGAAGATGAATGGAGAGGGGCTCTTTATATAGGGAGCTCGGGGAATCGTCGGCTGTCCGTTTGGCACCTTTATAATAGACATTGATGGCCTAAAATGTACTAAACGGAAAAGTTTCTTCATCACCAGTGCTGCTTCAATTTTTTGGTGAGTGAACAGTGTTGTAATTTGAAGGAAGAAGACGACACTGTTCCAAACCGGACCAGACCGATTCGAACCGGGTTCAAAGTTTAAACCAGTTGGTTCACCCCCGATTCGACTGAATTTTTCAAACCTAAAAATTTCTAAATTCATTTTCTATCCAATGGTGGCCTCAAATCTCAAATTTGAATTTTGTTAAGCCACCTAGAAAAATGAATTTAGCATTCGGTTCAATAGTGGTTCAAACCGGTCCAAACTAGTTCAATCCGGTTTGGATCCAGTTCACCTGAACCAATTTGATTTTCATCTCCAATTCATCCTAAAGTCCTTTTTTGTGACTTATATGACTCCTTAGGTCATTTAGGGTCCCTAAATTTCCTAGTTTGCCTCCTCTCTATGGGTTTTGGTTCATAAATCGACTTGGTTCTTAAACTAGTTCAATCCGGTTTGGGTACGGTTCCTAAACCGGTTTGGTTTCTCTCTCTTATTTTGTCCTAAAGTTCTTTTCCAAGGTTTAGGAACCTCTTTGAGTCACTTGAGAGTAAAAATATCTCCAACTTGCTCGTTCCCCTATAATGGACTTATGAACTAGTTCGGTTTTCTCACTCACTTAGACTGGTTCTTTTCCTAGTTTTCCTTAACTCCAAAGAGCGAGGTTTACAATTCAGGAGTTGTAAATTTCCCAAATTTCCCATTCTCTGATGATCGGGTTTGTGAATTGGTTCAGTTTTCTCACTTGGTTTAACCAGTTCTTTTCCCAGTTTTCCTTAACTCCAATGAAGGGGGTTTACACGACCCTTCTTTATCATTTTCGGTTCACTAAATTTCTCGGTTTACTCTAAAAAATTTCTGATTGTGAACCCTCTTTGAAGTCTAGTTGGTCAAGCACAGCCGAACACAAGATGCCATGTGGTGAACTAAATAAAGTCAAATTATTTTAATCCTATTAGCAACACATATCCGCAATGACATCCAATCATTGTGCACCATGTGGCAATGTGTCACATGTGTACGCACTCACACGCACAATATCTTCTTCCCCGATGAATATTCACTGGAGAAACATGAGACAAAGCCCTAAATCGCTTAGCGAGATTCATCTGCTCCAACATCATCGCAATTTGGCTCTAAATCACCCCATTCCATAGTAATGGGTTCCTAGGGACATCACGGAGCACTGCCTATAAATTGAGTCATCCTCTTCCCCTTTGTTCATTAGAAATCTCATCTAAAAGTTACTTTTCTATTTTCCAACGAGCAAACTTTTGGTGTCATGCCCTGACCTAGTTTCGTCAGATCCCCGTGAATAACCTGCAACTCTCCCGGTTTATTAAAGGGTTTCCCCTTATTATAATCCGTAAAGAGTAAGGCATCCTTTAAACTTTACCATTTCCTAGAATAGCATAATCAAAACTACATGAAATTTTAAACATTATATACCTGTCCTACAGGCATCTTAGTTGATTGTCTTTCAGGGTAGGCTTTTCGGGATTTCTTGAAAGGGATATAAGGGAGGGGGTGAGTACGACTACTCAGTGAATGGGTTTTTAAAAACTTTTGACTTTTAAGAAAAATATTTATATGGAGTGTGTCAGGCTCCTTTGTTTTAAAAAATCCCTTCATTTAAAAATTCAGGTTTTTCCACCATTTCTTATTTACCACGGTGTGTCATCACCCAACACACATCCTTCATCATGAAGGTTACACACATTTGCAAGTCAGTATCACTACTGAACTTGCTAGTGGCTTCGGAGCAACTTTTCCTACCACCCGGATAGAAGTACGACCACTTCTACCCTAGGAATGAGTGGATGTACGTGACATCTGACCCACAATCCCGAAATCACTTCTTCATGTCCGTATGACGATACAGACCTCATCCTGTCCCCACCCCGGTCTTATGCACTTTGTGCTACTCCAAATTTCACACAGACACCTGGAACGACGATCTGACCTTATACTCACTGGGTCATCTAGGGCCCTTAGGACACATCACTACCCCTCATGGGCGTCTTGATGATCATGTACTCATAGTGCATGCACAAACAATATTTTCTTATCAAGCCATGTAATATGTGGTGCCACTGGTCCAATGGCCCCGACTCTCAACTCAACCCGCAGTTGTTTGTCTTGACTAGTCCGTCGACCTGTCATGTCGCACTACCGCTAGTTAACTGAGCATGTCTGTCCTATCTTGGTACCATGGCCAAACAATTCACTTATTAAGTTTTATGACACATATATCATGTTCATTTACGAGCTCCTGCTCGTGCCAACTGGCCTTGGGCCCACTGTACGAGATTTTCAAAAAAACTGGGCTTTCTAGCCCTCAAGTTCCAAAATTGAGGCTCCCGACCTATAAGAGCTATTCGAGCTCCCGTCAAGAAGGTTTCCAAAATAGTTTAAGCATTGGCACACAGTATGGGGAGAACACTTCTGACAAAATAGGTTTTCACTGTCCATTATACCAACTGGTATAAGGACATCTCCGTTCATAACCGATGAACGGGTTTTCAACTTTCTTCAAGGAAGTCTTATCATACCAACCGGGTATGATCTACTTACCACCGGTAAGTAGTCTTTTTTTCGCATAATTTTCACATCACTTTCTCCAAGTGGTGATGATTAAAATACCACTAAACAGTGGATTTTTATACCGAGGTACTTATCATCCCCTACCGGATATGATATAAAATTTCCACTCACAACCGGTAAGTGGTTTTTATCTTTAAGTTGTGCTCATCATCCCAACCGGGTATGATGTTAGTAAATCCACTCACCCGTTAACGCAGTGAATTCCACTTGACCGGTTCTTTGTATTCACGCGAGCTCGTCCATGCTGGCGTTCTTACACAATATGAACATCTTTGTACATTATTACTTGGCATAATAGCCTTCATTCATTTCCAATGAATGAGAAAAACCAAACTTTTAGTTATTTGCAATTAGGTACCTAAAGTTATTTCTCTTTAACTTTAAGTCCTTAATGTCGGTTTTTCCTCAAATTGAGTCCTGTAACTTTTAAAATTTATACTGGGACCTCAATTTATTAAATTTCACCAAAAAGGGGTTTAATTTTTCAAATTTCCAATTTGGTCCCCCAATTTTTTGCAAAATTACCATTTTGCCCTTCCTTTACAAAAAATGGTAAGTTTTGCCCCAAAATTCCAAAATTCCTCAATTGATCCTCTAACATTATTTTCATGCCCTATAGACTCTCAATTTCTTAAAATTGCATTTTGGACCTTTGAATTTCGAAAACCCCCAATTTCTCCCCAATTTCAACTCTTCAACACTACCGAATTTGATTTCATCAAATTGACCGATCAAACACTTCTAATTATTAAAATTGGAGTTGAAATTGAGTTCATGCATGTTCATACGATTCTAAGAAACTTTAAATCGCATATTTTAACGTCGGAACGAGCTCAAATGGAGCTTCGCCGAAAAACAGACTGTAGAAAGAGAAAGCTTTGATTTCTCACCGGTGAGGGCACGACGGTTCGAGCTTTCGATCTAGGTAGATAGCTCTCCTCTTGAGGTTCATCCTAGAATCAAGAATCACATCAATTGATGCTGAATTGAGTTAGAATTTCATTATTAAAATTCTTCTGGTTCTCTATCTAACACTAGTAGGAAATTGTAGAGTGGAGGCGAATTGGCTTACCTTTCAGTCCTAATTTGGCCGTGGGAGGGCGGAGAAAGTGTTTGGAAGGCTTGGTTTGTGGAGGGATCAAAATGGCCGATTTCAGCTTTGCCGAAATAGGGTAGCTTCGGTCCACCGGAGCTACTTCACTGTTCCATCATGCCGACGCTTCTCCAGCAATTCTCGGATTAATTGGAGTTTGCTATTAGATAGTTGTCTTCTCCTCGGTTCTAAAGAGCTCAACCTCTCCTTCCGAGGTTAAGAAAAATGTTCAAGTCGAAACTCTGGTTCGAGCTTCACTGGGAAATGGAGCAGTAGAGAGAGAGAGGTGTTTAGGTATGAGGAGAATGAATGGGGATGACCTCTTTATATAGGTGTAAAATCGTATATTAAATGGGAGAGATTTATTACTAATATTAATATTGCTATAAATTATTGGTATTAATTCCAATAATTTAATTTTTGTATTAATTCTAATAATTTAATTTAGGTATTAAATTATTGGTATTAATTATAATAATTAAATATATATTAATTTATGGCTATTTATGATAAGGCGAATGCATAAAAAGTTTTGACCAAAATTTTGGGTTAAAAAAAAATCATACTTCCTAGGAGGGATTTTAGTTCAAAGTTCTTTTGGATTAACTTTAAAGTTCTTTTGGATTCTAGTTCACCTGAACCAATTTGGTTTTTCTCTTCTAATTTGTCTTAAATTTCTTTTCCAAGGTTTAATGAACCCTTTGAATCACCCAGAAGTTGTAAATTTACAAATTGCTTGTTCCCAAATGATCGAGTTTGTAAACCGGCTTAGTTTTCTTACTCAGGTTTACCAGTTTTTTCTCAATTTTCCTTAACACAAAAGTACAGGACTTACATTTGGTATCAAGCTTGAGCTAGTCAGGGCACAATAAATGTATGACCATAATGCATACAATTCCTAAGATCCTTCTCTACTAGAAGGAACCCTCATCAGAGGCCATCAGTGCCTCAATCGTCATCGACATGGATGAACAGTAGTCATGCTTCCATAGTTAGAAATTGAGCACATGCTCTATAAGTTAATTCTAACCTCCTTAGGTGGCCAATCAATCGACGAAGGTGCCCTGAGCTCCATATATTTGTATCCTTCATCGGACAAGGTTGATTGGGATCGAAGGTAAGCCTTAGCCCTTAGCATTTCAAGGTTTTCATTTCGAATTTGTGCTTAATTTTAGGTTGATATTTTAGTCAGAGTTTTAGACAACTCCAATGGCTAATTAGGGTGGGGCTAAGCTGAGGGATGTCACATGAGGGGTCCCCTAGTTTGTTTGGTCGGTGGCCCCGACCAACTCGTCATCGCTGGCGAGATTCTAAAAAATTGTGCAAACTGCGTAGTTTTCTAATGAAGCTCCATGTAGGGAACAAACATGGCCAAATAATTTCATTCAAAGCTTATAATGATCTTAGGAAGTTGACAGAGATAAATGGAGAAGTTGTAAGGGCTAATTAAAAGAAATGATAGAGGAATTGATGAAATCCAATTGAGGGAAAAAAATTTGTAAATAAGTAGGAAGTTGTGGTCCCAAATGAAATTAGTGAAACATTTGGGGACCCAACGGAGCTACTAAGAGAGTTATGGGATTTATTAGTAAGAACCATGATCATAGGGAGCAAGTGAAATGAAAAGAGCTAGGGAAATTGATATGGGGTGAATACCGATAGGACTTATAGAAGTACTAGAACATTATATTCATAAAAGACATTTTTAATGTTAATAGTTATATACGAGTGGTTTAAGAGTAAAAACGGGACCCACTAATGTAACGAGTATTGACCCAAGTGAGTGGGATTATGATTATAGCATTAGGTTTGATTGGACTGATGTTATACCCATGGTTTGTTTTTAAATTTACTATGTTATGTTTCATGTTTGCTTTCTTGAACTGAGGTTAGAATGGAGACACATATGATGTTTTGGGAACTTAGGGTGATTGCCCATATTTTGATAAACTAGGGCTTCGACTCTTATTTTTGAAATTTGAGCGATGGCTCGCATTTTCATGAATACATATATTGAAATTTGATTATGGACTCCATTTTTTGGAATAAGCATATGTTTGAACTTTTGGGAAGGATAAAGCTTTGGCTCGTGAGCCGTAAATAAAGGCAGGATTTTACCATATTTTCAAAAGGGGATCATTACCCCCATTTTCCTAAACTAAGGATTATAGGCTCTAAATTTTGAAAAGGAGATTGTGAACAGGTGGATGAAAGAAGGATCATGGTCCATGATTTCATAATAATTTTGAGTTGCCTCTCATGACTTAACCACTTGAATCATAACCAGAATGTAGAGGGGTTGGCAAGATAGCATATCAATCCCCACAGATAACAAATATTGCGTCATAAGGGGGCTGGTCGAATAACAAGCCAATCTCCATGGAATTCTTGTGCTAAAGTAGGATGAATTGCTTGTGTTTGAGGCAGATGCGATATCACGCCCCAACCTAGTTTGGTCGGATCCCCGTGAACAACCTGCCACTCTCCTAGTTTATTAAAGGGTTTCCCCTTATTATAAACCGTAAAGAGAAGGTGTCCTTTAAACCTGCACAATTTCCTGGAATAGCATAATCAAAACTATATGAAATTTTAAGCTTTACATATCTGTCTTACAGGCATCTTAGTTGATGATCTTTCAGGGTAGGCTTTCTGGGATTTCCTGAAAAGGATATAAGGGAGGAGGTGAGTACGACTACTCAGTGAATGGATTTTCAAAAGTCTACTTTTAACTTTTAAGTAAAACATTTATATGGAGTGTGACAAACTCCTTTCTTTTAAAAAATCCCTTCATTTAAAATTTCTCTCGGGTTTTCCATTATTTCATAGTTACCGGTGTGTCATCACCTAACACACATCCTTCATCATGAAGGTTACACACGTTCGCAAGTCAGTATCACTACTGAACCCGCTAGTGGCTTCAGCGCGACTTTTCCTGCCACCCGGATAGAAGCACGATCACTTCTACCCTAAGAATGAGTGGATGTTCACGACATCCGACCCTCAATCTAGAAATTGCTTCTTCGTGTCCATATGAGGATAGAGACCTCATCCTATCCCCACCCCAGTCTCATGCGCTTGGCGCTACTCCAAATTTTGCACAGACACTTGGAATGACAATCTGCACTTATACTCACCAGGCCGTCCAGGGTCCTTAGGACTCATCACTACCCTTAATGGGCGTCTTGATTATCCCATACTCATAGGGCATGCATAAACAATGTTTTCTTATCAAGCCATGTAATATGTGGTGCCACTGGTCCAACGACCTCGACTCTCAACTCAACCCATAATTGTTTGTCTTGACTGGTCCGTTGACCTGTCATGTCGCACTACCGCTAGTTGACTGAGCATGTCGGTCCTATCTTGGTACCATGGCCAAACAATTCACTTATTAAATTTTATAGCACATATATCATGTTCATTTACGAGCTCCTGCTCGTGCCAACTGGCCTTGGGCCCACTGTACAAGATTTTTAAAAATCTAGGCATTCTTGCCCTCAAGTTCCAAAACCAAGGCCCGATCTATAAGAGCTATTCGAGCCCCCGTCGAGAAGGTCTCTCGAATAGTTTAATCATTGGCACACAGTCAGGGGAGAACACTTCCGACAAAATAGGTTTTTACTGTCCATTATACCGACCAGTATAAGGACATCTCCGTTCATAACCGATGAACGGGTTTTCAACTTCCTTCGAGTAAGTCTCATCATACCAACCTGGTATGATCTACTTACAACCGATAAGTAGTTTTTTTGCATAATTTTCACATAACTTTTTCTAAGTGGTGATGCTTAAAATACCACTAAATAGTGGATTTTTATACCGAGGTGCTTATCATCCCCTACCGGGTATGATATAAAATTTCCACCCACAACCGGTAAGTGGTTTTTATCTTTAAGTCGTGCTCATCATCCCAACCGGGTATGATGTTAGTAAACCCACTCACCCAATAGTGTAGTGAAATTCCACTTAATCGGATTCCTTCCTTAACAAGTTGGACCTCAACTGTCATTCCCGATATCTCGTTCTCCTACATGAAATGAACATAATAGTTCATTATTCTTTGGCCTAATAGCCCTCATTCATTCCAAATGAATAAGAAAACCCAACTTTACGTATATTTACAATTAGGTCCTTAAAGTTATTTTTCTTTAACTTTAAGTCCCTGTTGTCGGGTTTTTCCTAAATTTGAGTCCCGAAACTTTTAAAATTTTTCTTAGTACCTCAAATTATTTAATTTTGCACAAATAGGTTTAAATTCCCAAATTTCCAATTTGGTCCCCCCAACTTTTCCAAAATTACCATTTTCCCCTTCCTTTACAAAAATGGTAAGTTTTGCCCCAAAAATTCCAAAATTCCTCAATTGGTCCTCCAACATCATTTTCATGCCCAATTAACCCTCAATTTCATAAAATTACATTTTGGTCCTTTGAATTTCAAAAATCCCCAATTTTCCCCAATTCCCCCCCTCCCATTTCAACTCCTTAGCACAACTGAATTTGATTTTTTCAAATTAACCGATCAAACACCTCTAACCATTGAAATTGAGTTTCTCCATCTTCCTATGATTCAATAGCACTTTGAATCACAAGTTTTGACGCCGGAACAAGCTCAAATGGAGCTTCGCCGAAAAATGGACTATAGAGAGAGAAAGCTTCAATTATTCACCAGTGAGGGCACGGTAGTCCGAGCTTTCAATCTAGGCAGATAGCTCTCATCTTGAGGTTATCATAGAATCAAGAATCACATCAATTGATGTCTAATTGAGTTTGAATTTCATCATTGAAATTCTTCCAGTTCTCTCTCTAGAATCGGCCGGAAATTGTACAGGGGAGCCGAATTGGCTTACCTTTCAGTCTTAATTCGGCCGTGGAAGGGCAGTGGAAGTGTTGGGAAGGCTTGGTTTGGCTTGAGGAGGGCTTGAAATGGCCGATTTCAACTCGACTGAAGTAGGGTAGCTTCGGTCCGCTAGAGCTGGTTCACTGTTCCATTATGCCGACGCTTCTCCAGCGATTCTTAGATTGACTAGAGTTTGCTATCAGATAGCTGTCTTCTCCTCGTTTCTAAAGAGCCTGACCTCTCCTTTCGAGGTTAAAAAAATGATCAAGTCGAAGCTCTGGTTCGAGCCTCATCAGGCAATGGAGCAGTAGAGAGAGAGAGAAGTGTTTAAGTGTGAGGAGAATGAATGGGGATGACCTAAGGAATACCAAGACCATCTCATTAAATGGGAGAGATTTATTACTACTATTAATATTGCCATAAATTATTGGTATTAATTCCAATAATTAAATTTCTGTATTAAATTATTTCTATTAATTATAATAATTTAATTTAGGTATTAAATTATTAGTATTAATTACAATAATTTAATATATATATTAATTTATGGCTATTTATTATAATCCTCACACTACTCTTGAGCAAGCACGCTTAACTTCAGAGTTCTTATGGATTCTCGTTCACCTGAACTAATTTGGTTTTTCTCTTATAATTTGTCTTAAGTTTCTTTTCCAAGGTTTAATGAACCCTTTGAATCACCCAGAAGTTGTAAATTTCTAAATTGCTTGTTCCCAAATGATTGGGTTTGTAAATCGGCTCGGTTTTCTTACTCGGTTTGACCGGTTCTTTTCCCGGTTTTCCTTAACTCAAAAGTGCGGGGTTTACACACGAGATGGTACCGGTAGACTCTCTATGTAGGGGTAGTACTAGGTACTAATGGATGTCTTGGGAGCTAAAATAATATGGGGAGAGAGGGAGGGAAAGATGCTCACTCATAGAAATCCATGACATGGGAGCCATAAGGTAGTGTCTAACAATTAACCAAATGGTGGTAGGAGATGGTCTTGGTATTCCTTATGTAGCAGTGGTCCGAATCTTAGATTTTACTAGTGGGCACACTTCCTAATGTAGTTTCAGTAAACTCCAATGAAGCGTTGCTCGACATGCCGCTTAGCACCAATAGGAAGGGGTGTGACCCCATTGCTAGGTTGTGACCTTAATATGTGTGTATTGTGTCAACATTCACAATATAATTTGTAAAGTAATGCATGAATCATTTTTATATTATGTTACATATTTGTGCGGATGGGGACATGCTCTCCTAACAAAGCTCTAATGAGAAAACTTTATAAGCTTTAAAAATAAATATTTTGAAAGCTTTATACTCCATGCTACCACTTGATAGTGGTTGTGTCATGAACATGACATCCTAATGTTAGTGCCCTACTCACTAAGCCTCACAACTCACTCATCTTCCTAACTCCCTTTTTGATGGTGTGTTGCTTGCACTAGAAGGTACGTGATGATACTCGTCATAAAAACTTGAGGTAAGCTACCTCAATTATAACACTAGGAGTCTCTACAAGCATAATATTTTGAGGTGTAAGGTGTCGAGCTATTGGATATGTTTCCAAAAGAAAATTTATGTTTGGAAACTCATGTAAATGTTATTTAATGTTGTGTTTTATGAGTCTTGCAATCTATCAGTACACAATAACGAGTGCACCACTATTGTAGCATCAAGAGGGTGTGACGGTGGTCCAACCTGATGTATCGGGTTGAGGTGTTACACGTATACTCCGACATTCCCCGCCATCCACACTCAGGAGTATACTTAGACCCTTAATTAGTCTTGGGTAACCTGAAAATAATAAAATCCCCCTTTATACCCTCACTTGCGATCAATCTTGGGCATTGGCACAAGCTCTTCATAGATGTCCTATTGACATCGCATAACATCGCATGCATGGTCATATACCTCAAACAACTATCTTGGAACACAATCATATTATATACATCAAGCAACCAGCTCGGAACAAAAAATCACATCATATGCATTAAGCAACCAATTTGAAACACATAATCATGTCATATACCTCAAGCCTATGGCTTGACACAACACAATTATGGCAAATTTATCAAACATGCAACTTGGCATACAATCATAGCATGATATTAATTCTATTCTTTTCATAAAACATGATTCCATGTAATTTTTCTTTAACCATTCACAATGCTTTTTTTAAATCATGCACATTTTTATGGTGTTCATGGAAAACTGGAAAGTTCATTGGTCGGTCCAATCAGATTCACCGTCAATAAACTTCATACTATTTTAATATAGGCATGTTCGTCCCAACAGATTTTTCAATTGTCTCGGGATGCGCGATCCTTATATGATAGTGTGTTAAGTTATTCTATATGAATAAATTCATATAATACAAGGTCAGATTTGATTTTCATTGAGTACTCTAGTATTGTCCCATAATTTTTCAAAAATTATGGATTTGCCCCTCAAGCACGATACACTTAACTTGCATGTTAATGAACTCATTTGGACTAACCCATTTCTATCATATATTTATATCAATCTTAGGTTAAACTCATATTTGGTCGTATTTACCAAAATGTCCAAAAGTTTCTAAGTTTCCCATTTATATCATTAACTTTTTCCAAATTTTGTATTTTGGTCCCTAAGATGGGCAAAATTACAAATTTTCCCTAATAGAACAAATATTTTTCTTTTTGGACCATAAACTTCCCAACTCTTCTTCTTAGGTCCTTAGACTTTCTTGAGTCTCATTTGGGTACCTAAGTTCCCAAGAATCACTTATGGGTCCCCAAATATCCATTAATTACATTTTGGTCCCTAAACTTTTTCATAAAGTCTCATTTAGGTACTTAACTTTCCAAAACTCATCACATGAATCCCAAACCTTTTTCATTCTTTCCCATTGGTCCCTAGACCTTCTTCAAACCCTAATAGAGATCCCTAAGAAATCTCATTCTAGAATGAGACATCTAATTTTACCAAAATTACACTTTGATCCCTAACCATGGTTTCTCGACAAATTATTTCTAAAACAATCATAAAACTCAAATATGAGATCTTCATTGGCTCCCTCTAGGATGCCATGGCTCTATCTGACCAGATCTAGATGGACTAGTACCTTCTAAGGTTATTTTTATAAACACTGCCTAAATTTTTTAGCAAAAAAATTACTGTTTGAATAGTGCATAAATCAGGTTAAGCTTAGAATCTCATCAGAGATGGTGACTCGGTTGGTGGCATTTGTACGGTTGGAAAACTGACTCCTAGAGTAGTCTGTGGATAATTTAATCAATTGAATTAGAGGTTAGAGTAGCTCACAAATGACATTTTACTACATTTTGTCATTACTATGGTTAGTCATAATTTTCATGAATTTATTTGATCTCAATACTTAAATCTTATGACTTCAAAAGTTGGGATAAGAGGTGTATTTAGAATTTTTTTTTTTGGCTATTGTTGGCCATCGAATACATAAATATGACCCAAGAATGTGATACTCTATTTCTGGCAGCCAAAACATGTTTATTTGTTGGATCATGTTGGCATCGACAGAAAGTACAATGTTAGAGATAAGATAGTGACTCAAGCGGGATTTCAATAGCACTTAAATCACCCAATTTGGTGGTCGAAAAATAAAGTTATGGCTTTTGTAAGTTGGGTTGTCAAAAAAAATTGGTATCTCACTTTCAAAGAGAATTTCGTTAAGTCGTCGGTGAGAGGGAGCCAAGCCTTATATGATCATGTTTTAGACTTAATTAGCTATCAAACTATATCTTCTTTTCATCAAATCGTATTCCACTTATTGTAAACCCCGCCCTTTTGAGCTGAGGAAAACCGGGAAAAGAACCGGTCAAACCGAGTGAGAAAACCAAACTTGTTCACAAACCAGATTATCAGGAAATGGGAAATTTGGAAATTTACAACTCTTAGGTGAATCAAACGGTTCATAAAACCATGGAAAAAAACCTTAGGACAAATTGGAAGAGAAAAACTAGACCGATTTAGATGAACCAAAACCGATAGAGAACGTGCAAATTAGAGAAATTTCAACTCCCTTGTGACCCAAAGAGATTTATAAAGCTTTGGAAGGAACCTTAGAACAAAATGGGAGAGAAAACCAGACCGGTTCAGGTGAACCGGACCCAAATTGGATTAAACCGGTTTAAGAACCAACCGGTTTATGAACCGAAACTGATAGAGAGATGGTAAATTAGGAATTTTATTGACCCTAAGTGACCTAATGAGTCATAAAAGTCATGAAAAAAGACTTTAGGGTGAATTGGAGATGAAAACCAAATTGGTTTAGGTGAACCGGATCCGAATCGGGTTGAACCAGTTTGGACCAATTTGAACCACTATAGAACTAGATACTAAATTCATTTTTCTAGGTGGCTTAAAATTTTCAAATTTGAGATTTGAGACCACAATTGGATAAAAAATGAATTTAGATGAATTTAGAAATTTTTAGATTTGAAAAACTCGATCGAATGGGTGTGAACTGACTGGTTTAAGCTTTGAATCTAGTTCGGATCGGTCCGGTCTGGTTCAGAACAGTGTCATCTTCTTCCTTTAGATGACAACATTGTTCACTCGTTGGAAAATTGAAGCAGCACCGACAAAGAAGAAACGTTTCCATTTGGTACATTTTAGGTCATCAATATCTGTCATAAAAGTGCCAAACGGACGACCAACGAGTCCCTGAGCTCCCTATATAAAGAGCTCCTCCCTATTCATCCTCTCCACACCTGAAAACTCCATTCTCTCTCAACTGCTCCATTTTTTGGTGAAGCTTGAACAGATCTCTGACATGGGCACTTTTCTGAGCCAAACAAGGCAAGGTCGGGTTCTTTAGAACTGGGGAGAAGTCAGCTACATGCCTGTAGTCTCCGTTTGTTCCGAGGGTTGCCGGAAGAGCGCCGATGTGATGGAACAAAGAAGTAGCTCTGGCAGACCGAAGCTGCCCTGTTCGGCCGAGCTGAAATAGGCCATTTAGAGCCCTCCTCATGCCAAACCAAGCCCTCCCAACACTTTCTCAGCCCTCCCATGGCCGAATTAGAACTGAAAGGTAAGCCACTTCGACTCCCCTCTACAATTTCCGACCGGTGCTAGAGAGAGAACCGACAGAATTTTAATGATGAAATTCTAATTTAATTCGGCATCAATTGATGTGATTCTTGATTCTAGGATAAACCTCAGGATGAGAGCTATCTGTCCAGATCTAAAGCTCGGACCATTGTGCCCTCGAAGATAATCTTTCAAAACTTTCTTTCTCTATAGTACGTTTTCCAGCATCAAAACTTGTGATTCAAAGTGCTATTGAATCGTATGAAGATGGAGAAACTAAATTTTAACTTCAATTTCAACAATTATAAGTGTTTGATTGGACGATTTGATGAAATCAAATTTGGCTGTGTTAAGGAGTTGAAATTGGAAAATTGGGAATTTTTGAAATTCGAAGGACCAAAATACAATTTTATGAAATTGAGGGTCAATTAGGCATGATAATAATGTTAGAGGACCAATTAAAGAATTTTGAGAATTTTTGGGGCAAAACTTACTATTTTTGTAAAGGAAGGGCAAATGGTAATTTTGGAGAAGTTGGAGACCAAATTGGAAATTTAGAAAATTAAACTCCTTTTTGTGAAATTGAATAAATTGAGGTCCTAAGATAAATTTTAAAAGCTTTGGGACTTAATTTGAGGAAAAACCAGCATTAGGGTATTAAAGTTAAAGAGAAATAACTTTATGGACCTAATTGTAAATAGATAAAAGTTTGATTTTGTAAACCCCGCACTTTTGAGTTAAGGAAAATTGGGAAAAGAACCGATCAAACCGAATAAGAAAACCAAGCCAGTTTTCATTTGGGAATAAGCAATATGAAAATTTACAACTTTCGGGTGATCCAAAGGGTTCATTAAACCTTGGAAAAGAAACTTAAGACAAACTAGAAAATAAAAACCAAATTGGTTCAGGTGAACAAGATTCCATAAGAACTTCAAAGTGTGTTTACCTAAGAGTAATGTGAGAATGTGTGATCTCCTGGGAAGTATGATCTTTTTGTAACCCAAAATTTCGGTCAAAAATTTTTATGCGGACGTACGGCTTATCATAAATAGCCATAAACGGTTATGAACGGAGATGTCCTTATATTGGTTGGTATAATGGACAGTGAAAACCTATTTTGTCGGAAGTGTTCTCCCTTGACTGTGTGCCAATGCTTAAACTATTTGGGATACCTTCTTAACAGGAGCTCGAATAGCTCTTATAGGTCGGGGGCCTTGATTTTGGAACTTGAGGGCTATAATGCCCAATATTTTTTGAAAATCTCGTATTGTGGGCCCAAGGCCAATTGACACGAGCAGGAGCTCGTAAATGAACATGATATATGTGCCATAAAACTTAATAAGTGAATTGTTTGGCCATGGTACCAAGATAGGCCGACATACTCAGTCAACTAGTGGCAGTGCGACATGACAGGTCGACGGACTAATCAAGACAAACAACTGTGGGTTGAGTTGAGAGTCGGGGCCATTAGACCAATGGCACCACATATTACATGGCTTGATAAGAAAATATTGTTTATGCATGCACTATAAGTACATGATCATCAAGACGCCCATGAGGGGTAGTGATGTGTCCTAAGGGCCTTGGACAACCCGGTGAGTATAAGGGCAGATCGTCGTTCCAGGTGTCTGTGCGAAATTTGGAGTAGCACA
This sequence comes from Trapa incisa, assembly GCA_030064435.1. Lineage (NCBI taxonomy): Eukaryota > Viridiplantae > Streptophyta > Magnoliopsida > Myrtales > Lythraceae > Trapa > Trapa incisa. The sequence continues at coordinate 24,062,763 of CM057779.1, forward strand.
AAGCGTATGAGACCGGGGTGGGGATAGAATAAGGTCTTTGTCCTCATACGGACATGATTGTGGGTCGGATGTCACGTACATCCACTCATTCCTAGGGTAGAAGTGGTTGTACTTCTATCCAAGTGGTAGGAAAAGTTGCTCCAAAGCCAATAGCGAGTTCAGTAGTGATATTGACTTGCGAATGTGTGTAACCTTCATGATGAAGGATGTGTGTTGGGTGATGACACATCGTGGTAAATAAGAAATGGTGGGAAAACCCAAATTTTTAAATAAAGTGATTTTTTAAAACAAAAGAGTCTGGCACACTCCATATAAATGTTTTTCTTAAAAGTCAAAAGTTTTTAAAAACCAATTCACTGAGTAGTCGTACTCACCCCCTCCCTTATATCCCTTTTAGGAAATCTCAGAAAGTCTCCCCTTAAAGACCGTCAACTAAGATGTCTATAAGACAGGTATGTAAAGTTTTAAATTTTATGCAGTTTTGATTATGCTATTTCCGGAAAAGGTGCAGGTTAAAGGACGCCTTACTCTTTACGGTTTACAATAAGGAGAAATCCTTTAATAAACTGGGAGAGTGGCGGGTTGATCACGGGGATTCGACCAAACCGAATCGGGGCGTGACAGGTTTCTCATTCATTCCAAATGAATGAAGGCTATTAGGCTGAGGGATAATGAACCGAGATGTTCATATCGTCTAGGAACACGGAGTACTGGGAACGCCAACAGGGACAAGCTTGTGTGAAATATAAAGAAACGGTCTAGTGGAATTCACTGCGTTAACGAGTGAGTGAGATTTTATATCATACCCGGTTGGGGATGATAAGTAACTCGAACTGAAAACCCATTACCAAGTGGTATTTTAAATATCACAACTTAGTGAAGTGATGTGAAAATCATGCTGAAAAACTACTTACCGGTTGTAAGTAGATCATACCCAGTTGGTATGATGAAACTTCCTCGGAGGAAGTTGAAAACCTGTGCATCGGTTATGAGCGTAGATGTCCTTATACTCGGTCGGTATAATGGACTGCTGAAAATATATTTTTATCGGAAGTGCTCTCCCCTGATCGTATGCCAATGCTTAAACGATTTGGAAGACCTTTTTGATGGGAGCTCGAATAGCTCTTATAGGCCAAGGGCCTCAGTTTTGGAACTTGGGGGCTGTTATGCCCAATTTTTGAAAATCTCGAACAAGTGGACCATAGGCTAGTGGGCACGAGCAGAAGCTCGTAAACAAACATTAGATATGTGCCATAAAACTCTAATAAATAAATTGTTTGGCCATAGTACCAAGATAGGATCGACAAATTCAGTCAACTAGTGGCAGTGTAACATGATAGGTCTTTAGATTAGTCAAGAAAAATAATTGCAAGTTGAGTTGAAAAGAGTGGGCCGTTGGACTAGTGGCACCATGGATTATATGGCAAGATAAGAAAATACTGTTTGTGCATGCACTATGATTACAGGATCATCAAGATGCTCATGAGGGATAGTGATGCATCCTAAGAGCCATGGACGACTCGGTGAGTATAAGGGTAGTTCGTCGTACAAGGTGACTGTGTGAAATTTGGAGTAGCACTAAGCACATGAGACCGGGGTGGGGATGGGATGAGGTATTTGTACTCACACGGACACGGAGAATTGATTTCAGGATTGAGGGTCGGATGTCGCGTATATCCACTCATTTTCAGGGTAGAAGTGGACGTACTTCTATCTGAGTGGCCAGTAAAGTCACTCCAAAGCCACAAGTGAGTTCAGTGGTTGTGTTGCGAATGTGTGTTGACCTTCATGATGAAGGATGTGTGTTGGGTGATGACACACTGTGATTAATATGGAAATTGTGATAATAAATCGAGATTTGAACTGAAATGATTTTTGAAAGAAAGGATTATGGCATACTCCGATACAAATATTTTTCATAAAAGTAAGTTTTAAAAAACTCATTCACTGATTAGTCGTACTCATCCCTTCCTTATATCCATTTCAAGAAATTTCGGAAAGCCTACCTTTAAAGACCATTAACTAAGATGTCTATGAGACAAGTATGACAAATTTAAAATATTATTCAGTTTTGATTTATATTATTTCAGGAAAAAGTGCAGGTTTAAAGGACGCATTACACTGTACAGTTTATAATAAGGGGAAACCTTTTAATAAACCGGAAGAGTAGCGGGTTGATTATGGGGATCCGACCAAACTGGGTTGGGGCGTGACACTTATCTTTGCAAAAACTAATTTCATTTGCAGTGGGTTTTGAAATTGCCATAGGGCGAATTGGGTTCAATTTTCGAGTTTTGGACTTTCAATCGGGTGGGGGACAACGCGCATGCGCGTATGTGCCTCTATCATGTGCTTGCACGTGTGGTGCATGCCCTTGTCCTTCGAGCGGTTCAATAATGTTTGAAACATATTTCCAATGAATTTCTCAACTGATTCGACCAATTTTGGTGGTTTATTAGCTAGTTTACCTCTAATTTGATTGTTTCTTAGTTCAAAATATATTTTTTAATTTATTGTCCAATTTCATACTACTTTTATTCAATAATTTATATTTTATTTACAAAACTACATAAAAAATTCATAGATTTTCAGCATAAATTGGTTCAATCCCAATACGAATTAGTTATTTATGGATTGTTTTCCGATCAAATAAATCTATTGGAGAAACTTTACCATACTTTTTACAATTTTTCAACTCTCCTTTTTAAATCGACACCAAATTCGACTGGATCCTTTAAACCAGTTTTAATTTTCTATTTCTCGATTCGATTTTAATTTCTAGTCCAACTCGATCAGATCAAGTATTTTAAAAAGCGGTATTACAAAAATAGTCAAGGAAGCCCATATAACATCGTCCACCTGAATTGCGCCGAAGTCTAGAAGATGGGTAGTGTGGTGGACTTGTGTGAAATGAAGCCCGGGAATGAGGCCCTCGACCCATCCCACGTCAATAATCGATATGCTTGGAAGTTAAATCACATCTGTGATTAGGGTAGATGCACTTTGTGTGATTGGGGGAAGACATGACAACCCACGTTTGCTGGAGGGGAAATCAAGCTGACTGGTGTCATACTCTTGGTACTCACGTCTTTAGAATGTGGATGTAGTGATGGTGGGACTCCCATCGAGCGAAGATTGCCTAAGTAGACTCGACTGTGATACGTGGTTTGTGTTCGAGGGGGGTCGGAAACTACTGGCTTCTCTAGTAATCTCATTTGACTTCTTGGTTAAGAAAAGGCTTTGAGGTCATTTTAGGACATGCAGTAAAGTGTGGGTCCCAGTGCAAGTTGGAGTGGCTCTCATTCTTGGCCAAGCTGAGCCAGGAGGCGATATTTCAACTCTGTGTCCTTCTTTGGGTGGTCAAAGTCGGATGACACCGAGGTGGACTCACTCAGGTAATTCCCCATCGTTTTGCCCCCTTTATGCACGTTTGTTTACCTTTGCTCTAGTAATTCTCGTTTGGTTTGTATTTGATAGGAAAATATAGTGTATGGTGTCCTACCTCTGATATAAAGCTCACCCCTAGTACCTGCAAATTGACGGAAGTGCACAAAGATGAAATGATTGCTTTTATACATAATTTATCAAAGGTAAGCTAATCTTCACACTTACAATTATATTTGTAGTGGCTTTCGTGCTTAGGGTGGATCGATATTATAGGTCGTAGCTCTCGTATTATCGACGTATCCAATTAGTATCCAGGCTTGTAGAAGCGAGTTTATATTGTTTCGTCGTATATAAAAATTTATGTTATCAAGTTTGACGAGAGTTGTGATAGATTGCTCATAATACTAATGGTATTGTAGAATCAATAATATAATTGACTGATAAAGGCACTCATCAGTATGTCCTATTGTTGTGATCAACTAATTTGTGCAAAAATAAAGTTATTTGTTGAAATTACAATATATATGTCATATGGAATGATGAAAAAAAATATAATATAAATTTTTGTTGATCATGAGGAAGGGAAAAACTTGATGAGTATTTCTTTGATCGAGTGGAGTTGATAAGCTAAAATATGCTTTGATAGTATAATAGATAGATGGACGATATTGCACAAGAAAAGATAGAAGAATTTCCAAGAAAGATGAGCACTTTTCATTAATTTGTATTCTAGTCTTTACAATTTATTAATATATATATATATATATATTTTTTTTTTATCTATTGAATTATCTACAACTAATATAGCTAATTCAGTCATGGATTATTATAGATGGATAGCCTAAAGATTTCAATTAATTTCTAAAAATCCAGAATTGATAACATGAAGATAGATGTACTCCTAAAATCCCAATAATTACCGTTACTTTTAATCTTAATAAAAGTGATCTTTATTATTTATGATTTAAAAAAATGTAATAAAACTTAAAACTATTCACCCAACAAACTATCGGATTGAAGAAGCAATCATCCAATGATAAAAAGGAAAAAAAAAAGTCATCCTAAATGACATATGCAAGAGATGTAACTTTACCTGACAACGAGCTTCCACCCTAGATACGTTCTCTTGAAGGTTATATTCAAATAAGATTCATGCTTTCAGATGGAGTGGAGCTGACAAGACGGTAAAAAGAAGAGTGTTGATAGGTTTAATTTGTCAGAACTGCTGACTGCTGACAGATGTCCTCAATTTTGTGAATGCAACAAAGTTCAAGCTACTTCCTAGGATAAAAAACTGCCTTTTCTAACATAAGTTACCAGGAAGCCATCTTGTTCCGGAAGTATCAGGGCGGCAAGTTCCATTTTCAGCAAGTTTGGTGTACATTTGTAAAAAAATAACTCATCTTTTGTTGTCAACTTAAAAAACAGTTGTAATTTCTTTCCTAGGTTGGGTACAACTACAAACAATTGTCACTTGAATGTTCCATAAATAAGGTGAGAAATGGAACAAAAGAAAGACGAATTCACCAAAAATTGAGAAACCCAAATGCCAGAACACTAAAAAAGATCCCAACTTTCCCGTGCTCGATGCCAATCTGCACGGCATCGGATTTGAGCTTAATACCTTTCTTCGTATTCTTAGCTCCGAGCTCATTCACAGTCACATTTGCCCTAACTGCCAATCTATGCCTCTTAGTTCTCCAAAACATAATCTTGAACCTCACCTGCGTCTGCAGATCGACGCGAAACACCGCCGACTCGTTCGTCGCGACCACGTCGGTCAAGTTCACACGGACGGCAGCCACAGAGACTTTCTTAGTGGCCTTCTTCTGGTGCCCCTGGTAAAACCCTGGGATGGTGCCCTGCCAGACAGAATGGCCGCTGGAGTCGTTGAAGGAGCCGACGGTGACGTTAATCGGGTCGTAGTTGACCCCCGTCTCCTTGTTGTTGTTCTTCAGCCTGAGGTCCATGAAGATGGTGACGTTATCAGGGGAGACAAGGGACCTATTGAGGGCCGGGAGGTAGAACTTCTCGATCGAACAGGTTGGCTTGTCGGTGCGGTAGGCCAGCCACATGAAGAGGGCCGTTAAGCAGAGCGTGACTATGAAACTGAAGCAGCACTTGCAGCAGCCGTCTGACATGGGATCTGTGGCCGGGGAGATACAAGCTCGCTGGTATTGATGGGCTAAAGCAAGCGCACATACGATATGAGACGATTGGTTGAGGAGAAGTAGAAGCAGCTCTGGGCTGTGCCGCCGGCGCTGCGCTGATTGGTGATCAAGTACCCTTTGGGTTCCCATGAAAGTCTTTGAAGTCAACTTTATTCATTATTATATTTTCACATAATCATCCACTCTAAAAAAATATTTATAACTATATTAACTATCCTATCAACAATTTCAATATTCTCTTAACCATTTCCTTTTTTAATTTAATTCATTATGGTTTTTCCACTTTATCATTATCAAAGAAAAAATAATACAAACATATTTTCATTTTGTATTGGAAAATATTTTTTCAACATATAAAAAAAATAAAAATTTCTTTGTTTATAGGAAAAAATAAAGACATGAATTTTAACATTTTTTAGATTTTAACTAATATATGTCATTATATTTTTGTAAGAGATAACATACTTGTAATATTTCTTTTAAATTAAATTCAATATGATATATGTTTATCTTGTAATTAATGAGTTTGCTTTATCAAATCTATACGGGAGCCACCACACTCTTCCATTTTTCACCCGCTATATTCGTCCTCATACCAATATCTTTTCATTCTGTCTAAACCTGAACGGATTTCTCTTTCGTGCCATCAATCGACTATTTATGTCTATTTTTTTTATTCCCTCATCTTCAATTGCTTTCTAGTTCTAGTGGCTCTTGTCTCCTACTACTTCAGACATAAGCTTCTTTTTCTCCAACCTCTTTTAGTCCATATCACTTTTTCTACAATGACACATACCGTTCAATCACATTTCCGAACCTCGTGTCTACGTCTAGTACATATATAAATAAAAAAAATAAGGAATTAATAAAACTTACTCGTCGTCCCTTCCTCTAGAGTTGTTAAAAGACCGAGTGGATGGACTCGAAACTAATCATGTACGTTTAGTCTCTTCACCCCAAATTTAAACTCCCAATATCGGGATGGATGATCTAGATTCAAACCCGATCCTTAAGCTTATATTATACCAATATCAAATACAATTAAATATAGTTGGATGGGATTTAATCCTAATTGCATTTAAATTCTATTTAAAAAATATAAAAAATAAAATGTTAGTATATTATACTATTTGGAAAAAAAATTTCTACACTAAGTTATGATTTTTATAATCTTTATCTTTTTAAATATATAATATATTATTAGTAGTAGTTTTGAAGAAAATGAGTGTTTGGTATATTAATACAACCTCACATCCAAAGTAATAGGTTAATGGTATGAATCTAATAGTGTTTTCAATCTCCATTTATTAAAATTTTAAGATTTTGAAGATTTTTTATGTTTTTAATTTTTTTATTTATTCTGTGTGGAGTCTGGTTTATTAACAATTTTAACCCCATCTCTTCAAGATCTATTCTCAATATACTGAATTTGTAAAACCAAGAAAAATCTCGACTTCATAACCGGTTTGAATCGAACCAGGAAGTAAGACCAAATTAGAAATCGAAAATTAACCCAGGATTAGATTAAACCAAAAGTAGGAAAATGATTGATAAGATGCCAAAAGGAATAAATAAGGGTTAGGGAAATCCTTAGGATAGTCGTGGGATTCAGAATCAAGAATTGAGAGAAAATCGAGAGTGAACTAGTTTGAACTAGGTTCGAGTTGGGTGAAGTCACAAAATCCCATAAATTTTGAAGTGATTAAAACAAATTCAAATTGAGCAGTTATTTAATCCATTCAATAAAAAATTGAATATAAAATTTTAGTTATTTTTATTTTCTCAAGAACGGGCTAGAAAGGGGGTGAACCAAGCAAAAAACTACTAAACCAACCGAGAAATTCATCGGCAATTGATTCGCTACATTGTCAGACCAATTTGCTGAGAAGCCAAGCACACACATGCGTGGTCACACATGCGCATGTCATTCTATCCGTTCAACTACCGACTTGGATTTGCTTTATTTTACCTGAAACCTCATCGTTAACCCACCAACTCCACCGCTTGGGAAAATTAATTTATTGTCAGTACCACAAACTATAAATTAATAAAAGGAAGCTCTAGATAGAGTGTCACGAAGGTATAGATCACAATCATATAAATTAGGGGTGCTCCCTTACCAAAATTTGCTCAGAATCCTCTCCTAACAACCAAATGCTCCGAACTCCAATGACCTTGCTATCAAAAAGTATAACTCTATCGTCCGACAACATTATTGGTATCCTTGGAAAGCTGAGAACCCCAACTTTCCAATACCACCCCTCTCAACCCTCAACTCTTCTTCTATCAGTACTGGAGAGTTCGTATAGTACCTGATCTTTGGCAACCTGAAATAGAGCACTTATTTTTTAAGCTAATTCTAATGGCCACAACGACCGTCGTGAGCTGAGAAAATTTAGGTGAGTCTATTGCACCACCACCTTTCCATAGCCACTTCCCTTGCCCGATTTGATCAAGAATTGAATCTAAATTAAATCATCAAATTACTAGATCACGGGTGAATTAACCCAATTGACTAAAATGCAAATTGTAGGAGCTACATACCACCATTTAAGAGTATTCAAATGGTCACAGACTCCTCGGAGAGTAACTTTCCAACCCCATTAGCCTCAGTGGTTGATGTGCCACCTCCGGTGAGTTTCCAGCTTTAATCTGACTTACTATGAAATATGTCTAAGTTTCTGATCAAGCTCAGTTGGAGCAACTCCGACCGACACTAACCAAAATGAGTTTATGACCAGTTAGAGGTAGGTTAGGGGGACCTCCTCACTTAATTTGAGATTTTTTAGAGATACATGAGTCATGGGTCAAATGTGGGGGACTAAAATGAAAAGATTTGAAAGTTAGGGGACCCAAATGGAATTAAGCTTTTTTGGGGGTCTTCCTAATGGTCCAAATAAATTTTTGGGGTTGATTGGGAAGTTTGGTGAAGTTTGAGGACCAATTTAGCATATTGGGAAAGGTTTAGAAACTTTTTACAATAAAGGCAAAGTTAGAGACTAAAGTGAAACTATAAGCTTTTGCATGGCCAAAGTGAACTTTTAGGTAGTGCAAGGACCTCAACTTAATTAAAAGAAGTTTAGGGACCTATGTAAGAAACTTGGGGGTCAAATGCATCCCAAAACCTAAGTCCTCAAGTGGAGGGGCAAAATGGTAATTTTGCCAAAACTTACGGACATGTTAGCAATTAAAGAGAAAGAGGGCTTGGAATCATTTCCAATGCCTATTGGGACCTAAATGGGACCCAAGAAAACTTGAGGAACCAAATTGAAAGATTTGAGAAAGTCTAAGATCAGAAAAGAGGAAATCTAAAAAGGGTAAGGACCATAGGGAGAATGCGATCGAAAGAGTATAAATGGCCCGTAGAAAGACTTACCATAGCTTTGTTATACCTTGCAAAGAATGCAAGGAGCACTTATACAAAATTGGAGTGGGATTCTAGGCACCCCACAGAACGAACAAGTTTTGTTGAACTAGGTGAGTGGGTGTGTTTTTTTTTTATGGTGGGTGACATTGTGTGATAAGGCAGCGAGCTGAAATTTGAAAGCTCATATAAGAAGTGTGAACAGATAACAACATGCTCACTAAAACAAATATCATTTTAAAAGTATGAGTAAGAACTGGGCATAAGGAACGGGGTGCAAAATGAATGTTGGCTCAAGTAACTGGGTGAAACTACTATTTTTGGCTTAGTACCATTATGTGAATTGGGGAGAGGGCCGATGAAGGTCGGACTCCTAGTGTGAGTGCATTGCTGTGATATGGGTTAGGTCGAGATCGTGTTGTGAGACCCTGGGGCCGTTGGGCAAGTTGTTTGAAAAGGCAAGCCGACTCCTAAAGAGCCAAGCTCCCGGTGTTTGTACATATATCATTTAAGCGGAGATGACTAGTGGGGGTCTGAACCCTCGTTATTTATTCTTGTTTTAACATGTTGATTGTTTTGTGCATTCTTGTGTGCAAAATGATGGGGAGTTGGACAATGAAGGATTGAAAACAGGCAAATGCCCCAATATAGAAAGGGTGTAAGGAGATAAATAAAGGAAACCTTCAAATAATGGTAAGAATGATAAACATGTAACTCCTAAGTTGAAAGTCTCTACTTTGAAAGACATAGTACATAATGAAACTGTAAAAAGGGAACTCCCCAAACAAAGTAATCGACACGTAGACCGAAAGGGATCAACTGGGAATAAAGAATCATGAAATGGTCACGAGCGAGTAAGAATGAATGGAGGAAACGGAATGTCCTTGAGTAAAGGGGCGCCACTGGAAATGTGGAAGGACACAAAAAGGGAAGAATCCCAATGTGTTGGTAGGTCATCGAGGAACCCAATGGTTGGAACCAGAGAAAAACCAATGAGGAAGTCAGTAAAGGAAGAATAGATAAGGAAATCGACACCATTATGAAAGACATGACACTAAAGGTACAATGATGATTTGATAATGGCGAAGGTCATTAAGGAATACTACCAGATAAAAAGAAATTATGAAATGATATGATCCCCGAAAGGTTGGAAAAGTCGAGAACAACCATCAAGGGAATTGTTCTAGGATTATAATAAACGAAGATAAGTTCTAGAACATGTCATGATGTAAGGGACATGTAGGTCCAATAGCCCTAAGAAAATGTGACTCAAGTAAGAAAGAGTCAGACAGTTAAGCATGATACGGTCAAACAAAAACTTGGACTGGAGTGTTAATAAACAAAAGATGGAGGAAGGACCAAAATAAGGTAAAAAGGGAGTCACATAAAAAACCCACAGGGTTAATGTCACGCCTCGACCCGGTTTGGTCGGATCCCCGTGAGCAACCCGCCACTCTCCCGGTTTATTAAAGGGTTTCCCCTTATTATAATCTGTAAAGAGTAAGGCATCCTTTAAACCTGCACCATTTCCTAGAATAGCATAATCAAAACTACATGAAATTTTAAACTTTACATACCTGTCTTACATGCATCTTAGTTGATGGTCTTTCAGGGTAGGCTTTCTAGGATTTCCTGAAAAGGATATAAGGGAGGGGGTGAGTACGACTACTCAGTGAAAGGGTTTTCAAAGGTCTACTTTTAACTTTTAAGAAAAACATTTATATGGAGTGTGCCAGACTCCTTTCTTTTAAAAAAAAATCCCTTCATTTAAAAATTTGGGTTTTTCCATTATTTCTTAGTTACTGGTGTGTCATCACCCAACACATATCCTTCATCATGAAGGTTACACACATTCGCAAGTCAGTATCACTACTGAACCCGCTAGTGGCTTCGGAGCGACTTTTCCTGCCACCCGGATAGAAGTACGACCACTTCTGCCCTGGAAATGAGTGGATGTACGTGACATCCGACCCACAATCCTGAAATAACTTCTTCGTGTCCGTATGATTTTCACATCACTTCCTCTAAGTAGTGATGTTTAAAATACCACTTAATAGTGGGTTTTCATACCGAGGTACTTATCATTCCCAACCGGGTATGATATAAAATTTCTACTCACAACCGGTAAGTGGTTTTTAAATTTTAAGTTGTGCTCATCATCCTAACTGGGTACGATGTTAATAAACCCACTCACCTGTTAGTATCGTGAATTCCACTAGACTAGTTCTTTGTATTCACGCGAGCTTGTCTTTGCTAGCGTTCCCAGTATTTCGCGTTCCTACACGATATGAACAACCTTGTTCATTATTACTTGACATAACAGCCTTCATTCATTTCCAATGAATGAGAAAACCCAAACTTTTAGTTATTTGCAATTAGGTCCCTAAAGTTATTTCTCTTTAACTTTAAGTCCCTAATGTCGGTTTTTCCTCAAATTGAGTCCCGTAATGTTTAAAATTTATCCTGGGACCTCAATTTATTCAATTTCACCAAAAAGGGGTTTAATTTCCTAAATTTCCAATTTGGTCCCCCAATTTTTCCAAAATTACCATTTTCCCCTTCTTTTACAAAAATGGTAAGTTTTGCCCTAAAATTTCCAAAATTCCTCAATTGGTCCTCCAGCATTATTTTCATCCCAATTGACCCTCAATTTCATAAAATTGTATTTTGGCCCTTTGAATTTCGAAAATCCCCAAAATTTCCCCCAATTTTAACTCTTCAACACTACCGAATTTGATTTCATCAAATTGACCAATCAAACACTTCTAATTATTGAAATTGGAGTTGAAATTGATTTCCTGGATGTTCATATGATTCTAAGAAACTTTGAATCGCAGATTTTAATGCCGGAACGAGCTCAAACGGAGCTTTGCTGGAAAACAAACTGTAGAGAGAGAAAGCTTCAATTACTCACCGGTGAAGGCATGACGGTCAGAGCTTTCGATCTGGGCAGATAGGTCTCGTCCTGAGGTTCATCCTAGAATCAAGAATTATATCAATTGATGCAGAATTGGATAAGAATTTTATCATTGAAATTCGGTCGACTCTCTCTCTAGCACCGATCAAAAATTGTAATGGAGAGCCGAATTGGCTTACCTTTCAATTCTAATTCGGCCGTGGAAAGCCTGAGGAAGTGTTGCGAGGGCTTGGTTTGGCCTGAGGAGTTCTTGCAATGGCCAATTTCAGCTTGGCCGAAATAGGGCAGCTTCGGTCCGTCGAAGTTGCTTCACTATTCCATCATGTCGGCGCTTCTCCAATGATTCTCGGATTGACTGGAGTTTGCTATCAGATAGCTATCTTCTCCCCAGTTCTAAAGAGTCCGACCTTTGTTCAAGTCGAAGCTCTGGTTCGAGCTTTATCGGGAAATGGAGCAGTAGAGAGAGAGAGAGAGAGAGAACTGTTAGCAAATGTAAGCACGCTTAACTTTGAAGTTCTTATGAAATCTAGTTCACCTGAACCAATTAGATTTTTGTTTTCTAAAGTTTCTTAAATTTCTTTTCCAAGGTTTAATGAACCCTTTAGATCACCCGGGAGTTGTAAATTTCCATATTACGTGTTATCAAATGTAAACCAGCTCGGTTTTCTTTCTCAGTTTGACCGGTTCTTTTCCCAGTTTTTCTTAACTCAAAAGTGCGTGGTTTACATTCTCTTTATTGCTGACCTCCTTAGCTTAGTGTCCATTCAAGCATTATGTACATGCTTTCACAGGTGTTGGTTTTATCACTTTTTTCATCGTACATTGATCCTTCCTTCATTCTTTGGTTATTATTACTTCGTTTCAATTTTTAATGCATGACCTTGTCATGCTCGACTAACGGACTCTTTCTTACCTAAGTCATATTTCCCTAGGACAGTTGGGTTTACATGTCCCTCACAGCACGACATTCTCTAGTACTTGTCTTTGACCATATAACATTTTTAAAGCACTTCTAGAATGGCTATTTTCAATCTTTCTATCTTCAGGGATGGTATTCAAATTTCAAGTCTTTGAGTTCCCCGATACTTACTGACATGCTGAAACTCTTCCTATCTTACGTCATTCCTTATTCCCAATGGCGTCCTTTCCTTTAAGGACCTTTTCTTTTTCCTAATCCATTCTTACTCAATCGTGATCATTTTATGATCCTCTATTCCAAGTTTGTTCCTTTCTTACTTGTATGGTATCTTTTGATGTTGTCTTCCAAACTTGGGTTTAACTTATCCCTTGGACTTTCATGATTACTTTCCCTTTGCACTTTATCCTTTCATCTCCAACTGCTTGCCTTTGAGGAGCTTATCTTCTTTCCAATTTTGTTGGTTCCATTTCCTCCTAATTAAAACACATATGTTTTTATGAAGTTCCCTTCCTTGGTAAGTTTTTGTCATGCCTTGACTCGGTTTGGTCGGATCCCGGTGAACAACCTGCCACTCTCCCAATTTATTAATGGGTTTCCCCTTATTATAAACCGTAAAGAGTAAGACGACCTTTAAACTTGTACCTTTTCCTTTAATAATATAAATCAAAACTACATAATATTTTAAATTTATCGTACGTGTCTCACAGGCATCTTAGTTGATGGTCTTTAAGGGTAGGCTTTTCGAAATTTCCCGAAAGGAATAAGGGAGGGGATGAGTACGACTACTTAGTGAATGGGTTTTTCAAAACTTTTAACTTTTAGGAAACAAGACTTGTATTGGAGTGTGCCAGACTCCTTTCTTTCAAAAATCCTTTCATATTAAATCTTGATTTTTACCACCATTTCCTTATTAATCACGGTGTGTCATCACCCAACACACATCCTTCATCATGAAGGTCAAATATACATTCGTAGGCCATCTCGTCCCCTGAACCCACTTGTGGAGTCAGAGTGACTTTACCGGCCACCTAGATAGAAGCACGTCCACTTCTACCCTGAGAATAAGTGGATGTACGCAACATCCGACCCTCAATCCTAAAATCAATTCTTCGTGTCCATATGAGGATAGAGACCTCATACCGTCCCCACCCCGGTCTCATGCGCTTGGTGCTACTCCAAATTTCGCACAATCAACTAGTACGACGAACTGCCCTTATATCCACCAGGTCATCTAATGCCCTTAGGACACATCACTACCCCTATTAGACATCTTGATGATCCCGTAATCATAGTGTATCCACAATTAGTATTTTCTTATCATGCCATATAATCTGTGGTGCCACTGGTCCAACAGCCCCAACCTTCAAATCAACCCGCAATTATTTGTCTTGACTAGTCCGTCGACCTGTCATGTCACATTGCCGCTAGTTGACTGAGTATGTCAGTCCTGTCTTGGTACCATGGGAAAATATAACTCATGTTTTTTATGAGCTCTTGCTCATGCCAACTGACCTTGGGCCCACTATACGAGATTTTCAAAATTGGGCATAGTAGCCCCCAAATTCCAAAACCGAGGCCTGGTCCCAAATCGTTTAAGCAAGGAGAGCACTTTTGACAAAAAGATGTTTTCAACTATCCATCATACTGACCGAGTATAAGGACATCTCCACTCATAACCGATGAACGAGTTTTTAACTTCCTTCGAGTAAGTTTCATCATACCAACCGGGTATGATCTACTTACAACTAGTAAGTAGTTTTTCTGCATGATTTTCACATCACTCCTCTATGTTGTGATGTTTAAAATACCACTTTGTAGTGGGTTTTCATTTTGAGGTACTTATCATCCCCAACCGGGTATGATATAAAATCCCACTCACCCATTAAAGTAGTGAATTCCACTAGATCAGTTCTTTGTATTCACGCAAGCTTGTCCATGCTGGCGTTTCCAGTACTTCGTGTTCCTATACGATATGAACATCTCAGTTCATTATCCTTCGGCCTAATAGCCTCCATTCATTACAAATGAATGAGAAAACCAAACTTTTATTTATTTGCAATTAGGTCCCTCAAATGAATGAGAAAACCTCACCATCTTTGGCTAAGAATTGACCCTATATCGGAGCTCTGGTTCGAGCTTCACCAGAAAACTAAGCAACTGAGAGAGAGGGAGCTTTTTAGGTGTGGAGAGCATGAATGGAGAGGGTCTCTTTATATAGGGAGCTTGGGGACCCATTGGTCGTCTGTTTGGCACCGTTATGATAGGAATTGACGACTTGAAATGTACCAAATGGAGGCATTTCTTCTTCACTGGTGTTTCTTTAGTTTCCCAACAAGGGAATAGTATTGTCATACTGAGGAAGAAGATGACACTGTTCCGAACTGGACCGGACCAGTCCGAACCGCGTTCAAAGCTTAAACTGGCCGGTTCACCCCTCATTCGACCGAGTTTTTCAAATCTAAAAATTTATAAATTCATTCTCTATCCAATGGTGGCCTCAAATCTCCAATTTGAATTATTTAAGTTACCTAGAAAAATGAATTTAGGATTCGGTTCATTAGTGGTTCAAACCGGTTCGAATCCGGTTCACTTGAACCGATTTGGTTTTCATCCCCAATTCCTTCACAAGTCTATTTTCATGTCTTTTGTGACTCCTTGGGTTACTTAGGGTTCATAAGATTCCCAGTTTACCATCTCTTTATTGATTACGATTCATAAACTAGCTTGATCCTTAAAGCAATTTGATCTGGTTCAGGTCCGGTTCACTTGAATCGATCTGGTTTTTCTCTCCCACTTTGTTCTAAGGTTCCTTCCCAAGGTTTATAAATTTCTTTGGGGCACAAGGGAGTTGAATTTCTTTGTTTTGCCCATTCTCTATCGGTTCCGGTTCATGAACTGACTCGGTTCATAAACCGGTTCAATTTAGTTGGATTCGGTTCATCTAAACCGGTCTGGTATTTCTCTTCCGATTCATCCTAAGGTTCTTTTCCATGGTATTATGAACTCTTTGGATCACCCAAGAGTTGTAAATTCCCAATCTACCCATTCACAAATGATCGGGTTTGTGAACCGATTCTATATTCTCTCTTGGATTGACCGGTTCTTTTCCCAATTTTCCTTAGCTCAAAGGGCGGGTTTTACACTATTGCTCCTTGAAAGTTCTTCTTTTATTCGTTTCTTGTACTTATGGACCTTTGTTTGGTTATTCACTCTAGATTCCTCCCTTCTTATTCCATATCCTTACTTTCAGTAAGTCCCCTTATTTTCATGGAGCTCCTAATAACTTGTATCCTAACTCTTTCCACAAAGGTATTATTCATGGGATTCTCTTCCTATCGTACTTCTTTCCTTTCCCCTTTTTCCTTGTGTTATCTCATTTGACTTAACCTCTTCAGTGCTCCCATTTTGTTCTTACTTTCTTCCGGTCAACTTTTATTCTTTTGGATTTCCTTGGGATAGTCTAATCCCTCTTGTTTCCTTTCTTTAAGTCTTTCCTTAACCCTTAGACTCTCACTAGTCCCATGCTCTTTGATGCTTTCTTCCCTTGTTCCAAACTTTTCCTTCCTTCCTTTCTTTAGTTAGGATTTGTCTCCCTTGGGTGAACTCTAACAGTCTCTTCTTTACCAAATTTTATTGTACCTTTGAGGGAAAATCTTAAAGGCTGGGGTTAACTAGAAATAACCCATTTTCCTTCCTTTACTTTATTAGCATGTTCCTTTTTGCTTGAATTTATTAAGGAGACTCAAAAGTTTTATCAAGAAAAATTAACTTTCATTCATTCAAAAAACATTTTCTTGCCATACTTGGCTTATTACAGAAGTTTTCTACCCCCTAATCCCTTGGGGTCATAGGTCGAGAGCTATCTTTAGAATGGTTGCGGGACTCTTGATCAGATGGCTCTTAGGAACTAATTGGGGTCCATTCATATTCCCTTATGGGATAAATTTTATGTATGGCCTCAATCCGTACTGCCTTAATACCTCTACCTCACACTTATATGTACACTTCATCCATTTGGAGGGATTAAAGCTGAACTAAGTAGGTGGGGGTACTTGGTGGACTTTTATGAAGGTGGCATACGCATTCCAATAGTTGTCTCAGGCCTCCTTGGTCGAATTCCTCTTCGGTTGTTGTGGGGCTGGAGGAGGAGTTGGGCTCCTAGGAGGAGGTGCAGGTTCCTCTTGTCTTGGAGGAGTGTATGTGATGCCTTCTAGTACCAATAAGGCTCTAATCAGTTTATGATAATCTCTCACCATGTCCTTGGGTACTATTTTCTCGCCTTTTAAGAATCTTTGAACGGCTGCCTCCCTTGGGGTAGGTGTCTTTTTTAGGGTTATGGGTGGAGGATTAGATTTCACAACAAATTTACTAGGAATTCTCCTCCCTACACGAGAGTTAAATTTCGATTAATGTCAGGGCATAATATTGATAATGTTTTAAGGGAACTTAGCTCTGATACCACTTAAATTGTCATGCCCCAACCCGGTTTGGTCGGATCCCTATGAACAACCCGCCGCTTTCTTGGTTTAAGAGGGGTTTCTCCCTTCTTTTATTCAAGAGAAGCCATGTCATGCCCCGACTCAGTTTGGTTGGATTCCCATGAGTAACCTGTCACTCTCCCGGTTTACTAAGGGTTTTCCCCTTCTTTAACTTGGGAAGAGTAAGGCATCCTTTAAACTTGTACCTTTCCTGGAATAACATAAATCAAAACTGCATAAAAATTTTAACTTACATACATGTCTTGTAGGTGTGATTAACAAACAGTCTTTGGGTAGGTTTCCCCTGGTTACTTGAACAGGGATATAAGGGAGGAGTGAGTTCAATAACTCAGTGAATGGGTTTTTAAAGTTTGACTTTTAGGAAGAGTGTTTAAATCGGAGTGTGCTAGACTCATATCTTCTTTTAAAACAATTTATCCTTAAAATCTCGTTTTCATAGCCATTACTCAATCCTCAATCATAATCGGTGTGTTTATCAACCAACACATGCCCTTCATCATGAAGGGAATACACATTCGTAGGCCAGCCCATCCATTGTACCCACTCGTGGCGTCGGGGCGACTTTACCGGCCACCTAGATAGAAGCACGTCCACTTCTACCCTGAGAATTAGTGGATGTATGTGACATCCAACCCTCAATCTTGTAAATAAAACTCCGTGTATGTATGAGGATAGAGACCTTATCCTGACCCCACCCTGGTCTCATACGCATGAAGCTACGTTGAGCTTCCAAGACTGTTGGCAAGACTAACTGCCCTTATCTCCACCATGTCGTCCAGTAGCCCTAGGACACATCACTACCCCTCTTGGGCGTCTTGAAGGTCCCATAACTCAGTGCATGCACAAAACAATAGTTTTTCAACATAAGTCATTTAATATGTGGTGCCACTAGCCTAACGGCCTCGACACTCAACTTGACCTACAGCTATTTGTCTGGACTAGTCCGTAGACCTGTCATGTCGCACTACCGCCAGTCCATCGAGTATGTCAGTCTTGTCTTGGTACCATGGCCAAACAAATCATTCATTTAAAGTTTTCATGGCTTAAACTCATGTTTGTTAACAATCTCTTGCTTGTGCCAACTGGCCTAGGGCTCACTATACGAGATTTTTAAAATCGAGCATATTAGCCCCCAAGTTCCAAAATCGAAGTCTCCGACCTATCTGAGTTTTTCGAGCTCCGGTCAATAAGGTCTCCCAAAAGTTTTAAGTAGTGGCACATAGTGAGGGGAGAGCACTTCTGACAAAATAAACTTTTCATATGTCCATCACACCAACCGGGTATGATGACATCTTGGCTTATACACGATAAGCGAGTTTTCTACTTCCTTATAGGAAGTTCATCATACCAACCGAGTATGATCTACTTACAACAAGTAAGTAGTTTTTCCACTTAATTTCCATATCACAACTCTCAGGTGTGATGATTAAAATACCACTTAATATTGAGATTTCATTTCCGAGGTGCTTATCATCTCAACCGGGTATGATATTAAATCCCGCTCACCCGATAGTACAGTGAATTTCCTCTTAACCAGCTTGTTGCCTTCATGCGAACTTGTCTTAGCTGGCGTTCCTAGTACTTTGTGTTCCTACATGATATAAACATTTCTTGTTCATTATCCTTCGGCCTAATAGCCGTCATTCATCACAAATGAATGAAATAACTAAAAATTTCATTTATTTGCAATTAGGTCTCTTAAGTAATTTTTCTTTAACTTTAGGTCCCTAATAGTTATTTTCCCCCAAAATTGAGTCCCGAAACTCTAGAATCGACCTTAGGACATCAATTTATTCAAAATCATAAAAAGGGGTTCAAGTTTCCCAAATTTCTAATTTGGTCCCCAAATTTTCTAAAATTATCATTTTGCACCTACATTACCCAATTGGTCCTCAAACATATTTTTCATGCCCAATTGGCCCTCAATTTTATGAAATTGAAGTTTAGTCCCTTAAATTTTGGAAATTCCCAAAAATTCCCCAATTTTCCCCCAATTCCAACCTTCTAACTCAGCCGAATTTGATTTTATCAAATTGACCGATTAAATGAGTTTAATTATTGAAATTGAATCTAGATTAGAGTTCCTACACTTTCATACGATTCAATTGCACTTTGAATCATAGATTTGAGGTCGAAATGAGCTCAAACGGAGCTTCGCCAGAAAACTGAACATAGAGAGAGAAAGAGTCAAAAGCTTATCGTCGGAGGTGCGGCGGTCTAAGCTTTCAATCTGGGAAGATAGCTCTTATCCTGAGGTTCCTCCTATGATCAAGAATTGCATCAATTGATGCAGAATTGAGGGAGAATTTAGTTAGTGGAAATCTATCGGTTCTCTCTCTTGGACCAATCGGAATTTATAGAGGGAAGCCAAATTGGCTTACCATTTCATTCTAATTCAGCTATAGGAGGGCTGGGTGGTGTTGGAAGAGATTGGTTTGGCCTAAGGAGGGCTCAATTTAGACCGGTCCAGTCTAGTTCGGAACAATGTCGTCTTCTTCCTTCAGATGACAGTACTGTTTACTTGCCGGAAAATTGAGCAGCATCAACAAAGCTGAAAAGTCTCCGACCAGGAGTTTCAGGCAATGAATGACTGCCATTAAGGTGCCAATTGGACGACCAAGAAGTCCCTGAGCTTCCTTTATAAAGAGCTCCTCCTCATTCATCCTTCTCACTCCTAAAATCTCCACTTCTTTGGCTCAACGAAAAATGGAGTCTTGGGATTTGAGCCAAAGAAGGCGTGGTCAAGTTCTTGGGATTTGAGGAGAAGTTAGCTAAACGCCTGTAGTCTCCATTTGCTTTGAGGGTTGCCGGAGAAACGCCAACGTGACATAACAATGAAGCAGCTCCAACGGACCAAAGCTACCCTATTTTGGCCTCAATGCGTAAACCAGATGATTCATGCTCGATTTGAACGAGTTTTTTAAAATTAAAATTTTTTCAATTTATCTAACTTCATTATCTATCAAATGGTGGCCCCAAGTCTTCAATTTGAATTTTCCAAGCCACTAGAAAAATGAATTTAGAAACCAGTTCAATAGTGTTTCAAACCAGTTTAATCAGGTTCAGATCTGGTTCACATGAACTGGTTTGGTTTTCACCTCCAATTCATCCTAAAGTCCTTTCTCATGACTTTTGTGACTCTTTAGGTCACTCAGGATCCATAAATTTCCTGATTTACCCTTTCTCTATCGGTTGGGGTCCGTGAACTAGTTCGGTTTTCTCACCCGGGTTAATCGGTTCTTTCCCCAATTTTCTCATCCTAAAGGAATGGGTTTTACAACTCTTCCCTTCTTTTAGGAGTTTTGTCCCCAAAATTAAATCCACATTTTTTACTTTGAGATAAACTTCCCTTAACGTCAACTTGGACATGTTAATACTTTGGTCGTTCTTTCACTTAGCCCACTTTAAATCACACACTTAAGGAATTTCTTTTCCTTTACATTGTTTACTCCTTCCATGAAGTTTTATCATAATTAGTATGTCATGTGCGCATGTCACGCCCCGACCTAGTTTGGTAGGATCCTCATGATCAACCTGCCACTCTCCTGGTTTACTAAGGGTTACCCTTTATTTATAAACTATGAATAGTAAGGCGTCCTTTAAACATGCACCTTTCCTGAAATAACATAAATCAAAACTGCATAAAATTTTAAACTAATCATACCTGTCTTACAAGCGTATTAGTTGGTGGTCTTTGGGATAGGTTTTCTAGGTTACCTGAAAGGGATATTAGGGATGGGGTGAGTACAACGACTCAGTGAATGGGTTTTCAAATTTTAACTTTTAAGAAAAATGTTTAATTTAGAATGTCCAAACTCCTTATTCTCTTTTAAAAACCTTTCATTTCAAATTCCAGTTTTTATCACCATTTCTTATTAACCATGGTGTGTCATCACCCAACACACATCCTTCATCATGAAGGTAAAACACACAATCGTAGGCCAGCCCATCCACTAAACCCACTTGTGGCGTCAGAGCAACTTTACCGGCCACCTAGATAGAAGCACGTCCACTTCTACCCTAAAAATGAATGGATGTACGCGACATCTGACCCTCAATCCTGTAACAAATCTCCATGTCCATATGAGGACAAAGACCTCATCCTATCCTCACCCCTGTCTCATACGCTTGAAGCTACTCCGAGCTTTGCAAGACTTTTGGTAAGACAAATTGCCCTTATATCCACCAGGTCATCCAAAGCCCTCGGATGCATCACTTCCCCTTTTGGGCATCTTGAAGGTCCCATAACACAGTGTATGCACAATCAATATTTTTAACATAATGCCATATAATCTATGGTGCCACTGGTCCAATGGCCTCGACCCTCAACTCAACCTGCAGCTATATGTCTTGACTAGTCCTGAGACCTGTCATGTCGCACTGCCGCTAGTCGACTGAGTATGTCAGTCCTGTCTTGGTACCATGGCCAAATAATTCATTTACATATGTTTTCATGGCATATAAATCATGTTTGTTTACGAGCTCCTGCTCGTGCCAACTGGCCTAGGGCCCACTGTTCGAGATTTTCAAAATTGGGTATATTAGCCCCCAAGTTCCAAAACCGAGGCCTCCAGCCTAACACAGCTATTCGAGCTCCCGTCAAGAAGGCCTCCCAAAATGTTTAAGTAGTGGCACACATTAAGGGGAGAGTACTTCGGACAAAATACCTTTCAATTGTCCATCATACCAACCGAGTACGAGAACATATCCGCTCATAACCGATGAACGAATTTTCCACTTCCTTCGAGAAAGTTTAATTATACCAACCGGGTATGATCTACTTACACCAGTAAGTAGTTTTTTTGTGTAATTTTCATATCACTCCTCTCAGATGTGATGTCTAAAGTACCACTTAGTAGTGGGTTTTCATTTCGAGGTGCTTATCATCCCAACCGGGTATAATATTAAATTCCCACTCACACGTTAATTCAGTGAAATTCCTCTTTGTCGGTTTGTTGTACTTACTCAAACTTGTCTTATCTAGCGTTCTCGGTACTTTGTGTTCCTACATGATATGAATGTTCTTGTTCTTTATTCTTTTGCCTAATAGCCCTCATTCATCCCAAATGAATGACAAAACCAAACTTTTCATTTATTTGCAATTAGGTCCCTAAAGTTATTTTTCTTTACTTTAAATCCCCAATGCCGATTTTTCCTCAAATTGAGTCCTAAAACTTTTAAAATTCATCTTAGGACTAGAATTTATTCAAAATCACTAAAGGGGTTTAATTTCCCAAATTTCAAATTTGGTCCCCTAACCAAAATTACCATTTTGCCCCCAAAAATTACCCAATTGGTCCTCCAACATCTTTATCATGCCCGATTGGACCTCAAATTTATGAAATAGCACTTTAGTCCCTCTAATTTTCAAAATTCCCAAATTTCCCCCAATTTCAACCTTCTAACTCTGTCAAATTTGATTTCATCAAATTGACCGATCAAATGAGCTTAATTGTTGAAATTGAAGTTAAATTGGAGTTCTTAGACATTCATATGATTCAATTGCACTTTAAATCACACAATTTGGTGCCGGAATGAGCTCAAATGGAGCTTCGCCGAAAAACTGGACATAGAGAGAGAAAGCTTTGAAAGCTTATCGTCGAGGACGCGGTTGTCACGCCCTGACCCGGATTGGTCAGATCCCCATTAGCAACCCACAACTCTTCCCGGTTTACTAAGGGTTTCCCCTCTTTTAAAGCTAGCATGAGTAAGGCGTCCTTTAAACCTTTACCTTTGTGGGAATAAAATTATACAAAACTGAAAAATAGACATACCTGATTTTACAGTTCATATACAGGGAAGTCTTTAATATTGGCTTTCACTTGGTTTCAAAAAAGGGATATAAGAGAGGGGATGAGTTCTACAACTCAGTGAGCGGGGTTTTTCAAAATTGTTAACCATAAGTAAAAGGAATTTTATTGGATTGTGCCAGATTCATTTCTTTCAAAAATCCCTTTATATAAAAAAATCTAGGGTTTTTCCACCATTTTCTTATTTAACCGAGGTGTGTCATCACCCAACACACATCCTTCATCATAAAGGTCAAACACACATTTGTAGGCTAGCACGACCACTAAACCCACTTGTGGCTACAGAATGACTTTATCGGCCACCTAGATAGAAGTACGTCCACTTCTACCCTGAGAATGAGTGATGTACATGACATCCGACCCTCAATCCCGAAATCAATTCTTCATGTCCGTATGAGGACAAAGACCTCATATCATCCCCACCCCGGTCTCGTACGCTTGGTGCTACTCCAAATTTCGCATAGTCAACTAGTACGATGAACTGCCCTTATACCCCCCAGGTCGTCCAGTGCCCTTAGGACACTTCACTACCCCACTTGGGTGTCTTGATGGTCTCGTAATCACAGTGCATGCATAATCAGTGTTTTCTTATCATGCCATATAATCTGTGGCGCCATGGTCCAATGGCCACGACCCTCAACTCAACCCACAGTTTTTTGTCTTGACTGGTCTGTCGATTTGTTATGTCGCACTGCCGCTAGTTGGCTAAGTATGTTGGTCCTATCTTGGTACCATGGCCAAACAATTCCTTTATTAAAGTTAAATGGCATAGATCTCATGTTTGTTTACGAGCTCCTGCTCGTGCCCACTGGCATATGGCCCACTTGTTCGAGATTTTCAAAACCGAGCATAATAACCCCCAAGTTCCAAAACTGAGGCCCCCTTCCTATAAGAGCTAATCAAGCTCACGTCAAGAAGGTCTCCCAAATCATTTAAGCATTGGCAAACAGTTAAGGGAGAGCACTTCCGACAAAAATATATTTCAACTGTCCATTATACCGACTAGGTATAAGGACATCTCCACTCATAACCGATGAACGGGTTTTCAACTTCCTTCGAGGAAGTTTCATCATACCAACTAGATATGATCTACTTACAACCCGTAAGTAGTTTTTCCACAGGATTTTCACATCGCTCCTCTAAGTTGGGATGTTTAAAATACCACTTGGTAGAGGGTTTTCATTTTGAGGTACTTATCATCCCCAACTGGGTATGATATAAAATCCCACTCACAACCGTTAAGTGGTTTTTAACTTTAAGTTGTGTTTATCATCCCAATCGGGTATGACATTAGTAAACTCACTCACTCGTTAATATAGTGAATTCCACAAGACCGGTTCTTTGTATTTACACGAGCTTATCCTTGTTGGCGTTCCCACTACTTTGTGTTCCTACACGATATGAACATCTCAGTTCATTATCCTTCGGCCTAATAGCCGTCATTCACTCCAAATGAATGACGAAATCAAACTTTCATTTATTTGAAATTAGGTCCCTAAAGTTATTTCTCTTTTAACTTTAAGTCCCTAATGCTGGTTTTTCCTCAAAGTGAGTCCCAAACATTTTAAAATTTATCATAGGACCTCAATTTATTCCATTTCACAAAAAGGGGTTTAATTTCCCAAAATTCCAATATGGTCCCCCAACTTTTCCAAAATTACCATTTTGCCCATCCTTTACAAAAATGGTAAATTTTACCCCAAAAATTCTAAAATTCCTCAATTGGCCCTCTAACATTTTTATCATGCCCAATTGATCCTCAATTTTGGGAAATTACATTTCGGTCCATCAAATTTTTTAAAATTCCCAATTTTTCCCCCAATTCCAACTTCTTAACACATCCGAATTTGATTTCATCAAATTGACCGATCAAACACTTCCATTTGTTGAAATTGATGTTGAATTTGAGTTTCTACATGGTCATACAATTCTCTAGCAATTTGAATTGCACGTTTTAACACCGGAACGAGCTCAAACAAATTTTTGCCAGAAAATGGACTCTAGAGAGAGAAAGCTTCGATTAGTCACCGTTGAAGGCGTTGCGGTCTGAGCTTTCTATCTTGGTAGAAAGTTCTCATCGTGAGGTTCATCCTAGAATCAAGAATCATATCAATTGATGCTGAATTGAGTTTGAATTTCATTATCAAAATTCTGTTGGTTCTCTCTCTAGCACCGGCTGAAAATTTCAGAGGGGAGCCGAGTTAGCTTACCTTTCATTCCAAATTCGGTCATGGGAGGGTAGAGGAAGTGTTGGGAGGGCTTGGTTTGGCCTGAGGAGGGCTCGAAATGGCCAATTTCAACTCGGACAAAATAGGGCAACTTTGGTCCGTCAAAGCTGCTTCACTGTTCCATCACGCTAGTGCTTCTCGGCGACCCTCAGAGCAATCGGAAACTACAGGCGTGTAGCTCACTTCTCCTCGGTTCTAAATAACCCAACCTTACCTTCTTTGTCTTAGAAATGACTCTATATCAGAGCTCTAGTTCGAGTTTCACTAGAAAACTAAGCAACTGAGAGAGAGTGAGCTTTTCAGTTGTGGAGGGATGAATGGAGAGGGGCTCTTTATATAGGGAGCTCGGGACTCATTGGCAGTCCCTTTGTCACCTTTATAACAGAAATTGATGGCCTAAAACGTATCGAACAGAAATGTTTCTTCTCTGCCGGTGCTGCTTCAATTTTCCGGTGAGTGAATAATGTTGTGATCTAAAGGAAGAAGACGACACTATTCCGAACTGAACCAGACCGGTCGGAACTGGGTTTGAAGCTTAAACCGATCGGTTCACCCCTCATTCGACCGAGTTTTTCAAATCTAAAAATTTTTAAATTTATCTAAATTCATTTTCTATATGGTGGCCTTAAATTTCAAATTTGAATTATTTAAGCTACCTAGAAAAATGAATTTAGGATCTAATTCAATAGTGGTTAAAATCGATTCGAATCTGGTTCACCTGAACCAATTTGGTTTTCATCTCTAATTCCTTCACAAGTCCATTTCCATGACTTTTGTGACTCCTTAGGTCATTTAGGGTCCATAAATTTTCCGGTTTACCATCTCTCTATCAGTTCCTATTCATAAACGGGCTCCGTTCTTAAACCGGTTTAATCCAGTTTGGGTCCGATTCACCCGAACCAGTTTGGTTTTTCTCTCTCAGTTTGTTCTAAGGTTCCTTCCCAAGGTTTATAATTCTCTTCGGGTCACAAGGGATCCATAAATTTCCCTGTATTCCCTTTCTTTATCAGTTCTGGTTCATTAACCGACTCGGTTCATAAACCGGTTCATTCCAATTAGATCTGGTTCATAAACCGATTCAATCCAATTGGATCCGGTTCATCTAAATCGGTCTAGATTTTCTCTTCCAATTTGTCCTAAGGTTCTTTTCTAAGGTTTTATGAACTCTTTGGATCACCCGAGAGTTGTAAATTTCTAAATTGCTCGTTCCCAATTGACCGGGTATGTGAACTGGTTTAGTTTTCTTACTTAGTTTGATCGGTTCTTTTCCTGGTATTCCTTAACTCAAAAGGGCGGGGTTTACAACTCTCCCCTCCTTTTAAGATTTTTATCCCCAAAACTCAATTATCAACCTTGGATGAGAAATCATTTCCTTTGATGTCCCTTTGGTGTTTTCTTAACATGCAAACTCCTCTCTTGTTCTTTCATTTAGCCCTTTTTACATCCTTCACTTAAGGAATTTCTTTTCCCTTATATTATTTACTCCCTCCAAGGAGTTTATCATAACTAGACATACCTTACTTTAGGATATATTCTTAGATTCATATCTTTCTTTTGCTTAGAGCACATTCTTCCCTTTGAGGTTTTGTACTCAAGATTGGGAATTCCAAGATACCTAACCATTCTCGTGTCTAGTTAACCCCTTGGTCATTGAAACCTTTAGCTCGATGTTCTTACGAGCGTTACATACTTGTTTCCATAGTTTTATTTATTATCACTTTTTCATCCTATTTTTACCCTTTCTCCATTTGTTGTCTATTATAACTTTGATCCAAATTTTTATATTCGACCTTGTCATGCTTATTAGCTGACTCTTCTTTAGTTTGAGTAATACTCTCCTCGGGATTGTTGAGCTTACATGCCCCTTACAACACGGCATTTTCTAGGACTTGTCTCTATCTATTAGATTTCTAGAACATCTCCTTGAGGGTCTCTCTTAGCCTTTCGACCTTTCAGAGATTGTATAACTTCATCCCTCTTTTCTTTTAATAGCATTCCTCAACTATCCTTTTTACCGTTACCCTCTCATCCATCATGCCTTTGAAGTTATGTCTCATATAACCGCATGGATTTCTCTTACCTACTCACCCTTTCCCAACATTTTTATTGGGTCCTTTTGATTCCAATCATTGGGTTTCCTAGTGATTATTGACATACGAGGATTTTTCCCTTCTTATGTCCTTTCTCTTCTTTAGTGGCATCCTTTATTTAAGGACTTCCTTTTTCCTTAATCCACTCTTACTTGCACGTGACCATTTCACGATTCATTATTTCGAGTTGATCTCTTTTTGGTTGATGTATTGATTGTTTTGTTTGAGGAATTCCCTTCTTACAAATTCATTCTCTACTATATTCCTCAAAGTAGAGGTTTTAACCTTAAGAGTTACATGTTCAACCTTCTTATCATCCTTTGGAGATTCCTTCCTTTATTTCCTTACACCTTCTTCTATATTGAGGCAATTTCTCACTTAGAATCCTTATTCGTCTTAAAATTTCCTTTCATTATTCCTTATCTAAGAAATTTCTAATTGTTGATCTTATTTTATATACTCTACATTATGCTCATTCGTCCATTCTTTAGGCTCCATTGAGTGAGCATGGTCAACAACCTATCCTGATGTTAGTGGTCATTTTCCCTAATTGATTTCTTAATTTAGGGCTTACTTCTCCAAGATTCCTCACTTATTCTTTCTTTTACTCTCTTATTATTGTAGTCCACCCACTCCTATTCGTTACGGCATTCTTTGATGCTACCATGCTATTTATCCATTCCTTTGGTTTAATTTACTACTTAGGACCTCATGATTTCTTTTCCTTGGTACTCAATCTTTCCATCTCAACCAGCATTTCATTTGTGAGCTTATCATTCTTTCCATTTTGGTTGGTTCCATTTCCTCTTAATTGGGATACACATATCTTTCTGGTGCTTCCTTCCTTGGTAGGATTCTTTCCCTTTCTCCTGTCATTCCTTTTGTATACATTTGCTCTAGGGGATTTCTACCCTTAAATGACATCCCTTGATGTCATCTTCTTCTATTTACCTTTACTCCTCAAATCTTGCCGGTACATCTTTTATACCCTATTTGTATCCTCATTTGTACCCAATACATATCTATTTCTTTAGGAAGCATACAAATTTTCCTTGTTTCAAGATTTCTTGACCATTATGTGAGAGGCTTGCCTATTCCTTTCTTGGCTTGAGTTTAGTCATTAATTGGCCTTTGTTCCTTTTAAAGAATTTCTTTCATCCTTCTTTTCCCGAGTATTTGGCCTTTCTACCTCTCTCTTTTTTGTTGGAACTCAAATTATGGCTTTCCCAAGTATTAGTTTGTTAATTGATTCGCCTCCACCATTCGTTTGGTCTAAGATCCTTATGGCAGCTATTTCTCGAGTCCTCCTATCCTTAACGTCCATCTCACTGACCTTTTTTTTAGGGTGTAGTCCTTTCTACCTCCCGGTCTTTCTTAGGGTGTCATTTATTCTCTTTGACTGTCTTGTTGTAACGACTTACTTTCTTTTATCATGTTGGTCCAAAATTCCAATTTGGTTTCATTGCTTTTTCCAAGGTGATCCATTTATGAAATCCCAATACATCCCATTATTTGGCTCTATTACTCTTCCAAGGTAGTTCATAATTGGCCTCTGATACATCATTCCTTCAAGAAGTTTCTAATGGTGGGTCGGTGCCTTGCACTCCATGTTATGTCCATCTGTCAATCCAATGATTCCTTCATGTTAATTAGTTGTATGCATCCCTCCAGAGTTCCATTTTATAGCGTATTCCTTCTCTTCTTCACTCTCATTGTGCCATTCCCTAGAGTTTCCAGAGAACATTTTTCTATGTTTGCTCCCTTATAAGAGGGTTCTAAGTATACTTCCCATGTACCTTATCTCTATTCTTGTGGTATCCTTCTTGGTTTGACCTTCTTAAGAAGAAGTTTAAATTTGGCATTTACCTCATCATTTCTTGACCTCTTTGTGAACTGCTTACTTAACCTACTCCATAGTTTTGGTCTCCAATCCTTCATGTCTTTAGTGACCTTTTAGGAGGTATTGCCCTAAATTTATGAGGTGTGGGACACTCCTTCTTTCCTTACACCTATAATAGTTTATCTTGGTACTTGTCCTTAGTAGGGTTGGGCACTTCTTCACGTAATGTCCCTATCATTCATACTTGTAATAGGTTATTCACTTGCATGGATTGTGGTGGTTCCTTCTTTCCTTCGAGTGGGGCTTTTCCAGGGTTACTAGTGGTTTGGTGCTTCATCGTCTTTGAGTTTTCTTACTGAATCTCATTTGCTAAAGGGTCGTGGTAAGAGTCCTCCTAGGTTTCTTAATTCCCTGATTCATCTTCCATAACTAAAATGTAACTTTTCCTTAATTTCTAGTATAGTGTGGGTTTGTTTGGTTTATTTGCCTTAGGCCATCTTCCTAGCAAGATCACATCATTGGGAGCTAGAGATTTAAGAATTTGAGTATTTCATTGACAAGGGGAGACAAAAGGTTAGGATTTTAGCCCTATCACATAAAGTAGTCACAAAATAGATAGAAAGCTACGGTTTTCTTGGCAAGTATCCTCCATGGTAAGATTATACGTCTGTCCTAGCATTCTTAGCTTAGGCTTGGCTCCCTTTGTACACAAGAATGTGATCTTAACATGCCCTGGCACCGTACTCCTTGGCGATATTGGATGTTTCCCCAATTGGTCCTTTGAGGCTTCTACTATATCTCGAGCATTGGAAAGCTTTTAGAGTTATCTTCCAACGAGGACAAGGTGTTAAGTAGAGTTATTCCTAGTTTTCATGGTTCCTCTCCTCGGAGCCATATGTAAATTTTAAGATAAATCCTATTAGTTACTATATTTTCTAGTCTTAATTATGTATTCAAGGAAACAGGCTCTGATACCATTCTAGTTGTCACGCTCCGACCCGGTTTGGTCGGATCCCAGTGAGCAACCCGCCACTCTTACCGGTTTACTAAGGGTTTCCCCTCTTTTAAACCCAGGAGGAGTAAGGCATCCTTTAAACCTTTACCTTTCCTAGAATAACATTATACAAAACTAAAAAACAAACATACTTGATTTTATAGTTCATGTACAGGGAAGTCTTTAAGATTGGTTTTCCCTTGGTTTCCTAAAAAAATATTGGGGTTTTCCACCATTTTCTTATTTAACCACAGTGTGTCATCACCCAACACACATCCTTCATCATGAAGGTCAAACACACATTTGCAAGCCAGCACGACCACTAAACCCACTTGTGGCTTTGGAGCGACTTTAACGACCACCTAGATAGAAGTACATCCACTTCTACCCTGAGAATGAGCGGATGTACATGATATCCGACCCTATGAAATCAATTATTCATGTCCGTATGAGGATAGAGACCTCATCGCATCCCCACCCTAGTCTCGTGTGCTTGGTGCTACTCCAAATTTCGCACGGTAACCTGGTACGACGAACTGCCTTATACCCACCAAGTCGTCCAATGCCCTTAGGACGCATCACTACCCCTCTTGGGCATCTTGATAGTCCTATAATCACAGTGTATGCACAATCAGTATTTTCTTATCATGCAAAATAATTTGTGGTGCCACTGGTCTAACGACTCCGATCCTCAATTCAACCCACAGTTGTTTGTCTTGGCTAGTCCGTCAACGTGTCATGTCGCACTACCACCAGTTGGCTGAGTATGTCGGTCCTATCTTGGTACCATGGCCAAACAATTCATTTATTAAATTTTTATGGCACATATCTCATGTATGTTTACAAGCTCTGGCTCATGCCCACTGGCCTATGGCCCACTTGTTCGAGATTTTCAAAATCAGGCATAATAGCCCCCAAGTTCCAAAACTGAGGTCCACGGCCTATAAGAACTATTCGAGCTCCTGTCAAGAATGTCTCCAAAATCATTTAAGCATTGGCACACATTTAGGGGAGAGCACTTCCGACAAAAATATATTTCAACTGTCCATTATACCAACCGGGTATAAGGACATATCCGCTCATAACCGATGAACGGGTTTTCAACTTCCTTCGTGGAAATTTCATCATACCAACTCGGTATGATCTACTTACATCTGGTAAGAAGTTTTTCCGTATGATTTTCACATCGCTCCTCTAAGTTGTGATGTTTAAAATATCACTTGGTAGTGGGTTTTCATTTCAAGGTACTTATCATCCCCAACCGAGCATGATATAAAATCACACTCACAACCGATAAGTGGTTTTTAACTTTAAGTTGTGCTCATCTTCCCAACCGTGTATGACATTAGTAAACCCACTCATTCATTAATGTAGTGAATTCCACTAGACCAGTTCTTTGTATTCACGCGAGCTTGTCCTTGCCAACGTTCCCGGTACTTCATGTTCCTACACAAAATGAACATCTTGGTTCATTATCCTTCGGCCTAATAGCCTTCATTCACTCCAAATGAATGAGGAAATCAAACTTTCATTTATTTAAAATTAGGTCCCTAAAGTTATTTCTCTTTAACTTTAAGTCCCTAATGCCGATTTTTCCTCAAATTGAGTCCTAAAACTTTTTAAATTTATCATAGGACCTCAATTTATTCCATTTCACAAAAAAGGGTTTAATTTCCCAAAATTCCAATTTGGTCCCCCAACTTTTCCAAAATTTCCATTTTACCCTTCCTTTACAAAAATGGTAAATTTTACCCCAAAAATTCTAAAATTCCTCAATTGGCCCTCTAACATTTTTATCATGCCCAATTGACCCTCAATTTTAGGAAATTGCATTTTGGTCCTTCGAATTTTTTAAAATCCCCAATTTTTCCCCCAATTCCAACTTCTTAAAACAGTCGAATTTGATTTCATCAAATTGACCGATCAAACACTTCCATTTGTTGAAATTGAAGTTGAAATTGAGTTTTTACATGTTAATACGATTCTCTAGCAATTTGAATCGCATGTTTTAACGCTAGAACGAGCTCAAACTGAGCTTTGTCGGAAAATGGACTATAGAGAGAGAGCTTCGATTACTCACTGGTGAGGGTGCGACAGTTTGAGATTTCTATCTGGGTAGGAAGTTCTCGTCCTGAGGTTCATCCTAAAATCAAGAATCGCATCAATTGATGTCAAATTGAGTTGGAATTTTATCATCGAATTTCTACCGGTTCTCTCTCTAGCACCAGCTGCAAATTTTAGAGGGGAGCCGAATTGGCTTACCTTTCAGTCATAATTTGGCGGTGGGAGGGCTGAGGAAGCGATGGAAGAGCTTGGTTTGGCCTGAGGAGGGCTCGAAATGGCTGATTCCAACTCAACTAAAACAGGGCAGGTTTAGTCCGTCGGAGCTCCTTCACTGTTCCATCATGTCGGCGCTTCTCTAGCAACCCTCAGAGCAAATGGAGACTACAGGCATGTAGCTGACTTCTCCCCGGTTCTAAAGAACACAACCTCACCTTCTTTGGCTTAGAAATGACCCTATATCAGAGCTCTGGTTTGAGCTTCACCGAAAAACCAAGCAACTAAGAGAGAGTGAGCTTTTCAGGTGTGGAGAGGATGAATGGAGAGGAGCTCTTTATATAGGGAGCTTCAGGACTCGTTGAATGTCTGTTTGGCACCTTTATGATAGACATTGATGGCCTGAAATGTATCAAACAGAAATGTTTCTTCTTCATCGATGCTGCTTCAATTTTCTGGCGAGTGAACATTGCTGTCATATGAAGGAAAAAGACGACACTGTTCCGAACCGGACACCGGATTCAAAGCTTTAACCGACTGGTTCACCCCTCATTCGATCGAGTTTTTCAAATCTAAATATTTCTAAATTCATTTTCTATCCAATTCTAAATTCATTTTCTATCCAATGGTGGCCTCAAATCACAAATTTGAATTATTTAAGCCACCTAGGAAAATGAATTTATAGTCTAGTTCAATAGTGGTCAAACCGGTTCAGATCCAGTTCACCTAAACCAGTTTGGTTTTCATCTCCAATTCCTTCACAAGTCCATTTCCATTACTTTTGTGACTTCTTAGGTCACTTAGGGTCCATAAATGTCCCAGTTTAAAATCTCTTTATCGGTTCTTGTTCATATACTGGCTCGGTTCTTAAACCGGTTTAATCTGGTTCGGGTCTAGTTCACCTAAACTTGTCTGGTTTTTCTCTCCCACTTTGTTCTAAGGTTCCTTCCCAAGGTTTATAATTCTCTTCAAGTGATAAGGGATCCATAAATTTCCCTGTTTGCCCTTTCTTTATCAGTTCTGGTTCATGAACCAACTCGGTTCATAAACTAGTTCAATCCAATTGGATCCGGTTAATCTAAATCGGTCTGGTTTTTCTCTTCCAATTTGTTCTAAGGTTCTTTTCCAAGGTTTTATGAACTCAGGAGTCGTAAATTTCCAAATTTTCGATTCCCAATTGATCAAATACCTGAACTGGTTCGATTTTCTTACTCGGTTTGTCCGGTTCTTTTCCTAGTTTTTCTTAACTCAAAAGGGCGGGGTTTACAACGGTGGTCCGAGTTTTCGATTTGGGAAAAGCTCATGTCCTAAGGTTTCTCCTAGGATCAAGAATTGTATCAATTGATGTCAAATTGAGTGAGAATTTCATCATCAAAGTTCTATCGGTTCTCTCTATAACAATGGTCGGAAATTATAGAGGTGAGCCAAATTGGCTTACCTTTCAACTCTAATTCTATTATAGGAGGGCTGTGGAGGTGTTGGGAAGGCTCAGTTTCCCTAAGAAGGGTTCGAATTGGACGATTTTAGCTCGGCCGAAATAGGGTAGCATCAGTCTGCTGGAGCTGCTTCACTGTTCGATCACGCCGGCACTTCTCCGGTGACCCTGGGAGCAAATGAAGACTAAAAGCGGGTAGGTGACCTCACCCCAGTTCTAAAGAACCCGACCTCACCTTATTTGGCTCAAAAAAATACCAAAGTCAGAGTTCTGGCTCAAGCTTCACCAGAAATTGAAGCAGTTGAGAGAGAATGGAGTTTTTCATGTGTGAAGAGGATGAATGAGGAGGCACTCTTTATATAGGAAGCTCAGAGACTTCTCGGTCGTCCGATTGGCACCTTAATGGCAGTCATTCATTTCCTGAAACTCCCTAGCAGGTGACTTTTTAGCTTCGCCAGTGCTGCATGATTTTCCGACGAGTGAACAGTGCTTTCATCTGAAGGAAGAAGACAACACTGTTACGAACTGAACCAGACTGGTACGAACCGGGTTCAAAGCTTAAACCGGCCGATTCACCCCTAATTCGACTAAATTTTTCAAATCTAAAAATTTTTAAATTCATCTAAATTTATATTCTATCCAATGGTGGCCTCAAATCTCAAATTCAAATTTTTTTTAGCCACATAGAAAAATGAATTTAGCATCTGGTTTAATAGTGGTTCAAACCAGTCTAAACTGATTCAATCTAGTTTAGATCCGGTTCACCTGAACCGGTTTGGATTTTATTTCTAGTTCATCCTTAAGTCCTTTTCCATGACTTTTGGGACTTGTTGAGTCACTCAGGATCCATAAATTTCCCGATTTGCCCTTTCCCTGCCGGTTCCAGTTTATAGACCGACTCAATTTTCAAATTGAAAATGACCTGTTCTTTACCCAGTTTTCTTATTATCAAAGGACGGGATTTACAACTATCCCCTCTTTTTAGGGGTTTTGTCCCCAAAACAGCTATATGCTAAATAATTGAGGGTAACTATCCCTCATCACACTTTTGGTTTCCCATGTCTCCTCCTGCATGGGTCCGTTTTGCCATAGAACCTTGACCGTAAGAATCTTCTAATTCCTTAAATTCTTGTACCTCTGATCGATGATTCATACCGGTTCTATTTGATAGGTCATGTTCTCTTCCATCTCCAATGGAGGTCGGTCCAAAACATGACTAGGATCAGGCTGATACTTTCGAAGCACAAAGATGTGGAATACATCGTGCATTCTCTGCATATCTGGAGGTAGTTCCAATTTATAGGCCATTAGTCCTATCTTTTGAATGATGGGATATTGACCAATATACCTTGGTTTCAACTTTCCTCTTTGTTGAAACCTAAGTATTCCCCTCCATGGGGACACTTTGAGGAATACTTGATCTCCCACCTCAAACTCTAGATCTTTCCTTCGATTGTCCACATAATTCTTTTGCCTATCTTATGCGGTCCTAAGGTGACTCCTTATTAGTTTTATCTTCTATGTGGCATCCTCGATTAACTCTGCCATTTCTAACTTTCTTTCCCCCACTTCTTCCCAAAATAGAGGGGTACGTCATGGTCATCTATAAAGGGCTTCATAGGGAGCCATCTGAATACTGGCCTAAAAACTATTATTGTAAGCAAATTCCATCAGGCACAAGTATTCTTCCCAGCCTTTGTTCATGGTGAGTACGCATGCTCTTAGCATGTCTTCCAAGGCTTGGATGGTTCGCTCAGACTACCCATCTGTTTGAAGATGAAATGACGTGCTCATATGAAGCTTGGTTCCCATGGCACTTTGTATACTTGGCCAAAACCTTTAAGTAAATCTCGGATCTCTATCTGATACTATACTCACAGGAACACCATGGAGTCTTACGATTTTCCTCATATATAAGACGACAGTTGTTCCACTATGTCTGTCACTCTTATTAGAAGGAAATGAGCTGATTTGGTCAATCTATCCACGATGACCCAAATCGCATCTCGACCCTTTCTTGTCACTGGTAGTCCCATAACAAAGTCCATGGTGATGTGCTCTTATTTCCACTCCGGAATTGGCAAAGGTTGTAGCAGTCTTGACGGTTTCTGATGCTCCGCTTTTATCAGCTGACAGGAGAAGCATCAGGCTACATATTCTGCAATATCCCTCTTCATACCTTTCAACCAATATCCTTGTATGAGGGTGCGGTACATTTTGGTACTATCCGGATGCATAGCATACACTGAATTGTGTGCCTCCTTCAGAATTAATCTCTTTAGTTCCTTACATTGAGCACATACCCTACCATTGTAGGTCAGCACCCCGTCACTACGCAGGTTGTAGTCTGATTTAGTTTCTCTATAAACTTAATCCAGATAGGTTTGAAGTTTCTTATGTATTTTTTGTTAAGCATGGATCTGCTCAGTGAGACTGGGTCTTACTACCACATTAGCCACCAGGCACACTTCCCGCCTGTTCGTTTTCAGATCCACCTCCATTCTTCCCAATTGTTGCAATAGGGGTGTGTAATTTGTCTTTATTTGTGTCACCTCGGTTTGGTACATGCGATTCAAAGCATCTGGTAACACATTTTCCTTTATGGGGTGATATTCTATCACAAGGTTATAATCCTTAACCAATTACAGCCATCTCCTCTAACGGAGATTCAACTCTTTCTGAGTTAGGAAGTACTTAAGACTTGTGTGATCTATGCATATCCTACAATTAACCAAATAAAGGTAGTGTCGCCATATCTTTAAGGCAAACACCATTACAGCTAATTCTAGATCATGAGTTGGGTAGTTTCTTTCATGTACCTTTAGTTGTCGCGAGGCATAAGCGATAACCTTCCCTTGTTGCATAAAGATAGATCTGAGTCCTTGTCTGTATGCATCACTATAGACAGTGTACTCTCCTACATTAGGGTCAGTCAAGGAGAGTACATGTGCGGTTTTCACTCGAGTCTTTAACTCCAGAAAAGACTTCTCATAACTTCCATCCCACTTATACTAGACTTCTTTCCTAGTGAGTCGAGTTAGAAGGGTTGCTATCTTAGAAAAGTCTTGCACGAACTATCTATAGTATTGTGCCAAACCTAAGAAACTTCTTATTTTTGTAGGATTCCTTGGAGCCTTCCAATATGATATGGCTCCCACCTTGGCTGGATCTACTTTAACTCCATCTTTGGATATGATATGCCCTAAGAATCCTACCTCCTACAGCCATAACTCACACCTGGAGAATTTTGCATATAATTGATTTTCCTTTAATATTTCCAAGGTTATTGCCAAATGCTCTTCATGTTTTAGCCTGGTTCGTGAGTATATAAGGATGTCATCTATGAATACTATCATGAACCTATCCAAATGGGGTTGGAACATACGGTTTATCAGGTCCATGAAGGCTATAGGGGCATTCGTCCATCCAAACAGCATCACTTTGAACTCATAATGTCCATATCTGGATCGAAATGTCGTCTTAGGGATGTCCTCCTCTCGAATCTTGAGTTAATGATAGCCCAACCAAAGATCTATTTTGGAGAAGTAAGTTGTTCCTTTTCATTGATCAAATAATCCATCTATCCTCGGATGTGGGTATTGATTCTTGATGATGACCTGGTTCAACTTTCTATAGTCTATGCACAGTCTCATACTTCCGTCCTTTTTCTTTATGAATAGGACAGGAGCACCCCACGGAGACTGACTTGGACGTATGAAATCCTTCTCCAATAATTCGTCCAATTGTTCCTTCAATTCCTTCAACTCTACCGGAGCCATACGATATGGGGCTTGGGATATGGGGTTTGTTCCTAGTATTATTTTTATGGTGAACTCCACTTACCGACTTGGAGGTAGTCTGGGTAGCTCTTCTGGAAATACCTTTGGGTAGTGTCTAACTACTAGGATGTCATCCAGTCTCTTTTCTTCAAATTTTTAATCTATGACCATGGCCAAGAAAGCTGTACAGTCTTTTTGTATCATCTTTTGGGCTTTCAAATGGGACACTATTTGTACTTCACTTTTCCTTCTATCTCCCTAGAACTTTAATCCTTTCATCTTGGGAGTATGGAAGGTTACCGTCTTCTTTCCACAGTCCATCATCACCTAATGGTTACTCAGCCAATCAATCCCAAGGATTACTCCAACCTCTTTTAAGAGTAATGGGATCAAGTCAGCTTCAAGTTTGATTCCTCCAATCTTTATATCACATCCCTTTAATTTCTAATTCCTATTTAAACCTTCTCCTAAAGGTGTAAGGATATTAAGACTTTGTTCTAGTGGAGTGAGTTCTAGGGGTACTCTTAAAACTAACTCTTTCTTGATGAAGGATCTCTCAACTCCAGAGTCAAAGAGGGCATAGACTTGTTGTCCCCATGGTTGTATATATCCTGATTGAAGAAATGTATAGTTTAGAAGAAAGTTTCCTTTATTAAATAAAAAGATCTTCAATTTACATGACTCTCTTGAACTAATTTGGAGGGTTTTGGGATGTACCCACTACAATGCTAAGGTTCCTCCTAGCCTCTTCCTGGGTGAGGTTGTTTACCCTAGCTGGTACTCGTGCTGTAGCATTTGGCCAAGGGTTCCTGGGATTTCCTTGAGGTGGTCCAAGAGTGTTCCTCTGCCTGTTCTCCTTGAGAATGGAACAATCCTTTCCAAAGTGTCCCACTTGCCCACATGCAAAGTAGGTAAACCATGCTCCCTCATGGTTCTTTTGACACTTTGGACAGCGATGGTTTCCTTGAGGTAAGGTGGGGACTACTCTATGGGAAGGTGGTGGCATGTACCTTCTCCTTTGGAATGCCATTCTATTTCCCCATTTTAGACCGTTATGTTCCTTCTATCCCCCTTAACGGTTTGGGCCCTTATCCTCCTTTCAGATCGTCTACTCCATTCGACGACGTCGGGTCTGCACCAATCGCTCACACTCGTGAGCCATGCTGATTACAGCTGCTAGATCCATGGAGCATCCCAGTACTCCCATATGATCTTGAATGTCCATATTGAGATCGTCCACAAACCACTAGCATATGTCTACTGGCCCAGCTAGGTCAGGAGCAAAGGGTCTTAACTCGTTGAATTTTGTTTCATACTCCAATATGGAGTTAAGCCCTTGCCGAAGCTAGATGAACTCTTGCTTCTTCTCGTTTATCAGATGGGACGCCAAGTACTCCTCTAAGTACCTCTCCTCAAATTGTTCCTAAGTGAGGATGGTGGTATGCAGGTTTCAGACATTGTCCCACCACTGATTGGCACTTCCCTCCAAGAAGAATTATGTTAGGATCACCATATCCTCTGGTGGTATCCTAATGATTCCCATCAGCTTCTTATTGTTTGCCAGCCAATCCATGGCGGCTCCAGCATCCTTTTCTCCGAGGAAAGGTTTACATCCTAGTTGTCAGAGAGTCTTGAGGTTTTTCAGAATGTCCATTGGAGTAGGATGGTTAACAGGGGGGATGGGATTACACTACCTCCGGTTCAACCTGAGATTTGGTGCCTGCCTCAGGGACAAGGTTAGGTTGCCCAAATACACGGGTGAACTCCACGTACAATCTTTGGTGCTCCCTGCTGAGTCTAGGAGGAGTTTTTTAGGCTTCTCTAGGAGTTTTTACTGGTATGGGTGGTTGGACAGTGTTCGAGACTACAGACCTAATTCTCTTAGTTCCTTTCTTTGGAGCCATTCTAAAAATTTTTAAATCAATCCTATTAGTTACAATATTTTTTAGTCTTGATTATATATTCGAGGAAACAATCTCTAATACCACTCAAGTTGTCATGCCCCAACCCGGTTTGGTCGGATCCCCATGATCAACTTGCCACTCTCCCGGTTTACTAAGGGTTGCACTTTGTTTATAAACCGTGAAGAGTAAGGCATCATTTAAACCTACACTATTCCTTGAATAACATAAATCAAAATTGCATAAAATTTTAAACTGATCATACATGTCTTACAAGCGTATTAGCTAGTGTACTTTGGGGTAGGCTTTCTAAGGTTACCTAAAAGGGATATAAGGGAGAGGTAAGTACAACGACTCAGTGAATGGGTTTTCAAAATTTAACATTTAGGAAAAATGTTTGATTCGGAGTGTGCCAAACTCCTTATTCTCTTTTAAAAACCTTTCATTTCAAATTTTGGTTTTTATCACCATTTCTTATTAACCATGGTGTGTCATCACCCAACACACATCCTTCATCAAGAAGGTAAAATACACAATCGCAGGCCAGCCCGTCAATTGAACCCACATGTGGCATCGGAGCGACTTTACCAGCCACCTAGATAGAAGCACGTCCACTTTTACCATGAGAATGAGTAGATGTTTGCGACATCCAACCCTCAATCCCGTAACAAATTTTGTGTCTGTATGAGGAAAAGACCTCCTGGCATATAAATCTTGTTTGTTTATGAGCTCCTGCTCGTGCCAACTGGCCTAGGGCTCACTGTTAGAAACTTTCAAAATTGGGTATATTAGCCCCCAAGTTCCAAAATCGAGGCCTTCGGCCTAACAGACCTATTCGAGCTCCCGTCAAGAAAGTCTCCCAAAATGTTTAAGTAGTGGCACACAGTAAGGGGAGAGAACTTCGGACAAAATACCTTTCAACTGTCCATCATACCAACTGAGTATGAGGACATCTCCACTCATAACCGATTAACGGGTTTTCCACTTCTTTCGAGAAAGTTTCATCATTCCAACCGGTTATATTCTACTTACACCAATAAGTAGTTTTTCCATGTGATTTTCACATCACTTCTCTCAAATGTGATGTTTAAAATACCACTTAGCAATGGGTTTTCATTTCGAGGTGCTTATCATCCCAACCAAGTATGATATTAAATTCCCACTCACCCGTTAATGCAGTGAAATTCCTCTTAGCCGGCTTGTTGTCCTTACTCGAACTCGTCTTAGTTGTCATTCTCGGTACTTCATGTTCCTACATGATATGAACGTTCTTGTTCATTATTCTTTAGCCTAATAGACCTCATTCATCCCAAATGAATGAGAAAACCAAACATTTCCTTTATTTACAAATAGGTCCCTTAAGTTATTTTTCTTTAACTTTAAGTCCCCAATGTCGCTGTTTCCTCAAATTGAGTCCCGGAAATTTTAAAATTCATCTTAGTACCTCAATTTATTCAAATTCACAAAAAGGGACTTAATTTCCTAAATTTCCAATTTGGTCGCCCAACTTTTCCAAAATTACCATTTTGCCCCTACTTTACAAAAATGGCAAGTTTTGCACCAAAATTCCAAAAATTGCCCAATTGGTCCTCCAACATCTTTATCATGACCAATTGGACCTCAATTTTATGAAATTTCACTTTAGTCCCTATAATTTTTTAAATTGTCAAATTTCCCAAAATTTAAACCTTCTAACTCTGTCGAATTTGATTTCATCAAATTGACTTATCAAATGAGTTTAATTGTTGAAATTGAAGTTAAATTGGAGTTACTACACCTTCATAGGATTCAAATGAACTTTGAATAGCATGATTTGGCGGCGGAATGAGCTCAAACAAAGTTTCGCCGAAAAACTAGACTTAGAGAGAGAAAGCTTAGAAAGCTTACTGTCGAGGGCACGACGGTCCGAGCTTTCAATCTAAGCAGAAAACTCATGTCCTGAGGTTTCTCCTAGGATCAAGAATTGCATCAATTGATGCCGAATTGAGTGAGAATTTCATCATCGAAGTTTTGTCGGTTCTCTCGCTAGCACCGGTCAGAAATTACAGAGGGGAGCCAAATTGGCTTACCTTTCAGCTCTAGTTCAGCTGTAGGAGAGTTGTGGTGGTGTCAGGAGTGCTCGATTTGGCTTGAAAAGGGCTCGAATTGGTTGATTTCAACTCAGCCAATATAGGGCAGCTTCGGTCCGTCGGAGTTGATTCACTACTCGATCACGTCGGCGCTTCTCTGGTGACCTAGGAGCAAACAGAGACTACAGGTGTGTAGCTTACCTCTCTCCAGTTCTAAAGAACCTGATCTCACCTTGTTTGGCTTAGAAAAATGCCCAAGTCAAAGCTCTGGTTTGAACTTCACCGAAAATTGGAGCAGTTGAAAGAGAATGGAGTTTTCAGGTGTGGAGAGGATAAATGAGGAGGGGCTCTTTATATAGGAAGCTCAGGGACTTCTTGGTCATCCGAATCGTACCTTAATGGTGGTCATTCATTGCCTAAAACTCCCTGGTCGGAGACTTTTCAGCTTTGCTAGCGTTGCACGATTTTCCGGCGAGTGAACAATGTTGTCATCTGAAGGAAGAAGACGACACTGTTCCGAACCGGTCCAAATCGGGTTCAAAGATTAAACTGGTCGGTTCACCCCCAATTCGACAGAATTTTTCAAATCTAAAAATTTCTAAATGCATCTAAATTCTTTTTCTTTCCAATGTTGGTCTCAAATCTCAAATTTGATGTTTTTTAGCCACCTAGAAAAATGAATTTAGCATCCGGTTCAAGAGAGGTTCAAATCGGTCCAAACCGGTTCAATCCAGTTTAGATCCAGTTCACCTAAACTGGTTTGATTTTCATTTACAATTCATCCTTAAGTTCTTTTCCATGACTTTTGGGACTCGTTGGGTCACTCAAGATCCATAAATTTCCCGATTTGCCCTTTCTCTATCGGTTCCGATTTGTAGACCGATTCAGTTTTCAAATTTAAAATGACCGGTTCTTTCCCCAGTTTTCTTAATATCAAACGATGGGTTTTACACTGTGAGTCCAAAGGTATATCCCTAGGTTCACATCTCCCTTTACTTAGAGCAAGATTCCTCCCCTTGAAGTCCCTACTCAACATTTCAGGATTGGAAGTTCTAAGATACTCAATCGTTCCTTTGTCTAGTTATTTGCTTAATCATGGAAACCCTTAGCTAGGTGTTCTTTCAAGCATTACGTACTTGTTTTCACAAATTTCGGTGTTATTATCCCTTCATCTGACGTTTATTACAACTTCAGTCCAGATTTTTGACCTTATCATTTTTACTCAATGACTCTTCCTTACTTGAGTCACATTTTTCCTCGGGACTGTTGGGCTTAGATGCCCCTTACAGTCATGACATTTTCTAGAACCTGTCTCTGTCCATTAGATTTCTAGAATACTTCCTTGAGGGTCGTTCTAACTTCTTTGACTACCTTTACCATTATTCGCTCATCCATCTTGCCTTTGATGTTATGTCTTACATAATCATGTCAGTTTCCCTTACCTACTCATCATTCCCAACTTCTTTATTGGGTCTTTCCAGTTCTAATTATTGGGTTTTTCCCATGATTTAACAACATGCAGGGATTCTTCCCTTTTTATGCACTTCCTCATTTCTAGTGGTGTCATTTCCTCAAGTACTTTCCTTTTTCTTAAATCCATTCTTATTCACTCGTGATCAGTTTCATGACTCTTTATCCCAAGTCATTCTTTTTCAGTCTATATGTCAATTACTTGGTTTGGGGAAGTTCCCCTCTTATGAATTTTGTTCTCTATTATGTCCCTCACAGTAGAGGCTTCCACTTTGGGAGCTACATGCCCCACCTTCTTACCATTCCTTGAAAGTTTCTTTCTTCCTTTCGTCACACTTTTTTTTCTATATTGGGCATTTGCCCACCTTTAATCCTCCATTGTCTTAAAATTCCCATTTCTACCCTCATTCCTTATGTGAGGGACTTTCGGTTATTGGTCTTATTTAGTGTAGTCCACCTTATGCTTAGCTCT
Organism: Trapa incisa; assembly: GCA_030064435.1. Classification (NCBI taxonomy): domain Eukaryota; kingdom Viridiplantae; phylum Streptophyta; class Magnoliopsida; order Myrtales; family Lythraceae; genus Trapa; species Trapa incisa. The sequence continues at coordinate 24,106,385 of CM057779.1, forward strand.
CCTCACTTTAGGCTACATCAAGTGAGCATGGAACACAACTAGTCTTGATGTCAGTGATCATTTACTTTAGTCACTTCTTAACTAGAGGACTTACATCTCCAAGATTTCTTAAATGTACACTATTCCCTTTTTATGGATAGTTCACCCCTTTCTTACTCGTACAATATCTTTGATGTTATCTTCCGAATTACATGTTCCTTGGGTTTAACTTATTCCTTGGGTCCTCCTAGTATGCTTCCTTGGTCCTTTCACCGCAATATGCGCTTGATTTGCATGTTCATCTCCCTATCCCTCTTCACTTAGTTCCATTACCTCCTAGTCAGGATACATATACCTTTCTAGGGTTTCCTTCCTTGGTAGGACTCTTCTCTTTTTCTCCCAGAATTCCTTTTTCATTTATCATGAGGAATATCTACCCTTAAATGACATCCTTTGATGTCTTCATCTCCTGTTTACCCTTGCTCTTAAAATCTTGTGGTCACATCCTTTGTATCCTATCCTCATCCCCAATTGAACTTCAGTACACATCTATTTCCTTTAAAGAGAGCTCGAATCCTCCTTGTTTCCAGATCTCTTAATCATCATGTGAGAGGCTTGCCTACCCCTCTCTTGGCTTGATTTTAGTCATTAATTTTGTTACATCCTTCTTTTTTTCCAAAATCTGGCCTTTCCACCTCCCTCTTCTTTGTTGGAGCTTAAATTATGACCTTCACGAGTATCAGTTCACTAATTGCCTCATCCTTACCATTCCCTTGGTCTAATTATCTTAGGGCAATTGTTTCTCGAGTCTTAATGTCCTTAATGTTCATCCTACTGCCCTTTTATAGTGTAGTCCTTTCTACTTCCTGATCTTTCTTAGGGCGTCATTATTCCCCTTGACTATCTTGTTGTTACGACTTATTTTCTTCTGCTCTGTTGATCTTAAACTCCTATTTGGTTTAATTGCTTTTTCAAAAGTGGGTTGTACTTGCAATCCCAAGACATCCCATTTGTTGTCAAATGCTCGGCTTGTCTTCTCTTGTGGAGGCACTCCCTTCTTTGCTCCCAAATGGCTATAAATTTCTTCTTAAGGGAGAATTCTCTTCAGCTACCCTTTGTTCTATTTGTGGTTTTTCGAGGTCCTACCTTCAATACTTTTTCCTTCCTGTCACTATGATAGGATCTTCAAGAGCTTACTCCTGGATGTGGTTGAAATTCTGAGCATAAATCATGTTTCTTGGATTGGTATCCTTTGGAATTCCTATGGTTGTGGTGGCGTTTTTCTTGGAAAGTGTTGCTCTAAATCCTTGTGGTGTGGGACAGTCCTTCACTTCATGTCCCATTTCTTATACACCTTGAAATAGGTCATCTCCTTGCCCAATTGTTACTCCAAGAGTTACCCTAAACTCCTTACCTTGACGGTTTTCTTGTCATACCTTCTTTGCCCCATAATTTTCTTAACTCATTTCTTTATTCGGGATGGAAATCTCTTTGGTCTCAATGATGTCTAGGGTAACACGGGTTTGTTTGGTTACTTTTCTTGGGAAATCTTCCTATAGTTGAGGTCCAAGGTCACATCATTTTTTTATATAGTTTATAGGAACTTGGAATTCTTTATTAGTGGAGAAGTAGTATAATATGTTGGGGTCGTAACCCCATTACAAAAAGTGGTTACGAAATAGATGGGGAGCTACAGGGTTTTTGACAAGTGTCCTCCATGGTAATGTTATAAGCTCTTGATGGCGTTCCTAACCTTAGGCTTGGCTCCCTTTGTACTCAAGATTGTGACCTCAATAGGTCCTGGCACCATCCTTCTGAATACTTCCCACTAACGGCTCTTGATTCTTTTAGGACTTCTCAAGTATTTTAGTGTGACCATCCTATGGGGACAAACTGTTGGATGGTGTTGGTAATGCTAGTCCTAGTTTTCTTGGTTCCTCTCTAGGGAGCCATCTGAAAATTTTAAAAATTTCTCATAGTTACTATGATATATAGTCTTGATAATGTATTTGAGGAAACAGGCTCTAATACCACTCAAGTTGTCACTCCCCAACCCAGTTTGGTCAGATCTCGTGAGCAACATGGCACTCTCCTGGTTTACTAAGGGTTTTCCCCTTCTTTAACTCGGGAAGAGTAAGGCATTCTTTAAACCTATACCTTTTCTAGAATAATATAAATCAAAACTGCATAAAAATGTAAACTTTCATACATGTCTTGCATGTGTGACTAACAGGAAGTATTTGGGTAGATTTCCCTTGGTTACCTGAAAAGGGATATAAGGGAGGAGGTGAGTTCAATGACTCAGTAAATGTGTTTATAAAGTTTGACTTTTAGGAAGAGTGTTTGAATCAGAGTGTGCTAGACTCCTATTTTCTTTTAAAATAATTCATCCTTAAAATCTCATTTTCATAGCCATTACTCAATCCTCAATCATAACCGGTGTTTTTATCAACCAACACATGCCCTTCATCATGAAGGGAACACACATTCACCGGCCAACCCGTCCACTTTACCCACTTGTGGCGTCGGAGAGACTTTACCAACCACCTACATAGAAGCACGTCCACTTCTACCCTAAGAATGAGTGGATATACGCAACATCCGACCCTCGATCCCATAAATAAAACTCTATGTCCGTATGAGGACAAAGACCTCATCCCGACCCCACCTCGGTCTCATGAGTATGAAGATATGTCAAGCTTCCAAGACTACTGGCATGACTAACTACCCTTATTTCCACCATGTCGTCCAGTAGCCCTAGGACACATCATTACCACTCTTTGGCGTCTTGAAGGTCCCGTAACTTAGTGCATGCACAAAATAATAGTTTTTCAACATAAGCCATTTAATTTGTAGTGCCACTGGTCCAACGGCCCCGACACTCAACTCAACCTATAGATGTTTGTCTCAACTTGTCCGAAGACCTGTCATGTTGCACCGCCACTAGTCCATCAAGTATGTCGGTCATGTCTTAGTACCATGGCCAAACAAATCATTCATTTAAAATTTTCATGGCTTAAACTCATGTTTGTTTAACAGCTCCTACTCGTGCCAACTGGCCTAGGGCACACTGTGCGAGATTTTCAAAATCGGGCATATTAGCCCCCAAGTTCCAAAACCGAGGCCTCCGGCCTATCTGAGCTATTAGAACTCTTATCAATAAGGTCTCCCAAAAGTTTTAAGCAGTGGCACACAGTCAGGGGAGAGCACTTCCGATAAAATAAATTTTCATCTGTCCATTACACCAACCGGGTATGAGGACATCTATGCTTATAAACGACAAGCAGGTTTTCTACTTCATTTGAGAAAGTTCATCATATCAATCGGGTATGATCTACTTACAACTGTTATTTAGTTTTTCCGCGTAATTTCCACATCACTCCTCTCAAGTGTAATGGTTAAAATACCACTTAATAGTGGGTTTTCATTTTCGAGGTGCTCATCTCCCAACCGGGTATGATATTAAATTCCACTCACCCGATAGTGCAGTGAATTTCCTCTTAACCAGCTTGTTGCCTTCATGTGTACTTGTCTTAGCTGGTGTTCCCAGTACTTAGTGTTCCTACAAGATATAAACATTCCTTGTTCATTATCTTTTGGCCTAATAGCCTTCATTCATCACAAATGAATAAAATAACCAAACTTTTTATTAATTTACAATTAGGTCCCTAAAGTTATTTTTCTTTAACTTTAGGTCCCTAATGCTGATTTTCCCCCAAATTGAGTCCCGAAACTCTAGAATTCACCTTAGGAGCTCAATTTATTCAAAATCATAAAAAGGGGTTCATTTTTCCTAAATTTCCAATTTAGTCCCTAATTTTTTCAAAATTACTATTTTGCCCCTACTTTACAAAAATGGTAAGTTTTGCCCCAAATTTTCCAAAAATTGCCCAATTGGTCCTCAAACATCTTTATCATGCCCAATTGGCCCTTAATTATATTAAATTGCACTTTAGTCCCTAGAATTTTTTAAATTCCCAAATTTCCCCCAATTTTAACCTTCTAACTCAACTGAATTTGATTTTATCAAATTGATCGATCAAATGAGTTTAATTGTTGAAATTAAAGTTAGATTAGAGTTTCTACACATTCATACAATTCAATTGTACTTTAAATCGCACAATTTGATGTCAGAATGAACTCAAAAGGAGCTTTGCCAAAAAATTGAACGTAAAGAGAGAAAGCTTCGAAAGCTTACCGTCGAAGGTGCGGCAGTCCGAGCTTTCAATCTGGGCAGATAGCTCTCATTTTGATGTTCCTCCTAGGATCAAAAAATGCATCAATTGATGCCAAATTAAGGGAGAATTTAGTTAGTGAAAATCTATAGGTTCTCTCTCTAGCATCGATCGGAATTTACAAAGGGAAGCTAAATTGGCTTACCTTTCCATTCTAACTCAGCTGTAGAAGGGTTGAAGAGGTGTTCAGAGAGCTTGGGTTGGCCTTAGGAGGGCTCGAATTGACCATTTTAAGCTCGGCCAAAATAAGGCAGCTTCGGTCCGCCAAAGCTACTTCACAATTCTATCACGTCGACATTTCTCCGACGACCCTCAAAGCAAATGGAGACTACAGGCGTGTAGCTGACTTCTCCCCGAATCCAATGAACCCAACCACACCTTCTTTGGCTCAGAAAAATGCCCAAATCAGAGCTCTGGTTCGAGCTTCACCAGAAAATGGAGTAGTAGGGAGAGAGTGGAGTTTTCATGTGTGAGAATGATGAATGAAGAGGGGCTCTTTATATAGGAAGCTCGAGGACTACTTGGTCGTCTGATTGGTGCCTTAATGGCGGTCATTCATTGCATGTAACTTCCTGGTTGGAGACTTTTCATCTTCATCGGCGCTGCTCAATTTTTCAGCAAGTGAATAATGTTGTCATCTAAACGAAGAAGACAACACTGTTCTGAACCGGTCCGAACCGGGTTCAATGCTTAAACCGGTCAGTTCATGCCTCATTCGACCGAATTTTTCAAAATTAAAAATTTGTAAATTCATCTAAATTCATTATCTATCAAATGGTGGTCTTAATTCTCCAATTTAAATTGTCTAAGCCACCTAGAAAAATGAATTTAGAAACAGGTTCAATAGTGGTTCAAACCGGTTCAGGTCCAATTCACCTAAACTAGTTTGGTTTTCACCTCCAATTCATCCTAAAGTCCTTTCTCATGATGTTTGTGACTTTTTAGGTCAGTCGGAATCCATAAATTTCTTGATTTACACTTTCTCTATTGGTTGGGGTTCATGAACCAGTTCAATTTTCTCACTCAGGTTGATAGGTTCTTTCCCCGGTTTTCTCATCCTAAAGGAGCGGGGTTTACAAGCCAGGCATAATCTCAACCTTGTTCCCTTGAATGAAATATATCAATAAAAATGAAAGCTCAAGATAATTAAGCATACCTCACAGAGAGTAAGGTTGGTGTTATCTATAGTCATTTCTCTATTTCCTGAAAATGGATAAAAGGGGGTGTATTTCTACAACTTAGTGAATGGGTATTTTAAAAAAAAATTCAATAAAATAATTTTTGAATTGTAATGTGTCAAACTCCTTATTTTCTTTAAGAAATTTTATCCTTGTAATCTCAATTTTCAAAACCATCATTCCTCATTAATCATAGTTGGTGTGCTTAACAATTAACACATGCCCTTCATCATGAAGGGATCACACATTCACAGGGCAGCACGTCCACTACACCCACTTGTGGCGTCGGAGCGACTTTACCGACCACCTAGATAGAAGCTCATCCACTTCTATCCTGAGAATGAGTGGATGTACGCGACATCCGACCCTCAATCCCATAAAGAAACTTTGTATCCATATAAGGACAAAGACCTCATCCCGACCCCACCCTAGTCTCATGTGCATGAAGCTACGTCGAGCTTTCCTGACTGCTCACACGACAATCTGCCCTTATCTCCACCATGTTGTCCAGTAGCTCCTAGTACGTATCACTACCCCTCTTGGGCATCTCGAAGGTCTCATACCTTAATGCATGCAAAAACAACAGTTTTCCTCATAAGCCATTTAATCTTTGGTGTCACTGGTTCAACGACTCTGACCCTCAACTCGACCTGCAGCTATTTGTCTCGACTGGTCCGTCGACCTATCTTGTGGCACTACTGTTAGTCCATTGAGTATGTCAATCATGTCTTGGAACCATGGCAAAACATATCATTTATTTAAAATTTTCATGGCTTAACTAATGTTTGTTTACAAGCTCCTGCTCGTGCCAGTTGGACTTGGGTCTACTGTACGAAATTTTCAAAATCGGGTATATTAGCCACCAACTTTTCCAATATTACCATTTTGCCCCTACTTTACAAAAAAGGAAAATTTCACTCCAAAAATTCTAAAAATTGACCAATTAGTCCTCCAACATATTTTTCATGCCCAATTGACCCTCGATTTTAGAAAATTGCACTTTAGTCCCTCGAATTTTTGAAATCCCCAAATTTTCTCCAATATTTTCCCCAATTTCAAACTTTTAACTTGGTCGCTTTTTATTTCATCAAATTGACCAATCAAATGAGGTTAATTGTTGAAATTGAAGGTATATTTAAGTTTGTACACATCCATATGATTCAATTGCACTTTGAATCACATGAATTGATACTAGAACAAGCTCAAAGAGAGCATCATTGGAAAACTGAACGTAGAGAGACAAAGCCTCGAAAGCTTACCGTCGGAGGTGTGATGGTCCGAGCTTTCGATCTGGGAAGATAGCTCTCGTCTTGAGGTTCTTTCTAGAGTCAAGAATCACCTCAATTCATGTCAAATTGAGGGAGAATTTGGTTAGTAAAGATCTGTCGGTTCTCTCTCTAGCACCAATCGAAATTCATAGAGGGGAGCCAAATTGGCTTACCTTTCTGCTCTAATTCGGTCGTAGGAGGGTTGAGAAAGTGTTGTGAGAGCTTGGTTTAGCCTGAGGAGGGCTCGAATTAGCTGATTTTAGCTCGACAGAAATAGGGTAGCTTCAGTCTATCGAAGATGCTTCACTATTCGATCACGTCGGCGCTTCTCTAGCGACCCTCGAAGCAATTGGAGATTACCACTATGTAGATGACTTCTCCCCAAGTCTAAGAAACTCGACCACGCCTTCTTTGGCTCAAAAAAGATCCTATATCGAAGCTCTAGTTCAAGATCAAAAACACTAAGTAGCTGAGAGAGAGTGAGGTTTTCATGTGTGTGGAGGATTAATGGAGAGGGGCACTTTATATTGGGAGCTTTGGGACTCTCCGGCCGTCCGTTTGGCACCTTAATAACAGTCATTGGTGGCTTGAAATGTACTGAACGGAAATGTTTTCACTTCATCGACACTGCTCGATTTTCTGACGAGTGAATAGTGTTGTCATCTGAAGGAAGAAGATGACACTATTCTGAATCGGGTTCAACACTAAAATCGGCTGGTTCAAGCCCGATACGACTGAGTTTTTCAAAATTAAAAATTTTAAATTCATCTAAATTGATTCTCTATCAAATGGTGGTCTCAATTCTCCAATTTGAATTTTCTAAGCTACCTAGAAAAATGAATTTAGCATCTGGTTCAATAGTGGTTCAAACCGGTTCAATCTGGTTCGGATTCGGTTCAACTGAGCCGGTCTGGTTTTCTTTCCCAAATTTTCCTAAGGTCCCTTTCCAAGGTTTTCATGACACTTTGGGTCACTCGGGAGTTTTCAATTTCCCAATTTTTCCATTCTCTGGTGATCGGGGTTTGTGAATCGGTTCAGTTTTCTCACTCGGTTTGACCGGTTCTTTCCCGGTTTTCCTTAACTCCAAAGGGCGGGGTTTACAATTTACATTTTTAATTTAAACTTTTCCCAAATTTTCATTTAGGTATTTAGCCTCTTTCAAGCTACTTTTTCAAGTCCCTAAACCTTTTAAAACTTCTTTTTAGATTCATAGACTTCCATTAAGTCTCATTCAGTTCCTTGTTTTCCCAAAATGGAATTTTGGCCCCAAACATTGCAAAAATTACATTTTAGTCCTCCAGCTTTCTTCTCCTTCAAAACACCCCCATAAGCTCCCCATAATTCCTTCATCTTATTTCTCAGGTCCTCATGGTCACTTTTCAGCCAACCTCAGCAAAAACAATGTCATTGTGGCCTCGATAAAACCTTCGACGGAAAACTCACATAGTTCGGTAAAGTGTTGAGAACTCATCGGAGACGGCGATTCGATCATCAACATGGCCAGGGTTGGAAAGGTGACTCCTTTGTGCATTAAGGACCTATTGAATTACCACAAATGGTTGTCAGAGCGTATAGAAAAATGTGATTTACAAAGGGTCTGTTATGACAAAGGTGTTACTAGAGCTTCAAAGAATTATCACGGCCACGAGACTTACCTTCTGCTCTAATAGTTAGAGTTAACTTGAGGAGATTGAGAGTAATCCCCTAAATTATTTTGGGTCATGTCTGGTTGTCATGGAGGTCATGGTAAGTTCAGGAAGACTTTATTTTTCACTAAGGGAGAAATGTTAATATTTTATCACGCTGGCACCAGTAGAAGGCACGTCAACATTGAAGAGAGGTGTGGTTGGAAAGTTAACTTCATCACGGTTCTAATGCCATCAAAATGTCCTAGTTTGGTGGTTAGAAATGAAAGTTATGGTCTATGGTATTTAGGTCATCGAAAACCTGAGGAAGATGGTTTTTAGAGAGAATTTCGGCTACCATTCGACAAGAGAGAGGTTGAGCTTTATATGGCTACATTGGAAATTAACGGTTTACTAGACCATGAATATTAGCTAACCAGATGAGACCCCATGGACACAATTTTTCATTTAATCCTCCTCAAGGGCATGATGCCAAAATCACACTAAGATCGAGTTATTTTTAGGATCTAGGTCGGGTTTTCGGGTTTAAATTAGTCAAAGGAGACGATCATGCGCGTGTGTGCAACCTGTGTAATATGCTATCTAGTTCATATAGTAGCGAACTGGTTTCCATGAATAAATTTGTAAACCCCGCCCTTTTGGGTTAAAGAAAACCGGAAAAAGAACCGGTCAAACCAAGTAAGAAAACTGAGCCGGTTCACAAACTCGATTAATAGGAAACAGGCAATTTGGAAACTTACAACTCCCGGGTGATTCAAAGGGTTCATAAAAACTTGAAAAAGAACCTTAGCACAAATTGGAAGAGAACAAATAGCCCCATTTAGATGAACTAGATCCAACTGAATTGAATCGATTTATGAACCGAGTCGGATCATGAATCGGAACCGATAGAGAAAGGTCAAACCGGGAAATTTATGAATCCCGAGTGACCCAAAGAGTCCCAAAAGTCATGGAAAAGGACTTGAGAATGAATTAGAGATGAAAACTAAACCGGTTCAGGTGAACCGGATCCGAATTGGATTGAACCAATTGGGACCGGTTTGAACTACTATGGAACCAGATTCTAAATTCATTTTTCTAGGTGGCTTAAAATTTTCAAATTTGAGATTTAAAGCCACCATAGGATAGAAAATGAATTTAGATAAATTTATAAATTTTTAGATTTGAAAAATTCGGTAGAATGGGGGGTGAACCAACCGGTTTAAGCATTGAACCCAGTTCGGAACAGTGTCGTCTTCTTCCTTCAAATGACAGCACTATTCACTCGCCGGAAAATTGCACAGTGTCGGCAAAGCTGAAAAGTCTCCAGCCAGAGAGTTTTAGGCAATGAATGACTGCCATTAAAGCGTCAATCGGATAGCCAAGAAGTCCCCGAGTTACCAATATAAAGAGCCCCTCCCCATTCATCCTCTCCACACCTGAAAAATTCATTCACTCTCAACTGCTCCATTTTCCGGTGAAGCTCGAACCAGAGCTCTGACTTGGGCACTTTTCTGAGCCAAACAAGTTGAGGTCGGGAGAAGTTAGTTACACGCTAGCATGATAGAACAGTGAAGAAGCTTTGGCGGACCGAAGCTGCCATGTTTCGGCCAAGCTAAAATTGGCAATTTTGAGCACTCCTCAAGCCAAACCAAGCCCTCCAAACACCTCCACAGCCCTTCTATAGCTGAATTAGAGCTTAAAGGTAAGCCAATTCGGCTCCCCTCTGCAATTTTCGACCGATGCTAGAGAGAGAACCAGAAGAAGTTTGATGAAAAAATTTTCATTCAATTATGTATCAATTGATGCAATTCTTGATTCTAGGCTTAACCTCAGGATGAGAACTATCTGCCCATATTGAAAGCTCGAACCACCGTGCCCCAAACAGTAAGCTTTCTCTCTCTAAGTTCAGTTTTCCGGCGAAGCTCCGTTTGAGCTCGTTCAGGCGTCAAAACTTGCGATTCAAAGTGCTATTGAATTGTATGAAGATGTAGGAACTCAATTTTAACTTTAATTTCAACAATTAGAAGTGTTAAATTGGTCAATTTGATGAAATCAAGTTCGGACATGTTAGGAAGTTGAAATTGGGGGGGAATTGGGAAAAATTAAGGATTTTCAAAAATACAAGGGTCCAAAATGAAATTTTGTAAAAGTAAAGGTCAATTAGGCATAATAAGAATACTAGAGAGCCAATTGAGCAATTTTAGAATTTTCGGGGTGAAACTTAACATTTTTGTAAAGGAAGGGCAAAATGGAAATTTTGAAAATTTTGGGGGTCAAATTAGGAATTTGGAAAACTTGAAACCCTTTTTATGAATTTGGGTAAATTGAAGTCCCGAAAGGAATTTTAAAGGTCTTGAGACTCAATTTGAGAAAAATCGACATTAGGGACCTAATTGCAAATAAAGGAATAGTTTGATTTTCTCATTCAATTGGGATGAATGAGGGCTGTTATCCCAAAGAATATTGAACAAGAATGTTCATAACGTGTAGGAATACGAAATACCAAGAACGTTAGCTTAGATGAGTTCAAGTAGGGACAACAAACCGGCTAAGAGGAATTTTACTACACAATCGGGTGAGTGGGATTCTATATCATACCCAATTGGAGATGATAAGGACCTCGACATGAAAACTCACTACTTAGTGGTATTTTAAATATCACAACTTAGAGGAGTGATGTGAAAATGACATGGAAAAACTACTTACAGATTGTAAGTAGATCATACCCGGTTGGTATAATGAAACTTCCTCGGAGGAAGTGGAAAACCCGTTTATCGGTTATGAGCGAAGATATCCTCATACTCGGTTGGTATGATAGATAGTTAAAATTTTATTTTTGTCGGAAGTGCTCTCCCCTGACTATGTGCCAATGCTTAAATGATTTGGGAGCTCAGATAGCTCTATTAGCTCGAAGGCCTCGATTTTGGAACTTGAGGGCTATTATGCCCAATTTTGAAAATCTCGAACAGTTGGCCATAGACCAGTTGACACTAGGTGAAGCTCGTAAACAAAAATGAGATATATGCCATAAAATTTAAATAAATGAATTTTTTTGTCATGGTACCAAGTTAGGACTGACATACTTAGTCAACTAGTGGCATTGCGACATGACCAGTCTTCGAACTAGTCAAGACAAACAGCTGCAGGTTGAGTTGAGGGTTGGGGTTGTTGGACCAGTGTCACCACAAAATATATAGCATGATGTGAAAATACTGATTGTGCATGCACTATGTGTACGGGACCTTCAAGATGCCCAAGAGGGGTAGTGATGTGTCCTAGGGCCCTAGACGACCTGGTGGGTATAAGGGTAGTTCGTCGGAATAGGTGACCTTGCAAAGCTCGATGTAGCTTCAAGCGCACGAGATCGGGGTGGGGTTAGGATGAGATCTTTGTCCTCATACGGACACGGATAATTGATTTCTAGATTGAGGGTCGGATGTCGCGTACATCCACTCATTCTTAGGGTAGAAGTGGACATGCTTCTATCTAGGTGGCCGGTAAAGTCAGTCCAACGCCACAAGCGGGTTCAATGGATGTGTTGGCCTACTATTGTGTGATTGACCTTCATGATGAAGGATGTGTGCTGGGTTATGACACACCATGATTAATATGAGATGGAAATAAAAATAGAGATTTGAAATAAAAGATTTTTTAAAGAAAATGAGGGGTTTGGCACACTTCAAAAAAATAATTTTCCTAAAAAAATTGAATATTGAAAACTCATTCACTGAGTCATTGTACTCACCCCCTCCCTCATATCCCTTTTCAGGAAATCCCGAAAAGCCTACCCTCAAGGACCACCAACTAATCCGCCTATAAAACAAGTATGATAAATTTAAAAATTTATGCAATTTTGATTTATGTTATTACAGGAAAGGTGTAGGTTTAAAGGACGCCTTACTCTTCATGGATTATAACAAGGGGGGACTCTTAAATAAACCGGGAGAGTGGCAAGTTGATCATGGGGATCCGACCAAACCGGGTCAGGGCGTGACAAAATCATTGGTTCAACCTAATTTGGCCTTTAATTAGCCGGTTCACCTCAAATTCTATTGGTTCTTGGCCTAATTTATTTTTCTAAAACTTTTTCATCAAATTTCCTATAAAGTGGGCTCAATAATGTCCATTTTATGAATTATATAATCCCTTCTAAAAACTAGGGGGTTAATTACTTCAAATCGATTCGATTGGTTTTGGTCTTTTTTTTTTGCGAGTTTACAATAAGGTTTTTTCCCAAATCCTTGATTTCCAATCAAATGGGGTTCCTTGAGGGAATTTAATGGTATTTTCTATTGCCCATATTTATGATTTGAATTGATTCCCAATCTAGTTTGATTCCAAATCTTGGTTGAACAACAGTTTTCAATCCAAATCAATTTTAATCCTAGTTTTGGAAATTCTCGTTTTACAAATGGATCCTCTAACTTTGCCATAATTGTATTTTAGCCCCTGGCCTTTGTTAATGAACAAAATATTTCTCAAAATTTATGAAATAAACATATGAGGTTCCTAAGGGCTCCACATTTGTTGTCACGGTCCCTGCTTCGGCCAGTGATGGCCAAAACAGTACATTTTAGGCTTATTTTCTAAAGCATACTAGCATAGTGTAGAAAGTGGTTCAATGTCAAAATCTCACTGGAGATGGTGAGTTAGTGAGTTGTCCTGTGGAACCAATGCAATTGGAAAGCTGACTCCCAAACGAGTATGTGGGCACTTGTATCATCTCTAACGTAGGTTGGAGTAGCCTACAAATTTCATTTTACTACACATTGTCATGAATAAGGCTAGTTAAGAATTTCATAAATTTATCTAACCTCAATACTTACCCAAAACTTAAGAGACTAGTGGGATTTGAAAGTTAGGACCAAAAGGTGTTTGTGAAATTTTTATTTATCATGATTGGCTATTGAGGACATCGAAAATGGCACAATAAGTGAGTACTCTATTTTCAGCTATCGAAGCATAGTCATTATTTTATCAAGTTGGTCATGGTAGGGTAGTCAATTGTGTCCAACCGAGTTGGCGTTGGAAAGTTGACTTAAGTAAGATTCTAATGGCATTTGAATAACTCAATTTAGTGGTTGAAAAAGAAATTTATGGCCTCTGTAATTAGGGTCTCTAGAAAATAGATTGACCTCACTTCTAGAGAGGATTTCAATGAGTCGTCATTAGAGGAGGGTCAAGCATTATATGGTCATGTTCTAGATTTGATGAGTTACCTGACCATAGTTTTGTTTCATCAAATAGTAGCATCATTATCCCTGCAAGAATATATTTCCATCGAAGGTTGAGATGCAATAAATTATGGAAAGCACATCAAGTTTTCGGATTCTTAGGAGCCAGAGAGGACAACACGTGGCGGTGTCATGCGACTATGCATACCATGCATCCTTTGGTCGATTCGGTTGGTTTGGTACTATTCCAAACTGATTTTCGGTAAATTTTCCCACCAATTTGACCAATTTTGATTATTTTTTATCGATTTACCTTTAATTTAACTAGTTCTTATCACATTTTATTTATCTAAAAATACTTTAGCCAATTCCCTATTATTTGGACTCAATAATTTCCATTTTTAATTTTTAAAATTTTTTGTAAAAATTTTGAAATTTTTAGTTTGTGTCGATTCAATCCAAATTCGAACCAATTCTCAATAAACTATTTTTCGATCTTTAATTTCCTATTAAAGATGTCATTTAAGAACAATTTCAATTATTTCACCGGATGTCCAAATTTCCTTTTTGAACTGGTTTGATTTTCCACACTTATTTTATTTTCGCATTTCTTGATTGACTCTAACTTTTGGTCCAATTAGGTCAAATCAGATTTTTTGAAAATAGCAATGTTGGAGAATGAGTGTGTTTATTATTTGATTGTGTCATTATTAAACATATATGGGGATGAAAAGTTAACTAAAGGGCGATTCTAATAGAACTTAAATCACTTAAAGTGGTGATCAAAATTAAAAGTTATTCTTTTTGGTAGTAAAAGGGATGATCAACCTTATATGGGCAATTTCATAACTTCAAGTATCATTTGTTCATCGCTTGCCATAGTCAAAATAGGGATTCCAAATCTATTCTCCTTGGGAGTTGAATAGGAGCATTTAACCAAAAAAAAATACATGACAGAATCGGGTTAACTTCGTGAGTGCTGTGAACACGACGCATAGCATATGTGTAGCATGTAAGTATGTCATGCGCCCGCATTTTTTTTGTCTAATTGTTAACCATTCATTTTTTCAATCTTTTTTCCAACAATATTTTCTTTCACACTCAACTTGACCTATTGTTAACCTAATTTTATTTTCTAAAAAATTTTTAACTTATTTTCTTGAGTTTAAAGAAAAAATCACAATTTTCCATTATCTAAACTAATTGGACAATTTTTTAAAATCTATAGTACCATAAATCAGATCATTTCAATTTTATATTATTTTCAATAGTATTTTTTTCCATTCTCAACATTCAAATTCTTTCTAAATTTATTAAAAAAATGTACCGTATCGTGCTAATTCTCTCAATTCACCTTAGGTCATTAATCTGTTTTTATATTAATTATCCATTTAACCTTTATTTAGTATTCCTTTCATCAAAACTTTTATTACCAAAGTGACCCGAGTGTTTTTCACCTACTTAGTATTTTTTTTTTCATATGATTACTTAATATTTTCATTCGCGGAGAATTGAATTATTCATCGGCCACTAAAAATATTGTGCTGGTAAATTCAAAACTGCATGCGTCTATTTTCAATTTTGAAAATTAAGAATACTTGAACTCTATGTGTATTTTTAATGTTAAAATTATGTATATATTAAAAAATGAAATATATGCATAATAAAAACTTCTAATCCTTTTTTTCCAATCTCAAAGGTGGAAAAATATCGGGAGTTCCATTTTCACCTGTCATGGAGTTTGTTTTATGAGAATGACATCATGAATACAACAACACTAGGAAGAGCCATCAAATGTTGAAGCCCTTCAACTTTGACACCGACAACCTCCATATTTATTTTTATAATAAAATATTCATCATTTTTTTTCTAAATATTAGATCTTTAATATTGCTAAAAATATATTTCCTTAATTTATGTTTAATTCATATTGTATTATATTATATTATACTAATTGATGGACTATTATCTTAAAACTTATGAATAAAGATATTAAATTATTTAAAAAATAAAAAAATACAAATTTATTTGGTTATTATCATTGACGGACCAAAATGTTAGCATGCTATTCAATAACATTGCAGCCTAGAAATTGAAATTAGGTGGAAGACAAGGATAGCAGGCATGCACATGCTCTTGCACCCATTTATTTTTGGGTATTATATGGACAAGATCTCTGCTCGACCTAAAGCCGATATCTTGGTTTATTTGATGGATCCATTCACAGTGGAATTGGTCATTCAACCGTGCAAGTGACATTATTCAATTGGCAGACTACAGAATTGACAGGAACGGTGGCTCAGCCCAGAGACCCGCCTCCCGCAAAATCAAAAGCAATAATTCAGTATGTACTAAAATGTCACGATCTATGATCGTTACTATAGACTGCTTTTTCTGAAACAGGAAGAGATCTCCCTTTCTTTCTCTCTCCATAAAAGCAAAGCGGTTGATCACGGACAGAGACAAAGAGTTGGTAAACTCTTGGAGTGAGATTTCCGAGCAAATTCACCTCAGGCTGAGGTGTCCGTTGGTCTTCTACCGCCTCTTTCTCTCCTCCCTCTATGTCCCTTGTGCATTTATTTGATTCTGTCAATCTCATTACCGATCCACCAACCTCGAGATCTTTCTCAATAGCCTTTTCAAGCACTGGCCTTCAATTGATCGTTTGATCGATAGTCTCTTGTGGGTTGGGACAAAAATCATGACCGTCTTTTTGTTTCTTCCTTAGAAATTGTATCTTTCCGCACTTGTATGATTTGATGGAGATCTTCCCATCAGTTCTTTCCAGTTTTATTCCGGGTGATCTCATTAATACATAGAGCTACTGGTCAGCTTGTGAACAAGTTATCTTTTTTCATTTCCCCGTTTTGGTCTGCTCGAGAATCAGCTGTACCCTCCTGCAGAAGACAATGTTTTGCACTCTAAGATTTCAGTGTGCGAGACCGCATCATGGTTCTGAATTCGTTTCTGGGAGCAAATCTTTGATTCCAACCAGAAGATCCTCCTTGCCGCCGATGCCTTCGAGACAGATCTGTAGACGGTCTGTACTACCGCTGACGAGACCTTTACATGTCTCCTCAATCGGAGAGCTCGGATCATCGAGAACAAGTGACAAGAAGGTGGACGATTTGATCAAATGTCGAGTCTACGAGGCTGATGGCTCGGAGCAGGCAGCGGCGTCGGATGCCTCGAAGAGGGTGAAGATTGGGATTTACTTCGCCACCTGGTGGGCTCTGAATGTGGTGTTCAATATTTATAACAAGAAGGTGTTGAATGCATATCCCTACCCTTGGCTGACCTCGACCCTCTCGTTGGCAACTGGGTCTCTCATTATGCTGATCTCTTGGTCTTTAAGAATCGCGGAGGCCCCCAAGACCGACTTCGATTTCTGGAAGACCCTCTTTCCGGTATATATTTTTGTAGATTTTTTTCCTTTTCATTTTCTGCATGCCTGATGTCTTGAAAAGAAGTTGGCGTACTAATGAATAACCCGAAGTATGAATTTCCATGTCTGCACCTTTTATACGTTTCTTTCCCCCTTCTTTATTGATTAGAAACTAGGAGAAAATGAGAAGCATCAGATGTTTTACTCGGTCATTTCCTCTTATTTCATGGCATGACTGAGTCAGGTGACAGATTGGAGTGTTAACTTGCATGTCCCATATCTTCTTTCCGTTGTGTTCTTTTATTATATATCTTCTTGGTGTGAACTGGGATAAGGAAGAGAATTTTGGATAATAATTTGCTTGTTTTTCTAGTTCTCCTCTCATCAAAAGGAATTCTCCATTGTAGGAAGAGAACTCTGTTTGAATTTACCCATTCTTTTTACTGTTGTGGAAAATTAGGTCATTTAGGGATTCTTTTTAGTTATTGTTTTCTCCACTGCAAAATTTAAGTATTTTCTCTTATTGTGGGTGAATATACAAATGTTTGAAGTCTTATTGCTTCCCCTGTTTCTAGGGAATGAAATCAACTAGATCATGCAGCTGGTGACAGTAGTAGTTCTTAATTTCAAAAGCAAAAGTTAAAGCGAGTTTTAAATTTCTCGGTTTTACCTGGCTGATCAATAATTTTATTGCCGTGATTTGCCTGCCTATTTTGCTATGGTTTTGTATCTATGACTTCTTCATATGAGTCTTGCTTCAGGTCGCCGTGGCACATACTATTGGACATGTAGCAGCAACTGTGAGCATGTCCAAGGTTGCAGTCTCGTTCACACATATTATCAAGAGTGGTGAGCCTGCTTTCAGTGTCTTGGTGTCGAGGTTCCTCTTGGGTGAAACTTTCCCAGTGGGCGTGTACTTTTCCCTTTTACCTATTATTGGTGGTTGTGCCCTTGCTGCTGTGACCGAGCTCAACTTTAACATGACTGGTATGTTCAACTCTTTGGACTTTATAGGCTTTGATCAATTTCTTCTCCAAATACTATATTTATGTATGAGCTTATGTCCTCTAGTAAAGCTCTGGAGTGAATGGTTATTTAATTACATTGAACTTTTGGAGACAAGCTAATCTCAAATAAAATTACTCTCTTATATTCAGTCCTCTGGCATTGTGCTAGATAGCACAATTTAATATTTTTTGGTTGGAATCTTGAATTGCAGGATAATCAACTGATTGTTGGGTCAGTGCAGTGTGTGTACCTTATTCGATGAAAAAATGAATTTCTAGTTGCTTATCCCTTTTGAGGGGCATTTTTCATAGATTGTTTTGGTATTGAGAATTTGTTTTTTTTTTTTTACTTTCTTCTCAGGTTTCATGGGGGCTATGATATCAAACCTTGCTTTTGTGTTCCGCAACATATTCTCTAAGAAGGGTATGAAGGGAAAGTCAGTCAGCGGAATGAACTACTATGCTTGCCTCTCCATGTTTTCTCTCTTAATTCTCACCCCATTTGCAATTGCTGTGGAGGGACCACAAATGTGGGCTGCTGGGTTTCAGAAGGCCCTGTCTGAAATTGGACCCCAGATTGTCTGGTAAATAGATGATTACCACTTGCAACATTTTTTCCCCTTTACCTTTCTGGCTTTCTATAATTTCTTTGTTATCCTTGGTTTCCAATAAGCTAAGCTGTCTATTTACCGTTAATCTTGATCAGGAATACTTTCATACATGATATGCCTTGAAACAAGCACCTATTAGAGTAATTTGACCAATAAATTTTAATTTGAAGGCTTATCAGTAAGCTTTTATTAGTTCCATATACTTCCCAATTGTGGTGTTTAAGACAATGTAAGTGGTAACTCTGATATCATTTCTATGTTTATTTTGTCACAATAGGAATTATTAATTGTAATAGAACCTTTTGGAACTGCAACTGCCTTTGAATCCCCAAGACTGATGTGTCTCATTGGTGGTTTATGATGGTTCTGTCTATTTGTCAATAGCAATTCTCCAGTAGATTTTACCACTAAAATATAGATTAGAATGATTTTACCACTAAATATTGATTGTGGCTTGCTTAAGAGTGCTTTAGAATCTGCCTTGTTTTCATCATGGTGTTACCGTTGCATTTTGATACATGAAAAAGCTACGAATTCGGTTTCATGAGATATTTTATTTAAGCCTCCTTTCAATCTACTTATGTTATGGCATCTATGTCAACCTTTAGGTGGATGGCAGCACAAAGCGTGTTCTACCACCTGTACAACCAAGTATCCTATATGTCATTGGATGAGATTTCTCCTTTGACTTTCAGCATTGGGAACACGATGAAGCGGATATCAGTCATTGTCTCATCTATCATAATTTTCCACACCCCCGTGCAGCCCGTCAATGCCCTTGGAGCTGCCATAGCTATTCTTGGCACCTTCTTGTACTCTCAGGTAATCTCTAAATACCTATTGGTTTATCCATGATTGAACTGCAAGTGACATGTTTGAACAACTGCCTTACTGACTGGTAGTTCCAAGAGTAGTTGATAAGCATACAGACAAGTAAATGTTGCTTAAATGCTCATTCTGGCTTGAGAATATTTTAGTTTTGGTATTTCATAATCTCGTGAACTCATCTAATTTTACACAAGATCCATGGATCCAAACTTGGAACTTCATATTTCTCTCATTCTTATGGATGGGTAGCTGTTGCCATTTATCCACTAAATTGAGCTGCAGTTGGGGTCATGTGATGTTCTCATGTAAATTTTAGCTGGCGAGGTTGATAACACACCCAAGTCCTCACCTTTTTCCTTGATAACATACCATTTGCAGCATATTCCTTTGGTAATTGATGTGAAACTAAAACTCGGGGAATATTCCTCATCTTATTCCTAGATGTTATGATGTTTCCCTTGAACTCTATCTCAAGCACCCAGTTTGGATTTCAATTTTATCGATGAAATAATTCTCGGATTTTTCTAAGTGCAGGCAAAGCAATGATAGGACCTCCTGCATCATCTCAACCTTGGAATTAGAGAGATTTTCCATGGGTACAAAATTTGGTCTGCAGTGTCCTGTATAGTTAAATAGTGGAGATAATGTGTTCCAAGAGAACAAAATTTTACTAAGCAGCTCCATTTTCATCTTTCCTGTTTTTCATCTATAGGGATGCTTTGGTAGTGAGGGAAGTTTCTAATAATACAGGGGAAGTGATGTCTGTATTCTGAAGATGGAAGAACCCTTTTGGACTACTCCCTAAGGGGCATCTGCAACTTTCTTTTTCTTTTAACTTTTTCAGATTGGTATTTTGCTTGCTTTGATTGGATTCCTACATATATTCAAGGGCTATGTGGGAGTCTAGTCTGGACAATGAGTTGATACAAAAAGGTGGGTGGCTGAAAATGACTTGTCTTGGAAGGTCACCTACCTATCCCCTCAATAAGCACAAATTGACTCTAACTAAAAACCAGTGGGAGGCACTCTGAATGGAAAAAAAATTCAGGAAGGGCTCTATCTGTTCGAATTCTAAATTTCAGTAATCATGATTGAAAAACCACTAAATGGACTTGTCAAGCTTACTCAACCTGCTACAATGGAATCCTTGCAGAAGCATTATGAGAATTGAAGATTGAATGTTTGCAGTGTAACACTTCTGGAAAGCTTTTCAGGGGGATTTTGGCCGTAAAATATGTTAACAACCCAAACAAAAAAAAATGAAACAACTGGACTGAAAAATCTGCGGAACAAAGAGAACAAATACCAGCAAGTTAGAAACAGGAACCCCATTTTCCCCAAGCGCAGCTTATATATACATAACAATATATGGAAGTTGACAAACCAGTAACCTCATGCTAATGGCCTAAACGAGTTGCAAAATTGCCCTCAGGAAACTGCCCAGCCTCCCACTTCATTGATCCTTGCAAGTTTAAACATCATATTTCAGTGTGAAAGAGAATAAATAGAATGAGCCCAGCAACTAACTCGTTAGAAGTTGGAAAATCCTATGGAAGATACGGTTGAGTTGCAGTGAGTATATAGCTGGAGTCATCTTGCCTGAACTTGATTCTATGGCCATTGGTGGAGTTGAGTGGATTACACTCCCATTATTTAGCAGCATACCAGTTCTGTGCATAATTGGCATCAACTGCTAACTCGACTCTAAGGATATTCTTGCCATCAAAGAAGGGTTTTGACATGCAATTGACAACAATGGCCTTGGCCTCCTCAGCAGACTCGCTTGGCCCTTCCAAGATCACCTCATCATGAACCTGCACTCAAAAGATTAAACCAAGTCTGTAAATGCCAAGGGATAACAATAAATTACTTCTTCCAAGGTCCAAATAAAGCTTCATTTTAGCCCCTAACCTGCAAGATAAGCTTCCAACCCAATTCTTTCAACCGTTCATTCTTGAAAATTTGCAACATTGCACATGTTGCAACATCAGCTGCGCTACCCTATTCCATCAGTTCATCTGATACTGAGACTCATTGTTTAATTAAATAAAGAATAGGCTGTCATCAAGACGATCAAGCTCGTTCAATGTGTCCTTTCAGACCATAGGAAGCACGGGATAAAGAAGGAAACCTCCGAGCCCGTCCCAGCAGAGTGTAGACTTGACCATGCTCCCTTGCTTCCTCTTTCTGCTTCTCCTGCCAAATACGCACTTCTTGCCTCTCCTTGTACCATAGATGAACCGTCTTCCTTGCTTCCTCCACAGAAACCTTTGTTGTGTAAAAGGAAAAGGAGGAAAGTATGAAGTACCATCAAACAAACCTTTTTGAGGTGTTAAACTAGTCTATCATTGGCAACACTTGAATACCTTCCAATCTCGGGCGAGACCCATGGGAGTCTTCCCATATGCAATGGAGAAGTTAAGCATCTTTGCTTTCCTCCTCTCAGAGGCAAATGCATCCTGCAGTACAATCTCATATGAAATACCATTTGATGATAATTCAATAAATAACAACAGTAAACCACAAATGGTCCTTGCACACTCAGCTCACTAATTAAAGGAAATTAATTACTATGTCGTAGATAAAGAACATGCAATCACAGACATACCTTCAAAAGTGGAACGGGTGGTTTATCCTCACCAGGTTGACCATGCCACTCAAGAATTACTTCCTCCTTCTCAACTGCCTTGCGTATATAATCATACATGTTTAATGCAGTTCTCGAATGGAAATCTCCACCTGCTTCAAATGCTTCCAACATGCTCTTACAATTTGCAAGGTGAGCGAGAATCCTAAGTTCAAGCTATGATCCCAACAATAGCTTTATTTAGTCCAGGCACATTACAAAGCACTAGAAAAAGAAAATTGTCATATACAAGAATTACCTGTCCATAATCAGCTACAATGAGGGAGTTCCCGGGTGCAGCAATGAATGCCTGCCTAATCTTATAACGGTCCTTCTCCAATGCAGGTTGATTCTGGTTAAGATTTAAAATGGAATGAAAAGGTTAAGTATCGAGACATTGGGAAATATCTTGGAGGACCTTAGTCGTAGCAACTAGGAAAAAAAACCTGCAGATTTGGCCTCCTTGCTGACAGGCTTCCAGTTTCAGTGTTGATATTCAATGAACAGTGTATGCGTCCATCTTTGCCCGAGATGACACTTCCCTTTACAATATTACAAGATACAAATTAGAGCGAAGCAGCTCAGGGGAAAGCCAAATACAACCCTACACAAAATATGAGAACAGAGATATATGAAAAAAGTAACTGTCCCTACTAGTTCCAAAGGATAGATTACCACTTCCTCATTTGATCATTTAGCTGCATTAAGAAAGAGAAAGCGATATTTTTATCACATAGCATCATTATTTTTTGGTAAAAGTGAGGCAACATCAAACCATTATATAGCAAATTGGCATACTAAAAGTTTTATGGTAAAAAAGTAACATCAAGATGAGAAAAAAGAACAGTACCTGTAATGGGAGAATAAAGTTGGATATTAGAGAATCAATGGAACAAACTTCATAGAGAGCAGCAATAGAATGACATGCTGCCTTCCCTGCCGCTTCATCACCTGGGAAAGCCTGAAAAGCTGTTCCATATTGAGAAATATCTGCATTCTTACTCGCAATCTCCTCCATATTAGACTCTGAAATACTCTGCCCATTGCCCTGTCCCAGCCACTTCTCTTTAGGAGCTTCATCTATGAAGTCATACACTGCAGAAACTTTCCCAGCAAGAATCTTCAGAGCATCACCGCCCACTGAAGGCCAGCCAGTAGCTGTGTAAATCTCTGTCGGAAATTTGGCACCAATGCTGCGCAATGTGATATTTCGATATTTCAAAGCTGTTATTTTGCCTTCTTCAATGAACCCATCCACATTTGGGATTCTAAAAGTCTTCTCTTCTGGTAGAGACACATTGCCATCCTTACTGGTGACAGAAATACTGAATCAAAAAACTTCTTGACAGAACCCTTTTTTTCAACACAACATATAAGGCAGAATGAGCACAGCATATCAGTCACTTGCTCAGTTATTGATTCATCTAAAAGCATATATGCACTACTCACCCAAGAAAAAAAGGAAAAGGAAAAGGAATATTGCCTAAAAGATCACATAGCTTTCCAGAATTCTTCAAAGTATACATGACATTTATTAATTGCCTAAAAAGGTGTGATAATTATTATTTAGTCCACAAAATATACATCAATACAATATGATTTTATTTTTTTAAAAGTGTGCAAATGAATATTTTGCAAAACTAAATAACGAAGGCTATATTATTTTAGACAACTACTAAAGATCTTGTATATTTTGGGGAATTTCAGAAAATCTTGTGAATTTCTGACAATTTAGCCCAAAAAATGCATAACTTTAGGACATTATCACCAAAAGGAAAATTTTTAGCAGACCAGGAGAAAGCAAGTGTAGAGAACTGGTAGATGCATGGTAACCTAATCAAGCAATATACAATACCCCTTGGACCATACATTATATTGAAGAAAAATAACAGCTGGGGAAGAACTCACAAGTGTAGAGAAATAAATTTTAAATTCTTTACATGTTCAAGATGCCACCAAAAAGTAGCTGCCGCAGTTGTGTGTCACTTCCCACATTCATGTACTTGGCATCGGGGCAATACTTGGAAGCCCAATTTCGAAACCTATTTACTGCAACTTCTTGTTCTGCCTTGGCTAGCTTTTTAATATCAGCAAGGTATGAACGATCAACTAACATCCCCTCCCTCTCCATTCTAATAAGAATATCACCGAAAGGCTGCCAATATTCCTTGTAGAAGTCAAACATTGATTTTCCAGGGCATAGTTTCCCATCAAACCTCCATGCCATTGCAACCAGTTTGTTCCTCAAGCTCTCATAAAGTTTTAGAGTGCTTATTGCATCTAAAGATGAATAAGAGATCCATAGTTTTCGCTCTTTCCTCTGTAGTTCTTCAACAGGATGAAGGGTAATGATTTTGCCTTCTAACCCATCTTTCTTCACCTTTTTCTTTCCAAATATTGTCTTCATCGATACTTTACCCATCAATTCTGCCTCAGGGCCTTGAGGTGCACTTCCCATGACCTCACGGTCAGCTGTGAGTGCTTCAAGAGAGTATCCACCATCTGTTCGTCTAGAGGAATTCCACAGCCGGGCCATGTGCATCGTATCAGCATGGAACCCAGAGAGCTTAACACCATAGTTCTCGATAACATGATTATCAAAGCTATAATTGTGCCAAACCTACAATTTTGCCAATATAAGAAAAAGTCTCCACATTTCAGAAGAAAAATAAGCCAACAATATATATAAGCACTTAAAGATAATAATAGATACAATTACTGCATCATTTAAAACAGCTAGATACCACAAATTTGATATTCTTTAGTATTACTGTCGTATATGGGTATCAAATGGTCATGGAGCCTTATAACAAGTATGAGTTGAGATTATTGAAACAAATATTTCCCGCAATGGATATTTTTAACTTTAACTACAATGTATAAGGACACTCAGGAATCTTGCGTATTATATTATCATAGCCACCTTTTTTATGTTAGGGTCTTCAAAAAATGGAGCAAATGCCTGTAGGAGATCCTTTCCACCACCATCAAGAATATCTACCCATATACAGGACTTTCCATTGCCATAATCAGCGCAAGGTCCAGAGTATATGCTGAAGCAAATAACTTCTCCATGGTCAACTGGAGTTTCTTGTTTTACATCAATATTGGCCACCTGCATAAAGATATTCCTTAACAAATCAATTATACATAACAATATCAAAAACCTTTAATGCATACTTCATTTTGAATATAGCATGAGTTCTCTGAATAAAGTATATCAAATGGAAGAGAAGGAACAATCTTGGGAGAATCAGTAGAACAGAAAATCACACACACCTCTGTATCACATGCATGTACTAGATGTTTATATTGGTGAGTGAGCTTCTGAACAATTTCTCTTGCCGTAGAGATGTTATCAACAACTATAACTTCATTATATACATTCATAAGATTCTTTCTTAGACTGGTATTGGAGTCCTTGGATATATCAATTCCAGAGCCACCAGCCGCTTCATCTTCAACCAATTTAGAACCCAATACACTACTTTCAACCAATTTTTCCACTGAAAAAGAAGTAACACTACGTTCAAACAATTCTCCAGCAGTTTCTTCAGAGGTTACATTAGCATGTTTGACTAGTTGACTGCATGCTGTATCCATTGACATCTGGGTCTCAGCACTTTGCAATCTACAGTACACTTGTTTCTTCAAGAAACTATTTTCGGTTCCACCAGAATTGATGGAAGAAAATTTTCCAATGCAGTCATCAGAACCACTTTCGGTTGGCTCAGGTTTTTCACCAACCACAGTACCTTGTCCGCTCTTTATCTGCATTTGCTCCACATCTATTACAGGAGTTTCTTTGGAAGTTACTTGAGCATGCCTAACTAGTTGACTGCATGTTGTATTTATTGACATCAGGGTCTGAGCATTTTGCAATCTAACTGGCACTTGTTTCCTCGGGGAACTATTTTTTGTTCCACCAGAACTGATGGAAGAATATTTTCTGCCATGACCACTGGAATCACTTTGGGCTGGCTCGGTCTTTTCAACAACCCAAGTACCTTGTCGGCCCCTTATCTGCTTTCGCTCCACATCTATTACAGGAGTTCCTTCAGAAGTTACTTGAGCATGTTTGACTAGTTGACTGTTTGTTGTATCCGTTGACATCAGGGTCTGGTCATTATTTTGCAATCTAGAGGGTAGTTGTTTACTCAAGGAACTATTTTTGGTTCCAGCAGTACTGATGCAAGAATATTTGTTGCTGTGGCCACTGGAACCACTTTGGGCTGCTTCAGTCTTTTCAACAACCCCAGTACCTGGTTGGTTCTTTATCTGCATTTGATCCACATCTATTACAGAGTCAACAGCATTTTTGGCGTCACTCAATTCAAGATGTGCAATCTTCTCAACATCAAGTTTGAGACCTGATGGTGAATTAAATTTATCTAGTTGATCAAACTCCCTCAGTGTTTCAACATGATTTCCTTGAGTATGAGGTAGCCCAATCCCATTAGGCTTGTAGTCACTTGAGACCCCAACATTTGTTGTTTCTATATTTCTTATGCCCACATGGAGATTGTCCAGATGCATTCGAATTTTGGCACTTCCCAGAGTATTATCCTTATATCTCCTGTTGTATTCAGCTGCCATTCTCCACTTCATCATGTTTTCTTCAAGAGAGGAAAGTGCCGAGGGAGCAACTGCAGGAGTCCTTGAATTGAAACTAACCTGAGAAATAAAGCTGGAATTCCGCCGATTTCTGAAAGTACTATGGCCATATTCGTTATTAACATAAGTTTCACCAGATACTGGGCTAAAAGGTTGCCTCCTGTACTGGGGTGGATCAGTAAAGGAGGCAAAAGGAAAGGGACGATGTTCAGGATTCCCCTTTCTGCTTGCTTCGCCCCTGTGATTTTTTTTTTCAACAGCAACAATTAACAACTGGTGAGTGAGACAATAGACTCCCAAGACATGACATAATGTCACAAGAAAGAACGCCTCATTACTGCAACCATCAGACTAGCTCGTATAGTTATCAAGCGAATGACCCGTTAGGAACTACAGGGCAGATGAGCAATCGCCTACAGAGAGCGTTGACCGCCAAAACAACAAAATGATGAGCGATAAAAAAAGAAACCAAGGCATAAGGACTACAGAACATGAGAAACAGCAAAAGATAATAGCATCCCCAGAAGAAATTTTAGAAGCTTCGCCACGAAAAACAAAGAGAATGCAGAAAAAAAGAAGAGAATCCGATGACGCTAAGCAATCAAAAGCGCTGAAATGTTCACCTGTGGAGGACTTCAGCAGAAACCAAGAGGGAGCGAGAAGATGAAGAACGGACAAAGCGTGGGCGGCAGAACCGAGACCTGGGGAAGATAAAGAAACTGGAGGGACCGCGCTGCCCCAAGAGAGGTCCCTGAATGGTGGTGGTGGAGGAGACCCCCATAGCCATGCCTCTTCCCAGCTTCGCTGGAGCGGGAAAAAGAGTCGTCTTGTAGGGTTCTTGAGACTGAGACGGAGACGGAGCCGAATTCTGGGGCTAAGGAGGCAAGTGGGTCACCGATTGGTGCAGAGACCACAAGGCGACCCCCATGGCAACTTGGAGCCCAGCCAGAGGAACCAGAGGAGGAGAGAGAACAAAACCCTTGCTGAGGTTTTGGGGGAGAATGTAATGAAAGGAAAACCAAAGGCCCCCACAACCATTATAACAGTCGGGCAATAATGGAATAGTGAATAAATTTCACAGACTTCAATAGATAAGAATATCATAAAAGGATTTTCTTAATTTGATCATTCATTTAACTTTGAATTGGACAACAATATGAAGTTTTGTTTTCCAATTGGCTAGGTATCAACCCGAGTTGAGGCCGTAGCGTTGAGATCCTCGGTCCACTCGGAGCTGGGCTCGTCCCACGACCGTGGCCGCAGCCCGAACCTGAAAAACAGCGCCATCTCCAGCGCCTCGAACACCTTGTTCTCGTCCAGGAATGCGTTCCATGCGCCGCTCACGATGCAGTAATTGTTGTTGTACGGAGTCCGGTGGTGGGCTGCGTGCTGAGCCCTTGACACGAGGATCCCCGCCTCCTGCAGGGCTACCACCGCCCCGGGCAACCGGCTCTTGGTCCCATGGGCCCATGCGTGGAACTGCTGGCTGAACATGATGCAGCCAGAGAACAAGGCTACGAACCCGAGCACCTTTGCATCATCGCAGAGAAGGTCGACGGGGAGGACCAAGAAGGCCACTGCCCGGGCCAGGGCGTGGAGGTTGTTGGCGAACTCGCGGCGGGT
This sequence comes from Trapa incisa, assembly GCA_030064435.1. Classification (NCBI taxonomy): domain Eukaryota; kingdom Viridiplantae; phylum Streptophyta; class Magnoliopsida; order Myrtales; family Lythraceae; genus Trapa; species Trapa incisa. The sequence continues at coordinate 24,134,541 of CM057779.1, forward strand.
TATGGTCCATGGCCACCGGTGGTGGCCCTGGAAGGCCTCTATCTGGGCCCCCACTACCGGGGTCGAGGCATCCCCATAGTTGTCGATGCCCCAGTGGTAGACCCCCGAGCCGAGGTCCGCGAGGATATACCCGACCCAGCCGGCCAGGACCGGACCTGGCAAGGAGTGGGACTCAGCCGCCAGCAGGGCCGACTTTGCCAGGGAGGCGAACACCGTCGTGCACCCGCATGCGACCCATGCACGGTGGGACCATGTGGACTTGAGCGATGATGGGTCATCGAGGAAGGAGGGGGTGGTGGATGGCATGGACGTCGTTGTGGCCGCCTCAGACAGTGGTTTCGGCCTAGAGGCAGGTGGTGCCCTCGTGGTGGTGACAGCAAGGCAGCGGACTCGCCATGGGGCGGTGGGTTTCGGGCCAGTGGCAGATGCGGAGGCGGAGAAGAGCAGCCCACGTTGGGGTAGGACAGACATGGAGGAGTCCTAGGAATGGATGGACAAGATCGATGTGGCGCGTATGATAGTAATATACGAGAATACCTTTGAAATATTGATTGAGTGGAGAAATTGAGAAAATGAAGAGGAGGTATACATGGAAATAGTGGCTGTGGACAGAAGGAGACTTTCATTTTGGGCTTATTTGTGGTTAGGTTTTGTGGAGAGCAATTGCCAAGTGAAGTGTGTGTGGACTGTGGATGTGGATGGTGGATGGCCAGTGGTATGTATGGCGACGTGGGTCTCCCAAGTTCTCTAGCTAGAGAGGCCAAAGCATGGCCTGTTCTGAGGTTGTTAATTGGAGATGATTAAAGTTTATAGTTGAAGATGACTTTTACGTGGCTAGGCCATTGCGTGAGTTGGCTAGGCCATTGGGTGAGTTGGGTCTAGCCACCCAATATAAATAATATGACTAATCATTAACACATATGATATTAGTGTCATATGATATATAAATACAATACTCCATAAATTACTATAAATTAGATATATAGTAATGAATTACGATAAAAATATTAATATGTGTTTGCAAATACCACACACTTTTTAGAAAATTAAAATAAAATATACTGCAATAGCCACTCACAATATGTTTAAGGTATGGAGATTGTTTTTTTTTTAAATCTTGGGGGTATGGTTGTAAAAAAATCAAAATCTAATCCGACCATGAGGTTCAGAGTCCACGATTGGACTTTAAGCACATAAATATCTAAGTTTTGATATCTCGTAAAACTAAACAAAAATTAATATATTTTAACTTTAATACAATTTAGTAATTCTAGATTATATATTTATTTATCTCAATTTAAATTTATATTTATATTATATATTCCCATTCATATTTCAATTTATATATATATACTTTCTATTAATATTACACTTTATAATCTTGTTCAAATTCAGAATTTTATCTATCTAATTAATATTTAAATTTTAATTCACCTTATTTAGTTTCCTCTTTTCGAACTCACCTTACCCATTCTATTTAAGGTATTAATCCACTCTATCTAATTTATTCAAAAACCAATTTAGCATTAATTTAGATACTGATTTATCGAAATATACTAATTTAAATCTTAATCCACTTGTCTTCTACTCCACTCGAACTCCGATATAATTTCCATCTAATTGATAGTCTCAATTTGAAATATAAATTATAATAGTTTTAGATAGATTGAAATATTAATAAGTGTACCAAATAATGTGTATGTATAAAGAATGGAACAAGAGACCTTACCACCATAGTTCTCAATAACATGATTATCAAAGCTATAATTGTACCAAACCTACAATTTTGCCTATACAAATAAAAAAACTCTCAGTATTTCAGGAGAAAAAAATTGATTATTAAACTTATTAGAAGAATTTTTTACCCAATATAATCATCCAATCAAACTAGTTTTGATATTATGTTAAATATAAAATAATGAATTATAATATGTGGAAAGATAAATTTAATATGTTATAAGAATACACTATAATTTTATTAATAAGTTGTTATTTATATTATATAATAGGCTATTATAGCACAAAAGTAAAATAAATAATATGAGAATATTATAATATAATTTTAACTAATATATTATAATATTTTATTCGATAAATCATCCCTATAAACATAATATATGTGATTTATATTTCTAATACTAGTAGAGTAATAACATGAATAAATCGTGATAGTAGTAAGTGATGGATACCATAAATTTTATGCCAAAATGATAATAGAGGCTAAATATTTATATCTGCTAGATGTGGTAACACCCTAGATGAGAGAATAACTATTACAAAATCGACTGATTACACCCAGCTAAGTACAGTGATAAGTATACATGTGTGAACATAATAACATAATCTATTCATACATTAACGTTAAACTGACAAGTGACCACTAGGGCAACCCTATGCAAAAAAAAAAAAGGATAATCAACAAAAGGACATGAGCTAAAATTTGTGGAAGTCAAAGAAGGGAAAACAGCGAATAAATTAATAAATCTCTTGTAGACAATAAATTATTGTTCGGGAAGGAAATATATGGTGATATCAAGAAAGTGATATATTATGCACCAATAATTAATATGTGAGAAGTATGAAAATATAATATAAAATAGTATCACAAGACAAGAAAGTAATTCAGTGATAATCGTTTATAATAAAATTATTTATGAACTAAGTATGTGCATAAAGTTACGTATATATTGGAGAAATTGAAAGACAACATGTTAAAAGAGAAGTAAGTGATAAATAAGAGTAGAATAGAGTGTGATTTATAAAGGGAATATTGGGATTTAGAGTTGATCTATCTTATATCAAAGGAAGCGAGGATCAATAAAGAAAAATGAACAGATGTGAGAAAGGGTCCACTCTCAAAAGAAACTCAATGCGCTTTTAAGTGAGACAATAATTACTCCATTTGATGTTAAATTGGAAATTAGAAGATTTTAACCCTATTATTACTAAAGGTTTAGAAAATAATGATAATGGGAGAAAATAAGAACTATAGAAATGAAATCTAAAAATAGCAACGAAAGTATAACAAATGAAAAAATATAGTAACGAAAATTTGATTACTAAAAATTTAGTATCTCCGAGACACTAATAGTATATCTAAGAATAATTAAAAAATTAAATAAAAATTATATTGTAAACAACTAAATTGAAATAAAAATATTCAATTAAATGTATAAAATAGAAAAATATTGAATATTTCGAATATTTAAAAATCACTCATTCTACTATTTTCTTCAAACCCTCTATTATATTTCCCATTACCTTCATCAAACACATTCAAACTCTTTGCTCCACAACCTTACAAACATCAAACTTCTTAATACAAACAAATAGAACCCCTAACATGTGGAAGGTGCTCCTCTATTAATTAGGAGAAATTCCTTCACTCTCTTCCTTTTTTTTCTCTTTATATATATTTATTAATTTTTTTAAAATTTTTATTATTATTTAAATATATCAATAACATATATATCAAGTCATACAAATATTATTACTTTAGTAAAATTATAATAATGTGTACAGTAATATTATAATTTTATAAATATTATTTATCATACTAACATACTTTAATTTTTTTGTATTAAAATATTACATTTTAAAAAATTATGCGATTTATAAAATTTACCAGTTTGGTGATTAACCTTATTTAATATTATTTATCATCACGTGATGTTTTGTCTATTGGTTATTCTTAATTTTCATCAATTTTTTTCTACCGGCGTTAGCCTGAGCGAAGAATACGCAGATTTGCTCTCTATGCCACCACTTCCCTCTGGCCTTCCCGTGGATTCTTCCAACGAAGAAAATCAACCATTCGTCGATTTCCGGGGAATAAGTGATTTCAAAATTTTGGTACGCATTTCGTTCGCTTGTTGTCCAAGGATAGATAGAACGCCCACATCCCTGTGCGGCTGAATTATTTCGATGCCCTTCCGGATTTCCGGATGTTTCTGGCGTAAGATTGAAACTTGCAGAGAGGGACACTCGGAATTCTATTATTTTTTGTGATGTTGACCTGAGCTCATGGTCTCGCTGTATTTATCAGCTCAAAATCTGAGCTTTCATTTTGTTGTTCATTATCATGTTACCATTTTCATTTGATTGGCAATTTAATGGCATCGCCTTTCATATGCTATTCATTCGCAGAAACTTAGAGCTTTAAGTTGTTGTCTGTATTTCTTAGGTTTTTCATTCTGCTGAAAGAATCGATGCTTATTCCATAAGTAGGTGCAACTGATTGGCGAAAATGAGTGCGGTGGGATTTGATATTGGGAATGAGAATTGTGTTGTTGCCACCGTCCGGAAGAGGGGCATTGATGTCTTATTGAACGATGAGTCCAAACGTGAAACTCCGGCAATTGTCTGTTTTGGGGAAAAACAGAGGTTTTTGGGTTCAGCTGGTGCAGCTTCTGCCATGATGAATCCTAGATCAACAATTTATCAGCTGAAGAGACTGATTGGGCGTAAATTTACAGACCCTGAGGTTCAGAGAGACCTAAGAATGCTTCCTATTGAAACATGTGAGGGGTCAGATGGTGAAGTTCTGATCCAAATAAAATATGCAGGAGGGACCCATACATTCACCCCTGTGCAGGTTATGGCGATGCTGTTTGCCCATTTGAAGGAAATCACAGAGAAAAATCTGCAAATGCCCATTGCTGAGTGTGTCATCGGTGTTCCCTCTTACTTCACAGACTCACAGAGGCGAGCTTATCTGAATGCTGCATCAATAGCTGGGCTTGAGCCCTTGAGATTGATTCATGATTGCACTGCAACTGCCCTCAGTTATGGAATCTACAAGACTGATTTCTCTAACAGAGACTGCACTTATGTCGCTTTTGTGGACATTGGTCATTGTGATACTCAAGTATGCATAGCTTTGTTTGAACCAGGGCTGATGAAAATTCTCTCCCATAGCTCCGACTGTAACTTAGGAGGGAGGGACTTTGATGAGGTATTGTTTACACATTTTGCTGAGCAATTCAAACAGCAGTATCACATGGATGTCTACTCTAACACAAAGGCTTCTATGAGACTAAGGGCAGCCTGTGAGAAGCTGAAGAAGATTTTAAGTGCAAATGCTGTGGCACCTCTGAATATTGAGTGTTTAATGGAAGAGAAGGATGTGAAGGGGAGTATTAAGAGAGAGGAGTTTGAGAAGCTCTCCTCAGATTTGCTGGAGAGGATCAAGGTTCCATGTATGAAGGCTGCATCTGATGCAGGGTTGTCTATGGAGAGGATCCATTCAGTTGAGCTTACAGGATCAGGATCAAGAATTCCTGCTATTTCCAGGCTGTTAACATCTCTCTTTGGGAAAGAACCAAGCAGGACCTTGAATGCTAGTGAGTGTGTGGCCCGTGGATGTGCCCTTCAGTGTGCAATGCTTAGCCCTGTTTTCCGGGTCAGAGAATATGAGGTAACAATAAGACTATATATTGCATAGGAATTACTGAAAGCAAGATGGAATGATATTGCCACATGAAATTCGTTTCTGTGCGGTATATTTTGCGTGCTTTCCTTTATCCTGCTAAATGTGATAGAATTGTTTCTTGCAACTTTACCTCTAACCACGGCGAGCTTATCATCATGCAGGTACAGGATTCAATCCCTTTTTCAATTGGATTCTCTTGTAATGACAACATAATATCTGCTGGAACAAATTCTGTGCTGTTCCCGAAGGGCCAGCATTTCCCAAGTGTTAAGGTTCTGACACTTCATAGAAGTAGCTTATTCTACCTGGAAGCATTTTATGGCAATGCTGATGAGCTACCTGCAGGCATGTCAGTAAAAATTGGCTCTTTCATGGTAGGTTTTGATAATGTAGATCACTAATTCTGTTATTAGTTGATAAATATCTTTTCTAATAGCCATATGAGAAGTAAATTTTGACCTCTTGATTTGTTCATTGATTGCAAGTTCTTCCACAAATATAATATAAATAGCAGATGCTGGTTACCTTGTCAGACATTTGGGATAAACATATGGGATTATATCTTGTATAATAGTTTTACACTTTGATGTAACGATGGTCACTCTTAAGTTCCCCTTGAGATTGAAGGTTAATATAGCTTTTCATAATCAAGTCCTACTATCTGCAGATTGGTCCATTCAAAGGCTCAGTCTGTGAGAAGACAAGAGTTAAAGTTAGAGTTCTACTGAATCTCCATGGCATTGTCAGTGTTGATTCAGCATTTGTAAGAATGCTATGATCCTGTCACTTGTTCTTTTCACCCCCAACAAAAATTCATTGAGAATTTTATCATTGCAGTTGATAGAGGAAAATGTGCATGGTTCACCTGCTAATGAAGATGCTGAAGGAGTCAATTCAGATTTAACTTCTGCTAATGGTCTTCAAAATGACACTTCAGTTTCACATTCTTCCGTAAGCCAAACTCCATTTGCATTTCATGTTAAGAATGCTATGTATGGAATATCTATTCTGATCTTATCTAAATAGAAATTTCTGTCAAACCATTACTTATAGCAGGGACAGGGTAACCGTGGAGATGGAGCATCTAGGAAGTTTCAATTGTCAATCAATGAGAAAATAGAAGGTGGAATCAATGAGGCCGATCTCAGTGAATATAAAGAGAGAGAAGCTCAATTGGCTCAACAGGATAGGATTGTGGAGCAAACCAAAGAAAGGAAAAATGCTTTGGAGTCTTATGTTTATGAGACTAGGAACAAGGTATTGTTTCTTCCTGCAATCATCTGTAGAAAATGATCTTATGTCTTTTTTTGCATAAGTTAAAAGCTTACTCTTCTTAAGGTGATGGATTTTTGGGATTCCCAAATTATGATATTTTTTACATTGGTACAAATATACAAAACATACTTTTGTCTCTACTATAACAGTTCAGAATATCTACTCATTGAAAAAAAAGACTTTTTTTTCCTGATTACCATTGCAAGTTAGACTTCCATATGATTGCATTCAATGAAGGATGAGAGGAAATGAGATGGGACTCTTAAAAGAAGTGGAAAAATTGTACGAGTTTATTCCGTTTTGTACTTTTTTTTCTTTTAAAATTGGTAGGCCCTCATCAGTCTCCACTGAGTATGTGAACCCTCTCCTTAATCTAGCATCCAATTTCTAAAGTATATGATTTTGTATTTTGATAGCTTCTCAACACATACCGAAGTTTTGCGAGTGACTCTGAAAGGGAGGGAATCTCGAGGAGTCTGCAGCAGACAGAGGATTGGCTTTATGATGAAGGGGATGACGAAACTGAAAATGCTTACAATTCAAAGCTCAATGACCTGAAGAAGGTGACCTTTTTCCCCTCCAACTTCAGACATGTTCCTTGCATTCTCTATGCTGATCATCCTTTCAATTTCTCACAATAGTTGGTTGATCCAATTGAGAATCGGTACAATGATGAAGAAGCTAGATCACATGCAACAAAAGATCTACTGAAGTCCTTAGAGGATTACAGAACATCAGTGAACTCATTCCCTCCAGAGCACAGGGACTTGGTATGAATATTTCAAATTTTGTCTTCACATATAGATGCGAATTTTGTTTGAACATCTCATCCATTGCCTTCTTTTTGGCTTTCAACATTCAGGTAATCAAAGAGTGCAGTAGAGTAGAGCTGTGGTTAAGAGAGAGAGGCCAACAGCAAGATTCCTTGCCAAAAAACACCGATCCTGTGCTATGGTCCAGTGAGATCAAGAGTGTGGCAGAAGACCTACACTCCTACTTCTCTTCACTTTGTCCCTCCTAAATGATTTTCTATTGCTGAGGGGTTGATATTGTTATATTTTTTTCTTGGGAAATTCAAGAAATGCATGCACGAGGAATTCTATGACTGCCCCTCAATTTTGCTAGGGTGATGGAGACTGGGATCTGAATTTTGCCAGGCTTTGTTTAATATTTACACAGGGATAAATGTAAATTTTCATTTTCAACTTGAGATGCAATGTGTAAACAATGTGTAAAGGAATACGGTATGCGCTTAGGGAGGGTGGATAATTTTTTTTGCCGAGAAATAAAGCCGGTATTAACCAAGTATGGAACACGGTTTATCCTCGACCATGTACGGGGTCGGGAGGAACCCGGAGCTCCGTAGTAGAATATGTGCCTGAAATGTACATATATCTCTATAAATATCTGTTCGACTTAACTCTATAGTAGCAGATAATGATATCCTACTATATGTTAATATGACTTAAATAAAGGGTGTCAGGTTTCTAGTTGAATGTAACTTGAGTTTTAACTAGGAAGTTACACTTACACACTCTCCTACTTAAGGACGTCCCAGTGAGTTTTAGTGATAAAACCAACTCTTCCACCACAAAAATATTTATTATAAAAATTGTCACAATTTATTTTAAATATCCCTATAGATGGTCCAGTTCATTCTCAGTACAATGAGAACTTCTAGTGTGGTTTCACGCCAACGTTTAAGTACTAAACACAATCTCATACTCATGTAAAACACAGTCTCGTATTCATGTAAATCATTTGCTATAGTCTATAAAGCATTAATACTAGATAAGTAATTAGCATGTAAACCTCTTTTTTTAGATCGGTCAAATTATATATGTGATTCCATCTCTCACATTTCTCCTAGTGCATATTTCGACCACGTATATTAGCTATATATTCCCAAAGAAATCATCCTATAAACGTATGTTAATGGTAGAAAATTATACTTGTCTAGTCCAATTAAATAAAAGAATATGTGATCTATTGTTTTAATCTTTCCACAAAAGGAATAATCATGACATGCATTAAAGGTCAGAATTAACACTAAAGAAAGTTACATATATTTAAGAGACATATAATGTAGCAAATAAACTTCCATATGATTTGTGGGACTCTAGTGGAAGAGTGTTTTTTGTTTCTAGAATTTTGTAGCAAAAATGCATAATCTGAACGCTTTAGTTAGTTTCTTGATTTCTCCCTAGGCCAAAAAGCATCTCCTCTCTCGAACCTATGTAGAGGGATTCAAAGCATGACCTACTCCTCTTGATCAAATACTAATTTTGGAGTGTAAAAAGGTGATGGCAAGAAGTTGTAAAGAGTCATTTATCCTCTATATGCTATATTAATCATTTATCCACTTGAGTTATGCCCACATGTAAGTTTCATTATAGTCATAATGAACGGGTGCTTAGAGATGTAGAAAACTAATCAAACTTATGAAAATATAGACATTTAAGAACTTTGGCATATAATGACGAGGAATTAGAGAACATCACCAAGAAGTTTTCATAATGAGGGCCTTATTATAATATTGGAGATTCTTTAAACCCATTCCACCTTGTTACTTTAGTATTTCTAGTTTGTCTCATCTCATCCAATGATGTTTCCTTTTATTTCCATTAAGTTCCTACTAAAATTTTGTGATGAAGGAGTTTACATCATTACACTAGGCATGTTGGAAAAGGAAAAAAACCATAGTATATCTCATGTCCCAATTCGATTCAAGTGTTGAGATACAATAATAACTTAATAAGTACGCATGATAGATAAATTTATCAATTTATAATCGAGAAAAATATAAGGTTAAAAATATAATAATATAAGTTATGTAAAGGAAAACTTTCATTTCAAAAGTGTGGAATTTACAAACTCATTTAAACACTTGGAGATAACACACAACACTTAATAGAAAATAATCGTACAATTTTTTTCTCGGCCTCTGTCGGAGATGCTATTCGACTCTCGGGACCGTTCTCACCTATTTATATCTTCTCAATTAGTTGAAAGTTGTTAGAGAAGAGTGAGAGGGGGAGATAAGCAATGATCACTGAGTGTAGAGACGTTCATCGAATCACACATAACCCGATATTGTCTCCATTCAACATGGCTAATATAGAGTTTATAATAATTTCTTTCGGTTTTCAAAATAATTTATATAAGTCCATGGAAGCCACTTCGTGGTATTCTCAAAACTCGTTATCTACGATAGTTTATCATTGAACTTACCATTAATATATCAAACGAAATAATTGGCTTGGTTGAAAATTTATTTCTATACTAACTAATCGAGTAACGTCCACTAACACACACTTGTACATATCCAATGCATATTATATTCGGGTTCATATACGAAGTATTTTTCTATCCTTAGTTGTCACATGTACTATACTGAATACCCTTAATAGGCGAAACTTATACAAGTATTTATTAATACTAAAACCAATGATATTTTTATTAAACCGAATTCCCTAGAAGAGGCATGACTTATAGGGAAATTCATCAATCAACCATAATAATGAAATACAACCGCAATCACAAGGACCACCCTTATCTTCATTCCCATAAGTAACAACCCCATCATCATTTCTTAGTGTCGCCACTATCTTCCCCTTATTTCTATACTTCATACTGGAAAAAGACTTTCCCTATTCTCATTCCTCAATTCAAATGATGTCATACAATATATAAATAAAAATTTAATGATCTAACTTGTTATCTAACCCATTATTTTACTAATATACACTATAGTATCATAGGACCTCCAAGCCCTTTTACCTCCATCGCGGTCCTAAACCATTTCTTAGAAATAACATGACTTTTAGCCATTTCATAAACGTTAAGTGTATCCCATTTTATAAACATTGAGTTTTAACCTATTTCATAGATACTAGGTCTTACCCCCTTTCATAATCATTGGTCCATAGCCCCTTTCATAAATAACAGGTCTTAGTCCTCTTACATAAATATTGAGCCTTAGCCCCTTCATAAATATCAAGTCTTAGCCCCTTTACTAAACGATGAGTCTTAGCCCATTTTATAAACATTGAATATTAGCCCATTTCATAAACATTGGGTCTTATTCCATTCCATAAATATCAAATCTTAGCCCCTTTCATAACATTGGTCTCTAGCCTATTTCATAAACCTCGAGCTCTATCCCTTTTCATATATCATTTTAAAGGGTTGGGTTATCACTCATTTTCAAACCCTCATATCTATACCTGTCTTTTCTAGGCTATCAAGTCTCAACTCCTTTTCAAGATTTTATGGGATATTTCTCGTCTTTTGATAAAACTTTTGTATAACTTTTATATGGATATTTCAAAATATTTTTAAAAGCATTCATACCAGCATTTTATAAGATGGTAAGCATCGACTACATCAGTCTAATCAAACACAAAGTTAGAAATCCTACTCATATATTATTCGGGACTTGTTCATCCTGAATATATTTGTGCTACTCTTGCATGATCATTCAATATGTATATATATTCTTATAATAATATATATACACTATTATTATAGTATTTAACACTATTCAAATTTGGTTTATATTAGTATATCTTATATCGCCCCGTAATTTTCCTTAATTACAATTTTGCCTGTAAGGCACACTTCACTTGATCTATGCATCAGTGAACCTGTTTATATTATCATTTACTTGATCTAAATAAAATAATAAAAATTTTCAAAACTTATCAAAATGACCCTTAGGTCCTTATTCTCCAAAAATCATAATAATGTCATTATTTTTGCAAAATTACAATTTTGCCCATTGTTTGAAAAAATTCTCATTTTACCTATTTATTTAAAAAAATTATCATTTTACCCTCCATAGCTCAAAAAGAACTATTTTACTATCCATTGGACATAAATAACCAATTTTCACATTTTTGAGCAAAAATTACCATTTTGCTCCTCATTTATTGAAAATTATGATTTTCCTGCCAAACTCCCGAAAATCACATTAGACATTTCCATTTGTCCCAAAATCACCTCATAGCCCATTAGGCTACTATTGAGGATTATTTTCACAAGTTCTCCATTTTTACAAATTAACCCCAAACTTTTCAAATTTTGCACTTTAGACCCAAAACTTTGAAAATTAACCAAACCAACTTCCATTTTTACAAATTCCTCGCAAATAGTTTTATTATACTACTAAGGGCCTATGGGTGGAGTGGGTGGTCTTACCCTAGCTGAATTTGGCTGAATTCCAAAAATGGCCAAAATGGAGCTACTAGAGGAGTTATCGAAAATTCTCACGAAAGGAGGTTAGAGTTGAGGCATTTTGTTGCTAAGGTTCAGATGAGTCATTCTATGGTGATGGTCGACCAAGTGATCACTGGAGTCGGAAGAATTTTGGCCTTGATTAGCCACAGTCGGGTGGAGCCGTACAAACCTGCCGGTGAAAATCGACTTGTGGCGGTTGATTATTCCCTTATTGTAGGTTGACCCTTTCTGGTAGGAGGTAGATGCAAGGAAAATGGTCATTTTAGCACTATTGCCAACCGGAGTTGTCACAACCAGACCCGATTCCCAGGGTTAGGGTCCAATAACAACCCGTCACATCCTCTCGATACTACAATGATTAGTACTTTAACCAAATTAGTACCGACATGACCAAGGCTCAAGATAAAAAAATTACCATTTTTAGTGGAAATTAAAACTTTTCATAAAAATTAATTTATAGTTTCACAAATATTTGGAACTCTGGGAAAAACATGCAATATCAAATAGAAATTCTTAGTGCACTTCTCTTTGATGATCTCTACCACAACCATCATCAACTGAAGCTGCTTGCCGACACTTAGGATCTTCCTCTCATCTTTTATCCTCTCCTATACCTAGAAATGTGTTAAGGGAGGGGGTGAGAAACACTTAGTGAGTGTGAAGACCAATCATCAAGTCATTAATGACTCGATGTCATCTCTACTCAAAATGGCTAACATAAAGTTTTATAATATTTTCTTTTTCTTAGTTACTTTTCAAAACTATTTAAGAATCTCATACCCCACTATGGAGCATCTTCCAAAAGCCATTATATATGGCGATTCGTCATAAAACCCACCATCAATAGATCAATTCAAGCCATTATTATGTATTTTTCAAACACGTACCAAGTAACATTTAGAGACACACACTCGTTACATAAGATTCCACCATCCTCTCCTATCACATGTAATGCGACTAAATACCCTTAAAAGGAGAGACTCATGTGGGTATTCATCAAATCTTAAATAAATGTTGTTCAAATCAAGTCAAATTCTCAAGTGGAGAGGAGTGGCTCTTACAAAAATTCAATCAATCAAACTAATGTAATGCATCTCAGGCTTTGCAAGTGTCACCCTTATTTCCTGTCCTCGTATGTAACATCTCCCTTATTACCTCTGTGTGTAGTTAAAATCTCTCCCTTATTTCCCGTCCTAGTATGCAACATGTTTATCTCCCTTATTACCATCCTTATTTCCCGTCCTAGTATGCAACATGTTTATTTCCCTTATTACCCTCCCTTAAAAATTACCCTGAGACGTTGTAACATTGCAATTAAACTGGTTCAAACAAAGTAAATCGGAAGGGTTTGATTTAAATTAGTGAGATTAAATATTTTATAAATAAAAAAATAACTATATATAATTATATTTATAAATATATATATGTGTAATTGGAATTAAGTGACAAGATACAAAATAAAGCCCAAAGTATTGGATTAAACAATTTTATTAATTCAAAACAAAATGGGTTACATTAATGATGACCTAAAATCAACACAAGAAAACCTAATTAGTTGGACCATAAAATAAAGTCTAACTAACCAACTATCATCCCTAACCAAATAAGAGAAGTAATTAGGCATATGGCCCATAATCGAAATACAAGCACTTGTTGGACTACCTTAACTAAACAATTTGAGAACATAGGATTGGAGGAATACCCTTGATTAAATTTGGACACTTAGCATCCTCAGCTTCCTATGGTATCGACAACATTCAACCACCAACGATGATGGAAGCCCATCCATGTTAGAGTCTCAAACAATTGAAGCCCTTGACATTAAGTCCAAGAAAGAGCCAAAGCATAATCTTCTAATGTGAGTCTCATTTGAAAGAAGGAGAAGCCAATGTACTTCTCCCAGCTGGTTTTGCAGATAAATACAACCACAACAAAAAAAACCAGTAGATAAATACAACCATAACAAAAAAACCAGTAAGTTCCTTGTGTTAGAAGTAGGGAATTAGAGACCATATCCTCAAATGATCAAGGTATCAATCTAAACTTAACTTGAACTTCAACTTCAACTGAAGCCAAATCCCATGAACTTCCATGGAAGCATTGGACGTCATGATACAAGATGTATTGAAGATTCATCAATACCTTCCTGCATACAACAACATTGGATGGTGAAAGCCCATAGCAGGTGTAAGGAAATATCCATTATCTGACTTGAAAGTTATGCTCCAAATATGAACAAACATAAATCATCTTAGTAGATTTCCCTTGAATAAGAAAATGCTAATCTAATAATCAACCATCACATTCTTGCCCAATAAGAAGTCAACCCAACACATTCTTTTAGGAATAATAAAATGTTAATCTAATAATCAACCATCACATTCTTGCCCAATAAGAAGTCAACCCAACACATTCTTTTAGCAAGAATATGGCTTGAACGAGAAAGAATAAGGTATATAACATTTCAATAAAGGAAATAAAAATATCTATTACCCAATTTAGTTCATTAGAATATATGACAAATTTCTAATGCACAAGCTAATCAATTCCCTTACATTATTAAAGGAATGGAGAATAATAACTTTCTAAAATCTAGAAAGAGTTTCCAATAGGACAATTGACAGGGCAAGGAAAGGTAGAGGGAATGCCGAAATTACCTCAATGATCCCAAGAACCCTAGAAAGAACACGCAAATATGAAAAAAATAATATACATATCCAAAATTCTATAAGGGAAATGAGGGAAAGGAATTAGTAGAATTCCTAAACTTCCTAAGTGATGAGTAATCAACCTACAACCATCCTTACAACCATCCATCCATTCAGGACTAATTCCCCTTAGAATATGAGAGCAGAGGCACCTAGACTTGGATTCTTGAACTGTAGATGTAAACTCCGCACATTTGAGTTAAGGAAAACCGGAAAAAGAACTGGTCAAACCGAATAAGAAAACCAAACCGGTTTACATTTGGGAATAAGCAATATGAAAATTTACAACTTTTGGTTGATCCAAAGGATTTATTAAACATTGGAAAAGGAACTTAAGACAAACTAGAAAATAAAAACCAAATTGGTTCAGGTGAACTAGATTCCATAAGAACTTCAAAGTTAAGCGTGCTTACCTGAGAGTAGTATGAGGATGGTGACCTCCATGGCAATATTAATACTAGTAATAAATCTCGCCCATTTAATACACGGGTTTTACGACTATATAAAGAGGTCATCCCCATTTCATTCTCCTCACACCTGAACACTTTTCTCTCTCTCTCTACTGCTCTATTTCTTGGTAAAGCTCGAACCAGAGCTTCAACTTGAACAAAGGTCGGGCTCTTTAGAATCGGGGAGAAGACAACTATCTGATAGCAAACTCCAATCAATCCGAGAATCGTTGGAGAAGTGCTGACATGATGGAATAGTGAAGCAACTCCGATGGACCGAAGCTGCCCTATTTCAGCCAAGCTGAAATCGGCCATTTCAAGCCCTTCTCAGGCCAAACCAAGCCCTTCCAACACTTCCTCAACCTTTCCACGGCCGAATTAGGATCGAAAGGTAAGCCAATTCGGCTCCCCTTTATAATTTTCGATCGGTGCTAGAGAGAGAGTCGACCAAATTTCAATGACAAAATTCTAATCCAATTCCGCATCAATTGATACAATACTTGATTTTAGGATGAACCTCAGGACGAGACCTATCTGCATAGATCGAAAGCTCGGACTATCATGCCTTCACTGGTGAGTAATCGAAGCTTTCTCTCTCTATAGTCTATTTTCTGGCAAAGCTCCATTTGAGCTCGTTCCGACGTTAAAATTTGCGATTCAACGTTTCTTAGAAATGTATGAACATACATGAACTCAATTTCAACTCCAATTTCAATAATTAGAAGTGTTTGATCGGTTAATTTGATGAAATCAAATTCGGTAGTGTTGAAGAGTTAAAATTGGGGGAAAATTTGGGGATTTTCGAAATTCAAAGGGGCCAAAATACAATTTTATGAAATTGAGGGTCAATTGGGCATGAAAATAATGTTGGAGGACCAATTGAGGAATTTTGGAAATTTTGGGGAAAAACTTACCATTTTTGTGAAAGAAGGGAAAAATGGTAATTTTGGAAAAATTGGGGAACCAAATTGGAAATTTGGAAAATTAAACCCCTTTTTGGTGAAATTGAATAAATTGAGGTCCTACGATAAATTTTAAAAGTTACGGGACTCAATTTGAGGAAAAACTGACATTAGGGACTTAAAGTTAAAGAGAAATAACTTTAGGGACCAAATTGCAAATAACTAAAAGTTTGAGTTTTCTTATTCATTAATGAATGAAGGCTGTTATGCCGAGTAATAATGAACAAGGTTGTTAATATCGTGTAGGAACGTTAAATACCGGGAACGCCAGCAAGGACAAGCTCGCGTGAATATAAAGAACCAGTCTAGTGGAATTCACGCTATTAACGGGTGAGTGGGTTTACTAACATCATACCCGGTTGGGATGATAACCACAACTTAAAATTTAAAAACCACTCACCGGTTGTGAGTGGGTTTACTAACATCATACCCAGTTGGGATGATAACCACAACTTAAAATTTAAAAACCACTTACCGGTTGTGAGTGGGTTTACTAACATCATACTCGATTGGGATGATAACCACAACTTAAAATTTAAAAACCACTTACCGGTTGTGAGTGAGTTTACTAACATCATACCCGGTTGGGATGATGAGCACAACTTAAAGATAAAAACCACTTACCGGTTGTGAGTGGAAATTTTATGTAATACCCGGTAGGGAATGATAAGTACCTCGGTATAAAAACCCACTATTTAGTGGTATTTTAATCATCATCACTTAGAGAAAGTGATGTGAAAATTATGTGGAAAAACTACTTACCAGTTGTAAGTAGATCATACCCGGTTGGTATGATGAGACTTCCTCGAAGGAAGTTGAAAACCCGTTCATCGGTTATGAACGGAGATGTCCTTATACAGGTTGGTATAATGGACAATGAAAACCTATTTTGTCGGAAGTGTTCTCCCCTGACTGTGTGCCAATGCTTAAACTATTTGGGAGACCTTCTCGATGGGAGCTCGAATAGCTCTGATAGGCCAGGGGCCTCGGTTTTGGAACTTGGGGGCTAAATGCCCGATTTTGAAAATCTCGTGCAATGGGCCCTAGGCCAGTTGGCACGAGCAGGAGCTCGTAAACGAACATGATATATGTGCCATAAAACTTAATAAGTGAATTGTTTGGCCATGGTACCAAGATAGGACCGACATGCTCAGTCAACTAGCGGTAGTGCGACATGACAGGTTGACGGACCAGTCAAGACAAACAACTACGGGTTGAGTTGAGAGTCGGGGCCGTTGGACCAGTGGCACCACAAATTACATGGCTTGATAAGAAAACATTGTTTGTGCATGCACTGTGAGTACGGGATCATCAAGCCGCCCATGAGGGGTAGTGATGCGTCCTATGGGCACTGGACAACCTGGTAGCTATAAGGGCAGTTTGTCGTTCCAGGTGTTTGTGCGAAATCTGGAGTAGCACGAAGCACATGAGATTGGGGTGGAGACAGGATGAGGTCTCTGTCCTCATACGAACATGAAGAAGTGATTTTGGGATTGTGGGTAGGATGTCATGTACATCCACTCATTCCCAGGGTAGAAGTGGTTGTACTTCCATCTGGGTGGTAGGAAAAGTCGCTCCGAAGCTACTAGCGGGTTCAGTAGTGATATTGACTTGCGAATGTGTGTAACCTTCATGATGAAGGATGTGTGTTGGGTGATGACACACTGTGGTAACTAAGAAATAATGGAAAAATCCAAATTTTTAAATGATGGGATTTTTGAAAATAAAGGAGTTTGGCACACTCCATATAAATGTTTTTCTTAAAAGTTAAAAGCTTTTAAAAACCCATTCACTGAGTAGTCGTACTCACCCCCTCCCTTATATCCCTTTCAGTAAATCCCGGAAAGCCTCCCCTTATGGAATCAAGCTGAAGGCCCCTATGGTTGTCGGACAAGAATGAAAAGCAACATCAGATGAAGGGCTAAGGGCATTCAGTCAAGTGACCATATTTGTAACACCGAAAAATCCCAATTCAATAACCATACCGAGTTGAATAGAGAAATGGGATCGAATCGGGAGAGTAAAGCTAAACCAGGAAGTGAAATCTAATCGAAATGTGAGAGAGTGTCTTGGAACATAAGGTCAAGGATTGGGAGAAAATTGGGAGAGAATAGGTTCGAACCGGGTTCGAGCTAGAGAGTCATAAAGCCCACAAAAATTTTAAGGGTGTAAAAATAAATCCAAATTGAGCGATTCTTGAGTCAATTCAATAGGAAATTGAATGTAAAATTTTTATATATTTTTATTTTCTCAAGAACCCATCGAAAATAGGGTGAACCAAGCAAAAAATCGTCAAATTAGCAAAGAAATTCACTGAAAAATTGGTTCACTATATTGTAGACCGATCGGCGTGCGACACTAAGCACATACACGTGCGACACACATGGCCACGCATGTCCGTGTTATCTTCCTCTCCTGATAGACTGCCCAAATTCCTCTATTTTACTCAATGATTCACCTAGAAAGAAGGTTATGGATAGATAGCCATAAAAGTCTAGAACACATCCATATAATGCTTGAATGTTCCATAATAGGAATTTGCTTATAATTCTCTCTGAACCTTAGACTGCTCCCAACTTCGATGACCCAACTACTAGAGAGCATAACTTCACCGTCCAACCACAACCGATGACAATATAAGTACCGTTGAAAAGCTGAGGACCTCAACTTTCCATTGCCATCTCACTCGACCCTCAACTTCTCATCTATAGTTTCTGATGAGATCGAACAGTACACGACCTCCAACGGCCATAAACATGGCAACTGTTTTAGGAGCCAATTTTGATAGCCCCGACGATCCTCGTGAGCTGATAAAAATTTAGTAAGTCCCTTGTACCACCAGATTTCCATAGCCTCTAGCCTTGCTCAATTTGAGTAAGATTTAGATATGAATTAAATCATATATTCTTAGATCGTGGGTCAAGTGGCTAAGGTGACTAAAATGCACATGACAGGAGCTACATACCACCAATTGAGGTGATTCATGTGAGCACAAACACCTTGATGAGTCAACTTTCAAATCCCATTAGCTTCAATGATCTATGTGTTGTCTCTAGCGAGTTCCTGGCTTTGACCCCACTCTTACTCAGTTGCATGCAAGTTTCCAGTCAATCCCGATCGAAATAATTTTAGCTGACTCTGTCCAAACCAAGTTTATGATGGCATAGAAGGAGGCTAGTGGGACCTCTCCACTTATTTTGGTAATTTTCAGAGATACTTTTGTTATAGGTTAAAGGTCGGGGACTAAAATGCAAAGATTTAAATGTTAGGGTACCCAAATATGATTGAGCATTTTGTGGGGTCTTCCTAAGGGTTAAGATAAAGTTTTTGGGCTGATTAGAAAGTTTGATAAACTTTGGGGACTGAGTTAGCTTATTGTGGAAGGTCTAGGGACCTATTTGCAATAAATGTAAAGTTAAGGACTAAAGTTCAAATATGTGTATTTATGCGAACAAAAGACAACTTTTGGGCAGTCCAAGGACCTATACTTATCTAAAGAAAGTTTAGAGACCTAAATGAGAAATATGGGGGTAAAATGGATCCCGAAGCCTAAGTTATCAAGAAGAGGGATAAAATGGTAATTTTGCCAAAACTTAGGGCCATTCGGCAATTAATCAGAAATAGAGCTTGGAATTATTACAATGCCTATTTGGGAACAGAATGGGACTCAAGGAGACTTGAGGGATGCAATTGAAAGACTTGGAAAAGTCTAAGGTCCAAAAAGAGGAAGTTGAAATATATAAGGGAAAGATGGTAATTTTGCCCAAGTTAAGGATCCAATGGTAATTTGGGGAAGGTTGGATGTCATGCCCTGACCCGATTTGGTCGGATCCCTGTGAGCAATCCACCACTCTCCCAATTTATTAAGGGTTTTCCATTTCTCTTAACCACGATGAGTAAGATGTCCTTTTTACCTGTATTTTTCGTAGAATAACATTAATCAAAACTAAATACATTTAACTTTATATACATGTCTTGTAGGTTTAACAAAAGGAAAGTCTTTAAATGGGTTTTCCCTTGGTTGCCTGAAAAGGGGTAAAGGGAGGGGGTGAGTTCGACAACTCAGAGAATGAGTATTGGGAGAGAGTTTTCATAATCAAAACATCTTTGATCGGAGTGTGCCAAACTCATTATTTTCTTTAAGAATATCCTTTTCACAAATTTCAGTTTTTCAAACCTTTTCCCTTATTTCCACATCAGGTGTGTTTAACAATCAACACACGCCCTTAATCAGAATGGGATCACACATTCGCAAGGTAACCTGTCAACTGCACCCACTTGTGGTGTCAGAGCAACTTTACCAACCACCTAGATAGAAGTACGTCCACTTCTAGTCTGGGTATGAGTGGATGTTCGCGACAACTGACCCTCAAACCCGAAATCAACTTCGTGTCCGTATGAGGATAGAGAACTCATCTTGACCCCACTCCGGTCTCATGCGCATAAAGCTACGATGAGCTTCCCTTACTATTGGCATGACAAATTGCCCTTATGTCCACCATGTCGTCCAGTAGCCCCTAGGACGCATCACTTCCCCTCTTGGGCATCTTGATGGTCCCGAACCTCAAGTGCATTCACAAACAAAAGTTTTCTACAAAGCCATTTATCTTTGGTGCCACTTGTCCAACGGCCTCGACCCTCAACTTGACCTGCAGCTATTTGTTTAAACCTGTCCATTGACCTGGTCCTGTCGCACCGCCGCAAGTACATCGAGTATGTTGGTCCTATCTTGGTAACATGACAAATTCACATAATTAATTCATCAAAAATTTTCATGGCTTAAACATCATGTTTATTTATGAGCTCCTGCTCATGCCAACTGGCTTTGGGCCCACTGTATATGATTTTCCAAAACCGGGCATTTAGCCCCACAAGTTCCAAAATTGAGGCCTCATGCCTATCTGAGCTATTTTAGCTCTTGTCAAGTAGGTCTCTCAAAAGTTTTAAGCATTGACACACAATCAGGGCATAACACTTCTGAAAAAATGATCTTTCCGCCATCACACCAACCGGGATTGATGACATCTCCGCTTACAATCGGTAAGCGGGTTTTCTCATTCCTTCTAGGAAGTCCATCATACCAACCGGGTATGATCAACTTACAACTGGTAAGTAGTTTTTCTATCTAGTTCTCACATCACTCCAACTGTGTGTGATGTTAAAAATTCCACGTATGAGTAGTTTTTCATTTCCAAGGTGCTCATCTTCCCAACCAGGTATGATGTGAATAAACCCACTCACCCGATAACTAAAGTGTACTCTCCTTCAGTTGGTTCACGCGTCCACGCTAGCTTGACCTTGCTGGCGTTCTGGTCCCTCGTGTTCCTACATGATTTAGACATCCTTATCTATTAATATTTGGCATAACCGCTTTCGTTTCTCACGTATGAACGACTAGGCTCAAAGTTTCTAGTTAATTGCACTTAGGTCCCTAAAGTTCATTTTCCCTTGACTTTAGGTCCCTAATGCTGACTTTTCCCCTAATTGAGTCCTGAAACTTCCAAAAATTCACTTTGGGTCCTCAATTTACTCAAAATTGTTTAAGGGGCTCAACTTTTCCAAATTTCCAATTTGGTGCCCAACTTTTCAAAAATTACCATTTTGCCCCTACTGTACAAAGACAGCTCTTCGTGAGGCATCTTTTAGGATGAAGAATTCATACAATTGACCTTGGATCAAGGGAGAATTTCATCAATTAAATTATGTAGTTTCTCTCTCTAACTCTGACCTACAACGATCGAGGAGTGTCGAATTGGCGTACCTTTCAGCTCAGTTGAGGTCGTCTAAGGGCTGTGGGGTTGTTGGGAGGGTTTGGTTTGGTCGGAGGAGGGCTGAATTCGACCAATTTTAGCTCGGCTGAAATAGGGCAGCTTCGGTCTACCGGAGCTTCTTCATTGTTTGAATACGCCGATGCTTCTTCAGCGATCCTTGGATTGAATGGAGGTTGCTATCATGTAGCCGACTTCTCCCGGAGTCTAAAGAACCCAACCTTGCCTTTTGAGGTTGAGAAAACTGCCCAAGTTGGGGCTCTAGTTCAAGCTTCACCGAAAAATGGCACAGTTGAGAGAGAATGGAGTTTTAAGGTGTGAGGAGGATGAATGAGGAGGAGCTCTTTATATATGGAGCTTGGGGACTCTCTAGCCATATGTTTGGCACCTTTATGACACTCATTCATGGCCTAAAATGCTCTAAGCGGAGACGATTCCTGTAAAACCCGCCCTTTTGAGCTAAGGAAAACCAGGAAAAGGACCGGTCAAACCAAGTGAGGATTCAGAACCGGTTCACAAACCCGATTATTTCTGAACGGGCAAGTTGAGAATTTACAACTCTCAGGTGATTCAAAGGGTTAATTAAACCTTAGAAAAGAAATTTAAGACAAATTAGAAAATAAAAACCAAAGTGGATCAGGTGAACTAGATTCCAAAAGAAATTTAAAGTTAAGTGTGCTTGCTCGAGAGTAGTGTGAGGATGGGTGACCTCTTGGAAAGTATGAATTTTTTTGTAACCCGAAATTTCGGTCAAAATTTTGTATGTACGCCTTATCATAAATAACCATAAATTAATATATATTTTATTATTGTAATTAATACCAATAATTTAATACCTAAATTACATTATTGGAATTAATACAAATAATTTAATACCGAAATTATATTATTGGAATTAATACCGAAATTTAATTTATTGGAATTAATACCGAAATTAAATTATTGGAATTAATACCGAAATTTAATTTATTGGAATTAATACCGAAATTAAATTATTGAAATTAATATCAATAATTTATGCTAATATTAATACTAGTAATAAATCTCGCCCATTTAATACACAGTTTTACGCCTATATAAAGAGTTTATCCCCATTTCATTTTTCTCACACCTGAACACCTCTCTCTCTCTCTCACTACTACATTTCCCAGTAAAGCTTGAACCAAAGCTTCGACATGAACAAAGGTCGGGCTCTTTAGAACTGGGGAGAAGACAACTATCTGATAGTAAACTCCAGTCAATTCAAGAATCGTTGGAAAAACACCGACGTGATAGAATAGTGAAGCAGCTCCAACGGACCGAAGCTGCCCTATTTCGGCCAAGCTAAAATCAACCATTTCAAGCCTTGCTCAGGCCAATCCAAGCCCTCCCAACACTTCCTCAGCCTTTCCACGGCCGAATTAGGACCGAAAGGTAAGCCAATTCGGCTCCCCTTTATAATTTTCGATTGGTGTTAGAGAGAGAGTCGACCAAATTTCAATGACGTAATTCGAATCCAATTCTGCATCAATTGATGTGATTCTTAATTCTAGGATGAACCTCGAGATGAGAGCTATCTGTCCAGATCGAAAGCTCGAACCGTCGTGCCTTCACTGGTGAGTAATTGAAAATTTCTCTCTCTATAGTTCATTTTCCGGCGAAGCCCCGTTTGAGCTCGTCCCGACATTAAAACTTGTGATTCACATTTCTGAAGAATTGTATGAACATGTAGAAACTCAATTTCAACAATTGGAAACGTTTGATGGGTCAATTTGATGAAATCAAATTCGGCTGTGTTAAGAAGTTGGAATTGGGGGAAAATTGGGGAGTTTAGAAATTCAAAGAACCAAAATGAAATTTTATGAAATTGAGGGTCAATTGGGCATGAAAATAATGTTGGAGGACCAATTGAGGAATTTTGAAAATTTTGGGGAAAAATTTACCATTTTTGTAAAGGAAGGGCAAGCTTGCGTGAATACAAAGAAACAGTCTAGTGGAATTCATGGCATTAACGGGTGAGTGGGTTTACTAACATCATACCCGGTTGGGATGATGAGCACAACTTAAAGATAAAAACCACTTACCGGTTGTGAGTGGAAATTTTATATCATACCCGGTAGGGGATGATAAGTACCTCGGTATAAAAACCCACTCTTTAGTGTTATTTTAATCATCACCACTTTGAGAAAGTGATGTGAAAATTATGCGAAAAAAACTACTTACCGGTTGTAAGTAGATCATACCCAGTTGGTATGATGACACTTCCTCAAAGGAAGTTGAAAACCCGTTCATCGGTTATGAACGGAGATGTCCTTATACCGGTTGGTATAATGGACAATGAAAACCTATTTTGTCGGAAGTGTTCTTCCCTGACTGTGTGCCAATGCTTAAACTATTTGGGAGACCTTCTCGACGGGAGCTCGAATAGCTCTGATAGGCCAGGGGTCTCGATTTTGGAACTTGGGGGCTAAATGCCTGATTTTGAAAATCTCGTGCAATGGGCCCTAGGCCAGTTGGCACGAGCAGGAGCTCGTAAACGAACATGATATATGTGCCATAAAACTTAATAAGTGAATTTTTTGGCCATGGTACCAAGATGGGACCGACATGCTCAGTCAACTAGCGGTAGTGCGACATGATAGGTCGACGGACTAGTCAAGACAAATAGCTGCAGGTTGAGTTGAGAGTTGGGGCCGTTGGACTAGTGGCACCATAGATTACATGGCAATATAAGAAAACATTGTTTGTGCATGCACTGTGAGTACAAGATCATCAAGATGCCCATGAGAGGTAGTGATGCATCCTAAGGGCACTGGACGACCTGGTGGCTATAAGGGCAGTTCGTCGTTCCAGGTGTGTGCGAAATCTGGAGTAGCACCAAGCGCATGAGACCGGGGTGGGGATAGGATGAGGTCTCTGTCCTCATACGGACACGAAGAAGTGACTTCGGGATTGTGGGTCGGATGTCACGTACATCCACTCATTCCCAGGGTAGAAGTGGTTGTACTTCTATCTGGGTGGCAGGAAAAGTCGCTTTGAAGCCATTAGCGGGTTCAGTAGTGATACTGACTTGCGATTGTGTGTAACCTTCATGATGAAGGATGTGTGTTGGGTGATGACACACCGGTAACTAAGAAATAATGGAAAAATCCAAAATTTTAAATAAAGGGATTCTTTTAAAAGAAAGGATTCTGGCACACTCCATATAAATATTTTTCTTAAAAGTTAAAAGTAGACCTTTGAAAACCCATTCACTGAGTAGTCGTACTCACCCCTTCCCTTATATCCCTTTCAGGAAATCCCAGAAAGCCTATCTTGAAAGGCCATCAACTAAGATGCCTGTAAGACAGGTATGTAAAGTTTAAAATTTCATGCAGTTTTGATTATGCTATTCTAGGAAATGGTGCAGGTTTAAAGGACGCCTCACTCTTTATGGATTATAATAAGGGGAAACCCTTTAATAAACCGTGAGAGTGGCGGGTTGTTCACGAGGATCTGACTAAACCGGGTCGGGGCGTGACAATTCAGCTTCGCCGGCGTTGTTCATTCTTCTGGCGAGTGAACAGTGCTGTTATCTAAAGGAAGAAGATAACACTATTTCGAACCGGACTAGACCAGTGAACTAGGTTCAATGCTTAAACCGACCGGTTCAGCCCCGATTCGACCCAATTTTTCAAAATTAAAAATTTCTAAATTTATCTAAATTCATTCTCTATCTAATGGTGGCTTTAATTCTCCAATTTGAATAATTTAATCCACATAGAAAAATTAATTTAGAAATTGGTTCATTGATGGTTCAAACGAGTTCAGGTTCGGTTTACCTGAACTGGTTTGGTTTTCTCTTCAAATTCTTCCCAAAGTTTCATTCCATAATTTTTATAACTCTTTGAGTCATTCGAGATTTGTAAATTTCCCAAATTGCCCTTTCTCTATTGGTTAAGGTTCATAAATGTACTCGGTTTTCTCTTTGGAAATAACTGGTTATTTTCCTGATTTTCATATAAAAAAAGGACAGAGTTTACATTGGATCCCTAGGGTGTAAATAAAAGAAATATGTGACTTCAATATGTGTTAAGTAAAAAGAGATTAAGCTTAACCCTGAGAAGTTAACCTTAGAGAATGTTAGACCAAGGGGGAGGTTATCGATTAATGAGTTGGATATCCAGGACTCATAAGGGCAAAACTTTAAAACTATAGGAAGAGTACGGTAGGTTGAGTTGTTAATGGTGAGAAGTGAAACTTAAGCTATTAATGCTGACTTGTAGAGAACACAATAGACACGTCGGCGAAACTGATAGCGGATTCTGGGAACCTCGTGTAATGAACAAGTTTTGTGAAGTGAGGTGAGTGGGTGTTGACAGGGTGTCCGATTGAACCGACCGAAGCATAAATTAATATGTTAATGAATTTTGTGAAAATGACTAGAAAGTTAGCCTTAAAATTGATATTTGAAGTGAAAAATTTATAAGTATATGCCTACTAAATCAAATGTGATTTTAAAGGATAAAGTAAGAACCCGTCATGAGATCGGGGCATGTGGTGTAAATACAATTTAGAGGATCCGGGAATTTGTTGGGCCTTGAGTGACAGGTCGGGCTCCAAATATGTGTTATCGTTGTGTTTATATGTTGATTGAATAACCAGGACATGGGGTAGGCCTTGGGACCTGAGTATAGGGCGGGATGCCCAACTATGTGATATAGAGAGATGGCCGAGTGACAGGCCGGGCTCTTGAGATTTATTAAAATGTGTGGGGGAGTTGGATGAATGAAGGACCGAACTTCCTTGTATATCCATATTATAAGCATGTAGATTTTGATGCATAACTATGTGTGTGTGATCTGGGAAGTCGGACGAAAGATGCATTGAGCTACTGGTAATGAGATGTTGTATGCACCATTACATGATTTGACTATGAGCACCATGAGTATAACCATGTGTCACGCCCCAGCCCGATTTCATTGACCGAGGACCCATGAATCCTCGCCAATCCCCTCGACGTTATAGAGGCAGGTACCTTCAACAAGGTAACACTAATGAGGCTAAGGCTCAAAACAATGTACCACATGAAAAATGTAGCAAAAATCTCAAACTTTTATAATAAGTCCCTTGTGGGGGCTTCTGAAAAAGCATGGTTGAAAAGTCATGGGAATAGTAGAATCATAATATGATAGGAAATTCAATCCTTTGCTAAGTGGAGGTGTGCTCACCTCGTAGCAGTGGTCTTGGTCCTAACCTTCCCTTTCTCACAACTAAATGAGTGGAACGCTAACATCGTGCCATTACCATAAACCACATAGTAACAAAGTTTACTCTAATCACTCGCATCCCTCATGCGATCCCATGGTTTCTTTTCTCCCCTTTGAGACATAGTCTCAGGTCATCCGGTCATCTCTATCTTACGACCGGGATATTCTCTGTAAACCCCATCCCTTAAAGACAAGGAAAGTAGGGAAAGAAGCGGTCAACCTAGGTTAGAAAATTGAATCAGTTCACGAACCCCAACCGTTAGAGAAAGGACAAAACGAGAAATTGATAAATTCCGAGTGACCTAGGGAGTCATAAAAGTTATAGAAAAGGACTTTGGGATGAATTGGAAGTGAAAACCAAACTGGTTCAAGTGAACCAGACCTGAAGCAGATTGAACCGGTTTGAACCACTATTGAACTAGTTTCTAAATTTATTTTTCTAGGTGGCTTAGAAAATTCAAATTGGTGAATCGAAGTCACCATTGGATAAAGAATGAATTTAGATGAATTTATAAATTTTTAATTTTGAAAAACTCAGTTGAATCGAGCCCAAAGTAGCCAATTTTACCATTGAATTCGGTTCGAACCGGTCTGACCCGGTTCGGAACAGTGTCGTCTTCTTCATTCAGATGACAGCACTGTTCACTCACCGGAAAATCGAGTAGGTCTAGCGAAGATGAAAGGTCTTCGCTTAGAGAGTTTCAAGCAATGAATGATTTCCATAAAGGCACCAATCGGACTGCCAAGTAGTCCCCAAGCTTCCTATATAAAGAGCCCCTACTCATTCATCCTCTTCACACCTGAAGACTTCTCTCTCTCCTTACTGCTCCATTTTCTAGTGAAGCTCGAATCAGAGCTCCGACATTGGGGTTTTTCTGTGCCAAAGAAGACAAGGTCAGGTTCCTTAGATTTGGGAGAAGCTAGGTACCTAACGGTAGTCTCCATTTACTCCGAGGATCGCCGGCGTGATCGAACTGTGAAGCAGCTCCGGCGGACTGAAGTTGCCTTGTTTCGGCCGAGCTAAAAATGGACAATTTGAGCCCCTCTCAGGCTAAACCAAGCTCTCCCAACACTTCCACAGCCGTCATACGACTGAATTAGTGTGGAAAGGTAAACCAATTTGGCTCCACTCTATAATTTTTTATTAGTGTTAGAGAGAGAACCGATGAAACTTCACTAACCAAATTCTCCCTCAATTCGACATGAATTGATGTGATTCTTGACCCTAGGAGGAACCATAGGATGAGAGCTATCTGCCTAGATCGAAAGCTCGGACTGCCGTACCCCCGACGGTAAGCTTTCGAAGCTTTCTTTTTAAGTCTAGTTTTCCAACGAAGCTCCGTTTGAGCTCAATTCAAATACAAATGACGCGATTCAAATTTCCATTGAATCATGTGGAAGTGTAGGAACTCAATTTTACCTTCAATTTCAATAATTTAACCTAATTGAATGTCAATTTGATAAAATCAAATTTGGCTAGTTTGAATGGGGGAAATTGGAGGAAATATTTGGGAAATTTGGGAATTTCAAAAATTCAAGGGACTAAAGTGCAATTTCCCAAAATTAAGGGCCAATTGGCCATGAAAAAGATGTTGGATGACCAATTGGTCAATTTTTGGAACTATTAGGGTCAAATATGCCATTTTTGTAAAGTAGGAGTAAAATGGTAATTTTTGAAAAGTTGGAGACAAAATTGTAAATTTGAGAAACTTGAACCCCTTAAGTGATTTTGAGTAAATTAATGACCCAAAGTAGAATTCAACCATATAAATATTAGGTATTCCCTTTTTCAGAATTCGATCGGAATCTTCTCTAAAACATAGATAGCTCTCAACTTCAGTGATCCAAATTATAGACAGCATAGCTCCGCCATTTGACCATTTGAGAATGTGATCTTGGTGTCCCTGGAAAGATTTGAAAGTCAGCTTTCCAATGCCACCTCTCCCGACCCTCAACTCTCAATCTTCCGGTGCCTGCTTGATCGCACAATAATTGAGCTTGAGCTGTCAAAAATAGAGTTGTTGCTTCAAGGGCCAATTATGGCGACCTCTATGGCCCTTGATTTCTGAGAAATATTTTGTAGATTCTTCAAACCACTTGCTTTTCATATCCACCAATTTTGCTCAATTTGAGTGAGTATAGAAAGAGAATTAAATCATTCAAATTATGATTCTCATGTTAAGTGGGTATGCTGACTAAAATGGAAATTACAGAAGATTCAAACCACCAAACAAGGTGATTCAAGTGGCCACTAACTCCTTGGAGAGTCATCTTTCAAATCCTACGAGCCTCAATGGCCGACATGCTATCTCTAATAAGTTCCCAACTTTGAACAGACTTTTTCTCCCTTTTCAATAAGTTTTCGATCAAGCCTGATTGGAGTTATTCTAGTTGACTCTGACCAAAACAAGGTTATGACGGGGTAGAAGGAGGCCAGTGGGACCTTCCCACTTAATTTCATAAGTTTTGGAGATACTTTGGTCATGGGTCAAAGGTTAGGGACTAGAATGCAAGTACGTGAAAATTAGGGGACCCAAATAGGAATGAGCTTGTTATGGGGTTTTCCTAAGGGGCTGAATGAAGTTGTGGGGCTGATGGGAAAGTTTGGTGAGGATATGAGACTTGGTTTGCCTATTATGGAAGGTCTAGGGACTTATTTGCAATAAAGGCAAAGTTAGGGACTAAGGTGCAAATATAAGTATTTGTATGGAAAATGGAAACTTTTGTATAGTTCAAGGTCCTAAACATATTTAAATATAGTTTAGGGGCCAAAATGAGAAACTTTGGGGTAAAATGGATTCTAAAACCTAAGTTCTCAAGAGAGGGGGCAAAATGGTAATTTTACTAAAACTTTATTGCATTTTAGTAATTTTAGGGAAGTAGAGCTTGAAAATGTTCCAATGCCTATTTGGGACCTAAATGGGACTCAAGAGGACTTGAGGGACCCAAATGGAAGACTTGGAAAAGTTTTAGGTCTAAGGAAAGGTAAGTTGTAATGTATAAGGGAAACTTGATAATTTTGCCCAAGTTGAGGACCAAATGGTAAATTAGGAAAAAGCAAGACTACTGGGTAGTAAATAAATGAATGTGTGGCACTTCAATATGGATGTGAAAAGAAGATGACCTTGAGCTCAAGTGACTAATCTTAGAGAAGGTTAGGGTATAGGTCAGCTTACCAATTGGATAGTCGAGTAGCCTAGGCCTATGAGAGAAAAACCGTAATTTCTTAAGTAATTTACAATGTAGTGAATTGTGGTGTACCAAGAGGGAACTGACCCCTTTGTTTGCTATATATTGTAGAAAGAGCAAAAGATCACCCAAGCGGGACCATGAGTGAGATCTCCGAAACCTCCAAAATGAACAAGTTCCGAAACTCGAGGTAAGTGGGTTTGACGACGAGTCCTATTGGATCGACCAGGGCAATTAATTAGGAGCCAATTATGTGATTTCATTATTTAAGTTAGAATGATGACCTTAGAAATCCATATAAGAAGTGTAAATGGTTAAGATCATGCCCACTAAATCAAATGCGATTTTTGAAAGAGTAAATGAGAATCGATCCTAAGACCGAGGCATAAGGTTGATACTATTTATGAGAAAACGGGGAAAAAAGTATGGATTAGAGCCTTGTTGTGGTTTAGGAAGAGGGCCCATGATGGGTTGGGCTCCCAATATCTTTGATGTGTTGTTAGTGACCGAGTCTTGACATAAGCCGTGTGACCTAAGTCTTTGGTCGGATGGTCGAATTGCGTGATATGGCAAGACGGTCCATGATGGGCCGAACTCCTAGTTTGTTGTTTTTCATGAGTTTGGGGAGTTGGCCAGAGAGTGTCAGACTCCCAAGTATACCCAAGTTGTACATGTTGATTGATGCATAGTTGCATGTGTGTGATTTGGGGAGAAGTCGGGCATAAATGCGCCGAGCTTCGGGTAATGAGATGCGATTATGAGATTTGCCACACATGTTTTATTGTTCTATCATTATAGATATATATGTGATTGTGAATATGGGTGTCATTAGCATGCCTGAAGGGGTAGTAATGATGTCTAAGGTGAGACTAAAAGTGGTGTAAGGAGGGTGTATGGGATGCTTCTATATCACTCGGGTTCCATGTATACTCACGTATATGGAAGTAGGGGATAGCTAGAGTATACAAATGGGTGATGACACATCCTCGACATCCACGAATGAGGTCGAAATGTGAAAAGAAGGTCATGAAAAGTCCCATGTGTGTGTTGTTTGGGGGTCTAAGTAGCCCTAGGGTGCTGAGGCATTAAGCTGTGAGAAGGCATGAGTGAGGTGCCTATGGTGGGAAGAGTGCACAGGGCCTTCCACACCCTAGCTTTCCAATATGAGATTGGGGAAGTGGTGATCCATTTTGGGAGTGTGATACATTTTCTTTAGGGCCATGAGTTGCCCATGATTTGTCTTCTAGCCTGAGTTGCTGGGTTGAGGTGTGGGCTATGAGTAGCCTGATTGTGTTGCACGAGCATTGGCCTTGCATTTATGCGCGATTGAGTCCCTATGCTTGTATTTAATGCACTAGGAGTAAGAGGGAAAAAGGGGAGATCGAAGATAACCCGACCATAGCTTAGACTATGAGCTAGATGGCCCAAGATGTACGTCTCAAGGGGTTAAAATAAACCACAAAACTCGTATAGGCAAGTACGAGTGAAGCAAATAATGTATGATGCTAGTTGGTTAATGGGAAAGATCTAAGTCATAAGTCATGTAGAAGTACGACGTTAGTGTCCCACTCATTGAGATGTGAGCTCACCCTCCCCTAAACTATTGTGGGTGAAAGTCAAGGAGATTAGGGACGAAGGCAAGAAGACATTCCCATGCCACTTATCGTCCGCGATAGCCTCCTTCCCTACTCACGAAAGTTTTAATTTACAACTTATCAACTACTGTATTCCAGGGTTCTTGTTAAACCATTTATGGGGTGCCATGCTCTTAAGAAAACTTCAAAATTTTACTGAAAAATATATAGTGTTTTCTGTTCTAAGCCTTTGTCCCATCGATTTTACTTTGATGAAGGGTCCCACCATTATAACATCGAAGGGATTGACAAGTTGCATGGGTCCGTCGACCAATGATTCGGGCTAGGGCATGACAAAAAATGTGGTAGTTGACGCTCTAAGCTACAAGTATGAGGTGAGCCTAACTTACATAAGGTCAGTGTACCTAACCGTGTAGAATAAATGAAATAGCTCTGCATATCCCTGGACACTGATAAGGAAACCCTGTGTTTGGTAATGAACTTAACAGTTCGACCCACCTTGGTGGATCAGATCTGGGTCAAATAGAAGACCGACCAGGCTTAAAGAAGTATGTGAACAAGATCATGGATGACACCCTCACTGATTTCCACTTTAGGGTATACAAATTACTAGCCTTGAAGTACCAGGTGGTAGTACCCAATGACACCAATCTGAAGAATACTATACTCAAGGAGGGTCATGACTCTGACTATGCGATGCATC
This sequence comes from Trapa incisa, assembly GCA_030064435.1. Lineage (NCBI taxonomy): Eukaryota > Viridiplantae > Streptophyta > Magnoliopsida > Myrtales > Lythraceae > Trapa > Trapa incisa. Next base: position 24,167,087 of record CM057779.1, read on the forward strand.
ATATCAACACCAAGATGTATAGAACATTTAAGAAAGTTTACTAGTGGCTTGGTATGGAGAGAGAAATCACGAATTATGTGGCCCAGTGTCTATCCTGTCAACAAATAAAGGCTGAGCACTAGAAGTCAGCAAGACTCCTCCAATCGCTCCCCATTTCAGAATGGAAATGGAAGAAAATCACAATGAAATTTCAATCCATGGAAGTGGATACTTGTTCTTGATGGTGACCTAGTTCAACTTCCTATAATCTATGCACAATCTCATGCTCCCATTCTTTTTCTTTACGAATAGGAATGGTGCACCCCATGGAGACTGGCTGGGACGTATGAAGTCCTTCTCCAACAGCTCGACTAGTTGGTCCTTCAATTCCTTCAGTTCTGCTAGAGCCATGCGATAGGGGGCTTGGGATATGGGGTTTGTTCTGGGGATAATCTCTATGGTGAACTCCAATTGTCAGCTTGAGGGCAATCTAGGTAATTCTTCTAGAAATACTTCTGGAGAGTGTTTAACTACCGGAATGTCTTCGGGTCCTTTCTCACCAGTCTTCTCATTGATGATTGTTGCCAAAGAAGCCTTACAACCTTTCTATATCATCTTTTGGACGTTTATATGGGACACCATCTGTACTTCACTCTTTCTCTGGTCTCGTTGAAATTTCAGTTCGATTGTCTCAAGAGTGTGGAAGGTTACTATCTTCCTTCCACAATCCATCCTAGCTTGATGGGTACTTAACCAATCCATTCCAAAGATTATTTCTACCTCCCTTATAGGTAATTAAATGAAATCTGCTTCTAGTTTGATTACTCCAATCTTTATCTCACATCCCTTCAGCTGTCTATCCCTATTTAACCCTTCTCCAAAGGGTGTGAGATGTTGATACTTTGTGCTAGAGGGGTGAGTTCTAGGGGTACACTTGGAATTAGGTCATCTTTGATGAAAGATCTTTCTACTCCCGAGTCGAAGAAGGTGTAGATATTTCATCCCCACAAATGTACGCAACCTTATTCAAGAAACGCATATTTTTAGAAGAAAAAGATTTCCTTTATTAAATGAACTTTCAAATTAAAATTTTTCTTAATCTAGTTGGGAGGGTTTTGGGAAGTACCCGCTACGGTACTAGGGTCGTTCCTAGCCTCTTCCTGGGTGAGGTTGTATACACTAGCTGGTACTCTGGCTGTGGCATCCTGCTTGGGATTCCTGGGGTTCCTTGGGGAGCTCCAAGCGTATTCCATTGCTTAGTGTAAACCCCGCACATTTGAGTTAAGGAAAACCGGGAAAAAAACAGGTCAAACCGAATAAGAAAACAAAATCGGTTTACATTTGTGAATAAGCAATATGAAAATTTACAACTTTCGGTTGATCCAAAGGATTTATTAAACATTGGAAAAGAAACTTAAGACAAATTAGAAAACAAAAACCAAATTGGTTCAGGTGAACTAGATTCCATAAGAACTTTAAAGTTAAGTGTGCTTACCTTAGAGTAGTGTGAGGATGGGTGACCTCCTAGGAAGTATGATTTTTTGTAACCGGAAAATTTTTATGCAAACTTACGGCTTATCATAAATAGCCATTAATTAATATATATTTAATTATTAAAATTAATACTAATCATTTAATACCTAAATTAAATTATTGGAATTAATACAAATAATTTAATACCGAAAATAAATTATTAGAATTAATACCGAAATTAAATTATTAGAATTAATACCAATAATTTATGGCAATATTAATACTAGTAATAAATCTCGCCTATTTAATACACAAGTTTTACCATTATATAAATAGGTCATCCCCATTTCATTCTCCTAACACCTGAACACTTCTCTCTCTCTCTACTGCTCCATTTCCCAGTAAAGCTCGAACCAGAGCTTCGACTTGAAAAAATGTCGGGCTCTTTAGAACCGGGGAGAAGACACTATCTGATAGCAAACTCCAGTCAATACGAGAATTGTTGGAGAAGCGCCGACATGATGGAATAGTGAAGCAACTCCGGCGGACAGAAGCTGCCCTATTTCGGCCAGGCTGGAATCGGCCATTTCAAGCCCTCCTCAGGCCAAACCAAGCCCTCTCAACACTTCCTCAGCCGTTCCACGGCAAAATTAGGACCGAAAGGTAAGCCAATTCAGCTCCCCTTTATAATTTTCGATCGGTGCTAGAGAGAGAATCGACCGAATTTCAATGACGAAATTCTAATCTAATTCTGCATCAATTGATACAATACTTGATTTTAGGATGAACCTCATGACGAGACCTATCTGCCCAGATCGAAAGCTCGGACTGTCGTGCCTTTACCGGTGAGTAATCGAAGCTTTCTCTCTCTACAGTCTATTTTCCGGAAAAGCTCTGTTTGAGCTCGTTCCGACGTTAAAATCTGCAATTTAAAGTTTATTAGAATCGTATGAACATACAAGAACTCAATTTAAACTCCAATTTCAATAATTAGAAGTGTTTGATCGGTTAATTTGATGAAATCGAATTCGGAAGTGTTGAAGAGTTGAAATTGAGGGAAAATTTGGGGATTTTCGAAATTCAAAGGGGCCAAAATACAATTTTATGAAATTGAGGGTCAACTGGGCATGAAAATAATGTTGGAGGACCAATTGAGGAATTTTGGAAAATTTGGGGAAAAACTTACCATTTTTGTGAAAGAAGGGAAAATGGTAATTTTGGAAAAATTGGGGAACCAAATTGGAAATTTGAAAAATTAAACCCCTTTTTGGTGAAATTGTATAAATTGAGGTCCCATGATAAATTTTAAAAGTTACGGGACTCAATTTGAGGAAAAACCGACATTAGGGACTTAAAGTTAAAGAGAAATAACTTTAGGAACCTAATTGCAAATAACTAAAAGTTTGGGTTTTCTTATTCATTAATGAATGAAGGCTGTTATGCCGAGTAATAATGAACAAGGTTGTTCATATCGTGTAGGAACGTTAAATATCGGGAACGCCAGCAAGGACAAGCTCGCGTGAATACAAAGAACCAGTCTAGTGGAAATCACGGCATTAACGGGTGAGTGGGTTTACTAACGTCATACCCGGTTGGGATGATGAGCACAAATTAAAGTTAAAAACCACTTACCGGTTGTGAGTGGGTTTACTAACATCATACCCGGTTGGGGATGATAAGTGCCTCGATATAAAAACCAACTATTTTGTGGTATTTTAATTATCACTACTTAGAGAAAGTGATGTGAAAGTTATGCGGAAAAACTACTTACGGGTTGTAAGTAGATCATACCCGGTTGGTATAATGAGACTTTCTCGAAGGAAGTTGAAAACCTGTTCATCAGTTATGAACGGAGATGTCCTGATACCGGTCGGTATGATGGACAGTATAAACTTATTTTTGTCGGAAGTGCTCTCCCCTCACCGTGTGCCAATGCTTAAACAATTTGGGAGACCTTCTCGACGGGAGCTCGAATAGCTCTAATAGGCCTGGGGCCTCGATTTTGGAACTTGGGGGCTAAATGCCCGATTTTAAAAATCTCGTACAGTGGGCCCAAGGCCAGTTGGCACGAGCAGGAGCTCGTAAATGAACATGATATATGTGCCATAAAACTTAATAAGTGAATTGTTTGGCCATGGTACCAAGATATGACCGACATGCTCAATCAACTAGCGGTAGTGTGACATGACACGTCGACGGACTAGTCAAGACAAATAGCTGCGGGTTGAGTTGAGAGTCGGGGTCGTTGGACTAGTGGCACCACAGATTACATGGCAATATAAGAAAACATTATTTGTGCATGCACTGTGAGTACGGGATCATCAATACGCCCATGAGGGGTAGTGATGTGTCCTAAGGGCACTGGACGACCTGGTGGCTATAAGGGTAGTTCATCGTTCCAGGTGTCTATGTGAAATTTGGAGTAGCACGAAGCGCATGAGACCGGGGTGGGGATAGGATGAGGTCTCTGTCCTCATACGGACATGAAGAAGTGATTTCAGGATTGTGGGTAGGATGTCATGTACATCCACTCATTCTCAGGGTAGAAGTGGTCGTACTTCTATCCGGGTGGCAGGAAAAGTCGCTCCGAAGCCACTAGCGGGTTCAGTAGTGATACTGACTTGCGAATGTGTGTAACCTTCATGATGAAGGATGTGTGTTGGGTGATGACACACCGTGGTAACTAAGAAAAAAATGGAAAAAATCCAAATTTTTAAATGATGGTATTTTTGAAAACAAAGGAGTCTGGCACACTTCATATAAATATTTTTCTTAAAAGTTAAAAGCTTTTAAAAACCCATTCACTGAGTAGTCGTACTCACCCCCTCCCTTATATCCTTTTCAAGTAATCTCAGAAAGCCTCCCGTTAAAGACCGTCAACTAAGATGCCTGTAAGACAGGTATGTAAAGTTTTAAATTTCATGCAATTTTGATTATGCTATTCCAGGAAAAAGGTGCAGGTTAAAGGACGCCTTACTCTTTACGGTTTACAATAAGGGGAAACCCTTTAATAAACCGGGAGAGTGGCGGGTTGATCACGGGGATCCGACCAAACCGGGTCGGGGCGTGACACTTAGTCTCCCTCAGAGTGGGGCATTCCTTTGCAAAGTGCCCCACTTGTCCACATGCAAAATAGGATAAGAAAGGTCCCTTGTGGTACCTTTGGCACCTAGGACAACGAGGGTTTCATTGTGGTGGGTTGGGGATCACTCTTGGTGGTGGTATGATCTTTTGGAAACCCACCCTATTTCCCCATCTTAGGCCATTTTACTGCTCCCGTCCTCCATGACGACTTTGGTCCTTATCCTCCTTTCGGGTTGTCTATTCCATTCTGCGGCATCGGGTCCGTACCAGTCACTGATATTCGTGAGCCATACTGATCACTGCCGCTAGATCCATGGGGCATCCAAATACTCCCATCTGGTCTCATATGTCCAAGTTGAGACCGTCCACGAATCTCTGGCATATATCTATCGGTCTGGCCAAATCAGGGGCAAAGGGTCTTAACTCGTTGAATTTAGTTTCGTACTCCAATATAGAGTTAATCCCTTGTTAGAGTTGAAGGAAATCATACTTCTTCTCATTAATTAGATGAGGAGCCATGTACTCCTTTGCATACCTCTCCTCAAACTGTTGTCAGGTGGGGGTGGAGGTATGCAGGCTCCGGACATTATCACACCATCTTTTAGCACTATCCTCTAGGAAATATTTTGTCAGGATCACCATGTCCTCTGGTGATATCCTCACTATTCCCATCAATTTCTTGATGTTAGCCAACCAGTCCATGGCAGCTTTAGCATCCTTCTCTCCGAGGAAAGTCTTGTACCCATTCATTCATGATGAATGAAGGCTATCAAGCCAAAGGATAATGACCAAGGATGTTCATATCATGTAGGAACATAGAGTGTCGGGAACACCAGCTAAGACAAGCTCGCGAGGAGACAACAAGCATATTAAGAAGGATTCACTACATTAATGGGTGAGTGAGATTTTTACAACATACTCGGTTGGGATGATGAGCACCTCGGTAATGAAAACTCACTACCATGTGGGATTTTAACTTCACACCTAGAAGGGGTGATGTGAGAAAACACACAGAAAAACTACCGACCAGTTGTAAGTAGATCATACCCGATTGGTATGATGAACTTCCTAGAAGGAAGTAGAAAACCTACTTATTGGTTATGAGCGGAGATGTCCTCATACTTGGTTGGTGTGATGGACAAATGAAAGAATATTTTTGTCAAAAGTTTTCTCCCCTGATTGTGTGCCATTGCTTAAACTTTTTGGTAGACCTTCTTGACGTGAGCTCGAATAGCTCAGATAGGCCGGAGGCCTCGGTTTTGGAACTTGGGAGCTAAAATGCCCGATTTTGAAAAATCTCGTACATTAGGCCCAAGGCCAATTGGCACGAGCAAGAGCTAGTAAACAAATATTAGTTTAAGCCATGAAAATTTTAAATGAATGATATGTTTGGCCATGGTACCAAGACGGGACCAACGTACTCAATGGATTGGAGGTAGTGCGACAAGACAGGTCGACGGATCAGTCAAGACAAATGACTGCAGGTCAAGTTGAGGGTTGGGGCTGTTGTACCAGTGGCACCAAAGATTAAATGGCTTATGTGGAAAACTATTGTTTTGTGCATACACTGAAGTTCGAGACCATTAAGATGCCCAAGAGTGGTAGTGATGCATCCTAGGGGCTACTGGATGACATGGTGGAGATATGGGCAGATTATCATGCCAACCGTGAGGGAAGCTTGACGTAGCTTTATGCGTATGAGACCGGTGTGGGCTCGGGATGAAGTCTTTGTCCTCATATGGACACGGAGTTTCTTTACGGGATTGAGGGTCAGATGTCACGTATATCCACTCATTCTCAATGTAGAAGTGGACGTGTTTCTATCTAGGTGGTTGGTAAAGTCGCTACAATGCCACAAGTGGGTGTAGTGGACGTGCTGCCTTGCGAATGTGTGTTCCTATAAACCCCGCTCTTTGGAGTTAAAGTAAACTGGGAAAAGAACTGGTCAAAACGAGTGAGAAAACCAAATCGGTTCACAAACCCAATTATTAGGAAATGGGCAAATTGGAGAATTTACAACTCCTGTGTGACTCAAAAGGGTTCATAAACCTTTGAAAAGAACCTTAGGACAAATTGGTAGAGACAAAAAAAACCAGACCGGTTCAGGTGAACCGGTTTATGAACAGAGTTGGTTCATGAACTAGAACCGATAGAGAAAGGGCAAACCGGGAAGTTTATGGATCCCGAGTGACCTAAAGAGTTACAAAAGTCAAGAAAAAGGACTATAGGATGAATTGGAGATGAAAACCAAACCGGTTCAGGTGAATCAGATCTAAATCGAATTGAACCGGTTTGGACTAATTTGAACCACTATTGAACCGGATGCTAAATTCATTTTTCTAGGTGGTTAGAAAATTCGAAGTTGAGATTTGAGGCCACCATTGGATAGAAAATGAGTTTAGATTAATTTATAAATTTGTAGATTTGAAAATTTTGGTCGAATTGGGGGTGAACTGGCCGGTTGAAGCTTTGAACCTGGTTCGAACCGATCCGGTTTGGAACAGTGTCGTCTTCTTCCTTTAGATGATGTCACTGTTCACTCGCTAGAAAATCGTGCAGCACTGATAAAGTTGATAAGTCTCTGGCCAGGGAGTTTCAGACAATGAATGACTGCCATTAAAGCGCTAATCGAACGACCAAGAAGTCCCCTAGCTTCCTATATAAAGAGCCCCTCCCTATTCAACCTATCCACACCTGAAATCTCTGTTCTCTCTCAACTGCTCCATTTTCTAGGGAAGGTCGAACCAGAGCTCCAACTTGGGTACTTTTCTGAGCCAAACAAGGTGAGGTCAGGTTCTTTAGAACTAGGGAGAAGTCAGCTACACGCATGTAGTCTCCATTTACATTGAGGGTCACCAGAGAAGCTCCAGCGTGATGAAACAATGAAGCGGCTTTAGCGGACCGAAGTTGCCCTGTTTCGACTGAGCTGAAATCGGCCAATTCGAGCCTTGCTCAGGCTAAACCAAGCCTTCCCAACACCTCCACAACCCTCCTACAATTGAATTAGAGCTCAAAGGTAAGCCAATTAGTATCCCCTCTACAATTTCTGACCGGTGTTAGAGAGAACCGACAGAACTTTGATAATGAAATTCTAACTTAATTTGACATCAATTGATGCAATTCTTGATCCTAGGATGAACCTCAGGATGAGAGCTATCTATCCAGATCGAAAGCTCAGACCGTCGCGCCCCTCGTGGTAAGTTTTTGAGGCTTTCTCTCTCTAAGTCTGATTTTTCGACGGAGCTCCGTTTGAGCTCATTCCGACACGAAATCGCATGATTCAAAGTGCAATTGGTAACATGGAGATATAAGAACTCCAATCTAACTTCAATTTCAACAATTAGAAGTGTTTGATTGTTCAATTTGATGAAACCAAAGTCGACTGTGTTAGGAAGTTGAAGTTAGGGGAAAATTGGGGATTTTCAATAATTCGAAGGACCAAAATGCAATTTTATAAAATTGAGGATCAATTGGGCATGATAAAAATGTTAGAGGGCCAAATGAGAAATTTTAGACTTTTTGGGGTAAAACTTACCATTTTTGTAATGTAAGGGCAAAATGGTAAGTTTGAAAAAGTTGGGGCAACAAATTGGAAATTTGGGAAATTAAACCTCCTTTTGTGAATTTGAATAAATTGAGGTTCTAAGATAAATTTTAAAAGTTCTAGGACTTAATGTGAGGAAAAATTGGCATTACGGACTTAAAGTTAAAGAAAAATTACTATAGGTACCTAATTGCAAGTAAAGGAAAAAGTTGGTTTTCTGATTAATTTGGGATGAATGAGGGCTATTAGGCCAAAGAATAATGAACAAGAATGTTCATATCTTGTAGGAACACGAAGTACCGAGAACGCCTGCTAAGACGAGTTCGAGTAAGGACAACAAGCCGGCTAAGAGGAATTTCACTGCACGATCGAGTGAGTGAGATTTTTACATCATTCCCGGTTTGGATGATAAGTTCCTTGGAAATGAAAACCCACTACTTGGTGGTATTTTAAACATCACAACTTAGAGGAGTGGTGTGAAAATGACATGGAAAAACTACTTATTTGTTGTAAGTTGATCATACCCGGTTGGTATGATGAAACTTCATCGGAGTATGTGGAAAACCCGTTCATTGGTTATGAGTGGAGATATCCTCATACTTGGTTGGTATGATGGATAGTTGAAAATATATTTTTGTCGAAAGTGCTCTCCCCTGGCTGTGTGCTACTAGTTAAACGATTTGGGAGACTGTAAACCCTGCCCTTTTGAGTTAAGGAAACTAGGAAAAGAACCAGTGAAATCGAGTAAGAAAACTGAACCGGTTCATAAACCCGTTTTTTGGGGAACGAGAAAATTAGAGAAATTTTAACTCCCTTGTGACCCAAAGAGATTTATAAACCTTGGGAAGGAACCTTAGAAAAAAGTGGGAGAGAAAAAAACTAGACCGGTTCGGGTGAACCGGATCCGAATCGGATTGAACCGGTTTAAGAATCGAGTCAGTTTATGAATTGAAACCAATAAAAAGATGGTAAACCAGGAATTTTATGGACCCTAAGTGACCTAAGGAGTTATAAAAGTCATGAAAAAGGACTTTAGGGTGAATTGTAGATGAAAACCAAGCTGGTTCAGGTGAATCGGATCCGAACCAGATTGAACCGGTTTGAACCACGATTGAATCGGATCATAAATTCATTTTTCTAGGTCGTTTAAATAATTTAAATTTGAGATTTGAGGCCGTCATTGGATAGAAAATGAATATAGATAAATTTAGAAATTTTTAGATTTGAAAAGCTCGGTCGAATGGGGGGTGAACCCGGTTTGGACCGATCCGGTCCGATTCAGAACAGTGTCATCTTCTTCCTTCATATGACATCACTGTTCACTCGCTGAAAAATTGAAGCAGCGCTGACAAAGAAGAAACGTCTCTGTTCAATACTTTTCAGGCCATCAATGTATGTTATAAAGGTGCCAAACGGACGGTCGACGAATCCCCGAGCTCCCTATATAAAGAGCCCCTCTCCATTCATCCTCTCCACACTTTAAAGGCTCACTCTCTCTCAACAGCTCCATTTTCCGGTGAAGCTTGAACCAGAGCTTTGATATAGGGTCATTTTTGTGCCAAAGAAGGTGAGGTCAAGTTCTTTAGAACCGAGGAGAAGACGGCTACATGCTTGTAGTCTCCATTTGCTTAGAGGGTCGCTGGAGAAGTGTCGGCGTGATGGAACAGTGAAGTAGATCTGACGGACCGAAGCTGCCCTATTTCTGCCGAGTTGAAATTAGCCATTTCGAGCCCTCATCAAGACAAACCAAGCCCTCCCAAAACTTCCTCATCCCTCTCACGGCCGAATTAGGATTGAAAGGTAAGCCAATTCGGTTCCCCTTTGCAATTTCTGGCCGTTGCTAGAGAGAGACCGACAAAATTTTGATGATGAAATTCTAACTCAATTCGGCATCAATTGATGTGAATCTTGATTCTAGGATGAACATCAGGATGAGAGTTATCTACCTAGATTGAAAGCTCGGACCGCTGTGCCTCCGGCGGTAAGCTTTCGAAGCTTTCTCTCTCTATAGTATGTTTTTTGGCGAAGCTCCGTTTGAGCTCGTTCCACTATCAAAACTAGCAATTCAAAGTGCTATTGAATTGTATGAAGATGGAGGAACTCAATTTTAACTTCAATTTCAACAATTAGAAGTGTTTGATTAGTCAATTTGATTAAATCAAATTTGGCTGTGTTAAAGAATTGAAATTGGGGAAAAATTGGGAATTTTTGAAGTTTGATGGACCAAAATGCAGTTTTATGAAATTGAGGGTCAATTGGGCATGATAATAATGTTAGAGTACCAATTGAGGAATTTTGGAATTTTTGGGATAAACTTACCATTTTTGTAAAGGAAGGGCAAAATGATAATTTTGGAAAAGTTGAGGGACCAAATAGGAAATTTGGGAAATTAAGCCCTTTTTTATGAAATGGAATAATTGAGGTCCTATGATAAATTTAAAAAGTTTTGGGACTCAATTTGAGAAAAAACCGTCATTAGGGACTTAAAGAGAAATAACTTTAGGTACATAATTGCAAATAAATGAAAGTTTGGATTTCTCATTCATGTGGAATGAATGAAGGCTATTAGGCAGAAGGATAATGAACCGAGATGTTCATATCGAGTAGGAACATGAAGTATCGGGAATGCCAGCAAGGACAAGCTTGCGTGAATACAAAGAACTGGCCTTGTAGAATTCACTGTATTAACGTGTGAGTGAAATTTTATATCATACCCGATTGGGGATGATAAGTACCTCGAAATGAAAAACCCACTATTTAGTGGTATTTTAAACATCAAAACTTAGAGAAGTGATGTGAAAATTATGTGAAAAACTACTTACGGGTTGTAACTAGATCATCAGTTATGAGTGGAGATGTACTTATACTCGGTCGGTATGATGTACAGTTGAAAACGTATTTTGTTGGAAGTGCTCTCCCCTAATTGTATGCCAATTTTTAAATGATTTGGCAGACCTTCTTGACGGGAGCTCGAATAACTCTTATAGGCATGGGGCCTTGGTTTTGGAACTAAGGGCTAAATTCCCGATTTTGAAAATCTCGTATAGTGGGCCCAAGGTTTGTTGTTACAAGAAGGAGCTCTTAAACAAACATGAGTTATATGCCATAAAACTTTAAATAAAGGAATTGTTTGGCCATGGTACCAAGACAGGACCGACATACTCAGTCAACTAGCGATAGTGCGACATGACAGGTCAACGGACTAGTCAAGACAAATAACTGCGGGTTGAGTCGAGGGTCGGTATAAACCCCACCCTTTTGAGTTAAGGAAAACTGGGAAGAGAACCGGTCAAACCAAGTGAAAAAACTGAACTGGTTCATAAACTCGATAATTGTGAATGGGCAATTTAGGAATTTACAACTCCCAAGTGATCCAAAGGGTTCATAATACTAGGGAAAAGAACCTTAGGACGAATTGGAAGAGAAAAATTAGACCGGTTTGGATGAACCGGGTCCAACAAGATTGAACCGGTTTACGAACCAAGTCGGTTCATGAATCGGAACCTATAGAGATTGGGAAAAACAAAGGAATTCAACTCCATTGTACTCCAAAGAATTTCATAAACCTTGGGAAGGAACCTTAGAACAAAGTGGGAGAGAAAAACCAGACCGGTTCGGGTGAACCGGACCCGAACCGGTTTAAGGACCGAGTCGATTTATGAACCAGAATCGATAAAGAGACGGTAAACCGGGAATTTTATGGACCCTAAGTGATCCAAGGAGTTACAAAAGACATGGAAATGGACTTGTGAAAGAATTAGGGATGAAAACCAAACCGGTTTGAACCACTATTAAACTGAATCCTAAATTGATTTTTCTAGGTAGCTTAAATGGAGATTTGAGGCCACCATTAGATAGAGAATGAATTTAGATGAATTTAGAAATTTTTATATTTGAAAAACTTGGTCGAATGGGAGGTGAACCGACCGGTTTAAGCTTTGAACCCGGTTCGTAACAGTGTCATCTTTTTCCTTAGGATGATAGCACTATTCACTTGCCGTGAAATTGAAGAAACGTCGGCGAAGAAGAAATGCCGGTGAAGAAGAAACGCTTGTGCTTGGGGCATTTCAGATCTTCAATGTCAGCAATAACGGTGCCAAACGGATGACCAATGGGTCTTCAAGCTCCCTATATAAAGAGCCCCGCCCCATTCATCCTCTCCACACTTGAAAACTCCATTCTCTCTCAACTGCTCCTTTTTTCGGCAAAGCTCGAACCAGAGCTCCGACATGAGGTCTTTTCTGAGCCAAACAAGGCGAGGTCAGGTTCTTTAGAACCGGGGAGAAGTCAGCTACATGTCTGTACTCTCCATTCACTTTGAGGGTCGTCGAGGAGACGCCGGCGTGATGAAACAGTGAAGTAGCTCTGGTAGACCGAGCTGCCCTATTTCGGTCGAGTTGAAATTGGCCATTTGGAGCCCTCCTACGGCCGAATTTAGACTGAAAGGTAAGCCAATTCGGCTCCCCTCTGTAATTTTCAGCCGGTCCTAGAGAGAGAACTGGCAGAATTTCAATGATGAAATTCTAACTCAATTCAGCATCAATTGATGTGATTCTTGACTCTATAATAAACCTTAGGATGAGGGCTATCAGCCCATATCGAAAGCTCGGGCCGCTGTGCCCTCACCGGTGAGTAATCGAAGCTTTCTCTCTCTACAGTCCGTTTTCTAGCAAATCTCCATTTGAGCTTGTTTCGGCATCAAAACTCACAATTCAAGTTTCTATGGAATCGTATGAATATGGAGGAACTCAATTTCAACTTCAATTTAAAAAATTAGAGGTGTTTGATCGGTCAATTTGATAAAATCAAATTCAACTATGTTGAAGAGTTGAAATTGGGGAAAAATTGGTGGACAATTGGACATGAAAATAATGTTGGAGGACCAATTGAGGAATTTTGGAATTTTGGGGCAAAATTTACCATTTTTGTAAAGGAAGGGCAAAATGGTAATTTTGGAAAAATTGGTGGACCAAATTGGAAATATGGGAAATTAATCCCCTTTTTGTGAAATGGAATAAATTGAGGTCCTATGATAAATTTTAGAAGTTTCGGGACTCAATTTGAGGAAAAACCGGCATTAGGGACTTAAAGTTAAAGAAAAATAACTTTAGGGACCTAATTGAAAATAAATAAAAGTTTGACTTTCTCATTCATTTGGAATGAATGAAGGCAATTAGGTCGAAGGATAATGAACCAAGATGTTCGTATCGTGTAGGAACACGAAGTACCGGGAACGCTAGCAAGGACAAGCTTGCTTGAATACAAAGAACCGGTCTAGTTGAATTCACGGCATTAACAGGTGAGTGGGTTTACTGACATTATACCTGGTTGGGATGATTAGCACAACTTAAAATTTAAAATGTCACGCCCCAACCCGGTTTGGTTGGATCCTTGTGAATAACCCGCCGCTCTTTCTCGATTCAAGAGGAGTTTCCACCTTTATTTGGTTGGAGTGGCTTTTCCTGCCACCCGGATAGAAGTACGACCACTTCTACCCTGGGGATGAGTGGATGTATGTGACATCCGACCCATAATCCCGAAATCACTTCTTCTGTCCGTATGTGGATAGAGACCTCATCCTGTCCCCACCCCGATCTCATGCGCTTGGTGCTACTCCAGATTTCGCACAGACACCTGGAACTCACCGGGTCGTTCAGGGCCCTTAGGACACATCACTACCCCTCATGGGCATCTTGATGATCTCGTACTCATGGTGCATGCACAAGCAAAGTTTTCTTACATTTGCCATATAATATGTGGTGCCATTTGTCCCAACAGTCCCGACCTTCATGTCAACATGTAGCTGTTTGTCTCGATTGGTCCGGAGACTTGTCATGTCAGACCTACCTTGGTACTATGACCAAACAATTCACTTATTAAGTTTTAATGGCACATATATATCAAGTTCTTTTACGAGCTCCTGCTCATGTCCATTGGCCTATGGCCCATTGTTCAAGTTTTTCAAAAACTGGGATTTTAGCCCTCAATTTAAAAAACCGAGGCGCCCAACCTATAAGTGCTATTCGAGCTCTCGTCAAGAAGGTCTCCCAAATAGTTTAAGCATTGACACACAATCAGGGGAGAACACTTCTGACAAAAATAGGTTTTTTTTTCTGTCAATGATACCAACCGGTATAAGGACATCTCCGTTCATAACCGATGAACGGGTTTTCAACTTCCTTCGAGGAAGTCTCATCATACCAACCGGGTATGATCTACTTACAACCCGTAATTAGTTTTTTCCGCATAAATTTCACATCACTTTCTCTAAGTAGTGATGATTTAAAACTACCATTAAGTAGTGAGTTTTTATACCGAGGTACTTATCATCCCTAAGTGGGTATGATACATAATCCCACTCACCCGATAGTGCAATGAAATTCCACTTAGTTGGGTTCCGTCCTTAGCAAGCTGGACCTCGACTGGCGTTCCCGATGTCTCATTCTCCTACATAAAATGAACATAATTGTTCATTATTCTTTGGCCAAATAGCCCTCATTCATTCTAAATGAATAAAAAAAACCCAACTTTACATATATTTGCAATTAGGTCCCTTAAGTTATTTTTCTTTTAACTTTAAGTCCCTATTGTCAGGTTTTTTTCCTAAATTCGAGTCCCTTAAGGGGTTTAATTTCCCAAATTTCCAATTTGGTCCTTCAATTTTCCCAAAATTACCATTTGCACCTTCTTTAGAAAAATGGTAAATTTTGCCCCAAAAATTCCAAAATTTCTCAATTGGCCCCCTAATATTTTTATCATAACCAATTGACCCTCAATTTTAGAAAATTACATTTTGGTCCTTCGAATATTAAAAAATCCCCAAATTTCCCCAATTTTTCCCCCCAATTCCAACTTTTCAACACTACTGAATTAAATTTCATCAAATTGACTGATCAAACACCTCTAATTGTTGAAATTGGAGTTGGAATTGAGTTACTACATGTTCATACAATTTTAAGGAACTTTGAATCGTAGATTTTAACGCCGGAACGAGCTTAAATGGGGCTTCGTCGAAAAATAGACTATAGAGAGAAAAAGCTTCAATTTCTCACCGGTGAGGGCGTGGTGGTCAGAGCTCTCTATCTGGGCAGGTAGCTCTACTCCAAAGGTTCTTCCTAGGATCAAGAATGACATCAATTGATGTTGAATTGGATTAGAATTTCTTCATCAAAATTTGGCCGACTCTCTCTCTAACGATAATCTGAAATTGTAAACGAGAGCTAAATTGGTTTATCTTTCGGTCCTTATTTGGCCGTGGAAGGGCCGAGGTGGTGTCGGGAGAACTTGGTTTGGCCTGAGGAGGGCTTGAATTGGTCGAATTCAACTTGGCCGAAACAGGGCAGCTTCGGTCTGCCGGAGTGCTTCACTGTTTGATCACGCCGGCGCTTCTCTGACGACTCTTGGGACGAACGGATGCTACCATCGTGTAGCTGACTTCTCCCCGGTTCTAATGAACTCGACCTCGCCTTCTTTGGCTTAGAATTGACCCTATATTAGAGCTTTGGTTCGAGCTTTACCAAAAAACTAAGCAACTAAGAGAGAGAGAGCTTTTTAGGTGTGGAGATGATGAAAGGGGAGGGGCTTTTTATATAGGGAGCTTGGGGACCCGTTGGTCGTCCGTTTGGCACCGTTATGATATGAATTAATGACCTAAAACATACCAAATGGAGGTGTTTCTTCTTCGCTAGCATTTCTTTAGTTTCCCAGAGAATGAACAATGCTGTCATCCTAAGGAATAAGATGACACTATTCCGAGCCGGACCGGACTGGTCCGAACCAGGTTTAAAGCTTAAACTAGCTGGTTCACCCCTCATTCGATAGAATTTTTCAAATCTAAAAATTTCTAAATTCATCTAAATTCATTCCCTATCCAATGGTGGCCTCAAATCTCCTATTTGAATTATTTAAGCCATCTAGAAAAATGAATTTATGATTCGGTTCATTAGTGGTTCAAATCGGATCCGAACCGATCTGATTTTGATCCCCAATTCGTTCACAAGTCCATTTCCATGTCTTTTGTGACTCCTTGGGTTACTTAGGGTTCATAAGCTTCCTGGTTTACTATCTCTTTATCAATTCTGGTTCATAAACTGGCTTGATCCTTAAACCGATTTGATCCAGTTCGGGTCTGGTTCATCCAAACTGATCTGGTTTTTCTCTCCCACTTTGTTCTAAGGTTCCTTCCCAAGGTTTATAATTTTTTTTGGGGAACAAGGGAGTTGAATTTCTTTGTTTTGCCCATTCTCTATCGGTTCCAGTTCATGAACTGACTCGGTTCATAAACCGGTTCAATCTAGTTGGATTCGGTTCATCTAAACCGGTCTGGTATTTCTCTTCTAATTAATCCTAAGGTTCTTTTCCATAGAATTATGAACTCTTTAGATCACCCGAGAGTTGTAAATTGTCAAACTGCTCAATCACAAATGATCGGGTTTGTGAATTAGTTCTGTATCATCACTTGGTTTGACCGGTTCTTTTCCCGATTTTTCTAGCTCGAAAGGGCGGGTTTTACATAAAACCACTTACCAGTTGTGAGTGAAAATTTTATATCAAACCCGGTTGGGAATGATAAGGAACTCGGTATGAAAACCCATTATTTAGTAGTATTTTAAACATCACTACTTAGAGAAAGTGATGTGAAAATCATGCGGAAAAACTACTTATCGGTTGTAAGTAGATCATACCCGGTTGGTATGATAAGACTTCCTCGAAGGAAGTTGAAAACCCGTTCATCGGTTATGAATCGAGGTGTCCTTATATCGGACGGTATAATGGATAGAGAAAACATATGTTTTGTCAGAAGTGCTCTCCTCTGATTGGGTGCCAATGCTTAAACAATTTGGGAGATCTTCTTGACGGGAGCTCGAATAGCTTTGATAGGCCGGAGGCCTTGATTTTGGAACTTGGGGGCTAAATGCCCGATTTTGAAAATCTTGTACAGTGGGTCCAAGGCCAGTTGGCTCGAGCAGGAGCTCGTAAACGAACATGATATATGTGCCATAAACTTTAATAAGTGAATTATTTGGCCATGGTACCAAGATAGGACTGACATGCTCAGTCAACTAGTGGTAGTGCGACATGACAATTCGATGGACCAGTCAAGACAAACAACTGCGGGTTGAGTTGAGAGTTGGGGCTGTTGAACCAGTGGCACCACAGATTACATGGCAATATGAGAAAACATTGTTTGTGCATGCACTGTGAGTACGTGATCATTAAGACGCCCATGAGGGGTAGTGATGCGTCCTAAGGGCACTGGACAACCTGGTGGCTATAAGGGCAGTTTGTTGTTCCAAGTGTTTGTGTAAAATTTGGAGTAGCACCAAGCGTATGAGACTGGGGTGGGGACAGGATGAGGCTTCTGTCCTCATACGAACATGAAGGAGTGATTTTGGGATTGTGGGCAGGATGTCGCGTACATCCACTCATTCCCAGGGTAGAAGTGGTCGTACTTCTATTTGGGTGGTAGGAAAAGTCGCTACGAAGCCACTAGTGGGTTTAGTAGTGATACTAACTTGTGCATATGTGTAACCTTCATGGTGAAGGATGTGTGTTGGGTAATTACACACCAATAACTAAGAAATAATGGAAAAACCCAAAATTTTAAATGAAGGGATTTTTGAAAGAGAAAGGAGTCTGGCACACTCTATATAATTTTTTTTAAATGTTAAAAGTAGACCTTTGAAAACTCATTTACTGAGTAGTCGTACTCACCCCCTCCCTTATATCCCTTTCAGGAAATCCCAGAAAGTCTACACTTAAAGACCATCAACTAAGATGCCTGTAAAACAGGTATGTAAAGTTTAAAATTTCATTAAGTTTTGATTATGCTATTCTAGGAAATGGTGCAGGTTTATAATAAGGGGAAACCCTTTAATAAACTGGGAGTGGTGGTTTGATCACGGGGATCCAACCAAATTGAGTCGGGGCGTGACAATCGGGGCCATTGGACCAGTGGCACCACATATTATACGGCATGATAAGAAAACACTGATTATGCATGCACTGTGATTACGGGACCTGAACGACTTGGTGAGTATAAGGGTAGTTCATCGTACTAGGTGACCGTGCAAATTTTTGAGTAGCACCAAGCGCATGAGACCGAGGTGGGGATGGGATGAAGTCTCTATCCTCATATGGACATGGAGAATTGATTTCGGGATTGAGGGTCAGATGTTGTGTACATCCACTCTTTCTCAGGGTAGAAGTGGGCGTGCTTCTATCTAGGTGGCCGTTAAAGTCGCTCTGACACCACAAGTGGGTTTAGTGGACAGGCTGGCCTGCGAATGTGTGTTTGACCTTCATGATAAAGGATGTGTGTTGGGTGATGGACACCGTAATTAATAAGGAAATGATGGTAAAAACCGAGATTTGTTATGAAAGGATTTTTGAAAGAAAAGAGTCTGTCACACTCCAATACAAGTCTTTTTCCTAAAAGTTAAAAGTTTTGAAAAACCCATTCACTGAGTGGTCGTACTCACCCCCTCCCTTATATCCCTTTTAGGAAATTTTGGAAAGTCTAACCTTAAAGACCATCAACTAAGGCACTTGTGAGACATGTACGATAAATTTAAAATATTATGTACTAAGACGTCGTTGCTGATCAGTGCTAGAGAGAGATAGTGCCAAATTTCACTAAAGAAATTACCCTTCATATGGACTTCAATTGTAGCGACTCTTAATCCTAGGAGTACCTTAAGGACGAGAGCTACCTCCTCAGATCAAGAGCTTACACCACCGCACCTCTGACGGTGAGTTTCGAAGCTTTCTCTCTCTATGAACAATTTTCAGCAAAGTTCCGTTTGATGTCGTTTTGGATCCAAAATCTACGATTCAAAACTCCATTTGATCGTATGGAAGTTTAGAAACTGATACGTGCCATCAATTGAAGCAATTAACCCTAATTGAATGATCAATTTGAAAAAAAATCTAATTCAATTAATTAGAGGGTAAGAATTGGAGGGAAAATTGGGGATTTCACAAAATTGTGGGACCTCCATTCAATTTCTCAAAATTGAAGGTCAATTGGCAATGAGAAAGATGTTGGGAGACCAATTGGTCAATTTTCAGAAGAATTGGGATCCATTGGCTATTTTTGGAAAGTAGTGGCAAGACCGTAATTGTTGAAAAAATTAGGAATTTGGAAAACTTAAGCCCCTTACATAATTTTAAGTAAATTGAGGATCCAAGGAGGATATTGAAAGCCTTGGGACTCGATTTGGGGGAAAAGTTAGCATTAGGGACCTAAAGTCAAGATAAATGAACTTTATGGACTTAAGTGCAATAACCCAAGAATGGGGAATATTTGCTCACACGTGAGAAAATGAAGGCTATCATGTTGAACCCATACTGATAATGATACCCAAACCGTGTAGGGACACTTGGGACCGGAATGCCAACAAGAAAGAGCTACCATGGACTTGGAAGTTGACTCGGGACAAATGTGTCTCAATCAACGAGTGAGTGGAAATTTTATACTTTATACCCGGATGGGATGATGAACACGTTTTAAAAGACAAAAACCTACTTATCGGTTATGAGTAGGATATAATAAACATCATACCCAGTTGGTATGATGAGCTTACTTATCGGTTATGTGTAGTCTAGGGCTACACTATGAATTTTTGTACCCTTCTTGATGACAGGCGTGTGTTTGTTTGCTAAACACCTCTTGAGGCAAGGGGATGGGCTAAGAGAGCTAAACACACCTAATATGAAAATGGGAAAAAGTCCTAAGATTTCATATTTGAGAAAAATCCTTGAAAAAGGAATGGTAAACTTTGGCAATGGTTTTTGATAAACTAAGCATATGTTTTTGAAAACTCACTCCCAACACCTGTCCACTAAGTTTTAGAAACACACCATCTCCCTTTAACCCTTTTTAGGAAAAAGGGAAGACCCACCTTAAAGACACCACGTAGTTGAACCCTAAGACATGTATGTAGATTCTTAATATATTATGTTTTGTATAATGTTATTCCAGGAAAAACATAGTAAAAAGTATGCCTGACTTCTTGCAGTTTAGAAGGGTGTCAAACCCTCTTTGACCAAAGGGAGTCGCGAGTTGCTCATGGGGATCCGACCAAACCAGGTCTGGGCATGACAACTTGAGTGGTATCAGAGCCTGTTTCCTCGAATACATTTTCAATACTATAAACCATAGGAACTAAGAGAAACAAATCTTTAAAATTTACATATGGCTTCCAAGAGAGGAACCAAGAGAACTAGAGTCGTAGTCACCGACACTGCCCAACACCCCATCCCTCTAGAGAATCCCTAAAAAGCCCAGACAGCTCCACATGGACTAAGCTTGAAGCATCAGAGGCTATACAAAGAGTTCACCCGAGTGTTTGGACGGCTCAACCTCGCCCTCGAGGTGGACACAACCTCTTGAGCTGAGCCTGAGTAAGTACAGTCCCATCCCACTTCTGCCAACATTCCTCCTCCAGTTGACATTCCCAAATACCTCAAAACCCTCCATCAACTAGGATGTAAGTTGTTCCTAGGAGAGAAGAATGTTGGAGCTACTATGGACTTGTTGGCCAGTATCAAGAAACTCATGGGAATAACTAGGATTCCACCAGAGGAGATTGTGATCCTGACATAATTTTTCCTGGAAGCCTGTGCAAAAATGTGGTGGGATAACATCAGAAGTCTTTTTACCACCACCCCCACCTGGGAGCAATTTGAGGAGAGCTATACGGAGGAATACCCGGCTCTGCATCTGATCAACGAGAAGAAGCAAGACTTCTTCAGACTCCAATAAGGGCTTAACTGTAAACCCCACCCTTTTGAAGTTAAGGAAAACTGGGAAAAGAATCGGTCAAACCAAGTGAGAAAACCGAACTAGTTCACAAACCCAATCATCAAAGAATGAGTAATTTGGGAAATTTACAACTCCTAAGTGACCCAAAGAGATAATAAAAACCTTGGAAGAGGGCCTTAGGATATATGGGAGAGAAAACTAGATCGGTTTAGGTGAACTAGATCCGAACTAGATCGAACTGGTCATTTCCAAAGAGAAAATGGAGTTGGTTTATAAACCGGAACTGATAGAGAAAGGACAAACCGAGAAATTTATGGATCCCAAGTGACCTAAAGAGTTACAAAAATCTCAAAAAATGAATTTAGGATGAAATGGAGGTGAAAACCAAACTGGTTCAGGTGAATCGAACCTGAACCAGATTGAACCGGTTTGAACTAGCATGAACCACTATTGAACCAAATGCTAAATTCATTTTTCTAGGTGGCTTAACATTTTCAAATTGAAAAATTGAGGCCAACATTAGATAGAAAATGAATTTTAGATGAATTTAGAAATTTTTAATTTTGAAAAACTTGGTTGAATCGGGCCTCAACATGCCAGTTTAAGTGTTGAACCCAGTTTGGACCGCTCCGGTCCGGTTTAGAACAATGGCGTCTTCTTCCTTTAGATGACAATACTATTCACTCACCAGAAAATTGAACCAGCACCAGTGAAGAGGAAATTTTTCTGTTCAGTACGTTTCAGACCATCAATGACTATCATTAAGGTGCCAAACAGACGACCGACAAGTCCTTGAGCTCCCTATATAAAGAGCTACTCTGCATTCATCTTCCACACACCTGAAAACCTCACTCTCTCTCATCTACTCAGTTTTCTGGCAAAGCTCAAGCCAAAGCTTCAATATAGGGTATTTTCTGAGCCAAAGAAGGTGTGGTCGGGTTCCTTAAACTCGGGGAGAAGTCAGCTACACAGTGGTAGTCTCCAATTGCTCCGAGGGTCACCGGAGAAGCACTAGCATTATCGAACAATGAAGTTGCTCCGATGGACCGAAGTTGTCCTATCTCTATTGAGCTGAAATCAGTCAATTCAAGCACTACTTAGTACAAACCAAGCTTTCTCAACACCTCCTCTACCCTCCTACTGCTGAATTAGTGCAGAAAGGTCAGCCAATTTGGCTCTACTCTATGAATTCTGATTAGTGCTAGAAAGAGAACTGATAGATTTTCACTAACTAAATTCTCCCTCAATTTGACATGAATTGGGGTGATTCTTAATTCTGGGAAGGACCTCAGGACGAGAGCTATCTGCCCAGATCAAAAGCTTAGACCGCTGCGCCCCCGATGGTAAGCTTTCGAAGCTTTCTCTCTCTACGTTAAATTTTTCGACGAAGCTCCATTTGAGCTCGTTCTGGCGTCAAATCATGCAATTCAAAGTGCAATTTAATTGTATGAAGGGTAGGAACTCCAATCTAACTTCAATTCCAACAATTAAACTCATTTATTTAGTCAATTTGATGAAATCAAATTCGACTGAGTTAGGAGGTTGAAATTGGGAAAAAATTTGGGGATTTCAAAAATTCGAGGGACTAAAGTGCAATTTCATAAAATTGAGGGCCAATTGGACATGATAAAGATGTTGGAGGACTAATTGGGCAATTTTTGGGGTAAAACTTACCATTTTTGTAAAGTAGGGGCAAAATGGTAATTTTGGAAAAATTGGGGACCATATTGGAAATTTGGGAAACTTGAACCCCTTTTGTGATTTTGAATAAATTGAGGTTCTAAGGTAAATTTTAGAAGTTTCGGGTCTCAATTTGGGGGAAAAGCAACATTAGGGACCTAATGTTATAGAAAAAGAACTTTAGTGACCTAATTGCAATAAATCGAAAAGTTTGAGTATTTTATTCACTCACGATGATTGAAGGCTATTAGGCCAAGTGATAATGAACAATGATGTTTATATCGTGTATAAATACGAAGTATCGGGAACGCCAGCAAGGACAAGCTCGCGTGAAGACAAAGAACCGGTTAAGAGGAATTTACTACATTAACGGGTGAGTGAGATTTTATATCATACCTGATTGAGAAGATAAGCACCTTGAAAATGAAAACTCACTACTAAGTGGAATTTTAAACATCACAACTAAATGGATTGATGTGGAAATTACTAAGTGGAATTTTATATCATACCTGATTGAGAAGATAAGCACCTCGAAAATGAAAACTCACTACTAAGTGGAATTTTAAACATCATAACTAAATGAATTGATGTGGAAATTACGTGGAAAACTACTTACCAGCTATAAGTAGAACATACCCAGTTGGTATGATGAACTTACTAGATGGAAGTAGAAAACCTGTTCATCGATTATGTGCGGAGATGTCCTCATACCCGGTTGGTGTGATGGACGACTAAAAATTTATTTTTGTTAGAAGTGCTCTCCCCTGATTGTGTTCCACTGCTTGAGATTTTTGGGAGACCTTGACGGGAGGTCTATTAGCTCAGATAGGTCGGAGGCCTCAGTTTTAGAACTAGGGGGCTAAATGCCCAATTTTCTGAAAATCTTGTACAGTAGACCTAAGGCTAGTTAGCACGAACAGGAGCTTGTAAACAAATATAAGTTTGAGCCATGAAAACTTTAAATGAATGATATGTTTGGACATGGTACCAAGATAGGACCGACATATTTGATGGATTAGCGATAGTGCGACATGAGAGGTCGACGGACCAGTCAAGACAAACGATTGCAAGTCGAGTTGAGGGTCGGTGTCGTTGGACCAGTGGCACCACAGATTAAATGGCTTATGTGGAAAACTATTGTTTTGTGAATGCACTAAGGTACGGTAACTTCAAGACGCCCAAGAGGGGTAGTGATGCATCCTAGGGGCTACTAGATGACATGGTGGAGATAAGGGCAGAGTGTCGTGTCAACAGTTAGGGAAGCTCGACATAGCTTCATGCGCATGAGACCGGGGTGGGGTCGGGATGAAGTCTCTGTCCTCATACAGACATGGAGCTTTCTTTACGGGATTGAGGGTCGGATGTCACGTACATCAACTCATTTTCAGGGTAGAAGTGGATGTGCTTCTATCTATATTGCCGGTAAAGTCGCTCCGACGTCACAAGTGGGTGCAGTGGACGTGCTACCTTGTGAATGTGTGATCCCTTCATGATTAGGGGTGTGTGTTAGTTGCTAAACACACTGTTTGTGGTTGATGATGAAGAATTGGCTTTCAAAATCGAGAAAACAAGGAAATAAGAAATTTAAAGAAAATTAGGAGTTTGTTACACTCCAATTTAAAAACCATTTTATTATAAGTTTATTTTTTAAAAAAAAAATACCCATTCACTGTGTTGTAGAAACTGACCCACCCTTTTCAGGAAATAGACAAATGATTAGGGATAACACCAAGCCTTACCCTCTGTGAGGTATGCTTAATTTTTCTTAAGCTTGCATTTTATTTGATATATGTTATTCAGGGGAACAAGGTTGAAATTACACCTGGCTCCTCTTGAATTAAATAAAGGGAAAACCCCTCTTGAACCAAGAGAGCGACGGGTTATTCACCGGGATTCGACCAAACCGAGTTGGGGCATGACAACTTTAGTAGTATCAGAGCTAAGTTCCCTTGAAACATTATCAATATGCCCTGACATTAATCAAACTTTAAACTATCATGTAGGGAGGAGAATCCGTAGAAAGTTCACTGTGAAATCCAACCCTCCACCCAAAACCCTAAAAAAGACACCCAACCCAAGGGAGGATGTCGTTCAAAGATTCTTAAAGGGCGAGAAAAGAGTACCCAAGGACATGGTGGAAGACTATCGGAAACTGGTAGGAGCCTTATTGGAACCAAAGGGCAACACATAACCTTCTCTAACTCCTCCTGTACGTCCTCATAGGAGCCTAACTCCTCCTCCAGCCCCATAACAACTAGATAGGAATCCAACCAAGAAGGAAGCCTGGGATAACTACTTGGATGCATATGCCACCTTCATGAAGGTCCACTAAGTACCTCCACCTACTCAACCTAGTTTCAATCCCTACCAATGGTTAAAGTAGACCTATGAGTGTGAAGTTGAGGTACTAAGGCACTATGAATTGGAGGCCATACATGAAATTCATCCTATTAGGGAATACGAATGGACCCCAACTAGATCCTCAGAGCCTTCTGATCAAGAGTCACATAATCGTTCTAAGGCTAACTGTCGGCATATGACCCCAAGGGATTAGTGGGTAGAAAATTCCTGTAAAAAGCCAAGTATGGCAAGAAAATATTTCTTGAATGAATGAAAGTGAAATTTATTGATAAAACATCTAGGTTCCTTGTTAAATTCAAAGCAAAAAGAGTATGTTAATAAAGATTAAAGAAAAAGGTAGGAAATCACCCAAGGAAGAAAAGCAGGTTAATTCTAGTTAACCTCAACCTTTAAGGCTTTCCCTCATAAGTACAATAATTTTGGCAAGGAAGAGTTCATCCAAGGGAGATCTTAACTAAGGAAAGGAAGGAGAAGTGGGAACAAAGGGAAGTAATTATCAAAGAGTCTGGAATTATGGAGAGTTCAAAGAGTTAGGGAAATTGTAAAGCCCGCCCTTTTGAGCTAAGGAAAACTGGGAAGAGAACTGATCAAACCAAGTAAGAAAATCGAACCGGTTCACAAACCCGATAAGTTGTGAATGAGAAATTTAGGAAGATCCAAAGGGTTCAAAATATTTGGGAAAAGAACCTTAGAATAAATTAAAAGAGAAAAACCAAATTGGTTTAATGTAAATGAGATCCCATAAGAACTTTGAAGTTAAGCGTGCTTGCCCGAGAGTAGCACGAGGATGGGTGACCTCCTGGGAAGTATGAATTTTTTTGTTATCCCCATTCATTCTCCTCACATCTGAACACTTCTCTCTCTCTCTATTGCTCCATTTCTCGGTGAATCTCGAACCAGAGCTTCGAATTGAACATTTTTCTTAACCTCGGAAGGAGAGGTCGGGCTCTTTAGAACCAGGGAGAAGTCAACTATCTGATAGCAAACTCCAGTCAATTTGAGAATCGCTGGAGAAGCACTGGCATGATGGAACAGTGAAGCAGCTCCGGTGGACTGAAGCTGCCCTATTTCGGCCAAGCTGAAATTGCCCATTAAGAACCCTCCTCACGCCAAACCAAGCCCCCCCATGGCCGAATTAGGACTAAAAGGTAAACCAATTCAGTTGCTCTCTGCAATTTTCGGTTGGTGCTAAAGAGAGAACCGACAGAATTTCAATGATGAAATTCTAACTTAATTCGACATCAATTGATGCGATTCTTGATTCGAGGATGAACCTTAAGATGAGAGCTATCTGCCCAGATTGAAAGTTCGGACCGTCGTGCCTTCACCGGTGAGTAATCAAAGCTTTCTCTCTCTATAGTTCATTTTCTAGTGAAGCTCCATTTGAGCTCGTTCCGGCGTTAAAACTCGCGATTCAAAGTTCTATGGAATCGCAACTTCAATTTCAACAATTAGAGGTGTTTGATCGGTCAATTTGTTGAAATCAAATTCAGCTATGTTAAAGAGTTGGAATTAGGGGAAAATTGGGGGAAATTGGAGATTTTTGAAAATTAGAAGGACCAAAATGTAATTTCCTAAAATTGAGGGTCAATTGGGCATGATAAAAATGTTAGAGGGCCAATTGAGGAATTTTAAAATTTTTGGGGTGAAACTTACCATTTTTGTAAAGGATGGGCAAAATAGTAATTTTGGAAAAGTTGGGGGACCAAATTGGAAATTTGGGGAAATTAATCGTCCTTTTGTGAAATGAAATAAATTAAGGTCCCTTGATAAATTTTAAAAGTTTCGGGACTCAATTTGAGGAAAAACTAGCATTAGGGACTTAAAGTTTAAGAGAAATAACATTAGGAACCTAATTGCAAATAAATGAAACTTTGACTTTCTCATTCATTTGGAATAAATGAAGCCTATTAGGCCAAAGGATAATGAACCGAGACATTCATATCATGTAGGAAGACAAAGTACCGGGAACGCTAGCAAGGACAAGCTCACGTGAATACAAAGAACCGGTCTAAGTGAAATTCACAGCATTAACAGGTGAGTGAGAATTTTATATCATACCTAGTTTGGAATGATAAGTATCTCAGTATGAAAACCCACTATTTAGTGGTATTTTAAACATCACAACTTAAAGGAAGTGATGTGAAAATCATATGAAAAAACTACTTACCGGTTATAAGTAGATCATACCCAGTTGGTATGATGAGACTTCCTCGAAGGAAGTTGAAAACCCGTTCATCGGTTATGAATAGAGGTGTCCTTATACCCGGGCGGTATAATGGATAAAGAAAACATATGTTTTATCAAAAGTGCTCTCCCCTGATTGTGTGCCAATGCTTAAATAATTTGGGAGACCTTCTCGATGAGAGCTCAAATAGCTTTGATAGGCCAGGGGCCTCAGTTTTGGAACAAGGGGGCTAAATGCCCGATTTTGAAAATCTCGTACAGTGGGCCCAAGGCCAGTTGGCATGAGCAGGAGCTCGTAAACAAACATGATATATGTGTCGTAAAACTTAATAAGTGAATTGTTTGACCATGGTACCAAGATAGGACCGACATGCTCAATCAACTAGCGGTAGTGCGACATGATAGGTTGATGGACCAGTCAAGACAAACAATTGCGGGTTGAGTTGAGAGTTGGGGCCATTGGGACAAATGGTACCACATATTACATGGCAATTTAAGAAAACTCTGTTTGTGCATGCACTATGAGTACGTGATCTTCAAGATGCCCATAAGGGGTAGTGATGCGTCCTAAGGGCCTTGGACAACCCGATGAGTATAAGGGCAGTTCGTCGTTCTAGGTGTCTGTGAGAAATTTGTAGTAGCACCAAGTGCATGAGACTGGGCTGGGACAGGATAAGGTACTTGTCCTCATATGGACACAAAGAACCAATTTCAGGATTGAGGGTCGAATGTCGCATACATCCATTCATTCCCAAGGTAGAAGTGGTCGTGCTTCTATCCTGGTGGCCGATAATGTTAGTAAGTATTGGGAAAATTAAAAAACTTGAAAATTTGAAAGACCCAATAAAGAAGTTGGGAAAAGACGAGCAAGTAAGGAAATCAATACAGTTCTAAAGGATATGACGTCAAAGACAAGTTTCAAAGAATGTCGTGTAGTAAGGGACATGTAAGCCCAACTGTTCCGGGAAAATATGGCTTAGATAAGGAAGAGTCTATGATTGAGCATGACGAGGTCAGGCGTTAAAATTCAGAACGAAGAAGTAATAACCAAAGAATGAGGGAAGGAATCAATGTAGGATGAAAAGGTGATAACACCAACACCTGTGGAAGTATGTACACGATGCTAGATGGACACTAGGCTACGAAGGTCAACAATAAAGAAAGCAACCCGATGCAAGAAGGATTGGGTATTTTGGAACTCCCAATCCTAAAATCTTAGGTAAAGGATTTTGGAATGGAGAAATAGTGCTATGGAAAAATGAGCGATGTAAATTTGCGGATATGACCTTAAACTTTCCAGTGAGATATTCCTAGCTTAAGTAAGCTCCATGGAATGAGAAAGGGATATGAATGAAAAGAAAATATTAAGTATGTGGTATAAGGAATAAATGGAAACAATCGAGAAGGTTGTAGATCGATAAACTACAAATTGACATTGAGGGAAGTTCCTTCCAGAACGAAAAACATCGAATAAGTTTTGGGGACAAAAATTCCAAAAGGAGGGGAGAGTTGTAAACCCCACTCTTTTGAAGTTAAGGAAAATTGGGAAAAGAACCGGTCAAACCGAGTGAGAAAACCGAACTGATTCACAAACCTGATCATCAGAGAACGGGTAATTTGGAAAATTTACAACTCTTGAGTGACCCAAAGGGGTCATAAAAACCTTGGAAAAGGGCCTTAGGATATCTGGGAGAGAAAACAAGACCTGTTAATGTGAACTAGATCTCAACCAGTCTTTTCTAAAGAGAAAACCATATCGATTTATAAATCGGAATCGATAAAGAAAGGACAAACCAGGAATTTTATGGATCTCGATTGACCTAAAGAGTCACAAAAGTCTTGAAAAAGGACATAAGGATGAAATGGAGTTGAAAACCAAACAGGTTCATGCTCTACACACTTAAAAACCTTACTCTCTCTCAACTACTCTGTTTTTTAGTGAAGCTCAAACCAAAGCTCCAATATAGGTCTTTTATGAGCCAAAGAAGGCATGGTCGAATTCCTTAGACTTGAGGAGAAGTCAGTTACACAGTGGTAGTCTCCAATTGCTTCGAGAGTCACCGGAGAAGCGTCAGCGTGATCGAATAGTGAAGTAGCTCCGACTGACCGAAGCTGCCATGTTTTTGTCAAGCTGAAATTAGGCAATTTGAACCCTCCTTAGGCCAAACCAAGCTCTTCTAACACCTCCTCAGCCCTCCTACGACCGAATTAGTGCAGAAAGGTAAGCCAATTTGGCTCCCCTCTATGAATTCCGATCAGTGCTAGAGAGAGAACCAACAGATTTTCACTAACTAAATTCTCTCTCAACTAGACATGTATTGAGGTGATTCTTGATTCTAGGAAGGACCTCAGGATGAGAGCTATCTGCCCATATTGAAAGCTCGGATCGCCATGCCCCCGACAATAAGCTTTCGAAGCTTTCTCTCTCTATGTTCAGTTTTCCGGCGAAGCTCAGTTTGAGCTCGTTCCAACGTCAAATCATGCAATTCAAAGTGCAATTGAATCGTATGAAGGTGTAGGAACTCCAATCTAACTTCAATTAAAACAATTAAACTCATTTGATTGGTCAATTTGATGGAATCGAATTCGGCTGAGTTAGAAGGTTAAAAATGGGAAATTTTGTGGATTTAAAAAATTCAAGGACTAAAGTGCAATTTCATAAAATTGAGGGCCTATTGGGCATGATAAAGATGTTGGAGGACCAATTGGACAAGTTTTGGAATTTTTGGGGCAAAACTTACCATTTTTGTAAAGTAGTGGCAAAATGGTAATTTTGGAAAAATTGTGCACCAAATTGGAAATTTGGGAAACTTGAAACCCTTTTTGTGATTTTGAATAAATTGATGTCCTAAGGTGAATTTTAGAAGTTTCGGGATTCAATTTGGGGAAAATCGGCATTAAGGACCTAAAGTTAAAGAAAAAGAACTTTAGGGACCTAATTGCAATAAATAAAAAAGTTTGAGTATTTCATGCATTCATGATGAATGGAGGCTATTAGGCCAAGGGATATTGAACAAGGATGTTCAAATCGTGTAGGAACATGAAGTACCAGGAACGACAACAAGGATAAGCTCGCGTGAAGATAAAGAATCGGTTAATAGGAATTCACTGAATTAATAGGTGGGTGGGATTTTATATCATACCCAATTGGGATGATAAGTACATCGGAATTGAAAACCCACTACTAAGTTGAATTTTAAACATCACAACTGAATGGATTGATGTATAAATTATCTGGAAAAACTACTTACTAGATCATACCCAATTGGGATGATAAGTACATCGGAATTTAAAACCCACTACTAAGTTGAATTTTAAACATCACAACTGAATGGATTGATGTATAAATTATGTGGAAAAACTACTTACTAGTTGTAAGTAGATCATACCCAATTGGTATGATGAACTTTCTAGAAGGAAATAGAAAATATGTTCATCGATTATGAGCGGAGATGTCCTCACACTCAGTTGGTGTGATTGACGACTAAAATTTTATTTTTCAGAATTGTTCTCTCCTGACTATGTGTCACTGCTTAAACTTTTTGGTAGACCTTCTTAACGGGAGCTCGAATAGCTCAGATAGACCGAAGGCCACAATTTCAGAACTTGGGGCTAAATGCCCAATTTTTTGAAAATCTCATAGAGTGGGCCCAAGACCAGTTGGCACGAACAAGAGCTCGTAAACAAACATGAGTTTAAGCCATGTAAACTTTAAATGAATGATATATTTGGCCATGGTACCAAGATAGGACCGACATACTCGATGGACTGGCAGTAGTGCGACATGACAAGACAAGAGACTAGTAGAGACAAACAGCTGCAGGTCGAGTTGAGGGTCGGGTCCATTGGACCAGTGTCACCCCAGATTAAATGACTTATGTGGAAAACTGTTGTTTTGTGCATGCACTAAGGTACAAGACCTTCAAGATACCCAAGAGGGGTAGTGATGCATTCTAGGGGCTACTAGACGACATGGTGGAGAGAAGGGCAGATTGTCGTGCTAGCAGTCAGGGAAGCTCAACGTAGCTTCATGCGCATGAAACCTGGGTGGGGTCGGGATGAGGTCTCTGTCCTAATACGGACATGGAGCTTTCTTTACGGGATTGAGGTTCAGATGTTGCATACATCCACTCATTTTCAGGGTAGAAGTGGACATGCTTCTATCTAGGTGGCTGGTAAAGTCGCTCATATGCTACAAGTGGGTGTCGTGGACGTGTTGCCCTATGAATGTGTGATCCCTTCATGATGAGGTGCGTGTATTGGTTATTGCTAAACACACTGTGTGGTTGATGATGAAGAATTGACTTTGAAAATGAAGAAAACAAGGAAGAAAGAAATTTAAAGAAAATAATGAGTCTAACACACTCCAATTTAAAAACCAATTTATTGAAAGTTTATTTTAAAACAAAATACCCATTCACTGAGTTATAGAAACTCACCCGTCCTTTTTATCCCTTTTTAGGAAATAGAGAAATGATTAGGGATAAAACCAAGCCTTACCCTCTATTAGGTATGCTTAATTTTTCTTAAGCTTGCATTTTATTTGATATATATTATTCCATGGAACAAGGTTGAAATTATGCCTGGTTCCTCTTAAATTAAAGAAAGGGGAAACCCCTCTTGAAACAAGAGAGCGACGGGTTGTTCATGTGTATCTGACCAAATGGGTCGGGGCGTGACATTAACTCTATCTTGGAGTATGAAACTAAGTTCAATGAGTTAAATCCCTTTGCCCCCGATCTGGTCGGACCTGCGAACATTTGCCAACGATTCGTGGACGGTCTCAACTTAGACATATGAGACTAAATGGGGGTATTAGGATGCCCCATAGATTTGGTAGCCATAATTAGTATGGCTCATGAATGTAAACTCATAGTACAGAACTGACACCGTTGGATGGAGCAAGCCAACCGGAAGGAAGATAAAGGTCAAAATCGCCACGAAGGACAAAAAGAGCCTCCAAGACTTAGTTAATTGTCCCATTTGCAATCGAAATCATCTCCCCTATGTCCTCCTCGTTATTTTAAGCCTTGAACCACTTCATTTGCCTTAAAAATGAGCTCAATCGAAGCTTTGCTGAAAATTGCAGTCTAGAGAGAGAAAGCTTCAATATATCACCGGTGAGGGTCCGGTGACCAAAGCTTTTACTGTCACTGAGTTGCTCTCTTCATGGGGATCCTCCTTGGATCAAATCACGCCTCAATTGGTGGGTTGAGCAGTGTTAAACTCTCAGTTTAAGTTTTTACATAAATGCACTATGAAAAGTGTTTTCTGACAAGGGTCAGTGGAGGAGACTTACATTCCTAGCTCGGGGAAAGGTCAGGGCACCTCTAGGTGGAGTTTAGGGAGCCTGGTTTGGCCGGAATTGGTCGGGGGATGGCTCGACTTAAGTTTCAATAGTTTAGACTGCTGTCTGGCTGAGGTGTGGCAACACTATTTGAGCTTCCTCACTCTTCCCTTGTAAACCACGTCCTTTTATGATATGAAAACCAGGAAAAGAACCGGTCATTTCCAAAGAGAAAACTGAGTCGATTCATGAATCTTAACCGATACAGAAAGGGTAATTTGGTAAATTTACAAATCCCGAGTGACACAAAGAGTCATAAAAACCATGGAATAGAACTTTGGGATGAATTGGAAGAGAAAACCAAACTGGTTCAGGTAAACCGGACATGAACAAGATTGAATTGGTTTGAACCATCATTGAACCGATTTCTAAATTTATTTTTCTAGGTGGCTTAAAATATTCAAATTGGGGAATTGAAGCCACCATTGGATAGAGAATGAATTTAGATGAATTTAGAAATTTTTAATTTTGAAAAACTTGGTTGAATCGGGCCTGAATCGACCGGTTTAAGCATTGAACCCGGTTCGGACCGGTTCACTTTGGTTCGGAACAGTGTTGTCTTCTTCCTTCAGATGAAAACACTATTCACTCACTGAAAGAACGGACAGTGCTGACGAAGCTGAATCGTCTCCGTTTAGGGCATTTCAGGCCATGAATGAGCACCATAAAGGTGCCAAACGGACGGCCTTTGAATCCCCGAGCTCCCTATATAAAGAGCTCCTCCCCATTCATCCTGTTCACACCTGAAAACTTTATTCTCTCTCAACTGCTCCATTTTTCGGTGAAGCTCAAACTAGAGCTCCAACTTGGGTAGTTTTCTCAACCTCAGAAGGTGAGGTCAGGATTTTTATACTGGATTTAAACCATGACAAGGAAGGGAGATGTGAAAAGGCTAAAATGTTGAAAAAATGGAGAAAGGAAATCCTTAAAGAAATTAATGACCAAGACCGGATTTACGATCAAAAGACCATGAGATGGTTAAGTGAGCCTCTCAAAGGATGACTAAGGGATTTTGAAACTAGGTGGATGTGAGTTCTCCCTAGAAAGAAATAGACATGTACTGGGGTATGAGTGAGAATGAGGATGGAATACGAATGACGTACTCGTAGGATCTCAAGAGTAAATGTAAGCATGAAAGAATGGCATCATAGGACATCATTTAACGTTAGGTGACTTCAAGATGAATGAAAAAGAAATTACTGGAAAAAAGGGTAAGAATCCTCCCAAATAAAGAAATCCTAATAAAGGATACATGACCTAATAAAGGAGAAATGAAACTAGGTGATGAGAGGTGAGGAGACGAATTTGCAAATAAAATACATGCTTAG
This sequence comes from Trapa incisa, assembly GCA_030064435.1. Taxonomy (NCBI): domain Eukaryota; kingdom Viridiplantae; phylum Streptophyta; class Magnoliopsida; order Myrtales; family Lythraceae; genus Trapa; species Trapa incisa. The sequence continues at coordinate 24,200,836 of CM057779.1, forward strand.
GTGAAAGAAACCCATAGAAGTATATTAAGAGAATCTAAGGAGTAAGTTAAACTTAAGAAAAGGGTAAGTAAGAAGTTATCATCAAGAGATGTTGTGACAAGTAAGAACGAGTAGACTATCCATAAAAAGGTAATGAAGGAAAGAACTCCTAAGAAACGTTGGAAAAGTAAGCCCTCCAAATAAGATGTGATTAAGGAGGAATAACCACAATTGGTAAGACATGTCATAGTCCACATGCGCATACGAAGCTTAAAGAGTGGATGGTTGAGCATAGTGTGAAGTGCACGAAATAAGACCGAGAATCAAAAGTATCTCTAGTAAGGAATAAGGGATGAAATGGAAGTTGTGGTCAAAGAAGTATCCAATACGGGCAAATGCCCTAACATAGATTTGGGTGTGAAGAAAAGAAGAAAGAACCCTACAAGGAATAATAAGGAGGTTGAGCATGTAGCTCCTAAGAGGGAAGTCTCTATTGTGAGGGACATAGTAGAGAATGAAATTGGAAAAAGGGAACCTTCCCAAGCAAAGGAATCGACACATAGATCAAAAGTGATTATTTTAGAATGAAAAATCATGAAATGATTACTAGTAAGTAAAAGTGGATCAAGGAATAAGGAAAAATCCTTGGATAAAGAACACCAAGGACTTAAGAAGGAAGGAATCCCAACTTGTTGATAAATTATTGGGAAACGAAATCATTGGAACCGAAAAGACTCAATAAGGAAGTTGAGAAAGGACGAGTGGGTAAGGAGAACCGACATAGTTTTGTAAGTTGATTGGATAACGGTAAAGGTAGTCGAGAAATACTACCAAAAGAAAAAAGGGATGAAGTTATACAATCCCTAAGAGGTTGGAAAGTTAGGAACAACCCTAAAGGAGGTGTTCTAGAAATCTAATGGACATAGAGACAAGATCTAGAAAATGTCATGATGTAAGGGGCATGTAAACCCAATAGTCTCGAGAAAAACATGACTCAAAATAAGGAAGAGTCAATTAGTAAGCATAACAAGGTCAAACATAAAATTTGGAATGAATTGTAATGGACAACAGATGAAAGAAGAGTCGAAATAGGATGGAAACATATATGTAATGCTCTAAAGGATGTCGAGCTAAGGATTTCAACCACTAAGAGGTTAACTAGACATGTGAATGGTTACGTATCTTGGAACTCCTAATCTTGAGTATAGGACCTCAAAGTGAAAATTGTTGCTCTAAGCAAAAAAAGATGTGAATCTATGGATATACCCTTAAGTAAGGTATATCTATTTATGATAAACTCCATGGAGGGAGTAAATAATATAAAGGAAAAGAAATTCCTTAAGTGAAGGATGTAAAAAGGGATAGTTGAAAAAATAAGAGAAGTGTTTGCATGTTAAGCAAACACCAAATGGACATCAAAGGAAATGATTCCTCATGCAAGGTTGCTAATTAAGTTTTGGGGACAAAACTCCTAAAAGGAGGGGAGAGTTGTAAACCCTGCCCTTGTTAATTAAGGAAAACCAGGAAAAGAACCGGTCAAACTGAGTGAGAAAATCGAACCCGTTCACAAACCCAATTATCAGGAAACGGGCAATTTGGAAATTTACAACTCCCGGGTGATCTCAAGGATTCATAAACCCTTGTAAAAAAACCTTGGGACAAATTGGAAGAGAGAAACTAGACCAGTTCAGATGAACCAAATCCAACTGGATTGAACTAGTGTATGAATCGAGTCGGTTCATGAACTAGAATCGGTAAAGAAAGGGCAAACTAGGAAATTTATGGAACCCGAGTGACCCAAAGAGTTCCAAAAGTCATGGAAATGGACTTGAGAATGGATTGGAGATGAAAATCAAATTGGTTCAGGTGATCTGGATTGAACAGGTTTGGACCGATTTGAACCACTATTGAATTAGATTCTAAATTCATTTTTCTAGGTAGCTTAAAAAATTCAAATTTGAGATTTGAGGCCACTATTGGATAGAAAATGAATTTAGATGAATTTAGAAATTTTTAGATTTGAAAAATTCAGTCAAATGGGGGGTGAACCAGACAGTTTAATCTTTGAACCCGGTTCGGACCGGTCCGATCTGGTTCGGAACAGTGTCGTCTTCTTCCTTCATATGACAAGACTGTTTACTCGTCGAAAAATTGCACAGCACTAGCAAAGCTGAAAAGTCTCTGGCCATGGAGTTTGAAGCAAAGAATGACCGCCATTAAGGTGCCAATCGAATGGCCAAGAAGTCCCCAAGCTTCTTATATAAAGAGCCCCTCCCCATTCATCCTCTCCACATCTTAAAATTCCATTCTCTCTCAACTGCTCCATTTTCCAGTGAAGCTCGAACCAGAGCTCTGACTTGGGCACTTTTCTGATCCAAACAGGTGAGGTCGGATTCTTTAGAACTGGAGAGAAGTCAGCTACATGCATGTAGTCTCCATTTGCTCTCGGGGTCACTGGAGAAGCGCCGACGAGATGGAACAGTGAAGCAGCTCTAGCAGACCGAAGCTGCCCTGTTTTGACTGAGCTGAAATCAGCCATTTCGAGCCCTTCTCAGGCCAAACCAAGCCCTCCCAACACCACCTCAGCCCTCCCACGACCGAATTGGAACGGAAAGGTAAGCCAATTCGGCTCCCCTCTACAATTTTTTACCGGTGCTAGAGAGAGAGCCAACAGAATTTTGATGATGAAATTCTAACTCAATTGATGCAATTCTTATTTCTAGGATGAACCTTAGGACGAGAGCTATCGGCCCAGATTGAAAGCTCGGACCGTCGTGCCCTCGACGGTGAGCAATGGAAGCTTTCTCTCTCTATGGTCAGCTTTTCGGCGAAGCTCCGTTTGAGCTTGTTCCAGCATCAAAACTTGCTATTCAAAGTGCTATTGAATCATATGAAGATGTAGGGACTCAATTTTAACTTTAATTTCAACAATTATAAGTGTTTAATTGGTCAATTTGATGAAATCAAATTCGGCTATGTTAGGAAGTTGAAATTGGGGAAAATTGGGGATTTTTGAAAATTCGAGGGACCATTATGTAATTTTGTAAAATTGAGGGTCAATTGGGCATGATAAGAATGTTAGAGGGCCAATTGAGGAATTTTAAAATTTTTTGGGTGAAACTTAACCATTTTTGTAAAAGAAGGGCAAAATTGTAATTTTAGAAAATTTGGGGGCCAAATTAGGAATTTGGGAAACTTGAACCCCTTTTTATGAAATTGGATAAATTGAAGTCCCAAGAGTAATTTTAAAGGTTTTGGGACTCAATTTGAGGAAAAATCGGCATTAGGGACTTAAAGTTAAAGAAAAGTAACTTTAGGGACCTAATTGCAAATAAAGGAATAGTTTGATTTTTCTCATTCATTTGGAATGAATGAAGGCTATTAGGCGAGGGATAATGAACAAGTATGTTCATATCGTGTAGGAACACAAAGTACCGGGAACGCCAGTAAGGACAAGCTCGCGTGAATACAAAGAACCGGTTGAGTAGAATTCACTACATTAACGGGTGAGTGAGATTTTATATCATACCCAGTTTGGGATGATAAGTACCTCGAAATGAAAACCCACTACTTAGTGGTATTTTAAACATCACAACTTAGAGGACTGATGTGAAAATCACGCGGAAAAACTACTTACTGGTTGTAAGTAGATCATACCCGGTTGGTATGATAAAACTTCCTTGAAGGAAGTGGAAAACTTGTTCATCGGTTATGAGCGGAGATGTTCTTATACTCGGTCGGTATGATGGACAGTTGAAAACATATTTTGTCATAAGTGCTCTCCCCTGACTGTGTGCCACTACTTAAACAATTTGGGAGACCTTATTGATGGGAGCTCAAATAGATCTTATAGGTCAGGGGCCTCGGTTTTAGAACTTGGGGGCTAACATGCCCAATTTTAAAAATCTCGAATAGTGGGTCATAGGCTAGTTGGCACGAGTAGCAGCTCGTAAACAAACATGAGATATATGTCATAAAACTTTAAATAAATGAATTGTTTGGCCATTGTACCAAAACATGACCGACATACTCAGTCAACTAGCGCCGGTGTGACATGACCGATCTCCGGACTAGTCAAGATAAACAGCTACAGGTTGAGTTGAGGGTCGAGGCCGTTGGACTAGTAGCACCATAGATTATATGGTATAATGTGAAAAATATTGATTGTGCATACACTGTGTTTACGGGACCTTCAAGATGCCTAAGAGGGGTAGTGATGTGTCCTAGGGCCTTGGACGATCTAATGGGTATAAGGGTAGTTCGTTGGACTAGGTGACCTTGCGGAGCTCGGAATAGCTTCAAGCGCACGAGATCGGAATGGGAACGGGAAGAGATCTTTGTCCTCATACGGACACGGAGAATTTGTACGGGATTGAGGGTTGGATGTCGTGAACATCCACCCATTCTCAGGGTAGAAGTGGACAAGCTTCTATCTAGGTGGCTGGTAAAGTCGCTCTGACGCCACAAGTGGGTTCAGTGGAGAGGTTGTCCTGTGATTGTGTGTTTTGACCTTCATGATGAAGGATGTATGTTGGGTGATGACACATCATGATTAACAAGAAATGGTGATAAAATAAAAAGATTTGAAATTAAAGGAATTTTTAAAGGAAATAAGGAGTCTGTCACACTCCAAACAAATTTTTTTTCTAAAAAGTTAAATTTTGAAAATTTATTCACTGAGTTGTTGTACTCACCCTTCCCTCATATCCCTTTTAAGGAAATCCCAGATAGCCTACCCTTAATAACCACCAACTAATACGCATGTGAGATAGGTATAATAAAATTTTATTTAGTTTTAATTTATGTTATTCTAGGAAAGGTACATGTTTAAAGGATGTCTTACTTTTTACTATTTATAACAAGGGGAAACCCTTAAATAAATCGGGGGAGTGGCGGGTTGATCGCGGAGATCCGACCAAACCAGGTCGAGGTATGACACCTACCCACTTCCATCATATATTCATTTATTTGAACTAAATTTTCAAATCCCAACTCGGACTTCAATATCACTTTTGGCTTTTTGTCTTTGGTTTGAAATTTCCTTATCGGTTTCATATCCATTTATGGGCTTAGAGTTTTATTTTTAGTTCGGGATTTCATTCCTGGTTCGCACTTGGGTTCGATTCCACTTGAACTTGACATGGGTTCTAGAAGTTCCAATGTTATATTTTATTTCATCATGTGGTACTTGAGAATTAGGTTATAATCTTTGATTAGCTCCATTTATCTTCTTTGCTTCAGATTTAGCTCATTTTGTGTCAAAAGGCAAAAGTGAAGGGACGAATTTTATGAGTATAAACAAGCATGAGAGAATTAAATATGTAAAATGAGTAATTGAGATATTATATCCAACATAGGATGTGGAAAGAAAGGATATGGGAAATACAAAAAAAATAATATAATATAATGTAAGGAAAACTCTAGTCGAAAAGAAAAATTAGGAGGAAAATAAACTCTTGCCGAATATGGAATACTAAACTGAATAAAAATTAAAATTTAAGAAGCAATCAGAAAATGTGAGTAAAGATAAAAGGGATCCATATGATCAAATAAGATCTGGTGTCGCAAATAATAAATATTATATACCAACAACTACGTATAAGGTATAAATCCAAATCAGGTGTAAAAGTAAAATTTTGTCCCACCTATCAAGAGAGATTTTAAAATAATATTAATCTTGATGCCCAAATATTACAATTTTGGTAAGTAAAATATATTGTATTGACATTATTATGACACGCGTACTTATTATTGCCATTCACATTTATTGACAAATTCTCCTCATACATATTCCACAAGATCTTACCTTTATATCAAATATTGGATAATGTTCAAATACACGCACCTCACTTACTTATTTTGGCATGACACAATGATACAAAAATAACGAGCTTAGAAGATAAAATTATTTTTTTATTATACCATTACCTCACTTCCTTTTTAGATTTTTCATTCACCAATAAAAATAGGATATTACTATAATTATAAAAAAGAAATTATTAATATGCCTACAATTATCTCCATTAACACCACCATGTAATTGTCACAAAAAATAAAATAAAATAAAATAAAGATATTATGTTGCACATGCACACACATTGGAGACATAATAAAATATTATAATATAAAAATGTATTGTAAAACATGTGATAAAGTTAATATACAATAAATGAAATGAAAAGTTAATAAAAATTTCAAAAGACTTATCTTTCTTTTTTTTAATTACTTTAAATAATTGTATATTTATTCATATATAATTAAATTATATTAATAAAAAATATTTTGTATAATAAAAATATAATATTAATATACAATTAAAAAATGTAACAATATGTTAAATAAAATTATATCAATAAATTATAATTAAATATGATAAGTTGTATATTTCATATTTTATAATATAATTAAATTATTTAAAAATAAATAATTATTATAAGAAAAAATAAAATAATATTAATTATATAATAATTAGATATGATTGTATAAAAGAAGTTATTCTCACCGTCTCTTTTATTTTTTCCTCCGTCTTTTCTCAACTCCGTCGCCGTTTTCCGTGTAAGACTCCTCCAGGGTGTCCCTTGCATTGTGGTTCCATGCGAGCTTCCCGCTTTAATTTGACGCATTTGGCTGTGGATAGATTATCTGCGGCGGTTGGGCCGTAGATGTTATTCCTTTGTTATCTCTTGCGTCGCTTACCTTTTTTTTATCGAAGGGACGAAATTCCTAGATCTGCTGGCGGTCATCGAATGTCTCATGTCGCCATTGGGCGAATTCCGTGATTTCGTTTTTCACCTTTTGGGACTTGTCTGAGTTAGGACATAGTTCTGTCTGCCTTACTGTTTTTCTTTCTTCTCTGGATTGGTGTTATGCTCTGGGGTTTGATACACCTTCTGGGCAAGATACAACTCCCGGAGGTTGAATATTTATTATATCTCGTTGCTTCATTTATGCGATAAGTGGAGACTCGATTTGCCTTTGTATATCTGTTCTGTATTATTCTTTTGTAGCTTCACGACTGGGATTGATTTGCCTATTACGGTTTCCATAGTTAAAATAACAGATTTGCGAATTTCATTTGTCATTCTATCGTGTAGCTATGGGAAAATTTTTTGTTTGTTTTCAGCTTGAACTTTGTTAAATTTTCATCCACTATCCTGATATACTTATGACCGTTGCACTTATTTTCAGCTGATTATTCTCACCCATCATGGAAGGAATCATTTCTAGAAGGGTGATACCCTCAGACAACAGTTGTCTCTTCAATGCTGTAGGGTAATATTTCAGATTTTTGGATCTTTATCAGTATTAACTACTATGCGTTACAGAAGATTACCTTAAATTATGTGATTTTCATCTATTGCAGCTATGTCATGGACCATGACAAAACCAAAGCTCCCGAATTGAGACAGGTTATGCCAATAATTGAACTATACCACACAGTTGTCTGTTATCATTCTTTGATTCTGTTGTTTGTGTTACATTCTTTTGAGTTTTCAAGGCAATTTTCTCAAATCAACTTATTATGTGCATGCACTTCATGTATGGGATCATATGCCTGTCTTTTACTATAATTGTTAGTCTTGAGTGAAATCAATACTAGGAAGGCAGCTTTTATATGCTATCTTGTTGGTTCTCATTGGATAATATAAAGTAAAGAGCAAATCAAGTAGAAACCTATCTTTCTGCCAGGATCATCTTATAGTTTTTCATGGAACTTAGTATCCTCCTTTTACCTTTATTTTGTTGTAAAATTTTGTATCTCGTTCTCTTAAAGGTTATTGCAGCTACTGTGGCAAGTGATCCGGGAAAATATTCTGAGGCATTTCTTGGGAAGACCAATGAGGGGTACTGTGCTTGGATTCTTGATTCAGAGAAATGGGGAGGTTTGTCAACTGTTTCCCTATCATGTAAAAGTTGACTACATAATTCAACATATGTACTCTTGGAATTTTCAGTTGAATATGTTATTCTTTGCCTCAGAAGTTTACTTTTTCTGGAACATGATTTCTGTTGAGTTTGCATTCTCTGATCCATCCAATGGCCCATTGAAGACATTCCTGTCACTTCTTCCTCTCAAAGAAGTGTTCATTTAAGGTAGTCTTATTAACTTGCCTGAATAAGAAAGCTCTCATATTTTTTCTTCTTCAACAGGCGCAATTGAACTTTCAATTCTAGCCGATTACTATGGACGTGAAATTGCAGCTTATGACATCCAAACAACTAGATGTGATCTGTATGGTCAGGTAGAGAGATTTTCTCTAATTTCACCATGGCCTGATTCATTTGTACATAAAGATTTCATTGGGCATGCTATCTTCAGGACAGGAAATATGCTGAGAGGGTTATGCTGATTTATGATGGGCTTCACTATGATGCTTTAGTGGTATGCAGTTCCTTGATCATTTTTATGTACTTTATGCTGTTTTCTTTTTGCACTTCATGTACTTTATACTTTTGGATAAATAACCAATGTCATGTGGAAACATGAAATGTCTTCTGTGTAGATGAAAGTGCAATTAGTTTGTGGTTTTTTGGATTGAATCTTGTCAATAATTTTCTTCCATGTTCTACTTATGTTCAATACTCAATTCTGCATAGATCAAGCTTAATTATATTAACTTATTCTGCAGTTGTCTCCCTTTGAGGGGGCACCAGAAGAGTTCGATCAGACCATATTTTCAGTGCATAATGATAGAACAGTCGGGCCAGTAGAGGGCATTGCTCTTAACTTTGTCAGGGACCAGCAAAGGTGGGGAACACGACTCTGAATGATGTATTGAAATGGTTTCTTGATATTTTCATCTTGAGAATGATTCTGGATTCTCTAACAGTTGGTCTTCACTCTTGCAATTCTGCAGGAAGAGGAGATTCACAGATACTGCCAACTTCACATTGCGCTGTGGGGCATGTCAGATTGGGTTAAAGGGACAAAAGGTATTTCATTCTAATTAGAGCTTTTTGTTTCTTTGTATTTTTTTCTCATTCTACTGAGGTATTTCCTGTTTTACTCTGCCAAATATTTTCCATTTTTCCTCAGGAAGCTGTGGAGCATGCACAAGCTACAGGACATGTCAATTTTCAGGAGTACAAATGATGAAGTTATCTTGCTGTTCTAAGTTACACAAGTTATTTCATATTAATCCCCTGTCTGAGCTTCATGCAGATGGGTGTTGTATTTGTACTTTCAACTTTTGCCGAGGAGTTTGCTGGACGTAGTCATTGTATTGGTTTCGTTGCTACAAATTCTGTGGGTTTGTTTTGGATTCTCAAAGATTTACTTGAAGGACACGGTGCTGAATGAGCACTAGATGCAAATTATGATTTACAGCGTAAATCCTTGTGAGGCAGATATATAGAAACTGCCTGTGGAGTCAAACACGTTGTTATACTGTTATTCAAACTATAGTGCATATTGCGATCATTAGAAAAAGGGAAAAAATAGTTTTTTTCAGATTGTATTTTCTTGTACCTAATCTTAATTTCTTTTTCTCTATATCACCGTCCGCTCCTATGTCCAATCAATCACATCTACAGTTTATGAATTTCCTGTAAAGCTCATTAGTTGCTTGAAGGCCCTGTCTCTGTCTCTGGTGATGACGATGGCTTTTGGTACAATATCAATCTACTCCACAACGACCATATACACTTCGGTTTACCCGAAACCTGCAGGAGGCTCTCAGTATGTTACAAAATCATCGTAGTCATCGAAGATGCTGTCCCTGCAAATGGGACATGACCCTTTTTTTATCAGCCATGCGTCCAGGCAACCCAGATGGAAGAAGTGTCCGCACTTCCGAAGCCTCCTCGTTGTCTGTCCTTCCTCAAAGTCCTGTGGAAAAATTAACCGAAACAATCAGGAAAAAAAGGGCCTCAGCAACCTTCATCACATATATGGAACTTTTCTGAGGCCTTGGCATATTCACCTGCAAGCAGATTGAGCAGCAGCAAGCTTCATTGGAGACAGCCCAGCTGGGCCTGAAGTTTTCTAGAGGAATCCTCTGAATACAGTCGTCGGACAGTCCTCTATCTTCTGCCGTATCGTATATGTCTGAGATTTCCTGGTAAGCCGTCTCCATGTTGCTCACCTGCAGGTTTCATTAACATAATTCTTTTCTAAGGATACATCGCCTTGCATACAGTCAGATGAAAAAGCTGTGAAACGGGATAAAATTCAAGTCATCACCTGCCACTGATAGGCCTTCAGCACCGCAGGTCCCACCCATTCCATGAATACCTTCCCCTCCAATACACTGCTGAGAAGGGCAACCTGCAGTCCCAAAAAACCCAATAAAAAATTTGAAATGAATCCCCTCTAGAGTCATGAACTTTATTGCCAAAAAAAAAAGTCTTTCCTATTGAACTAGTAAAAGAGTTAACATATATGTAGGTGGTGGTTGTCTCTCAATAGATGCAAGAGAAGGTGGCCATTTTAACTGATTATATAACTATGTCATTATATCTCAACAAATGTAAGGCATTAAGATATTTTGACATTTATGATGATAGGGAATAGGACCTTGTAGGACAAGCTACTTCCAGGATTCAATAAATGGTGTTGGTCAGTGAACAGTACAGATACAGTGTAGATCAATCTGCCCCCAGCTTGGTGCAAAAAAAAAATATCTGCCCTAGTTCTAAATTTTCAATGATATTAAAAAGATTCATTAATATTGTTTACCTTTGAAAGCGACTCTCCATCAAACTTGAGCTCCAGCAGTTGGACGGCAGTGATGGCTCCTGTCACGGCACCGATCCCGGCTCCTCTTGCGAAGCCGGTCTCCGTGGTTTGCCCCTTCAGTGCCCCTACTATTGTTCCCACCAATGCCCCTCCTGAAAAAAATTAAAAATAAAAATAATGGTAAAACCATTAGTACATAGGGAGGTTCATTATATATTTTTTGATTATTTAACACTTAAGTTATCTATCTCTATTTTTTTTTTGTTACATGGGTTTGTAAAAAAGTAATTTTTATGGAAAAAAAAGGTAGATAAGGTTCTCTCTTTCACCAAGTTGAATCAGTTAAAAGGGGTGTTGATTCTATTCTAGCTAAAGTTTTCCATAACCCCTTCATTTAAGTTAATCATGGACTGGTGAGGCATTTTCTGAAAGGAGAAAGTGATACAAGGAGAGCCAGAGAATTGAGGGAAGGGAAGAAGAAGAGAAGTACAGACCTAGTGCAAGAATGCAGGTGAAAATAGCAAAGAGAGCCTTCTTCATCACTACTGAGAGGAGAGGCAACAGCCACAGAGGACAAGCCTCTCTCAGCTTCAGAGCTACCGCCATTACTACACCAGAAAACCACTCCATTATTGCCATCTGTGTCGAACGCAACCACTAGCTCTTGAAGAAGCTAAAGGTACTGCGAACAAGCTGGTTCAGTAGCTTAATGTTGTGGGTGAAACTGTTTGTGCTTGTAAGATGAGTGCAAGGAAGAGAGCGGAGAAAAAAATGTATTGTGTTTGAGAATGTATTGGGATGATGAGAAAAAAAGAAGGTCGAATTCTGTGCATTTATAGAGAAAAAAAAGGTGTTCAGGCCCATTTATTGCTATGTTAAGATCAGCTCGGTTATATTTTTTGCAACTTGGGGGATTATTTAAGTTATTTAATGACATGAGGCCGTGTACAAATCATGATTCTTTGTGATAACAGAAAAGCCATAAAGACTCGAGAGAGGTTGCGTATGGTCATCCTTTTTCTTTTTAGTTTATTTGTTTAGAATACAACTAATTTAAATATCTCAAATTAGCCTATTTAAAACCGATTTTTATGTAAATTCTCTCTATTCACATGAATATAATGGAAAGCTTACTTTAACGCAAGGAAAATATGTATGTATTGAATTGTTCCAACCTAGTTATATGGAATGAAAATGTATAAATTTTAAAAATATAATGCATTAACATAAAATATTTAAATTATAACAATTAGATATATAATATTTTATAAATTATTATTCCATTATATAAATAGTTAAAATTGGTTTGACGTATTGACATCAACGATTTTGGTTGATGTAGATTTAAAATAATATTAAATTAAATAGTAATATTAAAAAAAATTCAAGAGATGATCTCTCTATACATATGCTATTTATTTATTTATTTATTATTATTATTATTATTTAAATAACATGAAAACAAAATTAAACAATTAAGGGTTCATCACTCTAGGGAAGGTATACACGCCCATAGGTACAAATGGTTTTATGAACATAATAATTGCGCACATTATTAGGCAAACTAGTTAACGACTATCTTTTTTGCCTGATGGGTGATAATGCATATGCACATAAATTAGTGATTCTATTACTTAACTCCAAATTGAGCTGTTATTAAGTATATTTAAAAAAAATTAAATTTAAAATTTTTAATTATTTTTATTTTCTCAAGAACTAATTGGTAAAATTATGAATTATACAAAAAAATTGCCATACTAACTAATAAATTCGTCAAAAATTGATTCGCTATAGTACAAACCGGTTGACGAGTGACATCGGGAGCACACACGCGTGACACATGCATACGTGTCGTCTTTCTTGCCCAGCAGTTTACTCGTATTTCCCTGTTTTTACTTGGTGAGTTACCCAGACAACTCGAATTCACCGCTTGGAGAAATTAATTAATTTCTAGAGCCACATGTTATAGAATGAATAAAGAAGACTACAGATAGATATCCATGTAATTCTAGAACATGTCCATATAAAGTTTGGGTGTTCCCTCATCGGAATTTGCTCAGAATTAGCTCCAAAAGTGAGATTGCTCCCAACTCGAGCGACCCAAACCCAAAGAGCCTAGCTCCATCGTCCAACCACCTCGGATGGCAGGCTGGGTACCACTGGAAAGTTGACCTCAACTTTTCATCGCCATCTCTCTTGACCCTCAACTTTATCTCTACAACTGCCATTGAGATCACACAATACCCGATCTTCAGCGACCAAAAATAGGGTACATATTTTAGAGGCCAATTCTGATGGCCCCAACGACCCTTGTGAACCAAGAAAAAATTGGTGAGTTCCTTGTAGCTCTAGCTTTCTATAGCCCATGCCTTGCCTAATTTAAGTAAGATTTGAGTGAGAATTGAATCATACAAGTCTCAAATCACGTGTTAAGTGGCCGAGCTAACTAAAATACAAATTTAAGGAGCTACAATCTACCAATGGAGTTGATTCAAGTGGCCATGGACTCCTAGAGGAGTCAGCTTTTCAACCGCACTAGCATCGATGACTGATAAGCCACCTGCGGTGAGTACTTGACCCCGACCCGACTTTTACTTGTATGCATGCAAGTTTCTGATCAAGCCTGGTCGGAGTAACTCCGACTGACCCTAGCTAAACTAAGTTTATGATGGCCTAGAGGGAGGCTAGGGGGACCTCTTCACTTAGTTTGATAATTTTTAGAGATACTTTTATTATGAGTCAATGGTCGGGGTCTAAAATGTAAAGATTTGAAAGTTAGGGGATCCAAATACAATTGAGCTTTTTGTGGGGTCTTCCTAAGAAGAAAAATAAAGTTTAGGGACTGATTGAAAAGTTTGGTGAAGGTTGGGGACCGAGTTTGCCTATTGTGAAAGGTCTAGGGACCTTTTTTGCAATAAAGGTAAAGTTAATGAATAAAGTGTACATATGAGTGTTTGCACAACCAAAAAATACATTTTTTGGGCAATCCAAGAACCTAAACATAATTTATAAAAGTTTAGGGACCTAAATGAGAAATTATGGGGGTCAAATAGATCCTAAAGCCTAAGATCTCAAGAATAGGGGCAAAATGGTAATTTTGCCAAATCTTAGGGGCCATTCGAAAATTTATGAGAAATAGAAATAGAAATTGTTTAAATGCCTATTTGGGACCATAATGGGACTTAGGTAAACTTGGGGGACCCAAATGAAAGACTTGAGAATGTATAAGGTCCAAAAGAAGGATGTTGTAAAGTATTAGAGCAAAATGGTAGTTTTGCCCTAGTTAAGGACCAAATGGTAATTTGGGGAAGATGGAACCACTAGGTGGCTAGTAAAGGAATTTGGGCACTTCAATAAGTGCTAAGTGAAAAGAGAATGAGCTTAAACACAATAGATTAATTATCACACCCCGACCCGGTTTGGTCGGATCCCCGTGAGTAACCCGTCGCATTCCTAGTTCAAGAGGAGTTTCCTCCTTCTTTAACTCAAGAGGAGCCATACGTACTTTCAACCTTGTTCCTTGGAAAGATATATATCAAATAAAATGCAAGCTTAAGAGGAATTAAGTATACCTGATAAAGGGTAAGGCTTGGTGTTATCCCTAGTCATTTTCTCTATTTCCTAAAAAGGGATGAAAAAAGGGGTGAGTTTCTACAACTCAGTGAATAGGTATTTTAAAAAAAAATGAAGTTTCGATAAAAATAGTTTTCAAATTAGAGTGTGCCAAACTCCTTAATTCCTTTAAATTTTCTCATTTAATAAAACTCAGTTTTCATAACCATTTCTTATCACAACGGTGTGTTTATCAACCAACACATGCCCTTCATCATGAAGGAACACACAATCGCAGGTCAGCCCATCCACTGTACCCACTTGTGGCGTCGGAGCGACTTTATCGGCCACTTAGATAGAAGCACGTCCACTTCTACCCCGAGAATAAGTGAATGTTCGTGACATCCGACCCTCAATCCCATAATAAAACTCTATGTTCGTATGAGAATAGAGACCTCATCCCGTCCCCACCCCAGTCTCATGCACTTGGAGCTACGTCGAGCTTCACAAGACTTCTGTTACGACTAACTGCCCTTATATCCACTAGGTCGTCCAGAGCCTTGGGATGCATCACTACCCCTCTTGGGTGTCTTGAAGGTCCCATAACACAGTGCATGCACAAATCAATAGTTTTCACATAAGCCATATAATCTGTGGTTCACTTAATCCGATGGCCCCGACCCTCAACTCAACCCGCAGTTGTTTGTCTTGACTAGTCCGAAGACCTATCATGGCGCACTGCCGCTAGTCAATTGAGTATATCGGTCCTATCTCGGTACCATGGCCAAACAACTCATTTACTTAAGTTTTCATGGCTTAATAATCATGTTTGTTTACGAGCTCTTGCTCGTGCCAACTGGCCTAGGGCCTACTCTTCGAGATTTTCAAAATCGGGAATATTAGCCCCCAAGTTCCAAAACCGAGGCCTCCAGCCTATATGAGCTATTTGAGCTCCCGTCAAGAAGGTCTCCCAAAAATTTTAAGCAGTGACACACAGATAGGGGAGGGCACTTCCGACAAAATAAACCTTTTATTTGTCTATCATACTAACCAGATATGAAGACATCTCCGCTTATAACCGATAAGCGGGTTTTCCACTTCTTTCTAGTAAGTCTCATCATACCATCCGAGTATGATCTACTTACAATCGGTAAGTAGTTTTTCCGCGTGATTTTCACATCACTCCTCTTAGGTGTAATGTTTAAAATACCACTCAGCAGTGGGTTTTGTCATGCCCGAACTGGTTTGGTTGGATCCCTGTGAGCAACCCGCCACTCTCTCGATTTATTAAAGGGTTTCCCCTTATTATAAACGTAAAGAGTAAGGAATCCTTTAAACTTGTACTTTTTCTTGGAATAACATAGATTAAAACTGCATAATATAACTTAAATTTTATCATATCTGTCTCACAGGCGTTTTAGTTGATGGTCATTAAGGGTAGGCTTTTCGAAATTTCTTGAAAGGGATATAAGGGAGGGGGTGAGTACGACTACTAAGTGAATGAGTTTTCAAAACCTTTAACTTTAGGAAAAAGATTTGTTTTGGAGTGTGCTAGACTCCTTTCTTTCAAAAGTCCTTTGATTTTAAATCTCGATTTTTACCACCATTTCTTTATTTAATCACGGTGTGTCATCATCCAACACACATCCTTCATCATGAAGGTTAAACACACATTCGCAGGTTAGTATGTCCATTGAACCTACTTGTGGCTTCGAAGTGACTTTATCGGCCACCCAGATAGAAGTACGTCCACTTCTATCCTGAGAATGAGTGGATATTCGCAACATCCAACCCTCAATCCCAAAATCAATTCTTTGTGTCTGTATGAGAACAGATACCTCATCCCGTCCCCACCTCGGTCTCATGTGCTTGGTGCTACTCCAAATTGCGCACGGTTACCTGGTACGACGAACTGCCCTTATACTCTCTAGGTCATCCAGTGCCCTTAGAACGCATCACTACCCCTCTTGGGCATCTTGATGGTCCCGTAATCACAGTGAATGCACAATCAATGTTTTCTTATCATGCCATATAATCTATGGTGTCACTGGTCCAACGATCCCAACCCTCCACTCAACTCGCAGTTGTTTGTCTTAACTGATCCGTCAACCTATCATGTCACACTGCCGCTAGTTGACTGAGTATGTTGGTCCTGTCTTGGTACCATGGCCAAACAATTCCTTTATTTAATATTTTATGGCATATAAATCTTGTTTGTTTACGAGCTCCTACTCGTGCCAACTGGCCTTGGGCCCACTGTACGAGATTTTCAAAATTGGGCATATTAGCCCCCAAGTTTCAAAATCGAGGCCCCCGACCTATAAGCGCTATTCGATCTCTGGTCAAGAAGGTTTCCCAAATCATTTAAGCATTGGCACACAGTTAGGGGAGAACACTTCCGACAAAAGTAAGTTTTCAGCTGTCCATCATACCGACTGGGTATAAGGACATCTCCGCTCATAACCGATGAAGGGGTTTTTAACTTCCTACAAGAAAGTTTCATCATACCAACCGGGTATGATCTACTTACAACTGGTAAGTAGTTTTTCCGCATGTTTTTCACATCACTCCTCCAAGTTATGATGTTTAAAATACCACTTAGTAGTGAGTTTTCATTTTGAGGTACTTATCATCCCCAACCGGGTATGATATAAAATCCCACTCACAACCGGTAAGTGGTTTTTAACTATAAGTTGTGCTCATCATCCTAACCAGGTATGACGTTAGTAAACCCACTCACCCATTAATGTAGTGAATTCTACTAGACCAGTTCTTTGTATTCACGTGAGCTTGTCCTTGCTAGTGTTCCCGGTACTTCGTGTTCCCACACGATATGAACATCTCGGTTTATTATCCTTTGGCCTTATAGCCTTCATTCATTCCAAATGAATTAGAAAACCAAACTTTTATTTCTTTGCAATTAGGTCCCTAATGTTATTTCTCTTTAACTTTCGGTCCCTAATGCTGGTTTTTTCCTCAAATTGAGTCCCGAAACTTTTAAAATTTATCATAGGACCTTAATTTATTCCATTTCACAAAAGGGTTTAATTTCCCAAATTTCCAATTTGGTCTCCCAACTTTTCCAAAATTACCATTTTGCCCTTCCTTTATAAAAATATTAAAATTTACCCCAAAAATTCTAAAATTCCTCAATTGGCCCTCTAATATTTTTATCATGCCTAATTGACCCTCAATTTTAGGAAATTGCATTTCGGTCCTTCAAAATTTTGAAAATCCTAGAATCAAGAATCGCATCAATTGATACCAAATTGAATTAGAATTTCATCATCAAAATTTTGCTGGTTGTCCTACATGATATGAACATCTCGGTTTATTATCCTTTGGCCTAATAGCCTTCATTCATTCCAAATGAATTAGAAAACCAAACTTTTATTTATTTGCAATTAGGTCCCTAATGTTATTTCTCTTTAACTTTCGGTCCCTAATGCTGGTTTTTTCCTCAAATTGAGTCCCAAAACTTTTAAAATTTATCATAGGACCTTAATTTATTCCATTTCACAAAAGGGTTTAATTTCCCAAATTTCCAATTTGGTCTCCCAACTTTTCTAAAATTACCATTTTGCCCTTCCTTTATAAAAATATTAAAATTTACCCCAAAAATTCTAAAATTCCTCAATTGGCCATCTAATATTTTTATCATGCCTAATTGACCCTCAATTTTAGGAAATTGCATTTCGGTCCTTCAAAATTTTGAAAATCCTAGAATCAAGAATCGCATCAATTGATACCAAATTGAATTAGAATTTTATCATCAAAATTTTGTCGGTTGTCTCTCTAGCACCGACTAGAAATTGTAGAGGGGAGCCGAATTGGCTTACCTTTCAGTCCTAATTCCATCGTGGGATTGTTGGGGAGCCGGTTCTCTCTCTATCGGTTCCGATTCATAAACCAGCTCGATTCTTAAACCGGTTTAATCTGGTTTGGGTCCAGTTCACCCGAACTAGTCTGGTTTTTCTCTCCCACTTTGTTATAAGGTTCCTTCCCAAGGTTTATAATTCTCTTCGGGTCACAAGGGATCCATAAATTCCCCTGTTTGGCCTTTCTCTATCGGTTTCGGTTCATAAACTGCCTCGGTTCATAAACTAGTTCAATCCAATTGGATCTGATTCATCTAAATCGGTCTGGTTTTTCTCTTCCAATTTGTCCTAAGGTTCTTTTCCAAGGCGTTATGAACCCTTTGGATCACCCGGGAGTTGTAAATTTCCAAATTGCTCGTTCCCAATTGATCAGATACGTGAACTAGTTTGGTTTTTCTTACTCGGTTTGACCTGTTCTTTTCCTGGTTTTCTTAACTCAAAAGGGTGGGGTTTACATTTTTCATTTTCGAGGTGCTTATTATCCCAATCGGGAATGATATAAAAATCCCACTCACCCGATCGTGCAGTGTATTTCCTCTAAATCAACTTTCTTCCATTGCGAGCTTAATCTCAGTTGGCGTTCTCGATATCTCGTGTTCCTATACAAAATTGATATTTTTGTTTATTATCATTTGACTTGATTGTATTCATTACTTATGAATGACTAAAATATTTAACTTTTCACATATTTGCAATTTGGTTCCTAAAGTTCTTTTTCTTTTACTTTAGGCCCCAAATGCCGGTTTTTCCCAAATTGAGTCCCAAAACTTTAAAAATTCACCTTGGGACCTCAATTTATTCAATTTCACAAAAAGGGCTTCAAGTGTCCCAAATTCTCAATTTGGTCCTTATTTTTTCCAAAATTACCATTTTGCCCCTCCTTTACAAAAATGGTAAGTTTTACCCCAAAAATTTCAAAATTTGCTCAATTGGTCCCCTAACACTCTTATCATGCTCAATTGACCCTCAATTTTATAAAATTACATTTTAGTCCCTCAAATTTTCAAAATCCCCAAAATTTCCCCAATTTCAACTTTCCAACACAGTCGAATTTAATTTCATCAAATTGACCGATGTAACATGTGTACTTGTTGAAATTGAAGTTAAATTGGAGTTCCTACATCTTTATATGATTCAATTGCACTTTGAATCGCAAGTTTTGACGCTAGAACGAGCTTAAAGGGAGCTTCATTAGAAAATAGAATGTAGAGAGAGAAAGCTTCAACTGCTCACCGTTAGGGTTGCGGCGGTCCGAGCTTTCAATCTGGACAGATAGCTCTCCTCCTGAGGTTTCTCCTAGGATCAAGAATTGCATTAATTGATGCCGAATTGAGTGAGAATTTTATCATCGAAATTATGCAGGTTCTCTCTAGCATCGATCGAAAATTATAGAATTCGATCCTAATTGGCTTATCTTTTAGTTCTAATTCAACTGTAGGAGGGTTGAGAAGGTGTTGGGAGAGGTTGGTTTGGCCTGAGGAGGGCTTGAATTGGCCAATTTTAGCTCGACAAAAACAGGGCAGCTTTGGTTCACCGGAGCTGCTTCACTGTTCGATCACGCTGGTGCTTCTTTGTCGACCCTTAGAGTGAATGGAGATTACCACCATGTAGTTGATTTCTCCTCAGTTCTAAGGAACCCACCATGCCTTCTTTTGCTAAAAAAAGACCCTATATCGGAGCTCTGGTTTGAGCTTCCTCCCACAGTATGTTCCTCAAATTGAAATTAAGCTGATACTCACGATTTTACGTTCCACACCTTGATCCATCGTTGAACATAACCTAGGCAGTGTTCCGTGTGGGAGAGACTGGGCCCTCAGGCTTATTCACGGTTCGGATTTCACAGTTAAAATTATCATTTTGTGACATATAGAACTAGAATCGGAGTATATAGATTAAAACCTAGTTTACCAAACCAATTTAGTTATAGAAAAATCCAGCTTCCCACTTCTACCTTGTAAGATCAAACGAAAACACAAACAATTTTCAAACATAAACACCATTCTCGATTGAAGAGTTGTACCTACTCTCATCATGATGAATTGAAGAAGATTATTTGAATTAGAGAAACTGAGTAGATGAGAGAGAGTGAGGTTTTCAGGTGTGGAGAGGATGAATGGAGAGTGGCTCTTTATATAGGGAGCTCGAAGACTCATCAGTCATTCTTTTGACACATTTATGACAGTCATTGATGGCTTGAAATATACTGAACGAAAACATTTCCTCTTCACCAGCTATCACGCCTCGACCCGGTTTGGTCGGATCCCCATGAGCAACCGGCCACTCTTCTTGGTTTACCAAGGGTTTTCCCCTCTTTAAAACCCAGGAGGAGTAAGATGTCCTTTAAACCTGTACCTTCCCTTGAATAACATTATACAAAACTGAAAAACAGACATACATGATTTTACAGTTCATATATAGGGAAGTCTTTAAAATTGGTTTTCCCTTGGTTTCCTGAAAGGGATATAAGGGAGGAGGTGAGTTCTACAACTCAGTGAGCGGAGGTTGGGAGTGAGTTTTCATAAACAAAACAACTTTAATTGGAGTGTGCCAAACTCCTTTTTTCTTTTAAAATATCCTTTCCTCAAATATTGGTTTTTAAAACCTTTACCCTACTGAGAGTGACATTTTCAAGTTGGAGTGTGCTAGACTCCTTAATTTCCTTTAGATTTTATCCACTTTAAAAATCTCAGTTTTTCACCATTTCTTATTAATCACGGTGTTTTATCATCCAACACACATCCTTCATCATAAAGGTCAAAACACACAATCGTAGGTCAGCCCACCCACTGAACCCACTTGTGGTGTCGGAGCGACTTTACTAGCCACCTAGATAGAAGCATGTCCACTTCTACCATGAGAATGAGAGGATGTACCCGACATCCAACCCTCAATCCTGAAATCAATTCTCCGTGTCTGTATGAGGATAGAGATCTCATCACGACCCCACCCCGGTCTCGTGCGCTTGGAGCTACATCGAGCTTCGTAAGGTCACCTAGTTCGACGAACTGCCCTTATATCCACCAGGTCGTCCAGGGCCCTATGACACATCACTATCCCTCTTGGGCGTTTTGAAGGTCCCAATCAGTATTTTCACATCATGCCTTATAATCTGTGGTGCCACTGGTCCAATGGCCTCAACCTTTAACTCAACCTGTAGCTGTTTGTCTTGACTGGTCCTTCGACCTATCATGTTACACTGTCGCTGGTTGACCGAATATGTTAGTCCTGTCTTGGTACAATGGCTAAACAATTCATTTATTTAAAGTTTTATGGCATAAAACTCATGTTTGTTTACGAGCTCCTGCTCGTGCCAACTGGCCTTGGGCCCATTGTACGAGATTTTCAAAATTGGGCATATTAGCCCCCATTTTCCAAAACCGAGGCTCTCGGCCTATCAAAGCTATTCAAACTCCCGTCAAGAAGGTCTCCCAAATTGTTTAAGCAGTGGCACACAGTTAGGGAAGAGCACTTCCGACAAAACATATTTTCAACTATCCATCATACCAACTAGGTATAAGGATTTCTTCGCTCATAGCCGATAAACGAGTTTTTCACTTCATCTGAGCAAGTTTTATCATACCAACTGTTTGTGATCTACTTACAATTGGTAAATAGTTTTTACATGTCATTTTCACATGACTCTTCTAAGTTGTGACGTTTAAAAACACCACTTAATAGTGGATTTTCATTTCGAGGTACTTATCATCCCCAACTGAGTATAATATAAAATCCCACTCACAACCGGTAAGTGGTTTTTAACTTTAAATTATGCTCATCATCCTAATAGGGTATGACATTAGTAAGCCCACTCACAGTGACTTCTAATTTAGAAAAGGTGCTCATCATCCCAACCGGGTATGATGTGAATAACCCACTCACCCGTTAACCGCGACGTGTTCGTCCATGGTTGGTTTTCCAAGTTGACGCGAGCTTTCTCTTGTTGGCGTTCCGATTACACTTGTTTCATCAAAGGTGCGACGGTTCGAGCTTTCTATTAGGAAAGGTAGCTCTCTTCCTAAAGTACATTCTAGGATCAAGAATTCCTACTATTGATCTTTTAGCATCGTTGAGGTCATATGAAGGTTGTGGCGATATTGGGAGAGCTTGGTTTGGCTAAAGGAGGGCTAAATTCGGCTAATTTTAGCTAGGCTGAAATAGGGCAGCTTCGGTCTACCGGAGCTGTTCCACTGTTTGATTATGTCGGCGCTTCTTCGGCTATCCTCGGATCGAATGGAGGTTACAATCAGATAGCTAACTTGCCCCGGAATCTAAAGAGTCAGACCTCTCCTTCTGAGGTTAAGAAAAATGCCTAAGTCGAATTTCTGGTTCGAGCTTCACAGGAAATGGTGTATTAGAGAGAGAAAGGACTTTTTAGGTGTGAGGAGAACAAATGAGAATGAGCTCTTTATATATAAGTGTAGAATTGCGTATTAAATGGGGAGGATTTATTACTACGGTATTAATGTTATCATTATTTTCTGAAAATTGATGGGCATTTATTAGTATTAATTCCAATAATTAAATATATGTATTAAATTATTAGTATTAATTTCAATAAATAAATATAGGTATTTATGATATTTACTTTATTAAAAAATATATTTATCTTATTATTTTCACCTAATAATTTACACTTTTCATTTTATTTATTCAAATTATATTAATTAAATTTTAAACTTATAATATAATTCCATAAACTACTTTTGACCAAAATTTCGGGTTACTAAAAAAAATATGGTTTGACAACTATTGAGGGGATGCAACATGAATACTTCCCAATAGGTCAACCATCTTAGCACTACTCTCACCAAGCACGCTTAACTTTGAAGTTTTAAAGGGATCGTGCATTAGTGCTGGTATGTTTTTAATTTTGGATTACTAATAAAAATATGATTTGTCAATAATTGAAATGATGCAACCCTACATGAATCCTAGCACTTCTCTCGCCTAAGCACACTTAACTTTGGAGTTCTAATCAATTCTTATGCATTGATGTTGGTATGTTATTTATTTTTAGGTTACTAAAAAATATGATTTGACAACTATTGAGAGAATGCAAAATGAATACATCTCAAGAGGCACACTTAACATTGGAGTTTTGATAGAATTTGATACATTAGTGCTAGTATGTTATTTAATTTTAGTTTAGTAAAAATATAGTTTGACAACTATTGAGGGGATGCAACATGAATACTCCCGAGATCACCCATCCTAACACTACTCTCGCCCAAGCACACTTATCCTTAGAGTTTTGATAGGATCAAATGCATTAGTGCTAGTATGTTATTTAATTTTGGTGTTACTAAAATAATATGGGTTGACAACTATTGAGAGAATGCAAAATGAATACTTCCCGGGAGGTCACCCATCCTAGCACTACTCTCACGCAAGCAGGCCTAATTTCGGTATTCTAATGGGATCGAGTTCATCTGAACTCATTTGGTTTTTCTATTCTAAATTTTTTACGGTTACTAAAAACACGGTGTTACACCAGCGCTGCTTCAATTTTTCGGTGAGTGAATAGTGCTGTCATCTAAAGGAAGAAGACGACACTGTTCCAAACTGGACCGGGCCGGTCTGAACCAGGTTCAAAGCTTAAACCGGCTGGTTTAGGCCCGATTCGATCGATTTTTATAAAATTAAAAATTTCTAAATTTATTATCTATCAAATGGTGGCATCAATTCTCAAATTGGAATTTTCTAAGCCACCTAGAAAAATAAATTTAGCATCCGGTTCAATAGTAGTTCAAACTGGTTCAATCCGATTCGGATCCGGTTCACCTAAACCAGATTGGTTTTCATCCCTCATTCATCCTAAAGTCCTTTTTCATGACTTATGTGACTATTTAGGTTACTTAGGATTCATAAATTTTCCGGTTGGTCCTTTCTCTATCGGTTCCGGTTTATGAACCGGTTCAATCCGGTTCACCCGAACTGGTCTATTTTTTCTCTCCCAATTTGTCCTAAGGTTCTTTCCCAAGGTTTATGAACCCTTTTGGGTCACTTAGGAGTTATAAATTCTCCAATTTGCCCATTCCCCAATTATTGGGTTTGTGAACCGATTCAGTTTTCTCACTTGATTTGACCGGTTCTTTTCTGGTTTTTCCTTAACTCCAAAGTGCGGGGTTTACATTAACCTTATGGAAGGTTAGACAGATGAACAAGTTACCAATTAACTAGTCGGGTAACTAGGACCCTAAAAGGCTAAACCGTAGGAAGAGTACAATAGGTTAATTTGGTAATGGTCAGAAGTGAAATTAACATTATTATTTCTTAACTTTGTAGAGAACGCAAGAAACACGCTAGCAGAACCGAGAACAGATTCCGTGAATCTCATAGAATGAACAAGATCCGTGAAAAGAGGTGAGTAGGCGATGGCGGCGAGGTCGATTGGATTGATTGGAGCATAAGTTGATATGCTTGACTTGTTGTGTGAAAATGAGTAGAAAGCTAGTCTTATAACTCATATAAGAAGTTCAAAATGAATAAGTACATTCTCACTAAAGCACATGTGACTTTAAAGGTTAAAGTAAAATTTAGTTATAAAACTAGGGCATGTAGCGTGAATACGATTTTGAAGAAACATGAGTTTATTGGGCCTTGAGCCATTTTGTGATTTGGGGAGATGATTGAGTGATAGGTCAGGCTCCCAATAATTATTATTGCTATTTTCATATGCTGATTTAGCAATCAGGCCCGGAGTAGGTCATGGGACCCGAGTGTGGGCCATTGTGCCTAAATATGTGATATGAGGAGATGATCGAGTGATGAGTAGGGCTCCTAAATTGTGTGATTGTTATGTACACATGCTGACTTAAACAACTTGAGCACAAGGTAGGCGGTGAGACCCAAGTCTAGGGCATGATGCCACTAGGTGACAAGAGAAGACGACCTAGTGATGGGCTAGGCTCTCGAAATTTGTTAAATTATGAGGGGAGTCGGTCTAGTGAAGGTCCGGACTCCCAAGTATATTCATGTTATAAGCATATTGATTTTGATGGGTGCATTGTGTGATTTGAGAGAGTTGGGTGAATGACACATTGAGCTCCCGATAATGAGATGATTTATGCACCATTACGTGATTGAAATTTTGTGCCACGAGTATGACTACGTGTCATGTTAATGCTTGATTTGAATACTAGTATATGAGAGGGGGCGACACATGGATGTCATGTTAATGCTTAATTTGAATACCAATATAGGAGATGTAATCCAGTTTTTGTGGTCTGGTATTGCCCAAGCGACAATACATTTTGGGCATGTTATTGTGTGCATAGGGTCATGAGTAGCCTATGTTTTATTGGGGCCTGAGTATTCGGGATGAGGTCCATGCTGTGAGTAGCCTAAAAGTGCTGCCCAAGTGTAGGTAATGTTTGTTTGTGGGATGTGAGTTCCAAGTGTTTGCATATATATATATATATATAGTGCTAGTTATGTAGAACCAATAGGGGAGACTAAGGATAACTTGATCATAGTTGAGACTACGAGTCAGATGGCCCAAGACTTGTGCCTCTCAGGGTTGAGTAAACCATGGGACTTGAATTGTTAAGTATGATTAAAGAGATAGAAAATCATGCTAGGTGGTTTACGGAAAATATATGGGTTGTATGCCATATAGTGGCTTGACGTCAATGTCTCATTCACTAATGTGTGAGCTCATCCCTCCCCTAAACATGTTGCCAGTTGAGTCGATGAGGTAGGAAAGCTTGAACCCAATTCCTACAGTGATGAATATAAGCGCAATTGAAATTCCTGGGGAGTTATACATTTGTGTATTGATAAGACCATTCACTATTTCTTGAAGCTCAATGATAGAAAATCATGCTAGGTGGTTTACGGAAAATATATGGGTTGTATGCCATATAGTGGCTCGACGTCAATGTCTCATTCACTAATGTGTGAGCTCATCCCTCCCCTAAACATGTTGCCAGTTGAGTCGATGAGGTACGAGGAGTGAAGGGAAGGATCTTCTATGGCACACATTCACCTAAGATAACCTCATACCATGCACATGAAAGTTTTAATTCTTATCATGTTGCTACTATTCCCATGTTATTGGTATAAACCGTTTTGTGGGCTCCTGCGAGAAAATTTGAAAGAAAAGTTTCAAATTAACATGTCATAACATCATCTAGGTTCCCAATAGAACGAACACAACCTCGTTGTGTTCTTTTCCAACACTCTGGTGGTCATATGGATGTTGAGTCTACAACCTCAATCACCCGTATACTCTGGTTGTCATCTGCTGCCATGAACTTGAGTATACTCTATACCTTGATTGTTCCATACTCCCATACACTCAGGTATATGTGGATCCCCTCTATCGGGATCCCGGGTGAATTGGAAGCACTATATCATTCCTCACCACACACCACTTCCATTCAATTCTCAATGTCGATCAACACCCCAATGGTATGCAATCAAATGTCCCAATAGTAAATATCGGTATATAACAAACAAATCCAATCACAACATTATAAAATTATGTATATCATCTTCCTTAGAGCCCATTTCTTATTTGATCGTCTCCACAAAATTGAAATCACACAACAAGTATAGAAAATAATAAAATTCATTGAAGTTTGGTCCTCACTTGACCGTCTTCATTTATCATGGTTTCAATTATATAATTTCAGGAATAATTATTCGAGCAAAGTCCTCCCTCGACCCTCTCCTTTGATTCGGTAATCTTGTGTGAAGTTATATCACACTTTGGTTTCCTAAGGGTATGGTCCTCGCTCAAACGACCCCACCTTTTTACCTCATTAGTGTCTCATGCACTTATATTAAGCCTCCTATTAATTCTTATCCTTATGGGTCTTTCTACCTCTCATCTTAGGTGATTAACCATAATTATTTAACCAAATACATGAGCATGCAACTATGTATCTTTCATGTAATTTATAAAAATCCATTTTCATCCTTAGCATGCATAACTTCATATTTTAATGTGTCGTAAAGTACAGTGTAAACCCCGTTCTTCTATAATAAGAAAACTGGGAAAAGAACTAGTTAGTTCCAAAGAAAAACCGAGTCAGTTCATAAACCGTAACTGATGGAGAAAGGGTAAATCGAAAAATTTATAAATCTTGAGTGACTTAAAGAGTCATAAAAGTCATGGAAAAGGACTTTGGAATGAATTGGAAGAAAAAATAAACCGGTTCAGGTGAATCAGACCTGAACTGGATAGAACCGATTTGAACCACTATTGAATCAGTTTCTAAATTCATTTTTCTTGGTGTTTTAAAAATTCAAATTGGAGAATTGAAGCCACCATTGGATAGAGAATGAATTTAGATGAACTTGGAAATTTTTAATTTTGAAAAACTCGATCAAATTGGGCTTGAATCGGCCGGTTTAATCATTGAACCTGGTTCGGACCGGTCAGGTCTGGTTTGGAATAGTGTTGTCTTCTTCCTTCAGATGACAACACTGTTCACTCACCAGAAAAGATAACAGCATCGACGAAGATGAATAGCCTCCATTCAGGGCATTTTTGGCCATGAATGATTGCCATAAAGGCGCCAATCGGATGACCATGGAGTCCTCGAGCTCTTTATATAAAGAGCTCCTCCTCATTCATCCCCCTAACACCTAAAAACTCCCTTCTCTCTAATGCTCCAATTTTCGATGAAGCTCGAACCAGAGCTCAAACTTGGGCATGTTTCTGAGCCAAATAAGGCAATGTCAGGTTCCTTAGAGTCAGGGAGAAGTCAGCTACCTGGCGATGATCACCATTCGATTTGAGGATCGCCACAGAAGCTCCGATGTAATCAAACAGTGAAGCAGCTTCGGTGGACCAAAGTTGCCCTGTTTCGGCTGAGCTAAAAATGGCCAAATTGAGCCCTTCTCAAGCCAAACCAAGCTCTCCCACCACTTTCACAGCCCTCATACGACCGAATGAGAGCTGAAAGATAAGCCAATTTGGCTCCACTCGGTAAATTTCAATCAATGTTAGAGAGAGAAATGGTGAAACTTCAATGACCAAATTTTCACTCAAATCGACATGAATTGTTGAAATTCTTGATCCTAGGAGAAACCTTAGGATGAGAGCTACCTGCCCCTATCGAAAGCTCGGATCCTCGCACCTCCGTCGGTAAGCTTTCATACCTTTATCTCTCTAAGTTCAGTTTTCCGATGTAGTTCCGTTTGAGCTCAATTCAGACCCAAATGATGCGATTCAAAGCTTCATTGAATCATGTGGAAGTGTAGGAACTGATCCATACCTTCAATTGGATCAATTAACCCTGATTGAATTATAAATTTGATGAAATCAAATTCGGCCAATGTTGAAGGGGTAAAATTGGGGAAAATTTTGGGGAAATTTAGGAATTTCAAAAAATTGAGGGACCAAAGTGCAATTTTCCAAAAATTGGGGGCCAATTGGCCATGAAAAGGATGTTGGAGGACCAATTGGTCAATTATTGAAATTTATTGGGGTCAAATTGCCATTTTTGTAAAGTAGGGGCAAAATGGTATTTTTTGAAAAGTTGGGGACCAAATTGGAAATTTTAGAAATTTGAACCCCTTAAGTGATTTTGAGTAAATTGAGAAACTGTAGAAAGTTTCAGGACTCAATTTTTGAAAAATTAGCATTAGGGACCTAAAGTTAAAGAAAAAGAATTTTAGGGACCAAAATGAAAATAATTAAAAGTTTGGACATTTTGTTCATACGTGAGGAACGTGTAGGAATATGTCTAAAATCGTGTAGGAACGTGTAGGAATATGTCCAAAGGCTATTATACCAAATGTTAATAAACAATTATGTCCAAAATCGTGTAGGAATAAGAAGGACTGGAACACGAGCAAGGATAAGATTTCATGGAGGCAAAAAGCCGATAACGAGGAATACATTGCACTTATCGGGTGATTAGGATTATTTACATCATACCAGGTTATGATGATGAGTACTTCAAAAATGAAAAAACACATCTATGTGAAATTTTAACATCACACCTGGTTAGAGTGATGTGAAAACTACATGGGAAAACTATTTATCGGTTTTAAGTAGATCATACTCGATTGGTATGGTGAACTTCCTAGAAGGAAGTAGAAAACTCGCTTATCAATTGTATGCAGAGATGTCATCACACTCGGTTGGTGTGATGGACAAGTTGAAAGGTGATTTTTGTCATAAATGTTCTCCCTTCACTAGGTGTCAATGCTTAAAAATTTTGGGAGACCTTCTTGACAAGAGCTCGAATAAGCTATGATAGGGCAGAGGCCTCGGTTTTGGAACTTGGGGGCTAAAATGCCCAATTTTGGAAAATCACATATAGTGGGCCCAAGGCCCGTTGGCACGAGTAGGAGTTCGTAAACAAACATGATGATAAGCCATGAAAATTTTAATGAATATGTGATATGATTTGGCTATGGTACCAAGATAGGACCGATATACTCGATGGACTGGCAGCATTGCGACAAGACCAGGTCAACGGACCAGTCTAGACAAACAGCTGTAGGTCGAGTTGAGAGTTGGTGCCATTGGACCAGTGGCACCAAAGATTAATCGCTTTGTAGAAAAAAAAATTTTTGTGCATGCATTTGAGCTTCGAGACCATTAAGACACCTAAGAGGGGTAGTGATGCGTCCTAGGGGCTACTAGATGACATGGTGGAGATAAGGGTAGTTTGTCATGCTAGCAGTCAGGGAAGCACGATTTAGCTTCATGTGAATGAGGTTAGGGTGGGATCGGGATAAGGTCTCTATCCTCATATGAACACAGAGTTGCTTCTGGGTTTGAGGGTCGGATGTCGTGAACATCCACTCATTCCCAGGGTAGAAGTGGACAGGCTTCTATCTATGTGGACAGTAAAATCGCTTCCACACTATAAGTGTGTGCAGTAGACGGGCTGACCTACGAATGTGTGAGATAATAAGGAAAAATGGTTTTGAAAATCGGGAATTTGAGGAAGGAAATGATCTTGAAGGAAATAAGGAGTCTGTCACACTTCAATTAAAAACTATTTTATTAAAACTCTTTTGCAAACACCCATTCACTGAGTTATTGAATTCACCCACTCCCTTTACTCCTTTTTAGGTAACTAAGGGAAACCTACTTAAAGACCTACTGATAGCTGAACCTATAAGATAGGTATATAAAGTTAATATACTCAGTTTTGATTAATGTTATTCCAGGAAAGGTACAAGTAAAAAGGATGTCTTACTCCTCACGATTTAGAGAAAGGAAAACCCTTAATAAACAGGGAGAGCGACGGGTTGTTCACGGGGATCCAACCAAACCGGGTCGGGACGTGACATACTTAGTACGGTCAAATCAAACTCATCATTAGTAAATGTAAAACATGTCCTTTAGGATCAAAGAAAACCAGGAAAAGAATCGGTATTGATTTATACATGAAGAAACGAGCCGATTAATGAACGAAAAATAGTTAACGTGTGAAATTGGAAAATACCAAGCGATAAAAAATTCACAAAAATTAAAAGGAAGAATCAAGAAATGGAATTGAGGATAGAATTGGACTGGTTCTGGGTGAACTAGACCAGAACCAAACTAAACCAGGATGAACCATAATGAATTGTTTCACAAATTCAATTTTCTAGGTGGCTTAAAAATGTCAATTTGAGAAATTGAGACCACCATTAAATAGAAAATGAATTTACAAATTTTTAAGTTTTAGAAAAAAGGTCGAACTGGGTCCAAACCAACCAATTTTTGAATTTTGGACAACGAACTCGGTCGGACTGGACCGGTCATACGAACTCAGACTAGACAAGACCGGTCTTAGGAATCCCTCAGAGATACGAAGTTTCTTGGGCTTGGAAGGATATTACAAACGATTTGTGCAAGATTTATCTAAGATAGCTGTCCCTTTGACTCGTCTCACAAGGAAAGGAGTAAAATATAAGTCGGATGAAAGTTGTGAGAACTCCTTCAAGGAGTTGAATACCCGTTTAACAACGGCACCCATACTCTCTCTGCCTGACCCAAGTGTAGTGGAGTATACAGTATATAGTGATGGATCCAGACAGGCACTTAGATGTGTATTGATGCAACAAGGAAAATTTATCACCTACGCCTCACAACAACTAAAGGTAGTGGTGAGACATAGCCTAAAATAGCAAATTAAGGTCCAGCAAAACATGGTTAAGGAACTCCAACCCTATTTGGACCCGGTCAATAGAGGGACAAAACTAAACTATGACTTCGAGGCGACGGAGTACTAACCTACAAGGGTAGAGTTTGTGTGCCTCAAGATAAGGAATTAAAGAGGTTAATTCTGGAAGAGGCACATGACTCGGTTTATGCGATGCATCCGAGCAGTACTAAGATGTACCACACCCTCAAACAAGGTTATTGGTGGAAAGGGATGAAGAGGAATATTGCGGAATATGTAGCCCGATTCTTATCTTGTCAACATATTAAAGTGAAGCATCAGAAACTATCAAGACTACTACAATCCTTGCCAATCCCATAATAGAAATGGGAGCACATCACTATGGACTTTGTCATGGGACTATCTATGACTAGAAAGGGACGAGATGCAATTTGGTTCATTGTGGACAGATTGACCAAGTCCACCCTTTCCTTCCCCTATAAGAGTGGCATATTTGGTGGAACAACTAGCTATCTTATACATGAGTGAGATAGTGAGACTCCATGGTGTACCAGTGAGCATAGTGTCGGATATAGACCCTAGATTTACCTTAAGGTTCTGGCCTAGTTTGCAAAGTTCCATGGAAACTAAGCTCCACATGAGTACGACGTTTCATCCTCAGATCGATGGACAGTTTGAGCGAATGATCCAAACCCTCGAAGACATGTTAAGGGTATGCGTACTCACCATGGATAAGAGTTGGAAGGAATACTTGTGCCTAATGGAGTGTGCGTATAATAACAATTATCAGGCCAACATTCAAATGGCTCCTTCTAAGGCCCTTTAAGGATGACCATGTCGTACCCCCTTAGTTTGGGAAGAGGTGGGAGAAAGGAAGATAGAAAGGGTCAAACTAATCAAGGATGCCACATAAATGATCAAGATAATCAGGAGTCACCTTAAGGCCACTCAGGATAGGCAAAAGAGTTATGTGGATCATCAGAGAAGAGATCTGGAATTTGATGAGGGAGACCAAGTGTTCCTAAAAGTATCTCCATGGAGGGGAATACTTAGGTTTCAACAACAGGGGAAGTTGAAACCAAGATACATTGGTCCCTACACAATAGTCCAAAGGATCGGACAGGTGGCATATAAACTAGAACTGTCTATGGACTTACAAAGAATACATGATGTATTCCACATCTCAGTACTCTGGAAGTACCAGCCTGATCCTAGCCATGTGTTGGACTGACCTCCACTAGAGCTAGAAGAGAACATGACATATCAAGTAAAACCGTTGCGAATCATCGACTGGAGGGACAAGAATTTGAGGAACAAGAGAATTCATATGGTAAAGGTTCTTTGGCAGAACGAACCCGTCAAAGAGGAGACATGGGAAACCAAGAGAATTATGAGGGATAGGTGCCCTTAGTTATTTGATGTGTAATTGTTTTCGGGACAAAACCCGAAAAAGGAGGGGAGAGTTGTAAACCCCGTCCTTTTATAATAAGAAAACTGGGAAAAAAATCGGTCATTTTCAAATAGAAAACTAAGTCAGTTCATGAACCTTAACCAATAGTGTAAACCCCGCCCTTTAGAGCTAAGGAAAACCAGGAAGAGAACCGGTTAAACCAAGTAAGAAAACCGAACTAGTTCACAAACCCGATCATTTGTGAATGGGCAATTTGGGAATTTAAAAATCCCGAGTGATCCAAAGAGTTCATAATACCATGGAAAAGAATCTTAGGATGAATTGGACGAGAAATACCAGACTGGTTTAGATGAACCAAATCCAACTAGATTGAACCAGTTTATGAACTGAGTCAGTTCATGAACTGGAACCGATAGAGATCTAGCAAAACAAAGGAATTCAACTCCATTGTAAGAAATTCATAAACCTTGGGAAGGAACCTTAGAACAAAGTGAGAGAGAAAAACCAGACCGGTTCGAGTGAATCGGACCCGAATCGGGTTGAACCGATTTAAGGACCAAGTCGGTTTATGAACCGAAATCGATAAAGAGATGGTAAACCGGGAATTTTATGTACCCTAAGTGACCCAAGGAGTCACAAAAGACATGAAAATGGACTTGTGAAGGAATTGGAGATGAAAACCAAACCGGTTCAGGTGAATCGGACTAGAACCGGTTCAGACCGGTTTGAACCACTATTGAACCGAATCCTAAATTCATTTTTCTAGGTGGCTTAAATAATTCAAATTGGAGATTTGAGGCCACCATTGGATAGAGAATAAATTTAGAAATTTTTAGATTTGAAAAACTCGATCGAATGGGGGGTGAACCGGTTGATTTAAGCTTTGAACCCTATTTAGACCGGTCCGGTCCAATTCGGAACAGTGTCATCTTCTTCCTCAAGATGACAACATTGTTCACTCGTTAGGAAACTAAAGAAACGCTAGCGAAAAAGAAACGTTTATGTTTGGGGCATTTTTGGTCATCAATGTTAGTCACAATGGTGCCAAACGGACGGCCAACGAGTCTCTGAGCTCCCTATGAAAAGAGCCCCTCCCCATTTATCCTCTCCACACCTGAAAACTCCATTCTCTCCCAACTGCTCTATTTTATGGTGAATCTCGAACCAGAGCTCCGACATGAGGACTTTTCTAAGCCAAACAAGGCGAGGTTAGGTTCTTTAGAACCGGGGAGAAGTCAGCTACACGTCTATAGTCTCTGTTTGGTATGAGGGTCGCCGGAGAAACACTGACGTGATGAAACAGTGAAGCAGCTCCGGCAGACCGAAGCTGCCCTGTTTCGACCGAGTTGAAATTGGCCAATTCAAGCCCTCCTCAGGCCAAACCAAGCCTTCCCAACACTTCCTCAGCCCTCCCACGGCCAAATTACGACTGAAAGGTAAGCCAATTCGGCTCCGCTCTACAATTTCCGGCTGGTGCTAGAGAGAGAATCAACAGAATTTCAATTATGAAATTCTAACTCAATTTGGCATCAATTGATGTGATTCTTGATTTTAGGATGAACTTCAGGATGAGAGCTATCTGCCCAGATTGAAAGCTCGGACCGTTGTGCCCTCACCAGTGAGTAATAGAAGCTTTCTCTCTCTACAGTCCATTTTCCGGCAAATCTCCGTTTGAGCTTGTTCCGGCGTCAAAACTCATGATTCAAAGTTCTATGGAATCGTATGAAAATGGAGGAACTCAATTTCAACTTCAATTTCAACAATTAGAGTTGTTTGATTGGTCAATTTGATAAAATCAAATTCAGCTGTGTTAAAGAGTTGGAATTGGGGGAAAATTGGGGATTTTCGAAATTCAAAGGACCAAAATGCAATTTTATAAAATTGAGGGTCAATTGGGCATGAAAATAATGTTGAAGGACCATTTGAGGAATTTTGGAATTTTTGGGGCAAAACTTACCATTTGAGTAAAGGAAGGGCAAAATGGTAATTTTGGCAAAATTGGAAATTTGGGAAATTAATCCCTTTTTTGTGAAATGTAATAAATTGAGGTCCTATGATAAATTTTAGAAGTTTCAGGACTAAATTTGCGGAAAAATCGGCATTAGGGACTTAAAGTTAAATGGATAGAGAAAACATATATTTTGTCGGAAGTAGATCATACCCAATTGGTATGATGAGACTTTCTCGAAGGAAGTTGAAAACCCATTCATCAGTTATGAACGGAAGTGTCCTTATACTCGTGTGGTATAATGGATAGAGAAAATATATGTTTTGTTGGAAGTGCTCTCCCCTGACTATGTGACAATGCTTAAACAATCTGGTAGACCTTCTCGACGGGAGCTTGAATAGCTCTGATAGGCCGGGGGCCTCGGTTTTGGAACTTAGGGACTAAATGCCCAATTTTTGAAAATCTCATACAGTAGGCCTAAGGCTAGTTGGCATGAGCAGGAGCTCATAAACGAACATGATATATGTGTCATAAAACTTAATAAGTGAATTGTTTGGCCATAGTACCAAGATAGGACCAATATGCTCAGTCAACTAGCGACAACGTGACATGACAGGTCGATGGACCGGTCAGGACAAACAACTGCGGTTGAGTTGAGAGTTGGGGCCCTTAGACTAGTGGCACCACAGATTACATAGAAATATGAGAAAACATTGTTTTTACAGGCACTATGAGTACGGGATCATCAAGATGCCCTTGAGGGGTAGTGATGTGTCCTAAGGGCCCTGGACGACCCGATGAGTATAAAGGCAGATTGTCGTTCAAGGTGTCTGTGCGAAATTTGGAGTAGCACCAAGCGCATGAGACCGAGGTGGGGACGGGATGAGTTCTCTGTACTCATATGGACATGAAGAAGCAATTTTAGGATTGAGGGTCGGATGTCGCATACATCCACTCATTCCTAGGGTAGAAGTGGTCATGCTTCTATCTAGGTGGCAAGAAAAGTCGCTCCAAAGTCACTAGCGGGTTTAGTAGTGATACTGACTTGTGAATGTGTATAACCTTCATGATGAAGGATGTGTGTTGGGTGTGACACACTGGTAACTAAGAAATAATGAAAAAACCCGAATTTTTTTAATGAAGGGATTTTTGAAAAGAAAGGAGTTTGGCACACTCCATATAAATATTTTTCTTAAAAGTTAAAAGTAGACCTTTGAAAACCCATTCACTGAGTAGTCGTACTCATCCCCTCCCTTAAATCCCTTTCAGGAAATCCTAGAAAGCCTACCCTTAAAGACCATTAACTAACATGCTTGTGAGATAGGTATGTAAAGTTTAAATTTTCATGTAGTTTTGATTATGCTATTCCAGGAAATGGTGCAGGTTTAAAGGACGCCTTACTCTTTATGGTTTATAATAAGGGGAAACCCTTTAATAAATCGAGAGAGTGACGAGTTGATCACGGGGATCCGACCAAACTAGGTCGGGGCGTGACAGATAGAGAAAGGGCAAAAAGGGTAATTTAAAAATCTTGAGTGACCTAAAGAGTCATAAAAATCATGGAAAAGGACTTTGGGACAAATTGGAAGAGAAAACCAAATCGGTTCAGGTGAACCGAATCTTAATTGAATTGAATTGGTTTGAACCATCATTGAACCAATTGCTAAATTTATTTGTATAGGTAGCTTAAAATATTCAAATTGGGAAATTGAAGCCACCATTGGATAGAGGAATTTAGATGAATTTATAAATTTTTAAATTTGAAAAAATTGGTCAAATCAGGCCTGAATTGACCGGTTTAAGCATTGAACCTGGTCAGACCGGTTCATTTCGGTTCAGAATAGTGTTGTCTTCTTCCTTCAGATGATGACACTATTCATTCAACGGATGAATGGACAGTATCGGTAAAGATAAATCATCTTTGTTCAGGTAGTTTTTGGTCATGAATGAGCTTGACCAAGATGCCAAATTGTTGAGCAAAGAGTCCCCGAGCTTCCAATATAAAAAGCCCCTATCCATTGATCCTCCTCACACGTGAAAACTCCATTCTCTCTCAACTACTCCATTTTCAAGTGAAGCTCGAACCAGAGCTCTGACTTGGGCAGTTTTCTCAACCTTAGAAGGTGAGGTCACATTCTTTAGACTTTGGGGGAAGTCAGTTATCTCATAGCAACATCCGTTCGATCCAAGGACCGTCGGAGAAACACCGGTGGAATCAAATAGTGAAGCAACTCCGACGGACCAAAGCTGCCCTGTTTTGGATGAGTTGAAATCGACAAATTTCAGCCCTCCTCTGGCCAAACCAAGCTCTCCCAACATCCCCACACGACCTCAACTGAGCTGAGAGGTAAGCCAATTCGACCTCCCTTTGTCATTTTCGGTTGGCGCTAGAGAGAGAAACTGTGCAAACTTCACCGATAGAATTCTCCCTCGATTCAACATGAAGTGTAGCAATTCTTGATCCTAGGAGGAACCTTAGGATGAGAGCTACCCACTCAAAGAGAAAGCTCGGACCACCGCCCCTCCGATGGTAATCTTTCGAATCTTTCTCTCTCTACGCACAATTTTCTGACGAAACTCTTTTTGAGCCCAATTCGGACCCAAATTATGCGATTTAAAGCTCAATTGAATCGTATGAAAGTGTAGAAACTTATTCGAACTAGTCGATTTTCAAATATTGGACAGTGGACCCAATCGAACCGGACCGGTCACTGGACAATGGCCAACAGTCAACTGGCACCCCGTCAACTGCCACATAGACACGGGCAAACAAAGGGAGGCTGCCACATGTCCAATCAACGGTCAAGTGGTGTCACATCAACATGCCATGCAGAAACGACCAGACAATGAAAGGCTGCCACATGTGTAAACCCCACTCTTTAAAGTTAAGGAAAACCAGGAAAAAGAAACGATCATATTGAGTGAGAAAACTGAACTGGTTCATAAACCCGTTATTGGGGAACGGGTAAATTGGAGAAATTTTAACTCCCAAATGACCTAAAAAGGTTCATAAAACCTTGGAAAAGAACTTTAGGACAAATGGCAAGAGAGAAACCAAACTGGTTCGGGTAAACCAAACCCAAACCGGATCGA
The DNA here is from genome assembly GCA_030064435.1 of Trapa incisa. Taxonomy (NCBI): domain Eukaryota; kingdom Viridiplantae; phylum Streptophyta; class Magnoliopsida; order Myrtales; family Lythraceae; genus Trapa; species Trapa incisa. The sequence goes on from CM057779.1 coordinate 24,238,454, forward strand.
ACCGATTTAAGAATCGAGCTGGTTTATGAACTAGAACTGATATAGAGAGGGTAAATCGGGAGTTTTATGGACCCTAAGGAGTCATAAAATCATGAAAGAAGACTTTAGGGTGAATTGGGGATGAAAACCAAACTGATTCAAGTGAATCGGATCCGAACCGGATTGCACCGATTTAAACCACTATTAAATTATATGCTAAATTCATTTTTCTAGGTAGCTTAAAAAATTCAAATTTGAGATTTGAGGCCACCATTAGATAGAAAATGAATTTAAGTTAATTTAGATTTGAAAAATTCGGTCAAATCGGGGGTGAACGGGCCGATTTAAGCTTTAAACCCAGTTTGGACCGGTTCGGAACATTGTCATCTTCTTCCTTCAGATGATAGCACTGTTCACTCGTCGAAAAATTGAAGCAGCATTGATGAAAAAGAAACATTTTCGTTAAGTACATTTTAGGCCATCAATGTCTATCATAAAGGTGCCAAACGGACGGCTGACAAGTCCCCGAGCTCCCTATATAAAGAGCCCCTCTCCATTCATCCTCTCCACACCTAAAAAGCAAACTCTCTCTCAACTGCTTAGTTTCTCGGCAAAGCTCGAACTAGAGCTCCAATATAGGGTCATTTCTGAGCCAAAGAAGGTGAGGTCAGTTTCCTTAGAACTGGGGAGAAGTCAGCTACACGGTGGTGACATCCATTCACTTCGAGAGTTACCGGAGAAGCGCTGGCATGATCGAACAGTTAATCAGCTCCAACGGACCGAGGCTACCCTATTTTGGCCGAGCTGAAATTGTCCATTTCGAGCCCTCCTCAGGCCAAATAAAGCTCTCCCAACACTTCTTCAACCCTCACTCGGCCGAATTAGGACTGAAAGGTAAGCCAATTCAGCTCCCCTCTACAATTTCCGACCGGTGCTAGAGAGAGACCCTGCTGAATTTTGATGACAAAATTCTAATCTAACTCGGCATCAATTGATGTCATTCTTGATCCTAGGAGGAACCTCAAGACACAAGTACCTGCCCAAATAGAAAGCTCGGACCACTGTGCCCTCTCCGGTAAGCAATTGAAGTTTCCTCTCTCTGTAGTCTATTTTCCAGCGAAGCTCCGTTTGAGCTCATTCCAGCGTTAAAACTTACGATTGAAAGTGCTATAGAATCATATAAAGATGTAGAAACTCGATTTCAACTTCAATTTCAACAATTAGAAGTGTTTGATCGGTCAATTTGATGAAATCAAATTTGGTTGTGTTAGGGAGTTGAAATTGGGGGTTTTTTTAAATTTGAAGGATAAAAATGCAATTTTATAAAATTTAGTGTCAATTGTGCATGATAAAAATGTTAGAGGGCCAATTGAGCAAATTTAGAATTTTTGGGGTAAAAGAAGGGCAAAATGGTAATTTTGGAAAATTGAAGTCCTTTTTATGAAATTGAGTAAATTGACATCCCAAGAGTAATTTTAAATGTTTCGGGACTCAATTGGGGGAAAAATCAGCAATTGAGGCCTAAAGTAAAAAGGGAAAAAATAACTTTAGGGACCAATTTGTAAATATTAGAAAAGTTGTGAATTGAGTCATTTATACTAAGTGAGGTGATCAAGGTAGATGATAATGAACAACGATGTTAATTTCGTGTAGGAACACAAGACATCTGAAACGCTAGTTGAGGTTAAGCTTGTAAGGGACAAAAATCGACTAAGTGGAAATTCACTGCATGATCGAGTGAGTGGAATTTTATATCATACTCGGTTGGGATGATAAGTATCTTGAAAATGAAAACCCACTACTTAGTGGTATTTTAAACATTACAACTTAGAAAAGTGGAATGATAATGACACGGAAAAACTATTACTGGTTGTAAGTAGATCATACCCAATTGGTATGATGAAACTTCCTCGGAGGATGTGGAAAACACATTTATCGGTTGTACGCGAATATATCATCACACCTGGTTGGGGTGATAGATGAATGATAAGATTATTTTTTGTCAGAAGTGCTCTCCCTTGACTGTGTGCCACTACTTAAATGATTTCAAAAACTTTCTAGATGGGAGCTCGAATAGCTCTGTTAGGCCAGGGCCTTGATTTTGGAATTTGGGGGCTAATATGCCCAATTTTTGAAAATCTCAACAGTGGGCCATAGGCCAGTTGGCACGAGTAGGAGCTCATAAATAAACATGAATTATATGCAATAAAACTTTAAATAAATGATTTTTTCCCATGGGACCAAGACAGGAGCAACATATTCAGTTAACTAGTGGCAATACGACATGATAAGTCTCTGAACTAGTCAAGACAAATAGCTACAGATTGAGTTAAAGGTCGGGGCCGTTGGACCAGTGGCACCACAGATTATATGGTATGATGTGAAAATACTGATTGTGCATACACTGTGTTTACAGGACCTTCAAGACGCCTAAGAGGGGTAATGATGTGTTCTAGGACACTCGACGACCTGGTGGGTATAAGAGAAGTTTGTCAGACCAAGTGACCTTGTGAAGCTCGACGTAGCATCAAGCGTATGAGACTAGGGTAGGGTTGGGATGAGGTCTCTATCCTCATACGGACATGGAGAATTGTTATGGGATTGAGGGTCAGATGTCGCAAATATCCATTCATTCTCATGGTACAAGTGAACGTACTCTATCTAGGTGGTCGGTAAAGTCTCTCTGACGCCACAAGTGGGTTTAGTAGACGTATTGGCCTGCGATTGTGTGATTGACCTTCATGATGAAGGATGTTATTTTGAAAATCGAGATTTTAAAGTGGAGAAAATTAAAGGAAATTAAGGAGTTTGGCACACTCTAACTTGAAAACATTTTTTTGAACTCAATTTTTTTTTAAATATCCATTCACCGAGTTGTAGAAACTCACCCCTCTTTTCAATCCCTTTTTAGGAAAAGAGAAAATGACTAGGAATAACACCGAGCCTTACCCTCTGTTAGGTATGCTCAATTTCTCTTAAGCTTGCATTTTATTTGATATATGTCGTTCCATGGAACAAGGTTGAAAATATGCCTCGCTCCTCTCAATTAAAAGAAGGAGGAAATTCCTCTTCAATCGGGAGAGCGATGGGTTGCTCACGGGGATCTGACCAAACCGAGTCGGGACGTGATAACGTGTTTGGTCAATGGGTCAACGGCTGACGCGGTGGTCAAGCTGACACTCTACCTCAGAAAAATTGACCAATCATAGAGCGCCACATGGCATGACCGCTACGTCATCGTCTTCAACCTTCAGATGCTGATAGAGAGAAGGGAGGAGAGAGAGATGCTAGAAAAGCTAGAGTCTCTGACGACTCGAAAAACTCTCCAGTCAGGTCACCGACGACGGAGGTTGAGTTTTAAGTCGGTGGGTAGCCTGAACTGTTGTCGAGCTCCCTATATAAACAGCACCCCTCCATTCATCCTCAACATCCCATAATCAAGCGAAGAAGAAGAAGAAGAAGAGTACATTTTTCGGCGAGCTGCAAACTAGAGCTCTATTGATGGGTAAAATCTCCACCAAAAGAGCTCTAAAGGGTGGCATTGGAACCAGGGAAGAGTGCTCTAGCTCCAGACACTCTCAGAATGACCAAAGGATGCCTAGAGAAGTGCACAAGGGATAGCACACTAAAAATGCTCTGGAGCTCGAAACAACAAGCTCTTGCCCGACCCAACCTCAACCCTCTTGGCCCTTCCACTGCCAACATGGGCCATCCCTGACCACCTAAGACCCTCCACAACACCTGTCATGCCCCGACCCAATTTGGTCAGTTCCTCGTGACCCTTTTCTAAACCGCGAGGCGTAAGGCGTCCTTTCACCTGTATCTCTCCTAGAATAGCATTAAACAAAACTGAATACATTAAATCTTACATACCCGTCTTTTAGGTCCGGCTACAGGAAAATCTTTTAGGTTTGTTTTCCCTTGTTTGCCTGAAAAGGGGTAAAGCGAGGGGGTGAGTTCGACAACTTAGTGAATGTGTGTTGGGAGAGAGTTTTCATAAGCAGACATCTTTAATTAGATTGTGCCAAACTCCTTATTTCCTTTAAGACTATTCTTTCCTCAAATTCTATTTTTTCAAAACCTTTTTCCTCATTTCCACATCAGGTGAGTTTAACAGTCAAAACACACCCTTCATTAGGAATGAAATCACACATTCATAGAGCAGCCCATCCACTGCACCCACTTGTTGATCGGAGCAACTTTATCGGCCACCAAGATAGAAGCCCGTCCACTTCTACCCTAGATCTGAGTGGATGTTCGCGACATCTGACCCTCAAACCCAAAATCAATTTTGTCTCCGTCTGAGGACAGAGACCTCATCCCGACCCCACCCCGGTCTCATGCGCATGAAGCTAGTCGAGCTTCCCTGACTGTTGGCATGAAAAACTGCCCTTATCTCCACGAAGTCATGCAATAGCCCTTAGGACGCATCACTACCCCTCTTGGACATCTTGATGGTCCTGAACCTCAAGTGCATGCACAAACAATAATTTTTCCACAAAACCATTTATTTTTGGTGCCACTGGTCCAATGACCCCGACCCTCAACTCGATCAATACCTATTTGTCTAGGTCGGTCTGTCGACCAGGCACTGACGCACTACCGCTAGTCCATCAACTATGTTAGACCTATCTTGGTACTAAGGCAAAATCACATAATCCATTCATTAAGAATTTTCATGGCTTTAATATATCATGTTTGTTTATGAGCTCCTGCTCGTGCCAATTGGCCTTGGGCCCACTCCACGTGATTTTCCAAAACCGGGCATTTAGACTCACAAGTTCCAAAACTGAGTTCTCTAGCCTATTTGAGCCATTCTAGCTCTCATCAAGAAGGTATCCCAAAAATTTTAAGCATTGTCACACAGTCAGGGTAGAACACTTCTGACAAAATCATCTTTCAATTCATCACACCAACCAGGTCTGATGATATCTTCGCTTACAACCGACAAGTGGATTTTCTTATTCCTTTATGGTTTATCATACCAGCCGGGTATGGTTTTCTCTACTTACAACCGATAAGTAGTTTTCCGCTTAGTTCTCACATCACTTCGCCCGGGTGTGATGTTAAAATCACACATATAAGTGATTTTTCATTTTCGAGGTGCTCATCATCCCAATCGGGTATGATGTGAATAAAATCACTCACCCGTTACTCGTGAGGTGTTCGTCCTCGGTTGATTTTCCAAGTTGATGTGAGCTTTCTCTTAATGGTGTTCTAATCACACCTTTCCCTACAAGAATTAGGCAGCCTTTTCACCTAAGGTTTGGCATAAAAGCCTAGGCTCACAATTTATCAATAAATTGCATTTAGGTCCTTAAAGTTTATTTTTCTTAACTTTAGGTCCCTAATGCAAATTTTTGCCCAATTTAACTCTCCAATGTTTCCAAAATTCTCTTTGAATCCTAATTTTACTCAAAATTGTAAAAGGTACTCAAGTTTTCCAAATTTCCAATTTGGTCCCCAACTTTTCAAAAGTTACCATTTTGCTCTTACTTTCCAAAAATGGCAATTTGACACCAAATGTTCCAAAAATTGAACAATTGAACATCTGTTTCCATGGCCAATCGGCCCTTAATTTTGGGAAATTTCAAAATGGTGCCTCAATTTTACAAAATCCCCAAAATTTCCCCAATCTTCCCCTTTCAAATTGGCCAAATTTGATTTCATCAAATTGACCATTTAATCAGGGTTAATTGCTCCAATTGATGGTACGGATTAGTTCCTACATTTTCATACGATTCAATTGAGCTTTAAACCGCGTCATTTGGGTCTAAATTGAGCTCAAACGGAGCTTCACCAAAAAACTAAGCGTAGATTGAGAAAGCAAAGCTTACCATCGGAGGCGCGCGATCTGAGCTCTCTATTTGGGCTGGTAGCTCTCGTCCTAAGGTTTCTCCTATGATCAAGAATCAATACAATTAACCCCGAATTGAGGGAGAATTTTATTAATGAATTTTTACAGTTTCTCTCTCTAACACCGAACAGAAATGAAAAATGGGGCTGAATTGGCTTACCTTTCAGTTTTGTTATGGTCGTGTGAGGGTTGGGAGGGCTTTGTTTGGCTAGAGGAGGGCTGAATTTGGTCAAATTCAGCTCGGCCGAAACAGGGTAGCTTCGGTCCATCGGAGTTGCTTCATTGTTTGATTCCCTGGCACTTCTTCGGTGGTCCTCGGATCGAATAGATGTTGCTATCAGATAGTTGACTTCCCCTGGAATCTAAAGAACCCGACCACACCTTCTAAGGTTGAGAAAACTACCCAAGTTGGAGCTCTAGTTTGAGCTTCACCAGAAAATGGAGTAGTTGGGAGAGAATGGAGGTTTCAAGTGTGAGGAGGATGAATGGAGAAAAGCTCTTTATATATGGAGCTCGGAGACTCTCTGCCCGACTGTTTGCCATCTTGGTCATGCTCATTCATGACCTGAAAAGCCCTAAACAGAGGCAATTTTCATCGGCACTATCCGTTCTTCCCTTGAATGAACAGTGTCATCATCTGAAGGAAGAAGATGACATCGTTCTGAACCGAACTGATCCAAACCGGATTTAATGCTTAAAGTGGCCGGTTCAGGCCCAATTTGACCAAGTTTTTCAAAATTAAAAATTTCTAAATTCATTATCTATACAATGGTGGCTTCAATTCCCCAATTTGAATATTTTAAGCCACCTAGAAAAATGAATTTAGCAATTGGTTGAAGTATGGTTCAAAATCTTCAAACCGGTTCATTCCATTTCAAGTCTGGTTCACCCGAACCGGTCTAGGTTTCTTTTCCAATTTATCCCAAAGTCATTTTTCATGACTTTTTAAGTCACTCTGGATTTGTGAAGTTCCCTTTTTTCCCTTTCTCTATCGGTTAAGGTTCATGAACTAACTCAGTTTTCTCTTTGAAAATGATTGGTTCTTCTTTTGGTTTTCTTATTATAAAAGGACGGGGTTTACAATACCTAGACAAACCCTGGTAAGCTCAATTTCACCTCCCCTCGTCAAAATTTCTAAGTTGCAAAGATGCACCACCCGAAACTTATCTCTTCAAATTCTGGTAGGACAACAGCGAATTGTAGCAAAATTTGGTCCTACTAGGTCCCCCTCGACTAGCTCTAGCTGTCCCCACTTCAAGCTCCGGTCGTCGCCTCTCCGTCGGTAAGATACACAAGCTTTCTCTCTCTATTGTGAATTTTTTGGCGAAGCTCCGATGACGAGAAAAACTCAACCAAACTCATAAATTCGAAGTGTAGGATGATCGAGAGTAGCTGGAGGAGACGAATAGAAGCAAGAATCAGAGAAATTAAGGACTTATAGGCCGTCAATTGGACGAGGTAAGATTTGAACATTCATAAGCTTGAATTGGGGAAGAATATGAAGTGTAATTTGGGGATTTTCGGGACTTTCATGAAATTGAGGGTTTTTTTTTCATGAAATTCACCCCAATTGATGGTCAATTGGGCAAAATAGGGGGCAAATTGGAAATTTCTAAAAGTTGGGGACCAAATTACAATTTTTGAAAAATTGAGGATTAAAGGAAAATTTTGGTAAATTAAGGGACAAGTGGTGAAATTAAAAGAGTTAAGGACCCCATAGTAATAATTGGAAACCCAATGGACTTAATGGAGATTAAAGAGAAATGAGGGATCAAGGTGCAATTTAGGCAAAGTATGGGGCCCTAGGTGCAAACATAAGAAAGTGTGTGACCTATTTGTCACAAGTCCTGATACGAACACTCGTACCCTGTAGGAACGTATTACTCGAGCGCCGACCCATAAAAGTGCATCGAGGAGAGAGATTCCGTCGGTGAGACCCCATCGAAATCACCGGGTGAGTGGGAACTGCTATGACGTCAATTCCGGTTGGAATGACGGATCAGCTTTGAAAACTATTTTCTCGAAATTAGCCTCCCTTGACTTGGTGACTCCGCTTAAAACATTTGGGAGATAATTCTGGGCTTATGCTCGAGATTTTAGTGGGACCAAGGCCGATGGATACGGGCGTGGACCCATCCAAAATGCATATGTGATATATGATGTTAAAAGACCTGAATAATGGAAACTTTGTGTGATACCCATCAAGCCAAACTAAGTTGTCGAGCTTGTTGGACGGAACCGCTACTCTATTGAAGTCAGGTCGTTGAACCTGTTGGGCAAGTATGCGTGGGCCAAAGCCAAGCTGACAAACCGTTGTGCTAGAGGGCCAAAGATAAATGCTATAATTCAAAAAGATTATTGATTGTGCATGCATTGTAATGTTTGGGCCATCAGGACATCTGCCACGAGGTAGTGACGGAGCCCAAGGACTCCTGGATGACCTAGGGTGCATAAGGGCAGTTTTGTCGTTTAATAGGTCGTGAAGCCAAGTAGCTTCCTATGCATGGAGACCAAGGCAGTAGGTGAAATGAGGTCTCATCCCATTGAGCGGACATGGTGAAGTAATCAGGGTTCGAGTGTAAGACTAATGATGTCCACTCAAACTCCTGGTAGAGGGAGTGCACCTCTATCAGGGTGGACGGTAAAGGAGCTCCAGTCCGCAAGTGGCACGATTGAGGACTGTTCTCAGAACATGTGATCGGCTATGATAGAAGGGCGGTTGCTAATAATGTGAAGTGTGTGAATAATGACAAATGGAAAACTTTAATTAGCAAATAAATGAACTAAAGTAAATGTTATAGTAATTCCCCTCACTGAGTATTATGTACTCATTCCTCTCCTCTCACCCTTTCAAGTATAGCACCAAGATGGAAAGTTCTCGAACCATCTTGAACCCTCAAGGTATGCTTCCTACCCCCACTTATAGTAAGGGTTTGAACGTAGACACACATTTACCTTACTTGCATCATTAGGGTAGGAATACCCGAATGATGCAGGAAAGGATGGCTTGTTGATGACGAACCCCAATCAAACTGGATCGGGGCATGACAGTAAATCTCACTCACTCAAGTATTTGGAACATTTCCGTACCGGTGTGTTTCCAAGTATCTCTAGTTGAGAGATCTGCTTGTACACATGTATCAACTACACTACAATAACAAATAATATAGTACATGACATGATAGGCTCTAAACAACAATTTTTTGTACCGTACTATAATATTCCAAATGTTACAATTTTTCCTCTTGGGCTCACTTTGCTTAACTTGCATGTTGATGAATCCGTTTCAACTAAACACACTTATGTAGTTTCATCCCACCTATCAAAGTATATCCATATTTGGTTATATTAGCCAAAATATCTAAATTCTCCAAGTTACTCACTTAGATACTTAATTTTTCCAAAGTTGCATTTTTATCCTTAAATAGGGAAAAATTACCATTTTTCCCTTACTCATCAAATCTCTCTCATTTTGGACCATAAACTTCCCAAGTCGCTCATTTGGGTCCTCAAATTTCCTTTACACTAATTTGGGTCTCTAAGTTTGAAATAATTTCTTTGGGATCCACAAAGTTCAATAATTTACACTTTGGTCCCTCAAATGGGACAAATTATCATTTTGCCCCTTGCAAAAATCTCATTTTTCCCCCTTACTTTGAAAAAATCACACTTTTCTCCTCCATAGCTCAAAATGAACTATTTTACCCTACTTTTGACATAAATGGCTATTTTGCCCCATTTTGACCAAAATAACTCTTTTGCCCCCAAAACATCCGAAAATTGTTTTAAACACCACCATTTGTCCCAAAATTACCCCTAGCCCCTTAGGGACAATTCCCAAAAGTTTCCCCTTTTGCAAATCGGTTCTCAATCTTTTCTGAATTTGCACTTTAGTTCGCGAATATTAAAAACCAAAAAAACCCAATTCCATTTTCACTAATCCCTCCCAAATACCTTCATTAACTAAACCCCTTATGTGGTTTCATTCCACCTATCAAAGTATATCCATATTTGGTTATATTAGCCTAAATTCCTAAAGCCTCCAAGTTACTCACTTGGATACTTAACTATTTTAAAGTTGCATTTTGGTTCTCAAGTAGTGCAAAATTATCATTTTTCCCTTACTTATCAAAGCTCTCTCATTTTGAACCCTAAATTTTCCAAGTCTTGAATTTGGGTCCTTAAATTTCATTTACACTCATTTGGGTCTCTAAGTTTCCAAGGAGTTCTTTGGGATTCCCAAAGTTCAATAATTTACACTTTGGTCCCTAAAATGGGCAAAAATGACCATTTTCCCATATCTTGCAAAAATTCTATTTTTCCCCCAATTACTTGGAATTATCACATTTTTGTCCTTCATAGCTCAAAATTAACTATTTTACCATATTTTGGACATAAATGACTATTTTGCCCCATTTTTAAAAAAATTACACCTTTGCCCCTAATTTGCCAAAAAAAATAGTGCTTTCTTCCCAAACTTCTAAAAAAAACTTTATACACCACCATTTGTCGCAAAATCACCTCATAGGCCCATTAGGCTACCCTTAGAGATTATTCCCTCAAGTTTGCCCTTTTTGCACATCAGTTTACAATATTTTTCATATTTGCACTTTAGTCCCTAAACATTGAAAATCATACAAACCCAATTTTATTTTCACTAATCCCTCCCAAATACCATCATTATATTGTTCATAGGTGGAGTGGAGGATCTTACCCCATCCAAATTTGGTAAAAATTGGCCAAGTATCAAAACTGCCAAAAATAGAGCTATTGGAGGGTTTGTCGGAAATACTCACCGGAGAGTGTGTCATTGGTGGTTGGAGGGCAGGTGTTTTGAAGCTAAGACACCAGTAACTCATTTTGTGGTGGTGGACAACAAGAGGTTGCCAGAGCTAGGTGAATTTTGGCATCGAACAATCGTCGTCAAAAGTTCCAAAATGGACTTGTCGGAGGTCGCCCTAGGTATGTAAGAGATAGAGGAGAGGCTTGGGGTTATTTTGGCACTGGTGTTGGTCAAACGTGGATAAATTTGGCCTCAAAAGTGTGACTGTGAAGTAAGAATATTTTGTGTCGAATCATAGTCAGCCAAAATGGTCTTCGTGCAACATTTTTCGGCCACTATAGTATGTGACCCAATCACATAACTCAAGAGAGAGTCCCTTATCGATATTTTGACACCAAGATCACTCCATTTGGTTGTGGGGTGAGGGAGAATTTCAAGTATGAACAATCAGGTGTCGAAAGAGATTTTGAGAACAGGTTTTCAGACTTCTTGTGTAAAAATTGATCATATGAAGAATAGATAGGCCAATTAATTTTATATGTAGACCACTAGGGAGGTTTTCAAGTCCATCACAGGCATTTACGGCTTGCAATTTGGATTAAAATCAGGCTGATTTGATCAAAATTTTCGAGGGTGCACTTCAGGATCTTGTCAGGAGGAATGAGGATCGCATACGCGAGGTAGTTGGATCGGATTCGAAAAACCTGACTTGACGTCCATTCTATTTTCTTCTTTTTAATTTTAAATCATCAAAATTTTCAAAATTACATTTATGCCCTCTTTGAGTTCCCTCAATAATTTAACCCAAAATATCGACAACGATCAGTCAGAAAATAACTTTTCTCCAAATCTCAATTTCTTGCTCAAGAAATTAATCTCTAACTCGATTGGATCTCCATTGCCAAATTGAGTTTCCATTCCCATTTCAACCTTGATTTTTCGAGCCAATTTGACTCCCAATCTCACTTTGGTGTTCCATTCCACGGTTCAAGTTTTCATCCCTAGTTTAGGATTCTATTCCCTGTTTGAACTTGATTTCCAGTCCAAGTGGCTTAAATCCAGATTTCAAAATCCTAGTGTTACACTGTCATTGGCAATAATATAGTTACAAAGATGATTTTCATAGGTATACATGGAAAATTGAATCATCTCAAATAGAGGTATGAGTAGCCTAGAAATATCATTTTACTACACTTAGTCATGATTAATGGCTAGTTGTGAATTTCCAAAATTTATTTAGTACTTATCCAAAACTTATGAGGCTAGCAGGATTCAAAAAACGTGTTTGTGGAATTTTTTTGGTCGTAGTTGGCGGTTGATGGCGTAAAAAATTACCCGAGAAGGTAATGCTATATTTTCGGTTGCTAGCGCATGTATACTATTTAATCATGCTAGTGTAGGTAGAGAGCTCGTTAGTGTTAGAGATAGATGACATTAGAAAGTTGACTAAAGAAGGATTCTAATGGCACTTGAATAACTCAATTTGGTGGTTGGGAAAAGAAGTTATATGTTTTTAAAGTCGGGTTGCTAAAAAATAGCGCTATTTCACTTCCATAGAGAATTTTGATGAGCATCGGATGGGGGAGTGAGTCAAACCATATATGAATATGTTATTGACTTATTATCTATTTGATCATAGTTTTCTTTCATCAAATCACAACTTACTTATCCATACAATAATTAATTTCATCAACGGTGGACTTTGGAATTGGGGTGGGGCAAATCAAGTTTCATTTCCAATTTTTTGATCGAATGGAGGGGACAACTTGCATGCGATGCATGCCCCAATTCATTAGTTGGTTCAGCTGGTTCGACCCTATTTTGAACCAGTTCCAAGTGAAATTTGCGATCGCTTCAGCCAATTTTGGTTGTTTTCTTATAGGTTCACATCTAATTCAATCAGTTCTTGACCCAATTTATTTTTCTAAAACTTTCTTGTCCAATTTCACAATAATTGAGCTAAAAATTTTCATTTTTGGATTTATTTAAGACCTCAGAAAACCTGTGGAGTTTACAGCATAATCAAATTCAATCCCAATTCGAACCCATTCTCAATTGATCATTTCCTAATTTTTTATTTTGAATCAAAGAGGTCACTTTGGGGACAATTTACCACATTCTAACAATTGTCCAAATCTCATTTTCAAACAATACCAAATCTAATTCAATCCTGCAAATCATTTTCAATTTTCCATTTTCCAGTTCGATTAGGATTTCCTTATCTAAGTCGGTCAGATTAGGGTTTTTTCTAAATAGTGATGTTACACTATAGTTTCTACTTTATCACAAAAAGGGTAGTAAGGAGCTAAACTACTCTTTCTCCTAAACAAGTTCTCTCTAACTATTAAACTATTAGACCTTGCACACACACATAAAGGCTTTGCACTCTATGGGGTAATTTCAAGGTTAAAATATCGGTCCAAATTAATTTAGATGGTGTAGAAGAGGAAGTTTCATGCCTCGACCCACAATCTGGGGATCATGCCTAAATGACAACTCGTCAAACACTCTCAACACAACAATTGTAGGTGTTTAACTATGATAGAATATTGATGATTTAACATTAAAATGATGTTATATCGTGATCCCATAAATTGAATCACACTGGAAGTTAGAGTTGAAATGGGATCATAAATCAAATATAACTAAGAATCAATTCAAATTGGGAACTTAGAAATGAATAAAACTAGGTTGGACCGGACTCAAAAGGACATCCTTAATTATAAATTGAGTATAAAAAATCATTTGATTAGAAATCATATCAAAATCAGATTGAACTAGATCAAGATTAAATTTCCCAAAGGGATCCAAAAATAGCAAAAGTGTAATTTTGGGGTCCAAAGTGTAAAAAATAAAATTTATAAAAATAAAGAAAAGACAAAAGAAATTCAGAAGTTGGCCGAACTGGAAGGACATCGGTCAAAACAAGTGAAACCAATCAAGAACCACCCATAGGGAAGTCGAGCCTATCAAATTTCCTAGAAAACTAGTCAATTTAACAAGAAATTGGTCATACCAAGCAAGATCGATCACATTGGTCAACACATGTCAATTCGCATTGTATCATGTGTGCCATGTGCGATACACACACAGAAGAGATCATGATCACAAATGATGATCTTCTTCCTCACTCAATCTGTTGTAGGAAAACATGGCTATTAACCACATGTTTTGGTGAACTGTGGTCACTAAGGGAATTCAATGCACAATCACTAACCCTAATCGATGAGACACTGGCCAAGGCTTGGGCTAGCTACCACTTGTCTCCTGTCCCAATGCTACATATTAAAGGGCAGAGATGCTCTCATTGTCGTTAGAGACAATTCCTCTCTAAAAGCTAAGTATTGTAGTTTTATCATGAAGAAATTTTAGAGCTACGATGAGCAGTGTTCCAACCATGAGAGAATCCTCTTTTTATCTCTATATAACCCATTGATCTCTTTTACACAATGGTGGCATTGCCCGATCCCGAAGGTGACCGACGAAGCTCAGGAGAGACTAAATAATAACTCTACCCAAAGAGCTTAAAATAGAGCATGTGTGCTATAACACCCTCCAACCTCCTTTAATTGCAAAAAAATAATTGGGAAAGCTCCATAAGGAACCCCAAGCCTCTCAAAACCACAATTGTGACCTTCACACAATGTTGGAAAGCCATTTCAGCATCAATCGAGAATGCTTAATATTTCTATATGTTTTTATCGAGAGATTGATCAAACAAATGTAGGAACCATCAATGACCATATTAGACAAGGATTGACACATGAAGAATCTTCCCAAGAGTCCATCTACCAGCCCACATCCTCAAATCAAGCAAACTCAACGTCACCGGTGAGCTTTAGTTTATTTTTCTAGGACCCCAGCAAAATGGCATATTCCAATCAAGTAAGGCCTAGAAATGATCATGCAAACATTGTGAATATAATTATGAGCATCTTAGGAACGATTTTAAAGCTTAAAACCTAAGCTGAAAAGGAATCAAAAGTTTGAGACCTAAATGCAATTTTGGGTAACTTAAGGACATATTTGATAATAAGGAAAAATATGAGGACTGAAATGAAAATATAGATAATCTAAGAACCTAAATGAAAATGTTAAAAAACTTATGGTTGAAATGGAAAAAAGAGAAGTTTTAGGACTTAAATGCAATTATTGGAAAGTTTAGGGAATTAAGTGTAAATAGAGAAAAGTTTTGAATAACTTTATAAATTTGAGAAAGTTAAGAATCGAGTAGAAAAATAGCATTCACGTATTGAGTCGAGTGAATCGAGCAAAAAATGGCTAAATCGTAATACAAGAAAAGTAAGGAAACAATACGAGTAATATTGATAAAATTCGACCTAATATACCTGAGTGAGATATAATTGAGTGCAAATAATTGTAGGTCGAGACTCAAAGGTTTATGAAATATCACCCGAGTCCTAATAATTTATAATAGAATGACTAAGACCCGAAGTTTGAGAATGATTGGTTGAGACCCGACATATTTTGAAAGGTATCTGAAGTCCATACATTTAATGAAAGATGGACCAAGTGTTGTCATGTATATTATATAGCTCATGTGGTATGAGCATCAATTAATGTCCGTGTATGATTGGCTAGAGAATAAGCTAATATATTGATGTGTGTTTTTTTTATTGGCAAGAGAGCAAGGCAATATATTGATGCATGTTTGTGTGATTAGCTAGAGAACAAACCAATGTTTATTGCATATCTATGTTTGCATCAATGATTGTGTTTGAGTGATTGGCTAAAGAACAAGCCAATATTTATCGCATATATTAGTTTGCTTCATTCAAATTGTGTATTGTGAAAAGGAGGGTGAAATTTTTTAAATTGTTTACTCTTAAAAGGAGGGAGAAATTTTTGAAATTGTGTACTATGAAAAGGAGGGATAAAAACATTGAAATTGTGTAGTTTGATTAGTAAGGAGAAAGGTGTGAAACCGTGTAATTTGATAATGAGGAAGAAGGGTTCAAAAATGGATATTGTTATAATGGTGGTACCTAAGAAATAAAACGATAATGTATTATCATATTTATTTGAAAAGTACATTAATGTATGTCATGGTATGGTATTCATATGGTTAGTTTAGTATTTAATTTCCAAATAGTAATGTGATTTGCAAACATGAGTTTTGTGAGTTTGATAATAAACATCCAAACAATTATGTATTTTTAAAACACGAGTTTTGATAAATATCGATGACTATTTATTAAAGATGAAAATAAAACTTTCATATTAGTTATTTTGATTGGAGACTGAGATCGAAAACATGAAACTCGGTGTTAGTTATCTTATTCACAGAGCGTGGCTCACCCCATCCCCCAACATGCTTTATTTATAGAAAGTAAGAAGGGTGGAAGAAGTGCAAGAATCGGAATAACACCCACAAAACCAGGAGATCGATCTATAAATCCTCATATATAATACAAAAATATCCAACATTTTTATATTTTGCACAAATTTGAATATTTAGTAATTGTTTACTTTATATTATGAAACTTTCAAATTTGGATGGAAATTGTAGTTATTTTACATTACGAGCCTTACGTTTTGTTAGTGCTATAATAGTGTAATACCCACCACTATAGCATTGAGAGTGTATCGCAGCTTGTTATAAAGGCTCAACTTGGGAACTTGTATAACACCAGGAACCCCAAACCAAAAATCAAGTCGAACCAATCGGGCAACTAATGCAAAACCAAGTAGGAAAACCAGAACCAGGAATTGAAATCGAACCAGATTTAGAATATGGGTTGAAACCAAGACATAATACAATAAAAAATGGTCATGAAATATCCTTGGGGAAAATCTTGTAATTAGAAATTAAGGATCAGGAAAACCCAAAGAAGAACCAGTTTAGATCAGGTTTGAACCAACTTGGGTCACAAAACCCCCAATTTTTAGAGGGGGCTAAACAAATTGGAATTTAGTGATTCTCAAGTCCATTCTACAGGAAATTAAATAAAACATTTTTAGAAATTTTTATTTGGACAAGAACTAACAAAATTGGGAGTGAACCGGTCAAGAAACGGTCATCGACTAAGAAATTCACTGAAAATCGGTTTGGAACAACATCGAATTGATTGAGAGGGTAGGATATGCGCCACAAGGGCCTTGTGCCCACCGCCCGACTTAATAGTCTAAACCCGATTAAAAACCCAGATTTTCCCCAGTCGAATTCCAAAACCCACTGCTTGCTAATTAATTTATTTAGATATCCACATGCTATGAAATGGTGAAAGGGGGTTTGATCAAATTGTCAATTAAGTATAGATTTTTTCCATATAAAGCTTGGATGTTCCCTTGTCAATTAATGATCTGAATTATCTCTCAAACACACAAACCTCCATTTTTCAATGATTGAATTTGCAGAGAGCACCACTTCCTCTCTAGATCACCAAATATAGTGACTTAGATGTCCTTGGAATGCTACGACAGCCATTTTTTCCAACACTACCTCTCTTGGCCACCGACGTTAACTTTACTATTATTGTCATGATTAAACAATACATGACCTTCTCTGGCTAGAAACGGAGCATCTAGTTCTTTGGTCATTTCTAATGGCCTCAACGACCCTACAAAAAAATATTATAGAATCCTCTTGGCCCCAACTTTAAAACGCCATGAGCTTCATACAATTTGAGTAAGTATTGAGGTCAAATTAATTATTAGAAATGCTAGCTAGCTTTAGTTCTGACAAAGTTTAGTAAAATGGACTTTGTAGGTTACTCAGACTTCTATTTGAGGTGCTTCAAGTGGCGATTGACTTCTCTAGGAGTAAGTTTCAAACATCGGTGCCATCGACCAGTTATCGTCTTTGGTGAGTTCTCGATCTTGAACTAATTTTTGCTTGTTAAACTACAAGCTCAAATCTATCTCCGATCATCATTATTCTAACTAACTCTGGCTGAACAAAGACTACGATGGCCTAGGAGTAGCCCATAGTAATATCATATCTGAGTTTGATATTTTTTGTGAAATATTCTGTTGGGGAGGAAAGTTCAAGCAATAAAATGTAAATATGGATAAGTTAAAGGATCTATTTGAGGGGACGCAACAAACTGGTGGAATCGAGAGTAAGGAATTAGCGAATGATCTGCAACAGAAGGGGGAAGGGGGTTCTGTAAGTATGGAGTTGAACTCAACCAAGGCACTTCCTAGGAGGAGAAGAGTCAATGGAAGAATTGGTGACCACACATGGATGGGCAACGAATGAAGGCATGATTGAAAGCCTCTGTTTGATGACCTACTATTGAATAGAGAAAGTCATGCATTGAAGCTTACCTGAGGAGATGGGAGCTCAACAAGAGATTGTGTCATACCCCAACCCAATTTGGTTGGATCCACGTGAACAATCTCATATTTGTTTACGAGCTCCTCCTTGTGCCCACTAGCCTATGGCCCACTGTTCGAGATTTTCAAAACTAGGCATAGTAGCCCCCAAGTTCCAAAACTGAGGCCCCTGGCCTATAAGAGCTATTCGAGCTCCTATCAAGAAGGTCTCCCAAATCGTTTAAGCATTGGCACACAGTTAGAGGAGAGCACTTCCGATAAAATAGAATTTCAACAATCCATCATACCAACCGAGTATGACGATATCTCCGCTCATAACCGATGAATGGGTTTTCCACTTCCTCTAAGAAAGTTTCATCATACCAACTAGATATGATCTATTTACAATTTATAAGTAGTTTTTCCGCGTCATTTTCATATCACTTATCTAAGTTGTGATCTTTAAAATACCACTAAATAGTGGTTTTTCATTTCGAGGTACTTATCATTCCCAACCGGGGATGATATAAAATCCCACTCACAACTGGCAAGGGGTTTTTAACTTTAAATTGTACTCATCATCCCAACCGGGTATGACATTAGTAAGCTCACTCACCCGTTAATGAAGTGAATTCCACTAGACTGGTTCCTTTTATTCACGTGAGCTTGTCCTTTCTGGCGCTCCTGGTACTTATACGATATGAACATCTCGGTTCATTATCTCTCGGCCTAATAGCTTTCATTCATTCCAAATTAATGAGAAACCATACTTTTATTTCATTGCAATTAGGTCCCTAAAGTTATTTTTCTTTAACTTTAAGTCCCTAATGTCGGTTTTTCCTCAAATTGAGTCCCAAAACTTTTTAAATTCCCCTTGGGGCCTCAATTTATTCAATTTCACAAAAAAGGGTCTAATTTCCCAAATTTCCAATTTGGTCCCCCAACTTTTCCAAAATTACCATTTGGCCCTTCCTTTATAAAAATGGTAAATTTTACCCCAAAAATTCTAAAATTCCTCAATTGGCCCTCTAACATTTTTATCATGCCCAATTAACCCTCAATTTTAGAAAAATGTATTTTAGTTCTTCGAATTTTTTAAAATCCGCAATTTTTACCCCAATTTCAACTTCGTAACACAACCGAATTTGATTTCATCAAATTGACCGATCAAACACTTCCTATTGTTGAAATTGAGTTTCTAAATGTTCATACGATTCTCTAGCAATTTGAATCGCAAGTTTTAACACCGGAACTAGCTCAAACGGAGCTTCACCTAAAAATGGATTGTAAAGAGAGAAAGCTTCAATTACCACTGGTGAGGACGCAGCGGTCTGAGCTTTCTATCTAGGCAGGTAGTTCTCTTCCTGTGGTTCTTCTTAGGATCAAGAATGACATCAATTGATATTGAATTGGATAATAATTCTGTCATTGAAATCCGGTCTACTCTCTCTCTAACACCGATCAAAAATTTTAGAGGGGAGCCAAATTGGCTTACCTTTCTGTCCTAATTCGGCTGTGGGAGGGTTGAGTAAGTGTTGGGAGGGCTTGGTGTGGCCTGAGGAGGGCTTAAATTGGACAATTTCAATTCAGCCGAAAAAGGGTAGCTTTGATCCGTCGAAGCTGCTTCACTGTTCGATCACGCCGACCCATCTCCGGCGATTATCGGAACGAATGGATGTCACCACCGTGTAGCTGACTTCTCCCCTATTCTAAGGAACCTGACCTCACCTTCTTTGGCTAAAAAATGATCCTATATCAGAGCTCTGGTTTGAGCTTCATCAGAAAACTAAGTAGCTAAGAGAGAGTGTGCTTTTCAAGTGTAGAGAGGATGAATGGAGAGGGGCTCTTTATATAGGGAGCTCGAGGACTCATTGATCGTCCGTTTGGCACCATTATGATAAACATTGATGGCCTGAAACATATCTAATGAAAACATGTCTTCTTCGCTAACGCTGCTTCGATTTTCCAGCGAGTGAACAGTGCTGTCATCTAACGGAAGAAGACGACATTGTTTTGAACCAGGTTCAAAGCTTAAACCGATTGATTCACCCCTAATTGACCGAATTTTTAAAATATAAAAATTTTTAAATTCATTTTCTATCCAATGGTGGCTCAAATCTCAAATTTGAATTTTTATGGTACCTAGAAAAATGAATTTAGAATCTAGTTCAATAGTGGTTCAAACTGGTCCAAACCAGTTCAATCCAGTTCGGATCCGGTTCACCTGAACCGGTTTGGTTTTCATCTCCAATTACTTCTCAAGTTCATTTCCATGACTTTTGGGACTCTTTGGGTCACTTGGGATCCATAAATTTCCCAGTCTACCCTCTCTCTTTCAATTTCGGTTCATAAGTTGATTCGGTTCATAAACCGGTTCTATCCAGTTCGAACCCGATTCACTTGAACCGATCAAGTTTTTCTTCCCCAATTCGTCCTAAGGTTATTTTCCAAGATTTATGAACCATTTTGAGTCACATGGGAGTTGTAAATTCTCAAATTGCCCACTTCCTATTAATCGAGCTTTTAGACCGATTCGGTTTTAAAATTCGAAACTGACCAATCCTTTCCTCGGTTTTCTCATTATCAAAGGACGAGATTTACAACTCTCCCCTCCTTTTAGGGGTTTTGTCCCCAAAATAGTTACAGTTAAATAATTGAGGATAACTATCCCTCATCATACACTTGGTTTCCCATGTCTCTTCCTGCACGGGTCCGTTCTGCCACAACACCTTGACCATAGGAATTTTCTTGTTCCTCAAATTCTTGTCTCTCCGGTTGATGATTCGTACCGGCTCTATTTGATAGGTCAGGTTCTCTTCTAGTTCCATTGGAGGTCAGTCCAATACATGACTAGGATCAGGCTGATATTTCCGAAGCACTGAGATGAGGAATACATCATGTATTCTCTGCAGATCAAGAGGTAGTTCTAATTTATAAGATACCGGTCCCATCCTTTGAATGATGGGATATGGACCGATATATCTTGGTTTCAACTTTCCCCTTTGCTAGAACCTAATTATTCCCTCTAGGGGGACACTTTGAGGAACACTTGATCTCCTACCCTAAACTCAAAATCTTTCCTTCGATTGTCTGCGTAACTCTTTTGCCTCATGTAGTAGCCAAATGTTCCTCATGTTCTAACCTGGCTCATGAGTATATAAGGATTCCATCCATAAATACTATATCAAACTTGTCCAAATGAGGTTGAAATATACGGTTCATTAAGTACATGAGGGCTATAGAGGCATTCGTCAATCCAAACAGCATCACTTTGAACTCGTAGTGTTCGTATCTGGATCTAAATGTCGTCTTAGGGATGTCCTCTTCTCTAATCTTAAGTTGGTGATATCCTGACCGAAGGTCTATTTTAGATAAGTAAGTTATTCCATTTAATTGGTCAAACAAATCATCTATCTTTGGGAGTGGATACCAATTCTTGATGGTGACCTAGTTTAGCTTTCTATAGATGATGCACAGCCTCATGCTTCCATCCTTTTTCTTTACGAATAGAACAGGAGCACCCCACGGAGACTGACTTGGACGTATGAAATTCTTTTCCAATAATTTGTCCAGCTGTTCCTTTAATTCTTTTAGATCTACAGGAGCCATGCGATATGGGGCCTGGGATATGGGGTATGTTCTTGGGGTTATTTCTATGGTGAACTCCACTTGTCGACTCGGAGTTAGTCCGGGTAGCTCTTCTGGAAAAACCTCTAGATAATGTTTGACTACTGGAAAGTCTTCCAATTCCTTTTCTTCAAACTTCTCGCCTACAACTGTGGCCAAAAAGACTGTATATCCTTTCTGTATCATCTAGTGAGCTTTTAGGTGGGACACCAATTGTACTTCACCTTTCCTTCTATCTCCCTAGAACTTCAGTCCTTTCGTTTTGGAAGTATGGAAGGTTACCGTTTTCCTTCTACAGTCCTTTCTTGCTTGATGATTACTCAGCCAGTCCATTCCTAGAATTACTTCCACCTCCTTTAGGGTAATGGGATCAAGTCAGCTTCAAGTTGGATTCCTCCAATTCTTATTTCACATCCCTTTAGTTGTTTGTTCCTATTTAAACCTTCTCCTAAAGTTGTAAGGATGTTAAGGCTTTGTACTAGTGGAATAAGTTCTATGGGTACTTTCGAAACCAACTCTTCCTGTAGAAGATTATGCTCAGCCTCACAATACTCTCATTTAACCACTCGTACTTCTTACCGAGGACCTCATCATCGCCTTGGTGTTGAAACCCTCCTTTGATTACCTGTTTTTGACCTGATGCTTTCTCCTTCCCCGATCCAACTTCCTATTTCCTATCTTAGAATCTCCATCACATGGATTTCTCCTTATCGTGCTTCTAAGGGTAAGTCTTAAGGGTTGAGTTTAACTATCCATAACCCATTCTTACTTAAGGGGATTTCTTTTATTTAAACTTTTATTATTATACTCTTAAATTTTCTTCAAGGAACTCAATGGTTTTAATAAAATTCTTCCTTCATTTAAATCAGGAAATATTTTCTTGTCATAATTTGGCTTATTACATGAATTCTCTACCCCTTAATCCCTTGGGGTCATAGGGCTAGAGTTAACCTTAGAATGATTATGGGATTCTTGATTAGAAGGCTTTGAGGAACTGATTGTGGTCCATTTGTTCTCCTTAATAGGACGAATTTCATGTTTGGCCTCCGGTATGTACCACCTTAGTACTTCCACCTCACACTCATAAGTCCACTTCACCCATTGAGACAGATTGAAGTTAGGTTGAGTGGGTGGAGGTACTTGGTGGACCTTCATGAAGGTGACATATGTATCCCAATAGTTATCCTAGGCCTCCTTCTTGGTGGGATTCCTCTTCAGTTGTTGTGGCATTAGAGGACGAGGGGTTGGAATTCTAGAAGGTGGTGCTAGTTCCTCATCGATAGGAGGAGGGTATATGATGCCTTATGGTTCTAGTAAGGCTCCAACTAATTTTTGGTAGTCTTCCACCATGTCCTTGAGAACCCTTTTTTCGCTTCTTAGAAACTTTTGAATGGCTTCCTCCCTTGGGTTGGATGTCTTTTTCACAATTATAGGGGAAGGACTGGATTTTTTCACAAATTTACTAGGGACTTTCCTTCCTACATGATAGTTTAGAGTTGGGTTAATATCAAGGCATAATATTGATAATGTTTAAAGGGAAATAGGCTTGGATACCACTCTAGTTGTCACACCCCAACCCAATTTGGTTGGATCCCCGTGACCAAGCCACCGCTTTCTCAGTTCAAGGGGAGTTTCCTCCTTCTTTAACTCGAGATGAGTCAGGTGTAATTTCAACCTTGTTCCCTATAAAGACATATATCAAAAAAAAAAAATGCACGTGTCACACCCCGACCCAGTTTGGTCGGATCCCCATGATCAACCCACCTCTCACCCGGTTTATTAAAGGGTTTCCACTTATAAAAAAAATGTAAAAAGCAAGGCATTCTTCAAACTGCACCTTTTTCCACGAATATCATAAATCAAAATAGCATAGTAATTTAAATTAACCATACCTGTCTTGCAGGCATTTAATTGCGCAAGTCTTTTAAGGATCGGTTTTCTGGGACTTCCTGAAAGGGTATAAGGGTGGGGGTGAGTACAACTACTCAGTAAATGGGTTTCAAATCTTTTGACTTTCAAGAAAAACATTTATATGGAGTGTGCCAAACCCCTTTGTTTTCAAAAATACCTTCATTTAAAAATTTAGGTTTTTCCATCATTTCTTATTTACCATGGTGTGTCACCACCCAACACACATCATTCATCATGAAGGTTACACACATTCATAGGTCAGCACGACTACTGAACCCATTAGTGGCTTCGGAGCGACTTTACCGGCAACTCGGATAGAAACACGACCACTTCTACCATCAGATCGAGTGGATGTATGCGACATTTGACACTCAATCCTAAAATTGATTCTTCGTGTCCGAATGAAGACAGAGACCTCATCCTATCCCCACCCCGGTCTCATGCGCTTGGTGCTACTCCAAGTTTCGCACAAACACCTGAAACAACAATCTGCCCTTATTCTCATCATGTCGTCCAGGGCCCTTGGGACACATCACTACCCCTTATGGGTGTCTTGATGATCTCGTACTCATAGTGCATGCACAAACAAAGTTTTCTTAAATTGCCATGTAATATGTGGTGCCATTTGTCCCAACTGTCCCGACCTTCAACTCAACCTGTAGCTGTTTGTCTTGACTAGTCCGGAGACCGGTCATGTCGCACTACTACTAGTTGACTGAGTATGTCAGACCTGTCTTAGTACCATGACCAAACAATTCACTTATTAAGGTTTAATGGCACATATATATATCATGTTCTTTTATGAGCTCCTGCTCGTGTCCATTGGCCTATGGCCTACTATTCGAGTTTTTTAAAAATAGGCCATATTAGCCCTCAAGTTCCAAAACCGAGGCCCCCGACCTATAAGAGCTATTTGAGCTCCCATCAAGAAGATCTCCCAAATAGTTTAAGCATTGGCACACGGTCAGGGGAGAACACTTTCGACAAAATAGGTTTTCACTATCTATTATACTGACCGGTATAAGGACATCTCCGTTCATAACCAATGAACGGGTTTTCAACTTCCTTTGAGGAAGTCTCATCATATCAACTGGGTATGATCTACTTACAACCAGTAAGTAGTTTCTTTGCAAAATTTTTCCAACACTTTCTCAATTGTAATGATTAAAATACCACTAAACAGTGGGTTTTTATACTGAGGTACTTATCATCCCTAACCGGGTATGATATATAATCCCACTCACCCGTTAATGCAGTGAATTCCACTAAACCAGCTCTTTGTATTCACGCGAGCTCGTCCATGCTGACGTTCCCGGTACTTTGCATTCCTACATGATATGAACATACTTGTTCATTATTACTCGGCATAACAGCCTTCATTCATTTCAAATTAATGAGAAAACACAAACCTTTTAGTTATTTGCAATTAGGTCCCTAAAGTTACTTCTCTTTAACTTTAAGTCCCTAATGTCAGTTTTTCCTCAAATCAAGTCCCGAAACTTTTAAAATTTATCTTGGGACCTCAATTTATTCAATTTCACCAAAAAGGGGTTTAATTTTCCAAATTTCTAATTTGGTCCCCCAACTTTTCTAAAATTACCATTTTGCCCTTCTTTTACAAAAATGGTAAGTTTTGCCCCAAAAATTCCAAAATTCCTCAATTGTTCCTCCCATATTATTTTCATGCCCAACTGACCCTCAATTTCATAAAATTGCATTTTAGTCCTTTAAATTTCGAAAATCCCCAATTTTTCCGCCAATTTCAACTCCTTAGCACAACCGAATTTGATTTTATCAAATTAACCAAACAAACACCTCTAATTGTTGAAATTGAAGTTAAAATCAAGTTACTCCATCCTCTTACGATTCAATTGCACTTTGAATCGCAAGTTTTGACGCCGAAACAAGCTCAAACGGAGCTTCACCAAAAAATGAATTGTAGAGAGAGAAAGCTTTGATTACTCACTGGTGAAGGCACGACGGTCCGAGCTTTCGATCTGGGTAGATAGCTCTCATCTTGGGGTTCATCCTAGAATCAAGAATCACATCAATTGATGCCGAATTGAGTTAGAATATTATCATTGAAATTCTATCGGTTCTCTCTCTAGCACCGACCGGAAATTATAGAGGGGAACCGAATTGGCTTACCTTTTAGTCCTAATTCGGTTGTGGGAGAGCTGGGGAAGTGTTGGGAAGGCTTGGTTTAGCCTGAGAAGGGCTTGAAATGGCCGATTTCAACTTGGCCAAAATAGTGCAGCTTCGGTTTGCCGGAGCTCCTTCACTATTTCATCACGCCGGCGACCTTCGAAGTGAACAGAGACTACAGACGTGTAGCTGACTTCTCCCTGGTTCAAAAGAACCCAACCTCACCTTGTTTCACTCAGAAAAGACCCCAGGTCAGATGTAAAACCTGCCCTTTTGAGCTAAGAAAAACCGGGAAAAGGACTGGTCAAACCAAGTGAGGATTCAGAACCGATTCACAAACCTGATCATTTCTTAACGGGCAATTTGGGAATTTACAACTATCGGGTGATCCAAAGAGTTTATTAAACCTTTGAAAAGAAACGTAACACAAATTAAAATGGAAAAACTAAATTGGTTCAAGTGAACGAGAATCCATAAGAACTGTAGAGGTAAGCGTGCTTATCCTAGAGTAGTGCGTGGATGGGTGACCTCATGGGAAATATGATTCTTTTTGTAACCCAAAATTTTGGTCAAAATATTTTTGTGATAAATGGCTATAAATTAATATATATTTAATTATTGTAATTAATACCAATAATTTATGGCAATATTAATACTAGTAATAAATCTCTCATATTTAATACACGATTTTTACACCTATATAAAATGGTCATCCCCATTCATTCTCCTCACACCTGAACACTTCTCTCTGTCTCTACTGCTCCATTTCCTAGCGAAGCTCGAACTAGAGTTTCGACTTGAACATTTTTCTTAACCTCGGAAGGAGAGATCGAGCTCTTTAGAACCGAGGAGAAGACAACTATCTAATAGCAAACTCTAGTCAATCCGAGAATCACTGGAGAAGCGCCGGCATGATGGAACAGTGAAGTAGCTCCGACAAACCGAAGCTGCCCTATTTCGACGAAGCTGAAATTGGCCATTTTGAGCCCTCCTCAGACCAAACCAAGCCCTCCTAACACTTCCTCAGCCCTCCCATGGCCGAATTAGGACCGAAACATAAGCCAATTCGGCTCCCCTTTACAATTTTTTATCAGTGCTAGAGAGAGATTCGAACAAATTTCAATGACAAAATTCTAATCCAATTCTGCATCAATTGATGCGATTCTTGATTCTAGAGACAGCAATCTCAGAAGGAAGGGCAAAATGGTAATTTTGGAAAAGTTGGAGGACCAAATTGGAAATTTGAGAAATTAATCCCCTTTTAGTGATATGGAATAAATTGAGGTCCTATGATAAATTTTAGAAGTTTTGGGACTCAATTTGAGGAAAAACCGACATTAGGGACTTAAAGTTAAAGAGAAATAACTTTAGGGACCTAATTACAAATAAATGAAAGTTTGACTTTCTCTTTCATTTGGAATGAATGAATGCGATTAGGCCGAAGGATAATGAACCGAGATGTTCATATTGTGTAGGAACACGAAGTACCAGGAATGCCAGCAAGGACAAGCTCGTGTGAATACAAAGAACCGGTCTATTGGAATTCAAGGCATGAACGGGTGAGTGGGTTTACTAACATCATACCCAGTTGGGATGATGAGTACAACTTAAAATTAAAAACCACTTACCAGTTGTGAGTGGGTTTACTAACATCACACTCAGTTGGGATGATGAGCACAACTTAAAATTAAAAACCACTTACAGGTTGTGAGTGAAAATTTTATATCATACTCGGTTGGGAATGATAAGTACCTCGGTATAAAAACCCACTATTAAGTGGTATTTTAAACATCACTACTTAGAGTAAGTAATATTAAAATCATGCAAAAAAACTTCTTATCGATTGTAAGTAGATCATACCCAGTTGGTATGATGGGACTTCCTTGAAGGAAGTTGAAAACACGTTCATCGGTTATGAATGGAGGTGTCCTTATACCCGAGAGGTATAATGGATAGAAAAAATATATGTTTTGTCGGAAGTGCTCTCCCCTTATTGTGTGCCAATGCCTAAACAATTTGGGAGACCTTCCCGACGGGAGCTCGAATAGCTCTGATAGGTCGGGGGCTTCGGTTTTGGAACTTGGGTGCTAAATGCCCGATTTTGAAAATCTCGTACAGTGGGCCCAAGGGCAGTTGGCACGAGCAAAAGCTCGTAAACGAACATGATATATATGCCAATTGTCGTTCCAGGTGTTTGTGCGAAATCTGGAGTAGCACGAAGTGCATGAGACTGGAGTGGGGACAGGATGAGGTCTCTGTCCTCATACGGATATGAAGAAGTGATTTCAGGATTGTGGGTCGGATGTCACGTACATCCACTCATTCCCAAGGTAGAAGTGGTCGTACTTTTATCCGGGTGGCAGGAAAAGTCGCTCCGAAGCCACTAGCGGGTTCAGCAGTGATACTGACTTGCGAATGTGTGTAACCTTCATGATGAAGGATGTGTGTTGGATGATAACACACCATGGTAACTAAGAAATAATGGGAAAATCCAAATTTTTTAATGAAGGGATTTTTTAAAAGAAAGGAGTTTGGCACACTCCATATAAATATTTTTCTTGAAGTTCAAAAGATTTGAATCTCATTCACTGAGTAGTCGTACTCACCCCCTCCCTTATATCCCTTTCAGGAAATCCCGGAAAGCCAACCTTTAAAGAGCGTCAACTAAGATGCCTATAAGATAGGTATGTAAAGTTTTAAATTTCATGCAGTTTTTATTATGCTATTCCAGGAAAAAGTGCAGGTTAAAGGACGCTTTACTCTTTACGGTTTACAATAAGGGGAAATCCTTTAATAAACCGGGAGAGTGGCGGGTTGATCACAGGGATCCGACCAAACCGGGTGGGGGCATGACATCAGAGCTCTAGTTTGAGCTTCACTGGAAAATGGAGCAGTTGATAGAGAATGGAGTTTTTAGGTGTGGAGAGGATGAATGGGGAGGGGCTCTTTATATAGGGAGCTCAGAGACTCGTTGGTCGTCCATTTGGCACCGTTATGACTAACATTGAAAACCTGAAACGCCCCGAACAGAAGCATTTCTTCTTCACTGGCATCTCTTCAATTTCCTAGTGAGTGAACAATGCGGTCATCTTGAGGAAGAAGATAACACTTGTAAACCCCACACCTTTGAGTTAAGGAAAACTGAGAAAAGAACCGGTCAAACCGAATAAGAAAACCGAGCCAGTTTACATTTGGGAACACGCAATACGGAAATTTACAACTTTCGGGTGATCCAAAGGGTTCATTAAACCTTTAAAAAGAAACTTAAGACAACTGAGAAGACAAAAACCAAATTGGTTCAGGTGAACTAGATTACATAAAAACTTTAAAGTTAAGCGTGCTTACTCGAAAGTAGTGTGAGGATGGGTGACCTCATGGGAAGTATGATTTTTTTGTTACCCGAAATTTTGGTCAAAAATTTTTATGTGAACGTACAGCTTATCATAAATAGCCATAAATTAATATATATTTAATTATTGTAATTAATACCTATAATTTAATACCCAAATTAAATTATTGAAATTAATACAAATAATTTAATACTGAAATTAAATTATTGGAATTAATTCCAATAATTTATGGAAATATTAATACTAGTAATAAATCTCTCCCATTTAATACACGGTCTTACACATATATAAAGAGGTTATACCCATTTATTCCACTCACACCTCAACACTTCTCTTTCTCTCTCTACTGCTCAATTTCCCGGTCAAGCTCGAACCAGAGTTTCGACTTAAACATTTTTCTTAACCTCGGAAAGAGAGGTAGAGCTCTTTAAAACCGGGGAGAAGATAGCAATATGGTAGCAAACTCCAGTAAATCCGAGAATCACTGGAGAAGCGTCAGCATGATGGAAATGTGAAGCAGCTTCGGCAGACCAAAGCTGCCCTATTTCGGCCAAGCTGAAATCGGTCATTTCAAGCCCTCCTTAGGCCAAACCAAGCCTTCCCAACACTTTCTCAGCCTTTCCACAACCAAATTAAGACCGAAAGGTAAGCCAATTTGGCTCCCCTTTACAATTTTAATGACAAAATTCTAATCCAATTCCACATCAATTGATGTGATTCTTGATTCTAGGATCAACCTCAGAACAAGAGTTATCTGCCCAGATCGAAAGCTCAGATCGTTGTGCCTTCACCGGTAAGTAATCGAAGCTTTCTCTCTCTATAGTTCATTTTTCGACGAAGCTCCGTTTGAGCTCATCCTAGCGTTAAAACTTGCGATTCATATTTCTAAACAATCGTATGAACATGTAGAAACTCAATTTCAACTTCAATTTCAACAATTGGAAACGTTTGATGGGTCAATTTGATGAAATCAAATTCGGTTGTGTTAAGAAGTTGGAATTGGGGGAAATTTTGGGGATTTTCGAAATTCAAAGGACTAAAAGAAAATTTTATGAAATTGAGGGCAAATTGGGCATGAAAATAATGTTGGAGGATGAATTGAGAAATTTTAGAATTTTTGGGGTAAAACTTATCATTTTTGTAAAGGAAGGGTAAAATGGTAATTTTGGAAAAGTTGGAGGACCAAATTGGAAATTTGATAAATTAATCCCCTTTTTGTGAAATGGAATAAATTGAGGTCCTATGATAAATTTTAGAAGTTTCGGGACTCAATTTGAGGAAAAAAATGGCATTTGGGACTTAAAGTTAAAGAGAAATAACTTTAGGGACCTAATTACAAATAAATGAAAGTTTAACTTTCTCATTCATTTGGAATGAATGAAGGCAATTAGGCCAAAGGATAATGACCCAAGATGTTCATATCCTGTAGAAACACGAAGTACCAGGAACGCCAGCAAGGACAAGCTCGCGTGAATACCAAGAACCAGTCTAGTGGAATTCACGGCATTAATGGATGAGTGGGTTTACTAATATCATACCCAGTTGGGATGATGAGCACAACTTAAAATTTTAAAACCACTTATCGGTTGTGAGTGAAAATTTTATATCAAACCCAGTTGGGAATGATAAGTACCTCGGTATAAAAACCCACTATTTAGTGGTTTTTTTAAAACATCCCTGGTTTGAAGAAGTGATGTGAAAATCATACGAAAAAACTACCAACCCGTTGTAAGTAGATCATACCCAGTTGGTATGATAAGACTTCCTCGAAGGAAGCTGAAAACCCATTCATCGGTTATGAACGGAGGTGTCCCTATACCGGGTGGTATAATGGATAGAGAAAGCATATATTTTATTAGAAGTGCTCTCTCTCCCCTGACTGTGTGCCAATGCTTAAAAAATTTGGGAGACCTTCTCGATAGGAGCTCGAATAGCTCTGATAGGCCAAGGGCCTCGGTTTTGGAACTTGGGGCTAATTGCCCGATTTTGAAAATCTCGTACAGTGGGCACGAAGAAGTGATTTCGGGATTGTGGGTCAGATGTCGCATACATCCACTCATTTCCAGGGTAGAAGTGGTCGTACTTCTATCCGGGTGGCTGGAAAAGTTGCTCTGAAGCCACTAGCGAGTTCAGTAGGGATACTAACTTACGAATGTGTGTAAATTTCATGATGAAGGATTTGTGTTCGGTGATAACACACCGGTAATTATGAAATAATGGAAAAACCTGAATTTTTTTTAATGAAGGGATTTTTGAAAAGAAAGGAGTCTAGCACACTCCATATAAATATTTTCCTTGAAATTCAAAAGATTTGAATCTCATTCACTGAGTAGTTGTACTCACCACTTCCCTTATACCCCTTTCAGGAAGTCCCGGAAAACCGAACCTTAAAAGACTTGTGCAATTAAATGCTTATAAGACAGCTGCAATTAATTTAAATTACTATGCAATTTTGATTTATAATGTACCTGGAAAAAGGTGCAGGTCTAAAGAACACCTTACTCTCTACGGTTTATAATATAATGGGAAACCCTTTAGTAAATCGGGAGAGTGGTGGGTTGATCACGGAGATCCGACCAAACCGGGTCAGGGCGTGACAACTAGAGTGGTATCGGAGCCTACTACCTTTAATACATAACTAAGACTAGAAAATATAGTAACTAATAGGATTTATCCTAAAAATTTTAGATGGTTCCCAGGAAAGATACTAAGAAAACTTGGAAGGGCTCTACTCAACACCCTACCTTCGTAAGGAGACAACCCTAGAAGCTTCCCAAATGCCTGTGACCTGGCAGAAATGTTGAACGACCAAATGGGGAAGTATCCGAGAGAATGGTGCTAGGACCTATTGATGGCACAACCCTAAGTATAAAGGAGGATGCTTATCAAGAATCTCATAGCTCCCTAGTTAATTTTTTATCATTTTTTGTGATAGGGCTGAGAGCCCAACAATTTGTATTCCCATGTTAATAAAATATTCAAATTCTTCAAAACTCTATCTTCTAAGAATGTGATCTTACTAGGAATATGGCCTAAGAAAAATAAAACAAAACCACACTATCCTGGAAACTAAGGAAAAGTCACATCTCGGTAATGGGAGATGAATCAGGAAACCTAGGAGGAATCTTACCATGAACCTTTAGCAAAGGAGATTCAGTAAGAAAATTGTCAAAGTGATCAGACTCAACAACAGTAGAGCACCAAACCAATAATAACCCTAGAAATGCCCTACTCGAAGGAAAGAAGGGGCCACAACAATCCATATAAGGGAATAACCTATTACAAGTATGAACGATGGAGACATTACCTGAAGAAGTGCCCAACCCTACTAAGGACAAGTACCAAGTTGAACTATTATAGGTGTAAGGAAAGAAGGGGTATTCCACACCTCATAGATTTAGGGCAATACCTACTCAAAAGTCACGAAGGACATGAAGGATTGTAGACCGATGCCATGGAGCGGGTTACATAAACAATTCAAAAAGAGGTCAAGAAAAGATGAGGTGAATACAAAAACTTCTTAAGAAGGTCAAAATAAGAAGGATACCTCATGAATAGGGATAAGGTACATGAGAAGCATACTTAGAACCCTCTCATAAGGGGCAAACACAAAAAAAAAAAAAAACATCCCCCGAAACTCTAGGGAATGACACAATGAGAGTGAAGAAGAGAAGGACTACGCTGTGAAAATGAATCATTGGTTGGCGGATGTGCAAGGAGCCAACCCCTCATTAAAAACTACTTGACGGAAGGAAGTATCAAAGGCCAAGACTAACATGCTTTGGAAAAGTGATATAATTTTAAAGTACTACCTCTTTTGGAAAAAGCAGAAAAGTTAAAAATCGAAGTCTCTGACCAACATACCTAAGGAAGATCCAAAAGTAGAAAGGACTACACCCTAAAAAGGTCAGTGAGATGATGTTAAGGACAGGAGTACTCGAGAAGACAACTGCCCTAAGAAGACCTAAACCAAGGGACTGGTGGAGGCAAGGCAGTTAACCAGCTAATACACGGAAGAACCATGATGTAAGTTCCGACAAGGAAGGGAGGCGGAAAGGTCAAATACTCTTAAAGAGAAGGATGAAAGATGTAAACCCCACACTTTTGAGTTAAGGAAAACCGGGAAAAGAACCGGTCAAACCGAAAAAAAAACCGAGTCGGTTTACATTTGGGAACAAGCAATATGGAAATTTACAAATTTTGGGTGATCCAAAGGGTTCATTAAACCTTGGAAAAGAAACTTGAGACAAATTAGAAAATAAAAACCAAATTGGTTCAGGTGAACTAGATTACATAAGAACTTTAATGTTAAGTGTGCTTGCTTGAGAATAGTGTGAGGATGGGTGACCTCCTGAAATTTTTATGCGAATATAAGGCTTATCATAAATGGCCATAAATTAATATATATTTAATTATTGGAATTAATACTAATAATTTATGGCAATATTAATACTAGTAAAAAATCTCTCCCATTTAATACACAATTTTACTCCTATATAAATTGGTCATCCTCATTCATTCTCCTCACACCCGAACACTTCTCTCTCTCTCTCTCTCTCTCTCTACTGCTCCATTTCCCGATGAAGCTCGAACTAGAGCTTCGACTTGAACAAAGGTCAGGCTCTTTAGAACCGGGGAGAAGATAGCTATCTGGTAGCAAACTCTAGTAAATCTGAGAATCGTTGGAGAAGCACCGGCATGATGGAATAGTGAAGCAGCTCTAGCGGACTGAAGCTTCCCTATTTTGGCCAAGCTGAAATCAGCCATTTCAAGCCCTCCTCGGGCCAAACCAAGCCTTCCCAACACTTCCTCAGCCCTCCCACGGCCGAATTACGACTAAAAGGTAAACCAATTCGGCTCCCCTCTACAATTTCAAGCCGATGCTAGAGAGAGAATTCAATGATAAAATTCTAACTCAATTCGTCATCAATTGATTCGATTCTTGATTCTAGGATGATCCTCAAGATGAGAGCTATCTGCCCAGATCGAAAGATCGGACTGTCGCGCCCTCACCGGTGAGAAATCGAAGCTTTCTCTCTCTACAATCTGTTTTCCAGCGAAGCGCCGTTTGAGCTCGTTCCGACGTTAAAATCTACAATTCAAAGTTCCTTAGAATCATATGAACATGTAGGAACTAAATTTCAACTCTAATTTCAACAATTAGAGGTGTTTGATCGACCAATTTGATGAAATCAAATTCAATAGTGTTGAACAATTGAAATTGAGGGATAATTTTGGGGAAATTTGGGGATTTTTGAAATTCGAAGGACCAAAATGAAATTTTATGAAATTGAGGGCCAATTGGGCATGAAAATAATGTTGGATGACCAATTGAGAAATTTTAGAATTTTTGGGGGCAAAACTAAACATTTTTGTAACCCAAGGGCAAAATGGTAATTTTGGAAAAGTTGGAGGACCAAATTGAAAATTTGAGAAATTAATCCCCTTTTTTGTGAAATGCAATAAATTGTGGTTCTATGATAAATTTTAGAAGTTTCGGGACTCAATTTCAGGAAAAACCAGCATTACGTACTTAAAGTAAAAGAGAAATAACTTTAGGGACCTAATTGCAAATAAATGAAAGTTTGACTTTCTCGTTCATTTGGAATGAATGAAGGCGATTAGGCGGAAGGATAATGAACCGAGATGTTCATATTGTGTAGGAACACGAAGTACCAGGAACGCCAACAAGGAAAAGCTCACGTGATTAAAAAGAACCGGTCTAGTGGAATTCACGACATTAATAAGTGAGTAGGTTTACTAACATCATACCCGATTGGGATGATGAGCACAACTTAAAGTTAAAAACCAATTACTGGTTGTAGGTGGGTTTACTAATATTATACATGGTTGGGATGATAAGCACAACTTAAAATTTTAAAACCACTTACTGCTTGTGAGTGAAAATTTTATATCAAACCCGGTTGGGAATGATAAGGACCTCGGTATGAAAACTCATTATTTAGTAGTATTTTAAACATCACTATTTAGAGAAAGTGATGTGAAAATCATGCGGAAAAACTACTTATCGGTTGTAAGTAGATCATACCCGGTTGGTATGATAAGACTTCCTCGAAGGAAGTTGAAAACCCGTTCATCGGTTATGAATCGAGGTGTCCTTATATCGGACGGTATAATGGATAGAGAAAACATATGTTTTGTCGGAAGTGCTCTCCCCTTACTGTGTACCAATGCTTAAACAATTTGGGAGACCTACTCGACAAGAGCTCGAATAGCTCTGATAGGTCGGGGGCCTCGGTTTTGGAACTTGGGGGCTAAATGCCCGATTTTGAAAATCTCGTACAGTGGGCCCAAGGCCAGTTGGCACAAGCAGGAGCTCGTAAATGAACATGATATATGTGCCATAAAACTTAATAAGTGAATTATTTGGCCATGGTACCAAGATAGGATTGACATACTCAGTCAACTAGCGATAGTGCGACATGACAGGTCGACGGACCAGTCAAGTCAAACAACTGCGGGTTGAGTTAAGAGTCGGGGCCGTTAGACCAGTGGCACCATAGATTATATGGCAATATGAGAAAACATTGTTTGTGCATGCACTATGAGTACAGGATCATCAAGACGCCCATGAGGGGTAGTGATGCGTCCTAAGGGCACTAGACGACCTGGTGGCTATAAGGGCA
Organism: Trapa incisa; assembly: GCA_030064435.1. Classification (NCBI taxonomy): domain Eukaryota; kingdom Viridiplantae; phylum Streptophyta; class Magnoliopsida; order Myrtales; family Lythraceae; genus Trapa; species Trapa incisa. Next base: position 24,274,031 of record CM057779.1, read on the forward strand.
CTTCGTCGTTCCAAGTGTCTATGTGAAATCTCGAGTAGCACCAAGCGCATGAGATCGGGCTGGGGACGGGATGAGGTCTCTATCCTCATACGGAAACGAAGAAGTGATTTCGGGATTGTGGGTCGGATGTCGTACACATCCACTCATTCCCAGGGTAGAAGTGGTTGTACTTCTCTCTGAGTGGAAGGAAAAGTCGCTACGAAGCCACTAGCGAGTTCAGTAGTGATACTAACTTGCGAATGTGTGTAACCTTCATGATAAAGGATATGTGTTGGGTGATGACACACCGGTAATTAAGAAATAATGGAAAAACCCAAATTTTTAAATGAAGAGATTTTTTAAAGCAAAGGAGTCAGGCACACTCCATATAAATGTTTTTCTTAAAAGTCAAAAGCTTTTAAAATCCCATTCACAGAGTAGTCGTACTCACCCCCTCCCTTATACCCCTTTCAGGAAATCCCGGAAAGCCTCCCCTTAAAGACCGTCAACTAAGATGCCTGTAAGACAGGTATGTAAAGTTTTAAATTTCATGTAGTTTTCATTATGCTATTCCAGGAAAAGGTGTAGGTTAAAGGACGCCTTACTCTTTACGGTTTACAATAAGGGGAAATCCATTCATAAACCGGGAGCGTGGTGGGTTGATCACGGGGATCCGACCAAACTAGGTCGGGGCATGACAACTAGAGTGGTATCAGAGCCTGTTTCCTCGAATACATAATCAAGAATATAAAATATTGTAACAAATAGGATTTATCCTAAAGTTTTCAGATGGCTTCCAGGAGAGGAACCAAGAAAACTTGGAAGGGCTCTACTCAACACCCTACCTTCGTAAGGAGACAACACTAGAAGCTTCCCAAATTCCTAAGACCTGGCAAAAATGTTGAAGGACCAAATGGGGAAGTATCCGAGAGAATGGTGCTAGGACCTATTGATGGCACAACCCTAAGTATAAAGGAGGATGCTTATCAAGAATCTCATAGCTCCCTAGTTAATTTGTAATCATTTTATGTGATAGGGCTGAGAGCCCAACCATTTGTATTCCCATGTTAATAAAATATTCAAATTCTCCGAAACTCTATCTTGTGAGGATGTGATCTTACTAGGAATATGGCCTAAGAAAAATAAAACAAAACCACACTATCCTGGAAACTAAGGAAAAGTCACATCTTAGTAATGGGAGATGAATCAGGAAACCTATGAGGAATCTTACCATGAACCTTTAGCAAAGGAGATTCAGTAAGAAAATTGTCAAAGTGATCAGACTCAACAACGGTAGAGCACCAAACCAATAGTAACCCTGGAAATGCCCTACTCAAAGGAAAGAAGGGACCACAACAATCCATATAAGGGAATAACCTATTACAAGTATGAACGATGGGGACATTACCTGAAGAAGTGCCCAACCCTACTAAGGACAAGTACCAAGTTGAACTATTATAGGTCTAAGGAAAGAAGGGGTGTTCCACACCTCATAGATTCAGGGCAATACCTCCTCAAAGGTTATGAAGGACATGAAGGATTGGAGACCGATACCATGGAGCGGGTTACATAAACAATTCAAAAAGAGGTCAAGAAAAGACGAGGTGAATACAAAAACTTCTTAAGAAGGTCAAACTAAGAAGGATACCTCATGAATAGGGATAAGGTACATGAGAAGCATACTTAGAACCCTCTCATAAGGGGCACACACAAAAAAAAAATGTCCCCCGAAACTCTAGGGAGTGCCACAGTGAGAGTGAAGAAGAGAAGGAGTATGCTATGAAATGAATCATTGGTTGGCGGATGTGCAAGGAGCCAACCCCTCATTAGAAACTACTTGAAGGAAGGAAGTATCAGAGGCCAAGACTAACATGCTTTGGAAAAGTGATATAATTTTAAAGTACTACCTCTTTTGGAAAAAGCAGAAAAGTTAAAAATCGAAGTCTCTGACCAACATGCCTAAGGAAGATCGGGAAGTAGAAAGGACTACAACCTAAAAAGGTCAGTGAGATGATGTTAAGGACAAGAGTACTCGAGAAGACAACTGCCCTAAGAAGACCTAAACCAAGGGACTGGTGGAGGTGGGGCAGTTAACCAGCTAATACGCGGAAGAACCATGATGTAAGTTTCGACAAGGAAGAGAATACTCTTCCATGATGAAAGGTCAAATACTCTGAAAGAGAAGGATGAAAGAAATCCTTAAAGGGACCAAAAGGCCAAATTAACAACCAAAATCAAGCCAAGAAGGAAATAGGCAAGCTTCTCACATAATGATCTAGAAATCTTGAAACAAGGAAGATTTATACGCTCCCTAAGGAAATAGATAGGTATTGGATATGAATGAGGATGCGGATAGAGTATAAAAGATGTCTTACAAGACCTGAGGAGTAAAGCTAAATAGGAGAAGACAACATCAAGAGTAGAAATCCCCCAGAGCAAATGTAAAAAGGAATGTCCGAAGAAAGGGAAAGAATTCTACAAAGGAAGGAAGCCCCGGAAAAACATGTGTATCCCAATTGAGAGGAAATGGAACCAACCAAAATAGAAGGAATGATAAGCTCACAAATTAAATGTTGGTTGAGATGGAAAAGTCGAGTACCATTTAATACACGGTTTTACACCTATATAAAGAGGTCATCCCCATTCATTCTCCTCACACCTCAACACTTCTCTCTCACTCTCTCTACTGCTCCATTTCCCGATGAAGCTTGAACTAGAGTTTCGACTTAAACATTTTTCTTAACCTCGGAAGGAGAGGGAGAGCTCTTTAGAAACGGGGAGAAGACAGCTATCTGATAGCAAACTCCAGTCAATCCGAGAATCGTTGGAGAAGCGTCGGCATGATGGAATAGTGAAGCAGCCCCAGCGGACCAAGGCTGCCCTATTTCAGCCAAGCTAAAATCGGCCATTTCAAGCCCTCATCAGGCCAAACCAAGCCTTCCCAACACTTCCTCAGCCTTTCCACGGCCGAATTAGGACCGAAACATAAGCCAATTCGGCTCCCCTTTACAATTTTTTATTGGTGCTACAGAGAGAGTCGAACAAATTTCAATGACAAAATTCTAATCCAATTCCGTATCAATTGATGTGATTCTTGATTCTAGGATCAACCTCAGAACGAGAGCTATCTGTCCAGATTGAAAGCTTGGACCGTCGTGCCTTCACCAATGAGTAATCGAAGCTTTCTCTCTCTATAGTTCATTTTCCGACGAAGCTCCGTTTGAGCTCATCCCGGCATTAAAACTTGCAATTCATATTTCTAAACAATCGTATGAACATGTAGAAACTCAATTTCAACTTCAATTTCAACAATTGGAAACGTTTGATGGGTCAATTTGATGAAATCAAATTCGGCTGTGTTAAGAAGTTGGAATTGGGGGAAATTTTGGGGATTTTCGAAATTCAAAGGACTAAAAGAAAATTTTATGAAATTGAGGGCAAATTGGGCATGAAAATAATGTTGGAGGATGAATTGAGAAATTTTAGAATTTTTGGGGTAAAACTTATCATTTTTGTAAAGGAAGGGCAAACTGGTAATTTTGGAAAAGTTGGAGGACCAAATTGGAAATTTGATAAATTAATCCCCTTTTTGTGAAATGGAATAAATTGAGGTCCTATGATAAATTTTAGAAGTTTCGGGACTCAATTTGAGGAAAAAAATGGCATTTGGGACTTAAAGTTAAAGAGAAATAACTTTAGGGACCTAATTACAAATAAATGAAAGTTTAACTTTCTCATTCATTTGGAATGAATGAAGGCAATTAGGCCAAAGGATAATGAACCAAGATGTTCATATCCTGTAGAAACACGAAGTACCAGGAACGCCAGCAAGGACAAGCTCGCGTGAATACCAAGAACCAGTCTACTGGAATTCACGGCATTAATGGGTGAGTGGGTTTACTAATATCATACCCAGTTGGGATGATGAGCACAACTTAAAATTTTAAAACCACTTACCGGTTGTGAGTGTAAATTTTATATCATACCCAGTTGGGAATGATAAGTACCTCGGTGTGAAAACCCACTATTTAGTGGTTTTTTTAAAACATCACTAGTTAGAGGAAGTGATGTGAAAATCATACGGAAAAACTACTTACCGGTTGTAAGTAGATCATACCCGGTTGGTATGATAAGACTTCCTTGAAGGAAGCTGAAAACCCGTTCATCGGTTATGAACGGAGGTGTTCCTATATCGGGCGGTATAATGGATAGAGAAAACATATGTTTTGTCGGAAGTGCTCTCCCCTGATTGTGTGCCAATGCTTAAACAATTTGGGAGATCTTCTCGATGGGAGCTCGAATAGCTCTGATAGGTCGGGGGCCTCAGTTTTGGAACTTGGGCCCAAGGCCAGTTGGCATGAGCAGGAGCTCGTAAACGAACATGATATATGTGCCATAAAACTTAATAAGTGAATTGTTTGGCCATGGTACCAAGATAGAACCGACATGCTCAGTCAACTTTGACTTTTTTGTCGCATTTCGACTCTTTCTTCATTTGTTGCTCATTACAAATCAGTCCAGATTATGTTTGACTTTGTCATGCTTATGAACCGACTCTTCCTTATTCTGAGTCATGTTTTCATCGGGCTTGTTGGATTTTCTTGTCCATTACAGCATGACGTTTTCTAGATCTTGCCTCTACATCCAATAGATCTCCAAAACACCTCTTTTAGGATTTTTTTGTTAACCTCTCATGAATTTTATAACTTCATCCCTCCTTTCTTCCGGTAGTATTCATCGACTACCTTTACCGTTTTTAACTCAATTTACACAATTGTTTCGGTTCTCCTTACACACACGTCCTTTTTTTACTTCCTTATAATTTTTCGGTCCCGATTATTTTATTTCCAGATGTTTTACTAACATGCCGATATTTGTCCTTTCTTAGGTCCATCATCATTCCCAATAACATCCTTTATTCAAGGATTTTACTTTGTTGTAATCATCTCACCATTCTTTATATCGAGTCGATTTCTTTCGGTCTACATGTCGTTTGCTTGATTTGGGAAGTTTCCCCTTTTTACAATTTCATTCTCTACTATTTCCTTCAAGGTAGAGACTTTCATCTTAGGAGATACATGTTCAACCTTCTTACCATTTCTTGAAGGTTTCCTTTCTTCATTTCCTTACACCCTTTCCATATTGGGGCATTTGCCCACTTTTAGTCCTTCATTGTCCTAAAATTTTCCCATTCCATCCCTTATTCCTTATTTGATTAGTCTATTAATCTTATTTCGGGTACTTCATATTATGCTCAGCCGTCCACTCTTTAGGCTTCATTATACGCGTGTGGACTACGGCTTGTCTTATCAATCGCGGTTATTCCTACATAACCATATCTTATTTGGAGGGCTTACTTTCCCAACGTTTCTCATACGTTCTTTCCTACCTTAACTTATTATGGATAATCCACTCATTCTTACTTTCCACAACATCTCTTAATATGCTTCCTTGGGTTTCTTTCACTTTAGCATGCATTTTATTTGTGAATTTTTCTCCTCACCTCTCGTCACCAGGTTCCGTTTATTCTTTATTACGTCATGTATCCTTTCTTAGGATTCGGGTCCGGTTCACCCAAACCGCTCTAGTTTTTCTCACCCACTTTGTTCTAAGGTTCCTTCCCAATGTTTATGATTTTTTTTTAGTACTATGGAGTTGAATTCCTTTGTTTTCCTCAATATCTATCGGTTCCGATTCATGAACAGACTCGATTCAAAAACTAGTTCAATCCTGTTGGACCAAGTTCATCCAAACCGGTCTAATTTTCCTCTTCCAATTCATCCTAAAGTTCTTTTTCATAGTATTATGAACCCTTTGGATCACCTAGGAGTTGTAAATTCCTAAATTGCACATTCACAATTGATCGGGTTTGTGAACCAGTTCGGTTTTCTCACTCGGTTTGACCTGTTCTCTTCCCAGTTTTCCTTAGCTCAAAAGGGCGGGGTTTACAGCGCGCTTAAGGAAAATTAAGCATACCTTACAGAGGGTAAGAATCGGTGTTATTCCTAGTCATTATTTTTTTTCCTGAAAAGGGATAGAAAAGAGGGGTGAGTTTCTACAACTCAGTGAATGGGTTTTTTTTTAAATTAACTTTAAGGAAAAATATTTGTATTGGAGTGTGTCAGACTCCTTTCTTTCAAAAATACTTTCATTTTCAAATCTCGGGTTTTACCACCATTTCCTTATTTAATCACGGTGTATCATCACCCAACACGCATCCTTCATCATGGAGGTCAAACACACATTCGCAGGCCAGTACATTCACTGAACCCACTTGTGGGGTCAGAGCGACTTTACCAGCCACCTAGATAGAAGTACGTCCACTTCTACCCTGAGAATGAGTGAATGTATGTGACATCCGACCCTCAATCCCAAAATCAATTCTCCATGTCCGTATGAGGACAAAGACCTCATCCCGTCCCCACCCTAGTCTCATGCGCTTGGTGTTACTCCAAATTTTGCATGATCACCTAGGACGACGAACTGCACTTATACTCACCAGGTCGTCTAGGGCCCTTAGGACGCATCACTACCCCTCTTGGGTGTCTTGATGATCCCGAAATCATAGTGCATGTACAAACAGTATTTTCTTATCATGCCATGTAATATGTGGTGCCATTAGTCTAACGGCCCTGATCTTCAACTCAACCTGCAGCTGTTTGTCTTGACTGGTCCGGATACCTGTTATGTCGCACTGCCACTAGTTGACTGAATATGTCGGTTCTATCTTGGTACCATTACCAAATAATTCATTTATTAAAGTTTTATGGCACATATCTCACATTTGTTTACTAGCTCCTGCTCGTGCCTACTCACCTATCGCCCACTCTTTGAGATTTTCAAAACCAGGTATAGTAGCCCCCAAGTTCCAAAATCGAGGCCACCAGCCTATAAGAGCTATTCGAGCTCCTATCAAGAAGGTCTCCCAAATCGTTTAAGCATTGGCACACAGTCAGGGGAGAGCACTTCCGACAAAATAAATTTTCAACTATCCATCATACCAATCGAGTATAAGGATATCTCTGCTCATAACCGATGAATGGGTTTTCCACTTCCTCCGAGGAAGTTTCATCATACCAACCGGGTATGACCTACTTACAATTTGTAAGTAGTTTTTCCGCGTCATTTTCACATCACTTCTCTAAGTTGTTATGTTTAAAATACCACTAAATAGTGGGTTTTCATTTTGAGGTACTTATCATTCCCAATCGGGTATAATATAAAATCTCACTCACAGCTGGTAAGGGGTTTTTAACTTTAAATTGTCCTCATCATCCCAACCGGCTATACGTTAGTTAGCCCACTCACCCGTTAATGTAGTGAATTCCACTAGACGGGTTCCTTGTATTCACGCGAACTTGTCCTTGCTGGCATTCCCGGTACTTCGTGTTCCTACATGATATGAACATCTCGGTTCATTATCTCTCGGCCTAATTGCCTTCATTCATTCCAAATGAATGAGAAACCAAACTTTTATTTATTTTCAATTAGGTCCCTAAAGTTATTTTTCTTTAACTTTAAGTCCCTAATGCCGGTTTTTCCTCAAATTGAGTCCCAAAACTTTTTAAATTCCCCTTGGGGCCTCAATTTATTCAATTTCACAAAAAGAGGTCTAATTTCCCAAATTTCCAATTTGGTTCCCCAACTTTTCCAAAATTACCATTTTTCCCTTCCTTTACAAAAAAATGGTAAATTTTACCCCAAAAATTCTAAAATTCCTCAATTGGCCTTCTAACATTTTTATCATACCCAATTGACCTTCAATTTTAGAAAATTTTATTTTGGTCCTTCGAATTTTTGAAAAACCCCAATTTTTCCCCCAATTCCAACTTCTTAACATAGCCAAAATTGATTTCAATAAATTGACTAATCAAACACTTCCCATTATTGAAATTGAAGTTAAAATTGAGTTTTTACATGTTCATATTGATTCTCTAGCAATATTCGATTTACAGAGCAAATTTACTGAAATTATACTAGATCAAATTCTAATCACTCAGACCATCAATTGAGGCGTTATTTAATCTTAGAATGATCCCTTTGAAGAGAACTAACTTCCTACATCGTGAACAATGATTGTTGCGCCCTCGTCAATAAGAAAACAAATCTTTCTCTCTCTCTAAAATTATTTTTTTGATGAAGCTCCATTTAGGGTCATTTATAGGCCAAAATTGATTAAACAAAGCTTAAAATGATCGTAGTGACATGGTGAAGACAATTAATATCATGATATGATGAAATTAATGGGGTTTAACATGATTTCTTGAAGATCAAAATTTTGGGAACTAAAATGCAATTTTGTAAAAATTTGGACTGAGTTGTAATTTTTGAAATGGTGAAGTTTTAAGTGTAATTAATGATAAATCAAGTACCCAAAGAGAAATAAAGAATAATTAGGGACCTAAAGGAGAAATTTGAGAATTTTAGGATTTAATTATAAATAAAGTAAACTTAGGGACCTATATGTAAATAAAGAAAAATATAGGGACTTAATTGCATTTTCATATCTAATTGTTTGAAATGTAGGAATGGAATTACCTACATATGTGTGCAAATAAAAGCATAAGAATTTGAAAATCTATCCGGGACGATCAAGTCATGGAGCTCGGTTGGGCTGATAATTCATTAATACCAATACAAAATAATAGCATGAGATGCTTAAATTTTTTTTCAAGAAATATATTCATCTGATTGCATAAACCCCACTTAAAATTATTTTTGAGATATATTTTTGTTATGATCATGAATCTCGAATATTTAGATATAAGCATGAACTAAGTTGCTAAAAGTGGACCAAAGTCCATTTTTTGAAAACTCATAAAATGATAGGGATAGAAATTGTTCTGTATATAATTTTATTATATGAATTAAGATCCAATTAATTGTGTGAATTAATTACTATCAAGTTGGAAGCGGGTTTTGTGTCGTAGGGCTAATAGTACAAAGACAATGATCTTAATATAAAACAAGTGTATATGTTTGTTTTATAAACAGGACTGTAAGACGTCCGGTATAGGGTAGTAATGGTCCTAAGGATTGTTGGTCAGCAAGGTTGGTACAAGGGAATCTATTGTTGGTTCAGTATGTCAAGGGCTCTAGGGTCATATGTGCAATAGATCTGGTGAAGGTGAAAGGTTTAGTCCCTCATTAGTGGACAACTAAATAAAATAAGTCTATGGTATGGGGCACTGTGCCCACACAGACGGTTTGATCCTATCAGACTAATAGACGAGGTTGTAGTCTTGTACCATAATGGTTGGTAAAAATGCTTTGAATCACAAGTGAGAAAGATGAGACTTCTATTATGCAATTGGGTGATCCCTTCCATAATGGAATGTGTGGTTGTGTTGTGTGTTATGTTTTTCTCAATTATCAACTCCATATATACCAAATTATAATATGTGGTTTTCTTTCTATCCTTATAAAACCTTATTGAGAAAATGTTAAGGTTTGAAATCATAAAATTCCTACTTATTGAATTGTCGAACTCACCCCAATCCCTTAACCTTTTCAGCCAAAATGAAGAGGAATCATTACGCTAACATTTCATGCATGGTACGTATAAATTTGTAGATTTATGTGCACATATACTCATATTATTTTTGTATGTTTATTGATAAAATAAATCTTTAAAAGGAAACTAAATTTTTATATCATTATTTTGAGACTTACTACTGTCGAGACTATAATGATGGTTGATATTATAGTATCGTGAGAAATGACGAGTTGTTCATAGGTTATGACCGATCAAACTAGATTGGGGTGTGACACTTGATATCCAATCAAATGAGTTTCTTTGAGGGTAATTTCATAAACGTATCATTATCCATGTTTAGGGTCTAAATCGATTCTCAATCTACTTTGATTCCAAATTTCGATTCACTAGTTTTCATTCTGGGATTAACATTGGTTTCCAATCCAATTGGCGTTAAATGTCAGTTTTAGAAATTCTTGTATTACATATTTGGTCATTTTATACCTAACAATTGAGGATAGTGAACGAACTCAACTCGGATTTGAGATCTGAAGAAAATGGGAATAATGAGTGTGCGTCGATGGACGCCACTGGGTTATTTGGTACGAATGAAAATTTTTTTACCAATATTATGTGCATAGTATAAGTTAATGACATATATTAATGTATGAATAATAGGTTCTCTGATGAACCACCATAGAAAATGAGTAATCAAACTTTCTACCAGCTATTTTGAATTGTGGCAACATCGAGATCAGGAAGACCTAAATAGAAACATTCGCACTCATTTAGTATTACTTACCCACTTCTCTAATATATTTTAAAAATATATGAAATAGAGTAGTACAAGGGAAGAGAACCCTTACATAGAAAGAAACACGGGACAAGTTACTTGTGTTTAATAAAATGTGATCCAATGCAACTACTTATTTCTCGTAATCAATTTATGGTCTATTATGGTCTATTATGTACTTTAAAAAGTTATTACTGTAATGAGATACCCACTACTATAAAGGGTAGAGAATATGACAATTATTATTTAAGAGTAGCATGATCTAGTTATGACTAATAGTGTAACATTCTCATTTATATTCTAATTCTTATAATTATGATTAACTATTATCATATACTTACTACCATTTTTACATTTATTGTAAAAGATAATTCGAAAATAAACTTATCTCAATAAACTTGTAATAGACATATTATATTTTTTTTTATAGATAATAATTAGTATTATTAAATTTTGTTGTAAAAGACCTAGTCAGTGAAAATATAATAGAGCCCATTGATAGGTTTGAACGTTAAAAATATCACTAATAAGATAAAAAGAACAATAAATATCTCCACAATAAAGTGATAAAAAATAAAATCTTGATGTAAGGTTGGAATCCACGAGTTCACCTTTATTGTAGAAGATATTTAAAGGAGTATAGTAGTTAGAAGATTGTAGAGGAGATTGATGCAGCGACATAATAATGCAAGTCCTAGAACGAAGTTGTATGTGTTGTAGTATCATGAAAGCATTATAGAAAATAAATATAGTAATATAGTATGTAATATTACACACCCTTTCATTGAAATAGTTGTTATATATATACATATAAGTATAGTAGATGATAAATAAAGTAGTGACAAAACTTGGTATTTATATGGAGGTTGAGAGGCATCATGTGACCGCTGGTGATGGAGCAATCCATTAGTAAAGAGAGAGGTTGTTGTGATTCCAGAAGTGATGTGGCACCAAGAGGTGATGTGGTAAGTGAGCTCTTCTTGTTATTATTATTAAATAGTTGATATCATTATCTATCATAATAATGATGCATTCATTTTTATTTTTAAAAATAAAAATCTTATGTCTTCTTTATTCCTATTTACCTTTAAACTTACAACCATCTTCCAATATATGAGTGGTAGTAGATATGATTTTTTGAGAAATATTTCTAGTTATTTGCTTACAATATTTTGTGCTTACACGTGTTTTTTAAAACAATATGAAGGAGGCGGCCATTGTTTCGATTGCCCTTTACCTACTCAGACATCTTACCCTTCATGGAAGACAACAACACCGATTACAATATTGAATGAGTACTGTCACAAATTCATTTAATAATTCTCTTCCTTCATATAATAAACATTGGTCGAGAAAAAGTGCATATGATAAATAAAGTTAATATGGGCGTCATAATATGTGTGATCACATATTATGATCATTAGGCAAATAGAATTGTGGATGACATATTTTTTACTTGTTAATTGCTGCTCAACCCACATAGAGCAATAGGGCACTGCTTAAGTACCTTTCGACACTGCTTATGAAGATAGTAGCTGGTTAAAGTGGGCGAACTAGGCTGAAAGTGATGTGGAGGCATAGGATCTCCAGACGAACTGTTTGCAACTTGGCTTGAGTCAAATATGCCAATTGAATTCTAAGCAAAAAAAATTGTCAATTGAATGAGACTCCCCAAAACTTGTGGGCGAACATTAAATGTTGGGCTAAATCACACACTAATTAAACGTGGACATGATGGGAATGTCCATCCTATGCCCATGTATGTAGCCAGTTCGGCTTAGTTGAGCCTGGATAAGTCAGCTCAATACATACACTAAGCAAAAACGCGTGATATAAGTTTCGATACTCATCCCAATATTATTTTTAAAATTTTATGAACGGAGAAGAATTTATAATGCGGTACTCTGTTAAGGGGTTAGGCATGCAATATTGGATATGATCTAATTTGTGCATGTGGAGACCCTCATGACTGATCAATCATCCATCATGAAGTAATGAAGGTTGGAATGATAAAAAGGCGAACATTAATTCATCTTGTATCATATGATAATGATATATGTAATTTCTTTCAAATATTTTATGAACCATCTCAAACAAATTATCTAATTTATACATATGCGAAATTGAACATATTTTCGTATAAAAAATTAATCGTATTAGTAGTACTAAAATTTTCTATTTCTATTAACGATATAAGTTTGGCCACAAACATGTCATCATTTAAATGAACAAAACTACTGGCTAGTACTAGTTAGCAAACCTATTAAGTGAGTAAATGAATAGTTGATATCATATGAAGGTTCTCATCATTTAAATCATGAGCTAGGAAGGTTTGGCCATAATCAAGGGAGAAGCACAAAACCAGGGGCCTAGGAGAAGAGTGGATTGAAGCAACTGTGTCCTGTGGGCGCCAGATCAGGGAATTCTCTCAATTATGATAGTACTTTAATATAAGAAAGAGACCGTCGCCCAACTTCTTCCGCATTAATAGCCAATATCCCCTATTTTCATTATATCCTAAAAGTTCAAAAAAAATTTAAAAAGTATAATGGCCATGAGATATAATTTTTTTTATAACAGATGGAATTTGAATTTGAATTTGGATGAATGAAGAATTAAATTGGATTGTTGTTTTTTTTAGCTTTAATATACTCATGGGATTGTGACACCATTGCTAAAAGTTTAGCCGTTGATATCCACTTGTTGCTATCGTGCAAGCGTTCGTCTATTTTTAACTTCTAACTTACGCATTGAAAGGAAAAGTTGGCATTAAATACAGAACCAACTGTACCTAAAATATTTAATAATTAATTGTGTATAAATTGAGTTGAGTATTATTAATAAAAAATTAAAATTAAAATTTATATTTTTAACTAAATTAAATAATTTATTAGTTATTATATATAATTAAATTATATTAAATATATTATATAATAAAATATTTTTATTATTATAATAAATAATTCATATTAATTATATATTAATTAAAATATATATTTTTAATTATAATAAGAAAAATAATATAAATTATATTATATACCTTCGATATATTATTTTTATTTATAATATTTTTTATTATATAATTTTATATAAAATATTATTAATATATAAATTTATTTAAAATAAATAATTAATTTAAATATATAAAATGTAGTATTAAAATAATTTCAATAATAAATTATACAATAACTCTAAAACTCCAAAATTGTAGTGTTTAATATTTACTTGATTGATTTAAATTGTTAGTGATTCGAAAGAGTAGAAAAATAAGTAAAATAAAATGGAGTTGTCTGTAGTACCAGGAAATAAAGTTCAAAATAATTTATTTATACTAAAATACAATCACCAACTTTTTACAACTTTTGGAGTAATTATTTTATTTATTGGTTAAATTAATTTAATACCATATTTATTTATTTATTTATTTATTTTATTTTCATATATCTTAAATAAATTTATATATTAATAATATTGTATATAAAAATTATATAATATAAATATATAATAAAATATTATACATAAAAAATAATATGTAAAATAAGTATATATATATTAATTATTATATAATTTATATTTATTATTTATTATAATCATAAACTAATTATTTTATATAATATATTATTTTAGTATATAATATATTTAATATAATTTAATTATATATTATCTAATAAATTATTTAATTTAATTAAAATAATAAATATATTTTTCTTATTTTTTTATTAATAATTATTCAACTTATTTAATCTAAATCCAATCGATATATTATTAAAAATTTTAAAATTTTAATATACATACTTCAATATATTCCAAATACCTATAATCATCTTTACCAAACTTTTTTACAAAATACTCAATATAAAAAATATACTAAAATTTTAATTTTAATTTATATAGAGTGATTTTGAGAGGTCCCATATCAATCCAAACAATAATTAAAATCGCCTCCGTTTCATAAAAATATCTATAGTATAACGGCATACCAACCGTGAAAAATGTGTGAATAAACGTACATAATATTTATTTTCCTCAAAATAAAATCATATACTAAATTATAATTTTGCATTAAATTTTTCAATAAAATATCAATTTAGCATTACATATTTTATAAAATGAATATAACATTTTATTATCTTCGTATAATACTTTTTACCCACGTTACATCTCAAGTGGTAAAATGACAATTTAAATATAAAATAACATTTTTAAAATAAAAATAATTATTTAGAGAATTAAACTTATAAATTTAATTAAAATATAAATTATAATCATTGAACTATAACGAGATGTTTTTAATTATTTTTTACTTATAATATAAATGTTTCCCTAACAAAATAAATAATATTTAAATAAAATTATTTATATTTAAAATAAATATAAATTAAATATATAATATTACTAATTAAAATTATAAGTAAAAATAATATATAATTAAATATCCATCCAAATATACACTTAATTCAAATATATGCAAAAATAATATATAATTAAATACACACAAGTATACACTTAATTCAAAGGGATCCCATATATTATAAGGGCGTTCTAGTTGGCCGTCCATAAGTCGGTACAGACCCTATGTCAAAGTAATACCCCTGAAAATGTATCAGAATGGGATCTCTCCACGAGTTTCAGTTGAGGAAACACTGCATACCAAGTGTCATATGTCAATTGTATGATGCATTGTCACAATAAGCTAGATATCATTATCTATCATGATGATGTGTTGTGTTGGTTAAAATTTAAATTTGTACCATTTGAGTAATGTGATTTCAAGTATAGTTTAGCATGTTATTTGAAATAATATTGTCTATTGGTAATTTTACTTTGGTAAACATCATTTGTGAGATACATATGTTTCTTCCACTTTATTAGAGATTTAGTATGCTATATTCATAGGTTATCCTAAAACTTTTATCTTTGGTTGGGGCCTTCAGAATTTTGTGGGTTCAAATGTGCTCTCCTATGATATACTATATCCACCTAGTTTAATTTAAATTATTTTTCTCTATTTATGAACTCATTTTGTTTATAATATCGTATATTTGTACTGTTTGAACGGAAATTCGTCCGATTTTATATAATTTGAGAGCACAATAACATTGATTAA
This sequence comes from Trapa incisa, assembly GCA_030064435.1. Lineage (NCBI taxonomy): Eukaryota > Viridiplantae > Streptophyta > Magnoliopsida > Myrtales > Lythraceae > Trapa > Trapa incisa. The sequence goes on from CM057779.1 coordinate 24,289,385, forward strand.
CACATTAGAAAGAAGTTGGTTGAAATAATTAATACATTCGGAGAATTTGGTCGGAAGAACTTGGGGCACACTGATGTGAACTATTATTTTTAGGATTTTTTACGGTCGACCTTATTTATTTAAACAACATGATAAGTTATCTTTTTTAGTAATTATACACCCATTTAATTTTTCACTATTTTTTATAATATTTTTCATATCATATAACATGCACATTTATAAAATGATGGAAAACAGTAAATTGTTACAATTAGTCTAATTAAATCGCCATCAATATTTCAATTCACAGTTATTATCGAGAGTTATGTCCCAACTATTTTTCCTTTCGCGTGGAGATACATCATCCCTTGTAACATTTGTGGAGTTATTCTACATAAACATATCATATATTTAGTGTTGATTTTAACTTCTGCTTGATATTAGTATACTATATTATAATTTTTCCAAAATTACAATTTTGTCCATCATGCTCGGTTCGCTCACCCGCATGTCGATAAACTAATTTTAACTAGACTGTACTATGATTTCATTCAACATATAATATGTTTAACCTACATTTTTTTATATTTATAAAAAAACGTGTATATATATATACTAATCTTTTCCAAAATTTATAGTTTGGTACTTAAATTGAAAAAATTAAAATTTTACCCCTACTTATAAAAAACTCTCATTTTAGACTACTAACTTCACAAGTCTCTTATTTATGTCCTTAAAGTTCCTTTAAACTCATTTGGGTCCCCACATTAATTACACTTTAGTTCTTAAAATGAGCAAAATTATCATTTACCCCTTATTTGTAAAAAAATTACATTTTTTGTCTCTTTACTTTGTAAAATTACCGTTTTACTCCACCTAGCTCAAAATGAACTATTTTACTCTCCATTGGACGTAAATGACCATTTTACCCCACTTTTACTTAAAATTATGATTTTTCTCGCAAACTTCCAAAAATGACTTTATACATCTCCATTTGTCCCAAAATTACTCCTAGCACCATAGGTTACCATTTGAGATTATTTCCACAATTTTTCCATTTTTGCAAATCGACCTCAAACTTTTCAAAATTTGAACTTTAGTACTCAAATTTTGAAAATCAACCAAATTCACTTCTATTTTTACAAATCACTCAAAAATATTTTCATTATATTCCTAAGGGTCCATGGGAGAAGTGGAGGCAAATGGGTCTTTTACAAAACTTGAACTTTAGTACTCAAATTTTGAAAATCAACCAAATTCACTTCTATTTTTACAAATCACTCAAAAATATTTTCATTATATTCCTAAGGGTCCATGGAAGGAGTGGAGGCGAAGGGGTCTTACCTAGATAAAATATGGTCAAATTTGGTAATTTTCCAAAATTGATTGAAATAGTGGTATTGGAATTGTTGAAAATTCTCACTAGAAATGGTTGGTGAGGTGGCTGGAGTTGAGACGTTTTGAGGCAAAGGTTCACACGAATCTTTTTGTGGTGGCGGTTGACCAAGTAGTCGCTGAAGTTGGGAGAATTTGAGTCTCGATTGGTCGTGGTCAAGCGGAGTTGAACAGATCCATCGATGAAAATCGATTCATTGAGGTTAATTCTCCCCTAACTAGAGGTCTACCCTTACTAGTGGTAGAACAGCGACCACAAAAAGTTTTTCTGTTCCAAATTTAGGTCAGCCAAAATGACTCTCATGCTGCATTGTTCGGCCACTTTGAAGTTGAGACTCAACTACAGAACTCAAGAGTAGTCCATTAGCTATATTTTGATACCAAAATTACCTCATTTAGTGGCCAAGTGAGAGAGAATTTAACCCTGATCACTCTAGTATCATGGAGGTTTGCGTTAATGTGTTTTTTAACTTTGGATCTAAAATTCAATAAAATAAGAGAGAGTTAATGAAACTAAACTCATAAGGATACATGTAAGTCAATTATCAGCTTATCCATATATTTTATGGCATGTAATTTTGTCTAAAATCGAATCAATTTGACTAATTTTTCTGAGGGTGTGCAACCGCAATCCGTCTGGCAGAGGCGCATGAATGGTTTTGGCGAGTCTCAAATTCAGGCAACTCAATTCTCTTTCTTCTCATTTTTTTCATAAAATTACATTTTTGCTTTTGAGGTACACTCATAATTTAACTCAAATAGAAAATTAGTTTTTTTTCCAAAATCTTATTTTTTTGCTCCGAAACCAATAATTAATCTGATTGGATCTTTGTTACCAGATTTGGTTCCATTCCTATTTTCAATCTTGATTTCCAATCCAGTTTAATTTTCAATACCAGTTTGGGTTTTATTCCTAACTGAATTTTTTTATTACTAGTTTGTGATTTTATTGCAAGTTCAATCTCAATTTTCTATAAAAAAATTTTAGTTTAAAAAGTTTCAATTTTACACCATTAATCAAAACCTCTAATAAGAAAATGTGGCACAAACTGGATAAGAGTTTCGTTAGGACTCTACTTTTGAGGTAGGTAGGTTGGTGTAACTTTACTAGAATAGGTGGTTCAAAACATACAACTACTATCAATAAAAATACAACATGTTATTAATGATGCCACAATGATCAAAGTACTCCATGAATGAGAGCACCTTAGTGGACTAAAGTGGTTATTGGTACAGTGGAGAAAGTGAGGTATTGTACCATCATATGCCTGTTACAAGAATTTCTAATCAATTTAAATTTATTTCAATATAAATCACTTTTTACCAAATTTCATTTCCCTTCCCTACTCTCAAAATGTGATAGATCTTGTTAAACTTCAAACTTTTTATATAAATTTTAGTATAATTTAATTTAAAATTTATTATACTTTCCTAGTTTACACTTTTATATTTAATAACATATTATTCTTATTAGAGTTAAAAAAAACATATCATTCTTATTTATCTCACTATCAATAAAATTATTGGAATTATGAGTGTGTTTTACTATATGAATAAATTCATGCTTATGTCACTTGCAAATGCAACCAAAATACTCTTCATAAAATATAAGGATTGTTAACGGCATCCTCTTAAAATCATACTTAGTAATCTTATGATATTATAATTTTCTTGTACCGAACTCTCACATTAATTGTTCTAATTTAAAAAAAATTCATCTTGTACCTTTAAATAAATAAGTGAGAATGGAAGATGCTCCGTTTGCGGCGTTTTCGTGTTGTGAGTGGTTGGTTCTTTTTACAATTTAGTATTATTGTATACTAACACTTTAATAATTATATTCTCCCAACTTGAGTCATATTATATGATAAATGTATATCCCACTTGATCCCATATTGCCCCCATTTACAGTTGATTGATTTGATGCATGACCTATCATTAATATCCATTTAATATTGTCAGAAAAAAAAAGAAAAAAGTGTCAAATAAAAAAAATAATATTGTGGCACCCGGATTTAGATGGAAAGTTTACTCTGGTACGCTAGAGTGTTGGAATTAACCTATTTATATTAGAAGTAAATGATCAAGATTCAACTTATATGTAATTATTTAGTTAAATAATATGAAATTATATAAGTAGGAGGTTAAACAGTTAATTAGTATAAACAATTTTATTAATATTATCTATAATAATAAAAATATATATTTTTTCCCGGGATTATTGTAAATTGATATTATGATGTATAATATATCCTTAGAACTTTTCATAGAAAGTGAGTGTGTAAGGACAAAAATGGTATCTCGTATTAGTTTATCTAATAGTAATCAATCTTGAGTCTAGTACACATATAATGTGTTTTCACGATAATATTCAAATTTAGACTAAATTAATGTTTTAACTGATTCTAAGCACATTTATCAAAGGCCGAGGGCAGCTAATGACAGCATGAACTTCGGGTCCACTTAATTGACTAGCTTGGGCCTCCATGGGTAGCCCAGTTCATGAGCAACTGCTTACTATATAAGGGCCTGATACCATCGTGTATCACCTTGGGCCTAATAAATAATGGCAGATATTCAGTTAGCTAATTATTGTAAACCTCCGACAATCCTTCTTTTTCTTATTTTTAATAAAATCTCAAATGACCTATAAAACTTTACATAATAGTTTAATTTAAATGTAATTTTTACTCAATTTATACATAATTTTTTCATTAATAACTCAATTGAAAATTATTTTATTTATAAAAAAGTTGTAAAATATTTATATGTTGAAATTTATCTCTAAATACATACTTTATCAATTAATTAAGCCAAAATAAAATGCTTGCCTATAATCCTTCATCCCAAGAAACCATGGCTTTCACTAGAAAATCATACTCCACTATGGCATAAATATTCGTATAACATTTGGGATTTTAGCATTAGAGTTAGAAATTATTGATAAATTATTGGGTATCTAGAAATTCATCGGCTCTGGAATAATTTAAATTCAAATATTTAATATCATACCACATCAATTTTATACATCCACAAGTATTTATGTATTAATCTTGGACATATTTAGTACGCTCTTGTATTAATGTTTTATTACCGTAGGATATACCTCAATAATATAAATAAATGCGCGCACGTATTTAATGTGGTTCCTAATAAATGACATAGTCCGGACACAGGGCATGTGATCCCCATAAGGTACATCAATGGACCAAATGTGAACATGGGGCGAAACCGCGTGGGACATCGACTGCCGAGTCCCAGTCGGGCCAGTCCTTAGGAGGACGCGCTTGCGTTCATTCCAGTGGTCGGAATTTCCTTGGATGAATTGGACCCATTCAGGCCTCCCGTCCGAAAAAAAAAAAGGGCTAGGATTCATCCGGGGAGAAGAATTTAGGAGGCCCGACGGATAAGACTCCTCTCCTACTTTGTTTGATTTCTTATTCGCCTCTCCTACTTTCGATAGCGTTGACTTGTTTATGGGTCAATTATATATTTCAATATATTTTTTTATGATGATATTTTAGACAGTTTTAAATTCAAATAAAAATGGTTTATTCAAAAGCATGGCGACTTTAATTAATTAATTTATTTATTCATTTATTTTGGACGAAAAAAAATCAATTTTTTTATTTTAAGAGAGAAATAGAAATTTTTAATTTGTAATAATCATTAATACTAAAGTTTTAATTTTTTTTTCATTTGACAAAAAATCATTTATTCATAAAAAATAAAGGTAATGTTATTTTTCAATTTAAATATTATAGGTAACATACAAAACAATATCACCTTCATTAATTAGGCTTTTGTGTGTTAAATACGAAATTTATAATTTAATAAAATTCTTTAAAAAATCCTGAAATTATGTCTTAAATTAATTTAATTAGAAGAGATAGTAATGACTCAAATTTCATATTACATCATTTTACCTAATTAAATAATTTAATTTAATATTAAAATAATAGTTTAATATAAATGTTAATATTGTGCCAACTAGATACACAATAAATTATTTATTAATAAACTATATTAAGGCAGTTTTATTATTAGATATAATGATGCAATTGGAATGTAAAAGAGATATCTTTCTCTACTCTCATTTCCTCTCTCGTTCTCAATCCAAACATATTCTACAAGTTCAACTAACTTGAGTTATTATATATGTGATATATTTCACATTAATCACAAGATTGGATTGACTGGCTATTATATTATCTAGAGAATATGCTAGAAGAAATAGAAAGATAAGAACCCAAGTGGATTGGATCATATTTAAAGAGATTATCCACACAGTGTGCCAACATGGCTTATTAAAAAGTGTTATTTATCGTTTATTAAATAAAGAGTTGTTATTAATTAGTTAATGATCCGATGGAAGAATTGCAAAATCCCCCAAAACTATTCCCCTCTTTTTTTATACTAGAGTCATTAAATATGAATAGTAATGAATTGTACCAATAACTTCTAAAATAGGTACACGTTATCCGGATATTATTGGTTGAACTTTTCCCATCCTTGCCTTTTTTACTTTTCTCTCTCTTACCTAATTCTATTTCTAACCTACACAATTTGCAATATTTTTAATGTGATGTGATTTAAATCAATTAACTACGGGAGGATTATTATTAAAAAAATACCACTTTCTCCAACTAAATAAAAGAAAATTATATTGGAAAAAATATATATTTTTTATGATTTTTAATATTTGAATATGAACTAATTAAAATTTAATGATTTTTTAATTTATAAATTCATTAAATTTTTAAAATTTGATTTTTCATTATATAATTTTGAAAAATAATTTATTTAAACATGTATAAAATAAGAAGAATAGTTATATTATAGTTTTTAGGATAAATAATTTAAAATATTAAAGAAAATCACTAATTTTAAGTGGTAATTCATATTTTAAATCTAACATAAAAAAAATAAAAATAGTGAAAACTATCGAATTATATATAGCCAAAATATAACAAATGACGGAAAACATCCATAGCTAGTAGATTCCCGATTTGTTCTCTAGGTAAATGGTTTCTTTTTTTTCCTTTAGGTATTTTACCTACCGTTCCCTTGATCCCATTGCAAGATTACAGTCATCCTTTCCTCGTTTCCCATTCCTCACTACATCTCCGACCAAATCCATTTTTCATACTTCATACGCATCCCATTAACAGTCCACAACCATCCGATCCACTCACTCCCTTCGTTGCTGCACTAGTAGCCTTGTACTTCTACCGAATGCTTTTCCCATGAGATTTCTCTTTTCTCTCCTAATTTATCCTACAATTGAATTTCTTTTTTCATTATTTTTTACTATCAATTGCAGTTTCTAAATTCCACATTTTTTATATGGCCAATTGCTTGTGTTTCTATTGGAAGTTAGAGGTGGCTCGCTCACGAATAGTTGGGTCTTCTATTGTTTTTTAGTAGCACAATTCCTAAGATTTTATTTTTAAATAAAAGGAATAAATCTAAAAAATAAATAGCACATTATAGATAAGAGAGTATAAATTATAATATGCTATTCACTCAAGTATCTCATTTTATTTATATGTAATTCACTAATAAATAGCACACTATAGATTAGTTTAATGGTTGCATTGACAAAACTTTTGTATTCGACCTCAGTGCTAGATCGAACGACTGTCCGTTGTTTCTTAGAGGTTTAGGAGATAAAATTATGATAAAAAAATTGCAAAACCACTAACAGAGCGTCAATAATTTGGATTTCCGGCCTAGTCAGCGTTAGAAAAATAATGAATACCAAAAGGAGGATGTTGCCAGAGAGTAAAACCGTAATGAGATGTCCATTGAAGATAGCAGATGATGCACTTAACAGTAGTCCAATGATTAGTAGTGGGACGATGCATAAATTGACAAACCTAATGAACCGCATATGCGATGTCAGGTCGAGTGAGAGTGAAATACTATATAGTGCCTACAAGTTGACGATATTCAGTAGGATCGAGAATAGAAAGTCCATTTATTGTGAAAGTTGGGGACGAGAGGTACTGACGTAGAAATGAGCTTACAAATACTCATGGTGGCCTGGGAGAGAAGATCACAAATATACTTTTGATGGGTGAGATATAAACTATGAGAGTGAGTGGTAACTTCAATGCCAAAAAAAAATGATGAAGGGGACCAAGATCTTTAACAGAGAATTCTCTACAAAGGGCATGAAAAATGTTCCCAATAGGTGCAGCAGAAAAACTAGTGAGAATAATATCATCAACATAGATAAGTAGAAAAATGACAAACCCGCTTATACGGTAGATAAACAGAGAGCTATCAATAGGAGAGCCACAAAAGCAAAGGTGATAAAGGTAGAAACTCAAGCAGAAGAACCAAGCACGAGAAGCTTGTTTGAGGTCATAGAGAGATTTACGAAGTCGACAAACATGGCTAGGAAAGCAAGGATCAATAAATGTAGGGATTGATCCATATTGACTTTCTCATTGAGATAACCATGAAGAAAAGCATTATCGACATCAAGCTCACGAATGGGCTAATTGAAATATACAACAAGGGAAAGAATTATTGTCGCTTAAAAACATCAATTTGAGAAATTGAGACTACCATTGGATAGAAAATGAATTTATATGAATTTAGAAAATTTAAAATTTTAGAAAATCGATCGAATTGGGCCTGAACCATTGGATCGATTTTTGAAATTAGGTCACCGAACCCAGTCCAACTGGACCGGTCAACGGTCTAGCTAGTCAACTTACTGTGTGAAACCCATGCCCCCGGACTAAGTAAACTAGGGAAAGAACTGACGACTTTGAGAAAATTGAGCCAAAAATGGAATAAAAAATAATAAAGAATGGTTAAAATGGGAAATTGAAAAATCCCAAAAGGCCAAAAATTCAAAAAATCATGAGGAAGAACCGAGAAGTGAAATTGATGAGAGAACTGGACCAGCTCGGGGTGAACCGAACCCAAACCAAATTGAATCGAGAGGAACCATAGTGAACACGTTCAATGATTCATTTTTCTAAGTGGCTTAAAAATGTAAATTTGGGAAATTGATTCCACCATTAGATAGAAAATGAATTTAGAAAGTTTTAAATTTTAGAAAACCGGCTGAATCGGGTTCGAACTAACTGATTTTTGAATTCAGGACAGTGAACCCGATCTGACCGGACCGGTCAACAGACTAGACTGGTCAACAGAGCCTAGTCAGCAGCCATGCAAGCACAGGCAGCCAATGGGAGGCTGCCATGTGTCCAGTCAACGATCAAGGGATGACCGATTAGCATGCCATGTAGACACTAGCAGCTAATGAGAGGCTGCCATGTGTCTGGTCAACCAATCAACGGTTGACGCGGCGGCTGAGTTGGACCTCCACATCAGAAAAACTAGCCAGTCATAGCACGCCACGTGGCACACCCACCATGTCATCGTCTTCAACCTCCAGCTGCTGATAGAGAGAAGAGAGAAAGGCCAAAAAAGCTGGAGTCTTCGACAACTCAGAAATCTTTCTGGTGAGGCCACCAATGGCCGAGTCAGAGGTCGAGTCTCACGCTCGGTAGCCTGAACAATTGTCGAGCTCCCTATATAAAGAACACCCCTCCATTTGTTCTCAGCATCCCACATTCGATTGAAGAAGGTGAACTACTCATTTTTCCAACGAGCAGCAAACCAAAGCTCCGACATCGAGGCTTTTCTCCACCAGTTAAGCTACATTTGGTACCATTAGAACAGGGAGGAAGTCCTCTACATGGTTGCACCCTCCTTTTAGCCCGAGGGCCACCGTAGAAGAGCGAGGAAGCTCAAAAAGTAACACTGCTCCTCGACTGTCAGCATCCTAAGCTGCTCGAGCTTAACTCGAGTTGTATCCATGCCAATTTGGGCCAAACTAAGCCTCTCAAACTCTACTTAGAGGTGCCCCAACCTTCCCCCAAGCTAATACGATAAGCCTTTCTACCGCCCTTTCGCCGAAAAATACTGTTCACAGTGCATTTATGTGAAAACTGAAACTAAGAAATTCACATTGATCAAGCCACTAATTGAGGCACGATTTGATCTAGGGAGGATCCTCGGGAGGAGAGAAATCCAAGGAAAGCAACAGCTCCGGTCGCCAGACCCTCATCGGTAAGATATCGAAGCTTTCTCTTTCTAGACTAAATTTTCCGGCGAAGCTCTATTTGAGCTCATTTCCAAGCCAAATTGAGTGGTTTAAAGCTTAAAATGACGAGGAAGACATGAGGAAGACGATTCAGATCACAAATTGAGATAATTAACCATGTTTTGGAGGTCAGTTAAATCAAATTGAGATTGGGGGACCAAATTGTAATTTTGAGAAAATTTGGCAATTTGAGGATTTTCAGAAAATTGGGGTCCGAATTACAATTTAAGATAAATTGGGGCAATTTCATGACATTAACTTTCAATTAGGGTCTAATTGAGCAAGTGGATGAAATTGAGAGCTAATTGACAAATTTTGAAAGTTCAAGGACCAATTAGTAATTTTTGGGAAGTTAAGGACCAATTGGTAATTTTGGAAATTTTAAGTATCATGAAGAATAATTGGAAGTCATAGGGACTTAATTAAGATTAAACAAAAATTTGGGGACCCAAATGTAATGTTATAAATATTGAGGGATCTAAAAGTAATTAAGGCATAGTGTGAGAACCTATGTGCAAACACCCAAAACTATGAGATCCCTTATGTCAATTCTCCTAATGAGGGTACCCAAACCATGCAAGAGCTGATTGTTCAAGTACTGGTGCAAGAAAGTGCACCACAAATCAAGATCTCACTAGGATGGCCACATCACTATTAGTGGGTGAGTGTGATTTTTAGCATCATACCCGGTTGGGGGTGATGAGAATCGTTTTTAAGTTTGAAAATTATTTTTCCAGGAATGTTCTCTCCTGACTGCGTGAAACTGCTTAAATAATTTGGGAGATTTTCTTGATGGGAGCCGAAATTGCTCCAACAGGTTTGAGGCCTTGGATTTGAAAATGATAGGGCTGAGGGCCGATTTTGGAAAACTCGTGAAGTGGGCCCAAGGCTAGTGTGCACGGGTTGGACCCATAGATAAACGTGAATTATAAGAACAATGAAAACTCTCATGAAATTAGAAAATGTTGTGTGACTTGCCACAGGGCCAGGATAGAACTGGCAAGGCTCGATGGGCTAGTGGTAGTGTGTCTAGACCAGGTCGACGGGCTGGTCAAGGCAAACAGCTGTAGACCAGGTTGAGTGTCGGGGTTGTTGGACAGTTGGCACCGAAGATTATGGCTAATGACTCAAAATTGTTGTTATGCATGCATGAGGATTCTAGGAGCATCTAGATGCCCAAGAGGGGTAGTCGATGGGTTCCAAGGGTTGCTAGACGACCTAAGGGCGCATAATGGTGGTTTGGCATCGAGTATGCTGAGAAGCTCTAATAGCTTCCTGTGCATTGAGACCAAGGCTAGAGGGGAAATGACGTCTCAAGACCGAGGCAGTGTACCTCTATTAGAGTAGAGGCAGTGTACCTCTATTAGGGTGGACAGTAAAAGCGCTCCGACCCACAAGTGGGATAGTCGGGGACTATTCTACGAATGTGTGATCCCTTTCTATGATAGAAAGGGCGTGTGGATGCTTGTTGAAATGCCTTCTAAGCAAGGGGAAGGGCTCAAGAAGAGAAAAACTCATATTACAATAAATTAAAAGCATAAAACTTTTTGATAGACTGATTGTTTTGAAAACTCTCTCCCTAACCCTCACTCACTGAGTTGTAGGACTCACCCCCTCCCATTAAACATTTTCAGGAGAAACACCTCGCTACGATGAGCCGAGGCTGGAAGAGGAAGTCAAGGGCACCACCATCAGGTAATTTTTATGTTTTGTAAACTTTGTTATGGAAAACAGGTACTCCAATGCCTTTACCTTCCTTGGACTATTTGGTAGAAATACTAGATTAGTACAAGACCTAGTCAGTAGGCGCGACCAATCAACGTGTGACGTGTGGCGACGTGCACCCCATCAGCCTCTCGATCAACGCCTGGAAGCACTGACCAATCAAAAAGTGACATGTGTCCTCGGTTAACGGTTAGAGGAGGAAAAAAACCCACGTCAGTGATGACCAACCAATAAGAGAGCGACACGTGTCCCCGGTCCATGATCAATGTCTAAGAAGCCTAGTTAGTCGAACCGACCAATGGGAAGCAGACACGTGACAAAGGTGACACGTCATTATCCAACTGGGTATTTGAGAAACGGTCGTTCAATTAGGGGTTGACACATGGTAGAGCCACCTTGAATAGCCTCGACCAACTAGAGACCGACACATGGCAATGGCACTATGTGTTAGAGGGGAAATCTGACGTATTTAAATGTACAAATCAGAAGATGCCACGTATCATGGTCAACGGTCGACAAAAATATGATAAGCAGCCATGTTGGAATGAGCGGCTAATAGGAGGCTGCCATGTGTCCCGTCAGTGAGTCAAATGCTGAGTAGGCTGTTGAGTAGGAAGTCACGTCAGCAAAGGCAACCAATCATAGTGCACCACATGAAACACTCGCACACACTGCATAGTGTCATCGTCAACCTCTAAAAGCTAGCAAGGGGTAGAGGCGAGCACTTCGGTCTCCTGCGACAGAAGAATGCTCTAGTATGACTGTCGACGACTAAGTTAAGGGTAAAATCTTAGGCAGATGGTTTACTGTTTAGTTGTCGAGCTCCCTGTATAAAGAGTTACTCCCCACTCGTCCTGCTCATCCTGCAAACGATCGAGAAATGAAGAGTCCTATAATTTCTAGCAAGCAGTAAACTAGAGCTTCGACACCGACAATTTTCTTACCCTCCAAGTTCGCAATTAGACTCCTTGGAACCAGGAAAGAGTTCTCCACCCAATGGTAACCTCAATTCGGCCTAAGGACCACTATTCAAGCTCCGATGAGCTCAAACAGTACCATTACTCCAGTCACCCTCGACCTTCCGTAGCTAGGCCGACCCCTCCCCAATCCTCTTCGACCAATTTTTGACTCCTTGCAACCTTCGAGGTAAGCTAATTCTGCTTTGGGTCGCTGTATTTCAAAGTTGTAGAAGCTAGAACCTCTAAACTTCTCTCATTAAATTTGTTGTGCTCGGATAGGCAATTGACCCGCAATTAGATCCTAGAAGGACCCCCTGACAGAGCACTAGCTGCCCACATTGAGAGCTCTAATTGCCACCCCTCACTGTTAAGAAAACCAAGCTTTCTCTCTCTAGAAAACTTTTCCGATAAAGCTTTGTTTGAACTCGAACCTTCACCAAATGAAGTGATTCAAAGGCCTAGAGGATCGTAGAGAGAAGGAGCGATTAGTAACATGTTAGGGGACAATTAACCAAGTTTGAGTGGTCAATTTAATGAAACAAAAATCCAAGGACCAAAGTGCATTGTTAGAAGAAAAATTGGGCGAAATTGGGAAATATTGAGAAATCAGGGGTTGAATTACAATTAAAGGGAGATTAAGGACTTGAGGGAAATAAGAGGAAATTAGGGACTTAAGAGGGAAATTGAGAACCTTAGGGTCCTAATTGGAGAGAAATTGGTCATTAGAGACGTAAAGAAAAAAATTTATGATCTTTAGGGACCTAAGTGTGGTTATGGCATGATTAAGGGCCTAAGTACCAATATATGCAAATACAAGGCCCATGCCAATTGTACTAACATGAACGCTCGGACATTTAGGATGGGTGAATCAAGGATTGGTGCAGAGGAGCCAATAGCTGGTCGGGTTCTAGCTGGGACGAGTCAAGACATACCGGGTGAGTAGGTTTCTTTGTATCACGTCCAGTCGGACTGATGAATGTACTTCCCGTATTGAAAATTATTTTTCGAAAAAGCTCTCCCTTGATTGATTGAACTAGCTTAAAGTTTTTGGGAGACTCTTCCGACGAGAGCATGAATCATGTGATAATCAGAGCTAGCATTGCTTGTGTCACACCCCATCCCTATTTTAATCTAGGTTGAGGGAAACAACCCACCACTCTCTCGAGTTTCGAAGAGGGGCTCCTCAGGGAGATCAAGAGAGTTAGGCATAATACATGTCATGTTTTCCCTCGACAACATTAAACAAAATTGAAACTTTTATACTGTCTACCTAGTTTGGGGTCTAGAGAGGAAAAGTTGGTACCGTTGCGTTCCTTCTTGAAAATGTTTAGAAGGAGGGGGTGAGTTCGACAACTCAGTGAGTGGGAGAAAACTATTTTATGAAGGCTCAACTTAGCAAGTTCAATTATCTAATAATTTAAAGTTTTCTTCTTGGCTTTCTCAAATCAACAACCTCCCTCCTATCATAGGAGGGATCACACATTCGTCGGACGGTTCTCGACTGTGCCACTTGTGGAACAAAGCGGCTTTACTGTCCACCCTGATAGAGGGATACTGCCTCTACCTAGAGTTTGAGTGGACATTAGTAGTCTGACACATCAAACCCCTCATTACTTCTCCATGTCCACTCAATGGGACGATACCTCATTTCCCATACTTCCTCGGTCTCCATGTGTAGGAAGCTCCTCGACTTCACGACCTACTAAACGACGAATCCACCCTTATGCTTCCTAGGTCGTCCAACAGTCCTTGGGCTCCATTACTACCTCATGCCAGGTGTCCTGATGGCCCAAACATCACAGTGCATGCACAATCAACAATCTTTTGAATTATAACATTTATCTTTGGCCCTCTTGCACAACGGTCTATCGGCTTGGCTTCAGCCCACCATGCGTATTGGCCCAACATGTTCGATGACCTAGCTTCGGTAGAGCACTAGTTTTGCCCAACAAGCTTGACAACTCAGCTTGGCTCGATGGGTATCACACAAGCTTTCCATTATTAAGGTCATTTAGCGTCATATATCACATGTCTATTTTGGACGGGTTCATGCCCGTATACATTGGCCTTGGGTCCACTTGCATCTCAAGCCTAAGACAGGAATTAACTCCCAAATGTTTTAAGTAGAGTCACTCAGTTAGAGGATGCTAATTATGAGAAAATAGTTTTCAAAGTTGAACCATCATTCCAACCAGAATATACATTATAGCGGTTCTCACTCACCCGGTGATCTCGGTGGGGTCGCGCTGGCAGAGTCTAGCCTCGTGGTCTCTTTTCCGGAAGCCGACACTCGAGTAGTTTGCTCCTATATGGCATGAATGTTCCCGTTAGTGTGTTGGACTAAGGAATCACACTTCTTTGTGTATTTGCACATAGACCTTCATATTTTTCCGTAATTGCATTTTAGCTCCCCTTAGGGTTGTGCATCTATCTTTACATCCTTAATTGCTTCTTTTTCTTTAATTCGGCCCCCAAATCTTCCAATTATGTTTTCTGGTACTTAATTTTATCAACATTGCCCTTGGGTCTCTCTATTTTTTGAAATTGCCATTTAGCCCCAAATTTTCCCAAAATTACCATTTAACCCAAAATTCTCAAATTCTACAAATTGGTCCTCCATTTGATCCAATTTTCCCAATTGACCTTCAATTGGAAGAGAATTGCATAAAAAGACCTTCAATTTTGTCAATTTGCCATTCGGTCCCTCATTTTCGAAAAATCCTCAATTTGCCCAAACTTTTCAAAAATTGCATTTTTGTCCCAAATCACAATTTTGTTCAATTGACCCCTGAAACTTGGTTACTTGCCCTCATTCTTGATTTAAGTAATCTCTTCTATGTTTTTCTCTCCATTTCAAGCTTTAAATCGCTTGATTTGGCTCAGAAATGAGCTCAAACGGAGCTTCACCGAAAAATATAGTCCAGAGAGAGAAAGTTTCTATATCTTACTGGTGATGATCCAGTGGTTAGACCACCATGTTGCTCTCGTCGCGGGGATTCTTCATGGATGAAACCACACTTTAATTTATGATCTGAATAGTGTGAATTTTAGTGTTAAAGTTTTTGCTGAATTTGATTGTGCATAGTATTTTTTGACGAAGGGCAGTGGAGGGAGTTTACTTTCTTAGCTCCGGGTAAGGTTAGAACACCTCCTGGTGGGGTACAGGGGGTCTGGCTTGGTTGGGGGGGGGAGGGGGGCTCAAAGTGGGTGGCAGGGGGCTGATTGGTTTCCGGTTGAGGAGTGGCAGTACTATTTGAGCTTCTTCGTTCCTCCTCAATGGCTTTCAAGCTGAATGGAAGGTGTGGTTGGGTAGAGGACTTCCTCCTAATTCCAAAGACACCTAATGTGGCTTTGGAGGTTGAGAAAAGTCTCATTGCCGGAGCTCTGGTTCGCAGCTCGCTGAAAAACTCACTCTTCTTCTTTTTTGCTCGATTGTGGGATGCTAAGAATGAATAATGGGATACTCTTTATATAGGGAGCTCGAAACTGTTCAGGCTACCTGCCGGTGTAAGACTAGGCCTCCGACTCGGGCACCGGCGACTTGACTAGAGCATTGTTAGAGTCGTGGGAGACTCTAGCTTTTCCGGTGACTCCCTCTCTCTCTCTCTCTCTCTCTTCTCTATGAGCATCTTAAGGTTGAAGACGATGACGTGGTAGTCGTGCCATGTGGCACGTTGTGACTGGTTAGTTTTTTTATGTGGAGTGTTAGCTGCCACCGCATTAGCCATTGACCCATTAACCAGACACATGGCATCCTCTTATTGGCTGCTCGTGTCTACATGGCATGCTGATAAGGCGCTAGCTGTCCTTTGACCAAACACGTGGCAGCCTCCCATTGGTTGTTCGTATCTGCGTGGCAGCTAACATGGCACCAACTGTCCATTGACCATTGACCGTTGACCGGTCCGGTCCGATCAGGTTCGCTGTCCAAAATTTGAAAATCGACTAGTTTGGACCCAATTCGACCGCTTTTCTCAATTTTAAAAATTTCTAAATTCATTTTCTATCTAATGGTGGCCTCAATTTTCCAAATTGACACTTTTAATCCACCTAGAAAAATGAATTTGTGAATTAGTTCACTATGGTTCATGTTGGTTCGGTCCGCTTCAGGTCTGGTTCACTTTGAACCGGTTCTGGTCCATCCTCAATTCCACTTCCCGGTTCTTCCTTGTCATTTTTGTGAATTTTTGGTTACTTGGGATTTTCCAATTTTCCACGTTATCTATTTTTTCGTTCATTAAACGACTCGTTTCTCCATGTATAAACCTATATCGATTCTTTTATCAGTTTTTTTTGGTCCCAAAGGACGGGTTTACAACTCTCCCCTCCTTTTAGGAGTTTTGTCCTCAAAACTGTTACATATTAAATAATTGTAGATATCTACCCCTTATCGTTGACTCGACCTCCCATGTTTCTTCCTCTACTTGGCCTTTTTGCCAAAGTATCCTCACTAGTGAATATTCTTGTTCCAAAGGTTCTTCTCACACTGGTCGAGGACCCGAACGGCTTGTACTTAGTAAGTCAGGTCTTCCTCGATTTACGATGGTGGCTCATCTAACACGTGGTTGGGGTCGGGCTCGTACTTTCGTAGTAGGAACACGTGGAAGACGTCATGGATCCTCTGTAGGTTTGGAGGCAACTCCAAATGGTAAGCTACAAGTTTGACCTTACGAATGAAGATGTATGGGCCAATGTACGTGGGTTTCAACTTCCCTCTTTGTTGAAACCTAAGTATCCCTTTCTAAGGTGACACCTTCAGGAATACTCTGTTTGTCACGCCCCGACCCGGTTTGGTCGGATCCCCGTGATCAACCCGCCACTCTCCCGGTTTATTAAAGGGTTTCCCTTATCGTAAACCGTAAAGAGTAAGGCATCCTTTAACTTGCAGCTTTTTCCTGGAATAGCATAATCAAAACTGTATGAAATTTAAAACTTTACATACCTGTCTTACAGACATCTTAGTTGATGGTCTTTAAGGGGAGGCTTTCCAGGATTTCCTGAAAGGGATATAAGGGAGGGGGTGAGTACAACTACTCAGTGAATGAGTTTTTAAAAGATTTTGACTTTTAAGAAAAACATTTATATGGAGTGTGCCAGACTCCTTTGTTTTCAAAAATCCCATCATTTAAAATTTTGGATTTTTCCATTATTTCTTAGTTATCACGGTGTGTCATCACCCAACACACAACCTTCATCATGAAGGTTACACACATTCGTAAGTCAATATCACTATTGAACCCGCTAGTGGCTTCAGAGCGACTTTTCCTGCCACCCGGATAGAAGTACGACCACTTCTACCATGGGAATGAGTGGATGTACATGACATCCGACCCATAATCCCAAAATCACTTCTTCGTGTCCGTATGAGGACAGAGACCTCATCCTGTCCCCACCCCGGTCTCATGCGCTTGGTGCTACTCCAGATTTCGCACAGACATCTGGAACGATGAACTGCCCTTATAGCCACCAGGTCGTCCAGTGCCCTTAGGACGCATCACTACCCCTCATGGGCATCTTGATGATCCCGTACTCACAATGCATGCACAAACAATGTTTTCTTATATTGCCATGTAATCTGTGGTGCCACTAGTCCAACGGCCTCGACTCTCAACTCAACCCGCAGCTATTTGTCTTGACTAGTCCGTCGACCTGTCATATCGCACTGCCGCTAGTTGACTGAGCATGTCGGTCCTATCTTGGTACCATGGCCAAACAATTCACTTATTAAGTTTTATGGCACATATATCATGTTCGTTTACGAGCTCTTGCTCGTGCCAACTGGCCTTGGGCCCACTGTACGAGATTTTCAAAATCGGGCATTTAGCCCCCAAGTTCCAAAACCGAGGCCCTTGGCCTATCAGAGCTATTCGAGCTCCCGTCGAGAAGGTCTCCCAAATAGTTTAAGCATTGGCACACAGTCAGGGGAGAACACTTCCAACAAAATAGGTTTTCACTGTCCATTATACCAACCGGTATAAGGACATCTTTGTTCATAACCGATGAATGGGTTTTCAACTTCCTTCGAGGAAGTCTCATCATACCAACCGGGTATGATCTACTTACAACCGGTAAGTAGTTTTTTTCACATAATTTTCACATCACTTTCTCTAAGTGGTGATGGTTAAAATACCACTAAACAGTGGGTTTTTATACCGAGGTACTTATCATCCCCTATCGGGTATGATATAAAATTTCCACTCACAACCAGTAAGTGGTTCTTATCTTTAAGTTGTGCTCATCATCCCAACCGAGTATGATCTTAGTAAACCCACTCACTCGTTAATGCCGTGAATTCCACTAAACTGGTTCTTTGTATTCACGCGAGCTTGTCCTTGCTGGCGTTCCCAGTCTTTAACGTTCCTACACGATATGAACAACCTTGTTCATTATTACTCGACATAACAGCCTTCATTCATTAATGAATGAGAAAACCCAAACTTTTAGTTATTTGCAATTAGGTCTCTAAAGTTATTTCTCTTTAACTTTAAGTCCCTAATGTCGATTTTTCCTCAAATTGAGTCCCGTAACTTTTAAAATTTATCGTTGGACCTCAATTTATTCAATTCCACCAAAAATGGGTTTAATTTTCCAAATTTCCAATTTGGTTCCCCAATATTTCCAAAAATTACCATTTTGCCCTTCTTTCACAAAAATGGTATGTTTTTCCCCAAAATTTCCAAAATTCCTCAATTGGTCCTCCAACATTATTTTCATGCCCAATTGACCCTCAATTTCATAAAATTGTATTTTGGCCCCTTTGAATTTCGAAAATCCCCAAATTTTTCCCTAATTTCAACTCTTCAACACTACCGAATTTGATTTCATCAAATTAACCGATCAAACACTTCTAATTATTGAAATTGGAGTTGAAATTGAGTTCCTGTATGTTCATAAGATTCTAAGAAACTTTGAATCGCAGATTTTAACGTCGGAACGAGCTCAAACGGAGCTTTGCCGAAAAACAGACTGTAGAGAGAGAAAGCTTCGATTACTCACCGGTGAAGGTACGACAGTCTGATCTTTCGATCTAGGCAGATAGGTCTTGTCCTGAGGTTCATCCTAAAATCAAGTATTGTATCAATTGATGCGATATTGAATTAGAATTTCGTCATTGAAATTCGATCAACTCTCTCTCTAGCATCGATCGAAAATTATAAAGGGGAGCCAAATTGGCTTACCTTTCGTTCCTAAGTCGGCCGTGGAAAGGCTGAGAAAGTGTTGGGAGGGCTTGGTTTGGCCCGAGTAGGGCTTGAACTGGCCGATTTCAGCTTGGCCAAAATAGTGCAGCTTCGATCCGCCGAAGTTGCTTCACTATTCCATCATGTCGGCTCTTCTCTAATGATTCTCGGATTGACTGGAGTTTGCTATCAGATAGCTGTCTTCTCCCCGGTTCTAAAGAGCCCGACCTTTGTTTAAGTCGAAGCTCTGGTTCGAGCTTTACCTAGAAATGGAGCAGTAGAGAGAGAGAGAAGTGTTCAGGTGTGAGAAGAATGAAATGGGGATGACCTCTTTATATAGTCACTCATCCTCACACTACTCTTAGATAAGCACGCTTAACTTTGAAATTCTTATGGAATCTAGTTCACCTGAACCAATTTGGTTTTTATTTTCTGGTTTGTCTTAAGTTTCTTTTCCAATGTTTAATAAATCCTTTGGATCAACCGAAAGTTGTAAATTTTCATATTGCTTATTCCTAAATGTAAACCGTTTTGGTTTTCTTATTCGGTTTGACCGGTTCTTTTCCTAGTTTTCCTTAACTCAAATGTGCGGGGTTTACACTGTCCCCAACCTTAAACTCTAGATCCTTTCTCCAGTTGTTGGCATAACTATTCTACCTATCTTGGACTACCTTGAGTCAGCTTCTTATGATTCAGATCTTTTCCAATGCGTCCTCTATCAACTCAACATTTTTGAGTTTTCTTTCTCCTACTTCCTCCTAACACAAGGGCGTGCGATAGGGTCATCCGTAGAGAGCATCGTAGGGCACCATCTCGATACTGGCCTAGTAGTTGTTGTTATACGTGAATTCCATGAGGCACAAATGGTCCTTCCAACTCCGTTTCATCATCAGAACGCATGCCCGTAACATGTCTTCCAAAGTCTGGATAGTCCGTTCGGATTGCCCATCTGTGTGAGGGTGAAAAGCTTGCTCATGTGGAGTTGGGTCCCTAGTGCCGCTTGCAGGCTAGGCTAGAATCAAGAGGTGAACCTTGGGTCTCGGTCCGATACTATGCTTACTGTGACTTTGTGGAGTCATGCAATTTCCCCCATGTATAGGGTGGTGAGCTTCTCTATCGAGTCTGTCACTCGGATGGGTAGGAAATGGGAGGACTTAGTTAGTCGGTCCACGATAACCCATATGGCATCCTGACCCCTTCTTGTTACAGGTAGCCCAATCACGAAATCCTTGGTGATGTGCTCCCTTTTCCACTCCAGAATTAGGAGAGTCTGCAGTAGTCCGGTGGATTTCTAGTGTTCGTCCATAATTTGCTGGCATGATAGGCATCTAGCCATGTATTTCATAATGTCCCTCTTCATTCCCTTCCACCAATATCCCTATTTTAGGGTGTGATACATTTTTGTACTACCGGGATGCATAGGGTACATCAAGTCGTGAGCTTCTTCTAGTATCCCCCTTTTTAATTCTTGGTTATTTGGTACCCAAACCCTCCCTTTAAAGGTCATTACCTTGTCAATCCTTACTGCAATGTTTGGCATTGAACTTTCCTCATTTCGCTCCCAGTGGGGATGAAGCTCCTCATCTTCCTTTTGTAGAGCTCGTATTTGGTCCACTAGGCTAGGTCGTACTACTAGGTTAGCTACTAGGTTACCTTGGCCCCTGTCCACGAGGAGGTCTACCCTTAAGTTGCGCAGCTAGTTTAGTAAGGGCAGATGGCTGGTACTGACTGAGGCCACTCCCGTGTGGTAATAGTTGAGTGCATCTACCACCACGTTGGCCTTACCAGGGTGATACTCTATCGTCAGGTCGTAGTCCTTCACTAGCTCTAGCCACCTTCCTTGCGGTAGGTTGAGCTCCTTTTGGGTTAGGAAGTATTTCAGGCTCTTGTGATCAGTATAGATACAACACTTTACCCCGTACAAATAGTGGCGCCATATCTTGAGGGTGAACACTATTACGGCTAGTTCGAGGTCATGGGTGGGGTAATTCTTCTCGTGGGGCTTCAACTGTCATGATGCAGGCAATAAAATTTCCTTGTTGCATCAATACACATCCTAGTCCTTGTCTAGATGCATTGCTATACACCATGTATTCCCTAGCATCTACATTGGGTAAGGCCAGTACCAAAGTCGTCGTTAGTCGAGATTTGTGCTCTTGGAAGGACTCTTCACACTTGGCGTCCCACTTATAATCCACTCCCTTCCTCGTGTGGCGAGTTAAGGGAACGATTATTCTCGAGAAGTCTTCCACAAACTTTTGGAAGTATTCGACGAGGCCGAGAAAGCTACGGGTCTCGGTTGGGTTGGTGGGGGCTTTCCAATTTAATATGATTTCGAACTTGGTTGGATCCACTTTTACTCCATCTTTGGATACTATTTGTCCTAGGAAGCCCACCTCTTGAAGCTAGAACTCGCACTTAGAGAATTTGGCGTACAACCGATTTTCTCATAGGGTACTTAGGTTTATCTCCAAGTATGCCCGATGCTCCTCTTTGGTCCGTGAGTATATGAGGATATTGCCTATAAATACCACCATGAACTTGTCCAAATATGGTTGGAATACTGGCTCATCAGGTACATGAAGGTCATGAATGCATTTATTAGTCCAAAGGGCATTACCCTAAACTCATAATGCCCGTATCGTAATCGAAAAGCAGTTTTCTGTACATCCTCTTCCTGAATCTTTAGTTGGTGATATCCCAATCGTAGATCGATCTTGGAGAAGTAGGCATCCCCTCTGAGCTGATCGAATAAGTCATCTATCCTAGGAAGGGGGCACTTATTTTTTTTTTTATCATTACCTGGTTCAATTTTCGGTAATCAATGCAGAGCCGCATACTGCCATCTTTCTTCTTGACGAATAATACTGGTGCACCCCACGGGGACTGGCTTGGGCATATGAATCTTCAACTCCTTGAGCTCTGCGGGCGCTATACTATAGGGTGCTTGGGATATCGGGTGGGTTCCTGGCACTACTTCAATTACGAATTCTAGTTGACGGTCTGGGGTTATGCTAGGTAATTCCTCCAGGAAAACTTTCAGATAATGATTGAACACCCGAATCTCTTCTAGTCCCTTCTCCGGCGAGTTCTTGCAAGTGATTTGTGCAAGGAATATCTTATATCCTTTTAGTAGTAAGTTTTGAGCTTCCATATAGGACACCAGATATATTCTGGTTCTTCCTCTATCCCCTTCAAATACAACTTCTTCCTTTCTAGGGGCATGGAAGGTTATCCTCTTATTTTCATAGTCTACTTGAGCTTGATGCGCACTTAACCAGTCCATCCCCAAAATGACTTCTACTTCTCTTAGCGGGAAAAGAATCAGGTCAGCTTCTAAGGTGGTCCTTCCTATTCATACTTTGCAGGCCTTAAAGTACGCGTGCCTTTCTAGTGTTTCGCCTAGATGGGTGAGGATGTGGAGGGGTGGCATGAGAGGGGAGGTTTCCTTGATGAAAGATCGTTCCGGCCCTGAGTCGAAGATGGCGTATCTTTCCTTTCCAAATACTTGGACGAATCCTGAGTGGAAATTAACAAAACTTTTTAGGGAATGCATTTTATTAATTTCAGAAAGAGGATTATATGACTCTGGTTATAGACTCGACTTAGGAGGAGGAGGGTTGGGATGTACCAACCACCATGATGGGGTCCTTCCAGGCTTCTTCCTAGGTCAGATTGTAGACCCTCGCTAGAACTCTTGTGGGTGCTTCTCGTCCCCCGTTGGTTGGCCTCTGATTTCTAGGTGGTGGTGGTGGAGTGTTTCATGGGGCATTTTCCTGTGCCCTCAGGCAACTCCTAATGTAATGTCCGAATTGACCACACCCGTAGCAAGTTATACATGCTCCCTCATGGTTTTTCTAGTGTCGGGGGCAATATGGCTTCTCTTCAGAGGGAGTGCATCTCTCTCCCTGGGGCCACGGTGGACCTCCTTCCTTTGGTGAAATCTTTGTGGGTTCCTCCATCGGGGCTGGCCCAATTCCCTCAAGGCTCCTCTACTGCCCTGTCCCCGGTCCTCCCTACGTCCACCCATTTCCATTCGACGATGCCTCATCTAGACTAACCACTCGCATTCATGGGCCATGCCCACTATGGAGGCTAAGTCGGTGGGGTGTCCCAAAACCCCCATTCGGTCTCTAATATCCATGTTGAGACTGTTAATAAATTTATGGTAGAGGTTGATGGGTCCTGCCATGTCGGGGGCGAAGGGTTGCAATTCGTTGAACTTGGTCTCATACTCCAAGACCAAGCGGGCTCTCTGGCAGAGTTGGAAGAATTCCACCTTCTTTTTGTTGATGAGGTGGGGAGCCATGTATTCTTCTGAGTACCTTTCTTCAAACTCCTCCTAGGTAGGTGGGGTTGGGAAGAGGGTCCTAGCATTGTCCCACCATCTCTTCCCACTAGACTCCAGGAATAATTCAACTAGCATAACCATTTCTCCTGGGCGTACCCTAATGATACCCATAAACTTTTTGAGGCTCACCAACCAGTCCATGGCGGCCCCAACCTCCTTCTCCCCATAGAAGGGCTTATACCCCAATTGTCGGAGCATTTTCAAGTATCTGGGGATGTCAAAGAGGTTTTTAATAGACACGGAAGGGGGTTAAAGTTTTCTCCAATTAGTATTTAGGTTATAAAATTTTGATAATGTATCCGAAAAAACACAGGTTTTGATACCACCTAAGTTATCACGCCTGTCCCTAGCTTGACCAAGGTTGGGGGAAACAACCCCTCACTCTCGAGTCTCAAAGAAGGGCTCCTTAAGGATATCAAGAGAGTCAGGCATAATACCTATCATGTTTTCCCTCAACAACATTAAACAAAATTGGAACTTTTATACTGTGTACCTAGTTCGAGGTCCGGAGAGGAAAAGCTGGTACCGTTGTGTTCCTTCCTAAAAATGCTTAGAGGGATGGGGTGAGTTCAACAACTTAGTTAGTAGGAGAAAACTATTTTATGAAGGATCAAATTAGAAATTTCAATTAATTGATAATTTAAAGTTTTCTTCTTAGGTTTATCAGATCAACAACCACCCTCCTATCATAGGAGGGATCACACATTCGCAGGATGGTACTCAACCGTGCCACTTGTGGACCGAAGCGCCTTTACCATCCACCCTCATAGAGAGATACTGACTCTACTCAGAATTTGAGTGGACATTAATAGTTTGACACATTAAACCTCTCATTACTTCTCTATGTCCGCTTAGTGGGATGAGACCTCATTTCCCTTACTGCCTCAATTTCCATGGGCAGGAAGCTCCTCGGCTTCATGACCTACTGAACAATGAATCCGTCCTTATGCGCCCTTGGTCGTTTAACAGTCCTTGGGCTTCATCACTACCTCGTGTCAGGTGTCCTAATGGCCCGAACATCATAGTGCATGCACAATCAACAATCTTTTGAATTATAGCTTTTATCTTTTGCCCTCTTGCACAATGGTATGTTGGCTTGGCTTCGGCCCACTACGTGTGCTAGCCCAACAAGTTCGATGACCTGGCTTCGGAAGAGTAGCGATTGGGCCCAACAAGCTTAACAACTCAGCTTGGCTCAATGAGTATCACACAAGGTTCCCATTATTCAGGTCTTTTAGCCTCATATATCACATGTCTGTTTTAGATGGTTCCATGCTTGTATCCATTAACCTTGGGCCCACTGGCATCTCAAGCCTAAGCTTAGAATTAGCTCACAAATATTTTAAGTAGAGTCACCCAGTCAGGGGATGCTAATTATGAGAAAATAGTTTTCAAAGTTGAACTATCATTTCAACCGCAATGGATGTTATAGCAGTTCCCACTCACCCAGTGATCTCGACGAGATCGCGCTTGTGAAATCTGGCCTTGTGGTTTCTTTTTCGGAATCCGACACTCGAGTAGTCAGCTCATACATGGCACAAATGTTCCCGTTAGTGTGTTGGACTAAGGAATCGCAGTTCTTTGCATTTTTGCATATAGACCTTCATATTTTGCCTTAATTGCACTTTAGTCTATGAGGGTTGTGCATTTATCTTTTCTTCCTTAATTGCTCATTTTTCTTTAATTCGCCCCCCTATTTTCTGGTACTTAATTTTATCAACATTACCCTTGGGTCCCTCTATTTTCTGAAATTTCCATTTTGCCCCAAAATTACTGCCACGCCCCGACCCGACCCGGTTTGGTCAGATCACCGTGAGCAACCCGCCAGACTCCCGGTTTATTAAGGGTTTTCCCCTTCTTTCAACTGTGAGGAGTAAGGTGTCCTTTAAACTTGTACCTTTCCTGGGATATCATAAATTAAAACTATATAAAATTTAAACTTTTACATATATGTGTTTTAGGTGTAGTTATCCGGGGTTTTTGGGTAGGTTTTCCCTGGGTTACCTGAAAAAGGGATAGGGGTGAGTATAACGACTCAGTGAATGAGTTTCTAAAATTTACTTTTAGGAAAAATATTTGAATTAAAGTGTGTCAGACTCCTTATTTTCTTTAAAAATATTTATCCTTAAAAATCTCAGTTTTCATAGTCATTTCTCATTACCATGGTGTGTTTAACAACCAACACACATCCTTCATCATGAAGAATAACACACATTTGCAGGCCAGCCCGTCCACTATACCCACTTGTGGTGTTGGAGTGACTTTACTAGCCACCTAGATAGAAGTACATTCACTTATACCATGAGAATGAGTGGATGTTCGCGACATCCGACCCTCAATCTCGTAACAAAACTCTGTGTCCGTATGAGGACAAAGACCCCATCTTGTCCCCATGCCGGTCTCATGCGCTTGAAGCTACGTCGAGCTTTGCAAGACTTCTGGTATGACTAACTGCCCTTATATCCACCAGGTCATCTCTTGGGCGTCTTGAAGGTCCTGTAACATAGTGCATGCACAAATCAATAGTTTTTCACATAAACCATATAATATGTGGTGTCACTGGTCCAATGGCCCCGACCCTCAACTTGACTTGCAGTTGTTTATCTTGACTAGTTCGAAGACTTGTCATGTCGCACTGCCGCTAGTACATTGAGTATGTCGATCCTGTCTCGGTACCATGGACAAACAACTCATTTACTTAAGTTTTCATGGCTTAATAATCATGTTTGTTTATGATCTTCTGCTCATGCCAACTGGCCTAGGGCCCTATATGAGATTTTCAAAATCAAGCATATTAGCCTCCAAGTTCCAAAATCGAGGCCTCTGGCCTATATGAGCTATTTGAGTTCCCGTCAAGAACGTCTCCCAAAACTTTTAAACAGTGGCACATAGTTAGGGGAGAGCACTTCCGATAAAATAAACTTTTCAACTATCCATCATACCAACCGAGTATGAAGACATCTCCGCTTATAACCGATAAGTGGGTTTTCCACTTCCTTCCAGGAAGTTTCATCATACCAAGCGAGTATGATCTACTTACAACTGGTAAGTAATTTTTCCGCATGATTTTCACATCACACTTCTTAGATGTGATGATTAAAATACTACTTAGCGGTGGGTTTTTATTTTCGAGGTGCTAATCATACCAATCGAGTATGATGTACAAATCCCACTAACCTGATAGTGCAGTGAATTTCCTCTTAGTCGACTTGTTGCCTTTGTGTGAACTTGTCTTAGTTGGCGTTCCCGGTACTTTGTGTTTCTACACGATATAAACATCCTTTTTCATTATCTTTTGGCATAATAGCCTTCATTCATTCCAAATGAATAAGAAAACCAAACTTTTCATTTATTTACAATTAGGTCCCTAAAGTTATTTTTCTTTAACTTTAAGTCTCTAATACTGTTTTTTCCTCAAATTGAGTCCTAAAACTTTTTAAATTCACATTGTATCCTCAATTTATTCAAATTCAAAAAAAGGGGTTCAATTTCCCAAATTTCCAGTTTGGCCCCCAACTTTTCCAAAATTACCTTTTTGCCCCTACTTTACAAAAATGGTAAGTTTTGCCCCAAAATTTCTAAAATTACCCAATTGGTCCTCCAACATCTTTATCATGCCCAATTGGTCCTCAATTTTATGAAAATGCACTGTATTCCCTCAAATTTTCAAAATTCCCAATTTCAACCTTCTAACTCAGCCGAATTCGATTTTATCAAATTGACCGATCAAATGAGTTTAATTGTTGAAATTGAAGTTAGATTGGAGTCCCTAGACCTTCATACAATTTAATTGCACTTTGAATCGCACGATTTGGTACCGGAATGAGCTCACACGGAGCTTCACCGAAAAGCTGGACTTAGAGAGAGAAAGCTTCAAATACTTACCGCCTGAGGCGCGACGGTCCGAGCTTTTAATCTGGGCAGATAGCTCTTGTCCTGAGGTTATTCCTAGGATCAAGAATTGTATCAATTGATGCCGAATTGAGTGAGAATTTAGTCATCAAAGTTTTGTCAGTTCTCTCTCTAGCACCGGTCGGAATTTACAGTGTGGAGCCAAATTGGCTTACCTTTCAGCTCTAATTCAGCTATAGGAGGACTGTAGAGATGTTGGGAGGGCTTGGTTTGGCCTAAGATAGGCTCGAATTAGCCAATTTCAATTCGACCGAAATAGTGCAGTCGGAGCTGCTTCATTGTTCCATCACGTTGACGCTTCTCCAGCGACCATAGGAGCAAATGGAGACTACAAACGTGTAGATGACTTCTCCCCGAATACAAAGAACCCGACTTCTTTGGCTCAGAAAAGACCCTATATTAGAGCTCTAGTTTGAGTTTCCAAAAATTGGAGCAGTTGAGAGAGAATGGAGTTTTCAGGTGTAGAGAGGATGATTGAGGAGGGGCTCTTTATATAGGAAGCTCGGGGACTTCTTGGACGTCCGATTGGACCTTAATGGTGGTCATTCATTGCCTGAAACTCCCTGGCCGAAGACTTTTTATCTTTGCCAGCGCTGTGCGATTTTCTGGCAAGTCAATAGTGCTGTCATCTGAGGAAGAAGATGACATTATTCCAAACCTGACCAGACCGGATCGAATTGGGTTCAAAGCTTAAACCAGCTAGTTCATGCCCGATTTGACTGAATTTTTTAAAATTAAAAATTTCTAAATTCATTTTCTATCCAATGGTGGCCTCAAATATCAAATTTAAATTTTTTTAAGCCACCTAGAAAAATAAATTTAGCATCCGATTCAATAGTGGTTCAAACCGGTTCAATCCGTTTCAGATTCGGTTCACCTGAACCGGTTTGGTTTTCATCTCCAATTCATCCTTAAGTCCTTTTTCATGACTTTTGGGACCCTTTGGGTCACTCAAGATCTATAAATTTTCCGGTTTGCCCTTTTTCTATCGATTTCGGTATGTTGACCGACTCAGTTTTCAAATTGAAAATGACCGATTTTTTCCCCAGTTTTCTTATTATCAAAGGACGGGGTTTACAATTACCATTTGACCCCCAACTTTTCAAATTATGCAAATTGGTCATCCATTTGATCCAATTTGCGCAATTGACCCTCAATAGGAAGGGAATTACATAAAAAGAATCTCAATGTTGTCAATTTGCCATTCGATCCCCAATTTTAAAAAAATCCCCAATTTGGCCAAACTTTTCAAAAATTACATTTTAGCCCCAAATCACAATTTTATTTAATTGACCCCTGAAACTTGGTTACTTACCCTCATTCTTGATTCAAATAATCTCTTTTGTGTTTTTCTCGTCATTTCTAGCTTTGAATCACTCGATTTGGCTCGAAAATGAGCTTAAACGAAGTTTCGCCAAAAAATACAGTCTAGAGAGAGAGAGCTTCGATATATTATCGGTGAGGGTCCAGTGGTCAGAGTTTTGACTACCACCTTGTTACTCTCCTCTGAGGGATCCTTCTTGGATCAAACCACGCTTCAATTGATAACTTGAGTAGTTCGAATTTTAGTGTTAAAGTTTTTGCAAAATTTGACCGTGCATAGTATTTTTCAGCGAAGGGCAATGGAGGGAGCTTACCTTCTTAGCTCCAGGGAAGGTCGGGACACCTTGGCGTATGGAGTCTGGCTTGGCCGCAATTGGCCGGGGGAGGGCTCGAAGTGGGCTGTAGGGGGCTGGCTGGTTTCCATCGAGGAATGGCAGCACTATTTGAGCTTCCTTGTTCCTTCTTATTGTCTCTCAAGCTGAATGGAAGGTGTGGTTGGGTAAAGGACTTCCTCCTGATTCCAAAGACACCTAATATGGCTTTGGAGGTTTAGAAAAGTCCCGTTGTTAGAGCTCTGGTTCACAACTCGCTAGAAAACTTGCTCTTCTTCTTTTTCGGTCGATTGTGGGATGCTGAGAACAAATAAGGGGGTGCTTTTTCTATAGGAAGCTCGACAACTGTTCAGGCTACCCGTCGGCGTAAGATTCGACCTCCAATTTGTCCACCGATGGCCTGATCGGAACGTTTTTCGAGTCGCGAAAGACTCCAACTTTTCTGGCGACTCACTCTCTCTCACTAAGCGTCTGAAGGTTGAAGACGATGATGTGATGGTCGTGCCACATGGCACATTATGATTAGTTAGTTTTTCTAACATGGAGTGCTAACTCAGCTGCCGCTTAACCCTTTGACCCATTGATAGAACATGTAGCAGCCTCTCATTGGTTGCTCGTGTGTGCATGGCGTGCTGACGGGGCGCTAACTGTCCGTTGACCGGACACGTGGCAGTTGAGATGGCGCCAACTGCCCATTAACCATTGACCGGTCCGGTCCAACCGGGTTCTCTGTCTAAAATTCAAAAATCAGCTAGTTCGGGGTCAGTTCGGACCTAGTTCGACCGTTTTTCTCAAATTTAAAAATTTCTAAATTTATTTTCTATATAATGGTGGCACAATTTTCCAAATTGACACTTTTAAACCACATAAAAAAATGAATTTGTGAACTGGTTCACTATGGTTCATGTCGGTTCGGACCGATTCGGGTTCGACTTGGGATTTTCCAATTTTCCACATTAGCAATTTTTTTCGTTTATTAAATGACTCATTTCTCTCTATATAAACCTATACCGGTTCTTTTTTCCGATTTTCTTTAATCTCAAAGGATGGGTTTTACAGCTTGAGTGGGCCCAAGACCAATGGACACTAGGTCAGTAGACAAATAAATGAGTACTAAATCTATGAAAAATCTTATAATGGACAATTGTGTATAATAGCTACCGAGACATCGTCAGGTTTGTCAAACTCATTGTGCTAGTGATCACCAAGCCGAAGTCGGGTTGTTGAACCTGTTGGACCGACAGTGCCAAGCCGAAGTCAGGTCAGCAAGCTTCTGGGGGCCGGTAGAACCAAAGATAAAAGATATTAACTAATAAAACTTATTTTTTGTGCATGAATGAGATGTGAAGACATCAAGGCGCTAACTATAATATAGTGGTGGTTTTAAGGTCTGCTGAATGAACTAAAGAGTATAAGGGGAGTTTATCATTTAGTATGTCGGGAAGCTCGAGAAGCTTCATGTGCATAAAAACCAAGGTTGGAGAAATAGAGTTCTCATCCCACATATGTGTATATAAAGTACAAATTTGGGTCTCGGGGTCGGGAAATTGATGCCCACCCACAATTTTGCAAATTTCTACTAGGATAAATGATAAAAATAATTTAATCTACAAGTGAAAAAGTTGAATACTATTTTACAAATTTGTAATATTATTTTATGAAAAAAGGTGTATATTATTTATCAACCCGCTGAAATGAACTAAATATATTGTAAAATAAAAAAGAAAATTAAGAAAGAATATATGATTTACTCACGAGTTAAGGCCTAATTAAATACAAAAACTGAACAAATATTACTTATATGATTTCCACTCACTAGTTTAGAAATTCATCCATTACACTTTTTTACGAAGAATTCCCAAAATCGTTACTCAAAATTCCCAACCAACTATAGTTAATTTATGATTAAGATTTTATAATTTAATAATTTTAATAATATAATTCTTGGATTAAGATTTTGTAATTTAATAATTTTGATAATATAATTCTTGGGAACGATGAGAAGAATTATTTCTAACTCCCACGGTTTCAAATGGTGAAACCACTCAAGTGGTGTGCTGATAAGTGAAATTCGACCTGTATTGACGTGACATTAATGCACTCTAATTTTTCTATTAAAAAATCTCCATGATACCGGCCAATCCCTCCGTACAAGAGCAAGATTGATCTTTTTTTTTTGTATAAGAAAATTAAGGCACTCTTTTGAATAGATAGGAGAAAAAGTAAATTATATGAGAACATTTTATAATATTTTAAATTTATGATTTGGATATAAGAAAGGAAATAATAATTAATGAAAATTTAAAATACTTTTTTAATTAAATTTAATAATCCATCAAGTGATACATATTAATTTATTTATATGTAATTGAATTAAATTGTTTTAGTAAGAAATGTGTAATATATACGATAAAATGAAATATTAATATAAATAAATTTATGTAAAATAAAATTATATAAATGATATATATATTTATGTATAATATTTGTATTATATATTTTTATATAAAGTATTATTATTACATAAATTTATTTAAAATATATAATAATAAAATAAAAATAAAGAAAGAATAAATATATATAAATTAATAAAATAATTTTGACTAAATCAAAGTGCGTGCTTTATTTTAAACGGGAACCTAAAAATTACTGCACACTTTCTCTAAATTTCATCTTATTTTACCAAATAAAAAATTATTTAACATTTCTTTTAAATCCTTTCAAACACGTCCCCATAAATGTAATTATAGATGTGATACATGATTAACGTTCCAATTAGAAAATCCATAAATTTCATGAATAAGTTTCCTCCCTTCACATGATTTTCTGGGGTTGGCATTTAAAGGTCCTTCTCACATTCTCCGTCTAGAAATGGTCAAAATTTCAACTCAATCTAGCAGTTGATCCAATTCTTACCTTGCTTCCCTTGTCAGTCCTTGTCAGGCTGTCCCGATAAGACTTCCCTGCTGTCTTTGGGAAGCGCCTTCCTTGACGCTTCGCTCAATTCACAAGTCCTGCCATCTGCTCCTCAAATCTCCCCTAGCAATGATCTCATCTCATAAAGGCGGAACTTCACCACCGTCTGTCAGTTTCATCTGTAAAATCTGTTCTTTTCTTCCGTCCTTCCTTTGATTCTTTCCGTCTCCCCTCCTTAGTCTCGGATAGTGCTGTCAATTCTTCAGCTGGATCTTCGCTGTATCTCACACAATTACCCCTCTTATCAGCTGTCAAGCCTTAGACTTTAACCCGGACAAGTAATGGGTGGGTGCTTTAGCAAGAACAAACCTTCGGACACCGGCTACAATGGCAACGGATCAGCGCCTGGAGGTGGTGGCAGCGCTGGTGGTAGTGGGGCTGGCTACCACAATGATTACCAAAGATCCCATGAGCCATCTGTGCCCAAACCTGCAGCTCCATCACCAGCAGCTCATCGGCCCCAATATGTACCCCCGGAGCCCCAATCTACCCCTTCCCCAACTGCCCAAAATCCATTCCAGAGGCCTGACCCAAACACGATCTTGGGGAAGCCATTTGAGGAAGTGAGATTGCACTATTCGCTGGGTAGGGAGCTTGGGAGGGGTCAATTTGGGGTGACCCACCTCTGCACAGAGATCTCCACTGGGAAGCCTTATGCCTGCAAGTCAATCTCAAAGAGGAAGCTTTTGACCAAGAGCGATAAGGATGACATCAAGAGGGAGATTCTGATTATGCAGCATTTGAGTGGACAACCGAACATAGTTGAGTTCCGGGGGGCTTACGAGGACAGGCAATCGGTTCATTTGGTCATGGAGCTCTGTGCTGGTGGGGAGCTATTTGATAGGATCATTGCCAAGGGGCATTACAGTGAGAGAGCAGCAGCCAATATTTGCAGAGCAATTTTGAATGTTGTCCATGCTTGTCATTTCATGGGAGTGATGCATAGAGATCTTAAGCCTGAGAATTTCTTGCTGTCAAGCAAGGATGAGAATGCTGCCCTCAAGGCTACTGACTTTGGGTTGTCTGTTTACATTGAGGAAGGTAAACAAAGAAAATCTCTAATCAGATTTGTTCTCATCTCTTTTGGATGATCTGATAATATCTGCACAAGCTTGGACTGGTAATTGTCTTACAAATGCTGGAGATATGCTCATTCAAATGAGGTCATCTTTGTGGGTGCTCATGAAATTGAAATGAGTTGAGAGTCGAGCTATGTGAGGATTATTCATTTCAAGATTGGGTACAGAACTTTAATTACCCTTTATACAGAACAAATAATAACAGAATCGTCTGTTTACGTAAAAGTCTCACATTTTACCATTGCAGGCAACATTTCCCTCCTATTAGTATTTCTGTTTTAAAGAGCTGTCTGAGTTTCCCTGTGCTTTTCCTACCCAATGTACATATGCCTTCCTCTTTTTGCTTGAATTGGAAAGAGGGGAAATCATGCCTTTGTCAAACGTTTTATCTGACACTAGATCTTCCTTGTCTATCTTCAAATTCATCACAGGGAAGGTGTACAAAGATATGGTTGGGAGTGCTTACTATGTTGCCCCTGAGGTTTTACATCGCAATTATGGGAAGGAGATAGATATTTGGAGTGCAGGAGTGATTTTGTACATTCTTCTAAGTGGAGTTCCTCCATTCTGGGCTGGTAAAGTCATGTTCTTTCTCTCATTCCATTTGACTCCCTGGACTATATGATCTAACAATATAGAGACTAATAGGGCCACAAATATTCAATAAGTTCACTCTTTTCGCTTGGATGGTAAAATATGTAAATTGCACTTGAACTACTCTTACACTGGAGAAAGGACTGGTGCTGATTTCTGTCAATAAATTGTAGAAAACGAGAAGGGGATATTTGATGCCATATTACAGGGGGACATCGATTTTGAGAGTTTGCCATGGCCTTCTATATCAAGCAGTGCCAAGGACCTTGTCAGGAAGATGCTGACCAAGGACCCCAAAAAGCGAATTACTGCTTCTCAGGTGTTAGGTATGTTCATCTTGGATTTCGTCTTTGATTGATTTTCATGGAAAAAATGTTCTACTGCATAAAGTCAAAATCCATATAGTGCAAAATCTTAGTTGTTAGGGTCCAAAAAACATAGGCATTCATATTTCCTCCTCTATGTAATTGACCAGTTCCTCACAAACTGAATATTAAGAGAAATGGTTGCGGAAATTTTGGTTGAATTCATGTGTATGGCTTCTTTCTTACTTGAATATTACATTTAAATGCAGACCATCCATGGATTAAGGAAGGTGGCAATGCTTCAGATAGGCCCATTGATAGTGCAGTCCTCTCGAGGATGAAGCAGTTCAGAGCAATGAACAAATTAAAGAAGCTTGCACTGAAGGTGGACTATGAAATAAAGTTTTATGACAACTAATGTTGGCCCCTTCTCGAGGAAGAAAATATAAGTAATTGTGAAAAATATAACTGTAGGTTATTGCTGAAAATCTCTCGGAAGAAGACATTCAAGGACTGAAGGCAATGTTTGCAAACATGGATACTGACAAGAGTGGAACAATCACCTATGAGGAGCTGAAGACAGGATTGGCTCGGCTTGGGTCTAAACTCACAGAGGCTGAAGTTAGGCAACTTATGGATGCTGTAAGGGAAAAGCTACTTATAAATTTCAAACTCTTCTTTGAAACATATCACCTATTTTCAAAACTTAATAGTGCTACTTAACTGTCACTTCAGGCTGATGTAGATGGGAATGGAACTATTGATTACATCGAGTTCATAACTGCTACAATGCACAGGCATAAGCTAGAAAGAGATGACCATCTCTACAAAGCCTTTCAGCACTTTGACAAGGATAATAGTGGGTGAGTTTCTTCTTCCTGCCTTGAAATTACTTCTCTTGTTTCTCTCTCTTAATCTGATAAACGGCATTGTCCATTCATGTGGAGCATTCCACCTGCTTCACTGTTCCCATTCTTCTGAGAAATCAAAATGGCATACTTATCGTTGTTAAATGGCACATCATCTTTTTTGTCTTTGAAGATTTATCACTAGAGATGAAATAGAGATAGCCATGAGGGAGTACCAGATGGGAGATGAAGCTACTATTAAGGAGATTATAGCTGAAGTTGACACGGATAATGTAAGTGCACACTGGCTTCTCTGACCTGAGAAACTTGAGATTATGAACATGCTCACATGTAGTCACATTTTTACAGGATGGTAAGATCAACTATGACGAGTTTTGTGCGATGATGAGAGGTGGTAACCAGCACATAGGGGAAGCTCTCCTGAAAAAAGAGTGAGCAACTTATTACCGTTCAAGATTTCCCTTCACCAGATACCTTCTGTTGAAAGGAATTGTAAATTAGCCTTCTCACCCAAGTAAGCCCAACAACTTAGCCCCATAAACAAGTGCACGGCTATATCTGCCTACTATTCCATTGAGAGCTGGATGAGAAGGGAGTTTGATTTACCGTTTGTATCTTTTACTGAAGATGTGAGTATATTC
This sequence comes from Trapa incisa, assembly GCA_030064435.1. Lineage (NCBI taxonomy): Eukaryota > Viridiplantae > Streptophyta > Magnoliopsida > Myrtales > Lythraceae > Trapa > Trapa incisa. The sequence continues at coordinate 24,325,131 of CM057779.1, forward strand.
CTCTGAGTTTCCATTAGAAGAAATTATTATGAGCCTTCTTTTCCACTCTTCTATTGTATTGGCTGAATTATTTGCAATGATTTGAATACTCATTCTGGTATATGGTCATAATCCAAAACACAAGCACAAGTGTTTCCAAACTCGTGCTAATATATTTATTATTCACCTTTAGCCTTTAGTTTTTCTTCCTTCTATAGTACATGTCAAGTAATGTAATGAAAATCATCACCGCTCTATCAAGTTTAAGGGCGCCTTCTACACAATGTAAATGGAGAGTTGTTGAGCGAGTTATATGCCCATCTGTTAGAGCATTCATCTGTTTTACCCCTTCAGGCGCTTTGGGTGATAATCTGTAAAATCCGATTCATTTTGCCATCAAATTGGGAGATAGATCCACAAGGATGCGGATTCCGTCCATAAACTTAGTTTTTAGTTTTTTGGTACATTTATATGTCTGGATTGTATACTAATACAAACTCTTAAGGCCACAATCAAACTCACATTTTATGCGTTAATACCATTGTAGTTCCACAATTCATTCATTGCAGGCCCCATAAAATGTCTTAAAGGAGCAATACAGCTGAAAAGAAAATAAGGTTCATGAGCATTTGAGGCACCAAGATGCCTACAAGGAGCAAATTATGTATGAACGATAATAATGACCGGGCAGGTTTTAGAAACCATGAATTTTTATGTGGTCCTTCTTTACGAGCCCTGCTTGGACCAGGAAGTGCGACACGTTCTTCCTCTGGTCGCCTTGGAGTTGAATGATCTTCCCCAGCTCCTTGTCCTGCACAACATTACCGTTGCAGCAGAACTCCTTCTTCAGATCTTTTAGGATCTTCTCGTAGCTGTAGTCTTTCTTCAGCCCCTGCACCGTCGTCAGGCTCTTCTTCCCATTCCGTTGCTGGATTCGAATATGGACATACTCCTTGGCCCCCGGAGCACCCGATTCCTTAGATTCAGCAAAAGGGTCGAAAGAAGAGGGGAGTCCGAAATCCACTTCAACCATGAAATTTTACTGTCCGGAACTTGCTTTTATCTGCAAGATCAGAAGAACCATCCAATTTAAACCTTTATGATTACGATCCAAGAGAGAATAAAACCAGGCAGAAGAAAAAGAAGAGACCATATATAGACAATTTAAACCCTCATATCAATGCCCAAAAACATGAATAACTTAAAGATGCGATCTTTCAAGAACAGAACCTAAAAACAACAGATTCCACGAACACACAACAGCGATCGGACTACACCATCCAAAAAACAACAGATTCCACAAACGCACAACAGCGATTGGGCGACACCATCCAAGACTCAGTCTATAAGGACCATCGAACGACGAACAAAGGACAATCTGACGCAGGAGAAACGATCGGAATCAAAGAGAATAACACACCAGAAAAGGAGAACTGATGGCTTGCTTCTTCTTCGCTCTGAACTCCCAAGTTCTTACTTCTACGGCGTCGGTGGAGGGAAAATATTACGCATATCCCATATATATATAGGTCTCTGAGGCGGTTCATTATTAGCCACAAACAACCCAGATTGAAAGGAACAGCCCGGCTGAGTTGCTGTTAGGCCACGTGGATGGTTCACATTGATCCTATCTGGATTTCGACGGTGGTGATGCATCTATGATTATCAGATAACGCGTAGATTCCACGCGGGGGCATATTATAGGATTTTGAAAAGCGCACTGATAATTTAACCCTTTAAAAATCGAAAATTTTAATTTATTAATAATATTTTCTCATTTTATAATGATTTAATTTTTCATTTTACTCTTAATATTTTCTCTCTAATTATATTAAATAAATAAATATTTATATCCAATTAGGCTAACTAAATTATTAGTGATAGTAAATCAAATAAATTTGAAATGTGGAAAATTAATAAATGAAATTAAATAATTAAAATACTAAATTAATTAATAATAATATAAGAATTTACTCTAAAATTTTCTATATATATATATATATTATCAAACAAATATTAGTCTATCCAATTGAAATAAGATGTGGGAGTATAATTTCTACATTTCAAAAAAGAAAATTTTGAATAATTGTCTAACATAGTAAGTTTTAAATAGAGTGAACACTAAAAATAATATTGAATTGGGATTGGAAGCAAAATTTTAATTAGAAGTAAATTTAAAACTTGATAAAAATAGCTTCAACTAATCTCAATGATCCCTTATTAAAAATAAAATAATCCATATAATACGAAGAAACGAATTAAATTTAAATAAAATCTAGTTAAATAAAAAATAAGGTGAATTTTTCATGAAGTATATAGAAATGTAAAATGTTAAGGGTAGGTATAAGGAAATTAGTTAGAGAATTTTTTTATAAAAATAGATTAGGTGAAGAATTAGTTTTAGTAGTAAAGTGTTAAAAAAAAGTTAATATCAGTATAACTTATTTATTAATTAGTTGAAAATCAGATAACAAAATATTAAATCGGTCAACAAATTAATAAGTGCGAGGTCGATTAATAGTTAATGTGACACACACCACACCTCATCCCCATGCCACACGGCAAGTGCATGGACTAGGACCATCGATTGTACACCGCACACATAACCGTCATTTTTGCTCGACCTACTCGACCCAGACCCAATGATAAAAATGTAATTTCGTTCTACCTTCCTATGTAATTTCCTTGTAGTAAAATTAAATGCATAACAAGGTTCTGAAGCCCTATTTCACCGGACAAAGGCATGGATTAATGGTCCTTTACCTTTTAGAGCTCTTAAATAAAAGTCAGGATCCCTCACAATAGTTGTTCATAGATATTCTATCTACAAGTTATCTTGTATACTTTTCTAATAACCCCACTTGTAGAGCTTCAACAAAATCCTTTCCAACCACTAAAGTTCACATTTTTGGTAGCATTAGAATGGTCTCTAAGTTTTTTTCTTTTTATGTACTCGTTCATCACTAATAGTGTAATACTTGAACTTTTAGAACTTGAGTTAAACTAAAATAAACCGAAAATGGAGTGTAAATTGGGGATATAATAGGAAAAAAAAATCCTAAGTTAGGAAAAGAGATCCCAAAGTTAAAATCGAGAATAAAATTCTAGACCCGAGATGAGATTGAAAGTTAGGAATGAAAGTTTTAATTTAGAGTTAAAAGCTAAATTTGGGAATGAAACCCCAAGCTCAAAATTGATCCTAAGTCAGGATTTGGAAAGTCGGGATTGTGATCATAACCCCATGATGGAAATGAGATAGGAAACTCGATGTTAGAACTAGAGATTCGATCGGATTTGGGATCGCTGCCCGAGCACGAAAACCAAGATTTTTTGGGAAAGTTAATTTTTATCAAACATGACTGAAATTTAGAATTTAATTACCAAAATGATTCAAAAGAGAAATGGTAATTCAAAAATTCAAAAATGGAAAGAAAAGAAGAAAGGAACAAGTTGGCTCGACTTGACTCACCCAACTCACCTCGAGCTATTGAACACGAAACACCGAACACTAAACACCCACAAACAATTTCTATTGCACCACTTTAAGATGTTGCACTAATTGACTCGATTTGTTATCAACTTGAGTGCTAAAAATTAGATAGATCAGCTACTAACTTAGATAACAGTATCCTAATTAAGTTAATTGCATTACCTACTCATGGATAGCTCGATATTGCCATTCAAAGTGAGAAATCCCGTTCCTGAATTGCTCTCCGACCTTCAGACAATAAAATGGGCATATCTCTATTGTCCGATCACCAAATGAGGTGATCTTAGTGTCAAATTGACCGTAATGGAGTCCTCTAGAGATCCATTTTGGGTTTGACCTGGTAGAGATCAAAACAGGCTGGAAAATAACCATTTTTGCTGACCTTGATTTTGGAGTGCAGAATTAGTTACTGTCGGTGGCCCTTTCAGGGGCCAATTATCCATCCTCCAACCCCACCGTTGCCAAATTATCGCCCCCTCCTCTCTACATCTCTACGATTAGGGTCGACCTCCGAAAAAGGAGAAATCAACTGATAGAAGCCAATCTCTAATGATGGGTCTATGTAGTTTAGCCCGATCGTAGTCAGTCAACGACCAATTGCTCCCAACTCCGATGACCACTTTGCCGACCACCACCATAGAAAGTTTCACCTAACTCTTGGCTATAAAACGCTTAAGGTATAGTTAGCTCTCTGGCCACCTCCAGTGAGAATTTATGTCAATACCCTCTATTGCTCGATTTTGGCCAATTTTGGCAAACAACCAAATTCGGTCGTGATTGGCCAGTAGGCCCCCGCCCCCCCCCCCCCCCCCCCCCCCCCCCCCCCCCCCCCCCACTCCTTCCATGAGCCATTACGAATATGATAAGAATAATTAGGGGTAAATTGTGAAGTTATAAGTTCATTTAATTTGAATTCCAAAGTTTAGTGACTAAATTACAATTATGGAAAGTTTAGGGACCAAATTGAAAATATGGAAAAATAAGAAAAATGTCCCTAAGAGTAGCCTAAGAGGCTTAGAAGTGATTTTAAGAAATATGGGGATGTCTAAAGTCATTTTCAGGAATTCAAAGGAAAAAACCATAAATATGGTGTAAATGAGTGACAAAATGGTCAATTTTACCCAAAAGGATGTGAAATAGTTCATTTTGAACTATGTAGGGAAAATGGTAATTTTTCTAAAATAAAATTGCAAAAATGTATATTTTTGCAAATAAGGGGCAAAATGGGTAATTTTGCACATTTTAGGGACAAGCATGTAATTAACACATTTTTAGGGCCCAAGTGTGTTTAAAGGAGTTGTGAGAACCTAAATGAGTGACTTGGGAAGTTTATGGTACACATTGAGAAACTTTTTATGAGTAGGGGCAAATTGGTAATTTTACACACTTAAGGACTAAAATACAAAATTTGGGAAAAGTTAGGTTATCCAAGTAAAAGACTTAGAAACTTGTGGGGCATTTTACTGAATAAGACCTAATGTGGTCTAAACTTGATTTTGTAGAAATTCATAGGTGAGGTTAGTAATCATAAATGGTCATCGACACATTAGTCGAGAGAACCCAACCTAAGGGGTAAAATCGTAATTTTTGAAAATTTACGGGATAACAGTTATGAGTATTTAATAAACCTCCAAACTCACCCAATCGTGCAATTTAATTCATGTAGAATGAATACTGCAATGGATCACAAAACTAGAGATAGAGGAAATAACGGTCGGGACGAACAAGTCACGATAAAAATGTGAGTTGGTTACTTTGACAACGCATTCTATTGGACCGGTCGAGTTTCTTAATTGTTTGCTTGTGTGATCGTGTGTGGTAAATTAGCAAGCTGTATTTTGAAAGCTCATATAGAGCATATGGACTAGGGTATGAAAAAAATATCGATGTTTGAGAAACTGATGAAAAACTTTTTTGACTTGGTGCCATTGTGTGAATTGGGGAGTGGGCTGATGAGAGTCAAACTCTCGATATGTGTGCATTGTTGTTGTAGTGATCAGGTCGAGGATCATGTTGTCTATCATGCCCCAACTCACTTTGGTCAGAGTCCTGTGATTAACCCGCCACCCTTCCATGCACCATCAGAGTATTCCTACCTTGTTGATGCAAGGAAGGTAAAGGCATGCCTACATTCATTCACTTACTATGAGTTTGGGATAAGGAACGTACTTTGAGGGCCTGAGCTTTTTCTTGGAGATTTATGTCTCCTTGGTCCTTATCCTTTTTGAGGTTCCTAAAAGGGTGAGAGGAGGGGAGTGAGTATATACACACATACCTAGTGATAGGAAATTTCTACATCGATCGATTAAAATTTGTTAATTCATTATCCATCACAATGTTCACACATCAACCGCCCTCCTATCATATGAGGGATCATATATTTGTAGAATAGTCCCCGACTGCTCCAATTATGGATCGTAGTGCCTTTACCGTCCACCTTGATAGAGGTTAACAACCTCTATCCCAAGTTTGAGTGGACCTTGCTCGCCTGACCCTCAAACCTCAATCACACCTCGTGTCTGCTTTGTGGGAAAAGACCTCATTTCTCCTATTGCCTCGGTCTTAGTGCGTAGGAAGCTCCTTGAGCTTCTCGACATACTAGACGCCAAATTTCTCTTATGCTCCCTCGGTCGTCTAGTAGCCCTTGGGATCCATCACTACCTCATACCAGGTGTCCTGATGGCCCCACATCACTATTTGCATGCATAGACAAGTGTCTTTTCATTTATAGTTGTCATCTTTGGCCCTCCAGCTCAAGGGTTTGTTGGCTTGGCTTCAGCCCATGTGCACCAGCCTATTAAGTTCAATGACCTAGCTTCGGCTTAGCGGCTAGTCGGCCCAACAAGTCTAACATCTCAGCCTTGGCTAGGTGGGTATCACACACAATTACCCATTATTAGGACTTTTAGCAGTTTATAACATGCTGATTCTGAACCGGTCCATACCCGTGTCTATCGGCCTTTGGCCCACTTGCATTACTGAGCATAAGCCCCGAAATTAGCTCCCAAATATTTTAAGCTGAGTCACGCAGTTAGAGGAGGCTAATTCCGAAAAAATCATTTTTGAAGTGAAACCATCGTCCCAATCAGAACAGATGCTGCAGAGTTCCCACTCACCCAGTACTAGTGATAGGCTCATCTCGGTGAGACCTTGACTTGTGGCGTGCTCTCTAGTGCTGGTATTTGGGGTAATCTGCTCTTGCATGGTACGGATATCTCTATCAGGACAATTTGCCTATGAGGCCGCATATTTTGAGTATTTATGCATAGGCCCTCACATTAAGCCTTAATTACATTTAGATCCCTAAAGTTTGTACTTTTACATTTAGGTCCCTATTTGCCCCTTTATTTCAATTAAGCCTTTAGGATTTCCAATTATCCTTCTTAGATCCTTAATTTTACCAAAACCACTAATTGACCCTTAATTTTTCCAAAACTTGCCATTTGGTCCCTAATTTTCCAAAAGTTGTCAATTGGCCCTTAGTTTCTAAAAAATTGCCAATTGGCCTTCCATTTAATCCAAATTGCCCAATTGCACCTCAATCAGGAATAAATTTCACAAAAATGCCCCTAATTTCTTCAATTTACCATTCGGCCCTCAAATTTTTAAATAATTGCACAAAACCCCCTTCTTTGAAAAAACCCCAAATTACCCCTGCTTCTTCCCTAAATCAAACGTTTGGATTTCCCAAATCTTATCTTGTCCAATTGATGACTTGAAAGTCCTTAATTCCTCCATCTCTTGCTGTTATTCACCTACGCCAACTCCCCCTGATTGTTCTACACTTCGATTTTTTGAATTTGGATAAGTTTTGAGCTTCGTCAAAAAATAACAATAGAGAGAGAAAGCTTGTTGTGCTTACCGATGGAGGGGCGGTGGCAAGAGCTTGTGACGTGGGCAACTAGTGTTCGTCGAGTGGGTCCTACCCGAATTGGATTCCACTACAATTTACCGCCGCACTGTAGAAATTCAAAGAGAGAAGTTTTGGGGAGGTGGAGTTCTGAAACTTAGACAATCTGATGGGGAGAGGTGGAATTGAGCTTACCAGGTGCCTGAGAGGGGCTAGAAAGTGTCTCAGGAAGTCAGAGGTGGACAATTCCAGCTGCGGGAGGTTTGAGAGGGTCGAGGTTGGGTCGGTCTCATTGATTCGGACCTTCAGAGCAACTTCACTGTGTGATTACTCTGACACTTCTCCAGTTGTCTCTCGCTCGAGCTGAGGGTTCCCCAAGCTCGAAGACTCCTTCCCGATTATGATGCCACCCACCTGGGCTCCTTTGGTTGCGAAATAGTTCGTTGTTGGAGCCATGATTGGCACTTTGTCAGAAAAGGAGTAGTTTGTCTTTAGAGGGTGCATGAGTGGTGAGGAGGCCGAGTGGGAGGGTGCTCTATTTACTGGTAGCTTGCAACTGTCCGGGCTACTGGCTGGCATGAAACTCGGTCCCCGTCCTGCTTGCTAGCGACTGGACCAAAGCATTTTCTGAGTCACCGGAGACTTCCTCCTTCGCCGGTCTCTCTCCTTTCTATTAGCAGATTGAGGTTGAAGACGATGACGTGGCGGGTGTGCTACGTGACACATTATGATTGGCTTGTTTTTCTGACGTGGCATTCCAACTCAGCCGTCGTGTCAGCCATTGACCGGAGATGTGAAAGCCTCCCATTAGGTGCCCGTGTCTGCGTGATTGTTGACTAGGTGTCGTTGACCGTTGATTGGTCTGGTCCATTGATCGGCTGGACCATTGACCGATCCAGTTCGTTGACCGATCTGGTTCGTTGACCGGCTGGACTATTGACCGGTCCGGTCCGACCGGGTTCGATGACCCAAATTCAAAAATCAGTCGGTTCAAGCCCGATTCGACTAGTTTTCTGAAATTTAAAATTTTCTAAATTCATTTTCTATCTAATGATGGCCTTAATTTCCCAAATTGATATTTTAAGCCACCTAGAAAAATGAATTATTGAATCGGTTCACTATAGTTCAATCTAGTTTAGTCTAGTTTAGGTTTGGTTCACCCTGAACCAATCCGATTCTCCCATCCAATTCCCTGCACTGTTTTTCATCATGATTTTTTTGAATTTTTGGTCACTTGAGATTTTCTAATCTCTCATATTAACCGTTCTTTACTATTTTTGGTCCATTAATTGACACGATTTTTCTTGCTCCGAGAGGAGGGGTTTTACAACACTCCCCTCCTTTTAGAAGTTTTATCTTCAAAACTCAACTGTTCGTCCTTTCTATCGGAGTTGGATCCTCGTGCGATCCAATTAGGGTCTGAGTTGATACCCTACTGCTTTGGTTACCTTTCTTTTGACTCATTCCCTTACTCCCTTGAATTTAGCTATTTTGACTTGTCTTACCCCCTGTTTCCATGAAATTCCTTAGGTCTAATGCTTTCTGCCATTTGGGGTCAGACTTTTCCTCTAGAGAGTTTTGTCCAAAATTGGGAGTTCCAACATGTCTAGCCGTATCTAGGTCTATTTATTCCCTTGGTCACCGAAACTCCTTAACTCGTTGTCCCTTCGAGCTTTTGCACTTGCTTTCCACGGGTTTCAAGGTTATCCCTCTTTTTGGTCCTCTAGTCCATTCTTTCATACTCGAGTCCCCCTTTTGTCGGGACCATTGGACCTACATATCCCTGGTAGTATGACTCCCGCATTCTTTTATCTCTCCTTGGACTTGAAGTCCGGCTTACCTTGGAGTTTAGACTACGTTCTTCCACTCCCTTCCTTAGAGCGTATTCCCTTTGTCCTTCCTCTTATATCATCAAATTACTTCATTACTTGATTCTGACTCATACCTTGGTTCCAATTCATATGTCCCTTCCATGCTCCAAATGACCTTTGGATGTTGACGTTAGGCTCTTTGTGAGGGTTTGAGTTTCCTGCATTTATTCGTCCTACTTCACTTATTGGGTTTTCCCATCTCCAACTATTGAGTTTCCCAACCCCTTCGAGACTTATTGGCATACCGGGGTTCTCCACCCTTAGTTCGTTCTCACATCTCATGGCATCCTAAGACTAGCGATGAGTTCTTCCCTTTCCTTCTTCCTCTCTTCTTCCCCTGTTTATGGGCTATTATGCATGCTGGCCCTTGGCAACCGAACCTCCTTGGGGGCTTAGTCTTTTCTATGGTTCTAGACGACAAGGTATCATTTGCTCCTTTTATGTCATTTTCCCTTCTTATTTATCGGGTCCTACCACTCCCTTACTTGATTTTGTTATGCCTGAATAGGCGACTTTTCTTTCCTTGAGTCATACCCCTTTTTAGGGGCTCGGGCTCACATGCCCCTAGTGGTCTGACCTGGTCCAGACCGGTGCTCGCCTTTTGGAACATCTGTCCCACAATCCTCTAATATATTTGGGATCTTGGGCTCCGCCCTTCATTATAACTTGATAGTGTTTCTTCCTGACGCATACATCCATGGTTTGATCACTTCTTCCTAACCCCATAGGTGTACACTTTCTTGAAATTTCTGGTTCCACTAGAGGGTGTCCTCCCATGCTCCCACACTTTTCTCCTTATAGGGTAGGATACCCTTCGTGCCTTGTATTTTCCTTGGGTATCAAACTCCTCCTCATTGTTTTTCTTATGTAGCACCCTTACTAAGTTTATTGCAGGCTCTATGCTTGTTCATCCAATTCTCCTCGCCATTTCGCTTTTCTGGATTCCTATTGTTAGGGTTCCTTATCACTTCACCACCAACTCGTCTCTCATTCCTCCATTTAATTGAATATCTCATTGCCATTTTATGATCATCCTGGCTGTCACTCACTAGGGTTCCTCTAGCACGGGTAAACCCCCCCTTTTATTTGTCTTCAATAGGTCTTTGGTCTGCTACAGTTTCTATTCGTGCATGCTAGGCCGAGGCTTCCACCTTCATGACTAGGCGTTTATCCTATTATTATCCTTAGCTGGTGTTTGCCCCTGGGATCTTACCACATTCCTTAGTGGTCACCTCCTTAGTTCCTACCATGGGCTCCTCGACCTCTACTTGGTTTGCCGACCATGCCCTACCCTTACTTCGATTGCCTGTGTTTCTACTTAGGGTTCTCATTCTCTAGTATGTCATTGCTCTTTTGGGATTCCCTTATGGAACTTTACTTTAACTTATCCCGTACAGTTTCCCTTACGACTTTCCAAGCTTACTAGGGGTTTACTTCGCTGATTCCCTTATTCTTGGGTATGAACCTCCCTCAAGGTCTTTTTCAGGTTTTTCTACCCTAGTCTTATTGTTTTAGGGTTCTCTGTCCTGACATCTTCTTTTGGGGTGGTTGGTACTAACTTCGGGAAGCTGGGCGGCTAATTACTTATCCCCGCTTCTTGAGGTTCTTGACACCCCATGCTTCCTTTGTATGGGAATGTATTTCCTTTCTTCCTACTTTCGGTGTCACTATAGTTCTAAGGTTTCCTAGTTCACGAGGGCTCAGTAGGCCAAGAACTTTCTGGTCCCTTCGTCCTTTCTTGGGTACTTTTAGCTTTCCGAGGGTTTCTAGGCTAAGTGTCATTTCCATCCTTCACATTTGGTGTTGCACGAGAGATAAATAATTTGGAACCTCTTATTCATTAACCGACGAAGCCCCGGTTATGGCTTATTAGAGTACTCAACTTCAAGCAATTTATTGCTACATCTCTAAACTCTCCATTTAACGGACCTAGAGTTAAATACGGGTGGGTTGCAAGATTCAGCATCGGCTGCCTTGCCCTGGCACATCTCCTCTTATTAGGTGTGTCACATTATGTTTTTAGTAACCTGAAATTTCGGTCGAAAATTGTTCTGGAATTGTATTATAAGTTTAAAATTCAAATGATATAATTGGAATAAATTTAATTTAAAATAAAATAAAAAGTGTTGTCTTGACTGAAATAAATAACTCGATGGAATGGATAGGGTAAATATCTAGTATATTCTTTTAGGTGAAAATAATGAGATAATTATGTGAATTTAGTTTAGTATGAAACTATTAGCACTTTGTAGTATTAGTACTACGTCACTACCATAAATACCCATAAATTAATACCTACATTCAATTATTGGAATTAATACCCATAAATGTCATGAGGTCGATTTAAAGACAGATACCCACAAAGACAAAAGGAAATCCCGGGAAAGAGGAGGGAGCCCTGGAGAGGTGTACATATCCCAACGAAGAAGTAATGAACCCAATTGAAGTGGAAGAGAAGTTAAACTTACAAATGGAATGCAAGTTGGGATAAAGGACCAATTACAAGGGAGTACCCAAATTCCAAGGAGCAAGTTAAACCCCAAGGAATGGGTGAACACGAAGATAGTATCGACCCATGTCATAACAAGTGGGGATGGGCGACATACCCCAAATAAAGGAATAAGGAAAGTAATCCCGAAGGAAGTAGAGCCTTGGGAAATGATGCACTTCAGTAGAAATGTAATTTAAAAGAACAACGATGGGCACAAGACTAAATCCATTCCACACCCATTCAATGGAGCTTAAGATTGAATGTTGGGGCCTAATATAGATGACACAAAATAAGACTTGACAATCAGAGATACTTCGGATTGGAAGTAAAGGGTGAAATGGGGAATTAAGGTCGGTGAAGGATTAAAGGTGGGTGAATGCTCTAATCCAAAAAAGGTGTAAGAATGTAAAGGAAGGAAGACCTTCAAGGAATGGTAAGAAGGTCGAACGCGTAATTCCAAAGATGGAAGTCTCTACCCTGAACTACGAGAGTGAAGGATGAAACCAATGAAGGGACTCCTTCAAGTGAATTCAAAGAATCAACAAGTAGATCGTAAGGGATCAACTCGGAGTAAAGAGCCGTGAAATGATCACAAGCGAGTGAGGATGGATTGCAGAAAGGAAATCCGTGAGTAAAGGATGCCATTGGATATGAGGAAGGACATAAGGGAGGAAAAATTCCAACACGTTAGTAAGTCATAAGTGATCAGGAAAACTGATGGTTGGAACTGAGAAAACCCAATAAGGAAGTTGGTAAGGGATGAGTAAATAAGGAAAACCAATACGATTATGAAAGACATGACGTCAAAGGTAAAAAAGGATGATTGGATAACAGTGAAGGTAGTCGAGTAATACTACCATATGAAAATAAGGGACGAAATCATACGTTCCCCAAAATTTTGGAAAGTAGAGAACAACCATCAAGGAAATATTTTAGAGTTATAATGGACAAAGACAAGTTCTAGAACATGTCATGCTATAAGAGACATGTAGGTCCAACAATCCTAGGAAAATGTGACTCAAGAAACATAAAATTTGGATTGGAGCTGTAATAAACAAAGGATGGAGGAAGTACCAACATAGGACGAAAAGGGGATAATACCAAAACCTACGAGTTTAAGGACAAAAAGCCTGAAAGGATGCCGAGCTGAAGAGCTTCAACGACCAAGGAAATAACTAGAAATGGGAACGATCAGACATTTATGGAACACCCAACCTAGTGATTTGGACCCTGAAGAGAAAGAGTCTTACCCTAAGTAGAGTAAGAATTGGACCTAGGAATGTACCTTTGGACTAGTGGGTAAGACATGCCTAATCGGGATAAACTCCATGGAGTGAGTGGATAATGGAAAGGAAGAGAAATTCTTTAAGCACACGGTTTAAAGGACTAAAGTGAAGGAACAACCAAAGTGGTAGCATGTCAAAGCAAACCCCAAGTTAATGTCAAGGAAAATTATCCCTGATGGAAAGGGAGAGTTCTAAAACTCGTCCTCTCGAGCCAAGGAATGGTAACAAGGTCAAACGTGTAATTTCAAAGATGGAAGTCTCTACCCTAAACTACGAGAGTGAAGGATGAAACCAAAGAAGGGACTCCTTCATGTGAATTCAAAGAATAAACAAATATATCATAAGGGATCAACTCGAAGTAAAGAGCCACGAAATGATCACGAGTGAGTGAGGATGGATTGTAGAAAGGAAATCCGTGAGTAAATGATGCCATTGGATATGAGGAGGGACATAAGGGAGGAAAAATTCCAACACGTCAGTAAGTCATAAAGTGATGGGAAAACCGATGGTTGGAATTGGGAAAACCCAATAAGGAAGTTAGTAAGGGATGAGTAAATATGGAAAACCAATACGATTATGAAAGGCATGACATAAAAGGTAAAAAGGATGATTAGATAATGGTGAAGGTAGTCGAGTAATACTACCAGATGAAAATAAGGGACAAAATCATATGATCCCTGAAATGTTGGAAAGTAGAGAACAACCATCAAGGAAATGTTTTAGAGTTATAATGGACAAAGATAAGTTCTAAAACATGTCATGCTATAAGGGATATGTAGGTCTAACTGTCCCAAGAAAATGTGACTCAAGAAACATAAAATTTGGACTAGAGCTGTAATAAATAATGGATGGAGGAAGTACTAATATAGGACGAAAATGGGATAGTACCAAAACCCACGAGGTTGAGGACAAAAAGCCCGAAAGGATGCTGAGCTGAAGAGCTTCAATGACCAAGGAAATAATTGGATCGGACGTTTATGGAACACCCAACCTAGTGATTTGGACCCTCAAGAGAAAGATTCTTACCCTAAGCAGTTTAAGAATTGGACCTAGGAACGTACCTTTGAACTAGTGGGTAAGACATGCTTGATTGGTATAAACTCCATGGAGTGAGTGGATAATAGAAAGGAAGAGAAATTCTTTAAGCACATGGTTTAAAGGGTTAAAGTGAAGGAACAACCAAAGTGGTAGCATGTCAAAGCAAACCCCAAGGTAATGTCAAGGGAAATTATCACCGATGGAAAGGGGGCATAGTTAAGTTTTGGGCACAAAACTCTTAAAAGGAGAGGAGAGTTCTGAAACCCATCCTCTCATACCAAGGAAACAGGTAAAAGAACCAACCGATTTCATGAGAAAATCGAGCCTCTTAAATGAACCAAAAATGATAAAGAAGGGATGAAATGGGAAATTGGAAAATCCCAAGTGATCAAGATGTCATAAAAATCATGGGGAAGAACCATGAAGTGAATTAGATGGGAAAACTGGATTGGTTTAGGGTGAACCGAACCTGAACCGAATTGAACCGGGTTGAATTGTGGTGAACCGAATTTGATAATTTATTTTTCTAGGTGGCTTAAAAATGGAAATTTGGGAAACTGAAGCCACCACTAGATAGAAAATAAATTTAGAAATTTTTATTTTGAGAAAACCGGTGGAATCGGGCATAAACTGACCGATTTTCATCACCAAACCCGGTCGGACCAGACCGGTCAACGATCCAACCGGTCAATGGCTCGATCGGTCAATGAGCAGTGTCATCATGTTCCTTAGGATGATAGTTGTCTTGCCCCGACCTAGTTTGGTAGGATCCCTGTGAACAACCCGTCACTACCTTTGTTCTATGAAGGATTTCACTTCCTTCTTAATCGCGAGAAGTCATGCGCCTTTTTTACCAGATTTTCCTAGAATAAAATTATACAAAACTAAATATGTTAAAAACATGCATATCTGTTTTTGTATTAAGGGATTAGCTTCAAGGTATGCCTTAATGATTTTCCTTCCTTCCTGAAAAGGGGTTAAAGGGAGGGGGTGAGTTTCTAAAACTCAATGAGCGAGTGTTGGGAATTGAGTTTTTTCGAAAATACTATTTCTTCACTAAAATCTTGGGGTTTCTCTTTATCTTAGAAAACAAATCATTCTCTTAAAATTTCTTCACCATTATGTGAGTTTAACTATTTTAACATTTCCCCTTGCTGGGGAAGTGTTTCACGTAGTACAACTATAGGTGTTTTAAAACCTTTCACCATTTCACTTATTATGTGTGTTTGGCTCTTTTAGCACATCTCATTGCCTCGGGAGGCATTTAGCAAACAAACACATGCCCTTTTTCATAAAAGGTTATAATTATTTGTAGGGTAGTCCCAAACTGCACTGACTTAGGGATTGACGCGTCTTTGTCATCCACCCTAATAGAAGTCCTGGACTTCTACCCTAAGTCTGAGTGGACATCCCAAACGTCTGATCCTCATACCCGAAATTCACTTCGTGTCCGTATGAGGACATATACCTCATCCTGTCCCCACCCCGGTCTTGTGCGCATGAAGCCCAAACATAGTAGCTTCAGGAAACCCAAACATAGTAGCTTCGTGGAGGCCAAACATATTAGCTCCATGACTAACTGATACGACGAAAAGCCCAAACACATTCTCCTTCCCTTATCGCCACCAGGTCGTACAATAGTCCTTGGAAGCCATCATTAGCCCCCTTGGGTGTCTTATTGGTCTTGAATCAAAGTGCATGCACAAACAATAATTTTTATATAATTAGCCATTCTCTTTGGTGTCGATGGTCCAACGACTCTAACACCTAACTTGGCATATAGTTGTTTGTCTGATCGGTCCATCAACCTAGCCCTGATGCATTGTCGCTAGCCCATCGAGCCTTGTCAGTCCTAACTTGGTATGGTGGTGAATCACATAGTTAATTCCACTTTTAATGAGAGTTTTCATGGCTCTTCCTATTCATGTTTGTTTACGGGCTTCAGTCCGTGCCCACTGGCCTTGGGCCCACTACATGTGTTTTTCAAAATTGGGTCGTAAGCCCTATGAGTTAAAAAACTGAGGCCCTTGGCCTATTAGAGCTGTTCTAGCTCCCGTCAAGAAGGTCTTCCAAATTGATTAAGCAGTTGTCACAAAGTTAGTGGAGAACACTTCTGACAAAATCTCTTTTAATTCATCACACCAACCAAGTGTAATGATAGATCCACTTACAATCGGTATGCAGGTTTTTCCTTTCCTTAAGGAAGCTCATCATATCAACCGGGTAAAATATTTATCTATTCCTACTCACAACTAATAAGTAGGTTTTTAGCTTTTAAATTGTGCTTATCATCCCAACCGGGTTTGAAGTATAAAGTTTCCACTCACGCTGGCTTCCAATTTAGAAAATGTGTTCATCATCCCAACAGGATATAAAGTATAAATTAGCCTATCGGTAAGTAGGTTTTCTTTTCATAAAAGTGAATTCATCATCCCACCCGGTATGATGCATAAAATTCCCACTCACCCGATGACTCTGACGCATTCGTCCCCAGTGAGCTTCCAAGTCCTATTTGAGCTCCTTTGCTCACGTCCTTATCCAAAGTCGTTCATACATGGTTTGAATATCCTCATAAGGAATAGTTTGGCATGAATGGCCCTTCTATTTCCATGTATTTCTATTTAGGCCTTTATTTTTGCCTTATTGTAATTAGGTCCCTAAAGTCCATAATCTTTGACTTTAGGTTCTAAATGCTCAATTATTATTAATTAAGTCTCAGTGGCTTCCAATACCCCTCTTGGGTCCTTAAGTTTTTCAAAAGGGTATATGGGGCTCAAATTTGGTCCCCCCAACTTTTACAAAATTGCCTATTTTCCCCTAAGTTCCAAAAATGATCAATTGGCCTCAATTCTTTCAAAAATTGACCAATTGATCCTCCAACATCTTTCTCATTGTCAATTGATATTCAATTTTGAGAAATTGCATGGAGGTTCCTAAATTTTTTGAAATCCCCAAATTTCCCCAATTTCTAACCCCTCTCTACTAATTGAATTTGATTTCTTCAAATTGGCCATTTAAATGGGGTTAATTGCTCCAATTGATGGAATGGATCAATTTCTACACTTCCATACGATCAAATGGAGCTTAGAATTGCAGAATTTGGGTTTGAAATGAGCTCAAATAGAGCTTTGCCGGAAAACTTTACGTAGAGAGAAAAAGCTTCGAAAGCTTATGATCGGAGGTGTGACAGTCTGAGCTATTGATCTGGAAAGGTAGCTATCGTCCTTAGGGTCCTTCTAGGATCAAGAATTTCTACAATTGATGTCCAGATCAGTAAAAATTTAGTTAGTGAAGTTCAACACTTTCTCTCTCTAGAATTGATCTGTACCAACAGAGGAGGGCTGAATTGGCTTATCTTTCATCTCTATGGAGGTCGTGTGATGGTCGTGGGGACTATGGGGAGGCTTGGTTTGGCCATAAAAGGTTTGAATTGGTCAAATTCAGGTTAGCCAAAATAGGGCAACTTTGGTTTGATGGAGTTGCTTCACTATTTGATCTCGTGGGTGCTTCGCCGGCGATCCTTGGGTCGAAGGGAGCTTGCTGTCAGGTAGCTGACTTCCCCCGGGGTCTGTAGGACCTGAGTTTGCCTTCTAAGGTTGAGAAAAGTGTCCAAGTCAGAGCTCTTGTTTGAGCTTCATTGGAAAATGGAGCACTTTAGAGGAAGAGAGGATTTGAGGTGTGTGGAGGATGAATGGAGGGTAGCTCTTTATATAGGGAGCTCAAGTACCCTATGTCCTACGAGTTTCCATATTGGTTGACCTTATCCTTGTTAGAAAATGCCCAAATTGGAGGGAATATTCCCTCATTGGAGAAGGAAAGTTTTTCTTCCATATGAACAGTGTTGTCATCCCAAGGAAGAAGACGACACTCTTCTAAACCAGACCAGACCGGTCCGTTCAGGTTCAATGGCAAAAATTGGCCCGTCCAGACTCTATTCGACTGGTTTTCTCAAATTTAAAATTTTCTAAATTTATATAAATTTATTTTCTATTTGTTGGTGGCCTCAATTTTCCAAATTGAGATTTTCAAACCACCTAGAAAAATGAATTTTCCAAATTCACCCTGCACCAGTCCAATTTTCCCATCCAATTTACTTCATGGTTATTCCCCATGATTTTCATGACTTTTTGGTCTTTTTGGATTTTCCAATTTCCCATGTTTATCCATTTTTATCATTCTCGGTCCCTTAAGTGGTTTGGTTTTCTCATTTAATTGACCGATTCTTTCCCGGGTTTCACAACAACACTATTCATCATTGGTAGAAAAACTTTCCTTTTCTGGCAAGGGAATATTCCCTCCAATTATGGCATTTTTCAATGAGGATAAGTTCGACCAATATGGAAACTGGTAATGCTAAGGGTCCATGAGCTCCCTATATAAAGATCTCCCTTTTATTCATCCTCCACACACCTTAAACTTTTGAAGAAGGAGAAGTGCTCCATTTTTCGACGAAGCTCAAACCAGAGCTTCGACTTCTCTCAACCTTAGAAGGTGAATTCGTGTCTTATAGATCTCAGAGTAAGTCAGCTACCTAAGACACCCTTTGTAAACCCCGCACATTTGAGTTAAGGAAAACCGGGAAAAGAACTGGTCAAACCGAATAAGAAAACCAAACCGGTTTACATTTGGGAATAAGCAATATGAAAATTTACAACTTTCGGTTGATCCAAAAGATTTATTAAACATTGGAAAAGAAACTTAAGACAAACTAGAAAACAAAAACCAAATTGGTTCAGATGAACTAGATTACATAAGAACTTCAAAGTTAAGCGTGCTTTCCTGAGAGTAGTGTGGGGATGGGTGACCTCCGCCCATTTAATACACGGGTTTTATGACTATATAAAGAGGTCATCCCCATTTCATTCTCCTCACACCTGAATACCTCTCTCTTTCTCTATTGCTCCATTTTCCGGTAAAGCTCGAACCAGAGCTTCGACTTAAACAAAGGTCGGGCTCTTTAGAACCAGGGAGAAGACAGCTATCTAATAGCAAACTCCAGTCAATCCGAAAATCGTTGGAGAAGCGCCGACATGATGGAATAGTGAAGCAACTTCGGCGGACCGAAGCTGCCCTATTTCGGCCAAGCTGAAATCGGCCATTTCAAGCCCTCCTTAGGCCAAACCAAGCCCTCCCAACACTTCCTCAGCCTTTCTACGGCCGAATTAGGACCGAAAGGTAAGCCAATTCGGCTCCCCTTTATAATTTTCGATCGGTGCTAGAGAGAGAGTCGACAGAACTTCAATGACGAAATTCTAATCTAATTCCACATCAATTGATACAATACTTGATTTTCTGACAAAGCTATCTGCCCTCAGGACAAGAGCTATCTGCCCAAATCGAAAGCTCGAACTGTCGTGCCTTCATCGGTGAGTAATCGAAGCTTTCTCTCTCTACAGTCTATTTTCTGACAAAGCACCGTTTGAGCTCGTTCCGACGTTAAAATCTGCGATTCAAAGTTTCTTAGAATCGTATGAACATACAGGAACTCAATTTCAACTCCAATAATGAGAAGTGTTTGATCGGTTAATTTGATGAAATCAAATTTGATAGTGTTGAAGAGTTGAAATTGGGGGAAAATTTGGGGATTTTCGAAATTCAAAGGGGCCAAAATACAATTTTATAAAAATGAGGGTCAATTAGGCATGAAAATAATGTTGGAGGACCAATTGAGGAATTTTGAAAATTTTGGGGAAAAACTTACCATTTTTGTGAAAGAAGGGCAAAATGGTAATTTTGGAAAAATTAGGGAACCAAATTGGAAATTTGGAAAATTAAACCCCTTTTTGGTGAAATTGAATAAATTGAGGTCCCACGATAAATTTTAAAAGTTACGGGACTCAATTTGAGGAAAAACCGACATTAGGGACTTAAAGTTAAAGAGAAATAACTTTAGGGACCTAATTGCAAATAACTAAAAGTTTGGGTTTTCTCATTCATTAATGAATGAAGGCTGTTATTTCGAGTAATAATGAACAAGGTGGTTCATATCGTGTAGGAACGTTAAATACCGAGAACGCCAGCAAGGACAAACTCGTGTGAATACAAAGAACCAGTCTAGTGGAATTCACGGCATTAACAGGTGAGTGGGTTTACTAACATCATACCCGGTTGGGGATGATAAGTGCCTCGATATAAAAACCCACTGTTTAGAGGTATTTTAATCATCACTACTTAGAGAAAGTGATGTGAAAGTTATGCGAAAAAAACTACTTACGGGTTGTAAGTAGATCATACCCGGTTGGTATGATGAGACTTCCTCGAAGGAAGTTGAAAACCCGTTCATCGGTTATGAACGGAGATGTCCTTATACCAGTCGGTATGATAGACAGTAAAAACCTATTTTTGTCGGAAGTGCTCTCCCCTGACTGTGTGCCAATGCTTAAACAATTTGGGAGACCTTCTCGACGGGAGCTCGAATAGCTCTTATAGGCCAGGGGCCTCGATTTTGGAACTTAAGGGCTAGAATGCCCAATTTTTTGAAAATCTCGTACAGTGGGCCCAAGGCCAGTTGGCACGAGCAGGAGCTCGTAAATGAACATGATATATGTGCCATAAAACTTAATAAGTGAATTGTTTGGCCATGGTACCAAGATAGGACCGACATGCTCAGTCAACTAGCGGCAGTGCGACATGACAGGTCGACGGACTAGTCAAGACAAATAGTTGCGGGTTGAGTTGAGAGTCGGGGCCATTGGACTAGTGGCACCACAAATTACATGGCAATATAAGAAAACATTGTTTGTGCATACACTATAAGTACGGGATCATCAAAACGCCCATGAGGGGTAGTGATGCGTCCTAAGGGCACTAGACGACCTGGTGGCTATAAGGGCAGTTCGTCGTTCCAGGTGTCTGTGCGAAATCTGGAGTAGCACGAAGCGCATGAGACCGGGGTGGGGACAGGATAAGGTCTCTGTCCTCATACGGACATGAAGAAGTGATTTCAGGATTGTGGGTAGGATGTCACATACATCCACTCATTACCAGGGTAGAAGTGGTCGTACTTCTATCCGGGTGGCAGGAAAAGTCGTTCCGAAGCCACTAGCGGGTTCAATAGTGATACTGACTTGCGAATGTGTGTAACCTTCATGATGAAGGATGTATGTTGGGTGATGACACACCGTGGTAACTAAGAAATAATGGAAAAATCCAAATTTTTAAATGATGGGATTTTTGAAAACAAAGGAGTCTAGCACACTACATATAAATGTTTTTCTTAAAAGTCAAAAGCTTTTAAAAACCCATTCACTAAGTAGTCGTACTCACCCCCTCCCTTATATCCCTTTCAGGAAATCCCGAAAAGCCTCCCCTTAAAGACCGTCAACTAAGATGCCTGTAAGAAAGGTATGTAAAGTTTTAAATTTCATACAGTTTTGATTATGCTATTCCAGGAAAAAGGTGCAAGTTAAAGGATGCCTTACTCTTTACGGTTTACGATAAGGGGAAACCCTTTAATAAACCGGGAGAGTGGCAGGTTGATCACGGGGATCCGACCAAACTGGGTTGGGGCGTGACACCCTCCATTCTGCTTGAGGACCACCGGAGAAGCGTCGATGGGTCCAAACAATGATGCAACTCTGTCGATCCTGAAGCTACCCTATTTTTGCCGATTGGAATTTGACTAATTCAAATCTCCTATGGCCAAACCGAGCCTTCCCCTAGCCTCTATTGTTCGCACTCGACCTCCCCAAGGAAAATGGTAAGTCAATTCAGCCATCCCTCATCGGAATAGTTCGGTTCAAGAGAGAGAAAGTGTCGAATTTCACTAACCAAATTTCCATTGCTTAGGACATGAATTACAACGATTATTGAATCTAGAAGAACCCTAGGGACGAGAGTTATCTTCCTAGATCAAGAACTCAGACCGCCACAACTCCGATAGTGAGTTCTCGAAGCTCTCTCTCTACACTTAGTTTTCCGACGAAGCTCCGTTTAAGCTCGTTTCAGACCCAAAATCCACAATTCAAAGCTCAATTGGATTGTATGGAAGTGTAGAAATTGATTCACGCCACCAATTGGAGCAATTAATCCTATTTGAATGGCCAATTTGAAGAAATCAAATTTGATTAGTAGAAAGGGGTGAAATTAGGGGAAATTTTTGTGGGAAATTAGGGATTTCAAAAAATTAAAGGACCTAAAAGCAATCTTTCAAAATTGAAGGTCAATTGGCAATGAGAAAGATGTTAGAGGACCAATTGGTCAATTTTTGAATGAATTGGGACCAATTGGCCATTTTTGGAAGTTATGGACAAAATAATAATTTTAAAAAAAATTGGGGACCAATTTGGAAATTTGGAAAATTTGAGCCCCATTTACAATTTTGAGAAAATTAAGGATCGAAGAGAGATATTAGAAACCCTGGGGACTTGATTGAAAATAATTGAGTATTAAGGACCTAAAGTCAAAGATTTTGGACTTTAGGGACCTAATTACAATAAGGCAAAAATAAGGGCTTAAATGTAAATACATGGAAATAGAAGTGCAATTCATGCCAAGCTGTTCCTTATAAGGATACTCAAACTGTGTAGGAACGAATTCAGATAAGGATGTGTGCAAAGGAGCTCGAACAAGACTTAGAAAACTGATTGGGGATGAACATGTCACAATAATCGGGTGAGTGAGACTTTTATACATCATACCTAGCTGGAGTGGTGATCACTATTTTAAATTTAAAAACCTACTTACCGGTTGTGAGTGGACTTACTAACAGCATACCCAATTGGGATGATAAACACATTTTATATTGAAAGACCACTGTGAGTGAGCTTACTAACGTCATACCCAGTTTGGATGATGAGCACGTTTTAAATTGAAAGACCACTATGAGTTGGACATTTTAAATATGATGCCCCATTGGGGTGATTAGTACTTTTTGAACTAAAAAAACCACCGTGAGTGAGAATTTTACACATCATACCGGATGGGATGATGAGCCCAATTTAAAAATGAAAATCCACTTATGAGTGGACCTACCTTTACCATCATACCCGATTGGTGTGATGAGCTAAAAATAATTTTATCGTAAATGTTCTCCCCTAATTGTGTGCAAGTGCTTAAACTATTTGGAAAACTTTCCTGACGAGAGCTAGATCAGCTCCAACATGTTGGGAGCCTCGATTTTGAACTTATAGGGCTCCATGCCCAGTTTTGAATAACTTGTGAAGTGGGCCCAAGGCCAGGTGGGCACGGGCTGAAGCACATAGACAAACATGAGTAAAAGAGCAATGAAAACTCTCATTAAACTAGAAATTCTATGTGATTTTCCATGGTACCAAGTCATGATTGACAATGCTCCATGGGCTAGTGGCAGTGTGCCAAGACTAGGTCAACGGACTCCTCAAGCAAACAACTATAGGCTGAGTTGAGTGTGATAACTACTGAGCCATGACCAGGGTTGTCAAATGTGTTGGACTGCTGTTTATTGAGCCAAAGTTAGGTCATCGAACTCATTGAGCTGGTAGTACCGAGTCGAAGTCGGGTCGTCGAACTTGTTGGGCTAGTAGTACCAAGCCAAAGTCGGGTCAGCAAGCTCATGGGGGTCGATAGCACCAAAGATAAAAGGTCTTAACTGAAAAACTTTTGTTGTGCATGCATGAGATACAGAACCATTGAGGCGCCTAGTATGGTGTAGTGCTGGTTCCAAGGGCTACTGGGCGACCCATGAAGCATAAGGGAAGTTTATCGTCTAAGAGTCAAAAAGCTCAGGTAGCTTCATGCGCATTGAGACCGAGGAAGCAGGGGGAGATGTCTCATCTCACTATTGCGGACACAAAGAATATTGAGGTATGAGGGATGAGCGGTAAGGCTCACTCAGACATATGGTAGAAGATGAGACCTTCTACCAAGTGTAATTAGTAAAGGCGCTACGGACCACAAGTAGAGTAGTCATGGACTACTCTACAAATGTGTGAACCCTTCAATGATGAAGGGCAATTATTTGAGTATTAAAACTCCTTAAGAGAGTGGCAAAAGATGATAAAAGAAATCCAACTAACTTCCTTTTCAAAACCCCACTCATTCAGTTTTAGGACCCACTCCCTCCCCTTCTCCCTTTTTTAGGAAGAGAGGACTCCGCCTCGACAGAAGGCACCATTGTCATCTAATCCAAGGTACAATTGACATAAAGCCCTTATTTTTATCAATTTTGAAAATGTTATTCCAGGGGAATCGAGGAGAACAAATTATGTTTGGCTCTCATTGGTGTCTGAAGGAAGAGCATTCTTCTACACCGAGGAGAGTGGCGAGTTGATCATGAAGATCTAATCAAACCGGGTTGGAGTGTGACATCTCAACTCGCCTAGGGGTTGTCCAAGGGTTTAATCCCCTTTTGTGTAAATTCTTCTTATTCAGTTGTTGTTCAACTTTGATGGCTTGGTGCACTATATCTTAAAGTTCAACATGATATTGCATTTCCACCACATCAGTTATCTCATGGTTTAGACCATGTAAAAATTTGGTCATTGTAAGCTCTCTATCTTCCTCCACATTAGCTCGAATTATAGTAATTTCCATCTTCTTGAAATACTCGTTGACACTTTTGGATCCTTGGGTAAGCATTTGAAATTTATTGAACAACTCCCGGTAGTAGTGGCTGGAAATAAATCGTCGTCGCAAGATTGCTTTCATCTCATCCCAAGATTCCACAAGACGTTCATGATTTCTTTTCATATCCTTCACCAACTGATCCCACCATATTATAACATAAGTAGTAAATTTGACAGCAGCAAGTCCTATCTTTTTCATCTTGGAGTAATTAAGACATTAAAAAACCATATACATCATCTTTTCCCATTGAAGGTAGACTTTTGGGTCAATTTTTTCTTGAAAAGAGGGTATATTCAGTTTGATGTTGTCCAAGTTATCATCAATCGGTGGTCGTCCTCCATGAGCAAATGGGTCGATGAAATTGTGCCGGAGTCTTTTGCAATTACCTTGGATTTCATCGAACTCCTCGAGTTCTTCTAGATCAAGATACCAAGATTGAAAGTTTCGATGTCGTTGTTTAGGAGTGGTATGTTGACATGAACCCCTCACTCCATACTTCAATTGATCTATGTGCACGTGAAGTAACTTCAATTCGTACTTCATCAATCGTCTCATCTCACTTATTATATCTTGCATTTGTAAGTTTTGAATGGGTTGTGATGGCTCCTCATTTGGGGTGTCTCCTCTTCATTAAGCCATGTGCTCCTACAAATGTTAAAAAAAAAGAATCTTACAACACTACCTTACGTATTCTCTCAATAACTCATTTTTCACACTCAACTGAATTTTTTATAAATTCAAACACTATTATATTTTTTCCTTCGTATGCTTTATTTCAATTTTAATTAAACTTAAAAAATAAACTGTTTTTAGAAAATAGTTTCAACTTAAGTAATAATTAAGACAAATTAATAAATTTTTAAAAAGTAATTCTAAAAATATTTAAGTGTGAGGTATGAAAACTGATATAGAAAAAATAATAAAAATCTAATAAAGTATAATGAATAAAATACGAAGTATAGATTTCGTGTTTTTTCTCTTTTTTTTCTATTTTTTACTTTTCTTTTTTTTTGCCCTTTCTACCTTTTTTGCACTTAGTTTTTTTTTCCTTTTTTAACAACTTTTTTTTGGCTATTTTTGCACGTTTTTAACTTTTTTACACTTTTTTTACCATAAAGAAAGTAGAGGGAAAAAAGATAAAATTTTTTTTTATAGAGATTAAATATAGAAATAAGATAATGAAAATAGAACTAAATAGGAAAAAAATTTGTTAATTTTTGTATAGTGAATAGAATTAGATAGAAAATAAGTAATATAAAACCAAATAGGTAAAAATAGTATAAAATTTGTCATGTAATCATATTCTCAACGATACTTACGATAAATATGAAAAAAAAATATAAAACTTTCACGATAAAATTATTTGATTTATAAACAAGGTATAAAATATATATAAACACCACACAAAATTTTTATAAGAATAAATATTAAAAAATACTGAAAATAAATGTAATTACTACAATTAAAAAGTTGATAAGTTAAAAAATTATTTTAAAAAGAAAAAAATATAAAATTTACAATATTATTAAAATTAAAATTTTATTTTTACAAGGTTACAAAGTGAACTTTTTATAAGTTTGTATTAATACTAGCTATCCTATATATTAAGGAAAAAAATACTAGCAGTCATATAAATAATAAAAAAATATTATTATTTATATATTAAACACTAATTATTTATATATAAAATATTTATAAGATATTATTATATATTTTTTTTATAAATATGTAATATAATAAATATTCTAAATTTATCCGATTATCTTAAATATATTTAGGAAAATATATTATTTTATTTTATAATATTTAAAAAAATTTATTATATTAATAAAATTCTTATTCGAATGATATTCTTATTTTTAGCTATTATTCTACTTTTATATTATAATTTTATTTTGTTTTTTTAGTTATTTTAACACTACCATGGGATATTGAAAATTTGCATATACTTAATTAAATTCACATCATTCAATTTATGTTTTTTTAATAGATGATAAGATTGAGAATATGAAAAATTGTTATTACTAATATTACTCTTTTTAACCTATTCAATAACTTAGTAAGGTGGGAATAGTTGCTAAGAGAAAAAAAAACGTATTTGGAAAAGAAAGGAGTGAAAAGACTCATACCTAATTCAAATATATTTAAAAAATTATTTAAATTCCCGTAATTTTGAGCATATTTAAACATTACAATATTATTTATTAAATATCAATTTTTTAATAAAAATTGTGATTAATTTATATTTTTAAAATTTTCGTGATTACAATTATAATATAATTATTTTAATATGTAGAGAACTTAATCGTTGTTATTTAATATCACCCGTGATAATGGACCTCAAACAAAATAATTTAATGATAATGTAGTTTTTTTCCAAGAGATAATGTTGTCAAGGGGGTCAAGTTTTGAGGAATAAAAGGTCAACGTTCTCCATTAATTCAATTCGATCCTTGTATTTGTGAATTTTGTTTCAATTCCATCCTCTAATTTATCTCGAATGGAAAGAAGAAAATTCTCCAATGTCCGTGCAAGGGACAGAATTTGCTTTAAATTACTCTTAAATTATATATATATATATGCACACACATTAAAGTTGTTTATTAAGCAAATTTTGTCGTGTCCCAGTTGGAATGACTTTAGGAAGGAAGATGCACGGTACGCCTAGGGAATTTAGCCATAGTGTAGTGAAGGAGGCCGAAGTTTTTGTTTGATTCAAATGGATCCTTGTATTTCTGAATTTTGTTTCAATTTCATCCTCTTGATTGTGGAAGGAAGAAAATTCCCTATTGTCGGGCAAAGGGGAAGAACTTGCTTTGGAAGAACTCAATTCTCTCTCAAAGCGATAAAATCGTCTCTTTCTGCGGGAATCGGGAATTTGATGGACAAAGGCAAAAAGGTGGCGTCTGCTACAGATTTTCTTCAGAACCTCAAGTTGAGCTCCGTATCCAGCTCTCGACCTGATCCTAGCTACACCAGAATCACCGCCTCGCTCCGACCTAAAGGTGCCGATCTCTTTCTGCTCCTGCTCCTCGACATATATGCACGATTTGTCTAATCGATTCGCGAATTCTTATTGATATACGCATCAAAGCACGCTGTTGTTCAGTGGGAATCAAGTTGTCCACCGATTTTTCTTTCATATTGGCTGCGTTATCTACTTATGATTTTGTCGATCAATGTATTCTGTGTATCGGATCTATTTCATGATTCATCACGTTGGTCGAAATGGTTTATGCTAATCTGTTACTGTGTTCAATTGGCAGGAGCGCCTGATAAGAAGACAAAGCCTCCGAGTTTAGTCGGTCTGTGCCTTATGGTTGTTGGCAAACACTTTGAGGACATAGTTTCCGATTTGGAGGCAATCGCTGGTTGCTTCCCTGCTGATGTCAAGGTTCACGCAATCTCTTCGAAAATTTGTATCAGGGTTTTTTCTCTTCTACAGTTTTAATAATGCCTCATTTTCGTGGTTTGTGCTCATTCTTTTTGTTTTCATTGTCTCAGATGGTTATGGCAGCAATAGCCAGGAGACGAAGGCTATTAGATGATAATGTTATTCTATCATTGGCAGATAGTTCATGGGAGATTCTTGATCTTTCTGGTTCAGACGTTTCTGACAGGGGATTGAAGGAGTTGGCTAAAAGATGCAGATCCCTTCGAGCAGTTGATATAAGGTATTTGATCTTCAAATGTGTTAATATTTATCTTATCAATAATTACTATGATTATGATAAACTATGATTTGGTGGTGGAACTTTCATCTTATAAATATATTTTGGTTACATAAATTTCTACAAATACGTTCAAACAGATTACATGATTTTCATTTCTCCAGTCAATGTGAGAGGATCACAGTGGCCAGTGTTTCTGAACTCGTGCAGCAGTGCCACTCATTGGAGACGCTGAGATGTGGGTAAGCTTTCTTGTTATATTTTGAGGTCACATGTAGCATGTGATCTATATAGTGGTGCAAAGTTCTCCAGTTAACTGTACTAGGTTTTTGGATCTTATTTAATGGGATCTACAATGAGAATTTAACACAAAATCAAATGATTGCAACATAAGAATTTGTATATTACAGATCTAGAACAACTAATTATTCACAATTCAATAGCCAAGATAAACATATATGTTTCAATTCATTAGAAGTGTGATATTTTAAAAAATTATTATGGTTTTCTAATAAAGAAGTTTTAGTTTATGTTGGTGTGATAATATATGTGGAGGCTGGTGGGTTTGTTCCATTTCTTGTTGCTTTTATTCTGAGAGGAAAATTTTGATGACCTATTTCAATCTTTAAAACCATATATACATGAAGTTGGGACAGTTAGTCTATTGGAGCTAATAAACACTTTTATAGATTCCAGATTATTCATGCAATGCTATCTGTATCTTGGGTGTTTTCTTTGCACAAATCTGTATCTTGGGTGTTGACCCAGAGAAAAAAACTACATATAACAGGATATGAATGCAAGTTGATGTTGCAGAGGATGCCAACGGAGTGACTACACTGCTCGCAGTTGCTTGAGCATGCTGAAACCAAAGCTTAATGATGCAGCAGGGGAGTCGTGGGAGGAAATTGATGCCACTGAAATTGTTCATGGTGCACAATCATTAAATTGGCTTGTATGGGTATGGTCTATTTGTTTGTTTTTGTTCGTCTCCTTGGATTTTGGTGCCAGAAGTTTTTTTCCCCTTTTGCAGTTAAGAAAAATAATGAAACTCTTTATGAGGGAGGTGTTTCTTTTATTAATATATGGGGATTTATGCGGTGACAATAAGTAGTCTGGATTTTTAAACCTGTGAAGGAGGGATCATGGTTTATGGACTTAGGCAGAATTTGGACTCAAGGAAAATTCACCACTAGATAATTTTTTTTAGCCACTTGAAGAGAGAAGATCCTGTTGCCTTCTTATTGTGCAAAAACTCTACACTGCATAGTTGAGAATTTTCTTTCTTATTTTGCAGCCAAGAATTGATCAAGGCTCTGTGGAAGACCTAGCCACTGAATGCCCGAGAATCATGGTGAACCCCAGGCCATCACCTTTCAGCCTCAGGGGGATGCAGGTTCCCAGAGAAGCGCTACCGGACATAATACTGGATGATCCCTTCGTCCAGGAGATAGAACCCACAACTTGGGAGACTAAGGGATCAAAACCCAGACAAGTTTCCCTGTCTCCCAATGGCTCATCCGGTGAGTTATCCTTGGCTGAGAAGTTCAGGCTTGCATTTTTGGAGAGAGACACCAGATTAGCTCCAAAAAGGGCTAAGAGTGCGAGGCAGCATCAGCGGCGAGCGGAAAGGGAGTGGATTGCTGGGGATGCAAATGCTAGGGCAGTAGCTCTGGCATCTCAAGTAAATAAGTCTTTGCAAACTAGGAAGCTCGGTTAAGGCACACTTCTGAGGAGGCCAATTTCCAGCTTTTGTCATATATTCATGACTTTCAGATATCTTTGAATAGGTTACAAGAAATAGAGGAAAAAATGTGGTAGCTTCCGTTTTGTTCACCACCCCCTCTCAAATCACGTGCCACTTCCCACGTGATCATGGATATGGCTGTAAGGTTGCACTTGCGTTTTCCGAATTTACTTCACCACTATTCTGTTTGTTCAGTCGCATCTACAGGAATGATGTCCATACAGCCAGAATGACATGTAGAGTTTGTTGTACATAATCAGAGGTCTTATTTGGGTTGTGGGCATCATCAAATGTCAATGTCAGATATTCTGACCCAATGGAAAGCTGAAAATCTATTTGGCCATAATCCATATCTTCCTTTATGCAAACATCAAATTTTCCCGCCGATTTAACGTCAATTGAGTGTAGTAAGTATGCAGATGAAGGCACTATGCATGTTGGTACAGTTTTCTTTTATCCCTCTCCATATTCACCTATTCTAGTTGGTACGAATAAAAGGTGTGTCTCCATCTATTCACTGCAGCATAGTGTAGTCCAATCCTCTTACAGTAAGTCTACACCTGCAAAGTGAAAGGGTGGGGTGCTGAGCACTGAGTCCTCCAATCCCCTCATTTAGATTTAATCTAGACTAGCCAGTATTAATTTATAGCATGCAATGTATCAGTTATAACATTATCAACCTATGAAATACAACCCTCAAACAAACCATCATTTCTATTTTTGTAAATCATCCCATGTATATGTATAAGTTATTTTACTTAGCACCATGTAATTTTTATATTGCTCATGTATACTACTATTACCTAAACAATTGTTTAATAAATCAATTAGTGAGGTCATAAAATTAACATGAATAGTGTATCAAATCGAGCTAATCTATTAACAAAAAAATAGCATATTATCTACTGTTTTAATCGTCTCACAAATATAGCAGTCAACACAATAACTAATCTTCCTATCCTGTAAACTAGAGTCAAAAGAAAGTGCATTTAAAATACTATCACCGGATGAAATTTTTAACTCTAGACACACTATGGATGATATGTCATATCCTAACCCAAATATGTCTAGGTATATGGTAAAAAAAGACAATACATATACAAATTGTTGCTTTTATGAAAAAAAAAAAAAGGCACATGCGTTCCCAATGTCCCAAGCGCTACCATTTGTATTCCATAAGCACTAAGAAGATAGGAATTTGCAAAATAGCATATGTTTCCAATTAAAAAAAGAAGAGAATTGACTTGTTCACGTTTTTATTTATGAATTATTTGATCTATGAGGGAATAAACCCTTAGAGGCTTGCATCTCCATAGGATGGGGTTCGTCATCCAATGGTCATCCGGTAGGCGAACCTATCTATCTCCTCGTACCCATATTTGCCCCTAAGTCCATCATACAAATATTGCTTACCTAGATATATGTTTATCCAAATCCATGATACGCCAATACCTATAAAATGAGAAAAAAAGTTAGTATCTGAGAAATATATTTCTTTCAAAACTCTATCACACAAAAAGATTGGGTTAAAAAATATTTTGAAAGTTGTCTAAGGATATATGGAATTGATGTAGATCTTTAAACCCCATTCTTTCTCGCCTTTTAGTTTGACTAGTTTCATTCTTGATATTCAATGGGTCGACCTCCTTGTTCCATCTTGACTCCACCAAAAGTGTACAACCATAGCATTGATTTTTTTTCACACCATCCATGTGGTAAAAGAAAGAAATTCATAGTACAATTAGGAATAAAATACAATATTGATTTAATTAAAACCACCATCCATGTGGTAAAAGAAAGAAATTCATAGTACAATTAGGAATAAAATACAATATTGATTTAATTAAAACTTACTTTCTGCCTGAAAATAAGTAATTGCCTTTCCAACTTTGGAATTGAAAGAATGATATAAAGAAAAATATCGAATATTAATTTATCTCATAAATTTAAGATAGATGGTGTACAATATATATATATATAGAGAGAAAATTAAATACAAACACATTATTCATTTTCTTCATTTGCTAATCTTGTCTTTAATATTATCTCTATTATTTTCCCCTAATCTCAATATAGTTAGCTATATTGAGATTGAATCTTAATCTAAAGTCATAAAATAGGTTGAAATTGGTTGGATTTGCTTACTCGCTCGGGCTGGTTAGCAAAAAATGAAGAAGTGTTAATGTATTAACATTAAGAGTGATTTCATGCATGTTGAACTACACAAGAAAATACAAGTAAAGGAGAAGCCCGAAATTGTACTAATTAATAGAAGGATAGACTAATGTATCTATAGGATTTGTGGGTCATATCTGTAATAAAACTATCACAAAGCCTTGAAAAAAGTTTGATATTCAAAAAAAAAATGTAAGCATATTGTTAGTTGTTCGGTAAATTTACCAAGTAGACTTTGTGATTAATAAAAATATGGGATGTGAGTATCATAGAGAATGGGTAGTGTTTGTTCCAATGAGTGAAGTGCAATTGAGATGAAGAGGGAGAGAGATAAGATGGAAAGTAAGAAATCCACTTTGGTGGGATGAAGATTTAAGGGTAGAAAAAAATGACATTGGGGGAATGAGAAATGCTAGATGGATCAAGAAAAATCGTCGAGATCTAATGGTACTTGAGAATAGAATAATGGTCAATGTAGGAATAGATGTCAATTACGGTAACTCAATTATAAACATGATATATTGTGGATGGAGATACACAAAACATAGACATAATGATGGTGAAGTTGTTATCGAAAAACTGAGATTTGAATACCCGACTATTTCGAAAAGAAGATAACTTTTAATTGTAGGAGATTTGAGATGTTATTGAATCAAAAGAATATATTTGAAAGTAGTTTGACTAAAACAATGATTGCACGCATAGCTCTGGAGTTAGGCGAAATAGAGTAAAATTGCAAGGGTCAATGTATTGACATAAGAGTAATTTCATGCATTTTGAACTACACAAGAAAACACAAGTAAAGGAGAAGCCCGAAAGTGTACTAATTAATATAAGGATAAACTGATGTGTCTATAAAATTTGTGGGTTATATCTGCAATAAAACCATCACAAAGCCTTGAAATAAGTTTGATTTGAAAAAAAAAAAGATAAGCATATTGCTAGTTGTTTAGTAAATTTATCAAGTAGACTTTGTGATTAATAAAAATATGGGATGAGAGTATTACAGAGAATGGGTAGTGTTTGTTCGAATGAGTGAAGTGCAATTGAGATGAAGAGGGAGAAAGATAAGGAGGAAACTAAGAAATCCACTTTGGTGGGAAGAAGATTGAAGGGTAGAAAAAAGAAAAATGACATTGGAGGAATGAGAAATTCTAGTTGGATCAAGAAAAATCATTGAGATCTAATGGTACTTGAGAATAGAATAATGGTCAATGTAAGAGGAGAGGTCAATTAAGGTAACTCAATTATAAAAATGACATATTGTGGATGGAGATACACAAAACATAGACATAGTGATGGTGAAGTTGTTATAAAAAAAACTGAGATCTAAATATTCGACTAATTCGAGAAGATGATAACTTTTGATTGTAGGAGATCTGTGATGTTATTAAGTCAAAAGAATAGATTTGAAAGTAGTTCGACTAAAACAATGACTGCACACATAAAATTGATGGTGAATGAAGATTTTGTTCTAGGGATGGGCGAAATAGAGGAAAACTGCAAGGGTGAAGGTGCATCAAGTGTATTAGAAAATGAATTATTATCTGAAAATGAGTAGACCGGGAAAGACCAATAGAGTGAAATAGAGAATTCTAATTCTGAAAAGGACTATGAGTAGAAAGAGAAAGATGAAGTTGGGCAAGTTAATAAAGTATTTGACTTTGAACTTGTTGATAGTGGTCAGGACAATCCTGATTCCAATGACAAAGAAACAAATAAGAAAGAGAATCATTATTTGAAAATGAGCATAATGGGGAAGACCAACATAGTGAAACAAGGAATTTTAATTCTGAAGAGCACTTAGAATAGAATGAGGAAGACGGAGTTGGACAAGAGAATAAAGCATTTGACTCTGAATTTGTTGATGGTGATCAGGACAAGCTTGATTCCAATGAGAAAGAAACATATAAGCAAGAGAACCACCCAACAGATAGTGCCCCCTAAGACAAACCAACCAACTTTTGAATGTAGTGATGATTCAAACTCTGAGTAAAGTCAGATATATAGTGAAGAACAACAAGAGAGAACCTCCTCCATGGAAATTAATACTGGAAATCTTGATGCAACAATATTGTAGAATGGTATAGATTCATCTGGTGTAGTTCTGATGCAAAATGATGCAGAAGGCAACAAGTCAACCAAAGAAGAAGTTACTTTGGGATTGGGCTTTTGTCCGACCCCCCAATGATCGTACTATTCAAAGTTTCCTCAAAAAAGCTTCGATATCATGAAAGAACTAATAGGGAGAAAATATAGAATACCAATTTATCTCATGAATTCAAGATAGATGATGTACAATATATAGATTTTTTGCTCAACAAAATACTATTTCATTAATTTATCAAATCACTTACAATATTCAGACAATAAGATGATGAAAATAAAATAATTCTCTTATTCTCAATAATAGATCTAACATTATCTAGTATAGTTGTATTCAAACCACTTGAGCCTCGATTCTTCTTTTAGAAATATGCTAATGCATCTGCACAGGAGTTGCTTAATCGTTTAACTAGTGTCACTTGACACTCTAAAAACCTCATGTAATGTAATGTAATGATTCATCAATATTAGGGTGGATAATCCATGAAACTTCTAGTTGCTGCTTTTGAACTATAGCACATAGTATACGAGAGTCAGATTCAAGTATGATTTTGGGCCATCCTTGTTCTTGTGCAAATTTTAGTCATTCCAATATGGCTCGTGCCTCAGCTTCCAATGCATGTGTGCAATAAAATTGAGAGTCACTAGCCCGCAGTAGAGAGCCCTATTCATTTCTAGCTATGATTCATGTCCCTGCATTTCTTGTCAATGGATCAAATGAGCCATCCACATTAATCTTTACAATGTCACTTGGTGGCCACTTCCATACTCCTTTAGTTTTCATAGGTAAATTTGACTCATTTCTAATGCGACTTTAATCCTTATTGACTCCCACATATTCTCCAATCAAATCCATGATATTACCGATCAGTTCCTCAACTTGTGGCGGGTGTCCTAGGAATAGAGTTCTATTCCATTCCTTCCATATCGTCCAACACGTTATGGCAAATCTGCACTTTATTGCTTCCCTCTCATGTTTTTCCTATTTTAAATAACCAAGATTCAATCCATTCAATTAGGGAAAAATCAACAAACTCTACAATTCTTACCCCACATGTTGCAAACCACACTAGTCTAGTCCATGTGCATTTAACTAGTAAATGATGTATGGTTTCAACTTCACCACATATGGGACATGC
This sequence comes from Trapa incisa, assembly GCA_030064435.1. Classification (NCBI taxonomy): domain Eukaryota; kingdom Viridiplantae; phylum Streptophyta; class Magnoliopsida; order Myrtales; family Lythraceae; genus Trapa; species Trapa incisa. The sequence continues at coordinate 24,360,519 of CM057779.1, forward strand.
ATTAGAATATATGCATTTTCTCAAAAACAAGTTGTCATGAAGAGGCAAAGCATTCGACATTACTCTCTAGAGAAAGTTCATAATCTTTGGAATGCAATCAATATGCCAAAGTGTTGTACCCATTTTTTTGCTTATGACTAAGGAGGAGAAAGAAACTCATATGGACTCACCATATTTTCGATCTAACATGAAAGTATAGGCAGACCTTATTGTAACCTTACCAGTCCATTCCTAAGGCTATATCAACCCGTCTTCCCAGGTAGAAGAAATGAGAGGGATAGTCATGATGGCTTCCTTTTCCCTTGGGACAAGGTATCTTTCAATATTGTCTAACCACCATGTACCTATACTTCTATCAATGAGGGAACTTATTGGGATTTGGTTGGCTTCCTCATCATTTGTTTGATGCTGCAAATGTCCATTGGGGAGGGTGGGAATCCAGTTGTCCTTCCAAACATGGGCTTGGTTCCCATTACCTATATTTCAATGCAGCCTTTCACATAGTTGTTCTTTACCTACATATAAACTCCTCTCCAACCAAAAGGGACGGTTACTTGGACCAGCTGAGAAAATTAAATACAGACACATTAATGATATTGTAACCACTATCGCTTCATTTTCTTCATTGTAACTACTATCTCTTCATTTGCTATTCTTGTCTTTAATATTATCTCTATTAGAAACTTCCATTGTATTTTGTCCATAAGGAATTATAGTGTCTTAGCCTTACTTCTACCCTAACTGATAGAAAGTCTAAGATAACGATCAGGAGGAGATCACTATTTTATCTGCAAAGAAGATATAATTAACAACTTATAGTTAAATCAAGTGTTATGACTAAAATAGATTGTTCATTTACTAGTGCTAATCCTTTGTCAAGATGCCTCACAATATAAATGGATCAGCTTAGTAAGTTTATCTGTATTAAGTTTAGTAGCTTCTAAGAAGAAAAGTGCATCTACAAAAAAAATAGATGTGAAATAACATGACATGCCTTAGGCATTTTTAACCCAACTAATTTATGCATACGACATGCATCAACTAAAGTTAAATATAAAGTGTCAGCCACCAAAATAAACAAATACAAGGATAGAGGGCCTCCCTATCTTAGGTCATGCTCCGAATAGAAAGCCTTTGATAACATTCCATTGACAATCAACCAGTAATACATTGAACACACACTAAAAACCCACTCCACTCTATCGTACATCTTCATCATATCTATCTTAATACCACACCAATATATATAACACTAGGATTTTTCCGAAAGTAGAACTTAGCTAGGTTGGACCGAGAATTAAAGGTGAACTAAGAATGGGAATCCGAAATGAGAATTAAAATCAGATCAGATCAGGGATCATTTCCTGAACAAGGAATCAAGATGTGTGAAAAGTCGACTTTGAATATACGTGAATAAGAAAAAGGGCATGATTTTAATTACCATGAGGACCCGTAAGGGAAAAAAGTAATTTTGGAAAAGATGAAAAAGAGGGTCACCAAGCCGGGTCGAATCCAATTTGACTTCCTTCGCCAGACCTAACTCGTTCCCCTCCACCCACTCCTGCAAATTTTTTTTTTCATATGCCATTGATTGGAAACACTCACAATTGATCCAAATTTTCACCAAATTTCACGATGGTCATTTTTGGAAAATGAGAGAGTAATATGGTAATTTTGCTTAAAGAGGGGCAAAATGGTCATTTTTTCACCATGAGGGGATGGATGGTGAGATTTGATAAGCTGTGGGTAAAAATAATAATTTTGGAAAATAATGGGGCAAAACTTGAAGTTTTTCAAGAAAATGGAAAAATCATAAATAATGTAAAATTTGGGGCCAAATGGAATTTTTAAGGCACTGGGACCCAAATAAGACTAAGTTAGAGTATGGAACTAAATGGAGAAGTTTTAAAATTTAGAACCCTAAATGGAAGAAGTTGAAACAAGGAAGAACATTTTAATAATTTATGAAAATTTAAGGGGCCAAAAAGTATTTTTGAAGAATTTGAAGTATAACTGTTAAAAAGTGTATAGATTTGGTGGTAAATGGAGAAAAAGAGAGGGAGGGAGCTTTGAGAATTATGAAAATATGGAATGGGTAGTATGGTCGGGTTTCCGCAATTCGTTACGAGCGAAACTGGGCTATAGGGAGAAAACTGCAAATTTAGAAATTTCTAATTTATTCAAATATAATAGGGTGTACCAACCTAACTATAATACTACGATATGCTTTGTGGAGATAAATGAGACAATACAGGAGATCGCACTTCCTGAGATAATTGAAAAAAAAAGTAGGGACGAACGAATCTCATAAGGTGGGTAGGATTACAATTGATGACTCTTATTGGACAATCAACATGTCTTTACAAGTTTTCTTAAATAAAATTATTACCATGCTTGATGAGTTGGAAAACATGGAAAAGAGATGAAAGAAAAAACTAAATGGAGATAAAGTATGTAAGTATATTGAAATGAAAAATCTATATTATGAGAATAAAGTAGAACTACACATAGTTTTAATAAGAGGAGTAGAAGGAGGTCCATGGATGGTAGGGAATGCCTAGGATACGTGTATACTTTGTGCATGGATGACGATAATGCCAAATTATATGAATGATTGAGGGCATTGAATCGACATCATGATGAGCAGACAAACTTTTAATAAGTATTAAGTGAGTGCGTAGCACAACACACTTTTTTATCACCTCAAGTCTCTTGTGTGAAGACTCGGGGCATGGCTGAGTCATGATTGATTTTGATTTAATATGATATGGTTGAGTCATGATTGATTTTGATTTAATATGATATGAGATTGTTTGATGAAATATGACATGAGATTACTTGTGAAAATAAGTTGAATTGAAAATTTATATGAGAGTTGGTTATAGAGATAAGATAAATTGAGAATTGATATCGAATAATGTGATTAATGCTAATTGCCTACATTTATAGAATCATGTAATAATTAAATTATGAGAAATTGAATATATATACACATGTGGTTAAATTAACCTACTCACTCTCGTTGAACGACTACAAGAGACGAACACTCAACATTATAGACTTGAGGTATACATATCAAGAAATCAACATGAAAGTTCTCAAGTTTATCACTATTGTTATTCCTTGGGAAATTATTGATGTATTTTATAATTGTATCATCTTCAAAGGAAGTTTTGAATGACTGTGAAGTTATTTTATATTATGAGTCTTTCGTCCACTCACTTCTACAAGGGCGATGATACTCACATTTATAGCATTGAGTAAACATGATGGGTTGTTATCGAATCGGCTCGAAAAATTGGGAAATGGCGTGAAACTCTCTCTTCTCTCAGGTTGTGGTGTTTAAAAAGTGAAAGTGCTCATGAGCCATCGAAATATTATCATTGATTAGTCTTCCTGGGATAAAAGCAATTTGCTGCCCTGACACTATTTGGTTCATTAGGGGTTTAAGCATATTCACTAAGATCTCAATATAGACCTTGGAATAGAACGATGATTGAGAAAATAAAAAATTGGTAGTTATCCTTGATAGGGAATTGAGGATAGGGAACCTAAAATACAATGTGTTCAATAATCGGCAGAAAAACCAATTTAAAATTGTGATAAACTGAAACTATCATAGAACATTGAGAATTTTTCAAACAAATTAAATGGTATAAAAATATAATTATTGGCTTTATAATGAATAAAAAGAGCCAAAACAATTTTATAAAATATAAATTAGGTCAATAACCAGCCAAATTGTAGATGAATTGGGCTAATAACTATTGAAATTGGCTGAACCGACCCAAAAATTTACCGAAAACTAGTCTAAACAGTGTCGGCTAGTGACCAGAACGCAAAGTCAGAGGTCGCAACCAATCACGATGCACCATGTGGCCATGTGGCCAATCACTACACGTCGTGTGGCGAAGCACTTCGGCCAATGGATGTTGAACAACATTAGTAAGAGTGGCCAATCATGGTGCACCACATGTCAAATGACATTATAGAAGATAGTTAAAACACATTAGACAAGGATAATCAATCATAAATCACCACGTGGAGATAATTACATGGTAAACAAATGAACAAATCTAATCAGTCGAGTGTGACCAATCATTGAGCACCACGTGGCAGCGATTACAGCCAGATTATTTTTATCTAGTCAGGAACACACATCAGCAGGTTATAACCAATCTGATTAACATGTTTTAGAAATTGGGGAAATGGGCGAGCAATTTCCTAGTTTTTTCTGATGGCTTTCATCAACTCTAACACCATGGGAAATTGCAACTAAATGACATAAATCCTACTCCGGTGAATTCCTAATTAACCTAGAAAACTTCACATATTAAACTAGTCTTCCTCTGCACTCCTGTTCATCGAATTTCTTCTATGAAAGTCACCTGCTCAGTTATTCATAGAGTTGGCTTTTGAGTCTAAGTCTGAGCTATTTAGGGCACAAGAGAAGTCCAACCTTAATTTAAAATTTTCTAGGGAGCTTTCCCAACACGAAAGATGTCCCACCCCGACACGGTTTGGTCAGATCCCTGTGAGCAACCTGCCTCTCCCTTGGTTCAAGAGGGGTTTCCCCATTCTTTAATTCTAGAGGAGCTATGTGAAATCTCTACCTTGTTCCCTGGAATAACATATATTAATAATAATGCAAGCTTAAGAGAAAATTAAGCATTCCTAACAGAGGGTAAATACTTGTGTTATCCCTAGTCATTTCTCTATTCCTGAAAATGGATAAAAAGGGTGGGTGAGTTTCTACAACTCAATGAATGGGTGTTTGAAACAAGAGTTTCTATAAAATAGTTTGAATTGGAGTGTGTTAGTCTCCTTAATTTCTTTTCAAAATTATTTCTTCCTTATATTCTCGATTTTCAAAAACTTTTTTACATTATCCACATTCGGTGTATTTAGCAATCAACACATACCCTTCATCATGAGGGGATCACACATTCGCAAGGCAGCCCATCCATTACACTCACTTGTGATGTCAAAGAAACTTTACCAGACACCTAGATAGAAGCCTATCCTTTTCTACCCTAGGAATGAGTGGATGTTTGCGACATCCAACCCTCAAACCTAAAAAGAAACTCCGTGTCCTTATGAGGATAGAGACCTCATCCCAAACCCACCCCAATCTCATGCACATGAAGCTACATCGAGCTTCCCTGACTGTTTGCATGACAAACTGCCCTTATCTCCACCATGTCGTCCAGTAGCCCTTAGGATGCATCACTACCCCTCTTGGGTGTCTTAATGGTCTCGAACCTCAAGTGCATGCACAAAAAAAGTTTTCCATATAAGCCATTAATCTTTGATGCCACTGGTACAATGGTCCCGACCCTCAACTTGAGCTGCAACTGTTTGTCTAGACCGGTCCGTCGACCTAGTCTTGTCACACTGCCATCAGTCCATCGAGTATGTCGGTCTTATCTTGGAACCATGGTGAAATCACATCATTCATTAAACTTTTCATGACTTAACATCATGTTTCTTTATGAGCTTTTGATTGTGCCAACTGGCCTTGGGCCCATTGTATGAGATTTTCAAAATTGGGCATTCCAGCCTCCAAGTTCCAAAACCGAGGCCTTTGGCCTAACTAAGCTATTCGACCTCCCGTCAAGAAGGTCTCCCAAAATATTTAAGCAGTGGCACACAGTTAGGGGAGAACACTTCTGACAAAATATGTTTTCACTCGTTGAACACACCAACCGGGTCTGATGACATCTCCGCTTACAACCAGTAAACAGGTTTTTCCACTATCTTCTAGGAAGTATATCATACCAACCAGGTATGATCTACTTACAACGGTAAATAGTTTTTTTTGCGTAGTTTCCACATCACCCCATCTAGGTGTGATGTTAAAATTCCACTTAGTAGTGGTTTTTCATTCCGAGGTACTCATCATCCCAACTAGGTATGATGTGAAAATTCTCACTCATCGGATAATTGTAGTTTATTTTTTCTAAAGTAGCTTTTTGCCTCCACGCGAGCTTATCCTTGCTGGTGTTCCCGGTCCTCGTATTCCTACACGATATGAAGATCCTAGTTCATTAACATACAACCTAATAGCCTTCATTTATCATGACTGATAAAATGTCCAAACTTTTAATTATTTGTATTTAAGTCCTTAAAATTCTTTTTCTTTAAGTTACCAATGCTAATGTTTCCCCAAATTGAGTTCTGAAACTTCTAAAATTCACTTTGGGTCCTTAATTTATTCAAAATCACAAAAAGGGGTTCAATTTTCCCAAATTTCCAATTTGGTCCCCAATTTTTCAAAAATTACCATTTTGCCCTTACTTTACAAAAATGGTAATTTGACCCCAAAAATTGACCAATTGGTCCTCCAACATCTTTTTCATGGCCAATTGGCCCTTAATTTTGGGAAATTGCACTCTGGTCCCTCAATTTTACAAAATTCCCAATTTTCCCAAAACATTTTTCCCAATTTCCCCCTTTCAAGCTGGTCGAATTTGATTTCATCAAATTGACCAATCAATGGAGGTTAATTGGTGAAATTGAAGGTAAAATTGAGTTCCTACATATCCAAAAGATTCAATTGAGCTTTGAATCACATGAATTGACATCAGAACGAGATCAAATGGAGCTTCGCCGAAAAATTGGACTTAGAGAGAGAAAGCTTCGAAAGATTACTGTTGGGGCTGCGGCAGTCCGACCTTTCGATTAGGGCAGCTAGCTTTTGTCCTGAAGTTCCTCCTAGGATGAAGAATCACCTCAATTCATGTTGAATTGAGGGAGAATTTGGTAAGTAATGTTTCATCGGATCTCTCTCTAACACTAATAAAAAATTACAAAGGGGGCCAAATTGGCTTGCCTTTCTACTCTAATTCGGTTGTGTGAGGACTGAGGGAGTGTTGGGAGAGCTTGATTTGGCATGAGGAAGGCTCAATCTAGCCATCTTAAGCACAATAGAAACAAGGCTGCTTCGGTCCGTCGAAGCTGCTTCACTGTTTGATTAGGTTGGCGCTTCTTCGGCTATCCTCGGATTGAATGGTAACCACCATCGGGTAGCTGAATTCTCCCCAAGTCTAAGGAACTTGACCACGCCTTCTTTGGCTCAGAAAAACCCCTATGTTGGAGCTCTGGTTTGAGCTTCATCAGAAAACTTAGTAGCTGAGAGAGAGTGAAGTTTTCAGGTGTGTGGAGAATGAATGGAGAGAGGCTCTTTATATAGGGAGCTCGAGGATTCTCCGACCATCCATTTGACCCCTTAATGACACTCATTGATGGCCTGAAACGTCCTAAATGGAAATGTTTCCTTTCCACTAGAGTTGTTCAATTTTCCGGCGAGTGAACATTGTTGTCATCTGAAGGAAGAAGACGACACTGTTCCGAACTGGACCGGATCGGTCTAAACCAGGTTTGACGCTTAAACCAGCTGGTTCAGGCCCGATTCGACCGAGTTTGTCAAAATAAAAAATTTCTAAATTCATTCTCTATCCAATGGTAGCCTCAATTCTCCTATTTGAATTTTCTAAGCCACCTAGAAAAATGAATTTAGCATTCGGTTCAATGTTGGTTCAAACTAGTCCAAACCGGTTCAATTCAGTTCAGATCCAGTTCACCTGAATCGGTCTAGTTTTCTTTCCCAAATTGTCGTAAAGTCTGTTTCCAAGGTTTTTATGACTCTTTGGGTCACTTGGGATTTTTAAATTTCCCAATTTTTCCATTCGTGATCAGGGTTCATGAATCGGTTGAGTTTTCTCACTCGAATTGACCGGTTCTTTCTCGATTTTCCTTAACTCCAAAGGGCGGGGTTTAAAACTCTCCCCTCCTTTTAGAAGTTTTGTCCCCAAAACTTATTCAACATCCTTCGTACTAGAAAGAACTTCCCTTGATATCAACTTGTTGTTTATTGACATGCAACCTTCTCGGTTATTTCCATTTAGTCTTGGTATAATGCCCTCTTATGGATTTCTTTTCCTTCCCATTATCCATTCCATGGAGCTTACTTTAGTTAAGCATACCTTACTTGAAAATTTATGGTTAATTCCTTAAATTCACATCCTCCATTCCTTAAATCATAATTCTTCATCTTAAGGTTCTTTACTTAGGGTTCCAAGATTGGTAGTTCCAAGATACCCACTCATTCCTATGTGTAGTCACTTCCTTTGTCATTAATACCCCTAGTTCGGGGTCCTCTCAAGGACCATCTATTCACTTCATAGATTTTGGTGTTAACTCCTTTTATCCAGTTTGGACCCTTCCTATGTCCTTAGTTTCAGTTGTCTCCTTTTCTCAAGAACTTTCTCTTCTTTTAATCAACCCTTATTCTTTCATGATCACTTCCAAATTCTTAAAGAGTTAATCTTCTTCAGTTTTATGTATCAATTGCTTACTTGTGAATGCTCCCTTATTTCAATTTTTGCTCTTTACCATATTCCTTACATCAGAGACATTTACCTTGGGAACTACATGTTCAACCCCTTCTTCATTTCTTTGAAATTTTCATTCCTTTCCTTTCTTCAAACCCCTTCCTACAATAGGGCATTCATCCTTTTAAATCCTTCTCTATCTAAAATTTCAATATCTTTTCTTATTCTTTACCTGCGACATTTTCAACTCTCGATCCCATTCCGGGTCACTACCGGTCCTAACGTTAGTGATCCATTACTTAAATCCCTTCCTAACTGAGGGGTTAACTTTTCCAAGGATTCTTAGATGTGTTTTCCTCTATTTCCTCTTTTATGGGCAATCCACCCCCTCCTTACTCACACGACCTCCTTTGATGTCTTTTTCCTACTTACACATTACTTGGACTTAACTTGCTCCTTGGGTCCTCCCGAGTACCTTTCCTTTGTACTTGATCTTTCCATTTCGACCATCATATCTTGGACGAATTTATCTCATCTCCATTTTTGTTGATCCGATTACCTTTTAATTGGGACACTTTTATCCTTCCAAGGTTTCCTTCCTTGGCAATTTATGTTCTTTTCTCTCGGGTTCTCTTCCCATCTTGCTATTTAGAATATTTAACTTAAAAAAAGTATTCCCTGATGCCATCCTTTTTTGCTTACACTGTATTCCCTGATGCCATCCTTTTTTGCTTACACTGTCCTTGAGAACTTATATATACTTTGTCTTCATTCTCCTTTCTTTCCTATATCCATCCATTTCTTTTAGATGGGATTCACATCAGCCTTATGTTAAGATTTCACTATTATCTTGTGAGAGGCTTAATTTTTTTCCCTATCTCGAGTTTGATTTTTAACTCAGTCTTGGTCATTAATCTCTTTAAAGATTTTGCCTTCATCTTAAATTCCCAAATGTTTGGCCTTTCCATCCCTCCCTCTTTACTGGAGTTCAAATTTATAATTCTCTCGAGGGTTAGTTCATTAATTACCTTGTAATTATCATTCTCCTTGTCATATGATTTTGAGACCGTCGTATCTTGAGTCGTATTGTCCTTAATACCTATCTCATTCCCTTTTTAGGGTGTAGTCCTAACTACTTTCCGATCCATCTTAGGACATTGTTTATTCTCCCCGATGATCTGGTGGTTATAAGTTATTTTCTTCAATTAGGTTTGTCTAAAATCCCTATTTGGTTCCTCTGCTCTCTTGCTATTAGATCACACTTGGCCCTCTAGGTATTTACTTAGTCACCTATGTCTTTTAATGAAGTCCTAGTTTCTGCTCAAGTTTATGATGTTTAATCTGTTGATTACCTTAGCTTGGAACTTCCTCATTTCTACAGTTCCATTTCCTATCCTTATCCTTCTTCTAGGGACTCCCATCGTGGTATTTTCACGTTCATTCTCCCTATTGCTCCTTGAAATTTCTTCCTTTATTCTTTTCTTATACTTCCTGACCTTTGTATGGTGAGTCACTTTGGATTTCTTCCCTATCTTCTATTCCTTTTTGTTCCACATCCTCACTTCCAAACAAAGTCCCTTGTTACTATCGAGTTACTAAGGATATGTGTCCTAACTTTTTTTCCAAGTATTGGTATTATTCATGGGGTTTTCTTTCTATCGTATTTCTTTCCTTTCTCCTTGTCCTATCTTAATTGTTTTAACATCTTCAGTGCTTCCCATATCCTTCTTACTTTCTCCCTGGTCAGCTTCCATTCCTCTTATTTTCCTTGGGATCGTATAATCCTACTTGTTTCCTTACTTTTTTTCCATAGATTTTTTCCTTGACGCCTTAGACTTTCACTCGTCCCATACTCTTTGGTGCTGACTTTCCTTACTCTAGACTTCTCCTTCCTTCCCACAGTTAAGATCTGTCTTCCTTGGTGAACTTCCGTAGACTCTTCTAGGATTCCTTGCCAAGTCTTATTGCCTTGTTTTTCCCTTCTCATACCTTACTTGAAAGTTTAAGGTTAATTAAATTCACATCCTTCATTTCTTAAAGCATAATTCTTCATCTTGAGGTTCTTTACTTAGGGTTCCAAGATTGGAAGTTCCAAGATACCCATACATTCATGTGTGTAATCACTTCCTTTGTGATTAAAACCCTTAGTTTGGGGTTCTCTCGATCACCATCTGCTCACCTCATAGATTTTGGTGTTAACTCCCTTTATCAAGTTTGGACCCTCCCTTAGTTTCAATGGTGTCCTTTTCTCAAGAATTTTCTCTTCTTTTAGTCAACCCTTATTCTTTCGTGATCACTTCAAAATTTTTGAGTTAATCTCTTTTGGTTTTATGTATCAATTGCTTACTTGAGATCGTTTCCCTTATTTCGGTTTTTGCTCTTTACCCTGTCCCTTACATTAGAGAGGTTCACCTTGGGAACTATACGCTTAATCCTCTTATCATTTCTTTGAAGTTTTCATTATTTCCTTTCTTCATACCCCTTCCTATAAAAGGGTATTCATGCTTTTGGTTCCTTCTCTAATTGAAATTTCGGTCTCTCTCCTTATCCTTTACTCGAGACATTCCAATTATTGATCCCATTATGGGTGCTTCACACTATGTCTAATCGTTCTCTCTTTAGGCTCTTTCGATTTGAGCGTTGATCACCACTCGTCTTGATATCAGGGATCCTTTACTTAAATCCCTTCCTAACTGAGGGGTTAACTCTTCCAAGGGTTTTTAGATGTGTTGTCCTTTGTTCCCTCTTTTATGGGCAATCCATCCCTTCCTTACTCTCGCGGTATCCTTTGATGTGTTTTCCATTACTTCAAACTTAACTTGCTCCATGGGTCCTCCTAAGTACCTTTCCTTCATAATTGATCTTTCCATCTTGACGAATATATATCTTGGAAGGGCAAAAAGGATCCCAATTAAAGGCAAAAAGGATCCCAATTAAGGAAAATCGGGGAAAGAACATGTCAAATCGAGTGAAAAAACTAAACCAGTTCACAAATCTCGATCATTAAAGAACAGACAAATTGGGAAATATACAACTCTCGAGTGACCCAAAGAGTCATAAAAACCTTGGAAAAGGATCTTAGGACAATTTGGGAGAGAAAACTAAACTAGTTCAAGTGAACCGGATCCGAACCTGATTGAACCGGTTTGAACCACTATTGAACTAGATGTTAATTCATTTTTCTAGTTGGATTAGAAAATTCAAATTAGAGAATTGAGGCCACCATTTGATAGAGAATGAATTTATGAAATTTTAATTTAGAAAAACTCGGTCGATTTAAGCGTTGAACCTAGTACGGACTGGTCCGGTCCAGTTCGAAACAGTGTGATCTTCTTCCTTTAGATGACAACACTGTTCACTCGCCGAAAAATTCAACAGCGCCATTAAAGAAGAAATGTTTTAGTTTAGTACATTTTAGACCATCAATGACTGTCAATAAGGTGCCAACCGGATGATCGGAGAGTCCCTGAGCTCCCTATATAAAGAGCCCCTCTCCATTCATCCTCCACACACCCGAAAGCCTCACTCTCTCTTAGCTAATCAATTTTTCAATGAAGCTCAAACTAGAGCTTTGACATAGGATCTTTATTTAGCCAAAGAAGGTGTGGTCGGGTTCCTTAGACTCGAGGAGAAGTCAGCTACACGGTGGTAGTCTCCAATTGCTTAGAAGGTCGTCAGAGAAATGTTAGCATGATTGAACAGTGAAGCAACTCTGATGGACTAAAGCTGCCCTATTTCTATCGAGCTGAAATCAGCCAATTCGAGCTCTCCTTAGGCCAAACCAAGCTCCCCTAACACTTCCTCAGCCTTTCTACAACCGACTTAGGGAGGAAAGGTAAGCCAATTTGTCTCCCATGTGTGATTTTTTATCGGTGCTAGAGAGAGAACTGGCAAATTTTTACTAACAAAATTCTACCTCAATTCGACATGAATTGAGGTGATTCTTGATTCTAGGAGGAACCTCTAGGGTGACAGCTATCTACCCAGATCGAAAGCTCGAACTGTCACGCCCCTTACGGTAAGCTTTCTCTCTCTACGTTCAGTTTTCTAGCGAAGCTCCATTTGACCTCGTTTCGACATCAATTCATGAGATTCTAGGTGCAATTGAATCTTATGGATGTGTAAGAACTTAAATCTAACTTCAATTTCAACAATTAACTTCGTTTGATCGGTCAATTTGATGAAATCAAATTCGGTCAGGTTGAAAGGTTGAAATTCAGGGGAAAATTGTGGAAAATTTGGAGATTTCAAAAAATTCAAAGGACTAAAGTGCAATTTCCTAAAATTGAGGGCCAATTGGACATGGTAAAGATGCTGGAGGATCAATTGGTTAATTTTTGGAATTTTTGGGAAGAAATTTACCATTTTTGTAAAATAGTGGCAAAAATGGTAATTTTGGAAAAGTTGGGGACCAAATTGGAAAATTGGGAAACTTTAACACCTTTTTGTAATTTTGAATAAATTGAGGTTTCAAAGTAAATTTTAAAATTTTGGGACTCAATTTGGGGGAAAATCGGCATTAGGAACCTAAAGTTATAGAAAAAGAACTTTAGGGACCTAATTGCAATTAATTACCAAGTTGGGTATTTTATTCATTCGTAATGAATGAATGCTAACAAACCAAAGGATAATGAACAAGGATGTTCATATCGTGTAGGAACGTGAAGCATTGGGAATGCTAGCTAAGAAAAGCTTGCGAGGAGACGAAAGCCGATTAAGAAGGATTCACAACATTCACGGGTGAATGGGATTTTTATATCATACTCAGTTGGGATGATAAGCATCTCGGAAATGAAAACCCACTACAAATGTGATATTTTAACATCACACCAGGATAGGGTGATGTGAAAAAATACACGAAAAAACTACTTACTAGTTGTTAGTTGATCATACCCGGTTGGTTTGATGAACTTCCTAGAAGGAAGTAGAAAACACTGTCATCGATTATGAGCGGAGATGTCCTCACACCCAGTTGGTGTGATTGATAGATAAAAGATTATTTTGTTAGATATTCTCACCCCTAACTATGTGCCACTACTTAAACTTTTTGGGAGACCCTTTTGATGGGAGCTCGAATATCTCAATTAGGCCAGAGGCCTCGGTTTTGGAACTTTGGGGATAATATCCCTGATTTTGAAAATCTCATATAGTGGGCTCAAGGCTAGTTGACAAGAGCAGGAGCTCGTAAACAAACATGAGTTTAAGCCATGAAAATTTTAAATGAATGATATGTATGGCAATGGTACCAAGTCAGGACTAACATACTCGATGGACTTGCGGGGAGTGTGACAAGATAGGTCGATGGACAAGTCGAGACAAACAACTGTAGGTCGAGTTGAGGATCGGGGCCATTGGACCAGTGGCACCAAAGATTAAATGGCTTATGAGGAAAATTGTTATTTTTTGCATGCACTGAGGTACAGGACCTTCAAGACACCAAAGAGGGTTAGTGATGTGTCCTAGGGGCTACTGAATGACATGATGGAGATAAGGGCATATTGTCATACAAGTAGTAAGGGAAGCTCGACGTAGCTTCATGCGCATGAGACCGGGGTGAAGTCTGAACTAGTCTGTCGACCTGTCATGTCGCACTGCTGCTAGTTGACTGAGCATGTCGGTCCTATCTTGGTACCATGGCCAAACAATTCACTTATTAAGTTTTATGGCACATATATAATGTTCATTTACGAGCTCCTACTCGTGCCAACTGGCCTTGGGCCCACTGTACGAGATTTTCAAAATCGGGCATTTAGCCCCCAAGTTCCAAAATCGAGGCCCTCGACCTATTAGAGCTATTCGAGCTCCCGTTGAGAAGGTCTCCCAAATTGTTTAAGCATTGGCACATAGTCAGGGGAGAGCACTTCCGACAAAAATAGGTTTTTACTGTCCATCATACCGACCGATATAAGGACATCTCCGTTCATAACCGATGAACGGGTTTTCAACTTCCTTCGAGAAAGTCTCATCATACCAACCGGGTATGATCTACTTACAATCCGTAAGTAGTTTTTCCGCATAACTTTCACATCACTTTTTCTAAGTAGTGATGATTAAAATACCACTAAATAGTGGGTTTTTATATCGAGGCACTTATCATCCCCAACCGGGTATGATGTTAGTAAACCCACTCACAACCGGTAAGTGGTTTTTAACTTTAAGTTGTGCTCATCATCCCAACCGGGTATGATGTTAGTAAACCCACTCACCCGTTAATGCCGTGAATTCCACTAGACTGGTTCTTTGTATTCACGCGAGCTTGTCCTTGCTGGCGTTCCCGGTATTTAACGTTACAACACGATATGAACAACCTTGTTCATTATTACTCGGCATAACAGCCTTCATTCAATAATGAATGAGAAAACCCAAACTATTAGTTATTTGCAATTAGGTCCCTAAAGTTATTTCTCTTTAACTTTAAGTCTCTAATGTCGGTTTTTCCTCAAATTGAGTCCCGTAACTTTGAAAATTTATCGTGGGATCTCAATTTATTCAATTTCACCAAAAAGGAGTTTAATTTTCCAAATTTCCAATTTGGTTCCCCAATTTTTCCAAAATTACCATTTTGCCCCTCTTTCACAAAAATGGTAAGTTTTTCCCCAAAATTCCTCAATTGGTCCTCCAACATTATTTACAAACCCAATTGACCCTCAATTTCATAAAATTATATTTTCGCCCCCTTTGAATTTCAAAAATCCCCAAAATTTCCCCCAATTTTAACTCTTCAACACTACCAAATTTGATTTCATCAAATTAACCGATCAAACACTTCTAATTATTGAAATTGGAGTTGAAATTGAGTTCCTATATGTTCATACGATTCTAAGAAACTTTGAATCGTAAATTTTAACGTCGGAACGAGCTCAAACAGAATTTTGCTGGAAAACAGACTGTAGAGAGAGAAAGCTTCGATTACTCACCGGTGAAGGCACGACAGTCGGAGCTTTCGATCTGGCCAGATAGGTCTCATCCTGAGGTTCATCCTAAAATCAAGTATTGTATCAATTGATGCAGAATTGGATTAGAATTTCGTCATTGAAATTCGATATACTCTCTCTCTAGCACCGATCGAAAACTATAAAGGGGAGCCGAATTGGCTTACCTTTCGGTCCTAATTCAGCCGTGGAAAGGCTGAGGAAGTGTTGGGAAGGCTTGGTTTGGCCTGAGAAGGGCTTGAAATGGCCAATTTCAGCTTGACCGAAATAGGGCAGCTTCAGTCCGCCGGAGTTGCTTCACTATTCCATCATGTCGGCACTTCTCCAACGATTCTCGGATTGACTGGAGTTTGCTATCAGATAGCTGTCTTCTCCCCGGTTCTAAAGAGCCCGACCTTTGTTCAAGTCGAAGCTCTGGTTTGAGCTTTACTGGGAAATGGAACAGTAGAGAGAGAGAAAGAAGTGTTCAGGTGTGAGGAGAATGAAATGGGATGACCTCTTTATATAGTCGTAAAACACTTGTATTAAATGGGCAAGATTTATTACTAGTATTAATATTGTCATAAATTATTTGTATTAATTCCAATAATTTAATTTCAATATTAATTACAATAATTTAATTTTGATATTAAATTATTTGTATTAATTCCAATAATTTAATTTAGGTATTAAATTATTGGTATTAATTTCATTAATTAAATATATATTAATTGATGGCTATTTATGATAAGTCATTCGCATAAAAAATTTTTACCGAAATTTTGGGTTACAAAAAACCATACTTTGAATCGCAGATTTTAACGTCGGAACGAGCTCAAATAGAGTTTTGCTGGAAAATAGACTATTGAGAAGAAAGCTTCGATTACTCACTGGTGAAGGCACGATAGTCCGAGCTTTTGATCTGGCCAGATAGATCTCGTCCTGAGGTTCATCCTAAAATCAAGTATTGTATCAATTGATGCGGAATTGGATTAGAATTTCGTCATTGAAATTCAATTGACTCTCTCTCTGGCACCGATCGAAAATTATAAAGGGGAGCCGAATTGGCTTACCTTTCGGTCCTAATTCAGCCATGGAAAGGCTGAGGAAGTGTTGGGAAGGCTTGGTTTGGCCTGAGGAGGGCTTGAAATGGTCAATTTCATTTTGACCGAAATAGGGCAGCTTCAGTCTGCCGGAGTTGCTTCACTATTCCATCATGTCGGCGCTTCTCTAACGATTCTCGGATTGACTGGAGTTTGCTATCAGATAGCTGTCTTCTCCCCGGTTCTAAAGAGCCCGACCTTTGTTCAAGTCGAAGCTCTGGTTCGAGCTTTACTGGGAAATGGAGCAGTAGAGAGAGAGAAAGAAGTGTTCAGGTGTGAGGAGAATGAAATGGGATGACCTCTTTATATAGTCGTAAAACACATGTATTAAATGGGCGAGATTTATTACTAGTATTAATATTGCCATAAATTATTAGTATTAATTCCAATAATTTAATTTCGATATCAATTACAATAATTTAATTTCGATATTAAATTATTTGTATTAATTCCAATAATTTAATTTAGGTATTAAATTATTGGTATTAATTTCATTAATTAAATATATATTAATTGATGGCTATTTATGATAAGTTGCATAAAAATTTTACAAAAAAACCATACTTCCCAAGATGTCACCCATCCTCACACTTCTCTCAGATAAGCATGCTTAACTTTGAAATTCTTATGGAATCTAGTTCAACTGAACCAATTTAGTTTTTGTTTTCTAGTTTGTCTTAAGTTTCTTTTCCAATGTTTAATAAATCCTTTGGATTAACCGAAAGTTGTAAATTTTCATATTGCTTATTCCCAAATGTAAACCGGTTTGGTTTTCTTATTCAGTTTGACCGGTTCTTTTCCTAGTTTTCCTTAACTCAAATGTACCGGGTTTATAGAAATAATTAGGGATAACACTAGGCCTTACCCTTTATCAGGTATGTTATATTATTCTGAGTTACATTTTTATTGATATTTGTTTTTCCAGGGAACAAGGTTGAGATTACGCATGACTTCTCTTAAATTAAAGAAGGGGGAAAACCCTATTGAACCAAGAGAGCGGCGGGTTGCTCACGGGGATCCGACCAAATCGGGTCGGGGCGTGACAACTTGAGTGGTATTAGAGTTAAGTTCCCTTGAAACATTATCAATATTATGCCCTGACATTAATCCAACTTTAATTCTCATGTAGGGAGGAGAATCCCTAGGAAATTCGCTGTAAATCCAATCCTCCACCCATAACCCTAAAAAAGGCATCTACCCTAAGGGAAGCAGCCGTTTAAAGATTCTTAAATGGTGAGAAGAGAGTACCCAAGGATATGGTGGAAGATTACCAGAAACTGGTGGGAGCCTTAATGGAACCAGAAGGCTGATACCCTCCTCCAAGACAAGAGGAACCTATTCCTTCTCCTAGGAGCCTAACTCCTCCTCTAGCCCCACAACAAACGGAGAGGAATCCAACCAAGAAGGGGGCATGTGATAACTATTGGGATGCATATGCCACCTTCATGATAGTCCACCAAGTACCCCCACCTACTTAGTTTAGCTTAATCCCTCCCAATGGATGAAGTGGTCATATGAGTGCGAGGTAAATGTATTAAGGCGGTACAAATTGGAGGTCATACATGAATTTCATCCCATAAGGGAATACAAATGGACCCCAATTGGTTCCTCAGAGCCATCTGATCAAGAGTCCCACAACTGTTCTAAAGCTAGCTCTCGGCCAATGACCCCAAGTGATTAAGGGGTAGAAAACTTCTGTAATAAGCTAAGTATGGCAAGAAATTTTTTCTTGAATGAAAGTTAATTTTTCTTGATAAAACTTTTTTAGCCTCCTTGATAAATTCAAGCAAAAAAGAGCATGTTAATAAAATAAAAAGTAGAAAACCACCTAAAGAAGGAAAATGGGTCATTTTTAGTTAACCTCGGCCTTTAAGATTTTCCCTCAAAGGTACAATAAAATTTTGCAAAGAAGGGACTCTTAGAGTTCCCCCAAGGGAGACAAATCCTAACTAAGGAAAGGAAGGAGAAGTTTGGAACAAGGAAGAGAGCATAAAAAAGCATGGGACTAGTGAGAGTCTAAGGGTTAAAGAAAGACTTAAAGAAGGAAAACAAGTGAGATTAGACTATCCCAAGGAAAACCAAAAGAATGAAAGTTGACCAGAAGAAAGTAAGAACGAAATGGGAACACTGAAAAAGTTAAGTTGAATGAGATAACACAAGGAAAAGGGGAAAGGAAAGAAGTATGATAGGAAGAGAATCCCAGGAATAATACCTTCTTGGAAAGAGTTAAGATAAATGTTATTAGGAAATCCATGAAAATAAGGGGACTTACTAAAATAAAGAATATGGAACAAGAAGGAAGGAATCTAGAGTAAATAACCATACAAAGGTTTGTAAGCATAAGAAAAGAATAAAAGAACTTTCAAGGAGTAGTAGGGAGATTGTTCATAAAAATCTTAAAACGGAAGACCCTAGAAAAAGGATGAGAATAAGAAGTGGGATTGCGGAAGGAGAAAGTTCCAAGCTAAAGTAATCAATAGAGGAAATATCACAAATTGGAACTGAAATAAGGCCCTCATTAAAAGGTATAAGTGGCTAAGTAAATGTCTGGAGAGGCTAAGTGTGATCTACTTTCAAGAGAGCAAGGAAACCAAATAGGGATTTTAGATGGACCCAATTGAAGGAAATAACTCATAATAACCAAATCATCCGGAAGAATAAACTAAGCTCTAAGAAGAATTAGGAAGTAGTAAGGACTACACCCTAAACAAGGCAAAGGGATGGATACCAAGGACACGAAGATTCGAGAGACAACCATCTCAAAACAATTAAACTAAGAGGCTAATACAGGTGGGGCAGTTAATGAACTGATCCTTGTGAAAGTCACAAGTCCAGTAAAGAAGGAAAGGATGGAAAGACCAAACCTTTGGGAAATAAGGGAAGATGAAAGTGTTAATGAGATCAATGGCTAAGATCGGAGTAACAACCCGAAAGCTATGAGAATGTTAAATAGACTTTTTATAGGATGAACGAAAGATTGTGAAACAAAGGGAAGGTGAACTCCACCTCAAAGGGATGGATGAATTCTGGAAGCAAGTGAGAATGAGATGAGATAGATGAGAAGTACACGTAGGATCTCAAGAGTATGGGTAAGCAAGAGAAGATGGCGTCAAGGAATGTCATTTAAGGTTAGATATTCGCAATGGTAAAACTAGAAGGAAATTTCGGGAGAAAAGAAGTGTAAAACTTACCAAGGAAGGGAACCTTGGAAAAAACATATGTGTTCCAATTAAGAGGAAATGGAACCAACGAAATTGGAAAGAAGATACGCTTCTCAAAGACAAGATGTTGGAGATGAAAGGATCAAGTCCAAAGGGAAAGAAATCATGAAGGTTCAAGGGATAAGTTAAACCCAATTAACGGTTAAGAAGGAAGACAACATCAAAAGATGTCGTACGAGTAAGGAAGGAACTAAGTCAGAAAAGAGAATCGTGAAATGATCACGAGTAAGTAAAAATGGATTAAGAAAGAGAAGAGCCCTTAAAGGAAAGGATGCC
The DNA here is from genome assembly GCA_030064435.1 of Trapa incisa. Taxonomy (NCBI): domain Eukaryota; kingdom Viridiplantae; phylum Streptophyta; class Magnoliopsida; order Myrtales; family Lythraceae; genus Trapa; species Trapa incisa. The sequence continues at coordinate 24,380,363 of CM057779.1, forward strand.
ATTAGGAAAGAGGAATGACATAAGAAAGGAAGAGTTTCAGCATGTTAGTAAGTTATTGGAAAACTCAAAGACTTGAAAGTTGAAAGACCTAATACAGAAGTTTGAAAAAGACAAGTAAGTGAGTAAATCAATACACTTATAAAGGATATGATGTCAAAAGGCAAAATGGACGATTGATAATAATGATGATAATTAAGAAATACCACCAGACGAAAAGAGGGACAACGTTATACTATCCTTGGAAGATAGAGAAATTGAGAATAATCAATATGGAAATGCATTAAAAATGTTAAATAGTCAAAGATAAGTTCCAGAGAACTTTGTGCTGTGAGGGATATGTAAACCTCACTGTCCCGGGGAAATATGACTCAGGTAAGGAAGAGTCTGTTAGTTGAGCATGACAAGGTAAGACAATAAATTTGGAACGAAGTTGTGATAACCAATGAATAAGGGAAGGATTAATGTAGGATGAAAAGGTGATAACACCAAAACTTGTAGAAGCAGGCTATTGTGCTTGAACGGACACTGAGCTAAGGAGGTCAACGAATAAAGAGATTAACTAGATACATAAATGATTGGGTATTTTGGAACTCCCAATCTTGAACTATTAAGTAAAGAATCTCGGATAGGAGAAATAATGCTTTAAGGAACGAAGGATGTGAATTTAAGGATAAGACCTTAAACCATCCAATGAGATAGGTTTAACAAAAATAAGCTCCATGGAATGATAAAATGATGGAAAAGAAGAGAAGATCTCAAGTGTATGTTACATAAGGGAGAGTTGGAAATAACCAAAGGGATTGTATGTAGAGAAACTACAAATTGATATCAAAGGAAGTTCATTCTGGTACAAAAAGTGTGAAATAAGTTTTGGGGACAACACTCCTAAAAGGAGGGGAGAGTTGTAAACCCCGCCCTTTAGAGTTAAGGAAAACCAGGTAAAGAACCGGTCAAACTGAGTGAGAAAACTGAACCGGTTCACAAGCCTCGATCATTAGAGAATGGGAAAATTGGGAAATTTACAACTTCCAAGTGAATCAAAGAGTCATAAAAACCTTGGAAAAACATCTTAGGACAATTTGGGGGAGAAAACCAGACCAGTTCAAGTGAACCGGATCTAAACCGAATTGAACTGGTTTGGACTAGTTTGAACCACTATTGAATCGGATGCTAAATTCATTTTCCTAGTAGGCTTAGATAATTTAAATTGGAGAATTGGGGCCACCATTTGATAGAGAATTAATTTAGATGAATTTAAAAAATTTTAATTTTGAAAAATTTGGTCGAATCGGGCCTGAACCGGCCGGTTTAATAGTTGAATCCGGTTCGGAACAATGTCGTCTTCATCCATTAGATGACAACACTGTTCACTCACCGAAAAATTCAACAGCACCAGTGAAAAAGAAATGTTTCTATTTAGTACGTTTCAAGCCTTCAATGACTATGATTAAGATACCAAATGAACAGCCGAAGAGTCTCCGAGCTCCCAATAAAAAGAATCTCTCTCCATTCATCCTCCACACACCTGAAAACCTCACTCTCTCTCAACTACTCTATGTTTTGATGAAGCTTGAACTAGAGCTCCGACATAGGGTCTTTTCTGAGCCAAAGAAGGCATACTCCGGTCCTTAGACTCATAGAGAAGTCAACTACATGGTGGTAGTCTCCAATTGCTCTGAGGGTCGCGAGAGAAGCACCGGCGTGATCGAACAGTGAAGCAGCTCCGACGAACTTAAGCTGTCTTGTTTCTATCGAGCTGAAATCAGCCAATTTGAGCCCTTTTCATACCAAACCAAGCTCCCCTAATACTTCCTCAACCCTCCTACGACCGAATTAGAGTGGAAAGGTAAGCCAATTTAGCTCCCCTTATAAATTTTGATTGGTGCTAGAGAGAGAACCGAAAGATCTTTACTGACCAAATTCTCCCTCAATTCATCATGAATTGAGGTGATTCTTGATTCTAAGAGGAACCTCAGGGTGAGAGCTATCTGCCCAGATCGAAAGCTCAGACTGCCGCGCCTCCGACGTTAAGCTTTCGAAGCTTTCTCTCTCTACGTTCAGTTTTCTGGCAAAGCTCCGTTTGAACTCGTCCCAGCATCAATTCATGTGATTCAAGGTGCAATTGAATTATATGGATGTGTAGCAACTTATATTTAACTTCAATTTCAATAATTAACTTTGTTTGATCGGTCAATTTGATGAAATCAAATTCGGCCAAGTTGAAAGGTTGAAATTAGGGAAATTTTTGGGTATTTTGAAAATTCAAGGGACTAAAGTTTAATTTCTTAAAATTGAGGGCCAATTGGGAATGGTATAGATGTTGGAGGACCAATTGGTCAATTTTTGGAATTTTTGGGGTGAAATTTACCATTTTTGTAAAGTTGGGGCAATATGGTAATTTTGGAAAAGTTAGGGACCAAATTGGAAATTTGGGAAACTTGAACCCCTTTTTGTAATTTTGAATAAATTGTGGTCCCAAAGTAAATTTTTGAAGTTTCGGGACCCAATTTGGGGAAAAATCGGCATTTGGCACCTAAAGTTAAAGAAAAAGAACTTTAGGAACCTAATTGTAATTAATTAAAAAGTTGGGTATTTTATTCATGTGTAATGAATGAATGCTATCAAGCTAAAGGATAATGAACAAGGATGTTCATATCGTGTAGGAACACGATGTACCTAGAATGCCAGCTAAGACAAGGTCGCGAGGAGACGAAAGATGGTTAAGAAGGATTCATGGCATTCACAGGTGAGTGGGATATTTATATCATACAAGTAAGGATAATAAGCACCTCGAAAATGAAAACCCGCTACAAATGTGGGGTTTTAACATCACACTTGGATGGGGTGATGTAAAAAAACACACGAAAAAATTACTTACCAGTTGTAAGTAGATCATGCTCGGTTGGTATGATAAACTTCCTGGAAGGAAGTAGAAAACCCATTCATTGATTATGAGTGGTGATGTCCTCACACCCGATTGGTGTGATGGATAGCTGAAAGATTATTTTTTTGGAAGTGCTCTCCCCTGACTATGTGCCACTGCTTAAGACATGGGGGGGATAAGGGCAGTTTGTCATGCCAGTCAATCATAAAGGTCTGTAAGCTTCTTTCACATGAGGTCGGGCTGGGGTCAGGATGTGGTCTTCGTCCTCATTTGGACACAGAGTATTTTGGGTTTGAGGGTCAAACATCTGAGACATCCATTAGTACTAGTAACAGAAACAAGAGTTTGACATTCATGGAAACTCTATCAGGCGAGAGAGGCTTAAGTGAAGATAGGGATGCCAATGGACTCCACGGACTAGCTTGAGCTGAGAAACACACACCTACACAAAAAGAAGAAATACCACTTCAATGTAGTAGCTGTGGTGGGGGTGGATGGAGCTCGAAGGATTTCATTGAGGCCATCATTGGGTCAAGGATGTACAAATGCAGAGGAAAGGATAATTAAAATGAAAGGTAAAATGGGCATGTTCACCTGAAACCTATATCATGCATCATCAAATTACCATTAGTAGCGACATTGGGATCATCGACCATGCAAACAGAGGAGATGTGAAATGAACTTCAAACTTTAGAAGCTCTGAATTTAGGAAGCCTAAGGAAGGATGATCAAGAGGAATCATCGATTAGGACCAAGACCAGAGAAGGGAACATCAGGGGAGGAGAGGACCAGCAATGTAAAAATAACCACCAATGAAAAAGGGCAATAAGAAAACCCTCCTAAGGAAATCAATGTCAAACGACGAGGGGTGAAGGAAGCTTCATCTAGAGCTTATTGATAGGGAGCTGAAATGAGACTCATCTAGAACATGAAAAAGCAAAAGTTAGAAATGAGGGGACTAGACTAGAGGCTGGAGACCGCAAGCTTGGTGAGACCTTCTTGACGGGAGCTCGAATAGCTCAGTTAGGTTGAAGGCCTCGATTTTGGAACTTGGGTGCTAATATGCCCAATTTTAAAAAACTCGTACAGTGGGCACAATGCCAGTTGGCACGAGCAGGAGCTCGTAAACCAACATGTGTTTAAGCCATGAAAATTTTAAAAGAATGATATGTTTGGACATGTGTCACGCCCCGACCCGGTTTGGTCAGATCCTTGTGATCAACCCACCACTCTCCCGGCTTACTAAGGGTTACCCCTTCTTTTTAAATCGTGAGGAGTAAGACATCCTTTAAACTATCACCTTTCCTAGAATAACATAAATCAAAACTGAATAAAATTTTAAACTTTTCATACGTCTCTTATAGGTGTATTAGCTGGTGATCTTTAGGTAAGCTTTCTGGGGTTACCTGAAAGGGATATAAGGGAGGGTGAGTTCAACGACTCACTGAATGGGTGTTTAAAGTTTGTCCTTTAGAAAAATAGTTTGAGTTCAGAGTGTGCCAGACTCCTTATTTTTCATTTAAAAATATTTCATTCTCAAATCTCGGTTTTCATAACCATTTCTCATCGTAACAGTGTGCTTATCAACCAATACACACCCCTCATCATGAAGGAAACACACATTTACAAGCCAGCTCATCCATTGTACCCACTTGTGGCGTTAGAGGGACTTTACCGGCCACCTAGATAGAAGTACGTCCACTTCTACCTTGAGAATGTGTGGATGTACGTGACATCTGACCCTCAATCCCATAAACAAAACTCTATGTCCGTATGAGGACAGAGACCTCATCCCATCCCCACCCTGGTCTCATGCACATGAAGCTACATCGAGCTTCTCAAGACTTATGGAACAACTAACTATCCTTATTTCCACCCGGTCGTTCAGAGCCCTCGGGCGCATCACTACCCCTCTTAGGTGTCTTGAAGATCTCGTAACACAGTGCATGCACAAATCAACAGTTTTTTTTTACATAAGCCATATAATATGTGGTTCCACTGGTCCAACGGCCCCAACTCTCAACTCGACATACAGTTGTTTGTCTTGACTAATCCATAGACCTATCATGGCACACTATCGCTAGTCCATTGAGTATATCGGTCCTGTCTCGGTACCATTGCAAAACACCTCATTTACTTAAGTTTTCATGGCTTAATAATCATGTTTGTTTATGAGCCCATGCTTGTGCCAACAGGCCTAGGGCCTACTGTTTGACATTTTCAAAATCGGGAATATTAGCCCCCAAGTTCCAAAACCAAGGCCTCCGACCTATATGAGTTATTCAAGCTCCCGAAATGAGGTTTTCATTCTATACATGCCAAATCATGAATTAGTAACCGCATCCAATCTCCAAAAAAAAATGCCAATTGTTTCGAACTTTCTATTTTTTGAATGGAATATTTACGGAATCCCCATGAATAGGATCAAACCTTATTCCATGGTATTTACATGAGATTCCTCTTTCTTATTCTTAAGCAAGCCCCCAACTGTCCATCATACCAACTTAGTATGAGGACATCTCTGCTTATAATCAAAAAGCGGGTTTTCACTTCCTTCCAAGAAGTTTCATCATACTAACTGAGTATGATCTACTTACAACCGGTAAGTAGTTTTTCTGTGTGATTTTCACATCACTCCTCTCAAGTGTGATGGTTAAAATACCACTTAGCAATGATGTTTTCATTTTTGAGTTACTTATCATCCCAACTATGTATGATATTAAATATTTCACTTACCCGATAGTGTAGTGAATTTTATCTTAGTCGGCTTGTTGCCTTTACTCGAACTTCTCTTAGCTGGCATTCCCGGTACTTCGTGTTCCTACACGATATGAACATCCTTGTTCATTACCATATGGCCTAATAGCCTTCATTCATCCTAAATGAATGAGAAAACCAAACTTTTCATTTATTTGCAATTAGATCCCTAAAGTTATTTTTCTTTAACTTTAAGTCCCTAAGCGGGTTTTACCTCAAATTGAGTCCCAAAACTTTAAAAATTCACCTTGAAACCTCAAATATTCAAATTCACAAAAAAAGGGGTTCAATTTGCCAAATTTCCAATTTGGTCCCAACTTTTCCAAAATTACCATTATGCCCCTACTTTACAAAAATGGAAAGTTTTGCCCCAAAAATTCCAAAATTTGCCCAATTGGTCCTCCAACATCTTTATCATGCCCAATTGGCCCTTAATTTTATGAAATTGCACTTTAGTCCCTTGAATTTTCAAAATTCCCAATTTTCCCCCAATTTCAACCTTCTAAATTAACCGAATTTGATTTAATCAAATTGATCGATCAAATGATTTTAATTGTTGACTCATTGTTCGATCACGCCGGCACTTCTTTGGTGACCCTCAGAGCAAATGGAGAATACAAGCGTGTAGATGACTTCTCCCTGAATCCAAAGAACCTGACCATCCCTTCTTTGGCTTGGAAAAATGCCCAAGTTGGAGCTATGGTTCCAGCTTCACCGGAAATTAGAGCAGTTGAGAGAGAATGGAGTTTTTAGGTGTGGGGAGGATGAATGAGGAGGGGCTCTTTATATAGGAAGTTTGGGGACTTATTGGCCATCTGATTGGCACCTTAATGGCGGTCATTCATTGTCTGAAACTCCATCGCCACACCTAAATGAATGACCGCCGAAGACTTTTCAACTTCACTAGCGCTGCTCGATTTTTCGGCAAGTTAACAGTGATGTCATCTAAATGAAAAAGATAACACTATTCCGAACCAGACCGGACCAGTCTAAACTGAGTTCAAAGCTTAAACTAGTCGATTCAGGCCTAATTCGACCGAATTATTCAAAATTAAAAATCTCTAAATTTATCTAAATTCATTCTGTCATGCCCCGACCTAGTTTGGTTGGATCCTCATGATCAACCCACCACTCTCCCAATTTATTAAAGGGTTTACCCTTATATTATAAACCGTAAAGAGCAAAGCGTTCTTTAAATCTGCACTTTTTTCTAGGAATATCATAAATCAAAACTGTATAGTAATTTAAATTAATTGTACCTATCTTGTAGGCATTTAATTGCGCAAGTATTTTAAGAATCAGCTTTCCAGGACTTCCTGAAAGGGGTATAAGGGAGGGGGTGAGTACAACTACTCAATGAATGGGATTCAAATCTTTTGACTTTCAAGAAAAACATTTATATGGAGTGTGTCAGACTCTTTTCTTTTCAAAATCCCTTCATTTAAAATTTTGGGTTTTTCCATCATTTCTTAGTTACCACGATGTGTCATCACCCAACACACATCCTTTATCATGAAGGTTATAAACATTCGTAGGTCAGAACGACTAATGAACCCATTGCGGCTTCGGAGCGACTTTACCGGCCACCCGGATAGAAGAACGACCACTTCTACCCTGGGAATGAATGCATGTACGCGACATCCGACCCTAAATTCTGAAATCACTTCTTCGTGTCCATACGAGGACAGAGACCTCATTCTGTCCCCACCCTGGTCCCATGCACTTGGTGCTACTCCAAATTTTGCACAAACACCTGGAACGACTATCCGCCCTTATACTCACCAGGTCATCCAGGACCCTTAGGACACATCACTACCCCTCATGGGTGTCTTGGTGATCTCATACTCATAGTGCATGCACAAACAAAGTTTTTTTTAAATTGCCATGTAATATGTGGTGTCATTAGTCCCAACGGTCCCGACTTTCAACTCAACTGGTAGCTGTTTGTTTTGACTGGTCCGGAGACCGGTTATGTCATACTGCTACTGGTTGTCTGAGTATGTCGGACCTGCCTTGGTACCATGACCAAACAATTTACTTATTAAGGTTTAATGGCACAGATATATCATGTTCGTTTATGATCTCCTGCTCATGTCCATTGGCCTATGGCCCACTGTTTGAGATTTTTAAAAACTGGGCATTGTAGCCCTCAAGTTCCAAAACCGAGGCCCCCAACCTATAAGAGCTATTCGAGCTCCCGTTAAGAAGGTCTCCCAAATAGTTTAAGCATTGGCACACAGTTAGGGGAGAATACTTCTAACAAAATAGGTTTTCACTGTACATTATACCGACCAGTATAAAGACATCTTCGTTCATAACCGATGAACAGGTTTTCAACTTCCTTCGAGTAAGTCTCATCATACCAACCGGGTAAGATCTACTTACAACCGGTAACTAGTTTTTCCACATAATTTTCACATCACTTTCTCTAAGTGGTGATGATTAAAATACCACTAAACAGTGGGTTTTTATACCGAGGTACTTATCATTCCCAATCGGGTATGATATATAATCCCACTCACCTGATAGTGTAGTGAAATTCCACTTTAGTCAGGTTCTGTCCTTAGCAAGTTAGACCTCAACTGGCGTTCCCGATGTCTCATTCTCCAACATGAAATGGATATGGTTGTTCATTATTCTGTGGTCTAATAGCTCTCATTCATTCCAAATAAATGAGAAAACCCAACTTTACATGTATTTGCAATTAGGTCACTAAAGTTATTTTTTTCTTAAACTTTAAGTACCTATTGTCGGGTTTCTCTAAAATTTGAGTCCCGAAACCTTTAAAATTTCACATAAAGGGGTTTAATTTCCCAAATTAAATTTGGTCCCACAATTTTTCCAAAATTACCATTTTGCCCCTTCTTTAGAAAAATGGTAAATCTTACCCCAAAAATTCTAAAATTTCTCAATTAGCCCTCTAATATTCTTATCATGACTAATTGACCCTCAATTTTAGAAAATTACATTTTGGTCCTTCAAATTTTTGGAAATCCCCAAATTTCCCCAATTTCATCACTACTGAATTTGATTTCATCAAATTGACTGATCAAACACCATTAATTGTTGAAATTGAGTTTCTACATGTTCATACGATTCTAAGGAACTTTGAATCGCAGATTTTAACGTCGGAACGAGCTCAAACAGAGCTTCACCGGAAAATAGACTGTAGAGAGAGAAAGCTTCAATTTCTCATCAGTGAGGGCGTGACGGTCAGAGCTTTTTATCTAGGCAGGTAGCTCTCTTCCAGAGTTTCTTCCTAGGATCAAGAATGACATCAATTGGTGTCAAATTGGATTAGAATTTTGGCCGACTCTCTCTCTAACAACGATCTGAAATTGTAAAGGGGAGCCGAATTGGCTTACCTTTCGATCCTAATTTGGCCGTGGAAGGGCTGAGGAGGTGTCGAGAGAGCTTGGTTTGGCCTGAGGAGGCCTTAAATTGGCCGATTTCAACTCGGCCAAAATAGGGCAGCTTCGGTCCGCCGGAACTGCTTCACTGTTTGATCACGTCGACGCTTCCTCGGTGACTCTCGGGACAAACGGATGCTACCACCGTGTAACTGACTTCTCTCCGGTTCTAATGAACGTGACCTCACCATCTTTGTCTCAGAATTGACCCTATATTAGAGCTCTGGATCAAGCTTCATCGGAAAACTAAGCAACTGAGAGAGAGCGAGCTTTTCAAGTGTGGAGAGGACGAATGGAGAGTGGCTCTTTATATAGGGAGCTCGGGGACCCGTTGGCCGTCCGTTTCGCACCATTATGACAGGAATTTATGGCCTGAAATGTACCAAACGGAGGCATTTATTCTTCGTCAGCATTTCTTCAATTTCTTGGCAAGTGAACAATGTTGTCATCCTAAGGAAGAAGATGACACTGTTCCGAACCGGACCGTACTGGTCCGAACCGGGTTTAAGTTTAAACCGGCCAGTTCACCCCCCATTTGACCAACTTTTTCAAATCTCTATCCAATGGTGGTCTCAAATCTCAAATTTGAAATTTTTAAGCCACCGAAAAAATGAATTTAGCATCCATTTCAATAGTGACTCAAACTAGTCCAAACCGGTTCGGGTCTGGTTCACCTGAACCGGTTTGGTTTTCCTTTTCAATTCTTCCTCTAGTCCATTTTCATGACTTTTGTGACTCCATAGGTCACTTAGGGTCCAAAAGAATACTAGTTTATCAACTCTTTATAAATTTCGGTTCATAAACTAGCTCGGTTCTTAAACCAGTTCAGATCCGATTCACCCAAACCAATCAGATTTTTCTCTCCCACATTGTTCTAAGGTTATTTCCTAAGGATTATAAGTTCTCTCTGAATCACAAGTGATCCATAAGCCTCCCAGTTCACCCATTCTCTATCGGCTCCGATTCATAAATTGATTCTCTCTGGTTCGGACCCGGTTCTCTTGAACTGCTTCGGTCTTTCTTTCTCATGTCATCCTAGGGTTCTTTTCCCAAGTTTATGAATATTTTTTAGTCACATGGGAGTTATAAATTCTCGAATTTGCTCCTCCCCTAATAGTTGGGCTTGTAGACCAATTCGGTTTAAAGATCACATTGACTGGTTCTTTCCCGGTTTTTCTCATTACTAAAGGACGGGGTTTACACATTGTATAACCAATGGTGGCCTCAATTCTCCAATTTGAATTTTCTAAGCCACCTAGATAAATGAATTTAGCATTCGATTCAATAATAGTTCAAACCGGTCCAAACCAGTTCACTAAAACCGGTTGATTGAGGATTGTCCAAGGTACCTAGATCGGATTGAAGTCTTAGTATGATTCTAGAATAGCTTCTAACTCATAGGTCTACAAGGGGTAGCAAATCTAGGGGAGGATTATGCCCCCGTTGGATTAGAAGGGGAGGATTTTGTCGTGTGAATATGAAGGGATATGTCTCTTAGAAGTAAGAGAATATTTTTGGAGTATACACTCTCCGTCCAAGGAATAAATATATCCTCCTCACAAACAAAACCAAATAGTATGCCTTAATCTCCCACACTGAAGCCAAAAGTAAGAGTTCATACTTAAATTACAATTAGATATCCTCAACTCAAGAGCTAACACTCCAAATTTCAACTTTTAAAGGCTACTCTATATTAGTCTTAATTATGCATAGTAAGAATAAATTATTATTTTCCTCAATATTTGGTCTTTCACTTCGATCACTTGGCCTATAGTTAGTCCAATTTTCTAGTCGTTACTTTACATAATTTGATTTCTAGTTAGTACATGGATTTGAACCTAAATTGGTATATAATTTATTTCTAATTAGTTAAAACTCTAATTTACTCTTATTATTTAAGAAATATATTGGATATAAGTACTACCTTTCATAAACCAGATTATCATCCAAAGTGATTTGGTATTGACATTGTTAGTAATTTCTTGGTAGAAAAATACAAGTTTTACCCAACAATAACTACATAGTAGTCATTAACACTAAGACTATTAAAAGCCAGATCATCATAATTGAGATGGTGAAGAAATAAAAGTAACAAAATCTTAGATTTTTGAACTTATCTCGAATTAATTCGACCGTTCGTTTTAAAATTTTAAAAAATTCGATGATATATTTTACTCTAATCGAGAAAATTAATATCAAATATTTGCTTGAAATATTGAGAAAAAAAATACTTGCTCGTCAAATTAAATTTGTGCCAACTATAAGGTAAATTTTTACTATAAAATCTAATATTTTGACAAGTAAAATTTAGTATAATGAGAATTAAAGTATTTATTTTATTATATTTAAATGCTCGTAGTAAATGTACTTGCAACATTTTAATAAATAAAATTTAATTTAATCATATTATATATTTTTCGTATTTAACACATTTCATGTTGGGACTCATAAAATTTATTATATAGAAATGAGAATTACATATTAGTGAATTCTACTACTTATCAAGATTAGAGGGTTTTTAATATTATTATTAAGTTTTTTCCACATTAATAAAAGTGGGGAGAAAAAACCTATGAAAGTATTATAGAACTAACACATCATTCGCATATTAGGAGTTTTATTTTAATAATAATTAATTAATTAAATTATTTTTTGACAAAAAAAATACTGTACATCTGAACAGTGGAAAACATGGATATCATTCCATACACATGTCTGCCGCCCCGGGTTCATGTCACGTGTACAATATGAGACATGCAATCTTGACGGGGTGGAATAGGGTGGATGATAGCGGTGCGAGGTCAGATTTTTAACATCGATCAGATGCTGCAGCTTTCATCAATCTGGTTCAGCTGTATTTGCTACTTTGTTCCACTTACTCTCAGCTCTACATTATTCCATGGTTTCGTGTAATAAGGGGAAAAGGTACAAAATCCGAATGTCATGGATTAAACTATTGGAATTGGACTGGCCCCTAGTTTAGCTACGATGTGCTAATTTGCTGTTCAGTCAAAGCTGCACAGGGAAAGTGTGAATGGGTGTCGGTGTACAGTGCAATGGCCAATAACCAAAAGTTACAATTTCCTGTCTCCTGAATCCCAATTCGTAACATTACTTTTAAGCTTATTAAGTTTTATTATAATAAAAGAATACCGCAAAGGTAAGATTAAAAAGGGAGTAAAGGAAAAGGCTGCATACTTTGGCCTCTCAGAATCTTTCAACTGGACAATGAAACAAAGCAGAACCAGTCACCTCTCTTCCATGACTCTGTTCATTGTCAAATGTGGAAGCGGATCATGAAGATGCTTCTGTTTGTTTACTGCAAGGTACTCCAACTTGCTTAAACCTTTAAATCTCTAGTCAGTGATATGGTTCGATTTTGATATATCGTGCGCATGTCGGCCATACAGTTCATGGGGGCTGCCGCTGCTTTTCATTCCACAATTTCTCCACCTCCATGGATCGCTAATTTCTCCCAAGATTCTTCACCCCCAATATCTTTGTGGGGTCGTAATTAAATAAACCTGTTATTGTCCGCATCATTGCCACAAGTTTCTTCCTCTTTTCCCCCTCTTGGGTCATTTGGGATGCTTGACCATGTTCGTTGAATTATCACCCACCAGCTGGACGGAACATCCAATTAAGTGATGATATTACCATTTATTCACTTTATAACAGTTAAAATTATAATTTTATATATTCAATGACATTTGACTTAACATAATTTATTAATTTTTAATTTATACACGAAATTCATATATAACATAAATGCTATAGTTTAGTTTACTGTTAGATTGAAAAATGTTAGAATATTTTAAGATAAACTCAAGTAAATTTCATAATTTTAACTATAATAAGTAAATATAAATTTTGATAAATTAGGTGGCTGCTTAATTTTTTTTCCGTAAATTTAATAAAGTTGTGTAAGTGTGAAATTGTCCAACAATATATTATTCAATATTTTTCCACTCGTTGGGGGAGGGAAGTTTCCTGGCAGGTTGCCATTTTGCTCTAAGAAAATTGAAAGAGATTGCACGAAGATGCAAAGGTAAGTGGCATTTATATTATCTTAATATCAGCCAGGTAATCGTGTCGGCCAAGTGCCAGGATTTATCGTGTCAGAATGACGTGGATATTTGAATCTTTTGGTTGCCACGTGTACAGTTGAATATAGTAAAACTCCAGCTCTTGCCAGCACCGCTGCTCCTGCGCAGACAAACTCAAATGTATAAATGTGTGTATATATCCAAGACTGCCACTCTAAAGATATCTTTCATTGGGCTGAAGAGTCTACAGACAGGACATCTCCTCCTCGTATATCGTTCAGCTGTCGTCTCCTTGAGGATGCAATCCCGTGCTGATCTTCTGGAGCTTCTGTTCATCATTGGTGGTCTAGTGCAAAGCTGTAAGCATCCCGTGACTGATATATGATTCATTGACCTTATTCTACTGTTGGATCTGATCGAAAGTCGTGCGTATCTCGGACAGAAGCAAATAAGATATGTCCTTCAGCGTCTCTCTTTGTTGAGGTTGTTGAATTTCTGCCCTTTCCTGATGATGCTGCTGCAGATTCCTCCTAAGAACTCAACTGGTCAGGAAGGAAAGCTAGATAGATTTTTAATCTTGAAGCTTTTTCCCGATTCTATTTGCCCATACACTTTGAACTACCCATCCTAAGGAAGACTTCAACAGGTCAAAAAAAGGAAGACTTCAACAGGTCAAAATCAGCTTGCCCACTTCTTTGTCACGGTCTTTTGCACTCCAGTATATATATATATATATACATATAACATCCATCTCACAGTGTGGATCTGTCTCTGTGTGAATTGATGTTCTCTTTGCAGATGGACCGGTATGGGAACTACCACTATCATGGGGGAAGAAGTGGGCTATGGAGATCCCTGAGAGATGGCGACTTCGAGGAATCCGAGGTATGGGATGTCCTAAGGGAAAGAAGGGACGGCCAAGACATTGATACTTCTGGCACAGCCGATCGGTATCCTCCGGTGGCAAGTCATCCCCCTATCGCTCCGAGATCGATTCCGCGACCGATCATGGCCGGAAGCAGCCCAGTCTCGCGATCGATATTCGCCCACCAGTCCGCACCGGTCAACATTCCCAACTGGTCAAATGTGGGGAAGCATCTGGGGAGGTCAGAGTCGAGCAAGGCTCCCAAGAGCCGGCCCTGGCGCGATGAGGATAATGAAGATGAGGACGAAGAAGAAGATGAAGATAACGAGGACGATGGTGTGAAGCTGCCGCCGCACGAGTACATAGCGATGAGGCTGGCGAGAAGCAAGATGTCATCGTTCTCTGTGTTTGAAGGGGTCGGGAGGAAGCTCAAAGGTAGGGATCTGAGCAAAGTGAGGAACGATGTTCTCACCATGACCGGATTCCTTGAGTGCCCATGACACCATTCATTGAAAAACCAGGAGTTCAATCTCTCAAGTCACTTGAAGATGCATATATACTACGGTTAAATTTTGTTGTACATTTTCGGGTTTTCTCCCCTTCTCATTTCCCAGTGTGTGAAGAGAGTTAGTTGATTAGCCACTACAGGTCTATCATAGTAGCTGGGGAATTCTGGATTTAGAGTATCAGATTGTTTAGATGATTAGGGTAGAGTATGAAATCGTTTAGATGATTAGCTAGAGCTTGAGACTCAAGATTCATGGGTCATGGGCTAAAGGTGATCAAGTTAATTTCCCACCTGGTGAAAGTAATATACACGTATGTATATATATATATATATGATGTGGTTTCTCTATATACTTTGCTATGGTTCGGTTGAGTGTACCGCAAACTTATCGGGGACAGGATAATAACGTGTGTGCACACCCTTACAAAAAGGACTTAAAATATGACAATGTATGTCGTTGTCGATAATTGAATGGGGAGTTTACTGTGGAGAGTGAGAAGACAATTGCCTCACGGAGCTGGGTAGGCCATCCATCTATCAATCCATCATCAAAAGAGTCCTCATAGATGAGCACCACAAGGATCCATTTGATATCATATCATGTCCATGCTATTTGAAAATAAAAATGACCATCCACCCTTTCTATTATTAGATCACGAAAAACATATGCAACTTCGACATTTGGTGTATGAATCCTAGAAGGTCAAGAGAAGCATGTTTCTAGGAACCTTCTCCATCTTTAATAACCCATGAAAATGACATAAATGATAGGTCATACACCAACTAATAGAAAAATAAATAACGAGAAAATATTATATAAAAATTACTAAATTATATTGATAATATTATTTTTTTTTGTAAAAATTGATAATTTAATATCAAAACTTTCAAAAATATTATTTTTTTATAAATAATGAGACTAAATATTTGTAAAAATGATAATTTTATATTACTTGGAATTTTTGCAAATATTTAGTTGGAAACAAAACTCATCAAAATATAATCTATAATATCTGATGGAGTGAATCATTGCCATCCAATCCCGCCTAATAAATATTAGAAAGTGAAGATAGGGAGGCGGCTAGATTTGTTGGTGTCCCTTCCATTTATCTCTCTCCACTTTTTCTATGCCACTGTTAAACTCTCAAATCAATTGCGGGCATACTAATGTGGCACTTGTGCGACTATTCCATGTCTTCTCTTGAGCAGCCTCTCCACCGTCCAAATTATAAATAAAAAATGCTATATATATATTTGGTATACTTCTTGCTGGCTTATTGAAGATATAGGGAGATGAAATATGAAACCATAATTCTTCATTTAGCTATATATATATATGTTAATTATTAAATTATTTTTATAATACCAAACATTTATAAAAATAATTATTTGATGTTAAATATTTTTTAAAAACTCTTTTTATGTCAAATTTTAATAAAAAAAGTTACATTTTAGTATAAAAATTTTAAAATGTCACTTTTAATACTAAATATGTAATAAAATAATCTAATTTAATGTTTGGAATAAAAGTTATTTCTAATATTAAATGAGTTTAGATCAAGAGTATTTTCAAAAGTTTTAGTACTAAATTATTATTTTTATAAATATTTAATAATATTAATATTATTTAACTTGAATATTTAATATAAAATTTTTAAAAGTTTGTATATTAATTTATTTTTTTATAAAAATTGATATTATTAAATATAATTTAATCATGTCTAATGTTCCCATCCAGTTTCTCAATGCCCTAGAGCACTCAGTTTCTTGATGCCTTGGAGCACCCTGAAAACTTGATAGACCATTATGTCTATATCCAAGAGCACGAGGAGTACAGTGAAAGTAGGGCACGAGGGTATGATAAAGAACCTTATCTTGAGCGACAAAAGTCATTATGGGTTTGTGCTATTGCTTTCTTTTCTTGCTTTATTCAATTGTATAATAATAAAGGAGAGTTTTCTTTGTCTACTTGCAAATTTTTTGTCACATACATTACAACAAGATTTAATTTATTATTAGGGCGGAAGGTCACAGTCATAGTCATGGTGAGGCTTCCTAGAATCTGCCTGCAGCACATTCATATATAAAGATATTTTAGTGGAATTTTGAATGTTAATGCAATGTTGCAGTGGCGTTATCTACTGATATAATAGTTTAATTGGCCAAATTTAATGTGCCACGTCCGTCTATAATGGACAGCAATACATGGATCAGAGGTTATGGTATTGAAATAGTGAAAATAAAATATTTTAAATTAATATTTTCATGGAATGTAAATAGGAAAAAGAAAACCATATAAGATAGTTGATATAATTTATTTTAGACTAAATTATGTTGATAGTATTAAATACTTACAAAAAATGATAATTTGATATTAAATATTTTAAAAAAATTAATGTGAAACTTCTAAAATTTGATAATCAAACATTTTAAAAAATATCGTTTTAATATCGAATTTTTTGATGAAATAACCATATTTAGTGTTATATATATTTATATGAAATTAAATAAGTTTATTTTATCGAATATTTTATATCAAAATAGTATCTTAAAATATTTGATATAAAACTGTCATTTTTTATAAAAATATTACCATTAGTGCAATTTAGCCTCATGATTTTGTACCAAAGGAATTTTTTTAAAAAGTTTAATATTAAACTATTATTTTTTACAAATGTTTGGCATAATTAAGTAATTTAGCCATTTTATTTTACGTGTCAAATAATATATATTTTTCTTACATTGTGTTTATTTTGGGGATTTGGCAATTTCATAGAAATATAATCCTAAAAAATGAATTATTTTACCATTTTTTTGCACTTAATAATACCCCTACAATACTTAAGACATTGGTAACCAAGAACCTGTTTCAGACATGTTCAAAATAAGAGTTTCAACCAAATGACTAAACTAGCAATATATGATAGGGCTTACTTAAGCCATAACCTACTATGTATATTATATACGCACAAGAGTTCGCAAATTTATTCACTAAATTTATTCTTATCTTGTGAATTTTGCTCACAATGTAATGAAACTTCCATAGATGTGGTTGTATTCGCCATTGTAATCTTGCATGTTTATTAGTTAACAATTCAAACAAAATCTTTGAATTTGTTTCTATAATGATATATTCCAAAAAGCGAAGAGGGTTGCTTGGAACACGGTAGATGAGGCTTCGATTTCAGTACATGATTACACTACATTTATTTGCCGCCACCTATTAACACTTGTCCTCGTGAGTTGTACCGCCACCTATTAACACTTGTCCTCGTGAGTATCGACAATAATTCTAGTTTCATCTTTACATGATCGATCATAATTAATTTACCATTAATTTTAGTGGTGTCATGTGGTGATATTCTCCATTACCATGGGGGAGTTTGTATTTGGTACATTTCAACTTAATTCTTGTTATTGTTGTAAACTTGAAAAGTTATATTGAAATCTTTTCTAATATAATCCTATTATGTTCTAATTTTTGGACTGCATCTTGTTAGTGAAATAATTAACCATTCGTCTAGCAAATAATTCAATTCTCATCGCATTAATATCTAATACTCAATTTTTTTAAAGAGAGAAATGAGTAGTCAAATTAAGGGTGGATTCACATTTAAAATTGAACTAGACTAAAAAATTAAGATAAATAGTGGATCATGTTTATATATTTATATATATATATATATGGTAAATATAAAATTAAAACAAATTTAAAATTATATTATAAGTCAAGAATTAAATATTGAGAAATATTTGATTGATAATGGTATTAAATCAAAACGAATTGAATAAAACCAAAGATTACAAAGTATTTTTTAAGAATTTTAGTAAATGATAAAATTTTGATTTGTGACTTTAAACTTAAAAAAATAAATTGAAGATTTTTTAGAAAATTTAATTGGATAAAAAATCGATTGAATTTAATGTGATCCGATTAAGTAAAAGTCAAAATTGGTTGTAATGGTCCAAAAATTCTCCTAAACTCAATACAAAATAGCGCATTCAATGATCAACCAAGAGAAGAGGGCACCATGCCCACATGTTTTCCTCACTCGAGCTCAAACTCAAAAACCCGATTCTTCTCCGTTATTCTCCCCAATTACTATTATAGTGATGTACCAATCACAACCCTATTTTAACTAAGGCAAATCATTGAGCGATGGTACTTGATGTCTTGAAACTCTACATATAAGGTTGACTACTCCTCTCACTAATGACATACTAAAATTCTCTTTACAATCTAAACTACTTCGCTTTTCAGCGAGTTTGCTACCAAATAGCACAACTCTTGATTTTGACCACTAAATTGAGTAATTCAAGTATTATTATAGCTATACTTGAATTTTCCCTCCTTTATGATGCCTATAAGCATTAGGTCAGCACTGACACAATAAAAAAGTGAACACGCTTGTTCTACAGAAAATAGACCCCCAACTTCCCGAGTCATTTCTGATGTCCCGATAAACAAACATGATCAAGAAAAATTTAATAGACTCTTTTTAACCCCACCAACCTCTAAAGCAAAGAGTAAGTAGGGAGGTATAATTAATTCGTGAAAATCTCAACTAGTTTCAAGTCATGGCTAAGCATAGTAGAACCTCATTTTCAGGTGACTCTAACCTCCGTTTGAGGTGATTCAAGAGGGAATGTATGCATCTATGAGTTAGATTTCCACCCCACCAGTACCATCAGCCAAATCATCATCTCTAGTGAGTTATCGACATTTTTATCACTTTCTATCAATATTTTGGTGAGGCTTAGAAACTGAAAAAAATATGTACTATTCCGCCAAACCCATACTGGAAAATGACCACGGTAACCTAGGAGTTGCACTTAGGGATATGATATTATAACACCAGAACTTTCGGAACCTGGGTTAAGCCCAAGTGTACTGAAAATTGAGTGTGAACTGAGAATAAAATCTTGAACTAAGAATAAAAGCCTAAGTCTGAAAATGAGATCCCGAATTAAAAGTGAGAGCAAAAACCAGGAATTAAATTCTAAACTTGGGATGGGATATAAAATCAAGAGTGAAATCCCAAACCAAAGACAAAAACCAAAGACAAAAACCAAAACGAGTATGGAACCCTAAACCAGGAATGAAACCCAGGTCGTGATTTGTAAAATCAAGTTCGGATCATAACCCAATGTTAGAAATAAGATAGAAAACCTGATGTTAGTACTAGGGATCCAGTCAAATTGTTGGGCATGAAAACTGAGCTTTTTGGTAAAAGTCAATTTTCGTCCGAATAGAGACGATATTTTGAATTTAATTACTGAGAGGACCCAAAAAGGACAAAATAGTAATTTAAATATAAAAAAAATAAAAAGAAGATAAGTTAGGTTAGTGGGGATCAAGTCGGGTCGACTCGACTCGACTCGACTCACCCGTGAGCCACCACCCACTAGCTGACAGGAATTTTGCTGCACCGCTTCAAATATTGCTCTAATTGATTTAATTTTTAATAAAACTGAGTGCTACAAATTGCAAATATCAGCTAGAAATTGATCTACCGACCTCTTTATGGATTTAATTGCATTAACTCCTCCTAGATAACTAAAATTTTGGATTCAAACACGAAAATTTAGATATAAGATAGCTACCCGACCTCTCAACGCTTGAACGAGCAATTTTCTCTTGTCCAATCACCAAAATGAGATGATTATGGTGTCAAAATGCCGCTAATGACTCATCTTGAGTTCTATGGGGTCCCATAGTGGCCAGAAAATGCTGCACAAGTGTCATTTTGGCCAACCTAGTTTTAGGACAAGAATCTTGCCCCTTGCTAGCGGCCTTTCAAGGACAAATTTGGCCACCTCTGGCTATCACTGAGGCAACCATTAATTCCAAAGTGACCGCATGCCTCCCATCTACACCTCCATGACCAGGGTCGACCTTTGGCAAGGGCAAAATCAGTTGGCACGAGCTGATTTCTGCCAATGGGTATGTTAGGTTCAGCCCGATCGCGGCTAGTCGACGACCAAATTCGCCCAATTCTGGCAACCTCTTAGCCAACCACCATCACATAAATCTTCACCTAGACCTTGGGTACAAAATTCTAAGCTCGAACCACCTCTTCGACCACCTCCGGTGAGAATTTCTGACAACACCCTTAGTTGCTATATTTCAACCAGTTTTGGAAAACGATCAAATTCGGTCGTGGTTGGCCAGGGTAAAGCTCCCAACTCCTTCCACGAGCCATTATGGGTATGATGAGATCAATTGGGTGGGTGGAGGGGGGGGGGGGGGTAAATTGCTAATTTAGAAGTTTATTTGATTTAAGACCCAAAGTTTAGGGACTAAAATGTAATTATGGAAAGTTTGGGGACCAAATTTTAAATATGGAAAAATTATGAAAAATGTCACTAAAAGTAGCCTAAGGTGCTTAGAAGTGATTTTGAGACATATATGGATATTTAAAGTCATTTTCGGGAGTTTATGGGCAAAATTGTAAATTTATGTAAAGCATGGGAAAAATTGTTATTTATGCCCCAAGAGATGTCAAATAGTTTATTTTGAACTATGGAGGGCAAAATGGTAATTTTTTCAATAATAAATATGCTAAATAAATCTTTTTGCAAGTGAGGGGCAAAATGGTAATTTGCCCAATTTAGAGACCAAAGTGAAATAAATAGATTTTTGGGATCCAAATGTCTTAAATAAGTTGTGAGGACCCAAATAAGAGACTTGGGAAGTCTAGGGTCCAAAAATAGGGAACTTTGAGGAGCAAGGGCAAAATGATAGTTTTGCCTAACTTAAGTACCAAAATGCAAACTTTGGAAAAGTTGGATTATCTAAGTAAAGGACTTAGAAACTTTTAGGTCATTTTGGTAAATAAGACCTAATATGGGTTTAACCTTGATTTGGAAGGAACTCATAAGTGAGGTTAGTGATTTAGAAGGTTCGTCCACACGTTAGTTGAGAGAACCAAGCTCGAGGGGCAAAACTATATGTCATGCCCCGACCCGGTTTGGTCGAATCCCCGTGATCAACCTACCACTCTCCCGTTTTATTAAAGGGTTTCCCCTTATTATAGACCGTAAAGAGTAAGGTGTCCTTTAAACCTGCACCTTTTCCAGAAATAACATAAACAAAACTACATAATAATTTAGATTTATTATACCTGTATCACAGGCGTCTTAGTTGATGGTTTTTAAGGGTAGGCTTTTTGAAATCTCCTGAAAGGGATATAAGGGAGGGGGTGAGTACAACTACTCAGTGAATTAGTTTTCAAAAGTTTAGACTTTTAAGAAAATATTTATTATTGGAGTGTGTTAAACTCCTTTCTTTCAAAACCATTTCATTTGAAATCTCGGGTTTATTACCATTTCATTTTAACCACGGTGTGTCATCACCCAACACACATCCTTCATCATGAAGGTTACATACATTTGCAGGTCAGCACGACCACTAAACCTACTTGTAGCTTTGGAGCGACTTTACTGGCCACTCGGATAGAAGTACGTCCACTTCTACCCTGAGAATGAGTGGATGTTCGCGACATCCGACCCTCATTCCCGAAATAAATTCTTCATGTCCATATGAGGACAGAGACCTCGTCCCGTCCCCATCCTCAGTCTCATGCACTTATTGCTACTCCAAATTTTGCATGGTCACCTGGTATGTCAAACTGCCCTTATACTTACCAGGTCGTCCAATGCTCTTAGGACGCATCACTACCCCTCTTGGGCATCTTGATGGTCCCGTACTCATAGTGCATGCACAAACAATGTTTTCTTATCAAGCCATGTAATATGTGGTGACACTGGTCCAACGACCATGACTCTCAACTCAACCCGGGGTTGTTTGTCTTGACTGGTCCGTCGACCTGTCATGTCGCACTACCGCTAGTTGACTGAGTATGTCGGTCCTATCTTAGTACCATGGCCAAACAATTCATTTATTTAAAGTTTTATGACATATAATTCATGTTTGTTTACGAGCTCCTGTTAGTGCCAATTGGCCTTGAGCCCACTGTATGAGATTTTCAAAATTAGGCATATTAGCCCTCAAGTTCCAAAACCGAGGCCCCCAGCTTATAAGAGCTATTCGAGCTCCCGTCAAGAAGGTCTCCCAAATAGTTTAAGCATTGACACACAATCAGGGGAGAGCACTTCCGACAAAATTATATTTTCAACTGTCCATTATACCGACCCGATATAAGGACATCTCCGTTCATAATCGATGAATGGGTTTTCAACTTCCTTCGAGGAAGTTTCATCATACCAATTGGGTATGATCTACTTACAACCGGTAAGTAGTTTTTCCGCATGGTTTTCACATCACTACTCTAAGTCGTGATGTTTAAAATACTACATAGTGGTGGGTTTTCATTTCGATGTGCTTATCATCCCCAACCGGATATGATATAAAATCCCACTGACAACCGGTAAGTGGTTTTTATCTTTAAGTTGTGCTCATCATCCCAACCGGGTATGATGTTAGTAAACCCACTCACCCGTTAATGCTGTGAATTCCACTAGATCTATTCTTTGTATTCATGCAAACTTGTCCTTGTTGGTGTTCCCGGTACTTCGTGTTCCTAAATGATATGAACATCTCGGTTCATTATCCTTTGGCCTAATAGCCTTCATTCATTCCAAATGAATAAGAAAGTCAAACTTTCATTTATTTGCAATTAGGTCCATAAAGTTATTTCTCTTTAACTTTAAGTCCCTAATGCCGGTTTTTCCTTAGATTGAGTCCCGAAACTTTTAAAATTTATCATAGGACCTCAATTTATTCCATTTCACAAAAAGGAGATTAATTTCCCAAATTTCCAATTTGGTCCCCCAACTTTTCCGAAATTACCATTTTGCCCTTCATTTACAAATATGGTAAGTTTCACCTCAAAAATTCTAAAATTCGTCAATTGGCCCTCTAACATTTTTATCATGCCCAATTGACCCTCAATTTTAGGAAATTGCATTTCGGTCCCTCAAATTTTTGAAAACCCCCAATTTCCCCCAGTTCCAACTCTTTAACACACCCTAAATTGATTTCATGAAATTGACTGATCAAACACCTCTAATTGTTGAAATTGAAGTTGAAATTGAGTTTCTCCATGTTCATACGATTCCATAGAACTTTAAATCGCGAGTTTTAATGCCGGAACGAGCTCGAACGGAGTTTCGCCAGAAAATAGACTATATAGAGAGAAAGCTTCAATTACTCACCGGTGAGGGTACGGTAGTCCAAGTTTTCAATCTGGGCAGATAGCTCTCGTCCTGAGGTTGATCTAGAATCAAGAATCACATCAATTGTTTCCGAATTGAGTTAGAATTTCATCATTGAAATTCTGTCGGTTCTCTCTCTAGCACCGGGCAGAAATTGCAGAGGGGAGCCGAATTGGCTGACCTTTCAGTCCTAATTCGGCCGTGTATAGGACTGTCAGCTGTTCTACCATGTCCGTCACTTTTATAGGAAGGAAATGTGCTGATTTTGTCAATCTATCCACTATGTCCCAAATCGCATCTCGGCCCTTTTTGGTCACCGATAGGCCCGTGATGAAGTCCATGGTAATGTGCTCCCATTTCCACTCTGGAATTGGTTTTGGTTGTAGTAGTCCTAATGGTTTCTAATGTTCTGCTTTTACCTGTTGACATGACAAACATCGAGCTACATATTCCGTAATGTCCCTCTTCATACCCTTCCACCAGTATCCTTATTTGAGGGTGTGGTACATCCTAGTACTGCCTAGATGCATAGCATACACCGAATCGTGTGTCTTTTCTAGAATTAATCTTTTGAACTCCTTATCTTGAGGCACACATACCCTATCCATATAGGTTAGTACTCTGTCACCTTGGACGTTGTAGTATGATTTCCTTTCTCTGTTTACTAGGTCCAACTAAGACTGGAGTTCTTTATCGGTCCTTTGTTGAACCTTAATATGCTCAGTTAGATTGGGTCTTACCGCCACATTAGCCACCAAGCATTTTTCTTGCTTGTCTATCCTCAGATCCACCTCCATCCTTCTCAATTGTTGTAACAAGGGTAGGTAACTTGTCTTTACTTGTGCCGCCTCAGTTTGATACTTACGACTTAAGGCATCTACTACCACATTAGCCTTTCTGGGGTGATATTCTATCGCAAGATCATAATCCTTCACCAATTCCATCCATCTCCTCTGATGAAGATTTAACTCCTTCTAAGTTAAGAAGTACTTAAGGCTCTTGTGATCTGTGTATATCCTGCACTTAACCTCGTAAAGGTAGTGTCACCATATCTTTAGGGTAAACACTGTTGCAACTAATTCCAAGTCATGAGTCGGTTAATTTCTTTCATGTACCTTCAGTTGTCGTGAGGCATATGCAATAACTTTCCCTTGTTACATTAATACACATCCAAGCCCTTGTCCAGAGGCATCGCTATGGATTGTGTACTCTCCTACATCATGATTAGGTAAGGACAGTACTGGTGTAGTTGTTAGTCAAGTCTTTAACTCTTGGAAAGATTTCTCACAACTCTCATCCTGTTTATATTCAACTCCCTTCCTGGTGAGTCGAGTTAGCGGAGCTGCTATTTTAGAAAAGTTTTACACAAACCGTCTATAGTATCCTGCCAATCCTAAGAAACTTCTTATTTTTGTAGGATTCCTTGGAGCCTTCCAATTTGATATGGCTTCCACCTTAGCCGGATCTACTTTAACTCCGTCCTTAGATATGATGTGCCCTAAGAATCCTACCTCCTGCAGCCAGAACTCACACTTGGAAAACTTTGCATATACTTGGTTTTCCTTCAATATTTCCAATGTAGTTGTCAAATGCTCTTCATGTTTCGACCTGGTCCATGAGTATATAAGGATGTCATCTATAAATACTAACACGAACTTGTA